>OU823244.1:23850000-25130000 GCA_917490735.1 Dryobotodes eremita
CTTGGGTTTGAATGGTTTGAGGAATCGTACGTCTAGTGCTAGATGAGTACATGTAATGAGAAGAGGAATGCATATTCCCAATTAATGCAAATGCAATGAATATAGCAATTAATATTTCCAATTATATAGTCTAGCCAGAGGATTTTCCAAATCAAAATAACCAACATTTCCTTTGTTCAGTTTTCTTTAATAGAGAGATCGTGTTGCCTTTATAAAATTCGAAACTACACAGTAAACAGAGCGTTGTTTCGAGTGATGTTTTACCATTTTTAATTCCAGAATGGGAGACAGCTAAGTTGTGACTATTATGCTTTTACAAATTTTTCAATCTTAGATGATTCCGCCATTGTTTTTTAATACCTTTCCTTCTCTAACTAATTATCCTTCCACTTCCATATTTACATCTTCAGCGTCTACTAGAAATGTAGCTACAAATAACCAAATTAAAACAAACCAATATACCTTGGCCCTATTCCGTCCCTTCAAAACACTAAAATCATTCATACTTCTCAACAAAATTCAATCGAAACAAATTTTATTGTCTTTTGGTGTCATCATCCCATACTTGGCTCGTCCAGTTGGCTGTCTTGCGTAATTTCATGTAACGCAAGCTTTTGTAGGATAATAATGAGGACCTCGTGAACGGTAATTATTTTTAACATGACAGTTATTTTAAATTACGTTTTGAGTTCTGGATGTTATTTATATTTTATGATGTTTATGGGGTACCCGAGGGCAGTAATTTGTGTCGAATAACTAAGTGTAAAGCCCACTCATTATGGTTGATATGTATTGTCGATCTTTGAGGAAGTAAAGCCTGGATGGCTGTACTACAAAATGTCTATTAATTAATTTTAACACGAATAATGACCTCTATATTATTCTCTTCTTGGGCAGTTGGTTCAACGGTTAGGAGATTTTTATCTCTGGAGCCATAACCATTAGCAACCTTGTTACACCTTTGATATTATTCTTATTTGTTATTTTTCGAGATATTCAATGACTCAAATATCGTCATGAAGACACGGTATATTATGGTAAAATATATGCAACGAAAACGGCTTTAATTAAGATGACCATTGAGTTTAACAAAAGCCTATTTACGGCAATGTCCTTGTAGTAGTGATGTCTGTAAGAGAATTCTGTTAAACACTAAACACTTAGGTACAGACTTTATTAAAATACCGGAGTTAATGGTGAGGAATGTCGGTAAAGGTTAATAGAGCTATCAAACTAATGCAAGTGTTTGATGTAAAAGCGAAATCAACTATAATGATAGTCTTACGTCTTCATTACATCTTTTTGTGAACACCTATAGCGAAGTAGTTATTAAATATGATACATTAACTATAGTAGCGAAGGTGCATTTAATAACTGCACAGTTTCAAGAGACGCTAACATTTTGCTAAAGAATCTATCATAAATCAACCAATCAAAAGAACAAGTTCCGATCAATTTTACTAATATACTTCGGACCATATACGTCACATTGAATACATTCTGAATTACAATGAAATATGATTCCTGGATATTGCTAATTTTGGTCGTAAATCAAATTGGATCGGCTATTTTTGTTGCCTTGACATTTAGGCAATATGTTTGTTGGAGAATTTGTCCTTGCTCCGGTATTTGTCCGGATGGTTTATGAAGATCCGGGTCAAGTGATGAAACTGAACGTGGTTTCTTGTTTTCCATTTTTGTATTGGGAAAACATTTCACTTATCTCTTGTGTACCTATGTTGTGTATATGTGACACGACGATCGTTACCTATTTGTGTTTGATATTGATCAAATACTTCTTGTTATTTTATGTTGTTCTATTGCTCTATCTAAGCTTCGTCTTTTTTCTGTTTTATTTAATTAGTCCTCCGTTTTTTTGTTCTTTTTGATTTCGTCTTTTACGTTATATGATATAAACATATTATTATCAGTTTTCAAACTATTACTTAATAATGGGCATCCTTAATATACATTGGTATTTATGAGCCTCTCACTACAACCGCCTTTACTAATAATTCTAAGGTTCGACCAAATGTATGCGCATATTTGGAGAGTCCGTTGCTCTATTCCTATTGACGTCCATTTACGAAAAATAACAAACACCTTGTGATTCGGGTTTTCTATAATGTCCCGGATATTATCAAATTCTAATGTTGATTTCGCAGAAGCCAACGTTCTTAGATCTATTGATAGACTTATTTAAAATCAATAGTTAAACCACAAACAAGGAACTGTAGTTTGGCCTTTTTGACTGTCGAGTAATAGGCACTTGACGTCAGATGACCTGTTTGATGAATGATAACATTTTGAGGTCGCCCGTTAATCGTATTGTTGCATTTTGTGTTGGAAGCCTCTTGACATTTTGGATTTGATAAGGGTGAGGTGTTAACTTTGATTCTGTTTAATCTCATCAATACTGTGCCTGTTTATTTCCAATGTTTTAAGATAAGGCATATTATTGTCAACATAATTATGTCATTTTATTCAGCTACAACGTTAAAAACATACCTTCCAGCTTCTTATTTCTAGCGGAATTACCTAAATTTATGTAGGTATTCATAGTTTATTAATGTCGCAGGCTCTTTTTATCTCAAATGACGATTGTGATTTTACATATACCTAATTCCAAAATAAAAACAGGATTTGATGATAAGAAAACATAACTTTAGTAATTAATAGCCTGTTTTGAATCTTATAATAATTAAGATGAAGGATCCTGTTCAAGTTTCCTGAACTAAAACAAGTTTTGAGAATGCCATTTTAGGAAAACATCTTCGAGCTATTATTATAATGATTTTACCTACAAGTTATTAAATTTTGGGATGAAAACAGACTATAAATTATCAGAATATATTATCAGAATTTTTTCCCTCATAATGGTCTGAGTTCTCAAGGTATACCAGTATTTCTTACGATGACTTTATCGAGTTTTCAATTAGCTACAGGATGTGTGGTTTCACTTGGCCCTATTCCATTTTTATTTAATCTTCTTTAGTCTTCTTATTCAATTAAAGACATAAAAATCCCCTTTGACGCCATTTATGTATACTAAACTATTAGTTAACAATGAAACTCTTCCAACAAATCAAAGAATTCCAAAACTCGATACCGATGCGATCCGATTCAAATCCTTACCTTCATTATTACAAGTTTTATGGAATAACCGCTACAATACCATTTATTTGTTCCACCATAAACTCAAAATAGATACCATCTCGTCTTACCAAACAATTGGTCGTATTTAATGCAACAATATTACAATTCCGTTTTTATTTGCATTTGGCATTGAGTACAAAATGTAAGTCGAATAGTACACAAAGGAGTTGAATTCCTATCATTTTCATTGTGTATGTAAAAAAAAATGTATTGTCCATTCAATTGGTGAGCATGCGAAGTTGGGTAAAAAATACATTTGTTAATTGCTGGTTACTAATAATTGATTGGATGCTACTTTCTTCATTGGTGTCAAGTGCAAACGCTGTTTAAATACCACAAGTCTGGGAAATTGCCGAAGTGATTTGACTTAGACCATTGTGATTAGAGAAAATTCACAATGAGAGAATATGAAGTATTGCTCTCCTCCAGACGTAGGTGTTGAATAAATTCAACGACAACCTATTCCCGTAACAGAAGATTTAAAAAAAACAAGTTTAAATGGCGCTTTTAATCTCTTTCTAAAAATACTACACTTTGAACATTTGCGCCACCTTTATTTGAACCAAAACTTCTCAATGAAATACAAATTCATAACAATTGCAACACATAATAAAAAGCTAGTTCAACAAGTAAAGGCTCTACAAAGAATTACGAAGGAAGCTATTAACCCAAAGCACCTACACTGATCTTCCTACCTATCATTTGGTACCTACCCATATCTGGCCAGCTAAGTTACGATGCTCCTACGCATAGATCCGGCCTTTCAATGCCAACACAATGTCATCTGATTCTATTAATGTTTATTTTTGAATTAGTTTTCATATGAATGGAAACATTGTAGGTAGCCTCTACAATTTTTTTCCCTTGTTTTAGGACAACCAAAACGTAGATTTTTTCTTTTTGAAATTCTATGCTTAGGTATCCTTATCGCCTGGTTCTGAAGCTTTTATTTTTAACTGCTTTTGTTTTTTAATATCATGTCTTATTTAGTAATTTCCAACTGTTACTTTTGAAGAGTCGACGACAAACACGAAAAATAAAATTGATGTTACAAACTTCCAAGCTCCATTGGCTCCACAAAAGAAAACACATTTATTAAACCATCTCCTACATTATGGTCTAGAGTCACCAAGGTTATATAATTAGTTCCACAGGTGGTCAAATATGTCACTTATACAACATTTATGGGTAAATCGGAACTGGTTTTAAATAATTTTATCAGTTTCGTTGAGTAAGCGCCGAAAGGTGAGCTCAGATATGGAACTTTTTTTTCAAGATAGTTTAATAAGCGTGAGAAGGAGCCGAGCTACATGTGGAATAAGAACTACTCATTATGAAATCAGAAACAAAACAACCGTCAAAAATTAAGTGTACAAAAAATTTCAACCCAGAAACTGAAGTTTAATAAAATTTATGTCATATTAAATAAATATTGTTATGATAAACTTTACTGTGCGCTCAGGTAATCTGCGTAACAGGGAATCCCAGTCCACTTTGATTTATTCAGTCCTGTTTTCATGAATATTGTTCTATAGTTAAGTAAGTAGCTTCACAAAATTAAGAAAAAAACTATCTATCTAAAGTTTTACTTATCAATGATCATCCCGGATATAATTAAAAGCGTTTTATTTATAGAGACATAAAAAAGCAAAGTTATCACCTATGATAACTTGTATTCGACATAAATTTATTAATAAAAAAACTATCACTATCGAAATTAATTAGTAATTTCGAACCAAAACTGGTTATGTTGTTCAAAACATGTATTGTTTATAATGATTTTAATTAGATATTTGTAGTTTAAAAACGAGTAAAACAACTTTTGGTGACACCTCGCTGGAAATTTTATTTTAAATCGGCAAATATTTCTAATCTCTACGTATTCTGTTGTTATGGTAAATTATAATAAACTAGCGATTCGCCCCGACTTCGCACTGTTGCAATTTGCATGTCAAGACTGTAAGTATTCTATTCACGACACGTTGTACACAAGTTTTGAGCAGTAACCGAACCAAAAGTACTAGGCTTGCATAAATTCAGGATACTCATCGGTAATACTAAGTACTCCTTTTTGTATATAAATATATACAAAAAAATTGATCGAATTGGATTGAGAGCAAAAAAAATGCATCAAATTATCTTAATAAACTTAAACTCTTCAACATAAAAAAATACAAATGTCTTGAAACGACAGCACCCTCCCCAGGTAACTAATCATAACATAACCAGTTTTTCGACTCCGTATCACACGGACGTAAATTCCTAGGTTTTGATTTAAAAAAAATTGTGTTTTGAATTAATGACAGGAAGATGATTGTTTTTTGTCTGAAAGAATATTCCATAACAATGAAAATTACAAAAAAAGAATGTGAAAAAGCCGTGTAGAAATAAACATAATTTTTTTTTAAAGCGATGCCCTTAGGTTTATCAAGAAATTTAAAAAATATATTATAACTCGAAAACTATCAAGAATCACGGAACACACATGGGGTATTTTTGGATACCCATGAGGGATTCTATTTTTGTTATGACGTCACTATTTGGGCCATCCTGTATACATGATGTATTGCCTGTGTCCATCTGGAATAATGTACCTTTAAATAGTGAAAGGATTTTTCAAATAGGATCTGTGGTTTCCAGACATACACAAACCCACAAAATTTGCTCTCTGTCTTTCTAATATTATATAGATGAAAATAAAACTAGTGGCTCTATGAGCAGTAGACCTCGCGAGTCTGTCTTTGCATAGCTTAAAACTGAATAAATGTTCACTGCAACAAAATCCTTAAAAAAAGCGCGCACAAACAGCACGAAATGGCAGTTTTTTTTTACGTTTTCAAACCCCATATCTCCCCCATTTAGAAAAATTTCGAAAAACTGAATGGAAAAAAGAATTCCATATAACTATCGAACCTGCTTACAAAATTTCATGAGATTCGGTTGAGAAATGCGACCTGTAGCGGAGAACAGCCGGACATCCGGACATACAAAAGCATTTTTGCCCAAGCTGAAACGGAGACGCTTCGCTCGTGCTACGCGATTGCTCGGTCAATAAAAACATTAAATAAGAATAATATATGTGGGTACATGTTATTAACCCTTCATATGTCTTGCAGTTGTGAGGGGCTCGTGGCTAAATAAAAACAGCCGCACGGATCGATTTGCCGAGGTCGGTCCGTGGATGGGTGACCATCCATTACATATAAGAAAAGCAGGTTAAGCCGTTGGTCCCGGCTGTCGTATGTAAATTTTTACGATCTCTTGGGCTAGTCAGAGGGCCGAAAGTCTGACAAATGGTCTTACTAACGAGTATCGTAAGCCCAGAAACTGGATTGTGGAGGTCAGATAGTCAGTCGTTCCATTTAAAATATTGCTGTTCGGTTGTGTTCGGTTAGTCTGGAAGCCGACCACAACATAGGAAAAGGCTAGACAGATCATTATCTGTCTTGCAGTTGTCTCAAAATAGTAAACAAAGTCTAATATTGCGCCACACAAAATTATGCGTAACCACGCCAGTGACATTACCTTCAATATCTATGATTCGCAAACTTGACCATTATGACCCTCAGATGACCGTTAAATGTTATAATAGGATTACGTGTAGCTATAGTGTATACATCAGAATTCTTGAAATATTTATTTAATGTGTGAATAGTACCCATTTTTGTCTCACGAAGCGACGCGCGCTTTACTTGCGATTAACAAGTGTACAAATACGCTGTGAATATGTGTGTAAGCGCAGGAGCTCTCGGTATGGTACCGTCCCGCGTCCGAGACAAGGACGAAGTCAGAAGTATGTTCGATATTGGGTCCATTCCTCTGTTTATTTAACATCAATAATTTAATCCAATTACTTCAAAAACAACCGAAGGTGGTGTTATTTGCAGATGACACATCATTGATATTTACATAAATAGACCGACGGTCACAAAATCTTGACGACGTGAATAACTCTATTCTTCAGGTCCAAAATATTGGTTTACGGTAAATAATTTGGTACTATATGAAAAAAAAAACAAATGCATTACATTTATATTACCTAATATTAGAAGTAGCGAATGTGACATCATATTGAATGGAGAAATACTAGAATTTATTAATTAGACGGTTTTCCTAGGAGTCACGCTAGACGAGAAATTACAATGGGGACCTCATATAACCTTTCTTGCGGGGCGGCTAAGCTCGGCAGCTTATGCTGTTAGAAAGATAAGACAGTTAACAGATGTAGAAACCACGCGTTCGATCTATTTTAGCTAATTCCACAGCATGATGTCATATGGCATTTTACTGTGGGGTCGGGCTGCTGACATTGAATCCATTTTTATTTTGCAAAACAGAGCTGTCAGAGCCATTTACAATCTACGTCGCCGCGAATCTCTTAGGGAACTATTTAAATAGATAAATAATAATATTACGACGGTACCTTGCCAATTCATTTATGAAAATATTATGTATATAAGAAAAGAAACTACCTACATCTTTTTAATAAAATAAGTGATAGACATAATTTTAATACTAGAAATAAAGAGAATTAAAAAAAAAAGTCAGATTATCTAAAGTACGTCTTTTATGGGGTACTGTGTTATATGATACAACAAAATACTTTGTGATATATTGCAATTAAATGAAAGATATGTTAAAAGTACACTTTGTAAACGAGCATATTACAAATTAGAGAATTATATCCAAGATAAGAATGCTTGGAAACATGTTGGTCCTGCTCCATAGCCAGACCAGAGTCCAGAGTCTAGACAAAATCCAATTGGTTGCTAATTTAATTGTATAATTTATAACTTTTGTAACATTGATTTTACATTCTGTGATTACTTTAACTTACACACACTAAATTATTATTATTACTTGTTAAAATTTTAGTAAAATCATTTTCTTTTACAATATTTTATCTGTTAATAATTTACCTGTCATTGCTTTATTTTTAATTATTTTTATGGTAGGTACCGATAGTAATTTTATTCTAGGTGCATTATTTAATT
The DNA here is from genome assembly GCA_917490735.1 of Dryobotodes eremita. Classification (NCBI taxonomy): domain Eukaryota; kingdom Metazoa; phylum Arthropoda; class Insecta; order Lepidoptera; family Noctuidae; genus Dryobotodes; species Dryobotodes eremita. Next base: position 23,858,151 of record OU823244.1, read on the forward strand.
GTCAATCATGGTCTTCACATATAATTATATAATTAATGTAGGATACAAAGTATTGTAAAATATTATAAAAGACTAACGGTGGAGATTCTTGCCTTTCTTCTTTATACGACACTACCTTTTGGAAGAGGCCTTTTGGTTTCAAAAGTGCTTTTATGTACCTATTTGAAATAAATGATTTGACTTTGTCTCACTGTGTGTGTATTATGGCCTTACACTACTCGTCTTCACGCACACATTCACAACAGTGTGCTTGTATACGTGCGTGTATACTTGGTTAACACAAGTAAAGTGCGCGTCGCTTTTTGAGATAAAAATACTGTAATGATCGGAGACTCTCTTTTACGAAATTAACTTAATCATTAAATTCAGACGAAATGGACTTTATAAAATGCCATTTTAGTAGGTAATTATTTTTAGCTAACCCAAACAAACAATAATATTTTACATTAAATCAAATACCTATGCCAATAATTTTAGTATATTAATATAGATTTCTAGAAAGATTTATTCTTCAGAAGGTGAATCGATAACCAGTTATGTATTTAAAAATAATTGGTGTATCTCAAAAGTCAAACATCTGAACAAAATTTTGAAAAGAAAAGAATGAATTAGCAGCAGCATCATATTTACTTATGAAAACGAATTTGATTGATTACTGCAATTTGCAATCCAATATAATACACTAAATAATATTAACCTAAAGGTTAACGATTTTATAGAATGATTATTACTAACTGTTCGATCAATGACCTTTTCCGCATATTTTCTTTATTTTAAAATTAATTGTTCACGTGGTCAAAATACAATCTTTGTGTGTCATGTCATGTACAATTTATAGTTTCCATAGGACTTTCGTAGGTTATAAAATTAATTAGGTAAGTACCTACATGCACCCTGAATTGCAAGTCAGTGCGATTTCCTTTTAAGTTACAAACATAACATTATTTTGTTTCAACCAATATTAAGGTTCAATTTTCAAAATTCTAGTTATGTAGATAGGTACTACATTTCAGGCCTTATTATGCAATATTTTCAACACGGATATGGAGAACATTTTAATTACACGACTACCTAGGTATGTCGGAAGGTGGTTAAGCTGAGAACATTAGGATAATGCCTTAAGAACTATTCATTAGGTCATAAAAATATAAATAATATTCAGAAACATCAACAATTTTAATAATTAAGAATATTAATTGTTCAACGATATGTCCGTACTTATTTAATATACAGGGTGGCCGGGACATCAACGCACAACCTGTTACCATGGATTCAGTACATGATTCTGAACTCTCCTGCATAACATTTTTCGTCATTTATTATTTAAAAAAATCCTGTTCCATACATTTTCACCGCACGCAGGTAGGTATCGCACTTTTCTATGAAACAGCAGATTTAACCGACGAAAATTTTCTACGCTAGGGAGTCTAGAATCATGTACTGAATTCATGGTTACAGGTTGCACGTTGATATTCCTGCCAACATTTATATTAAAAAACGCGAAAGTAACTCTATCTGTATGTCTATATGTTACCTTTTTACGCCTAAAACACTGAAGAGAATAGTTATAGTTTTTTTTTAAATAAAAGGACATAGGGCATAGGTAAAAGGGCTACTTTCATCCTGAATATTTAATTTAAACATGATGACAACTATATACACGCAGGCACAGTCCCGGGCAACAGCTAGAATTAAATAGATCATTCAAGCTCTTCTACAAAGATTATGCAAATAAGACACAAACATCATTAATTTGTTTATTTCTTGTTTTCTACCATAAAATGGTAGTAAGCAAACAAGTTTAATAAAACTCTTTTTAATTAGTTTTTGTCTGATTGGAAAAAAATATACCTACTCCTATTGTTAATTTTATTTATATTTAGATTGAGATTTACCATTTTTAGGTACCTTTCTATTTCCAGCAAATGCTGTTCCTGCTCTTACATCTCTTGCATTGGTCAAATGGTGGTTTAAATAAAATGATGCATGGTATGTGGACTTACGCTTTTATTACATAAAAGCACATAAGTACGTGGCGCCGTGACATGAAAATAAAATTGGCATTTTTACAACAGAAAAAATAACAAAATATTTACATAATAATGTATGTGCAGTTACATCATTTTTGCCACTTATCGCCAGCGTGGGAGGGTTAAGTATCGAGCCTACCAAATATGTCTTCATATGATTGTTGGGTAAACCATTATTAATCGACCACTTCATTCAAAATGTGCCTTGAATTAATAATTTAATTATCCTTTTAATAAGCTGCTGTGCTGTTACGAGCCAGAAAAAAACGAATAGTCTCAAACTATAAGCATTAAATACCAATTAGGTACGTCCCCATACGTCGCTTTTCAATGTAAGCATTTATTTCGGAACAGGTGCGACTTAACCCATTCTTTATGACTACGACCTTAACGAGCTTCGCCTAAGATCAAACATTATAAAATAATGTTGAGCACATTTTTTCCACGTTCACACATTTAAATAAGGATTTTCCCAATTGCTTGGTAATAAAACCAAATACAAAATTTACGACTACCCACTTGATACAATTTAAGCCACTGCACTGGTATTTATGACCCCTCCCCTCATTAATATCAATACTGAAAGTTCAAGGCTTTTCAAAATCAATATTCAAATCATTAATTTCTCACCAAATTACATTTTTTTTGCACAAATGCCTATGAGGTATGTGATTTATCGTAATCAAGCAAACATAGATTTTAAAAACTTTGTACGTACAGTTCCTTTTAGCTCGTACGTAAGCTTGTGCTTCCGTGAAGACGGCACTTCAGGCCACCTTTGACATATTTGCTCAATAATTGACATTGAAAATGCAAGTTTCTTTGCGTTTCTGTTAATTATTTTCGCTTCAATTGTAGACTCTATATTTTAAGCACTAAAAGCGTTTAAATTGTTCACTGCGTTAAAGCTATGGTAAGTGTTTATATCAATTAAAGTACAATATTAAGTAGGATGTCCTGGTCGAATCGATTACCTACCTACACGGTAAATCTCATCTTTTTTTTTTTAATTGAGAAGTTATTTTGCTAAAAACTATATCCGTGTCGATACAAGGAATTTGAGAATTAAAAAGTTGCGGTTAAAAACCTATTGCAAAACAGGATAATCGGCTAGGTATTTGCGAAATTAGTGTTCATCATCAAAGCTGCAATTATTTTTGAGGTGTTAATTACAATCAGCCATAAAGGCGCTGGAACTTACGATACAATTAGCAACAAAAATTGCAGAAATTTTAGATTCCTATTTTAACGAATATTAAAAATTAACAAACAGATGGACATAACATCAATTTGTATACTTTAAGAGTTTAATATCATATTTATAACAACTACATTAATTTAGCAGTGTACCGTATAATTGACGGTCAAAACCAAACAATACGTGTGAAGTTTTTTAACTTTTCTTTTGTGTTATATTTTTCGCATAACGTCTTTTGTGAGCAAAATTATTATGAGGTTAAGGATATCATTCAAAAGGATAAATTACCTACCTGGCTGAATATTGATAAAAAATACTGAATTATTCTGCGGAAATATCTAGTTTTCTAAGATTTTTCTTTGTTGATTCTTGGGAAATTATCGTTATTTACAAACAATTACACTGTCGAAATACCCCTGGTATTATGTCATCCTCAAACTTACAAGGAAAAAATTAAACAAAAATAATGACTTGACCAGGCTGTCACTTTCTGATATGCGTGTAACCTGTGTACCTGTGTGTACCTTTAAACCGAATATTCGTTTCGCAATGATTCGATACTAAGGGTTACACAATCATGAATCGCCCGATTACTGTTCACCATGATACAAATGAACGTCTATCATTTATTTTGACCCGATGTGCAATGTGGGACACTAAAATGAATTATTTGAAGTTCTATAGGACAAAAAACTTATAGATATTTTGTCAAAATATACAGGGTCAGGTCCAAATAGTGACGTCATAAAAAATTGATTCCTCATGTCCAGGGTTATTCGAAAATACACCATGTATGTTCCGCGATTCTTGATAGTTTCGAGTTATCAATATATTTTTTTAAATTGGTTGAAAATTATATAACGCTTTCAAAAAATGATTTCTTTATTTTTAGACGGCTTTTTCACATTATATTTTTGCGATTTTCATTGTTATGGAATAACCTTTCAGACGTAAAATAATTATCTACCTGTCATTAATTCCAGATACTAAATTTTCTAAACTATCAAGAATCACGGAACATACTTGTGCATTTTCGGATACCCCTGGGAAAGAAGAATCAATTTTTTTATGACGTCACTATTTGGACCATCCTATAGGATACAGGTTGTACCAGATAAGTGTGGTCAAATTTAAGAGTGTGGTAATTGATAAATGATAACTGATTTTATTTCTGTAAGTAGGTTTGTACAAACACTTTTACACGTCAAGCATATCTTAAAACTAGATGAGGTCAGCGTTTCCTATCTGTCTACTCTGAGAAGAAAGGCCAAAACAAACTCAGAGGTCACAGTCTCTTTTAAAGTCCAGACATAATCTTGGTCAGATCATGTGAAGACCATGTAGATTTGTATCTGAAATTGTCTTTTGAGGAAAAACCACACAGATTGAGTGGACCTGTCCAGTCAGTGCACGCATTTGTCAGTAATCGTGCAGCTCAACTCAAAACTTAAGGAGCTCAACGATGGTACAGACCATCAAACTGCACAACTTTCTCCATGGGAGCAACATCGTAATCGCGAAAAAAATATCAACTGTCCCATACAAAACTTCAATACCTACCTATGAAAAGTGGTCGTCGTCCATGGAAAACTAAAATACCAATAGAATGATGAATGGAAAGTGAGAGGAAGATGCTTTGCCGACCTTTAAGTACAAAGTTGTAAATTCTCATGTCCCAGTAATTTCACCAATTCAACCTATTCAAAATGTTCAAAATTACATATTGCCAAATACGTATCTGACCTATCAGGTTTACTTACGATTGCAAAAGGAAGATCACAAATAATGAGAGGTAGCCAATATACTTTACGAACACAATCAAGTAATACATTTTTGGAAGAAGAAACTTAACGCCAAATATAGTAATAATAAACAGACATCTTAAATACTTGGGGCAACCAATCTTTTGATAATATACTTACCTAAGATTAGCTGCTTTATTCCCATCCAATACCAAGAGCTAATACCATTTGGTATTAGTTTATTTCCGAATTTATTTTCTATTCCCAACGAGTACCTACCACATTTTAAAACCAATACCAAAACAAGTTTGAAGAAATCAGATACAGTCAGTTTCAGTAAAATTAAAATGCTTTGAGTGATTTTAAGTAATGTTTAACATACCTACCTACCAAATTAACTTCCAGCGATCGATCTCTGGTTGACTGTAATACTAACAGCTAAGCTGTGTTAAAATGAATTACCGAACTAAGTTTCCGAAAACATAATAAATGTTCCCGAAAATCCTAACCCTAGACGTTCGACGTCAGTGGCATCCCGAGGTTCGGTTGGTTAGGTTCCTTTAAACCCTTTAGACAGAAATAGGAGCCCCGCGAAGCGGGGCTCCGTCGACCAGCTAATTAACCCTAACCCTATATTTAGATTACCCTAGATTTCGGTAAAACGCAATTTAAATAAAACTGTGTAGCTGAGTGTACAAAAAGTCACGCTTTGGTATTCGTTAGTAATAGATTTTTTATTTTAAAAAATGTGGTACTCGTTGGGAATAGAAAATAAAATCGGAAATAAACTAATACCAAATGGTATTAGCTCTTGGTATTGGATGGGAATAGATCGATTAGCTCGGCTATTTCGTTTTAAGAAATATAACAAAAAAAAATTGGTGTTTGTAAAATTAAAATTCTTTATAATGTAATTTAAACTACAAAATGACATTATGAAACTAGGCATTGATATCAGCTTTTAAGAATGTTGTTAGATAAACTGGTTTTGGAAAACAAAACTAGTTATACCTACTTATTTTATTTAAGTTTTATATCGATGTTAATTTTCTTGCTTAGAATTTTAATCTGGCATTATTTCTAGACTGTTGCTTATTTGTTTATTATATACCGCTTCGCTTTGACGATAAGTTTTAAGTAAGGTAGCCAAGGTAGGTAACGTTAATATTTAAATTCCTTTAGTTTATTTATCTGCAAAAGTAATAAATAATGTTGTAAAAGATAATGATCAGCTAAGTAAAATTCCTCACTCAAGACTGTTTACTTGATTAATAGTGTGTAGGAACTCACATAGATTATTTTTAGTAGGAAATATCTTCAAACTTAATTAAGATGTTAAACATATTATGGAATAATTAATGCAGAACTTTAATAACGTTCCATTAATTACAAAAAATTGTAAACAGTAGATTTTAGAATGCACTTAATATTGAATTATTTTTATCTTATTTTCATATAGGTATGGTACTTTCCAGCACCCTAATTACGTAACACACGATCTATCACAATCTGAATCATTTTGAAGCCTATTGCTAATCCATTGCTTCATATATTCGAAAAATTTGTCTGCTTGGCAAAGTAATAACGCAATGAATGTTGTTGAACTGTCAAAATGAAACCCATTCCTCCTGTTAGTGTGTTACGTAATTACCCCGCAGGTATAATTTACAGTGAAGACCCACTTTTATTTAAAATGTGATGTTTTTTTAAAATCTAAAATCTTTGTTCTATTGCACTAGATGTCCAATTGACCAATACTTTAGTAAATACAGGGCTTTAGTAAGAAAAACTAGAATAACTAACGTAAATACAATCCCCTTTATTTATAAACGCTGCTTAAAGTTAAGTAATAATTAGCGACTGTTTAACAACACATTTTTGACGTTTAAACGTCTCTTATCTTTAACCATCGTTTATAAATAAACTCAAATAAGTCGAACTTTCCGGTTTAGTGCATAACTGCCAATCAGAGTTTCATAACATGTCAAAGACGCTACTGGATTGCGCCACTTTTGGGTACAGACGCGACCGGTTGTGTTCAAACAATACTGTTCTTAAAATAAAGGCGCATCTTTGTTTGATATTTTAATTAATTCTAAAACCTTTAGAAACTCCAAAAAAATAATAACAGATTACTCTTGTCAGTAATTTACGGAAGGATTATTGAATAATGCATTAGGTGCGGTCAACATTTTAGAGTTGTGATCATTTAAACATTCAATTATGACTACATACAATATTTTTTTCCTAACACTAAAAAATTTGCAAATACCAGCAAAAAATTTAACAACGATACTGTTTCGCGGGAAACCAATTAGGAAGAAGTTTATCATACTTAAAGCGTTTCGAATTAAAAGGTCTAGGTCCCATAAGTGTTTTTAAATATCAAATAAGGTGGAAATAATCTAATCACATATTTTTTATTTAGTCACTTAAATCCAACCTCTTGACCTAAATTGCCATTAAAAATACAACAATAACTTTTATATAATTAATAACTTCGAAAGAAATATTTCTCAAATAAACCATAATTGTATAAGGATCTTTTCAACTTAAAAGAAATACCTTCTTAAACGCCAATACAATCCGATGAGATAAGTCTAGAGGACTTTTGACCCAAAGACATACATCGACGTCATCCTACACTCAATCAGAAAATAAATCATTCCCATCACTTGTCGCCACGAGCGTACGTTGTGAGGTGGCTAGACAAAGCGTACAACACAAAACTATCAGTCGTTGCATCTCGCACAGTAGGACGCGTTGTGCGTCTATTTGCGTACGTTCGGCCAAAGTCATGAGCGACAGCGGGTTTGAAAGTAGTCATTCGAGCAAAAACAAGCAACTGGTAACGTTTTTCGGATTTTTACCTGTCACTTTGGGCGGGCTGTTACTGTTGCATAGTACCGCAAATATGATTTGTTCGACAATGTAACCTCAAAACTCACTTTTCATTTACAAAAGATAATACTGACTTAATGATATCAAATTTATTTGAAAGTCTTATGCATTTTCGCACAATTATTTTTTTATTGCATATATTATGCTTTCAAATCTAACCTTCCAGTGCAATAATCCTCATTGCAAAGTTTGACTTATGGTTATTAATCCATTATTTATTGCGGCGCCTAAAACATTGTGTAATAAATACAAACCTTCAACTAGAAATAGCCTAATAACTAATTCATATTTGTTCTTAAAATACTATTTATATATGATAAACTATGTTGTAAACACGTGGCATTGATGAACAAATATGTGTTTATTAATTTTTAACGTCCTATGACCTTTACTCTGGGGTTTTAGCAGTGTTAACATGATTTATATTGTTAATCACATCATTTGTCTTGTGGTAATGCATGTATGCTTCTCTGAGGTCATGGATATTATTCTGAGATCAGGCAAGAGTATGATTTGATGATGACTTTTAATTTGCATTGACTGCCAATCATTCAAAGATTATATAAAAACAAATGATGAGCTTCACATTTAACTATTAAGACGTGTATTATTGAATCGAATATTCGTACTTTATTACGGAAAAAAGACTAATCAACAAACACCAACAACATTGTATAACATGCACTCCTTTAGTGACTGTTCCAAAAATCGCTATTACTTTATAATTTGGACCACAAATAGCAGTACCATAGAGAAGTAACAAACGTATGCAACATTCCTCTAGTTCTATTGTGTATGAAAATATTTCCTGAAAAAAATACTGTTTTGTTTCATCAACAATGAAGGATTGTAGGATATTTAGATTACAAGCCTTTGTTTATTACGCAATGGGTTTCGGTAACACGTTTATTAATAAGATACGGAACATTAAAAGCTTTAGGAGGATGAAAATTACAGCATCAACGCATATAGGGACAAACGTAATGCTGTGAAGAATACTTCAGGGTAAACACAAATCTAGTAGAGAGCAAACTGCTGCGTTGCGTGTCGCGGGTTCGATTCCCGCACGGAACAAATATTTGTATGACCTACAAGTAGTTGTTCCGGTTCTGGCTGTTTGTGTATGTGAGTTTAAATTTTTATAAACGCACCCACAATACAGGATAAATTCCTAGTGCAGGACAACGTTTGAATTTTTTTTTAACAATTGTCTTTCGTTTAAAAGAGAGTGAGTGAGATCATAACAAGGATACTGTTGCTACGGAGTTTAGTTAGAAAGAAAGAAAGAAAATACGTAGTCGTGCGTATTTCTATTTTAATATCCTTTCTCTTGGATTCAAATGCTTTCTGCATCACCGGGATGATATAGTGAGACTTAAAAACTGACTTTTGACTAAGAAGTTTAGACTAATAAAACATTTTTTTGAAACACATTATGACTTAATACGACCTAATGTGCTGAAACATTTTGACCAGCAATTTTAAATTGAATTTACCGCATGACACATTACAATAATGTTTTAAAAGCTGTGGTTAAAGGTTTAGAGTTCTAGACGTTTGAATTGCATGCTGAACACACATGCATACTTTATTTTGGTAACCATTTTGTTGAAGGCCAGAATGAACCATGTTTTCAATCAGCTAGTCATGATTTAGAATGCTACCTTTTGAACGATTTTTTCAGCAGGAACTTGCTTCTTATATTTTTTGACCTTTCATTTAGCTAAAGTCGGAATAGAATACGAACCAAATACCGAAGGAAGATAAATGTCCGAGTAACTTAGATTAAAAACGCACACAGGCGCGACGCGAATCTGGTGGGACAAGTTTTATGAGAATTTCATCGAAATTATTCTATGGGAGGCGCGTCACGCCTGTCTGCGGAATTCTTAAAGCTAAAGTTAGCTCCTGATATTACTTGTACGTTATGATATAATGATAGTGGAAATATGAAATAACGTAAGGGCCAAACCTCAGGTTTTCCGGAGAGCTAAAATAGGATTTTGTTTTTACAAAACTGGTCGTAACTTTTTGTCTGCAAGTTCTATCTAAAAACTGTCTATGACAAAGTTTCTTAGATTTGTTTTTAATATTTTAAGCTAAAATAGCAAATATTAAATAAAGCCTATAGTTTTAAAGGTAGCATGTCCGTTACGTTAAAACATAATTAATAATGTTACCTTACGTTAACGAAATTTTCGGCGAAAACTAACAGAGTTGATTTAGGGAACATTTGGAAAATACAAAACCTGGATTTTTCAAAGTAAAGGTCTTATTGGTGTATTCTTTATTGCAAATTACGGTTAACAAACAAAATGAATTGAATCTATCATAATTATGACACACAATGTCTATGCAATATAGTTCAAAATCACTTGCTGGCATAAAATATGTACTAACGATAATATGAAACCAATAAAATAGATGAAAACTTTTATTAACGCTCATGAATCTTCTTTTAACGTGCTTTCCAGGGCATGGAGGGGTCTCGGTAAGAAATGGATGGTCACCCACCCACGGACATAATACAACAAGTGTGAATAGAAAAACTGTCTAGGCCTATGGAAAATATATGATGCAAGGGACGTTTTGGACCGGGCGTGAAATATCGAGATTTGAAATATACTAATCGATAGAACAAGAAATTATGAATCGAATGGTATATATAACTCATTTTCAACAAAATGTCCCTTACGTTATTTCATATTTCATTATCGATAAGTAATTAGTAGTTTTATGTTTGTGTTGTTATGTTTTAATTCATGAGTTGTTTCGCTGTTCATACGCAGTGACTTTGTATTGAGGTGCGTGTTAACATAGGGCTTAAGTTATAAATATAAAGTTTATGGTTTATTGAAACAAATGCTGTGGGTGGTACACACGGCTACATATCAAGCTATAAATTTCCAGTATAAGCTGATCTTGCATTGTTTAAGATTTCCGTTCAATGAGAGGTCAACTTATACTGGAAATATAGCTTGATATGAAGCCGTGTGTACACTAATCGAATTTGATTGGTTTGCGGTTGTTTTAGTGCGTAAACTCTATTTAAGTCTTCGTGTGTATTACTTTACAGATTGGATTTTCTAGTCATGCCATCTGTTGAAGTAGAGTTGAATAATGCGTTAGCATACAACTTATCCTTCTTGTAAACGTCTCCATCACTAAACAAAAACTTTATTATAAAGCATTAAAATTTTAATCAGAAAATACTGAATATCCTGACTGAGGATTAAAATTCAAGTAACAAGCAAAAAAATACAACAACGATTAGAAATTACTACAATAAAATAAACCTTTTAACCTTTCATAATGAGCCCCTCTGGTCTTAAGAGGGCCCTTCCCTATCCGTCTATTCTCAACGCGAGCATGATAGAAAAGCTTGTTGTTTCATCCAACGCAATGTTTGAAAAAGAAGCAAGAGTGAGAACGCGATAACAACGAACTAAATTGGCGCGCTGAGATTTCACAAAACTTGTTCCAGGAAATACGTGTTTTTGAAAAAGCCTTACATTTTTTTGGAAAAAATGTTTATCATTTAGAATCTTCATTACATGTACGAGGTTTTTATGAAGATGTTTTCTTTACTATTACAATTTATGCGTACATTATGAACGGCCAAAGTTCAGGTAAAATTTGTCCTAAAAAGCAGATTTTTGGAGGCTTATACTGAATTTGTTTCTCCAAATTTCGATTTCTCGCTTGCATAGAAACCTAGATAAAGTGCACATAATACCTATTAGTTCAAAAAGTTCAATGAAAGTTGTGTTATAACGCCATAATCACGTACGAGCGTTTGTATGAAAAGTATGACGGGTTGGCCGCTCTTAATATAATGCCAAATACGCGCTAATTACCGAAGCTTATTTAATTACTAACCGCAGTTAATCCGATAATTACAATTTATTTACCGCTGTTCATACCAAGAAGAAATATAATTATTAAAAACCTTTTATAGCTACATCATTACTTAAATATGTTTTAATTAATACATTCTTGAGTGACCAATGACAAGTTTGCGTAACACACAACCTTGGCGTGTGGTTTGATGTTTAAATATACAAATATTAAAGGCTTCTTTAAATTGTGGAAACTGGCATTGCTACATATTCAGATGTAGCAGACATATATGTATATAGAAAACTCTTTATTAAACTCACTAAAACAATAAATTTGAAAATCGTGATGGGGTGAAAAACTGCGGAATTTTCTCAAAAATCAATCTTACAGACAGTCTATGAATGGACTGAGTTTACCTTTTTTTTAAGTTTTATTACGATTTTTTTAAAATAAATTATTGTTTTCCTGCTCACTTATGTAAATCAAAGAGTGTCATATACAAATACCTATCATCTGAAAGTAAAACGGGCTCGGTTTGCATTGCTTATTAGGTCTATAAAATCAACATTTTCTTTGACATCACAGGACCGGTCAGTAATATATATGTAAAATAATTCTACGTTTACGTTTTTATAAAGAGTGACCGAAAACGAAGCTTCGTTTACGTAAGATGGAACCTTGGCATGTGGTTATATTTAAATATACGAATATTAAACGTGATATTGTTCGATCGATAAAAAAAATCCTTTGTCCAAACAATGGTTCTATTTGACCTGATAGATAATATTTTGAAACCGGCTTATTTGCATATTAATACAAAATAACGTCGGTATGCAGGATGTTCGTTCATTCCGCTTTGCCATAAATGCCACAAGAGCAAAGATTACAAACACTCTCAGCTCTATGACCATGAAAAAATATGGAACAGCTGGTGTGTCACAAAATGACTAAGTTGGTGTTCTCTTATTTATGTTTTAATGTGGTGCAACGGTGATTACGGCAGTTTCTGAATTTTGGCCAAGGCAAGGACTAAGAGCATCATTTAGAGATTATTAATTGTGTCATCACATGATGACAATTGCAGGGTGATAACCTGGTAGCCTAGTTGGGGACAAAATGTGGATAATGTATCTGTACTATACTCTTTTTTTTCTCAGGTTTCTCACAGTAGTGTTTGATTGAAACGCGTCATAAAGTAAACCCACAATAGTTCATAGACTAGAATTATTTATTTACATAATTTTGAGGAGCTCTTAATATCAAAGGCGGCCCACACCAACCGCCAATTTGAAAATAGAATAATGATGTAGCAGCAAGAAAAGTACTCATTGACAGCTGTAGGTCTTAATCGGACAAACAAATCTCTGCTCATCTCTCAATACGAAATGTGTCGGTAACATTTGAAGTTACATTCGGTAAACTTTACAGTGCTGTATGTTACGTATCGGGTTAAAGATCACTGCATAAGTCATGACATGCCGCTGACGTATCGATTTAAGAATCACTTAAGTAACATTTTCTGTGCAATTTTATTTAAGTTTAATTAATTATGTACCTCTGAAAGTTCTTAAAAAATGTTGTCGTATTTTTACATCAGTAGTGATTTATTTGTTTAAACAAATATTTGGCAGTTATACATAGTTATTGGTGATGAAATATACGCATGCAATAAAAGCCGCCGTTTCAAATTCACGGCTGTCGGAACTAGTAGTAAATCCTTAGAGCGATAGTAGATATAAATAACCGTCATGCCAATATTTCTTAGGAACTGCATATTTTTGGCTGAAATAAACTATGCAGCTAAATGCAAAGTCCAATTCAGTCTTAGTTATCCTTTCCGTATGAATAAATTGGGTCAAAAATTGGTTTTAGATAACGATCGAAAAGTAATCTTTAAGTAATGATCTTTTGTTTAGATCGATACGAATCGATCTTAACTTAAGGTGCCTGACCCCATAAGCAGAAAAATTTTAAAATCTAGTCACGTAACCGCTAGATCAATGAGATAATGTTCTATTTTTAATTAGATAAGAAGAATAATAAATTGAAAAGCGCTTTAAATGCTTATATTCCAGTTAACGCCGGTCGAATCTGTCGTTCTGTAGATGTAACCTTTGCGCGACGGCCTTCTGCGTTGCGTAACTTTGTCCTCCGGCGCAAACGCATCTTTGTAGCTTCACTATTTAACGTGTAATAACGTCGCACCCTAATTATTAGTTGCCGTTATTCAATTATCTATGATTTAGTGCTCTTGTTAGTTTTGGTATAACATTTTCTTGGATTGTAAACCTAGTAATTATTTTTACCGAATCACAGTCCAAATTTAACAAAGTAAAACGCCAGCTCGTTCTGAGCTTTCTTGTGATATCAGAGATCACTCGTTGCCCGAAATCTTTTGCTAGTAGAAAAAGAAATTAGTGTACAGCTGATAAGAAGTAAAATTTAGGTAACCCAAGAAATAACATGCATAGTTGAGATGGCCGGTAAACCTAAAACTCAACTATGAGGATATCTAGGTAAATCTGGTCAAAATTTTCTAATAACCTACTTTCAAAATCACGGTAAGTAAATTGGGTACATAGCTAACAATATTATGTGCACTCAAGTAAATACCAAGGCAAAAAGTTTTACATAATAAAAAATCTATTATTACGACTTCGCAAACACAATTATTTGAGAACATTATGACATAGTTCAGGAATGTATTAAAATTATGACATTTAACATAAGTTGGATCAAATGCTAATTTGATATTTTTAGGGAAATATTGTTTCGAAAGTGTCACAGTTTCGCACTCATCGATTTTAAATATCGACAAAAATTGCGAAAAACTTAATGGAATTTGCCAAAGTGGCATTGAAAATATTATAATGAGTTCATGTAAAATATAGTAAATCAAATTAACGAGCTGGAACACAGAAGAATATTTTATAACACCAAGTTGCAATTAGGTTTTCCCAAAAACGATTTGGGTGTTTATGTAAAGTTGAAACTAAGAAGGAACACTTTTCACTTAATTTTCCTTATCAGTAATTACTTAAAATAAATATCCTAACAGGAGAAGTGTAAAGTGGCACAAAATGCAGGTAAAAACTTTTTATTGACCGGTATTTACAAACAAATATTAGCCACAAAATTACATAACCAAGGAAATTCAAAACGATTATGTACAAAAACCTTATTCGAAAACTTTTTTTGGACTCAATACCACTTTACACAAAATCTCTATTCATAAAAAACAAAAAGAAAAACCACAGAACTCACCATTTTTCTTTCGGTTGACTAGCACATACACTGCATATTATTGATCTATAGATCACACTGCACCGAACGCGTCTCACTTTGCGCGTGCGCGAATACGTTTGAGCTTGACTCGAGACGATCGCATATAATATATACCGCCTACCAACTTATATATAAGCCTGAAAGTTTGACTGACATTGATGTACTGAACATTTTGAAGTACTTTTATACTTCAGTGATGACCTATGGTTAGAATAAGGTCAACCCTTAATTTTTTTATGAAACGGAAAGTGGGGGGAGTTGATCAGTTATTGATTGATAGTTAATAAAACTCGTTTCGGCCGCGGGTCTTTCCTGTATCATTGAGTTCCTGAATATTTTATACATACAAGAGTAAAAAACACTTAAATCTTCCCAACTACATCCGCCTTTGTATTCGAGAAAATTGGTAAGAAATTCTGGCCTTGAGGATCGCTGCTCAGACTTTTTCAATATTTTAAAAGCATTTATTAAGAGCTATAATATTAATTAAGGCTATTGTAATCATTGAGACAAATCTCAAATATTACTATATTACTTTGTGATCATGTCACAAATAAAAATTCAGTCCAATATAGATAAGGTATTTTCAAATGTTTCAGCTCCACTTATAACCACTTAAATTGTGTCCATATTTTCTTTACTTCAAACAATGCGTGAAAATCTGACCACTCATGGACATTTACTGACTAAGTCTTTAATGACACAATTAATTGCAGGAAAACTGCCTCGATTGTCTAGTGGTCACAAGCGCTACTGCTGACCATGAGTTCCTGGATTCGATTCCCAGGTCGGACAAAGTGTTGTTGGGTTTTTCCATCAGGAATTTCTCAGTAGCAGCCCGGATACTAGAATTGTGCCCGGTTGATGGCAATAGGCACGCCCCCTATTACATGAGACTTAAACATAACCGGCGAAATGTGGGACAACTATAAGTACGCCTCTGCCTCACCCTTAAGGAATAACAGGAATGATGATATGTTATTATAATATTTATTGAAATTAACTTTCTAGTTAAGTTCAAATGATTGAAATTGAATGGGTGTACTACCGAGTACACTTGTGCCTATCCCTTGAGGGATTACAGGCGTGAGGATATGTTATTGTAGGAGTTCACACATGTTTGACACATGAGGCACTAAGGTCACCTCACTCAACCACCGAGCTTACATGGACACGTCGTAAACATCTCACATCCGCGATCGACTGATAAGAAGTGCGGAAACGTTTACATTGTTTCTCAATACTATCGCTTATCAATATTATTGGCTGCACTGGCTGGGAACCGGAGCTTTTGTTCAACAAAGAGTTTTTAATATAACATTATACTGTTTTAATAAAATGTTGTTGTAGATTGCCTAATCTATAACAACATTTTATTAAAATAGTATAATTTGCCTATAATGACGAGTTGTTTAAATGTATCTGGGGGTCTACTCTCTAAGTCCGTCAACAATCATATGGGCCCGTCCGAAAGTTGTTGGTGCGTCAAAACAAGTGCCAAATTTATTTTTTCAGGGGAAAAACACGTCGGGCATAGGGACAAGTGCTAAATCGTGTTGTCAGTCATTCTAAGTTCAGAAACCGAACTAACCTGTATGTCCGTAAGTGATACGGAGATACTCACACGTAACTTCAGCCGAAATTACGGACTACGTGCTTAGGGAATCAACCCCCAGAATAGTATTGTGGATTGGGTGAGGGGTTATGGGGTTATGAATTCTTAATAACAGTCTAGTGTCTGGATTTGCGCCCGCTTAGTGGCAATAAGCTTGCCATCTCTTAGCTTATAAGTAATTTACTGTACTTAGATTAGTAGGAAATCTAATTTTCTTTTAGGAAAATACAGACGAGAAGTTAGAAGTTAAGTCATGTAACAGTAAGATAATACAACTGTCCCCAAGAAGATAACTAAGGGGTGAATCGGTGAATCATTTAAAACGCACTCTTCAACTTTATTATAACTTGGGTAATTTGTACATCCTGGTTATAAAGTAAATATCGCTGTTGCATAGTTTAACTTTGTCATTACAATAACTTACTGTTGGTCACTTTATAGGCTGGGTCATTTTGCAGACAATGAAGTAAAATAAATATCTAGCAAAGTAAAGATCAAGACTTCATTTTATGAACACCTAAACTTATTTTATGCGCATGCCGCCCACGAAACTATTTAGTCACATAGACAAGTAATAAAATACAATTCTTGTAGAAATTTCAGAATTTTATTAAAAGTGCGTATGTTAAATATAGGGACCAAACCACCACAAGTGGCAATAGGCCAACAGCTGTCGGTGGATTGGAAAGGCGAATGAAAGGTTGTGAGTCCAATATGCAGTGCGTACTAGACTCCCATCGACATACAAGCATAATTATTGAACTTAGTCGAGAGTGTTACCGGAAAATCTAGATTAGCCAAAAAACGTTTTTGAAAAAGCAATAGCACCGCTACAAATATCACGCAATATTATATAGCCAACACGTGGCGTCTCGTCTACTTAAGTATAAATTGTGATATAATTCCATAAAAAGACTCCATTAATAGCACCGAATATATTTCTAAACAAAATGTATCAATCGCTCTCATCAATATTCATGTTTTTTTTTTTTTTTAACGAACTTTTAGTTCTGTTTTTACTGGGTTTTGTGAATATAGAAATAATTTTGTAATATTGATTTTCTTGCGGTTTTCTGTGTTGTAATTAGAATTAACACACGAATCTTTAGCGTGGTATGTCTAATAATGCCGACATGAGACGCAATATATTTAGCATAAAGGCTCCTTCAAACAGGCGCGACACGCGACGCAATCGCAGGCGACACAAAGGCACCGCTCGTCGCGCAACTGGCGGGCGGTGCCTTTGTGTCACATCTCGTGTCGCGCCTGTTTGTTGGAGCCTTAACCCTATAGGATTGCATGGTCGCGCTACATTAATCTTAGTTTTAAGATCTTTATTGCACATTTTTTAAGCTATTGCATAGCTTTTATCGCGGGCTTTGAGCGCGGCGACTGAATCAGGAAATTCCGTAACGAAAATAAAACCTAACACCCCCCACTCCGCCTACCATGTAGCTCGGCCGAGCGTTCGCTTAACGTGTATGTATATGGTACGACTGTACTTGAATTAATATCAAAGAAAAAAAATACTGCATAAATAAAAAATAAATAAATAATTATAATTGCAAAAGTTGATAAAAAATGCTATGCAATAGCTTTACCGCGGCAGTCCCCGAGTGCCACACGTGTTTTTTTTTTTTCTGTTTCATCCCGCCCATGGGCGATGCGGTTCCTTCCTTAAGGCCACTTCCTTGTAGTGTCTATAGTCAAACAAGAAACCTTTATAGTTTTGCCATGTCCGCTTGCCTATTTTTTATACTTCATGGAAACCACTGCCACGTATTTTTTAATGTTTATTGGGACTACATTTAGGGATCTTGAGTTGTAATTACGAGCGATTTTTATTCATTCATAACTTAAGCTGCATAACAATTATAAATATCAAGAAGTACCATAAAAATATAAACATCACGACCGTCATAAGGTTTTAAACGAAGAAGCTAGGTAAGTAACAAGTTTTTGTTTGTTTTATAACAGTCATAATAACATAAACGCTTATAATCAAAATATGCTAAAAATTTGGATAAAAAACGCATAATTTATTGTAATTTTTGCAACACTATGTCAGTCATTTCGCGTATCAATGTCGTTGTTTGTTTTTAATTATTTAGTTTTAATACATTTTGTCATTGCGTTGTTAATGGAAAATACGACACCTGTCTAATTCCGACTTAATTCTAATTTAGTATTGATTTATTTAAATGATGCATTGAAATTAAGATTTATTACAATAAATATTCTTGTGCACCTGTAACTTTACATCCTAATAATCAATCGAGTCATTTTAATAACAAAAATTCTTGATCGTAAAAATTTACGGTCAAAAAGACACAGCACAGCCTTATCATAACAACAATAAGAAAACAGATTTTCCGAAAAATATTATTTATTTTCCATAACAAGTAAGGTAATTTGGCAACGTGTTCATAGTTTTAAATTTTATTACTATAATATCACCCTATTAAGTTACTACGCAGGCAGCGCTTTCATCAGCGTTCATCAATTCCTCCCAGGTTCAATATAAGGCACGCAGGACACGGTGTAAGACGGCCATGGTTTCGCAAACCCAAATTTACAGTATAAGGGCCGAACAGACTATAAAGCCTCAATTAGGCAAGTTGTACCATTAATGAATAATGAGATAAACTCACCTTTTAACGGTTGTTCTCGGCACATGCCATCAGTTTCAATTATTTTAACTGTAAGCCATCGTGCCAAGGATAGCGACATAAGTATTGTAAGTTTTACGATACTACACGAACCCTATTGTCCTTTTGTTAATCTGGTAATGAACGTCAACTATCGGACACTATTTTGTTTGTTATTGTTGAGAGTTGAATGAGTTGACAAGCAGTAAATCAGAAGCAACTGAATTTATGGCGTACATGTCTAGATTTACTTCTAATAATTATGTCATCGTAGAAAATATTATTAACAGCCTTTAGTGTTTGTATGATGTTGCGATCCCTAACATTTTTCTTACACAAAACTATACAGGGTGGCAGGGACATCGACGTGCAAACAGAAACCGTGAACTCAGCGCATGATTGTAGAAATTGTTCACCGGTTATCAAAACAAAAAACAGCGTTTTCATAGAAAATCGCAATACCTACTCGGTCATAATGTATGGCAGAGCGAATTGTTTTTTAAATAACCGAAGACAATTTCAATGCAGGGGGGTTCAGAATCATATACTGAATCCATGGTATCAGGTTGTGCGTCCCTGCCACCCTGTATTTTATCTATCATAAACGATTATACATAACATACACGTTATACAATTATACACTAAAAACAGCAAATCATATTTATACGTATATAATTTTAACAATCCTAATCCTAACTTCCTATCCTAACTAATATTATAAATGCGAAAGTAAGTTTGTTTGTTTGTTTGTTACCTTTTCACGCCTAAACCACTGAACCGATCATCCTGAAATTTTGCATATACGTTGTCAGGTGTACAGCAACTCCTTGCCGGATTGCCGCCGTGGGATCTGGAGGCAAAGGTCCTCGCGCACGTTTGGGAGTGGCACGAGGAGGCGAAACGCCGGGGCGTAACTCCGCTGCCGCGAGAAATCACGGCACAGCGGACAGAGCTCTGGCGGGATCTCATGGCGGCATGGAGAGTGCGACTGTCGCAACCCAGCGCAGGGCACGCCACAATTGCGGCGGTAAGACCCCTCTTTCAGGAGTGGCTTGAGAGGCGCCACGGCGTCCTCACCTTCCGCCTGACGCAGGTCCTCACCGGACATGGCTGTATCGGGAGGTTCCTGTTTCGAATAAGGCGGGAGGAAACGCCTGGGTGTTACCATTGTGTGGATCGACCGGAGGACACGGTGGAGCATACGGTGGAGGTCTGTCCGGCATGGGCGGAGCACCGCCGTGTCCTCGTGGCGGCGATCGGCGGCGGCGACCTCTCGCGTCCGGCCCTGGTTCAGGCCATGGTACGGAGCGAGAGGGAATGGGAAGCCGTCACCTCCTTCTGCGAAGCAGTAATGCTCGCGAAGGAGGAGGCGGAGCGCGAGAGGGAGAGGCAATCACTGCGCCCTCGCGCCCCTAGCCGCCGCAGGAGGAGGAGACACCCTGGGCGTCGGGAGTCGATTGCCGACTCCCGGCCACCGTAGGCGCGGGCTTGCGGACGGCGGGCAATGGGCAGCTCGCCGTCCGGTAAGGACCAGGCCCGGGTCGACGGCGCGTCGTGTTCCACGCGCGCCTCAAAGAGATGTCAGCAAAATTGACGGGGTCCGATAGGACCGATGCCTGCCGGGGCTGCGGATTGTTCGAAAGAGTTACCGTGGCCCTGGCGCACAGGCAACTGAAGGAACACGGGTGGGTTTTAGTCAGTAAGAGTCTGACAAGCCCTTCCGCTCCGCCCAGAGCGGGAGACGTCATTTGATGATTTCCCACCCAAAAAAAAAAATTAAAAAAAAAAAAAAAAAAGTTGAACAGCAACGGACATAGGGTACCTTTCATCCCGAAAAAAAGTACTATTCCTGAGGAAAACAACAATAACGTTCTTATGATAATAGATGGCGCCACGTGTCTTCCGATCATGATTGAATTATAACCCGAATTGATAGTCAAAGTCTAAATTAACGCGAGCGAAGCCGCGGTCAAAAGCTAGTGTTTATATAAATTCATCACCGTCATACAAAACGATACCATACTGTGGAAGCGCGCTGCGTCTACGTCACGCGGTGACGTAGTTTATGCGCATGAGTACGTCGCCCTACTCAGCGCGCGTTCGTCCACCTGGGCTGACCTTTAATCCGATCGTACTGTCGCGACGCGAAGCCCACGCAACTCTGTGCTATTCCGGTCGCTAGTATATTACGCTAATTATGAAGGATTATGGCGAACATATTGAATATATGAAAGAACACGCGCTGAGTTGAGCGACCCCACTCATGCGCATAAACTACGTCACCGCGTGACGTAGACGCGGTACGCTTCTACAGTACGGTATTATTGTGTATGCCAGTGATGAATTTATATAAACAACGTTAAAATTATATCCGTTTAAATATGATTTGTTGTTTTTAGCGTATAATTGTATAACGTCTATGTTTTGTTTATGATAAATATATAGTTTTGTGTAAGATAAATATTAAGGATCGCCAAATCACTCCCCTCCAGAGACTGTCCTACGGGCGATAATAATTTGGGAATCGAACCCTTTGACAAAACCTGATAGTTCTGAGGGGAGTCTCCGTGGGCTGTTTTTCCTCTTCTTGAACATCTTGGTCGGTTGGTGGCGTGTCAGCCCATATGTATGCGAGTTTTAGGCGGCCCACGGAAACTTTGACCTTTTTACCTTTTATCGTTATGGTAAAGGTTTTGCCGCCTTTTTATACCACTTTGAGTACCGGTGTAAGCTAGTTGCAATGAACTTCGAAGCGCATCGTCCCTGAGGAATATGTGGCTTGAAGTAGCGAGGTCTTGTGGACAAATATTTTGTCCTTGGAATTACATGCAGATGGAGTGGGCTGCAATTTTGCGGCAAACGAGCGTAAACGAGTGGTGAACTCCAAGATGTCGGTGAATCCGCTGTCACCGGGATTAAAAATTCTCCCGGAAGTCGTAAAGGCTCACCGTATAGGAGTTCCGTAAAAGAAGCTTGAAGATCTGCTTTAAAAGCGCTCCGGACACTCGGTAGAACAAAGGGAAGTAATCCTGTACAGTTATGGTCAGCGTGGCACATTATCGGCGTTTTAAGTTGCATGTGGAATCGTTCCACTAGGCCGGTGCATGCTAGGTAAGCTGTGGTCTTTCGATGTTTGAATCCGACTATTTTGGCTAGATATTTGAACAGTGCGGATTCAAATTGCCGTCCTCTGTCTGTGACGATATCCGTTGGACAACCAAAGCGGGAGATCCAGTTGGTCAGCAATGCTTTACCGACTATCTTAGCGGTAATGTCTACAATCGGTACTACTTCTGGCTACCTAGTGCAACTATTCACGGCCGTCAGGCAGTACCGGTACCCCTGCGTTTGAGAGAGAGGACCTATTAGGTCAATGTCCACGAAGGAAAACCTAGCACGGGGTAATTCGAATGTGCCCAATGGTGATGACACATGGCGACTTACCTTTATGCGTTGACAGCTGAGGCACGTTCGTGACCATTGTCAATAATCCTTGTGGACTCTAAACCAAAGGTATCGCTGCGCTACTAATTTTGCGGACATGTTTGCTCCTGGAGGCTGAGGCCGTGAAGATTCCTAAATATTTGCCGTTTAAGGGTTTGGTCACGAATGGTCTGACGACTCGAACTCGACGGGACTGTTGTCGATTCTAAGCCTCTTTAGTTGAAGAGATGTTTCTAACTGTAGAAGTTGCAACAGTTCCGGGTCTGCAGCTTGGGAATGGCGAGAACTTTGATATCGACTGAAGTTTGCAGTTCACTGACGCGATACTGACGGATAATGTATCGGTGACGATGTTGTCCTTGCCGGATATATGTTGAATGTCCGTTGGGAACTGCGAAATAAAGTCGAGGAGTCTATACTGACGCGAAGCACAGTTGTGCTTTCGCTCATGGACAGCGTATATCGACGGCTTGTGGTCAGTATAGACGGTGAAGTATATGGCGAGTATTTTTGCTGAGTGGGGCTCAAGTTGTGTGAGAAGAGGGCAAGCGGTTGTCACTGCTCGTCCCTGAACTGTAGCAAAACTGCACCCATTGCCAGATCAGACGCATCTATAACTAGGGCGAGCTTCGCTTGGTAGTCAGGGTGTGCAAGCAATACAGCATTGCAGAGGCTATCTTTGCGCACATTAAAGGCGGTGCGTGCCTCGCCTGTTATTTCCACGGGATGTTGACCTTTTACTAAGCCAGTTAGCAGGGCATTGAGAGGCTCTCGTTAGACGGTTGGATCAAGAGCCTGATCCAGAAGGCAGTACTCCTCGATACGGCTCGCATTGTGAGGAGGTTCCTATCTCTGGAGTCCTAACCACCGGTAGCTTGGACCCTGCTCCCGATACCGGCGGACCACTATGTTTTATATTTTTAAATGTTTTTTTAAATGTTTTTATAAAAATATTTAAAAGTGTATTTAATAAGTATATAAATAAATAAATGACATAATAATAATCTGGTTATACGCCTTAATCGGGTTAATAGTTGAGAAGACTTTGCAACCGACTATGCGGTGAGTAAGGTCTTGGACCTGTTTAATGGGATATCTGTGTCCTCGCGTTGAGCAGCCTGTAGTCACCGCAGCGTCGCCAGCTGTTGTCCTTCTTCGGCGCTTAATGAAGGGATGAAGACCAAGGGCTCTCAGATGGTCGATCAGTGCCGTTGTTAAGCATGATCTCTAATTCCCGCTTAGCGATCTGCAGTTTGTCTGGAGCGAGCCTGCGAAGGCAACAAGAGATAAGCGGGCCGGGTGTGGTGCGTATGTGGTGTTCCGTTTGATGTGTGGTTTTTTGGTGTATGTCAGCGGGTCGTGTGATCTCGGGAAACTTATTAAGTATCAAGTGATACTTCGAATCTCCAACTAAGACCTTTACTGAACACGTCGCTGAAGTGTTTGCAATGGAAGCTGTTACAGACATTGAGGTGGTTTTGTACACCAAATGTTGATTTCTGATGTCACCAAGCAGATCGTAAAAGTTCAAATAATCTACACCGATGATCAGCTTTGATGGCAGTTTATTGTCAACTACAATAAACCGCCATGGGAAATTACGGCGCAAACTAAAGTCTAAATTTAGCAGAAAATAGCTGTAACTATCAATAATAAACCCGTTAGCTACCGATAATTGATAGTTCGGCTTGACACGCTGTTCACGTAGAACATGCCGCGTAAACACACACAAATCACTTACAGTGTCCACTAAAAATTGCGTCTTTGATGTTCGCTCCGTGACGAAGAAGCGACCGGTGGACGTCAGACAGTCATCTGCTGCCATTACCTTTGGAGTTTCCCGACTTCTCATAATCGCATGACTTTACATACATGACGAGTACTTTGCGAGCGTTGGCCCCGAACTTGGACTGGTAAAAGCAGAACGGTTGCTTTTGGTGGCGGAATTTGGACCGCTGTCTGGATCGATGACGCTGTTCGTTGTTTGAACGCGATTGCAAATGAGTGTTCCGACTCAGCTGCGTGGTGAGGTTCTTCACGGCCTTCTTTAATTCGGTGATCTCTTTCACCATCTCATGCATGCTAGAGCCCGATGCCGATGCTGCGGTGACTTGGCATGGGGTCACAATATCCTGGACCCTGTCCGCCAGGTCTGCTAATCCCTCCAGAGATGTATATGGCTGTGAAGCCAGCAGGGGCCGGACATTGGTCGGAAGATGGCTGCTCCATATTGTCCGGAGAAACTCCTCTAGGACGCTCGGTCCTACTAAACTTTGGAGATGTCTCTTGTAAGGGCTTGCGATCTCCAAACCCTTCGTGGATGAGAAGATGCTTCACTGTCTTCTCGTATGACGTAGTCAGTCTCTTAATGAGCTCGTGTTTCAGCTTCTCATATTTGTTCTGCTCCGGCGGATTAAGAAAAATATCCCTTGCTTGTTTAGAGTACTGGTGCTCAAAGTTGCCGATGACGTGGTTGAATTTTGTCGTGTCGCTAGTGATTATTCGCGTTTGTGAACTGAGCCTCTACTTGTGCAAACCAAACTTCTGGGTCATCCAGCAAAAAGGTGGAATTCATACCGCAATATGGCAAATGTCAGATAGCTCGTCAATGACCACGCACTTTGAGCGACGAGATAATTCCGAACAATTTTGCGGAGTCACTACTATCGCTTATCGTGCTACTATGATTTTCCTTGACTTGTTAAAATATGGAACATCCTTTTTAGGGTTCTGACCGCACGTCTTTATCAAGCCTTTCTGGCGTATTCTAGGCGGGATCACCAATTAAGTGGTTGTTGTACACTAAGTATTGTGCTTGTGTGGTGAGCAGTGGTAAATAAAAGAGGATTGTTTGTTACTCATGGTGATAATATTCATACACAAAACACAGACACATTCACAGAAGAAAGGCACATGAGTTCGACACACACATGGGTAGATTATTACACGGAGAAGAAAGTCTTATTGTTTAAAGGTTTAACAGTTCGTACACAGGAAAATACTAAGTATATTACGCTAATCGTGAAGGATTATGGCGAATATGTTAACGACCAGAATAGCACAGAGTTGCGTGGCCTTCGCGTCGTGACAGCGAGATCGGACTAAAGGTCAGCCAAGGTGGATGAACGCGCGCTGACTAGAGCATCCCCACTCATGCCCATAAACTACGCCACCGCGTAACGTAGACGCGGCGCGCTTCCACAGCACGGTATCGTTCTGTACGATGGTAATTAAATTATATCAACAATGTTAAAATGATATAGGTGTAAATATGATTTATTGTTAATGAATAATGTATGCGTTATATTTATGTATGTATATATGTATATTTTTTTATGACAGATATATAGTTTTGTGTTAGATAAATGTTAAGGATCGCCACAAGCCTTTTAATGTTTAAACACTTCCAGATAAGTTCCAGTTAACTAATTTGGTAGATAATTAGGACACTGTATAAAAACTCTCCTACATGGACTTAAGACTTCCTAAAAATATATATATATGAAAGGTTGTGGGCAAATACACTCAGATAAAGCAAGATTCAATAAAGTTATCCGTTCGGTTGAAGCTTTTGTTAGTCCGATATGATACTGAGGCCAGTATTCCTTATCTCTGTCCATCCCAGTTTGCTATATTTTTGACAGTCTTTCACTAAGTCCAACTGGATTTAGGGCTTTTCCTGGATTTGTTGGAATCATAAAACGTTGCGCAACGCTACGCGGTCGCAACAATATGAAGTATTGTTCGTATTAAATCATATTTAAGGAAATTTGAATTTACTAATGACCACTGCATGGTATAATAATATACTTCGCCAGGTATAGCATTCCGAGACACAGGGTGACACAAGCCTACGTCATCACCGCTGTGTTACCAGTAGTGTGTAATAATAACTCCCCAACCGCCTTTATTACCTGTGCGAATCCGATATAACAATGAGGTTTTAACTAACAATTACGTTGGTATATGTTTAAATTGAATTGTTTCATTTGATTAGAAAAACGAAACGACAATTTATATGCCATAAATATATTTTTTAACAGAATGGTGACTGAAAATGTTTCCTTAATTCGTGTTTTGTTGCAATTAAATGGCAATTGGATAGTGACGTAAGCATGTGTCACTTCCGGAATGCCAGACCATGTTTTTTTAGACCATGGACCACTCCATCCAGGCTACCGAATGTAACCGGATACTGACAAATGTGCCTAAACTTTGACCTGATTATGCCTACAAGTCAATGCAATTTGATACTTGATAGATATTTATTTCAAGTCAACCTTTACGTTGGCTATAAATAATGTGCTGAGTGTCGGCGCCCGCGCAATCGAATTAATGAGAACACAATGTGCGTGTTATTTGGTGACTTTAAAGAGGAAGAATGTGGAGAATATAGCACTTAATAGAGCTTCTTGGGAAATAACTTGTCCTAGGGGAAGTACTTAGCTTTGACCTTTGCTGCGTTCCCCTTTGAAAGATGCGTGAACCAGATGAGGCTTTTGCATTTCGTCTGAAAGGCTTGACAAAGCATTTACAAACCTTTCGACGAAAGACCAATCAAATGGACGTTTACCAAATAATCTGTTTTTTTTTTACCAATGTCATAATAGCCATGACACTAAAACCATGAATTCAAATCTAACGCGTTGAAGTCTTTTCAATGAAATTATAACATCAGCAAAAACGGGTTTTGAAAGTTTCAAATGTTTATATGGAAAACCGTGAAACCTAATAGATATTTTACGCAAACCTACATTATACTGAAGATATTATGATATTAAATAACTATAGGATATAACAAAGATTATGAATGTATTTCTGAAATTTAAAGTAATTATTATTTACAAAATATTTTGACAGTATTTAGATAAAACGTCGTTACGGCCTCCGACTCTAAGCCATGACATCTCATAGTAAGCAGTATTTAATAAAGAAGACATCTCTCAATTAAGCGAAGGCTTATTTATATTTATAACTAAGTTGTAGAGATTAAAAACGAATACATTACTAACTTAATTGATTTATTAATGAAATGATTGTGAAAACGCAAAAGTTAATGATTTTCTGTAAAGTGTAGGTAAATAAATTATTTTTGTACGGTGATATTTTACCTTTGTGAACAAATATTTGCGTAAAGATAAAGCAACACAAAATACTTACAAAGCATCAAAAAATCATTACTTCACAAGTAGATACAGTAAAGGCCTTTTTTTTTCATTTACAGCATTACTTTTAACAGGACTAGTCGTCCATTTCACGGGGGATAGATATAGTTTTCTTGTGTTATTCTGCATATACCTTCAGTTCGACCAATTATGTAAGGCGTCCTTTTTTATTTTATTTATTAACTAGCTGACCCGACAGACGTTGTCTAGTCCAAATATCAATTGTTCATACGAAACCCCCATAGGCAAAAAAGAGGTTCAGTTTTTACCGGATTTGAAATTGATTTGGGAAACTTTTCCAATTTTTCTTTCTATTTAAACTTAATTCGGACTACCACGAATATTTTAAAATATCCAAAAAAATACCAAACCGGTCCAGCCTTTCTCCAGTGATGCGCTTACCAATGAACAGCATTACATTTTTATTTATATACATTTATTGATATACACAAATAAATATGTAAAGATAGAAGAGCACAAAAGTACTGCTTGGTTCTGATTTTATTTTGTTGAATCCTGGATCCTTTAGTTCAAGCCACGAAATTTCAATACAAACTGTCAGATGGGCCACAACACTGATTGACTTTACCTGTTTCGACAACAAAGTTCATATCCTTTCACTGTCGCAGGTTTACCTACTCGCCGCACTACAAATAAGTGTTGCTAACCAAATGTCGACATTGTTCATATTTAAATAGAATGTTTCCATCGGAATGTTTAATCTATTACATTGACCTTGACCTTTTCATAAATATATCAGCAGATTTGTTTTGTTTTATATTTTAGATGTCATGTACACTAATTTGAATTTGTGTCAAAAAGAACGTTCTCTATAGCCGTTTCTGTCTCCCCCTATCCTGTCCTATTTCTTCTATTTCTGTGGATATTTTCCTTAACATTTACTTATTCATTTATGCATCTTATATCTACCATAACAGAGTTTATGTTAACTTTATTGTAACAGCTACTAATTTACACATTATTTCTACAATACGAGTAATTTAATGTAATTTTTGACTCATTACAAACAATGCATTCCTGAATTAGGACAATATTCCTTTGCTTACATCAAGTCACTGAAAAAATTATAAAGTGTTATCAAATATCATGTTATTTAGAATAATTGCTTAAATGAAACAAGGATATGAAATTGTAAAAGTTTTCATGGCATTTGTTACAATAATGATAGTTATAGTTGCTATGTATGCTGTAATATGACTAAACGTAGACCTTTAGCATTTAGGTAGACAACAGATGATAACAACAAAAAAATACTATTTATTTTCTTGTTATTTATAAATAATTAAATCTGTATTGCGATCGTTAATGATCTTGAATCATCTCTATTTTTAACATTTTAAAGTTTAATGAAGTTCAACACTTCTTTCAGGAAGTATCTGATCTACTATACGGAAAAATCTGTACCATTCTACTTCAAAATAAGTGATATCGTAAATACATTGTTTTAAACGAGGAATTTCTATAAAGCAGCGTAAATACTTACAAATGCTGTTCTTGACCTGAGCTTTCAACAACCTGAGCGCATGTATCTCACGTATGTACCCTCTGTGATCTGTCAGATGTCACTGGAATTTGATGTCAATGTGATGTTTAGCATATTTTCAAGAATTTATTTGTTTTTACCGTTAATTTACTATTTCGTGATAGGTTGTCGAGGCATTATGTACATAAGTTCCAGTAGGATCACAAGGACCGATGTATGGTCCTTGTATGACACCACAAAGTTTCGCAACTCTACATAACAGTATTCCCAAAATACTTAATCTATTCCACGTACACCTATTCCTTTAATTCCACGATTGGCTGACACCTTCCCTCGTAACAGACGTGACAATAATCAACTGTGTTCGCATACGTCAAAGACTGCATTAATGGGAAAAAGTGTTTTCTGTATGGCTCCTAAAATTTATAATTAAATACAGCATTGCCGGTAAATTTGTTTAAAAAAAAGATGCGAGATTTATTAACAGACAAGTGTTATTATAATATAAATGACTTTTTGAATGACATTATCTGACTTTTTTTATTCTATTATTCCTTAATTTTTGTGACATTTTATGTTTAATTTATTTTACTGACTTGTCGATTTTTATTATTTATGATTATGATTGAAGTGCCTTTAGTAATTTAGTTTTTATTTTGTAATTTAGTTATATATTTTTTTTGTAAATTTTATAAATTTGTACGCCTTACGGGTGAAACATGTACGTACCAAATATTAATATTGACACATCCTGCATGCTTAATTAGCATATATACGCATGTTTTGACAAATAAAATTATCTTTATCTTTAAGGGCTGTACAAAGTGACATTCTTTCAGCAAAATGTTGAAGGAAATATAAAAAAAAATATGGGACTGGCACAAGGTACTGGAAAGCTTTTTTCAATCCCGTTGAAAAGACGTGTGATGTAGAAATACGAAACGCTATGAAAGCGACGGCTACTTGTCTAGGCCCTCTGGTGGGCAACATATTCTCCAGCATATAAAAATAAGTATTTGTACAAAGATCGAGATGGCTCCTTCAGTATAGATCTGAGGTCAAATACGTATGTTATTCGTCAGTTTTGACGTTACAAATATGATATATAATACAAACACAGTAGCTAAACATTACTAAACTTCGAAGCTTACGACATCGCAATTTGTGATAGGTCTTGGCTTACAAATTATAAGTCATAAATACAATAGACATAGGTCTTCACGCTGTAACAAGTGTAAGAGTGTGAGTACATAACATTATACATACAATACCGTTTCACAATCACACCTTTTCAGAGCTGTTATTTTCCTTTCAGTATATTTTCACTCGTGCTTTGTAATAATTGCGGGATATCAGTGTATTTGAAGAGCATTTTTGTGCAACGTACTTACTTACTAGTATTGTAACATATATTTTTATAAAAGAGGAAATTAGTCATGTGAAATACAGTTTTGGATGTAAAAACAGTCAAAGGTAACTAAAGGTTTGCTTTTCAGCGGTAACCGTGTTCAAAAACATAAAATGTGATTTAAATGAGTGTCATGCGATTTCATACTTGAAAACATAGATTTTAGATAGAATTGTTAGGCATAACAGCTCTTTAAATGCTAAATATAACAAATATAATAAAATATGTGGTTTTTGTGTAGCAAAATACCACAATATGTATTTTATGTTTATCACCTATTTATGTACTCGTGTACCTATTTTATTTAAAATTCATTATGATATTGATAATTTTTTATCATTTTTATTATTATGTTCCTCTCAAACAGAGCACCTGCCATCTTAACTCTTCACCACCCTTGGTTGACTGGTAGAGAATGCCTAAAGCAGTAAGTCCGCCTTTGCACCTTATTTGTGTGCGAGAAGTTTGAATAAAAAAATAAATATTGAAGTTTCAGGTTTCAAATACCCGTGTGTATCAACGCTTACATGCGTTGATAGTGTTACAAATGCGGTCTGAATCAAATGTACATTTCGCGTTTTAGTTTATCGTCATACATAGACCCTGTCATCATAGCCGGGACTGAATATACCTATCTTATTGACAGCTAAATCCACTTCGCTATATTTATAATCACGTTGATTGATAAGGCTTTGTCCATAATGTGAGTGGAGGCTGTCTTTATTGTAATATAGGTGGTTGATATGTAATTCCTAAAAGAGAAATTAAGCTATCGATTAATTGCACCTATTCTGGACATAAACTTCGTTCAAGTTGCAAAATAGCACTGTCGTCACCATTCCGCTATAAAAACCAAATTATTTGTTTAGAATGGGCCCCTTCAAAGTTCTTCAAGTTAGTGTCTAGTCCTTACCGGACACGAATACAGTCTGTGTCCAAACCGCTAATGAGGTGTCAATTATTTTAAAGATAGACGGTTAGATGTCTCCAAAACTAGGATTAGCTGCTACTGATTTGCTGATTTAAAAAAACTTAATAACCCTTTCGCTAACCCGAGGATCAAACTCAGGACTCAGCAATCACGCAATTAATATAATGATCGTTATTCTTAGACCTCCAGTAAGATTTGGGCTCGACCAGCCTTTTTTATTCAATACAACAAAAGCAGACCATCTTACAAAACGAATTTCTTAAAAACTTTTATTTACTTAATGAACATCAAACATTTCACTGGCTATCCTCTAACACGTCGTGATGTAATGCGACGTACCTGCGCTTCTCCTCATCTAACAAGAGACCAAAATTAGTTTTTAATATCATCGTTGAACTTGACATTATAATCAATGTGACATTAATGGATGATGAATACGCTGAAGTGGTAATCGTTTAGTAACAAAGTGTTCTTCGTGGTTTGTGGTTCATGATCTGGTAGTTGAAAAGTCACTGTTGACCTGGTTTTGCATTAACACCTTCGCGGTTTTCGCAGTGCCTGCTACTGCTTACATTGATGCGACAAATGCTAATGAGTACGATACATTCAGTCTCATGAATGGTACATCCGTTTGTATGAAAATCTATACTCTGGACTAATATTATAAAGAGGCAAAGTTAGTGAGTTTGTATCTTCGGAATATTAATCTGATTCCGAAAATTCTTTCATTAATGGGAAGCTACACTATTGCTGAGTATTATGTATATGTTTAATGACTAGAACAGCCGTTTTTTTTAAACGTGTCAAGTAAATGGGCATTAATATAGTATAGCGTTGAATAGTATTAGAATTGAATTGAATTTTTATGTTTCCGCTTTCCTTTGCAATGCCAACTCTAGCGTCCTATGTTAGTGCAAAACAAAACTATTCAAAGCTACATTTTGGATTTACAATATCTTATCATTTTATCGCCCAACTTATCATTCAATCATCTCAGCACGTGACTCACAAATCAGTAGCGCCCAAATCAAGACATAATTTAAATAACTGCTGATGGCTCTAATGTAATAAGAATATTAGATTTTGTTTATCTTGCTCACACTACTCAACGGAGGTTAATTGAGGTCGTATTAATTATTTGTATTTACATAATATAATGTATTACACCAATGACACTACTTTAAACTGAGTTAATAACAAAACAACACAACAAATACCTACAAACATGAAAATTTTGAAGGCAAAATTTTAAACCAGCATAGAAGTTAATAAATATAAGTTGGAGGGATTCTATAGCTTTCTATCCGGTGCCGTTTAATTTAAAAAACATCATTTATTGTTAGGTATTCCTATGCGTTGGTATATGACGTTCAATTTCCCTTTACCAAAGTCAGTGTTCTTTTCGTTTAACTTATAAAATAGGTTAAAATATTTGAAATTTTCGCAGGTACAACACACCTACGAGGGTCATTCAATAAATACTTAGCCTACAAAAAGTAAACGAAAATTTTGGAAAAGTGGCAATTTATTTTTCAACATAGTCTCCTTTTAGTTCGATACACTTAGCCCAGCGATGCTCCAACTTTTTTAACCCGTCCGAAAAATAGTTTTTGTCAAACTCTGCAAAATAGGCCTCCGTGGCGGCGATGACCTCCTCATTCGATCCATATCTATTCCCGGCGAGTGATTTTTTCAGATTAGGAAACAGAAAGAAGTCACAAGGGGCCAAATCTGGAGAATACGGTGGATGGGGCAGCAATTCGTAGCGTAATTCGACCAATTTGGCCATGGCAACGGCAGACGTGTGAACCGGTGCGTTGTCGTGGTGAAACAGCACTTTTTTCTTCGCCAGATGGGGTCGTTTTTTCTTTAATTCGGCGTCGAATCGGCCTAATAAATCGGCATAGTAAAGCCCTGTAATTGTTTTACCCTTCTCGAGGTAATCGATGTAGATCACACCTTGTGAATCCCAGAAAACGGTGGCCATAACTTTTCCGGCCGATTTTACAGTTTTCGCCTTCTTTGGAGCACGTTCCCCGGTCTGGATCCATTGTTTTGATTGCTCCTTGGTCTCTGGTGTGTACCAGTGGATCCAGGTTTCATCGACGGTCACAAAACGACGCAAAAACTCCGCTGGATTCATCTTAAACAGCGCCAAACACGTCTCCGATGTGGTCTCACGGTTGCGCTTGTTTTCTGGTGTGAGTAAACGCGGCACCCATCGCGCCGACAGCTTTCTCATGCCGAGTTCCTCGTGAAGAATATGATGCACTGTTCCTTCTGAAATGCCTACAGTCTCAGCTAGCTCCCGAACCTTCAATCGGCGATCTGCCAATACGAGATCATGGATTTTTTTAATGTTTTCCTCCGTAGCAGCTGTTTTCGGTGCACCTGGACGTGGTTCATCAAAAACCGACGTACGGCCACGTGCAAACTCGTTGAACCAATTCTTGACGGTGGCCATCGATGGAGAAGAGTCACCGTACACAGCATCCAAGCGCTCTTTGATTTCGATGCGCGTTTTCCCTTCCAAAAATAGGAATCGAATCACCGAACGATATTGCTCTTTTTCCATTTTTGTAAAACCGATCGACACGTTCGCTTCCATAAGTTGTCAAATTAAAACAAATGAAGGGATTGGAATGAAAATTTGAAAAAAGAATTAAAAAAGAATGTGCTACACTGTGGTAAAACTCTTTTGAAACTACAGCGCCCTCTGGCGATGAGGCTAGGTACTTATTGAATGCACCTCGTATGTCACTTCATAAACTCACTATAAGCGTTGTGCTTACGAAATTATAATCTAATTAATAATTGGTAATTTTTGATTCACCTAACCCATTCCTCCAAAACTCATGTGCCTAGCCTATTCCCAACTATGTTGGGGTCGGCTTTCAGCTGGATACCAGTATGGAACGATTGTTTATCTGACCTCTACAACCCAGTAATTAGATAATATGATAACCCTTGGTAAGACTGGTTGTCAGAATTTTGGGCTTTTGACGACCCGTAACGAGTGTCAAGAATCCAGAATGACAGCCGGGACCAACCGCTTAACGTGCTATCCGAGGCACGGAGGGATCTCGTTAAAATAAAAAAAAAAAAACAAAGTCAATATATTTTATTCCACATAAACCAACATGGGCACTTATGAAACGTCAGAAGCTAGGTGCACGGTTCCAATTGGTTGTTTCCTATGGAAAAGAGCCGGCAAGAAACTCCATGGTTACTCTTTTAAAAATAAGGGGCTTTCACAATGTTTCAAATTACAGTGTTGATAGGTATGAGAGGACAGTATAGGCCTGTCAACAAGTAACAGGCACTCAACAAAATATAAAATATATATAAAAAGGTCTACTAATCTACAGTCTACAAGTTAGGCCTACAACGTTCTCACATTCACAAAATATAGAAGAAGGTTATGTTAAGATGGTCACTCATCCACAAATCGATCGACCCATGCGGCTATTATTACTTACCCATGAGCCCACAGAACATATATACTCTAAAGGGAAGAACGTCAACTTCATATTTAAAAAATGCATACATAGAAGCACGTTATCGCTGCCGTGTATGTATAGAGGTATGAGGAACAGGGTGTACAGTTCACTCATACTCTATAGAAAAGGGAGGAACCTCCGAACAGACGGGTGTCATGTCTGGTAGGCAACTGCCTGACGTTTGATGTCGGGACGTTGTATATGTATATGCTAGTTGCGCGGTAAACTCTGCTTGCGCGATGCAGGATTTTTGCGTGACGTCAGTGTGACGTGTAGCTCGCATGTGGCGATGTAGATACCGCTACACCATCAATAACTATTAAAAAAGCGGGAGATTTGAATAGTGTCTTTAATCTCCTTTTTATATTTCGATACCGGAATTTCAATTGGCGTAAAGGACAATCACTGGGTGATTTTCACTTACGCCTATTGAAATTCCGGTATCGATTAAATTATAGAATTTTCGTTTCTTGTTTCTGCACATTTATAAAAAATAAAATAGTGTTGTGCAAAAACATCAAACGATAATTCTTCGTATAGAGAATTTCTAAGTGATTCCAAATAATACTAGCTTTTGAAACATGTTTTAAGACATTTATTTTTCTTAATAAATTTTTTTTAGGGTTCTTCAACAAATCCTCGATTTTCCTTTGAGGTTATACCGCATTTTACACACTTAACACTCCCTTTTCCAACCATGATGGAAAAACAACACAAAAGCGTCAGTATTGCACAGGATTCTGTATCTCGCAATTCAAAAAAACAATAAACAAACTAGCTAAAATACAAAAACAGTAGCTGAAAACAGAGAAAAGAATTCGTCTCCCAGTGACTACTAGTAAAAGTTGCCATCA
Source organism: Dryobotodes eremita (assembly GCA_917490735.1). Taxonomy (NCBI): domain Eukaryota; kingdom Metazoa; phylum Arthropoda; class Insecta; order Lepidoptera; family Noctuidae; genus Dryobotodes; species Dryobotodes eremita. The sequence goes on from OU823244.1 coordinate 23,894,216, forward strand.
CGTAAAATTATAAGTCTGACCATAATTTGGTTGTGATAATTAAAATTAGAATCTGTAATATTGTAGAAATACCATGGTTTCTAAATTGAATTTTATTACTTAAAAAAAAAACTCGGTAAATGTCCATCATCTACATATTTCAAATAACAAAATTTACTAAAATGGTAGGTAAGTATTCAATCGGGCATGTAAATTAATGAACCCAATTATCATTCCATTTTCATCCCTCATTCTTTCGTAGAGCGCTATCCTTTTTTTGCAAATCCTGCCATTGTTGGCATTGGCCGCTTAGAAAGCTGACCACCCCTGCATGAGCCCCTCTAAAACTATGACTGATTATTCAATAAACATAAATCGCGTCAAAGTTAATCCGACCCAAACCGTGTCACCATTTAAAACAATGGGCGTAGCTCTTACATAAAGCCTACGTTTGATTGATTGATTAAAGTTAATTAATTATAGCCCACACCTATTTGTTATTGCATCAAAGTTTATGGAGAAGACTTTGACATCGGTCAAACATGGCGCCTAGATATTGACGTTGAAATATGTGTTGGAATAAAGCCTGAGTAGGTACCTATTAATATTATAGAAGTTTCTTTGAAATTTGTATTAATGTCAAGGGTTTATAAATTTTTATTGAGAAACCTATTAAAATCAAAACGAAATTAAAGTTTGACAAGTGCCAGATTTTTGTGGTAGGCATTGAAATAATATTAACTTTCTTTCCATTCCTTAAAATGCCTTTTTTGTTGTTTTCCACAAAGTGACGCTTTGCGACGAAAATAAACCCCCTTTTCCTTTTTCCAACAAAGTGATGTAAAGGAAAACAATAATATGGGCTTTCATTAGAAAGGCGTAATCAGAATTGAGCTATAATATTGTTAGACGTAGTTACAGAAGCGTAAACTACATATTTAAACTTTAAGATAATTCTTGTGCCTCTATTGCATTATTTTCGCGCGTCTCTTTCAACACAGCGAAACATGCCCTTACTAATTTTTACGACAAAATGTTGACTCAAAGATTTCACCGATGTATTCAGTTGACAGTTTATTTGTCCCGTGTCCGTCACCTAGTACCACTATTAGAACCGGCTCTAACTTGACCCAGCGTAGGAAATCAGCCAACTTAATGAGTTATGTAGTAGGGACACTCAACCGTCCATCCATACTGCAAATGTCACAGTTAATGTCAAATTGCTATCATGAACGTGCGGTTGACCCTACTACATAGCTAAACTTCATGTCAATTTTAGTCCAAAACTTTCGCAAAGCCGATCAAGGAAAATGTATTGATTCAAAAAGAAATACTCTGCATTCTCGAAACAATTTTAGATTTATCAAGTATTGACATATTACTGAATATAGTTTTTTATGAGCACAGCATGTGCACAGTCGATGTGGTTAGGCTTCGGCTGATGCTTAGCAGTGGAAGTCTTTCAACTGAAATGATGATGATGATGAAGTCTAAAAAGTCTAGACATAATCGTATCGTACTAGCCCATTCAAGTACTATAATAGTTGATCTTGTCATCTCAGCCTTTGCACAACTATATACAGGCTGTAACAGAAATCGACCAACATGCTATAGTTGGTGATAGCTTTGGTTATGCCATCCCAAAATAATAAAACATATGTTCCGCAAAATCTTATAGTTTTCGAGTTATATTAGATTTTCAAAAAAAAAAAACTAATTACCGCCACGCGTCATTCTTTTGACTTTCATGTGTAAATAAGATCTTTTTTTTTACTTATTACTTTTTCCATCAAAATATTATTTAATAGTTACTCTATCCGTAATTACATATGATTCTCCATAAAAACTAAAAAATTAAAATTTTCCTCATTTCTTTTTTAATGTCTAGTAACTCGAAACTATAAGATTTTGCGGAACATATGTTGTGTTATTTTGGGAGGGCTTGACCGAAGCTATCCACCTACAGTATGTCGGTCGATTTCTGGGACACCTGTATATTCATGTCTGCATTAAGTCAGAATAGAATAGTATAGAACACTCTTTATTATGTACACCATAAAAATTACAGATATAAATGTAGACATTTTACACAGGGTGACACAATGGGCGATCTTAGCACAAGTTCTAAGTTAGTAAGGCAATACTACTTATATTTGCAGTCAAATAGGTTGAGCTATTTAACTCATCTGAAAAATACCATCGACTCGAAAAGAAGAAGATCCTACTTAGCAAAAAAAAGCAATCAACGTTTTGCCTACTTTAATATCTACTAAAATTATTTATTTTATTCTACCTAACAATCTGCGTGGGTAGACAAATAGGTGACAAAATCGGTTTTATTATCAACCAGTCATCATAAGGTTTAAATAATTTATTATTCAAGTCAACACAAAAAAAAGATAAAATGTTAAAATGAATCCATTATTAAGTCAGTAATCTAATTTGGATTCGTATTAGCAAGTTATAGTGTTCAAAGAATCATAAATTATGAAAGCATGTGATAAAGGCGTGTCTATGTATTAATATCACATTATATTAGACTTTTTTTTTAACACTCATTCATTTAATTCTTCCAAAAGACTACAAAAATGACTGAACCAAGAGGACAATATTTAAGGGTAAGATATACGAAAGTTATAGTGCTACTAGGATCTTTTGGCGCTTGATTGACGTTGACACGGGGGCGCAGATGGTAAACATTTTATGACATTGTTTGGTGAAATGTATTGAAAACCAAGAAGGCAGCGTTAGTACCAATTTTGGTCACGCGCCAAAATGTTGCCTTGTACACACGACGACATATCAAGCTACACATTTCCAGTTTTAGCTGACCTCGCATTGTATAGGCTTTTCGTACAATGAGAAGTTAGCTTATACAGTCGACAGTTACGACAGTCGATTTTAAAAAGCCTTCTTCCTATTTTTGCTTGCGGAAGTCTCTAGTACCTACGCTGACTTCGATTTGTAAAAATCAGTTCATTTTGGCGTGATTTTAACAGATCGAAGTGAAGTTAAGTTTCGTCTCCGTGTGTCAACACTTGGTAGAAAGATTATCGACGACATGGCCATCACATTACAATATACATAATTCACGATGCTCTATATTAGTTTTGGCAATTCATGTTCTGGTACACATATAAGCTTCCACTTTTAATCACATGCAGCTACCCTATAAGTGTTCCGAACGAAATAAATCACAAAATCGTAACAAAAAGCTAGACTAGTAAAAAACGTCAGAAATAGACTAAAATTGTAGTTTGACATTTGTGATCTGAACGCCTTCGCATCTTCGTTTGTTTTCATTATTATTTACGGTTGACGATTTCAATACGTTTTTATGCAGACGAACACGATACGACGTTCTCACGACTCTGTTTAAAAATAAGCGTCGAATTTCTTCTGTTTTGAAGTCGGTTTCAAAATCAAAGAGATTGTCATGACTGAATTGCATTTTGCTGTACTTAAAGGCGCAATTATACTTGGTCTTTAGCCCGTATTCGGGTGCTCGAAACCCTTTAGTTGAATTCGGGCACCTTTTTTTTTTTTTTTTTTTTTTGGGTGGGAAATCGTCAAATGACGTCTTCCGCTCTGGGCGGAGCGGAAGGGCGTGTCAGACTCTTACTGACTAAAACCCACCCGTGTTCCTTCAGTTGCCTGTGCGCCAGGGCCACGGTAACTCTTTCGAACAATCCGCGACCCCGGCAGGCATCGGTCCTATCGGACCCCGTCAATGGTGCTGACATCTCTTTGAGGCGCGCGTGGAACACGACGCGCCGTCGACTCGGGCCTGGTCCTTACCGGACGGCGAGCTGCCCATTGCTCGCCGTCCGCAAGCCCGCGCCTACGGTGGCCGGGAGTCGGCAATCGACTCCCGACGCCCAGGGTGTCTCCTCCTCCTGCGGCGGCTAGGGGCGCGAGGGCGTAGAGATTGCCTCTCCCTCTCGCGCTCCGCCTCCTCCTTCGCGAGCATTACTGCTTCGCAGAAGGAGGTGACGGCTTCCCATTCCCTCTCGCTCCGTACCATGGCCTGAACCAGGGCCGGACGCGAGAGGTCGCCGCCGCCGATCGCCGCCACGAGGACACGGCGGTGCTCTGCCCAAGCCGGGCAGACCTCCACCGTATGCTCCACCGTGTCCTCCGGTCGATCCACACAATGGTAACACCCGGGCGTTTCCTCCCGCCTTATTCGAAACAGGAACCTCCCGAAACATCCATGTCCGGTGAGGACCTGCGTCAGGCGGAAGGTGAGGACGCCGTGGCGCCTCTCAAGCCACTCCTCAAAGAGGGGTCTTACCGCCGCAATTGTGGCGTGCCCTGCGCTGGGTTGCGACAGTCGCACTCTCCATGCCGCCATGAGATCCCGCCGGAGCTCTATCCGCTGTGCCGCGATTTCTCGCGGCAGCGGAGTTACGCCCCGGCGTTTCGCCTCCTCGCGCCACTCCCAGACGTGCGCGAGGACCTTTGCCTCCAGATCCCACGGCGGCAATCCGGCAAGGAGGCTCGCCGCTTCGCAGGAGACCGTGCGGTATCCCCGTACCATCCGGATGGCCATGACCCTTTGGGACGCTTTCAACCGGCGGGCTGGCCGGAGCCTCAAGGAACGCGCCCACACCGGTGCCCCGTAAAGGGCCATGGACCGCACGACCCCCGCGTAGAGCCTCCGGCAGGAGGCGTTTGGCCCCCCCAGATTGGGCAAGAGCCGCTTCAAAGCAGCCCCGGCCCGCTGCAGTCTGGGAGCCAAACGTCGGAAGTGCTCGACGAAGTTCCACCGGCTGTCGAGGACGAGTCCCAGGTACTTCATCGTCGACTCGACGCCGATGTGAACCCCTCCTACCGTTATTTGGGAACCCGACAGTGGCGCGTTCCGAGGACCATGAAAACACATGGCCTCGGACTTGTGCAAGGCCACCTCGAGTCCCAACTGCCGGATCCTCTCAACGACTGTCGCAACCCCGCGTGTCATGAGTTCGGCCGCCGCCTGGTGCGACCTCCCCTGCGCCAGGACCAGCGTGTCGTCAGCGTAGCACACTACGCTGACGCCGCTAGGGAGGTCGGCGCGCAGCACCCAGTCGTAACCGATGTCCCACAGATGCGGCCCCAGGACCGATCCCTGTGGGACACCGCACGACATCTCTCGCCGGTTCCATTCTCCCTGGTGACCGGGGTAGATAATTGCTCTATCCGCCAAATAGGCCTCGACTACACGACAGAGATAGGTCGGCATCCGGTGATACCGGAATGCCTCCCGGATGCAACTCCAGGGCAGGGTATTGAAGGCATTGGCGATGTCTAGAGACACCGCCAAGACGACCCCACCCCGGGCCACAGCATCCCCCGTCGTGAGGGCTCGCACGCGCATGATGGCATCCACCGTGGAGCGCCCCCTGCGGAAACCAAACTGGCTCTCCGCCAAATCCGGCCCCACCCGCACCAGCTGCCCGACGAGGCGGTCTGCAATGACTCTTTCAAAGAGCTTGCCCACCTCGTCGAGCAGCACGATGGGCCGGTAAGCGGACGGAGAGTCCGCCGGGCGCCCCGGTTTCTTAATGAGGACCAGTTTCCCCGTCTTCCAACGAAGTGGGAACTGGCCCTCCTCCAAGCATGCGCTTAGGAGCCCTCTTAGTCGAGGCCCGAGAGCCTCCGAAGCCAGGACCCAGGCTTTTCCCGGTAAGCCGTCGGGTCCTGGGGCGGTATTTTTGGCACTCAGCCTACGTATCGCCGCTCTCAACTCTACCTCGGTCACCTCAGGAGCAACGTCGTCATCGTCGGTCATGTGGTCCGCAGTTGGCACCGCAGGAGGCGGAGCCATGGGCGGGGGAGTATGCTCCCCCCGCGAAGGGAACAAAGCGCTCACCACGCCCTCCACGAGCTGGGGCCGGAGACTCTGCGTCAGCGGGGGAGCCCATGGGCGGAGTTTCTCCCGCACCACCTTATATGGGCGTCCCCACGGATCCCTGTTCAGAGTCCCCAGCGACTCCTCACGGGCCAGTCCCCTGGCCCGCAGGATCTCCGCTCGGAGGGCGGTCTTCGCCGCTCTGTAACCCTCGTACAGCTCCGCCTGAATGGCTTCCGTATCCGGAGGGCGGATACGGAGCCTGCGGTGCCTGGTGTACAGGCGCCGCGCGGCAACGCACGCCTCGCGCAGAGACGTTAGTTCCGGCGACCACCAGTACACCTGGCGCCAGGCGCGTCCGGGCTGGACCCGGGGCATTGCCACGTCACAAATCTCGGACATGGCCTCCCGGAACCACTCCGCCTCGACGTTGATGTCTGCAGGCCTGTCCGGTGGTGACACCCAGGCCTGCACGATCGAGGCTTCCAGGAGGAGCTCCCGGTCCAGCTTCTTCAGCGCCCACCGCGGACCACTCGGGGCCTGTCGGACCAGCGCGCTCGAGGTCTGGGCGGAGACGTCAAACCGGATGTACCGGTGGTCGGAGTACGTCTCCACCCCCTCCATGACGCGCCAGTCAATGACACGCGGTGACAGAGCGGGGCTGGCGAACGAGATGTCCACCACTGACTCGCCCCGCATCCGCACACACGTGGGGACAGAACCCCGGTTTAGGATGACCAGGCCTGTCTCCAGAGCCCAGTCCTCCACCATCCCGCCCCGTGTGTCCGTGTACCGGGAACCCCAAGCCGTGTTCTTGGCATTGAAGTCCCCGAGTACGAGCACGGGCAGAGTATGGTACCCGACGACGACGACTCTCAACTCCGCAAGGGAGTTGTGGAACTCGGCGAGAGTTCGGTTCGGGGAGAAGTATACCCCTACCACAACAATCTCCCCGAACCGTGCTGCCACGCAACCCCGTCCCCTCTTGACTGCCTCAAGCGACGGGGTACCGGCGGCGGCCGACGAAATGAGGGTCACTGAGCCGCTCAGGTCCTCCACCCAGTCATCCCTGGGCGGGACAAAGTACGGCTCAGCGACCACGGCGATGTTGATCGACCACTGCGCCATGCTCTGGAGCAACAGATCCTGAGCAGCGGCGCAGTGGTTGATGTTCGCCTGGAGGAGGCGTAATGGGGCCATTATTGGCACTCCATATCAGCCCCCTCCCGAGCCCCCTGTGAGGCCCCTGCCGCGGTGGTTGCGGCAGCTACGACAGTAGGGGCGGCAGCGGCGGCGGCAGTGGCGGCGGGTGCGGCGGTGACGGCGGTGGCGGAGGGCTTGCCCCTGCCCCTGGCTTTGGCGGGTGGAGCGCAGGCCTTACTCCCAGCCCGGTGATCGGCCGGCTTGCCAGCTGCCGCACATAAAAAGCAGTGCGGCGTGGCGTTGCACGAGCCGGCCTTGTGACCGGGCTGACCGCAGCGGAAGCAATGATCGCTGCGGTCCACCTCCGAGGTGCATTGCACTCCCACGTGGTTGCCCACTTGGCAGCGGAAGCACCTCAGAGGTCTGGGTTCCAGCAGCTTCACCTGCGCGGAAACCCAGCCCACCAGGAGCCTTTGGCCCTCCCCGGCGACTTTCCTGGCCGCCGCCACGGGGCAGCTCACCGTAACGGCTCGCATCCCCTTGTGGTCAGGACGGATGGTGCCCGCTCTCACCTGTTCGGCAGAGCAACCCCCAGTCCTGACGACGGCGGCCACCACTTCAGCCTCCGTCACACAGTCGTCCAGGCCCAGAATGCGCATGTCGATGCACTTGGTGGGCCTGGACACTCGGGCCTCGTCCGCATTTAGGGACGCCCTAAGCCTTTCGGCCAGAGCGTCAGCGGTCGGGCCGCTCGCCGCACCGGGCACCTCTAGCATCCGGGCCCCGGTCGCAGTGACCCTCACCCGGATGCCATTGGTGACGCCCAGCTCTTGCAGGTTCACCGCCGCCCTCGCCTTCGTGAGCACGTCGCGGTAGGACACGCCCTTCTTTTCCGCTGCCGGCTGTAGTGTAATCACTACAGCTGCGGACTTCGGGGCGCGGAGCCTAGCCGCGACGCTTCGCTCTTTGCGCCGCTGCCGCCTCTCCTTCCTTTTGGCCGCCCTTGAAGCCTTCCCCGCCTTCCTCTTCTCTCCGGCTACTTGCCATTCGGCTTGAGCCGGAGGAGCATTAGGGGGCGGGGGGGGCGGCCGTCTCGCCGCCAAGGCTGGGGCCTTCGCCGCCTGCGTAGCCACTCTACCCTTCGAGGGCTTGGGCGGCGCTGTCTTCGCTGGGGGCGGTCCTGCGGGTTCCAACACTGGCCCGCCTTTAGACCGCCCTGCCGTTCCTGGCTTGGCCGCAGCGGCGGCAAACGATACATGCCGGCTCGCCGCTAGCGGGGGGCGCAGGACAACGGCCTCCAGAGCGGAAAATCGGCTCTGGAAGGCAGCCAGCTCCCGCCGCACCAGGGCCAAAACCCGGTCCTCTGCAGGCACTGGCACCGCCCGGCCTTGCCTATCCCCTTCCTGCGGCACTTCTCGGGGGGCGGCTGCTGCTCGGAGGCCGGCCAGGTCCGCTCGGAGCTCCTCGTTCTCCTTTCGGAGAAGCTCCATAGTGGCCGTCAACCGGGTGACCTCCGCCCGCATCTCGGACATCCCGTCCGATTGAGGCCCGAATTGAATGGCCTTCACTGCCTCCATAATGGAAGCCGCGGCAGCGGGTATGGCCTTGTCTTTGGAGGACTGAATCCTCTTCAAGGCCACACCCTTTAGCGCAGCTACCACGGCCGCCTCCAGCCTGGCCAGTTGCTCTGACTTGGAGCCGCCAGCGGCGTCCGGCTCACCGCCTGACGACTCGGATAGTTCCGCCCTGAGACTGCCCCCTCCAGGGTCGTGCCCCTCCATGGCGAGCCTCTCGGCTGACTGGGCCGGCTCGGCTGGGCTGACTCGCTTCGGCTCGCTTTCCTCCTCGGTGGTGCGCACTTTGCCCGTACTCCGCTCGTGCACTCCACCCCGCCGAGTAATTTTTCTTCGGACGACACTCCTCCCGCCATCAGAGGACGACCCCTGGCCATCCCCTGGTTTAGGGCGCTTCTGGAAGAGCCTTCTGTTCTTCTCAGCATCTCCCACCACTACGCGCTCCGGGCTCTTGTAAGAGCCCTTCGCGCCAGATGCGGCGTCGGACTCCGACCCCGCATCGCTCCTCTCCTCTCCACTGCTCTCTTTCTGTGTTGTTGTTTTATTAGATTTTTCCATAGTAAATCCCACGAGTGTGGGGGATGTAAAAAGTCCATCCTAGGTTCACCCCCTGTCCCTAGGCAAGTGTTCATTTGTTACCCAACCAGAGGGTCCACTGGTACTCTGGCTGGGGGTGCGCTAACGACTGATGCGCCACCTACAACTGGAAAGTTGTAGATGACACGAATTCGGGCACCTGATGCATTAATTACTCTGGTAATCGTACTGGAATATGGGCTAACGACTACGAGTAGTTAGAATGAAGTCGAGACTACTATGATTGGTAAAGCATTGATAGAAGTGAAAGGAAAACTAACATCGGTTATCCGAATTCGGGTAACCGAAACGATGAAGCTGGATTTTGCCCGAAGACGGGCGTATTCGACCCCGAATTCTATAGGCAATCGAATTCGGGAGAACGAACAAGTGTAATTGCGCCATTAGTTGTGATTTTCGGTTCTAAAACGATTACAGCTTTCTGGAAATTCTACAATCAGATTTTTTATTTGTAAACTATATGTAGATTCATCTAACAAACCCTACTAATAAGTATACTTTACTCCATATCCTAAGCTTTCATGAGAATAATGACAACTGCATGCTCGCTGGTGCAATCTTAAATTAGGTATCTGTTCACTACTTGCAGTAAGGGTATTACGAAAGTCGTTTCGTTACGTATAAAAGTCATAATTTTCTCACACCGATACAAGTGGTTTATTTTAAATTCAGGGCCGTCCACTGCTATAAAGTTTTGAATGATAATTAGCATAGAGTATTATGAGCGCATCATTTTGATATTATGTTTGTTGAGTCCATGACGATAGGAAATAGATTAAGGAACTTTTAATGGCATTTCCTTGACCTTTTCTGTTGTCATTGACGAGTTTGTATCTCACGGATTTTTCGGAACAAACTAATTATGCTCTATAAACTCCAAGCAGGTTTAAAGCCCAGGAAAATTTCGAATGATTTGGTTTTATTCGTAGAAAAGTGTTATTTTCCTGGGAAAAACAGCGCAGTCATTTTTGCTTAATCTCTGATAATGCCCACAATTATGCGTCGCTGACCACTCACTATCAGATGGGCAGCTGCCTATTTCACCCTCAATAACAAACAAAAGTCATGATAACGATTAATTACGACATACTTTTAGTCACGATAATTGTGTGAAAATCGGAACTGCAAATATATTTTTTTTTCGCTGAACATTGCTAAAAATTGTGCTGACTGCATTCTTTAAAATTTTAAAGGATATTAGTCGCTTCCAGGTGTATTATATTTGGATGGTTTTATTTATTAAATCTGGTATATTTATATACCGGTTCCAAAACCAGAAATAAGCCATATTGACAACTCGTGTCTAATAACTTCACACAGCCGTTGCTTTCCGGTAATTTTAAATACACAATTGATCACTATTGTAGTGACGTCTTTTGATAATCATAAATAATTGGCTTGGCTTAATTACATTAGAGTCGAATTTTATAATAAGTACGTCTAGATGTGGTTAGTAAAAGGAACAGCTAAAAAACGTCTTTGTTAAATTGATAATTTGGATAATAAAATATAATGGTTAAAGGCCTACCATTAACGAAAATCAGCAGACAAGGTATAACCATAATAACGAGCTATCAATTATTATAATTTTCCAACACATTGCTTTTAAAATTATTCATTTATCATCTTGTCCTTGTTTACGGTTTTGGTAGCAATCAATCACATAATAATATCAATAATTGCATTTTTATTGCGTGTAAATAAGATTACTCATGTCGTAAAAATGCGGTAGCTATTATAAAAATAATATTTCAGTCACATTTGTTGGCAGGTCAACCATGTTTGATTAAGACTACGCAGTTTTTGAAATGTATATCCAGATAGTATAATAAATTAATAATACAGGGTGGCATTGACGCCCGAACTTTAACCATGAATTCAGCACATATTTCTAGAGCATCCAACGTAGATATTTTTGTTTGTTATCAAAGAAATATCAGTAGTTTCATAGAAAAGTGCATTACCTACGCGGTCAGAATGTATGAAGCAACAATTTTCTCCTAATAACTGACCAAAAATTTCAACGGTTCAGAATCATGTGCTGAATTCATGGTAACGGGTTGCGCGTCGATGTCCCAGTCACCTTTTTTTTTTTTTTTGGGTGGGAAATCATCAAATGACCTCTCCCGCTCTGGGCGGAGCGGAAGGGCGTGTCAGACTCTTACTGACTTAAATCCACCCGTGTTCCTTCAGTTGCCTGTGCGCCAGGGCCACGGTATCTCTTTCCAACAATCCGCAGCCCCGGCAGGCATCGGTCCTATCGGACCCCGTCAATGGTGCTGACATCTCTTTGAGGCGCGCGTGGAACACGACGCGCCATCGACCCGGGCCTGGTCCTTACCGGACGGCGAGCTGCCCATTGCTCGCCGTCCGCAAGCCCGCGCCTACGGTGGCCGGGAGTCGGCAATCGACTCCCGACGCCCAGGGTGTATCCTCCTCCTGCGGCGGCTAGGGGCGCGAGGGCGCAGAGATTTCCTCTCTCTTTCGCGCTCCGCCTCCTCCTTCGCGAGCATTACTGCTTCGCAGAAGGAGGTGACGGCTTCCCATTCCCTCTCGCTCCGTACCATGGCCTGAACCAGGGCCGGACGCGAGAGGTCGCCGCCGCCGATCGCCGCCACGAGGACACGGCGGTGCTCCGCCCAAGCCGGGCAGACCTCCACCGTATGCTCCACCGTGTCCTCCGGTCGATCCACACAATGATAACACCCGGGCGTTTCCTCCCGCCTTATCCGAAACAGGAACCTCCCGAAACAGCCATGTCCGGTGAGGACCTGCGTCAGGCGGAAGGTGAGGATGCCGTGGCGCCTCTCAAGCCACTCCTCAAAGAAGGGTCTTACCGCCGCAATTGTGGCGTGCCCTGCGCTGGGTTGCAACAGTCGCACTCTCCATACCACCATGAGATCCCGCCGGAGCTCTGTCCGCTGTGCCGCGATTTCTTGCGGCAGCGGAGTTACGCCCCAGCGTTTCGCCTCCTCGCGCCACTCCGTGTCCCTGTCACCCTAAATGTGTATTATAAAACTTTTACCGTTTTGTGAAATAACCTATTAGATGTTCTTGGATAAAATTAGCTTGAGCTATGAATCTCAGTTTGCCGTTTGAGAAACCACGACCCACTCTCACAGAGAGGAGGTTTGGATCCCAGCAGAGAGAAATTAATAGGATGTTATTTTATGTCGTACGTGCGCAGTAGGTTCATATCCTTAAACCCCGCTCCTTTAGCCCGCTCTGCTTGTCACAGCTTTATCAGGCCGCCAGTTATTCATATTTCGGAATTAGGATCGATTCTGAGAAATCAAGACCTATCGCATTCCAAATCGAGTAAATAGCATAAATTCTATTTTGCGCATCTCTTGATACCTTATTAATACCTACTTCCAAATCCAACATGGGCACAATACGACATTTTTTTTTGTTTTTTCTTTTTTTTAAGGTCTTTATCGCTGAGCGATAACGTCACCCCGCAACATCAGCACAATCAACTAAAACTAGTAACAGTTAACACTTACTTTAAAATAAAAAATGCCAGTTTGTACAGTATCCTAGCTTGTTCCGATAGAGGACACGCCAGGATAGCATTACACTCTCCAATATCGTACTTATTTGTTGGACCAAGTAAGCTAAATCGCAAAGCTTCATTTCGTACACACTCCATCAAAAGATGTTGCACATCTTCAACTACTCCACATTTTTCACAGTTGGGTGACGTAACCTTTTTCATCAGAAAACCAAACTTCTTTGATGGAATGTGACACTTCTGCTAAGCAGAATTAGATCAATCCAATTACACACTGGAATCCGTGGTTAGATGGTCTTGTACCAAATTCCCTTTTCTGTTGTCCTCTGGTTAAAGTATTCACTCCACTCATCTGTACACTGCTGTTTTATTTATTAATCTTATCTAATCTGTATATAAAGGAGGAACACTTATAAAAATTCCATCTGACACTGCTTGATTGGCCAAAAGATCTACCCTTTTGTTATCCTGAATCCGTACGTAAGACGGGATCCACTGTAAAACTACCGAAATTGCCTTTTGAGCTAATTTGAATATAGACTCCAAAATCATGTAGGCTATTGGTACTTTTCGCACGGACGAAGTGCACCGAGCCAAGTGTTGCAGCGAACTCTTCAAATCTGTTACGAGTGACAAATTTATCATGACTAAGTGAGTTAACTTGACATGCATAATGGAGATATCAGAGTCTATAGCAAGTTTGACATTTGCATTTAATTGTGGATCCCAAACCGCAGCCCCACTACCAGCACTACTTTTCGAACCATCTGTGTAAATCTTATGGAAATCAACATATTCCTCTTCTATAAAATTTGTGCAGATTTGTCTCAGATGGTTGCATTCATAGTGTCGTTTAGGCTTAGTTATAGATGGAATATACATTGATGTTGCTGACCCATGTCTCCAGAGAAAACATCTCGATCAACCCAACTGAGTGGACAGCAGAAGATTTAAGCTCGTTATAAATTGAGACCAATAGAGGTTGCTTTCTACCTCTCCAATGTTGAGAATGATTAATGTTTAAGGTTAACGACTCAATCAAATTAATAGAAAGAAAGAAAGAAAGAAAAAAATATTTTATTTGGGACACGCACAGGAAATACAAAGAGTAAAAAAATAAAATAAAAAAGGAGCATTTAAAACTAACAAAATTAACAATAAAAAAGAAAAAAGAAAAATCAACAATAAACAAGTAAAAAACCTGTGCGAGGCCAAAAAGGCTCCTATCTCAGCATAATGCTACGATATTTAAAAAATAAATACCGCAGCGCTGGTATTCTGATAGGGCCCGCTGTGATGCCGCGGACACACCTACGGACATCTTTATATCCCACTAGGCAATCGCAATGTTCTCCCGAAAAGACATACATTTAAGACAGTAATTGCCTCCTAGAAATTTCCTAAATGGAGATAGATTTAATTCACTCTCCATCATGTGGATGGTGTGACTGTACCCGGCGGACCCCAGCCTGATAAAATTTTCGTTTTTCCTAATTATGCTAATATTAGTATTAAGATCGGCTTTCCTTTGAGGGAAAGGGAACACGCCCCCCCAGCCGCGTGTTCCTGTAGGGCTCGTCACCAAACTTGGACACCCTCCCACCGTTATAAGAAATGAATTCCCATAAACTAGACTGCCTTGTCCCGACTTAGAAAGCTTGGGGACAAGGAGGGGACACAAGGTGATGTTAATATTGGGAATTCACAGTTAGGAAATATAAGTATTATAATTATAAATATGTGAAGCTAAGAAGACGAGAGGGTATACAAACGTATATAATATATGATTAAGTACTCGTATTATAAATGTCGTAACGCCGTCGTCTCCCTTCTCGCAGGTGAGCGCAAATATCTGCAATAGTTTTGATAATATGAAGGGGTAAAGGGATCGTTACGCTTGCACTTACATTAATCATTTATAGCTACGTTAATTTATGTGTTTACAATGTACCCACTTTAGTGAGACCGGGAACCGTTTTACAACGTCTGCCTCATTATACGTGTCCTGCTAGACCTAACGCATAGAACCTCTGCGGACACTAGTACGATTCTAATAGAACACGTTTCCTATGCACTAAATAAACGTCTTACTCAATCCTAAAGACAGAGTACTGCGAAGTTCAACTGCCATTGAGTGAGACAAGTGTTGATTAGTACTAAACGCGTACTAATGTTATTGACACCCTTACGGCGGCCTAGCCCCTTTTTACTAAGATAATAGAAAACTAGTACAAGCGTACCGTAGACTCAGTCTGTAGCAAAACTCAATGCGATCGTACTTGGTGCACACCGAAGTGGTATTTCGTCACTTCACATTTCCTTAATCTTCCCCATTGAGAGAATGCAGTGCGGTTTTCACCGCAAAAGCATCCATATTGACGTGTCTCGATAAATAGTGTCGATTTAGTAAATGGCATACCATAGCCGGTTGTAGATTTTTATCGAGATACGGTCCCTAGCGTTCTTAGAACGACTACCAATCCAGGTTGTGATTCTATTTGAGGCCTAACCCGCTCCCTGGATATGTGCATGTACGAAGCCTCACGCAAAGTGTTCTGTGGCCAGACCTTTTTGGAAGCAGTAATCATCACTAACATTTGATTAATTCATAATGTAATTAGAGATCGGCTTTATAGCCTAGTTTGGTTTAGATGAACTGTATTTACGGTTCTGCCTTCCATATGTGGTGCGTCGGTTAAGGGTCAACAATTGTCAAGAGTCAGGAGCG
The DNA here is from genome assembly GCA_917490735.1 of Dryobotodes eremita. Classification (NCBI taxonomy): domain Eukaryota; kingdom Metazoa; phylum Arthropoda; class Insecta; order Lepidoptera; family Noctuidae; genus Dryobotodes; species Dryobotodes eremita. The sequence goes on from OU823244.1 coordinate 23,909,584, forward strand.
TTGGTGCTCATTGTCAAGTTTAGCGGTAGGCCTTCTCCGTTTCCCTATAACTAAACGCAAGTGACAAAATCTGTCAAGGTACGGATTAGGAGGTGGTCACTTAATACAAGAGAAAACAGCATTAATTATAAACTACGATACTAAATATACAGTTATACAATATATAGTTGACACTTACCAAATATCTCCTTGGAGGGAATTATACTTACGGAATACTGCACGTATTACCAGTTTCACCTCGGGCACAACTCACTGAACTCAATTGTCTAGCGTACACTACGGTCGTTCGCTACCTAACGTGGTCTTTAACCCACTATCAACTTAATAAGTAATGCTCGGTCCCTTACTGTCGTAATGGACTGGCATTCCTTAAGTCTCCTAACTTAACTACCCTGGACTCTAGTGTCTGTCGCCTCTCGCGATCCTGATTCAAACTCCTAGACTATCGTGTCTATCACTTCCCGCGGTGCTAAGTCGACTCCTCGAGTATCGTGTCTATCACTTCCCGCGGTGCTAAGTCGACTGCCATACCATTCGTTTCTTTTCATCTTCTAACATCCCCATCACTACACCAGCCTCCTGTTTTTTGTAACATAAACCCAAATTCTCGCAAGTTCGCAGAATACGTTTCTGTAGAATTCCTCCTTTGTTTCAAGGGTTCGTTTGGTATCAAGTTTTGGCGGCCAGATGTCAATAATCGCTTTCTTTCTTTAGAAATAGTTGAATTATTGCATCCTAACTGACGTCAAATATTGCCCTTCGACTAATGGCTGGCATAAGTGCCACCCATTATACAATTTCAAGTAAATAAGTGTTTTGTTATTAATTAGGGTAACATGTCAAACTGACAGATCATAAAATAGAGATTTAATGTGTCTCTAAGAGTCCCGAAATCGTGGGAAAGTTTTAAAACAAATATAATATTTTGTTATTAATTAGGAATAGGTGACAGACAGTCACATTCCCCCCTCTGAAAATCAGACGCGTGACGTAGTACAGCGGATGAGCTTTCACAATACGTGGAGCAATGCCTTTATAAGAAAGTGTTATAGAATATATACCCATAGCTACGCTATGTTCATCTAATCAAAGAATTATATTCGTTCCAGTTGGAACTTGAATCGAATAAGATTATAGTAAGATGCAATCTCTGCTATAATTTAGTTCTGTTTCGCAGAAGCATCTTCAATCAATGCGTTATAATTGCTCTATGATATTTGAAGTTAATCTTCTTAAAAGTACTCTTGTCATATCATTCAGGTTAAAGTACCTCGCTTCAAATAAGTTCCGAGAACCTGTGCATGCTTATAATGTAGTTTTACATACCAGGGTCTCATTAAAGAGTATTTGTGCTATCGAGCCACGCTACCTGCGGTGCTACCTCGTTCTTAACTCAGCCTATCGCAGTTGCCGCTGGACAGAGGCCTTTCCTTATGCACCTCAACGCTGAGTCAGCTTAATCAGCTGCCCGCAATCATATCCAATAGCAGCTGAAATAGTCGGCACATGAACATATTAGAGTTTATTCCAATAAGACGCCGCCCTCTTCTGATTCTAAGAGGTTAGAGCAGTTTTGAAATTCAATAAGAGTTGGGAAGTTATACTGTTTAGAAAATATAGCTATCCTAGACTGTGCAAACAATTATTGCCTCAGTGTGACAAAAGGTTGTCAATTTCTCCCTCCGTTTATAAAATGGAGCAGCTTAAACAGTCAGCACATAAACGTATTATAGTTTATTCCAATAAGATATTATAGTTTACGCCGCCCCCCTCTGATTCTAAGAGGTTAGAGCAGTTCTGTTATCCAATAAGAATTGGGACGTTACATGCTGATTAGAAAATATGAATAGGTATCCTGGACTATATAAACAATGATTGCCTTATTGTGACAAAATATTGTCAATTTCTCCCTCCGGTTATAAAATAATTATAGGAAAATTCCCTAGCATATCTGAACTGATAACTATAGTGTCATAGCTCAAAACATATTCATATTAAGTGAGATAACAAAAATCATACCGCGTAGTAACTGGTAACTGAAGTGCCTAATAAAAGTAAAACTTAGCTTCGTAACAGGAGTCACGCTACAGCCACTGCTGTTGGAGGCAGCCGATGTCAGCTGATTTCGAAGAAACTCCAAACTAAGCGCAATGCACAAACCAAAGGTTTAGACATAGCGTACCCAGTAGCAGCCAAGTGAAGATTTAAATATCCTGGAATTTGAAATAAGGCCAAACGAGTATCTATTCAGTTATACGACATACGTCTCCGAATTTCCGAAAGTGGAAAATAATTATATTTACTCCTTATGATGATAGTTAATGTACCATCTTGGTAAATTAATTGTCATTTTACAAACTTCACGCTTCGTAGGTCTTACTAATATTATTTGGTTTACCCATAATAAGGGTATGTCTTATACCTAAGTTCACTCCACACACATATATCTAAATCTCAAACGCACTTGACACATTCCACATTCACTAGCTGTCAGATACAAAACTCACGTTTGCAGGGAGTCGAACCCATTATTGCAGTAGCACAAGAGCCCAAAGCCCTACTATCAATACTATTTATGCGGGGATTGAACCCACAAGCCGTGACACAGGAATCCAAGTACTCATCAACCATCAACATCAACATCGTCCGGGAATTCAACCCGCTACCAGCTGTTGAAGAATTCAACCAATATTATCAAACCATTACCTAATTAAAACATAAGTTATCGTAGCCGTTATAACTCTTGTCGTTTCTAATAATGTATAGTTCCTTAAAATTACGTTGTGTTATTGTTTACGTTGTGTTATTGTAATAGTAACCCATAAGTAGTCCTTTCTCGTTGCACTGAAATGAATCAGTACATTTAATGACGAGAATCCTGGTCACGGCACCACATGTGACTGTACCCGGCGGACCCCAGCCTGATAAAATTTTCGTTTTTCCTAATTATGCTAATATTAGTATTAAGATCGGCTTTCCTTTGAGGGAAAGGGAACACGCCCCCCCAGCCGCGTGTTCCTGTAGGGCTCGTCACCAAACTTGGACACCCTCCCACCGTTATAAGAAATGAATTCCCATAAACAAGACTGCCTTGTCCCGACTTAGAAAGCTTGGGGACAAGGAGGGGACACAAGGTGATGTTAATATTGGGAATTCACAGTTAGGAAATATAAGTATTATAATTATAAATATGTGAAGCTAAGAAGACGAGAGGGTATACAAACGTATATAATATATGATTAAGTACTCGTATTATAAATGTCGTAACGCCGTCGTCTCCCTTCTCGCAGGTGAGCGCAAATATCTGCAATAGTTTTGATAATATGAAGGGGTAAAGGGATCGTTACGCTTGCACTTACATTAATCATTTATAGCTACGTTAATTTATGTGTTTACAATGTACCCACTTTAGTGAGACCGGGAACCGTTTTACAACGTCTGCCTCATTATACGTGTCCTGCTAGACCTAACGCATAGAACCTCTGCGGACACTAGTACGATTCTAATAGAACACGTTTCCTATGCACTAAATAAATGTCTTACTCAATCCTAAAGACAGAGTACTGCGAAGTTCAACTGCCATTGAGTGAGACAAGTGTTGATTAGTACTAAACGCGTACTAATGTTATTGACACCCTTACGGCGGCCTAGCCCCTTTTTACTAAGATAATAGAAAACTAGTACAAGCGTACCGTAGACTCAGTCTGTAGCAAAACTCAATGCGATCGTACTTGGTGCACACCGAAGTGGTATTTCGTCACTTCACATTTCCTTAATCTTCCCCATTGAGAGAATGCAGTGCGGTTTTCACCGCAAAAGCATCCATATTGACGTGTCTCGATAAATAGTGTCGATTTAGTAAATGGCATACCATAGCCGGTTGTAGATTTTTATCGAGATACGGTCCCTAGCGTTCTTAGAACGACTACCAATCCAGGTTGTGATTCTATTTGAGGCCTAACCCGCTCCCTGGATATGTGCATGTACGAAGCCTCACGCAAAGTGTTCTGTGGCCAGACCTTTTTGGAAGCAGTAATCATCACTAACATTTGATTAATTCATAATGTAATTAGAGATCGGCTTTATAGCCTAGTTTGGTTTAGATGAACTGTATTTACGGTTCTGCCTTCCATATGTGGTGCGTCGGTTAAGGGTCAACAATTGTCAAGAGTCAGGAGCGTTGGTGCTCATTGTCAAGTTTAGCGGTAGGCCTTCTCCGTTTCCCTATAACTAAACGCAAGTGACAAAATCTGTCAAGGTACGGATTAGGAGGTGGTCACTTAATACAAGAGAAAACAGCATTAATTATAAACTACGATACTAAATATACAGTTATACAATATATAGTTGACACTTACCAAATATCTCCTTGGAGGGAATTATACTTACGGAATACTGCACGTATTACCAGTTTCACCTCGGGCACAACTCACTGAACTCAATTGTCTAGCGTACACTACGGTCGTTCGCTACCTAACGTGGTCTTTAACCCACTATCAACTTAATAAGTAATGCTCGGTCCCTTACTGTCGTAATGGACTGGCATTCCTTAAGTCTCCTAACTTAACTACCCTGGACTCTAGTGTCTGTCGCCTCTCGCGATCCTGATTCAAACTCCTAGACTATCGTGTCTATCACTTCCCGCGGTGCTAAGTCGACTCCTCGAGTATCGTGTCTATCACTTCCCGCGGTGCTAAGTCGACTGCCATACCATTCGTTTCTTTTCATCTTCTAACATCCCCATCACTACACCAGCCTCCTGTTTTTTGTAACATAAACCCAAATTCTCGCAAGTTCGCAGAATACGTTTCTGTAGAATTCCTCCTTTGTTTCAAGGGTTCGTTTGGTATCAAGTTTTGGCGGCCAGATGTCAATAATCGCTTTCTTTCTTTAGAAATAGTTGAATTATTGCATCCTAACTGACGTCAAATATTGCCCTTCGACTAATGGCTGGCATAAGTGCCACCCATTATACAATTTCAAGTAAATAAGTGTTTTGTTATTAATTAGGGTAACATGTCAAACTGACAGATCATAAAATAGAGATTTAATGTGTCTCTAAGAGTCCCGAAATCGTGGGAAAGTTTTAAAACAAATATAATATTTTGTTATTAATTAGGAATAGGTGACAGACAGTCACAATCGGGTGCTTCTAATAAAGACACCAATAATACGAAGAGATTTGTTTTGCGCTCTGTCCAACTTAGACAAATGCTTGTAACTACAATCATACAAAAAGCTACCACAGTCTAACCCACTTCGGATTATGGAGATATATAGTCGATGCAGATGTTTAGGGTGAACACCCCAACCAGGACATGCTAACACTTTGAAAATATTTATATATTGTAAAACCTTTTGAACTGACTCATTAATGTTTCCCCCATCTGAGCGACAGATCCAACCACATTTCCAGGTACTTAATGTTATTCACTACAGAAAGATTACTATTATTAACTTTTAACTTAACAGGTTGCCTGCACATACCTCTCTTAAAAATACAGACCTCAGTCTTAGCAGGAGATATTTCTATTTATTTCGAATTAAATGTATTTAAAGCAGACTGCAGCTTTGAGACAACTGCATTGACATTAGGACCTGATTTAAATAAAACAAAATCATCAGCATACTGAGATATATCAACGTTCGTAATAGCTTTACAAATATTGTGAGTCGCAACGTTAAATAAAAGAGGGAAAGTGAGTCTCCTTGGGCCAACCCTCGTCCAGTAGACCGCAAATATTTATTTATTAATTGAAATTTAAAGGATTCTCCCATTCAAGAATCTCCACAAATATAAACACAACTTGTGACCTACTGAAAGTTTATCGAGAATGTTCAATAAACTAGCGACATCGACATTATTGTAGGCGTTATTGATGTCAATAAAACAGCCAACTGTGACAAGATTTGAAGTAAAACCAAGTTGAATTTTTGTCGTCAAAGTAAAAAGACTGTCTAAGCATGACGTACACTTACGAAAACCTACAGTATTATCAGAGAATATTCCATTTTCGAGATACCAACAATAGGACTTTGTAAACAAAAGTGAATTCTCAAATGCATAATAGTTATTTTATGAGTTTGAATTTTACGAGTCAAAAATCTGACACCTGTGAAGAGAATGGTGTGACTTGATACGCTCGTGACCTCTTGAACTTATCTTCAATGTAAAGAGGGCAAAATATTTGACACCTCTTTTTAAGTTAGTCCATGGAAGATGCCATCTTCTTCTATCTGCACTGATACAAGAATGTTAGCTCGTTCTGTGGGAATAACATTTAGCCAGTTAGCAGATTGGTAGAGCGGCTAAAGACAACACAAAAAAAATATTAAATTTAAATTTAAATTTATTTTTATTTAATTGAATATAAATATCTGCAATTTTTATGGATTACTTAATAATGCGTATTCTATTATATCCTAAAAATCTTTATTTCCAGCGAAGACTCATAATTATAGGGTCAGCAAAATTTTAACTGACAGCAATGAGGTATAATATCGACAGACTACTCTGTCAGTTACCATGTCCAGAACCCAGTTAGAGCGAGCCTTGACTCGTGCCAACATTGATGATGTGTGCTTGCGTATAGTCCCCCACTTACTAGAGGACAATCTGTGTAGACTGAGTGTTCCTGTTTAAAATACCTACCTTTTTCAGGTTCAATACTGTTACATGTATGTACTGAGTCAGTTTAACTAGATTAAGTTGTCATAATCAATGTTTATGAGGAACTATGGCTCCTTAAATACAAGTATCTTTTTTACTTAGCTCAGGAGCCAGCTGTTCAATCTGTTGTAGACTACTACTTGTACAGTCATGTTTAACTTTGTATTTTGTTAACATTTTGGTACCATAGACATTAGGTGGTTCAAACTCAAACTCAAAGCATTTATTTCAAATACACCAATTACAGGCACTTTTTAACTGTCAAGGGGTCGGTCAGTCAGAAAGATGAAGCTAGGTGCCCATTCCAAAGCGTAGTAGGTACCTATGGAAAAGAACGGGCAAGAAACTCCATGGACACTCTTTTTAATCAAAATATTGGTTACATCATTCATGTTGAAATTTATGCATGTGAGAACGATGCAGAACGTTAAAAGCGTCCGTAATAAAAACAATTCAAATATTAAATTAAAATAAGCCGTGGCAACTAAGAGATGACCAGCCCCTACTGACGGCGCCCGTTCACGAACATGACGTATGTATCAGCACCATTTAGCTCAACCGTTCGGTCCGGTTCATGGACCGACCTTTTCAACTTCTTTAGGTTTTTATCTCCAATTTTCATTTTCCCGTGAAAGACTCGTTAAAGCCCATCAATAGTACGGCTTCAATAAATAAATTGAGTTGGCAACAAATGCATATTATGCCCATATATGACGAGTAATAAAAGCTGGTACCTAGTAATTGATCAAAATATACATTAATTGATTAAAAGTAATAAATCAATTAGTACAAAAATATTTCAACATTTTGACAACCGTTTTATTAATATGACACTAATTAAGGTTTATACTTATAGCAAAATACCTTAGAAGATCGTATAATTCAATTATAAGCTTATTTTAGTATCCAGTTTAATGATTGTTTTCAATAAAACAGCCCAAATTACAAATTAACCTTTACACAAACGTTCTCCACGTTTATGAACTAAAGTAGGTACCTACATATTTAGTAATAACTAAATAGGTAATTACCACATTAATCCATGTACGAAATCAATAATGCTATTAGGTCACGTACGGCATAATAAATAAAGCGTAATAAAAACAAATAAAAGATGGCTTACACGTAATAAGTCCAATATTAGATAACACATACGAAATAAAACTATATAGTAAGCTGACCGCTAGACGATGGGGTTGGCATATCCATATGGATATAAACCCCTTTTCATAATAAAGAAATATAAAAAAATCTGACCGCTATACACGATGTTTGGCAGAACGTTGAACATACGAAAATGGTGGATAGGTGGGGTGATCTGCTACTGACTCAGCCCTAATTTATTTGGCTCTGGCCAATATTCATCCCCACTTCACATGAAAGGGAATTAACCTAAAAAAAAAAAAAAAATGTTACCACTTCGTCGGCGTAATTGATATACACACTCCTACAAAATTAAAGCTTTCTAGTACTAACGGTCTCTTAGCAAAACCTCGGACAGACAGACAGACGGACATGACGAAACTATAAGAGTTCCTTGTCAGAACTACGGAACCCTAAAAAACGACCTAAGTCACAATATAATTTTGACAGAAAATGGTTTCAAATTACATATTGATTTAGATCATAATTATTATATTAGCATATCACGATATTCGAGTTGTTTCATTATGTTCGTAAGAGTAAATATTGTTTAGTTAATGATGGAATTGCAATTTTTTTTTTAAATATACTAAAATGACATTACAGGACGTTGTGTTTTGGCGTAGGTCAATATTATTCTCGGAAATTCAATAATTTGTGTAACTTATTGCTTAGTGTTGCACCTGTAGGAGAGCAGAGGTAGCTCAGTGGAAATGACCGTGACTTACGAGTTGTAGGTCATAGGTTTGAACTTTGATAGGCGCTTTACTTTGTGTAAATTATTTAATCTCCACTGTTCTCAAAACGAAGAAGGAAAACATCGTGCATTGTGACGAAACTGGCATGTCCTAGAACCAAAAATTCGAAGACATGTGACATCTACCAACCCGCACTGGGCCCGCGTGGTGGATTACGGCCCACTCCCTCTCACAGAGGGGGGTCCCAGCAATGGGAACATTATAAGCTGATCCTGCTATATAGCTTAGTTTTAAATCAAAGCTACTCATGGTGAAAACGAAAAATGATTTTTCTTGAACATTCGTAAGATGCTGTATATTTGTGATAAAATAATACAACATCAAATCTGCGTCCATTTAAGTACATTTTTTGATAAAAATACTTAAATCGTACTCAATATTACTTAATCTAAATGATCTCGAAGCCAAAAATCTTCAAGTCTTAGAGAATAGTTGACAATGCCTCTGACGCTGTAATAAACGTGGCTACTTACTGCGCCCGAGCAGCATAAATAACATCGATATACCGTCAAAACGAAAAGAAGAAGAAGAGAATAGTTACTTCTAGGCAAGCAAGCACCATCATCGTCAGCATGATCGCTTACCATCAGGTGAAATTGTATCAATTGGAGCAATAAAAATATCGGTGGTTATAAAATGGACCTAAGTTGCTCGGTCTGGCACTCATCCAATAAGTTACCTTAGAGGAAACTCTATGTATGTCGAGAATGTCACAGCATAACGACATCCACAACTGCTATAATTATAATTATTCTAAATATTTACATTGCATAATGCATCCAACAACGTGCGTCCGCATAATACCTATACTACTTGGCCTAGATGAGTTAACTTCGCTAAAAGAGCTACCGATTAAAATAGCATAACGTAACATCACGCCTGTATTCTCCGAAGGGTTAGGCAGAGATACCTATAGTACAAAGGAAATAGAGAGTATATTAAATAGTCGAGCCCCGTCTTGTTCTGTCGACAAGACTGTATCAGAATAGACCGTGTCGAAACGCATTGTAATGAGAACAGTGTGCCGTAGTGCAAAAGTAAGTCTAAAAGTAAGATTGGCAGGTGGATTATGACCCCTCGGGTGCTATCATGTTAATTATAGCTTAGATCATCATCTGCCTTAGCCTTTCCCCAATTATGTTGGGGACGGCTTCCAGTCTAACCGGATGCAGCAGAACACCAGTATTTTACATGGAGTGACTGCCTATCTGACCTCCACAACCCAGTTACTGAGTAATAAGATGCCCCTTGATAAGACTGGTTGTTAGACTTTCGGGCTTCCGACTACCCGTAACTACTGTCAAAGATCTAAAAATTATAGCCGGGACCGGCGGTTTAACGTGCTTTACGAGGCACGGAGGGGTCTCGATATGTAATAGATGGTCACCCAACCACGGACCGACATCGTTAAGCGTAGCTTAACCTTCGATCAATCCGTGTGGCTGCTATTATTCAGCCACGAGCCCCTCTTAATTTAAAGCTTTGATCTCGCTTGTCATGTGATTACTTATGCATGAATAAAATAGTTGTGGACCGCAGTCACCGAACTTGATGGGTAGTCCGAGCCATCTTAATGCGACAACTATAATCAGGTTGGATAATGGTTGTGTTCTTGGCTGTTAACAGTCGGCACGTGTAGAATAGTTAGTCGTGTAGTTAGCCTTCATGCCTACCATAAAAATATTTTCAATAAAGACCACATTCTTGGACGCTCTAAATCATGCAGTGAATTACGTTTTCCACCTTGATACGTACGATGAGTACCTGTATTATTTAGATTATATTTATGTCCAGTTATATGATACATATGACCATTTACATAAAATATTGTGACCTGCCAGTCGCCATGGGCAGTTTAAAAGATAAAAATATATTAATCAACTGTAAATATATTATGATTCATTTGAGCATTACGTTAGATCGATGAGTGAACATATTTTATGCATTGGAATTGAATGAATATTTATCCTTATGTACGCGTTAAATTGAATTGATTCAATAAATTGATTCGATCCACTAAATTTATTTAATCACTTTTTCTCGTATTCCTTGCTATTTTTAAAGATTACTAGCGATATCGACTTTCCATTATTAGTCTTTCTGTTTATCCCATTAAGTAAGCTAAACATGCTTGTGTGAGGAGGCTCAGATAACAGTACCTTTAATGGATGAAGATTAAATTCACCACCTTTCGCTCGCCAGTCATGAGCTACACATACACACATGTTCGGGTCACTCATTCCACATGCCACATTTAATTCGGTAGTATTTATTTAACAACATAGCTGACCCGAAGCATTATTAGTATTACATATATTATTCAGGTTTCATTCGGCTCGTGCGGATCAGTAAACTTCGGTCAGCTTCTCCAATCGCTCACACATGTTCGGGCCGGCATTATTCGGCACAACCTGGCGGCAAAATCGAATATATGTAAATACCAGTTTTTGGCGCCAGGATGGAGGTCGAAAAAAAACCGATAAAAATCTTCTCCATCCCTTACATTTAATTTGAACACGCAAAAAGCAGAAAAAAAACCGACCCAAAATGTACATGTCTTGATAAACTGATAACCTTTGCCCATTGCAAGTGCGATACCGCGCAGGTCACGTCCGCCTACCACGTATCAAACACGTCGTTGTATTGCACAGTTCTGTTGCTCACGTCACCTATTTAGTTTAAAGTTGAAGAAGCTCATGTCCTGTTTACCTAGCATCATGTCATGTTATTTTACGATCTATTATTGTATGGAGCAGTTTTCATTAGTTTTATAGTGATTAAGTTAAGTATATTGGAAGTGCTTCCCCCTAACCCACGATAGTGTTTATAATTTAATAAGTGTAACGATCATAAAAACGATTTAACCTTTTCCGTTTTTAAGTCTCCATGAAATTTATTTTCAAAACTGTTGGGGTCTCGTTTTAATATTGTGAAAACATCAATTTTGAGTTTGAACTCTTTCCTTTACTAGATACTACAAATTTTATTCTGCAAATACTTTACCTAGCCTATAAGATATTTCTATGTATTTACCCTATACACAAGAGATAATAACAAACACAACAGATCATCAGGATCGCAGTGAAGCATACCAACATTATCAACATTCCGACTCAGGGAGCAGATGTTGGTATTTATTGTACTCATGTTGCGACATCTTCGAGCAATAACATCCTGTAACGCACGTTTTATTGAAATGTAAGTTAAAAAAATCCTTTTGAAAAGGCCTGCACGGGGGCAGAACACCAATAACCCATAATATTTTTGATCATGTTACAATAATAAAATTGTAATTTAGTTTTAAGGTATTTCTTGCATGCTGAATTAAATAAACAAAATATGTGGTATTTTATGTACCATAGGTATTTTATGTAAAACAAATATATTCTATTCTAATAACATAACCCACAAATATTAAATTTTCTCTAGACAAGAAGCTCAGTGCTATGCGCGCCTGGAAAAGCTGGAAAAGAAAGAATATAGGTATGGAGAACTTTGAGAAAAACGTCTTGAAGAAGGCAAGCTGAGATTCGATGCGAGTGAGCTAACATTAATTGAGTTGGGCACTGTCTAAGATCAAAAAAACATTGAATATAAAAGTTAAATTGGCAAATCACATCAAATTATCCGTATTTTTTGTGAATTCACGGTCAAAGTCTATGACATACTTGCTCTAATAGATCAATTAAACGAGGCTGGTATTTTGTTGACATTTTCTTGCGCAAACGCATCCCGTGTTACGCATTGTACACCATCACGGTTATTTATGATGTAAATACTGGTGGTAAATGGTATAAGAAAAATTTAACGACTGTTTTCTCATGTAAAATCAAAATTAGGGGTCAGCAATCAGCGGTATAATTGATTAAATAGCTATTTAATTAAATGATTTTACTTTATGAAGTAATGTCTTGCCTAAAATGTCATCATCGTTTAAAATAATTGTCCTATAGCCCCACTCCCTTCGAGTTGTTGTTGAAGGCCCAGTGATTAAGCCGCCGGCTCACGTGCATGATGTTGTAGGTTCGAAACCAGACAAGCTCCAATGTGACTTTTTCTATTCATATGTAATTTCTCAGTTTATCTTGGACATCATATTCATCGGTGAAGGAAAGTATCGTGAGGAAACCTGGACTTGGTGATCAATGCTCGTTCCTTCTCTCTATGAAAAAACGCCTTTGCCCTGCAGTGGGACAGGAATGGGCTGGTATTATTAGATTAGTCCCATTCCCATAACTAGGCTATAGGAAAATAGGTAGACCATAGAAAAGGGTAGTGATTCTGTGAAAGTTGACAATATAATATATGACCAGAAATATCTGATAGGGATGTAAGGAAGATGAAGTCATCCTACACCATCCCCTTATTAGTTTAAACTTAGCATGCCACGAAAACCTTACGCGCGAGCGAACTTATTCACATTTGATAAATTTATGTAAAAGAATCTAATTAATTATCACATCACATTCAAAGTCATTTTACGTAACTTTTGTCAATTTGTGTGTACATGTGAACACAGTGTCAATGTTATTATGTACTTGTGTAAATAAACAACATTCAAGTACAATACACATACAAAGTTACTAAATGACTATTCTAAGTTTACAATAATTTGGTTTTAGTTATTAGCACTTCAAAAACAAGTAATTGATGCTTGAAACAATTTAAGAAAACCGAATATTTTAAAATATGATTAAAGTAAGGTAATGTGTCAAAAAATCTACTACTCGTATCAGAATTACTCATAAGTAGTTACTATACAGTGTGGCTTGGGCATTCTGAACCCCCCTGTGTTGAAACATTTCGTCAGTTATGAAAATAAAAATTTCGTTGTTCCATATATTTTGACCGTGTAGGTAGGTAAAGCACTTTTCTATGAAACAGCAGTTTTTATGTGAATACCGACGAAAAATGTCTACTCTTAGGGGTATAGAATCATGTGCTGAATCTATGGTAATGGTGCCTCGATGTCCCTGCCACCCTGTAATTACATAGCACATACCTTCGCTACGTAAATTTAGTAACTCCTTATGAACTCTCCTAGTCGAGTTAGGTTAGTAACTATGGCAGATAGATACGTGCCTAGCATAAGCAATCTTGTTGAAAACCATAACTCATGATTTCACTTTTGCAATGTACAGAATTAGTCGTAGACTAATTATAATTTTATTCACTACAGGCTCTCGAAAAGCCTCTATACCTTCTTCAAGTCCGTCTTTTTCATGAACATATTTGCTTATATCATCACGGAATTCAGTACTCAACTCAGCACTTAATTAGTGTTTTTTGCTATAAATATATGACTTATACAAATAAAATGCTACTTAATCTTCTAATCCTCTACCAGGAAATTGAAAATGAAATAATAAAAAGATGTTCATTTTTTAAATAACTTTGTATAAAATGTTTTTAAGAAAAAAGGTTTTCATTTAATACGTGAAAGAAGCTAATAAATGTCTTGATTTCATGACGTGATGATGTCAACGAGTGGTTATTGACGTAGTTATGCGATAGTTTTCCTTTTACAGCAGAATTTGAAGCCGACCGAATCGTTTGGGTTGATGATATTGTCAATACCGCGGGAAACATCTGAATGAGGGACGCACGGAACCAGGAAATACGGCATAAAAAGGGGAGGCCTATACCCAGCTGATTCCGGTGATTCAGGTGATTCCGGGCTGAAATAATAATGAGCAGAATTTTGATTTAACATTCTGAGAAAATCATTGTGTCAATTGAAGAAAAATTGATTTTACCCTTTAATATTAATAATGGGACATTTTCAATGAAAAAAAAACTAGTTTTCAACCGACTTCCAAAAAAGGAGGAGGTTCTTAATTCGACTGTATTTTTTTTTTAAATGTTTGTTAGCTCAGAACTTTTTTTTTGGAAGTCGGTTGTTTTTTTGTAAAAATGTTTTTTAACGCCAAAGTGTAATGCGTTTTACCAAATCCAATGAGACGTTACATTTCAACAACAATTTTGACCAAATCAAATAAAACACCCACTCGATTATTCACAACTAATCGATAATCATCAGTATCGAGTGACACAGTAAAAATACGATTACGCCTTCAAAACTCCAAATAGATGTCACTCGAGATCGAGTAGTAAGAATTAAGTTAGAAGCAAAGGTCACCGCCGCCGCCGCGACCTTTTCGGAAGCAAGGCCGCCTTTATTAGGCAAGGAGTCCAACCAAATTATAATCTAAGAGTTAGTGTACTGTTTGATTAGATCGATTCGTATTTCAATTGCTGTCTGACTTAAGTGAAGCGAAGAATGTAATTCGTCAAGTATCATTGGTTAGTGAACAGAATGTCTTAAGTATTCTGTTGAGTGTGGGTATACAGTGGCTGTTGACGGTTCACCTTCATTGATGCATAGCTAAATACTTTGATGAAGCTCTGGTTTAGAAAAGAAAAATATTATAGTAAGGGCACTCAGTAATGAAAAGATGTAGAATTAACAGATAATTAAAAGATTGTCATTCTATTCAAGAGAGAAGATTATTAGGAAAATTGATTTGAAAAGATTAAAATAATTGAATCATGAAAACTCGTAATTCAAGTACAGTCAAGAGCAATAATCTGTATACCTAATTATGCTTAAAGATAAGTGTTGTCTACGTTTGTATAAAGATACTAAATAGGTTAACAATCAGGTATCTCTCTTTGCCATCCAGCGTGGCAACACTGCCAGTCTTTTGAGCAGTTTTCCCATTGCCAGCGATGCGGACGAATTTTTTGATGTCCAATGAGCTCTTCCCTTTTTTCTTTATAAACTTGTACATAATATATAAGTATATTTTAGTGTTCGATTGTATATTGTATTTAAGATTTGTCACTGCTATTGTAATACTAATAAATACCCATTAATTATGACGTAGACAATTTTACATGCAGCAAGAAAACAGTTAGTTTATATATCTCTGTTTTAAAAATAAACTATTTAAAAATTCGATTCCGCAACATTAATTATAGAAGATATCCTGAATCAGAACAGCGCATTATCTTAGATAAATTAAGCTACTACTTGTTATTTAATTACAAGAATTTTAATTTTACTACGAGTCACTTGAAATTTATTTTATGAGATCCTCATAAATTATAAAACTGGACAACCTTTATTATTATTGTGGAAATTCTTTTTTTAACACCAGAAACATTTTTGTATTATTTTTTTTTTTTATACAATACATTAGTTCCTCGCGTTGAGCTTCAAACTTTAGTAAATGGTTAAGTATTAGCAAACGTTGATGTAAGATGTTGTGTATTAGAAGTAAGAAGATCTATTACAAAACGAATGATTCGTAGTTCTAATGATGAGATATTTTGTAAGGAAACTTCCTCTCACATGTTGCAAAAGCACTTCCCTTTAAATGTGCCTTTTTGTCAATTGCAAAGTGTGTAGCAATCCATAAAATTAGCTAAGTCGTGGTAAAAGGGTAGAATATTTTGCATATTAGTATGTACTTGTAGAGCAAGCTGTCACTTAAATTAAACTATTTATTCCAAACATTATGTTTACAAATGCCGTAATTATCACAGATTCAGTTGGTTTCTCTCTCATGTTATTGGGCTTATTGAAGCGCCTATATTAATGCACAGTTTATAAGTTAGATTAAAGTGTAGGACTCATTAAATAATATAGGCTCTGTTTCTGGCATTTAAGTTAACTGACTGAGCTGAACGAAACAGTAAAATAAATAAAATGGAAACTTTTAATCTGTCATAAACCTACAATTAAACTGTGTATTGATATAGATCCACAGCATCCAAGCTAAGTAGCTACCTAAGCATAAGGTAACAGAAACTTGTTCACCTTTATAATGAGTTATACGTCCACTAATCACCCAATTATAATGAAGCTATTAACTACTTGATTTACGACAAAACAAACAAAGTAATAATAATAATAATGCAGTTTTTCGTGTCAGTACGTGCTAATATTTTCGCATAATAATATATTGAATAGTTTACAGTGAATATTTATGTTTAATTATGCGTATTAGTCACCAAAACAGTAAATGTTAAAGTTTTGTTAGTATTTTGGAAGGTGTATCCTGATTACTTTAATTGTTTTAATAAGAAACAAAATAAATAAAGTAGTTTTTAAATCAAAATATTTTATAAACACACATTGCGCTATTAAAAAACCCAGATAAATAGATTAGGTGGAAGAATGTAGGTAAATTATTTTAATAAACTCACCTTTCACTAAAACTGAATATAAAATTTAAGATAACAAAAAAAACAACTCATAACGCCATCTATTAGTTCTTCACACAACAATATTTAAGTTACAAGACTTACAAGCTTTAGCCTATTTGATAAGTTATCAAGAAGTTAAAGGAGGTAAACAAGGTGTGTTCACGCAAGTTTTAGTTCTAAATGTCATCGCTAGATGGCAGGAACATCAATCATGTGTTGCGAATTTTCCGGATTCGTTTTTTTCATAGAAAAGACTTCAACGAGTTGCTGTTAGTGTGTGTTTCTACTTTAATATGAATAGGAACGTTTTTAAATATTTAAGCCAATGTTATTAATTTGATGGAAAAATAGACATTGGTGCCAATTCTCTTGTACACCGAACTAAACTAAACTATGCAAACCAGATTCTCTAAACACAATTTAAAAACAATTTTCGCACAACTAAAATTGAGTCTGAAAATCGCTGTAGACCATAGACCGAGATTTGTCGGAAATTAAAATAAAGACTGAAATGAAAGTGAACGAAACGAAAGTGAATGATCCGAAGTGCAAAAAAAAACTGAATAAAATCAAATAATTATGTTTAATTATTTATAAATAATTATTTAAATGAAATACAGGAAGCATATTGACGGCGCAAAACTATATTAATGTTTATATTTTAATAAATTAATATGCAATAACCTGTATTTGTTTTTATTAACTGTGACCAATGTGATCCTGGTTACGTTGTTCACCGAAAATGATTTAGAACTTCCGCGACATTTTTTCGGTTTTCAAAAATAAATAAAAATATTCAGGTAACATGATTATCTTGCTATTTATTTCAGCGTAATAAGGACAATTTACAAAAAAAAAGTGTGATGTCGAGAAAAGATAATCCGATTTTTCGTACAGTAAGTTGAAAATCTCCGGTATTCTCATCGCCGCCGTAGGAAAGCCCTATCAAAGACATCTTGAATTTTTCTGAGTCTGTCTGTTTGTTATGTCATAAATCGACAACAGCCGCAATCACTTAAGCTGCCATAGTGATTTCCGAACTCACAAGCATCCAAACTTTCAAAAACTAGTAGAGAAATGTGCTTTTTTAAATTTTAGTTCATGATAACAAATATTATTCCACACCTTTTTAATCGCGATTAAAATAGTCTGATTTAGTTTGAAAGTCAAAATTTTTGGTGAAAAGTAGCAAATTCAGAATAACAAAATTGCCACCATCACTAAATTGATTAACTAAATTACATTAATGCTGTCAAACTATATTTTGGTTAAGTTGTGTCAGTTTAGTTAATTTCAGAATGGGAAACGTCGTTTGACAGGAATAAACAAAATTTTGGTTATTTTTAATCTAGTTTAGAGAATTTTGTGACAAGAGAATCGGCAACAATGTACATATGTGTGTATTCATTTTCATTTTTTTTTTAGTGAAATGAGTTATCTTGGATGTAGACGCTTTACCACAATGTTTTTTTTTTAAATCGGGTTTGCATTTTAACTAAGAATAACTCTTTTTATCCTCCGTAACTTTTTGGATGCAGGGCCAGGATAATGATGACCCTATACCCATTTTAGTTCTGCTTGTATGCTTTTCGTTTTACTATAAACCTATTTTCAGTTACGTTTAATTTCTTAAATATTGGACCAAAACGAATCCTTCCAGCCAGCGTACGGATTTTACTATAATTCTATAATGACAGGACCCTAAGCATTCACTTATGGTCGTGTAATGTAGGTATATATTTAGTATCCATTCAGTTTAACACAATTATATTGTAACATCTATCATATTTTGTCTACTTTCTCCAGGAAATTGAATTTTAATTATGATTTCCAAATATTATAACGGCACTGGGTAAGCCGGTCAGGTGATCTACAATGTACGAAATAATAACAAAAAAAGCATGCAGTAGGCACAAGTACAAACAGTCAACACTAGACTATTTGAACTGCATTTTAGTTTAAGCTACCGTCAATTACTGCACTCGTGTAGTGCACATTTGAACTATGGAAACCGTCCTATCAACTACAAAATAAAAGCGTTTTCAAAGTTAAATTCTTATTATTATCATGTGTATTTATTGGACTTTACAAGACTCTGTTTTAAACTATTCAACGACTTTAAAGTATGATTAAACTAAAAAAAACCTTGTTCAAGAGTTCTGCACGATCGCCATCCTCTGTTTAAGAAATTCTTTTAGCAATAAATCACTTCCTTAATATTATACTTCAAAGCTTTACCAAATTGTCTTTTGGAATTTTAAGTACAAATGTATCTAGCGTAATAAATATAAGTTATAATGCATATGTCATCCAAAATCATCATCTATCTATAGGGAAAAACCTACGTATGAGTTTCTCCAGTACATCCATATGAATTAGCTTTGAACAGAATAATGACTTAGTCCTCAAAATCACGATTGTGAATTTTAATCATATGCGTGCAAAACAGTAGGTTGTCAGTTCTAATAAAGTCTCTCTCATTCATTTCGTAACTTTTTGAGGCACTTTTGTGTAATTTCATAACAAAGAATTAGTAAAAAAAACTACCAAACTATTCATTCAATCATAATTTATTAAATATATTGTATATTTTTAATACTATTTATACATTACAATACATTTTACGGCAGTGATACAATACCCTTACATTAATTAACTCTAGGACACACTTGAAAATTGTAGCTATCTACGTATTATTAACAAAACGGAACTGTTTTACAAGCGATAGTTTTTTATCTGAGAACGACAAAAATACACACAATAATAAAAGCAGTTAAGTATATATGTATACAAACAAAAAGTCATCACCATTTGCAAACAATATGTCACGACATGAAATATAAAACGGTAAAAATCAAAACATTGTATTTGCCATACCAACAGACCTTAAAACACCATCGGAATATCCAAATAAGGTAACTGTATACAAAAGACTACCTACAAAATGAATAATATGTAACTGTAGATTTATGGGTTTAGAAGCGTCACGCATTCATAAGTACCAATTCGCGAACTCCCTTCACAAATCCGGGATGAATGAAATAGAAAATAGAAAATTGCTTTATAGGAAAATCAACCTTATTTTTGATCCCCTGGTAGTGGAAACAGGTTGATTTCAAACAGTTATTATATAGTATTTAAAACAGTAGAAATTACAATTTTGAAATTACAAGTGTAGTCGATAAAAGCTAGTGTAAATTAAGCTTAATGTAATAATTTATACACATTTACCGGCAAGTAATGAGATTGCTCACACACAATACATAAATAATATTTGAAGTTTTAAACTTATTTACGGTTTTATTAACAAAACAATAAGGTGTCAAAAAATATCGAGTGTAGTTGATATTACAAAAATATCATAAGTAAAACTATATTTCCTATAAACTTTTAAGTAGTTTACCTACCAATCTCTTAAAATCTTATCATACTCGCGTTCCGAATGGTAAACTTAAAATTAATACTGGCATTATAATCGATCCTAACAGAGTCCTACCACCATCCGCCGTATCCGCCATAGCCGCCATATCCGTGGCCGTAATATCCGCCGTAAGGCCAGTATCCGTAACTGTAGCTGGGGTAGCCCCATCCGTAGCCATAGCTGGGGTACCCCCAACCACCTCCGTAGCCGTGGCCGCCGTAGTGGCCACCATAGCCGCCCCAGTGGCCACCGCCCCAATGCGAGGCTGCAGTTTTAAGGTCATCTTTGTCAGCCGTTGCTAGGTCATCCTTCTCTGCTTCCACTTTGAAGGTCTCCACTGGTTTTTCTTCGGCAGGTGCCGCGTGAGATAACGCTAAGAGTAGAAAAATAGCGGCGCTGAAGAATGCGATCTGGAATGAGTGAATGATTTTAGTTAGTTTAGTAAAAAAACAAAAATTGAAAAGAGTATGCTCAGATGGTTTGGTCATGTTGAGAGGATGAATGAAGAGCAACTAACAAAAGGTATTTACAAGGCAGATGTGAGTGGAAACGCCGGGAGGGAAAGCCTTAGGAAGACTTAAAGTGACCTTGGTGATGTTCTTCAGAAAGGTCAGGTGCGCAGTACTCGCAACAGGCGTGCGTGTATGACCCGATGTATGAACGTAAACGAGGCAAAAGAAGTGTGTAAGGATCATAGCAGGTGGCGTTCTGTAGTTTCTGCCTACCCCCATGGAAAGAAGGCGTGAGTTTATGTATGTATGTATGTAAAAAAACAAAGTGTGTTTCCCAAGGAATATCATCATTTAAGGAAGAAACAGGTAGACATGAAATATTGCTCCTTCTATGTCGAACTGTCGTGTTGAAATCACTTGTAAATTATTAAACTTTTCGAAATTGATACAAAGCGTTATTAAGCTGTAATGTTATTTAATTGATCAAAAATTTCAACCCATAACTTCACTCCGTCATAATCTAGGCTCTTAAAAACAACAAAAAAATGTTGTTGCATATCAAACACATTGGTAGGTATTTGTACTTGCTTCACAGAAATGACATAGCCAATTAGAGTTATAGTACTATATTCACCTTACTGCATTCAACAATACAATTGTCCAAAGTAAATAGAAACCGTTATGTCTCAATTGCTACTTATGTACTAAACAGTGCATAATACATAATTATGTCCCTACGACAATGCACAAAACAGCCATATCTCACGATCTTTTCAATAGTACTTCCCACGGATGTGTACTGGACAGCTAATTAAAGGATTATGCTAATCGTTTCATTATAAAATACTTGAAGCCAGTTATTTTAGTGGTAAGACTGTGATAAAAGATCGCAACGATGAAAATATTTCATGAATTCAAAATTTGTTATTGAAATAATTCAAAATTTGTTTTTAAACTATTTTGAAGTTCTTCCTGAATATTAAAGTTTATAACTGATGAAATTTGGGTATACTGTAGGTACCACCTCTGTCGTACCCTTTGAGGAATACAGGCGTGATGTTATGCTATGTTCTTTTAAAGTTTTGACGGATTAGGATAGAATAATATTGATAAGATGTTTCTTATTGATCAGTAAACCGCTAAAATATATACAAAAACAATATTTACAAAAATAAAATCAATCAAACGACCAATATATAGTTTGTTCAAGCAAAATATGATCTATGATTTTCTTAGAAAATTTGATCGTTCAATAAGTTTTCGAGATACTCTCAAATGTAAACAAACAATGGACACTATATAATACTATCCGCAATCAAGCAATAGTTTAATAAACATTACAGACTATTTTTTTTCTCAAAACTTTCAGTTGCAATTCACTCGCAATTTTCAAATAATGACAGTTACATATTTTGATTAAAAGATTTGCCCAAAGATCAACCCTTACCAAAATTCACTTAGAACATTTCTTTCAAACGTTATAACTATTTTAATAATCCCCAAAAATCACACCACAATACCTTAATACCACTTAAAGTTAAAATCCCACTTACTTTGCAAGCCATGGTGCCTGGATGAGGTTGGTACAACACTGACAGTGGACGCCCTACGCACCGTTTTATATCTCCACTCCGTCCTAGCTACACGGATGGCCGGCCACCATACGCCATTGTGCTGCCAATGACCTTAGCTTTGGGACTTGAGGTAACTGTCTGGGTGATTTGGCCTATATTTTTGGTCTGAGGAAAAGAAGGTTAAGAAAATCTGAAGGGTGTTTTTGAAAGGAGGAAAAGAGATGGGGGGTGGTTTGATTAAGTTTTAAGAGATATGCAATTGGTTGTTCATTATCTGTTGTGAATAATACTATTCAAAATAAGTTAAATTGTGTCATAATTTACTAGATGCATCAGATATTATGTTACCTGTCAATGTTTGAACTATGTATTATATATCGATTGTTAGATAGATAACATTTATTGAACACTGTAGTGAAAACATAAGGAAATTATAGCAGATGTCAGTGCAACTATAGATACCTATGTATCGATACGGTCAATGATGATGAAATTGACTTAAGTTTATTCAGCTAGAAACCAGCTTTTTGGTAGCCGAGTATCGATAAATGTAACATATTGATAGTAATACACGCAATTGAGCTCCAGAAATTCCAAGGACTTGAATTTTAATTGTAATAAATAGCATCTGTTGCAGGGCGCATTGTGGATATACAACTAATTAGCGAGATAGGGCGAGTTCGCTCGATATAGCCAACAGGTCAGACTCGTTAATATATCAAGATGTGCTTAAAAATAACTTTTATTTCTTTACGAAGCCGACTTCCAGTACCCATGATTACTCAGTTTTGGATACAGCCCTAATATAATTATAGTACAATATTATGTAGTCTACTGACTGCCTCGTTGGTCTAGTAGTCGCAGGGGCTAGTCCTGAGCACGAGGTCCTGGGTTCTATTCCAAGGTCGGGCAAAATGTTATAGAGTTTTCCTATCAGGAATTTCTCAGCAACAGCCTGGAGAGTCTGGATTTGTGTCTGATTAGACATAACTGGAGAAATGTGGGTGTACACCTCTCGGTACATTATTACAAGTACACCTCCGCCTAACCCTTCGGAGAGAACAGGCGTGATGTTATATTATGTGTTATTTTCTAGATTAGGTATATCCTTTTACAGCAACAGAGAAAAGGCGCACCTTTCCTTTCCAGTGTTAAAACAATTAACACCTTTGTTAAGTTGGCCAAACGTTTAGTTCAAAGACACCTTTCTTGAAGACATCATCCATCATACATACTCCTTATCTGTATCTAGTTTTTACTATAGCAGCGGTTTAGGATTAAACGATAAATTGGTAATGTTATTCGGGGCCTATTTAATAAAACCTACAGGGGACACGTGAGAGGAGATAAGACAATTTTTTTTGGTTTTTTAATAGTTTTTTACTTTCTTAAACAGCACCAGGCGTAAAAATGAAACAATTATGTCGTTTTTGACAAATATGTCGCATTGTCTATTAAATGGTGCCCTGATCTTCTGTTTGCCTTGTTTACGGATCAAAATAGACGAACTCTAACATGCTAACAAAATATATGTCTTTAATAATAATATATTCAAAATATGATCGACGTTGTCATCTTCGTGGAAATGTCAAATGCTATAGTATTTTCTCTAATTCTAAACTGCAGTTACAAAATTAAGTATAATCTATCATAATTTATTATAAGTAACCATTGTAAGAATTTCAGTAAATCCCTAATAGTACATTATTTTGAAGCACATTATACTCTTTGTGTAGTCACTGACATGTGAACATGTAAGTATTTATTTACTTATAAACATTTACTATCACTATCATAGATGTAGACTCCACAGATTACTTGAGTGTAAAATTGAATGATCTTGATCGTTTGCTTTCCAATTAATTTCCCTGACTTGAGTGAACAGGTAGTTGGTTTCGAATCCAAAATTAACTAAAGTCAACCAAGTCTTGTTTTAGCTTCTGTCGTTGGGCTAAAGTGACTTGAAGTTACGGTCATTAGTCGTAATATTTTTACATAGTTTTCTTTTCTGTAACTGCACGACAAAAAATGGCTCATTTAAAATGTTGGTAATATTCAAAGCCCTTTCGAAAGAGGACGCTGGATAAGTTATCATGCATTTGCTTTCGATAAAATGACTGATATTACTCGTAAGCAAACCTTACATTTCCTTTCGAACAAAGGACTATAATATGTACATATTAGCATAGAAGACTATTGTGAAATAGGATCTTAAAATTGCATTCCCAACATCAAAAATTATGATTTTGTTACATTTATAATTTTTCACAATTCGCGAGCGTGTGAATACTGTCATAGGAGTTCAACTTTCTTATCAAAATGACGATCCGTAAATACGATTCATCCATGTGTGAATGCGCCGTTTCATTTTTTAAGTAAACCAACTCAAATCATAAGCATATATACCTGAGCTAAGGGAGAGGAATTGACAGGAACACTAATGATGCGCCCTTACGACAGCTGATAAATTCAAAAGAAAAACGTTTTTCTGCGAGATGATGCCAAAACGCACCGAATCATCACCTAAAAAACCGTATAATTTTAAATTGACGCGAAGGATCTAATGAAACGCATAGGGCGTTAAATTACTATTTACTTTGAAACCTTAAAGTACACAAAAAATAAATAAAAGGAAATTAAATTATACGTTAATTAAGTTTAAGTAGCTTCAATCAGTCAATCAACTCAGCCTACTGCTAAATATGGACCTTTTCAAGTCATAGATCTCGACCAATTCAACTGTCATCCTAAAAGTGTTAAGTGATTGAATGTTTTCGTTGTACACAGACTTTGAGAAAATCGTCAATGAACATAATGAACTGTATACTGCTGTCTTATCAGTAGTAGTAAGAAGCGGAATATAAAACTAATAATTTTAATAATGAAATCAACTATGCACTTCTTGTCGAGGCTGGTTGAGGGATGGGTGACCATCTAGTATATACGGAGACCCCTCCGTGCCTTGGAAAGCACGTTAAGCCGTTGGTCCAAAGCTGTCATTTGAAGATCTGCGACACTTGTTACGGGCGTCAGAAACCCGAAAGTCTGTTATCCAGTCCTACCAAGGAGTATCTTGTTACCCTGTAAATAGTGTGTAGAGGTCAGATAGGCAGTCACTCTATGGATAATACTGGTATTCAGCTGCATCTGGTCAAACTGGAAGCCGACTCGAACATAATTGGGAAAAGGCTTCAGTTGTATTGTACAGCGATGTTCTTCGTTTATTTTGTGGTAACAAATTCCGCTAAGGGATGAGGTCAGTTGGTTCATGCTTCCTAATGACAACCTTCACGATAAGGCTGCGAAAAATAAAACAAACGAAAATGAAAAACATTCCGGTTTCTACACATGTCTGACTTCGCGAAAATTCTTTAAAAATACACGTTAAAGATAAGACGTATTATATAACATTATTTTTGAGTATATAAGCTGTTGGCGTTGTTTTCATCATGGGCATGCTTTTAGGCAACGTTGCATTTTGCTGAAAGTCCATCAATGAACTTATAAGCCTTAAATAATACCGGAAAATCAGTGAGGGCCTTTTGTATCACCCCTTTGTCCTAAGAAGGATGCTCATGGAAAGCGAGTATCTATGCGTCCATTTTCCTCAAGGGCGGCAATTCTCAAATGTAGATCACACTTCACATGAAAACCGAAAACCTCGCTTAATTCTATTTAAGTAATAATTTCCTCTAATATTCGCATTGTCGTGCTAGTAATGAGAAGGTAGGAAATACAGCAATTAGTTTGAAGTAGGCCTGCCATAACACAGTATTTCGACATGTAAGGAACTTCGTGGTATCCGTCATAAGCGGTCGCGGGTAAGAAGGTTAAGTAATAAATCTCTTGTTGTCACACACACAACATAGTGACTCAATATTGCTTTTTCCACCTCGCTACAAAAAAAAGAGGCAACAAAACTAAATTTTGCTCTTGTAGGGTATCAAACTTGAAGGCAGGATAAAATCGATGGTTTCCTTATTTCGGGTAAACCTGTTTTCAAGCCTCTTCTATCCAGTCCTGGATAAAGACTTCCCTCCATTTCTCCCACTTCTCGCGATCGTGCTTTCTTCTTTCGTTTATTTAATTCCTATTTACTCTAATTACATTCGTACAAGGCTCTGCCTTTATTCCAATTTAAACAAGCTTTATTCTAAACAAATCATTCTTTCTTTTCTTTTTTTTTGAAAAACGTTGCCCACACTAGGATTTTCTCTTGTATTGTGGGTGTGTTTACAAACATTCAAACACACATACACAAACAGCCAGACCCGGAACAACTACTTGTAGGTCATACAAATATTTGTTCCGTGCGTTGTTGTCAATCGCTTAACCACTGCGCCAACTGTGCCGGGAACTAGGGATGCCCCGGTGCAAGTGTAGGAAGGAAACACCGGGGTGAATCTTAGTCAGTAAGAGTCTGACAGACCCCTTTGTCCGCCCCAGGGGCGGGGGATATAAATGTTTCAACACGGAACAAACAAAAAAGACGGGCATTTGACTTAACCGCTTCTTGCTATGTCTCAGACCACTCTATCAAACGGACATTGTCACCATCAACTAGCCCCGTCCTTCCTTCCGCAGCCAGAGGTCACCGCCATCATTATATCTGCCTGTCATTGAAACCTCTGCTACTTATATAAAGTCTTCGTATTCAAGTTAGGTACTACTTATTTTAGGAGTCTCTTGGTGGTGAGTGGTTTGGTAAAAGGTTGCGTCATAAATAGGTTGTAGAGGACTGCCTGTCCTGCATGTGTGCAAAGGACTTCAGCGTCTATTTCTTATTTCAAAAATAGGCTGTAGTTTTTTTCGCTTTTTGATAATTTACTAATTAGATTAAGTAAATTAGAACAGTACATAACATCAGGTTCTCATCCAGGAACCATTCTATTATAGTTCCTGACCTATCTATCTTTCTACCAAATCGGTGCGGTAGTACAAACTTCAAAACGTAGTAATACGACAGGCAATCTTACTTTCAAATAGAAAATTTCATGAAGAAAATCCTTAAGTATTTATTACCTTATCATCATTAACTATTGAAATAACAGAGCAGCAGTATTTGTCCTTACCCTTTCACACTCATACACACACCTTCTTCACCTTCTCTGTCCGGAATCTCCCCGTTTCCAGAAGGCCATAGAACTTTCTTATATTGCGCAACAACACAGAAGTCCCTCTATCAGTTATAGGATATTCCTTATCTTACCTCTTAGTAATGCGATAATAACCGCACATGGTAACAGAGCAACATTAGGTCACATCCGTGTTCAAGTTCACTACTGTTACATACGATTCAAGTTCATCAAACGAATCGCCGCGTGCGCATCACAAAGATTGTAGGTGCCAATACCTCGCTTGTTCTTTGAATATACGATCAGATGACGCACTTCGTTTATGGTAAATAACTACAGATGGAGGAAAGTACTTAATACATGCGTTTCAATTTAAACACTTTTTTTTTTAATTTCATGCCCTTATTAACATAAATTTAACTAAATGCTATGTTTAATGACCCTCGTAACGTAGTGATGTAAATGACTAGGGAAAGACACTCGTAGAATCTAGCTTCTTTCAAAAAGATTATTAATACACGTGCATTTTTTAGAGAACTAAAGAGATCAGCAGACATGGGATAATTTGCAGCCTGGGCTAAGATTGAGCGTATTCTTCGTCACTCGACACTCCTTGATAACCCATTGGCTTATCCTTTAACGTACAGCCGATCTATTCTGTAAAAATCTCAGCGTGAAAACATAGGCGAAGTGAGTTGCCATTACACCTGCCGATCTATTCTGTAAAATTCTCACCGTGAAAACATAGGTGAAGTGAGCTGTCAGTCCGCCTGATGCAAGGGCTTGCCACTATTGACAACTCACTCCACGCTCACTTCGCCTAAGTTATCACGGTGAGATTTTTACAGAATAGATCTGCTGAGGAGGTTAGGATCAAAACCACTACATATCCACTTTTTTCAATAAAGCAGAAATCGAAAAAAACTTAATAAATCCAAGCTTAATAATTAATAAAAGCCAGTGCGTCCTGCCCGTTATAATATACGGTGCCGAAACGTGGACGCTGACAGTCCGGCTGGTCCACAAATTTAAGGTCGCTCAGCGAGTTATGGAGCGGGCTATGCTCGGGGTTTCTTTGAAGGATAAAATCAGAAACGAAATTCTCCGGAAAAGAACCGGAGTTACCGACATAGCTTGCGGAGTAAGCAAGCTGAAGTGGCAGTGGGGTGGCCATGTTTGTCGGAGGACCGATGGTCGGTGGAGCAGAAAGGCCTGGAGTGGTGACCGCGTATCGGCAAGCCTAGTGTGGGACGCCCCCCAGCTAGATGGACCGACGACCTCAAAAAAGTGGCGCACACAGACTGGATGCTGAAGGCGGAGGACAGGGTGTTGTGGCGCAGCATGAGAGAGGCCTATGTCTAGCAGTGGACTGCGATAGGATGAGTTGATTGAAATTGTGAGCACATATTTTAGTACTTTTTTTAAAGGATGCCATTTACGTACGTGATACATAGGTCCTTAAAACAATTTCATAATTAATTATTTTTAACCAGGTTAAGTTGAGGTTTTGAACTAAGCATTAACATTAGACATCATTTTACTAAGGAGAATAAGCTGTTTTGAACTAAACAGTTACTGTTAATGCTAGATTTTATCATTTGGGTAGAAATCACGAAAAAAAAAATCGACTTTGCTAAAAGTGGATACATATGTTGTGGTTTTGATCCTAACCGCCTCACCTGATCCTAGGGATTGACACTATTTCACAGCATATTTCAAGTTCACTTCACCTAAGTTTTCACGAGACTGAACTTTTAACAGAAGAAATCTGCACATTACCTTTACCGGATAATCAATACTTTTAACAATGGTAAATCTATTGACTTTCGTTTGTAACTAAATCTAGACACACTCGTAATCTGTCATTTTAAAACCTAAAAACGTCTAAACAATAGATTACATTTCCACCAAATCTAGTTCAAATCAAAAAGACCTATTGTTTTGAAAATGTTACGTAACGGGAACGAATTGAACTGCATCGATTCTATCCGTATTCTACATCGGTTCTCAGAAACAAAATTGTTTTATAAAGCATTTGCCAAATACGTCACTGAGGCTCAAAATACCAAGTGAGGTGTTCATTGAATACACAATGACATAAGACATTTTGAATTCAGTAAAAACCAATGCTTTGATGTCTGCGAAATGGGACGAAAAAGGGGATGTCGTGATGTTATACGTGATACTGGACATGTTATTGGTGCAATCAGGATGTGAAGCTTAATTAGAGCTAGAAATTAATCCATATGTAAACGGGAATATCGTGAAGAAGAATGCATAATCAGAGTAGGCACTACACTGTCTGCAACGCTCCTTCGGTAAACGACAAAATCTAGAAGAGCGTTCTTAACGGAGATCCCAAAATTCTTAGTTACAACGTCGATGGCTATGGTGGCTTCAGTCGTTTGAAGCTTTAGCCCTTATGCCTCTCCGGAAAGAGAATAGGTACCTATCTCTAAAGATTTCTACACAAATATACATACAGTCACACTAAGTTACTTTATAATTTTTATAAACACACAATACGGCACCACTGTATAAGATAATCCATCCATATAGATTGGTTAACCTACCATTATTCAAACTTTGAACACCACTCTGTCTAGCCCAACAATCATCGTAATATGATCACTCTGATCGTCGATAATAATCGCCACAACACCCAATTTACTTATTCAAGTCACCGATACATGAAAAGTCGTAGGTACGCAAGCACCTTACAATGCTGTGACGTCACATCAGTACAGACATTCATTGATACATACCACGTTAACATTCGCATCAGGTACTGTTCTTAATGGAATGCCATTTTTATTGTGAGAAGATAGTTTTTATGTCATCGTTTGGCGGATATGTGGTCTATAAAAGGTCTTGGTATATTTGATGAGGTCTTGTTTTGACACCTGTGCAGAAATAACGGGATTGGTTAATAATATACCTATAATAATAAATTGTATTTGTCCACTTATTACGTTTCGTTGTTTTTTCCTGTCACTGAGGACTTGTCTCTGCTTATATTCCTCTCAGTTATGTCCGGCCAATGCACGTTGTTGCCATCTAGCGTGTTCTATTTTTACTAACCCACAGAAACATTAAGGGGTTTATTTATAAATGTTGCTTAAAGTTAAGTAATGATTAGCGACTGTTTAACCATACATTTCTGACGTTTAAACGTCTCTTAACTTTAAGCAAAGTTTATGAATAAAGGGGTTAATGTCTACAACATTGTTCGATACCGTTCCAATAAAAAGTATTTCTTCATTGTAAATTATTCTAGGTATAGTTTCCACCCCACAATACCTTATTTCATAACATAACAATTAGTGTAAGGGAATGGGGGCTATCGCTTTTGTGCTCACCAGTTGGCGCCACTGTCGAGGTCCTGTTGCAGTACTTTTATTTGATGTTTTGGATAAGTTTAAGTACCCTTATATTCATAGTATGTTTATTTAATTACATTTTAAAACTTCAAATGAATATTTAGATTATAATGTTCCTAAAATTGGCAAGCATGAAGCAGAAAAATCGTATTATTCCTTCAAGTGCTACCAAAATAGATCCTAACTTTTTACTTAAAATCTTAAGCCATAATTAATCAAGAATGGCACAACCATTACAGCTATTATGAATCATTCGTTAAAATCCGTGATAAAAAATCCCGCAAGCAGTAAACGTTCAGTACATATTTTGACATCTAGAGACCTTACTCTACACTAGCGCCTCTAGCGGCGAACTCAAGCGTGATAGCCCTCATTGATTTTGATCGAATGAAGCTTACATTATCGAATATAATTTGTTCTGCTGTATATCCTGATTGGTTGCCGGCCTGTCATAACTACTAGCACACTAGCGCCGCGCGTGTGCTTTTAAACAAAACTGCCCCTTTCTAGGGCGTCGTCGGTAAAATATTGTGATTTCCGTGATTTCGTGCTCTATTCCTCACAAGAAAAGAACAGTACGACTACCAGTGCCTGTGGAACATGCTTGTAGAAATATTTTGCGGGATTCGAACTTCAAGCTGCCATAAAACACCCTTTGGAACGCAGAACATTTTCACGGGAGGTTCTGATAAGTTTTTTCGAGGCCTTCTTTCCTACATAAACGTCCTTAAGAAACAAGTAGCTCTGCAAGAATTAATGAACGAGAAAACTCTGCTATTTACATCTGACGAAGCCTCCACTTGTTTAGATCTACATGTGTACCTCGCTAGTCGCCATCGTAATCACATGTCTTTATGTAAACGCAAATAACGCCAGTAAAAAATAAAGACCGTTTCAAAATCTCTCCACCGTTTAGCTCCAATAAAAATAAGACAATTTCTACATACATAACAATCCACTCCCAACAAGCAAAGTAATCTTATAAAAAAATATGATAAGTGTATTAACACTTATAAGATTCTTATAAGTGCATTGGTGTAGACTATTTTACTTATAGTAGCATTTCACAAGCCTTAATTTACTCAGGAGCATTTGCTTCTATAACTTAGTCTTCTAGTAAATACAAGTTTAACTTATAGAACAGTTATAAGACTCATATACTTATAAATGCATTTCACAAGACTAAATATACTCAAGAGCATTGGTTGCTATAACTAAGTCCTATAGCTACTACAAGATTAACTTATAGGACAGTTATAGGATACATTTACTTTTAACATACTTATCAGAGATCCTTATAAGTATTGGCATTATCGTCTTGTCGAAGTCTCTTATATGATTGTTAGCATGTTACGAATACGCTATGAGAGCAAACATGCTTACAAATTACTTGACCAAGTATTTTGTAAGTAAACGTCAGCCATTTTGTCAACTTATAGTTTGTCATCTCATAGTCAAGTGCAACAGATTATGTAATGGAGGGTTCCGTCGAAAATGATGCTGTACCTGTTGAGTGCTATTCTAATCATGAAGAACAGGAAGAAAAGGCCATGAGGAAGAATATGATTCAGAAATAAAAGAAAGCACAGACTCTGAAAAGAATCATGAATTACTTCAAGATATACAAAGCTGGGCTATAAAATTGAATATAATGCATTTGACACCAAATGAACTATCAATAATATTATACAAAAGAATTAAAAACATTCTACCCAAAGATGCACGAACTTTGTTAAAAACAAATAAAAGTCTTGTAAACTTGCTTAAACAGTTGACGGACGAAAAAATAATCAAAGCTTAGTCAGATTTAATTGGTGAGGTTGATAAACAATTCATGAGGAACCCTAATTTGTTTAAAAATGGAGGAGAAGTGATAGTTAGCAAAACTGTAATAAGTACTAATTTGCTAATAGTGATTCTATAAAGTACTCAATGCAGAGCATTTTTAAAACATGGCGAATATTCACAAGAATCATTGAAATTAAATTTTAACAACAACTTCACAATGTTCAATTTTGCTCTAGGCGTTAAGAAAAAAACAATATGCGGTACATATTCACAGTAAATTTGACTTCCCCACCAGTTTCCACACTATATTCACAAAGTAACCAGCTATATTAAAAACGAATGAATACTAATGGAATTATTTATATTAGTAAGGAATATAAAAAGAAACAAATTTCTCAAATACAAAACACGTGCACGTTACAGTTTATACCTATATAATGTACTTATAACAAATAACCAAGTATGTTACAAGCGCATTATAAAATTGATAGGTTTCATAAGATACTGGAGTCAAAGCGTTATAGAAGCACTAGTGCCTGTAACTGCATAGGCTAAGATTGTTATAGAAACTATTGTTTTTCGTCAAGTATATTATACGAGTTAATGACTTTATCCAAGTTCATTATAAGATCGTTACAGAAATATATGCTCCTATATTTGCGCCCAAATCCTTGTTTGTAGCATACTTCAAGTATCTTATAAGTGCATGAAAAAATAGTCTTGAGACCATTAAAAGTACCCGATTTTGCTACTTGGGACTTCGCTAGTTCTAAACGCGGACAATAATTCCCGAGCACCACTGGAACTTCATAATGACACGATTACTACGCGTAGCAGGTGACTTCATGATTGCCCAGCTAATCTGTATACACACAGATGCTCTACCTATCCATCTTATTGTCAATTAGCGACTTAAACGGTGCAAAAAAAGAAGAATTCTGGTGTGTTACAAACCTGCTTAGAATTCGGTATTTATCAAGTTAGAATATATATATTATTTATAAAACAGTCTTTATTTATTTGAAGGCTAGTAAAGAAGTTAATCTTGGAAACTATTGTCATTTATTCCTAGGATTCTAAGCAGATATAGCGACACTTTAGGTAAATTATACTTTTCTGAAGTATTGTAATGATAAATGATTTTATTTCTGTAAGTAGGTTTGTACAAACACTTTTACACGTCAATCATGTTTTTTAAACTAGATGAGGTCGGCGTTTCCTATCTGACTACTCTGAGAAGAAAGGCCGAAACAAACTCAGAGGTCACAGTCTCTTTTAAAGTCCAGACATAATCTTGGTCAGGTCATGCGAAGACCATGCAGATGGGTATCTGAAATGGTCTTTTGAGGAAAGAACTACACAGTTTGAGTGGACCTGTCCAGTCAGCGCACGCATAATATTATCCATCATAAAATGACTCGGTATTTCGTCTGTGAAATCCTATTCAGGTATAAACTCGGTGAAATCTTCAGGTAGGTCATCAAGTAGGTAACAGAATTAACATTCTTCGGAAACAGTTCTGAAACACTGTGGTTTCTGAAAGCCTGATCAAGTCTCCTGTCAGCAAATACGGTTGTTTTTTTTTTTAAAGTGGTATCTCTCAGGTCAGCTTAAGAGGCAAATGTAATTCTCGGATGACCGAAGATGCCGTCAAATATCTGCTGCTGTGAGAAATTGACGAAACTTGCAGCC
Organism: Dryobotodes eremita; assembly: GCA_917490735.1. Classification (NCBI taxonomy): domain Eukaryota; kingdom Metazoa; phylum Arthropoda; class Insecta; order Lepidoptera; family Noctuidae; genus Dryobotodes; species Dryobotodes eremita. The sequence continues at coordinate 23,943,748 of OU823244.1, forward strand.
AATCACATTAAATGGCATGAAATCACAAATGAGGCTTAAGAAGCCGGGATTTACTGTATAAAGATTGTTTATCTTTTAATCACACATCTATTTTACTACTACAGACCCGCTAATTACCGCATTACGGAGCACAATATAAAAAAGACCTTTTATAAATAATAGACACAATCAATCGATGGCCATGTCGGATCGTGAATCAAAACCGTCCGTCATCGGCAATTGTTTTACGGCGGCCGCGAAATCTGTTTATGTCACACTGACCGTCTGGGTTAGTAGATAATTTTAGTGCTGTTTTCTGTTGCTCGTTAATTAAATACTCTTAATGTAAGTCTGTAGTATATTTTTAGGGTAAAGCAAGACCTTCCATTGATTTAAAACTGGTACTGCCGATTGTAGCAGACAAGTTAATATTACACCCAACACCTTGCACGCCTCTCTTTTGCGAATAGTTTAGACGACCGCCGCGCGCCGCCTGCACCTCTTTGCTGAGTCAGGGCTCCAATGTAAGCAAATTAATAGTCTCTGCTCCAAAGCTACGATTAAATTCAGACATTAATATTATTAATAAAAGTATCAACCAGGCCTTATTATCATAGGCCGAATATACGATTAAAATGGAACCTCCCATAAATACTCTCCCCCAGAAGATGCAGATTAGTGAAAACAAGCTCTCAAAACCTTTTTATGTAAAAGCTAAATAAAGTAGAGGAAAATCCTACAAAGTTGTTTCTTAGTATTGATTCTATAAATACACTGGAGTTGTGCCAGGATTGGTTTCTCACAATTGTGGTTTTAGTGAATGTACTGCCATCGTAATATTGGATGTGAATTATACAGCGTTTATAATAATAAATGGTCGTAAAAGTTTGAATTGCACTTACTTATGTTCTTTCACCTGACAAGCATACTGATTCGAAAGACAGTCATAGAGGTGTATGATTGGTGGTCAAAATGGAGATCCATCTCTTTTACAACCATCTTTACTAATATCTATGTAAGTTGCAGCAATGATTGGCATCTCTGAGCCAGAATGTTATTGTACGTGATGGTAATAACAACAAAGAACGGGCTTCCCCTAATCCCTTGTAGATATTAGATACCTTTTTTTTTGTGTCGGAAATCATCAAATATCTTCCTCCGCTCTGGGCGGACCGGGAGAGCGTGTCAAACTTTAACTGACTAAAACCCCCCCGTGTTCCTTCAGTTGCCTATGCGCCATGGCCACGGTAACTCTTTCAAACAATCCGCGACCCTGGCAGGCATCGGCCCTATCGGACCTCGTCAATTCGTGCTGGCATCTCTTTGAGGTGCGCGTGGAACACAACGCGCCGTCGACCCAGGCCTGCTCCTTACCGGACGGCGAGCCACCCATCGCTCGCCGTCCGCAAGCCCGCGCCTACGGTGGACTCCTGACGCCCAGGGTGTCTCCTCCTGCGGCGACTAGGGGCGTGAGGTCACAACGATTGCCTCAACCTCACGCGCTCCGCTTCCTCCTTCGCGTGCATTACTGCTTAGCAAAAGGAGGTGACGGCTTCCCATGCCCTCTCGCTCTGCACCATGGCCTGGACCAGGGCCGGACGCGAGAGATCGCCGCCGCCGATCGCCTCCGCGAGGACACGGCGGTGCTCCGCTCAATACGGGCATAGCTCCATCGTATGTTCCACCGTGTCCTGCGGGCGGTCCACAAAATGGTAACACCCGGGCGTTTCCTCCCGCCTTATCCGGAACAGGAACCTCCCAAAACAGCCATGTCCGGCGAGGATCCGCGTCTGACGGAAGGTGAGGACGCCGTGGCGCATCTCTATCCACTCCTCAAAGACGGGACTGACCGCCGCAATTGTGGCGTGCCCAGATGTTAGATACCTAAGTCACTGAATTAATCTGAGTACTTAATATTATGCGGTCCAATCCGCCCAGAAAGGAAACTGACTATAGCAACAACGCCTTGGTTATTTTATCATTGCACTTTACAAGCTTACTAGTAGCTTGTAATAGCCTAGCGTTTATACTCCATCACTCATCGAAAAAAATATGATAGAGTATGAATTAAGGCTCCCAAAGACAGGCGCGACGCGACAGCGCTACACGCAGTGCCTTTGTGTCGGGCATCACGTCGCGCCAGTGTGTACGAGCCTTTATGGTGCAATATGGTGATATCAAATTGTATACCGTTGTTAATAATAATAATTACCTCTATGCAACCATATTTGCGAATAAACAATTTGACTTTGAGTCTATGCAGACATTCCAACATTAAAACTGCGGCGAGCAACAATAGTTCCGCAGTTACAGTAACCAAATTCCTTGCCAACGCGCTGTGTTAGCCCAGTCTGTCTTAACGCCCCCATTGCACTCACCTTCGTAGCCAACCCAATTTTAGTAATAAGCATGCTCACTAATGACCGTATGTAGATATACGAGACTAATCTAATGGCATAGTGTGACGCTGTGACGCGTGGCGGCTGACCCACTGGGAGTTATGTCACGCGTGTGTCGACATGCAGACCTTGGCGTTAGGGGTGTGGAATAAAACTGTGCTTAAAACCAGCTTGTAATTGTTTTACTGAAGGGCAAAGGAAGAGTTGGCTCACTGTGTTGCGTTTTTCAGACCGTAAACTTAAGTTTTACTTACGACAGTTTCTCTCAATTTTTAAATAATTTTGAACAAGTATGTACCTACTTAAAGTGAAATTAATTTACCAGGGTTTGAAACCCAATTGCTTACTGACACTATAGTCTTGAAATGGATACGTCCGCATGTATTTTAGTTTCATCGGATTTCAGTCTTGGTGGAAGTTTTAACCAATAAGCGTGGATGACTTCCTAATTGCCCGGGATATAATTGGTCAGCAGTAGATATATCTTCGGAGAAAACTTTGCATTGACCGCGATTTCTAATGTTTCTTTTTTATGGAAAAAAGCTGTGACCTTTCCGCGACCATAATTATATAATTTCCAGGTAATTAATCTGCATCACAATATGATTATGTAGGTACTTATTACCCCTTATGATAATTATCAACTAAATCTACGCAGTTCTAACATGACACAGGAAATATCAGCTGTTGACAAAAACAGTAACTTTTAACAGACAATAGCCATTATCCGTGGGAAGTAAATTGATAAAACAATAATATCTAGTAATTTACTTGTTCGTATATAATGAGACAGTGTCGTTGTCATACAAGATTATAATTATGTCACATGTAGGGTCATTGTTTTCAGTTGAATGTATTTATGAATCGTATTATGTACCTACCTAACCCACCACAGACATCACACTTCCAAAAAAGGAGGAGGTTCTCAATTCGACAGTATTTTTTTTAATTTGTGTTAGCTCAGAACTTTTTTCTGGGTGAACCGATTTGGATGATTCTTTTTATATTGAAAGCTGGTGCTTCACATGTGGTCCCATTTTTAGTTTTCCCATTAGTTCTGACCGGTAGTTTTTGAGTTATCCTCAATACTGCGTATTTTTTCCACTTAGTGTATATTGATGATGTTTTAATAATTTCCCGTCACGGTTATTTACATATTAAGTAGTGGTTTACGATTATGTGTGGGGCAGGTACCACAGCTAAAAAGTGTAAAATAAAAACATTTTTACAAAAAAACAACCCACTCCCAAAAAAAACAATAAAAAACGTGAAAAATAACTGTAATTTCGGAAGTCGGTGCGCAAAAACGAAAATACATAACTACGACACCGACTTCAAAAATTACAGTAATTTTTCACGTTTTTTAGTATTTTTTTTTTGAAGTCGGTTGTTTTTTGTAAAAAAAAAATAATTTAGATTTCTGTTTAACCCACTAAATAGGCAAATATGTAGCTGATAGACAGCATCATGAAAAATCTGATTTTCTACAGCAGTCAGTCAGACTTTCCAGGTCAGAATTACGTTTCTGTCGCAAGATAGGCATACTGAACATGAATCTCCTGAAATACTAGTAAAAATAGCAGGTAAATGAAAAAGTAGATCATTTAATATTTAGACACTTTCAGTTGAGTTCAATGAAATTTGGGGAATTATTGCTAGAAATAAAACTCTGGTGTAATATTATAAAATAAATTAATGTCATTTACCTACTTAACATTATCAGCATTGACTTTAATTGGCATACCTACTTAAGTTTCTTTTTATCTGGCTTAATATATTACCTTTAAGATAATATTATAAAACTAATTATTTAAAAGCAAATAATGGCAATACGGAATCTAATTGTACATTCAGAACCAACCTAGCTAGAGGGCAGTCAAAACTGGAACAGTGGGATTCTTGTATGAAATTGTGTACCTATATGTGCAAATTGTCATATAGACCTTGCGTTACACTAAGATTTTAGGACAGCAATCAATCACATCGTAAAAAAAACTTAATTTACATTATTGTACAGACGAACATAAAACTACAACTAACGCCATCTATCTTAAGTACTGTTCAATCGGCGCGTAGTCGACGCTGTTGCCGCGAGGACCGGAGAGGTACGCCGACCGACCGCCAGATGTCGCTTGTCGTTTGAAGAACTCTGCTACGTTGCCACTCATACTGCCGTACGGGATGCCTCCTGAAAAATTTAAGAGGATATAATGTATGAAATTCTTTTAGAGATCATTGTGTTTGTAGATATTACACAAACAATTACCTATCGTTACAAAGGAAACTGTCTATGATCACTCATTTGAATTCTTTAATAGGAACTGCAAAACTTTTAGTTAAGAATCAACTCGTTACAAGTTTAAAACAGTATTTTTTCGGTTGATGTGATTATAACATCATCATTAATTAATATTGAACTATGCAGTATTTTAGAAAAAAAAAAAAAATAATTTCTTGGTTGTGAAACCAAACATTTGCTTATGATCAGCTGACCCATCTGACATTGTGTAAGTTGAGTTCATTATTAAACCGAAAGGAAACTAAAAGTTCACTGCACTTGCACAATGATTGAATAAATAAATTGAAATGATGACGAAAAGTAACTTTGCAGCACCGAAGTATAATTTCTGTCTTTAAAAAACTCTGATAAAGTTTTGTTACTACGTTATTGGTGGATGCAAAGAAATCAGAGACGTAAGTGATGTAGATTTTTTATTTAAGAAATACATAGAGCGTTAATAAAGAGATCACTTGGAATATTTGAATTCGATATTCACAGAGGGATTATTACAGAATTGACCAGCTTGTAATCAAATCGTGTGAGATCAATAGATTGAGGTTTGGATTGATCTTGACTTGAGAATGCAACCTCAATCTCGCATGATCTCCAATCTCGCGAGATCTTGAGCCATTTTTCGAGATTCAATCTCGCGGCAAGACAATCTCCTTCGAGATCTCGACCGTCTTTGTCGAGATTTCGAACAATATTTAAAGGCCGATAAGGTGTCGATAAAACGTGCTCAATCTTTGTCCACTTTTAAAATTCTGGTTAAAAAACACTTCCTCTCTCCTTAAACATCTTCATTACATTTAGTTTCCTTGCTCTTGTTTCATGTTTGTTATTGTATATATTATATGTAGATAAGTATATGTTTCGTAAAAGGTGACCACTGACTACCTGCATTATTGTCTTTCCTTCTCCCTTTAAATCCATCCAAAGGTTGTCTGTAAAATATCACTTTTAGCGATAAGGCCGCCCATTGTGTCACCCTGTGTTTAATTTCTACATTTATGTCTGTAATTTATGTAGTATACATAATAAAGAGTATTCTATTATATTATATTCTAAAGATTCAGCACTTGCGACTTAGCACACTATCCTTCTTAAGAAGCCACTTAGAAAATAATAATAATTAATGGCTTTATTGTATGTGATGCGTATGTGCCTAGTGCAGATGATTATTACTTAAATAATCGTAGGTGTTTTTGAGACAAGACTCAACTAAATAACATTAATTATTATTTATTTACAAAATATAACACCAACACCGTGCAGTTTTCAATTTCATAAGTTAAAGCATTTTTTATATCTTGTTCCTATTCGAAAATCTTAAAATATCGATCTTGCCAGACTGCTAGGCGCGTTCTCGAATGGCCACCAGACAGCACGCGAGATCTCGAGTTACCAATCTCGATTTTTTTACAGAATTGAATTTTGAAGAACTGCATTTTGACGGAGTAGTACCTACTTCTGATCGTTGTAGGGTCATCTTTCCTACGCCTCTTAACATAGGTAAAAACAGCAATATTAAGATCGTATAAAGAACTGAATACCAACCGTATGACAGCCCAGGTCCAGGAACAGTTACAGTCTCTCCATCATCAGGTTTCGCCGCAGACAACAGCACCAGCGCTAACACCGCGCACAGCAGGAAAGATACCTGGAACACGATAGAGAAGTGTCATTAATTAGTTAAACAGATTAACTAGCTGCGGGGCCATATGCTTAAATACTAAAAAAAAAACCGTTGCAAAGGGCATTTCGATACATGTCACCTTTTAAGCAAGGGATTGCTTTTGTCAGGAGACTAGACGCTTCCACGATTAATTATTAGCTGGCGATAACGCTTTGATTCTGCGGGGTAATTACGTAACACACTAATAGTAGGAATGGGTTTCATTTTGACAGTTCAACAACATTCATTACGTTATTTACGTTGTTGAGCAGACAAACTTTTCGACATATCGACAGTGGAAAGGTAAAACGGCTCAAGCGCCAAAACCTGCAATCTCGAGAATGAACTTTAAAGTAATAACTTTAAAATTTGTTCTTGAGATTTCAGGTTTTGGCGCTTTAGTCATTTTACCTTTCCACTGTCGATATGAAGCAATGGATTAGCAATAGGCTTCAAAATGATTCAGATTGTGATAGATAGTGTGTCACGTAATTAGGGTGCTGGTTCTAAAACCCGTGAGTGATAGATCGTTAAGACTATTCTTGACTCTGCTTCTTATAATTATAAAGTTGGTACTATGTTCTTTACATTATCAGTTATTGGCACAGTGTGTCTTGAGTCGCGTCCTCCGAACGGCGCGCGGGGCGGCCGCGAATGCAAGTCACAGTTTTTAATCGTTTAAAATGTGTTGCTACAATTGAGTTATATATGTGTTATATACACAATACTGTGTTGTATTGACGTATATTCGAACAAAGAATGTATACAATTAAATGAATAATTCTTGTTCATGTACCTACACATCCTTTTGAGGCTGACGGTACAACCTGTGCAAAACGAGTAAAAAGTTTTAATGGTGACAATGGCCATATTCCACTTTTCTTTATGCTATTCCTTCTCCGTCAAACCGGTTAGGAATGATTCCAAATCGTCACGCCAGCGTTTCTTCAGCTTGCCTCGGTGACGACGCCCGTCTTCAAGCACGCATTGTGTGACGAACCTGGCCCATCTGTCTGGAGTCGGATTTCAATAGATGGAGACGGCACAGCATAAAAAAAAGTTAAAAAATATGGGGGAGACCTTTACCCAGCAGCGGGACAACATAAGTTACTTGAAAACAAAATGGCCATGACAGTCATAGAATTTTCGTCCGTGCCAAGCCTCTAACTAATTAAAACTAGTCACATGTTAGTCGTTAGCCATAAATATACAGAGTCAAATTAAATAAGCTAGCGAAACTCTGCAGATGTGATGGGTATCGATATCTAAATACGATAAAACAAAAACCTAAAGAAGAAGAAGAAGAGCCCACAAAATAAACATAAAATTAATATATTTTTTGTTTTATCACGTTTAGATATCGATACCCATCACGTCTGAGGAGTTTCGCTGGCTAATTTAATTTGACCTTGTAATTATGTCATAGGAAGTGATCAATAATTACCGCATAGAAAAATTTTACGATTTCCTATTAGTTAGACAATTAGTTAAAGATATTTTGTGGAGGTCAAAAAACCCGGTACTAATAAAAATAGTATTTGCATCGATATCCAATTTAAAAACAATAATCGTTTATTCTCATCAGACTGCACAATCAATAAATCGTAATAAACTTGAACTGTACTGTAGTTAGCTAGGTATTTTCTGTTATGATTTCATTGGTTCTCTGTTCTGAGAAAGCTTCATTTGTTCGGTAAATTAGCATAGATTATTCGTTTTTTTTTTTCTTTGAAATCAAATTGAAAGTCATTAATAATTGTAGACACTAACTCAGTCAGTATTTTTTAAATGAGATTAAAGTTGCATTGTATGTCGGGCTGCAGCTGGTGTCCGCAACTACATGTCCAAGCACGTGTTTTGAGTAGGTATGAGAGACAAGTTCAAGTTATGGACAGTTTTCCTAAAATGTATGTAAGTACCTATTTACTTCTACTTATTTCAGGTAATCTGTTAGCCACGAAAATTTCCTCTACTAGCATTTATTTCCAAAACCTATAAATAAATCTATTTGTAGGATTTTAAAGCTATGTTTTAAATCTTCTTATCCGTCTTCTCTTCGTAAAATAAGATCGGTTTTATCACGACTCACGAGCCCACGAAACGACCGGACGAAGTAACCCGACTGCATTGATATAATGCAACTGGCATTTAAAATATACAGCCTTGGGACATTATGATTACATTATGCATGCTTTCCATTTGTTTTGCTCTCAAGTTTTGTTTTCAAAAGGTATGTTTTTGCTTCCGCAATCGTGAAATAAGTGATCCAGTTTTTTGTTGCAGAAGAGAAATTAAAATACCTTTATAAATGTGTCTTTAATTCCTAAATTGCTTTGAAATTCGGTTAACCAAGTAGATGAAATTACATCGACATTATATCCAGATGTGATAAGAAAATGATCCTTGTTTGTGGTTTAGTAGTCTTGTCTAAAATCAATTGTAAATTGGATACTAGAGGCCAACTACCATAATTATGTGAGCAGGAGTCGTGACTGGCGAAAATTATAATTATAAATGTTATATTAGTGCCAATATAGTACCTAGGTGCCTTTGTAAACTGATGCGCCAGATCTGTACAGCTACTAGCTGTACTGTAGCTACTACTGTACTTAGCCCTGGCGCACAGGCAACTGAAGGAACACGGGTGGGTTTTAGTCAGTAAGAGTTTGACACGCCCTCCCGCTCCGCCCAGAGCGGAGAGGTCATTTGATGATTTCCAAGCAAGAACAAAAAATAAAAAGCTGTTCTTATAGCTCATAAGTTTCATACATTCTAGGAACAGATTACAAGGTTTCATTGGAATTGTGCTTTCACTATAAAAAACGACACAGACAATTATTTCGTTGAATGAACTTATCATTGACATTTTTTCATTAAATAAACTTATCATTGCAAATTCATGATAAAATCTAGACTTAAAATAGTCAAAAATAACGCAATACCAATCGCTGATCACTGCTCGTTCATTCACTCACTTTTTAGAAAAGGCCTATGCCCCTTAATAACAATTACAGGCCTATGCCTCCTCTATACTCCATTTGAAATAAGATTAGAAATTTAAATAAACCTTTTTTACAGTCCGTTCAACCGATTTTGACTTCTATTCCGAAGGTATAAGGATGGCATTCAAAGCCATAACGTGGTTACGATACCAACTGTTTACTGCAGCGGCCATTTTTCATCCCACCAATGCAATAGAAGTCAAAATCGGTTGAACGGACTGTAAAAAAGGCTTATTTAAATTTCTTATCTTATTTCAAATGGAGTATAGATTAAGACCATTAAATTATTATTTAAAACTGGAGCAAGGAATTAACGTTGCATAACAACAAACAACGCTATACACAACAGCCTCCAACGCATACACAATAATTATATGACATAACATATACACAACACAACATGTCAAGTGTATCACACTAGCGATCGGTTTGAACTTGATCTTGATAAGTACATACGTAAGTAGGTATGTAGTTTCACCTTCATTAAAGGTCTCAGCAGAAAGGTGAGTAACTACGTGGGCTAGATTTTAGATAAGCAGGAAGTAAAGTTAAACAGGCCTTAGTGATTACAATTTTAGAGGTCACACTAATCGTAGATAATCAATTATTTTATAAGAAGGATTGGTGTTAGTGGAATTTACTTGTCATTCTGTCTATATTATGAAATACAAAGCTTTTTCAACAAAGCTCTAACAAAATTTGTGTTGATTAATTGAATACCACTTTATTTAGCAGTAGCCAAACTTCTTCTAAGAGAAAAATATGACCCTTATGCGTAGTCCCTAAAAGACTGAATTCTGAAAGAAAACTAGGCACGAAAGTGCCCTTTTTTTAAATTTCGCCCAATGTACATATTTATACCAGGTACCTACTCGCCATAACATTACACTCGTTTAAATTGAAAAGTTCTGATTAGGTAGGTAATTAAGTTACATAAACTCATACATAATGTGTGTATTTGTCCAAAAATAAAAACATACTTGTAAATCATTAAATGTTATATCACTTTCGTATTTCGGGTATTAGCGAAAGCAGTACTATTAACAACTTCACTTAATTTCCGTTACCGTCTCCCATGCGCTTTCGTAAGCTTCAAGACATAAAAGCTACTTAAACATACTTGTAACTTTATGGGTACTTGAAGAAATATATTTAATATAACATCACGCCTTCATTCCCCGAAGAGTTAGGCAGATGTGTACCTATAGTACACCCACATTTCGCCAGTTATGTTTGAAGGGGACTACAGGACCTAAATGTAAATTTTATAATGCCTAAAAGTATATGATCCACTGCACTAAACAAAATTAGAAAAATATATGTTTTTTTCAGGATATTTGCTATTTAGATAGTGTGTTGAAAACATAATACAACTAATTGGATACGATAGTAAAAAAACACGAAAATACCTCTAAAAATTTCTTATAACTATTAAAAACCATACTACTATGCATTAAATCATTCTGATTTTTTGGCAGATTATTCTACAAGCAACATACTAACGTAATAGTGTTTTATTTTTTTAATCCAATCAATAGATTTTTTGTAAATAGATAATTGCTTCGTATTTTGCAATAAATTACCTGCGCTGTGTCATCGCGCTTCTCTTTCTTTTCTATGCAGTCTGACAGTGACCGCTCTTTAGCTCTTGTAAGCCTCTTAAGTTCTATATAACAGAGCCGAGCCTATTGTCATCAACCGGGCACAAAACTAGACTCCGGCCACATATCAACAAATAATGATTCTCTTGTTTTTTAATAATGATCTGTCAGAATAACTACATTATCTGAGCTTACCTGCAGTGTTTATGTCACCATTTCCTAGGCCATTATATACTACTGCTATCCAGGGCATTTAGCCCCTGATCATAAAACAGAAAGCATAAGTATCTATTATTGAAGCCAATTCAAGAAAGTCGATTCTGTAGTTTGTGGCTAAAGTCCCGCTGATTTAAAAACAAGTTGGAAGTAACCAGAACAATGTTAGAGCTCAGTAATCAATTCATTAAAACCTTTTTTAACATAACATAACATAATCACGACTGTATTGCCCGAAGTGTTAGGCAGAGCTGTGCACATATAATGCACCCACATTTCGCCAGTTCTGTTTTACTTTTACATGGGACCTTTATTCAATTGCTATTAAATCTTAACTCTAATCTTCCTTGCCTTTCCTAACTTTGGGTCGGACTCCCATCTTAAAGATACGACTAATTTGCTAGGTATTCTAATTTGTCTGCTTTCTAATCTCTACATACAAGTTACTAGCATTTATAAGCTACGGACTCGAAGTAGACCGGCTGTCAGACTAAATGTAATCATGATTAGTAAATAACAGTTAATTAAGTAAACAAAATCAACTCACCCGTAAAGAAATCATGATGGCCACAGACAACACTCGTGCACTCTAGTGAGGCGCGCGGCGATACTACTGCCATTTATATACGCAGACGGTGACCGTCAAAATACAAGTGTGTGAGCTTTGTTTCTGATTAATAGTCACGTAATTATACTTATTACTGAGATTTAATCAATCAGTAAACAAAGTAAAGCACCGGCCGATAATGCATACCCTATAAACACGCGTCTCTTCTGAACATACTTCATAGGAAAGAATAGAATACTCTTTATTATGTACTTGTCATCATTATCTCCCCGCCCTACCATGTTCCTTGTGGGCGCAACACTTTTATATCTTCCATTCTCCCCTATCAGCCAGCACTCTATTATTCAAAAACAAAATCAAAATATTTTATTTCACGTAAACCTACACGGGCACTTATGAAACGTCAGAAGCTAGGTGCACGGTTCCAATTGGTCGTTTCCTATGGGGAAGAGCCAGCAAGAAACTCCGCGGTTACTCGTTTAAAAATAATTGGCTTTACCAATGTTTACAAAATACAGTGTTAATAGGTATGGGAGGACAGTGTAGGCCTGTCAACAAGTACGTACTTATTAACTAAGTAGAAAATGGTCTAAAAATCTACATTCTAGAAGTTAGGCCAAGTTAGGCCATTAACTTCTTTTTCGTCCATATGATTCCTCACGCAATCTATCCATATTGTCTATGGTCTAGCCTATAAATGGTATGGTCTATAAATGTTGATGAATGGAGAGGGAGAGGTCTCCCTCTCCATTCATCAACATTTATAGCTATTCATCACTCTTTTAGTTCCATGCGTTTTACCTTAATATTCATGGTACCGCCTTCCGCATGGTACCGTATTCATGGTACCGCCTTTTTTTCGCGAAGGGGTTGGCAGAGGTGTAAAACCCACATGGCGGCATGGAGAGTGCGACTGTCGCAACCGAGCGCAGGGCACGCCACAATTGCGGCCCCTAGTCACCGCAGGAGGAGACACCCTGGGCGTCGGGAGTCGATTGCCGACTCCCGGCCACCGTAGGCGCGGGCTTGCGGACGGCGAGCAATGGGCAGCTCGCCGTCCGGTAAGGACCAGGCGCGCATCAAAGAGATGTCAGCACCATTGACGGGTTCCGAAAGGGCCGATGCCTGCCGGGGTCGCGGATTGTTCAAAAGAGTTAACGTGGCCCTGGCGCACAGGCAACTGAAGCAACACGGGTGGGTTTTAGTCAGTAAGAGCCGTCAAGCCCTTCCGCTCCGGGGCGGGCCAACTTAGTCGTAAGTAGAGCCAGAGCAGGAGAAGTATTTTGAGGACTTACCACCCAAAAAAAAAATGAAAGTTGTGTGATATACCCACTGTGCCAGTAATAAGTTAGCCTCTGAGATTAGGGATATAACAAGTGTACCCTATGTAACGGGAGGTGACATAATAATGTCACAACAACAACAACAACACAACAACAACAACAATAGTTATATACCAGTAAAAATGCCTTTCAAGAGTTCAGAAATGATTTTATTTCTGTAATTAGGTTTGCAGAAACACTTACACGTCAATCATATTTGGAAAACAAGATGAGGTCGGTGTTCCCTATTCGACTAATCTGAGAAGAAACACTAAAACAAACTCACTCAGTTCATCGTTTAACGTTGCCAAGATTTATAGAACAGGCATCAATGAAGTTCCATTAAAATGGCAAAAGTGCATCGATAATAATAGCCAATACTAGATAGTCAATACTATCTAGTATTGGCTATTATTGTCGATGCCAATGCTATTATTGTCGATTGTTAAGCGTAGATACGCTTAACAACACCTTAACTTAGTAAAAACAATTGAATTATTCAGCAATAAAAACGACATATTCATAGATAAATAAACAGTTATATTAACAGTCTTACCTAACATTTACCTGTGGAAAATTCGTCCTAACTTCATCAATCATTCCTCAAGTTAACTTTTGGATATGAATCTCGTCTTGTCTTCTATCAATAGGATTTATCTTATCCCCAGCATATCATCAGCCCTTGAACGAATTAGGCCTGTTAATTAATTTTGTAAAGGTCACAACTATTAAGCAAACATACTTAGGGCCCGCCCAGTATTTGGAAATGAACTGATAATATCTTAACAAATTAACTGCTTGATACTAATGTTATGAAAAGTAATCGATGCATATTATGTAAGTTAACTAATCAGTCTTTTGCTTCATTGACATTTAAGAATATGTAGTTATTTTAATTTAAAGAAAACAAACCGGAAAAGTGCTAGTTAAAATTGCGTGGATAGGGTTCCGCACGATGAATATGTTACCCACGAAAACCATTTCATGTAGAGTAGTTTGCCAAGACATACATAACGTTAAAAAGTTATCAGCTGACCTATTCTGTAAACATCTCAGTAATCAGTAATATTTTTTATTTGCATAAACATGTATATGTGTACATACATAGAAAGTGCATGCAAGATGACAAAGTAAATTAAGTGCAAACATGTTTGTCACTACGTGACGTGCAAAATAATAGATTTATACAATTTATCAAAATATTAAAAGTTGTCGTACTTAATTACCGTGAAAACTTAGTTGAAGTGAGCGTAAGTTTTCACGGAGAGTATTTTATAAAATGGAATATAATAGAATAAAATAGAATTATCTTTATTCAAGTATCATATGACCCAAAAATTAGTAGTAAGACTTACAACTATATTAGCAAGAACTGACACTTCACAAAAAAACAAAAAATGGTAGTGGATCGCCGCTGTGGCAACCCATGTGAGATGGCACAACAGGGACCCACGAAACCACAGTCTAGGCGATTTAAAATCATGCTTAGGATACTGTTGGAGCTGCTCCACATCCTGCACACATGGAAGCGCACCTTTTGCACATGATTGTGTAGAAACAATCTACATGCGCATCCGCGAACATCCCCGACGCACTACAGAAGCGGCGCAGCCCCAACAGCCTCCTAAACGCGTTATTATACTGAACGCGGAGATTGTTGTACGATATTTACGTATATCTAGCCCACAGGCTGCTCTTGTAAAAAGACCTACAGTAGGCTCGAAAGAGCGTTATCTCAACAGGAAGTAAGCATCGTGCAAACCTGCGAGCCAGCATGTTCGCTCTAACCGACAACGCTCTCCCGCCGCTCTGTCGTCTAATTTATAGTATAGGCCGGCAGATCTAATGTAGGACCAAGCACCCTAACTCCACAAGGCTTAACTCTACAAAACTTATATGTTGATCAAAATGTACGGCCTCTTAGCAACCTATTTTACATAAAATGTTGTTGGTGGGATTTCATTTATTTTTGTAGGGTACTCTATTTATTTTTATTTTAGCGGTGATATTGTACTGATATTACACATACATGTTTAAATCATTACCCTTACTTCTCGCATAGTCAGGTAAAAAAGGTATATCTTGCACGTCAGTAGTTACCTACTTTCTTTATAGCCATCGAGAAAGAGTTTCTTCTTCAAAATGGAAGTAGGTATACCTATTATCCGTAGGAAATACAGACTGGCACCTCCCTATAAGGGAGTTGGAGGGTGAAAGTTACTTTCTTATTTTTATTGTTGTTTGTATACAAATCATAGCCTGCATACCAAATAACAGCTTTCTAGGACTTCACGAATTACCCTAGCAGTTTTATTTTATATACAGACCTAGACCCCCTATTACAAGAGTTGAAAGGTGAAAGTTACAGATTCCTTATTGTTTGATGTTGTTTGTGTGCATATCCAGACCAGCATACCAAATTTCAGCTTTCTAGGACTTCGAGAAGTGCCCTAGAGGTTTTGATGAGTAAGTAAGTGACACAATCAAAAGTGATGAAAATGACGTATTCCAGGTATTATAAAATCCAAAGTATAAAAGCTAGACAAATGAAACTAAGTGCGTTTTCTAAGTCTGCTTACTACATTTTATCCTGAGGATTTGAGCTCTCTAGCATTATGCAGGCCGAGGCTATGAGGATATGAATATACGACGAAACGTTTCGAGAAACGGTAGGTAGTGCCCCTGCGTTTAGTTTTTGGCTCGTCTTGGCGAACAACAACCCAAGAAGAAACTTGGTATCGTAATGGAAAAACATGTTCTCCCATACATTTCTACTACAAAAGTAATTTTGTCGGCACAATATTGAAAGATATACCATGTTTTTTAAGATCTTAGACTTCTTATAGGTTTTTCTGTAATCTGTTACTTACAGATTACAAAAAATAGTTACAATAATTAGTTCTTTACTTAAGAACTAATTTCTGTACTTTTTTTTCAAAATTTTTGGCTCGGCAGTTTCGGAGATAGGGGGGAATGATCAATTTTCATATATTTTCTTAAATAACTTCAAAAATGTTTATTTTAAACTTATACAAAAAATATATTTGAGACCCTCACAATAAGCCCTTTCATTTGATATGTCACACGGTACAGTATTCAACATTTTTGTTTTTAATTGTCTAGTTTGCCGCCCAAAAGTGACCTCTATATTCAAAATGAATTTGTTTACGTTACACGGCCGTGTTCGGGTCACAGAAATTCATTATGTGTACCAAATTTAAATTTAATCGGTCCTGTAGATTCGGAACAAATCGACTGTGACAGACAGACAGACACACGAGTGATCCTATATGGGTTCCGTTTTTCATTAGGACGTACGGGACCCTAAAAACACTCTACGTGGAGTACCTCCCATAAATTGTTGAAGATAAGAAGAGCCTAGGAAAGCTTGGGTGACATAAATAATTTAACATAAATTAAAGAATTATCATCACGCCAGTAATCCGCGTGGGGCATAGACGTACCTATAGTGCCCACACCCAAATTTTGCCAGTTATGTTTCAAGTCCCATGTAACAGAGGGCGAGCCTATTGCCATTAATCGGGCACAAATCCAGACTCCGGGCTGCTACTGAAAAATATATATTAAACCCAAAAACAATTGCCCCACCTTGGAATCGAACCCATGTTCAACAGTAGGTCTTGTGACCACAAGTTTGATTTATTACAGTGAAAACTTGAATTTTTCTCTGCACAATGCGCATGCTCAAACCAAACCTCTTACTCAAGCTTTCATGTTGCACTCTTTCATAAAAGTTCCAAAGAATAATGATAGATGGCGTTGAAACATAAATACCTTCGCACTCACGAATAAGGTAGGTATGTGTTTTCTTAGTGAGAGTAACAAGGCACGCGACGCACACACAATGCAGGCGATGTTTTAGGACTTTGCTTAGGAGTCCTAAGGCCAACATTTCACATTTACGCAGAACTATAGAAATTCAGGTAGTCTTCCAGTTTTCGGTCACGGGGACTCATCATCATCTAAAGATTTACAGCCGCGGGTGGATATTAGCCTGTTCAAGTATATTTCTCCAACGTAACCTATTTCCGGCCTTTTTCTCTCCAATTTCTCACTCCAACATTTCTTAAATCTTGGTCTACGCCATCCAACTATCTGAGCTTGGTTCGTCCGTGACTTCTCCGGCCATCCGGTTTACTATCAAGTAAACGTTTGTGTGGTCCGGTCTCGTCCATCCTAGCGACATAAATGATAAATGATTTTATTTCTGTAAGTAGGTTTGTACAAACACTTTTACACGTCAATCATATTTTAAAACTAGATGAGATCGGCGTTTCCTATCTGACTACTCTGAGAAGAAAGGCCGGAATAGACTCAGAGGTCACAGTCTCTTTTAAAGTCCAGACATAATATTGGTCAGATTATGTGAAGACCATGTAGATTTGAGTCTGAAACGGTCTTTTAGGAAAAACCACACATAATGAGTGGACCTGTCCAGTCAGTGCACGCATTTGTCAGTGATCGTGCAGCTCAACTCAAAACTTAAGGAGCTCAACGATTCGACGAACAATACCAAAGAAAGGACATTTGGGTAGGCCGCATAAATTACTCAAACTGCCAGACTATGATTAAAACTAATTAAGCAAGAAAGAAAAAAGCAATGATCTACATAGTCTTTACATTCACAATAATTAAAATAATATACTATTTTACAAAGTAAATATTCATGTCAATGTGTTTATAAAAATTCATCTATGCCAATAGGTATATAAAAATCCTGAAATAATCTTGGTCAGATCATCACATGTCCTAACCATTAAAGTCGTCCTATTTTAATGGTTTTAATAGCATGAGGCTCGTACATCTCGCAGAGCTCATGGTTGTACCGCGTTATCCAACACTGTTTCTGGTCTGGAACTGGTCACAGGGACTAACAACTGAATTATGGCAGGATAACTATTTCATTTCACTTTGCAGTATGTAGCCTGACCTATGAGCGTGTATCTTAAACCAAAGTGTTCAAAAATTGTATGAAAATATTATCTAGAAGTTGATTATTTTCTTTAGGTTAGTTTCAGTTTATTTTCAAATTAGACACGTTTTACAAAACGGAGCATATAAAAACGATTTCCTTGACTCGGTTCCTCAGTTATAGTTTCCAATCTTAGTCAACAGTCATCTAAGGTTACCAAATGCAAATCAAGCCATATTGTTTGGGCGCAAAAAATAACTAACTCTTTACTTGGCGTAAGTTCTATAGCATCGGTCACGGATTGCACAAGATACAGGCAAAAATAAAATATATTGATCTAATTACGAAATGAATAGTTATTGACTTAGGTACGGATTGACGTCAGATTCGCACGCACTTTTTTATTTTATAGGTTGGTAAATGGTGGCCTACTTGATGGAAATTGGAAAGCAGTAATCAAAGATTTGCAGAGGTGGAGTCGCTATATAATAATACTACCGCTATTAAAAGTACCCTATTATGTTAAACCAGTTCCTAAACTATCTGTGTGCCAAATTTCATCCTAATCGATTCAGCCGTTTTTGCGTCGATCCAGAGCATACATCCAAACAAATAGACAAACGGACAAAAACTCTTTACTATTGTATTATATGAATGTGTAAAAAAGTAAAACAAACTTTACAAAGAATAAAGTAGATAGGTATCTAACGTTAGGTGTGATTTTTTTAAAGTAGCAGCCATGTTTTTCTTATTTTAAGCACTGTTCTGTTTTACAGGCCGTACATTACCGCGTTAATATTACTGAAGACTGTTTGTTGGTTTACCGACTTCTTTCAGGCAACAATCAACGGACCAGTGACTCGACGAGATTTTTTGTATAGATGTAGTTTTGGGCCAAAGATTGCCATAGGCTATATTTTCATCCCGAAAAAAAAATGCTCAATTCCTTTAGGATAAGGTTCGGAAGCGAAGCCGTATTTGTCATAAACTTATTAAGTACCGCTTCACCCAGCTTTAATTGTTTTCGCCCCATGGCTAGACAACAAACGGACCACAGCCGTGACGAATAGTTACGGGGAACATCGTAACTATGACCGAACAAACACCATCGCTTTCATTTGTTTTCTTTTTTCGTCACTCTAAAGTGAATAATGATCGTATTGCTAAAGAAGTCAGTGGCCACTAACGGGACAGATATGGGGCAAATTGGAGTTTTTATATTGAAAGCTTTTATGTTAGTAGTTGTAGCGAAATATACATAGTTCTTTCAATATCAGATGCTATAAGGAACATTGATAGACGGTGGCGATATATGTCAACTTATAAGTTCGCACCTTTAAAGACAAACCGTTACTAAACGAAAATAGAAAATATTATACAGGACATTAAATTTAAAAAAATGCACGACTTTTTTGCAATAGAACTTATGTTATATTGTAAATAAATACCCATGATTATGACCTCAAAAGATGGCTCAAAGCACCATAGTCCTAAACTGTAGTAAAAAGCCGTGTATTTATTTTTATTGAAGCTCCTGTGTAAAATTTATATTTTCGTTTAGTAACGGTTTGTCTTTAAAGGTGCGGTTATCGTATTTGTTTATTGCATTTGTTTAAAGAGCAGTGGTGGCCCAAATGTATTGGCCCCGACTTACGAGTTGTAGACCCCGAGTTCGAACCCAGGCAGACACTTTACTTTGTGTATTTAATTTCATCACCACTGCTTTCAAAACGGAGAAGGAAGAAATCGTGAGGAAACCGAGATGTCCTAGAACCAAAAATATTCGAAGACATGTGACATCTACCAACCCGCACTGGGCCCGCGTGGTGGATTACGGCCCGCTCCCTCTCACAGAGAGGAGGCCTGTGTCCCAGCAGTGGGAACATTATAGGCTGATTATGTATGTATCTTATGTATTTGTTTATTTACATGAGGCACTAGTTACAACACGTGTGATGAGTGAAGGGGCCAGCCCATTTACAAAGGATTAACAGGAACTATGCATTTTTCTCTTTATTATGCAGAATACCTGCAATCAATACAATCCTTAATATAATGATTATAAACATAGTTATTGTTTAATTATCATTAGAAAACATGCTATAACATTATGACATCGTAATAAAAGATAATAAAAAACCTGAAGTACAAAAAATGTGCATGTAGTGTTTATTTTTTCGAGTTCATGTAAAATCCGGTGATCACGTGACTGTCTGAAATCCCACCAAAACTAACCTACTACATAAAACAATATTTTATTTCATTCACAAAAGAAATACCTCTTTAAAATTATTTTCGTAATCTACTAAACGGCAAGAAATCAATTATTAAGCCTATTGCAGCAAACAATATTTACAATAACAAAAAATATAAATAATTATAAAAATTTACCAATATTTCACCAATCAAATGTCAGGCCTAAGAGACCTGACCTAGACCCTAGGTTACTGACACTGAGAGTCAGTTCAGTCGACTGAACAATTGCTATTGACAAATAGCAGACCATTAAGAAATGCCTAGATTTAAGTGGTATTTCCTCGTACAAGCGAATTCGATTTCGATTACGAGTTTTATTTTTAATCGATATTTCTGTGCCTATTCCATTTTGTGCATGTTTTGTTACGCATTGTTATAAAACAAATTAAGCAAGCACCAGTAACAAAGATTACAGAGTATGCTTTCACAAAATAATTCTCCATTTTTGTATTATTTTTACTGACATTGTATAATGTACCTATATGTCAATGTTTTGTTTTCAGTAAAAACAACAAAAGATAAAAAGAATCTGCCAATATAAAAAAAAAACTAAACTTTTAATTATATTTATGTACCTATTTAAAACTCTAAGCTAAAAAATGGCGTTGAAATGTTAAGACAAAAAAATAATCGAAGCAGCCCTTCATTTTCTTCGATATTTTATTGTTTTCCTCAAAAACTGTTTCAAGTTTACCACGGACCAATAAAAACGTAGATACTCACCAACATTACATCAACTCTAATCAAATGCTCCATTTACCGATTGCAGACGTCATTACATAAATGAGTTCTCCCGAGACGTTTCACAAACTTACCATTGAATCGTTACAGGCGTTGCGTTGTTCACAAACCACTCCAATTTCCACCAATTAGATACGATTGAGGGTTGCTTCATTAGTGAGCCGTGATGCACGAGTTTGCAGAATGGCATTTTGTTAGGTCCTTGCGTTGCTTAGCCCTGTTCGTTTTTAATACTTAGTACAATTTTGAAGTAA
Source organism: Dryobotodes eremita (assembly GCA_917490735.1). Taxonomy (NCBI): domain Eukaryota; kingdom Metazoa; phylum Arthropoda; class Insecta; order Lepidoptera; family Noctuidae; genus Dryobotodes; species Dryobotodes eremita. The sequence goes on from OU823244.1 coordinate 23,964,975, forward strand.
ATATGATGGGAAATGGGTAGAGCGGGCTTGTGCAATTGTGTAATAATTACCATAAAAAAACGAAATCAACAAATCAAATAAATAATCATCTTGTTCCATTAAATATTCTAACTGGACAATTAAATTAAATTGTTATTATTAAAGGCTTTTTTTAATATTAATAGTTTGTTTTTTGATAAACTGATTTCTTGGAAGAGCCCGTTAATTATGGTTTAGTTAAACATAATTTCTCTGTATCATCTGATGAATGCCTAATCTTTATAAATTTAATCTGCCCTAGCCCTTCCCAACTTGCACAACATTTAGAACCCAAACATTACTGGAAACTAAGTACCGAATAGATATGCAGTCCTAACGTTGTTACAATATTTCACTGCACTGGACAGGACAGCCTTTCGCCAGCTACCGGCTGTAGGCGAGGCTGGTGCAAGAGAGCCGCTCCCTTCTGTCGACATTGTGGATTTGTAAGCAACAGGTAACTTTCATACAGGATATAGGAATGTAAGTAGTTTCGTTGTTAGACCAAACATGAAAGAAAAGTCGAAATTTTCTACAGAATATGGTCTATCAACCACACGGTGAACTACGAAAACCACTCTTACTTCTACAGAAAAAAGGCGCTATCAGAGACAAACACTAAACGGAACGACGACGAAACTGTTTCCATAGACATCCGGATGGCTCCATAGTTGGCTCTATATGGGGTTGCTTCGTTCAGTCTCGGACGAACCTCTGACAAAGGATTTTCTCCAAAACAGAGACTGGCCATAGTCACTTCTTTGTCCAAACAAGTTGTTGACCGATGACTTTTATGTCGCCGTAATTCTTTAACAGAAAGTAATGTTTTCAAAGCAATATTCATCCTGTTGTTATTTTGAAATAATTATCTACAATGATAACATTTTTACTGCATAATTATTAGCAATATAGAAACATAAAAGTACTCGTAACTCTCAAACTTTCGATCAACAATTTGGTCTCAGTTTAAACCAATAATTTTGTTGCACGCACCGACCTTATTTCGCCATACGCTAGCTAAAATAATAAGTAGTTGAACTGATACAAGCAAGGCCGAAGCTAATGGGGAGTCATGAGGTACCAAACTATATCTATTTCAAATACCCACCATTCATTGGCTAATCAAATAGTTTAACTTTATTTTTCATTCAAACGCAGTAAATTAGAATAAGCAACTTAATTAGAATTTATGAAAATGTTCTCTCTTCCCAAAATAGATCTACCTATAGTAAAATTGTAACAGCGGCAGTGGTTGAGCAGTAGTAAACAATAAGCTCAAACATTTGAATTCACAAAGACGTTACAATGATTTCTTTACTGAATCAAATATACCCCCTACTGATACCACTGATTGCTAATTATCTAAATCTAATCTGGCTAGTAATCTAAGGTTATGTAACTGCACTTCAAAATAATCAGTAATACAATTATATAGGGACCAAGAAAAGATTGGAAGGTATGAATGACGGTCGCTCGTTCGATACTGGTCCGGAATATATCATGAATGGCCTTCAGGTACCTATTAATACGGCCTAAGTGTTCATATATATAGGTACCTACTAGTGACTGGAACACGAATTCGCTATCTTGGAAATTCTGTGAGACAGACGGACAAAAAAGTAATCTTATAAAAGTTGCGTTTTTGCTTTTAAGGTCGAATCCCTAAAAAATCACCACTCTGCTAATAAGAATTGTCACATTCTGTACGCATTGACACGCGCAGAGTACAAAGCCATAATATAGAAAGCCAGTAAGTAGCCTTCATTATTTATTGTGAATCAACAATATACCAGAGAACAATCAGAATCATCTTCAGCCTACAGCTGTCCACACTCCACAGTACAGTGAATAAGTTTATTTATAAAAATGTATGCAATGAAAGAGGTACAGAGGCGGACTTAATTCCTTAGCCATTTTCTGTCAGTCAACCAAAGGTACTGGAGACAACATTAGCAGGTGCAGTTGCGCATAATAATTAATAATACAATAATATTATGACAATCACATGAGCCCTTTATGAACTCGGGCCTACTGCTACGGTGCACGGTGTCACAAACAAATCCTATAAGAATAGTGTTATGATACTTTCACAGAACCAATGAAGTAATCAAGGAGAAAATTCATAAAATGCGTCACGTTGGACAGATCATAAACATTCCAGTTCATATGAATGAATATGAATGTAATAATCATAAAAAAATCATGCTTTGACTGTAATATAGCAATAATATTTATTTTTTATTTATGATATCATAGGTACTGAATTTTTTCAAACAATTGAATAATGGAGGTATTATATATTCAGCGATCTAATAAAATATTTCCATCCATTCTATCCATACTAATATTATAAATTCGAAAGTAACTCTGTCTGTATGTTACCTATTCACGGATAAACCACTAAACGGATTTCGACAACATTTGGCTAGGAGATAAATAGTATCCTGGGGACATAGGCAACTTTTTGTCCCAGTAACACGTTCCCGTGGGATAATTTCCGACAGCTACGCGGGTGAAGCCACGTGTAGTAAGCTAGTATATAATAAATCTAGGTAGGAACCCGTGTATGAATGAAAGAACATAAAATAAAAATAAAATCTAAAGTCATTCTATTAAAAAATGGGTGAGAATCAGCACTTTTTGAACGTCAAAATAACATAAGGCAGTCCCCCTAAACACCGGCCGATCACCACTTCCTAGTGCTTTAGTTGGGAAGAAGAAGTGGCGCAACAAACTCCCCATCAGCACAGCACACAGCTACCTGTTAAGTTAGACTATATCATGTAAATCAACCAATATCAATAGGAACTGTCTCACTGCAGGGCAAAGATTCCTTTCCATAGAAAGAAGGAATGAGTATTAATCACCGCACAGCCCACAGCTTGTCGGCGAATTCAGATAATTTCGTCACTTTATCCTTTACCGTTATAGTCCCTTCATATTTCGCATTGCAAAGCTTACGCAAGTCACCAAAAGTATAGGAGACAGATTTTCAATGTATCGCAAAATTCTTGACCGTTACTGAGTTGAAAGGAGGGGGTGGTCTGCTCTGACCCTTTCTACTCTTACTAATAGGTACTACACTCTTTTACACAATATAATTACACAACATTCGAGACCTGGTCCAAAGTACTGAAATTGGCAACCAAATAATAAATCATATGTTTTCACGTAACACCTTGCAAGGCAACTACATCCGGCTGTCTTTGTCCAGACGTTAGACATTTATCTGTTTCGTTATCTTTCATGTACCTTTTTTCTTAATTTCTCCATTGAACAGATATTTTTGGTGCAAGTTATGTGAGTTTGCAGTGTTTCATGTAAAGTATTTTTTTTATTTTAGTAGGCCGTTAGTATCCACTTTTAAACATGAGGTCTCACAATTATGGGTCTGTTTAATAATGGCATAGGGTTTTTATTTAGCTGGCAACCAGAACAATTATTTTAGAAAAAAAATGGTCAGGATTCTTTTCTTCAGTAAGAAGCTGAACAGAAAAGGTTGAATATAAAATTAAGTTTAGCTGCTTAAAAGTACAAATCTTTGGCTATTTTCTTATAACATAACATCACGCCTTGTTTTTCCGAAGGGTTGGACAGACGTGCACCTGTAGAACACCCACATTTCGCTAGTTATGTTTAAGGCCCATGTAATAAGGGACGAACCTGTTGCCATCAAACGGGCACAAATCCAGACTCCGGGACGCCACTGAGAAATTTCAGATGGAAAAACCCTACAACACTTTGCCCGACTCGGCAATCGAACCCAAGATCTCATGCTCAGCAGAAGCGCTTGCGACCATTAAACCAACGAGACAGACCAACGAGTATTTTCTTGTATGTTTTAAAATACGTAAATTGCTTTATTAGTCCCACATGGTTTTGTTTAATTAATTTCAAATTAAGAGAGTTAAGGTTTACGAGTACCTACATGAATCCAAAAATCAAAAGAAATTAAAGATCCGGGTATTATATTTTTATTATAAGATCCGCTCCTGTCAAAATCTTACGCCATACGCAATAAACAAAGCGACCGGCCGACAAGCAATCGGTCCGCGACGAACGACCGAGGAGATAAAAACCGTTCGGTTGCCCATCGACCTGGTTCAGTCAACCGCCAGCCACCGTCGCGATCCGTGATGTAAACAATGCACATGATCAAAGTCCCCAGTTTATTCCTAGTGATATTGTGTTGTGAACTGTGTTCATCTATCAAGGTCCCGGTCTCATGGGACGACAGTGCTCGTAGTGAAGTGAAAAATGAACCTGACACAGAATCACCAGTGGAGATCATCCAGCCACAAAATGTGCACGTCAGGCCACCTAATCAACAGCCAGTCCCAGTCGAGTACTTTGGGTACACCGCGCAGAAACCTAAGTTTGCCGCCGATATAGCAGCATTCCACGGAGTGCAAAATCCCCAAAATCATTATAAAGCGCATCCTGTCACACCTTATACGGGCAAACAGAAACCCACTTTGGGCATTCATCACTTACTAGATGAGAGTAAGAACATTTATCTACCGTTTCAAAAGTACGTACAACAAAATACAGAATTAAACAGCTATGTGACACCGACGGCGAGTAACTATGAAATATTTCACCCATATAAAGCAGAACAGCCGTCATTGCAAGAGATTTATAAAGACCCAGTGCTTACCAAAATAAGAAACGATTTGCAAGATAGTAAACATAGGTTGCAGGCTTATGAAGAAGAAGCTGGTGAACCTAATATTGCTAAAGATGAGTATTTAGAGAGTCCAGAGAAAACTGATGGAAAACTGTTTCCGAATAAAAACATACCTGCACGATACGAGATTCACAGGCCTGAAAGACGACCTGTATATTACAAAGCTCCACCTAGAGACGTTAGCAGAGATAATGTACTAAATAAAAAATTCAAACATCCTTGGAATCAAAACGCGAAAATTAGACCAGTGCATTACCGCCCGGTACAGCATCACATTCATAATTTAAGACAACAACATGCTATGAAATACGATGACACGCGTAATGAATATCCTCAAGTGCCAATTTCTGGGAATAATGCAGAACCACTAGAGGGTTATGATATATACGAAAAAGGTAAAGAAAAATACTTAAATCTAAGAAATAATCTTGATGAGTCCGTCAACGCCGTTGTACAACAAAATCGACCACCAAACTTCCAGAAACTTGAACTTCAAAAACAAGAACCCGAAGATGAAGATGACAAAGATGAGTTCATCCCTGTTAAAAATTATGCTCAAGTCAGGAAAACGGAGACGTATAAGCATTTGCCCAAAAAAGCTGCCTATGATGATGCAGAAACGTACGAAGAAATAAAAAATGCACCCCGACTAAGAGAAGCAGTTAAAAGTACAAAAGCACAAACAGTGTACAGTGAAGAAGGCTACGAAGATTCCGCATACGACCATGCTGGAGAACAAAAACACGCTTCAGATCACGAAGGTCACGGCGGCTTCCTCAAGGAGCATGAAAATAGTGGCGGTTTGTATAAAATCCCTACGGTCACTGAAAGCTTTAATGACGGTAGAGGATTAGAGTACAGAGATAATGAAGAACACGGAGAAAAATGGAAAAATAATAATAAAGACGATGAAGAAGAAACCGAAAACGAGGAATATTCTGAAGACGAACACGAAGAGAATGTCGATGCTAATTTACATAAAAACAATCACCCAGAAATTGGTAATATAAATAGAAGAAAAAAATCGTCTAGTGATTATGATGATGATACCAAGGGTGCTGACAACAGCAATACTAACAGAGATGACGGCGAAAGTGATAGTGACAATAATGAAGAAGAAGAGATAAAGAAAAATAAAGAAGACTACATAACGAACGCCCAACACGAAGTCGGTAAGAGAGAAGTTAATTTTAAAGTACCAGAAATAGATATAAATTCAACTTTGTCATTTAAAACTGAGCATCCAAAACCCGCAAAACAAAAATTAGAACCGAAGAAAGACGATATACAAGAAAAATATCCATATTACTATAAGCATTTGAAGGGTATTAACAAAAATTCACCTCTGAAGTATGCTGAAAATCTCAAATTGATGCCGAAAAAATCAAATGGTGGAATCGAATTTTATGACTCTCGGTCTCGTCTCGAATGCTCTGAAGTAGATGAAGAAGTAGACCCGATACCTGAAAAATTAAAAAATGGCGAAAACCCCACAGAAGATGAAGATTATGAAAACGACGATGAATCTGAAAGTAAAGCAAATAAAAATTTCGGAATCGCGAGGAAACAACCTCGCCTCAAAGGCCTTGGGGACAAAATTGACTGTTTTAAGGCCAAATATTTTGGCGAAAATCCTTTAGATAGCCCATTTTTCAAAGAAGAAATAATATCAAATCCGGAACCTATCATTGCACCTAAACTTACGACATACGAGTATAAGCTTAAAAATCTGAAAGGAGACATTGGTGAAGAATCTAAAATACACAATGTCATAGATTCAACTAATAAATTTCAAGAGGCTGCCAAAACAAATATCTTTGTTCTTTTAGATAAATTAAGGAGTGATCAGCGTGATTTACAAGAATCTTTAAATACAACGAATGAAGAATTAAAAACCACTTTGTATACGCCACAGGGTACACTGGCAGTAAATGATACCCAAAAAGCTAATGTGTACACAGATGTTTTGCAAAATATTAAAGCTACGGTAAATCCAGCAGTAAACAACGATGTACCAGCAAGTTTATTATACTCTGACACAGATAATTCCAATACAACATACAACTTTTTCCAAAACAAGGAAGAAGTTACAAAGCTGCCACCTCTTTTAAGGAAGAAAAGAGCAACACCGTTTGTTTATGAACCATACAAAATTATAAGGGATAGCCAAGTTCAAGACTCAAAGAAAACTACAACAACCAGTAATATTAGCCCACTGATAAAGCAGTTGCAATCAAGCAGAGTGGCAGAAAGAGTTTCAAGATCAAATAAAGATAATAAACAAAAAACTAACAGCCGCACATATGTTGATATTGGCAGAAAAGAGAGAACTAAACCTACTAGAAATGAAAATGAGAATTCTGATGCAACTTTTGTGGACGTCAGCGTAGATCATCGTAGAGGTGAACCCAGGTACGAAATCAGACCCCCAAATCACAAATCAGAATATACTGCTGTCGAAAATAAACGAGCAATGTCAGTTGATGCATACAAATCTCACACAACTACGGAAAAAAATATAGAAAGTTCTACTCAAAAATCTCCTCGAGGTAGGCAACGTTTTAGGCCGACTCAAATTACCACGAGACCGTTTCACGATTTAACTCAATTTATTCCTAAAGCTGCCGATATTCAGAATGTGGCTGCTTCAAATTCTGTTAAAAAAACTGTTGAAAGTGCTGCTTCTGAAAATATAACCGAAGAACAGGATAATCCTGAAAAACATTCTGTTGATGACAGTAGCGAAGATAGTAGCGAAGATTATGAGGAAGAAGAAGAAGAAGAAGAAGATGAAATAACAACTTCAACATCAACAACAACTACCACGACTCCTAAACCATCATTTAGAAGAAGAATGACAGCAGAAAGAACTAATCTGAAGACCACAACAGAAAAAGTACCGGATTATACCACAGAAAAGCAACTATTAAAATTTGTAACGAGATTCCGTGACTATAAACCTGATAAAAGTACTGAAACTAATGAGGAAGTAACACTGCGGCCTCTAAAAAATAAACACATCGAAGAAGATGACATAATGACACCTAAGTATAGAGAAAAGAAAAAAAAATCGCATACAAGTACTTTAGTGACAGATACTAAGAAATATGGTGAACAAGACGAAGATGATATGAGGAAAGAAGAAGTTGACGCTTTGATTGGAGTTAAAACTAACATGGACGATTACATGCCAACGTATGAAAGAAAGGAGCACCATCACGGATCTATGAAAAATGAACATAATGATAACGAAAGTGGTGAGGCTGATGATGACGATAATGACGATGATGATGACGACGATGATGATGATGATGATGATGATGATGATGACGATGATGATGACGATGACGAAGATGATGATGGTGAGGAAGAAATAGAGAGTGTACGCAATGATTCTGTGGAAACACCTGAGCCTGAAGTAACCACACCTGAACCAACCAAACGTACACTGGCTAGAACAACAGACGCTCCTCCAACTACTGTAGCAAATCGCATTCGCACTACCACTCCTATCCCTTCTCGTAACAACAAACCAATTGTAACCAGAAAAAGAATTGAAATACACAAAGAGTTACCTGCAAATAAATCGTCTCCACACGAAACACAATTTAAACAAGATATTAAGGAAGTTGAAATAATTAAAGAAATACCAGCAGTGTCTAAAAAAAAGCCGCAGAAAAAGGTCGCAGCTTTAGATTTATATAAAGATGATGAGTTAGCAAAAGCAATTAATAATTTAGGGGACGTTGAACTATTCAGAGATCAAGAAGATCTTGATCAGGGTCCAAAACATGGTGGAAACTATCGACAAGCTACAAAAGAGGATCTTAGACTACTTAAACCTCCAAATAATCGCACAAAAACTCCTAAAGACGCAGAAACCTCGCAGAGTAAGAGCACAAAACATATTGAACTAGATGAGTACACTCCTAAAAGATTGCATGGAGGTAACTTAAAAACATTGAGTGATGTAAATCGCTCGACAAATAATGGTCGAAGTTCTAAATTAACTGAACTTAGTGATTCTCCAGCCCGAGGAATGCATGGTGGTAATCTTAAGTATGGCAATAGAAGACGTGGTGACAGAAAAAACGAGAAACTGATCGAACTCGATGAGAGCCACGAAGAAGACCGATCGTCACAACAGGACGATGATTACAAATACCAAAGTTCAGGAAATGAAAGAATGCATGGTGGAAATTACAGAAGCGCTAAATTAGTAGCACCAGCGCCACAGGAAGATAATGATGATATTCAAGTTAAAAGTTTATCAAAAAATACTAGAAGAAGTGCCGCCGGTCTCCTCAACAGTTTTGCTCAAGCCGTGCCCATATTGACCACTACGCCAGGTTACATTGTAGACCCTAGCAAACGAATGTACTATTACGTCGACTGAACGCTAAAAACATAGAAATTGTCAGTCTGTCCATACTCTTAACAAAGATGACAGGTTTCCACTTTGTCGCAAAACTATTTCGTAGCATGACGAAATGTTAGGTGAAACCTAGTATTTAAGTAACTCAGGCAATACCAGTACCAATATTTAATTGCTTGACTTAAAAGATACTTACTTTTGATTTGAAAATTGTAGTAATATTACTCTATATTTACTCGTCGTTGGTAAAGATAAACGTATGACGCAATTTTTATGTAACTTAAATTACTTAATGGGCTCGAGGAAATTAAATTGTCGTATAATCAAATTCTAATTATCGTGTTACGAGCTGCCGATCACTTATTGATCGCAACGTTCCAACATAAATCGTATCTATTAATTTTGCGCTCATTCTTTCTTACAAGATAAATAAAATTGCTTTATTACGTTAGGTACATTAGGTACACATTGCAACATTGGTATCGCTTGCAGTCAGTTGATAGTTACCAGTTTAAGGTTGTTAGGTTTACGAATTTTTAGCTAAAATGTATTCGGTTTTTTCGATTAGTTTCGACAAGGAAAAATATTCAACTCCACACAAAATTCGCATTATGGTATTGTATAAATAGATTATAATTTAAAAGTTAGGCCACAATCGAGGGTAAAGTATAAGCAAAACTAAATTATTGTTATAGTTTCGTAAGTTTGCGATGAATATTTTCGAAAGTAATTAGTCTATTGTAATAGAAAGTGCCACATTACGTATCGCGGGACTAGAGTCGAAAGCGATCGATCGAGTTATCGAAATCTATAATTATTTGCTATTGTTAACTATACTGTGATAGAGGTAATTGTTAATGTTTTTTACAATGAAGAGAACTTATTTATAAAGTTGTTATTTTTATAAATAAAGTGTGCTCCAAACGATAATTATATGATTTTTACTGTAATATTTTTTTCTTTTTTAAATTAATGAAACATGTAGAAACTAACTGGTTGTACTTCGTTAGAAAATTAATTGAATCACGAACGGTTGCACTAAACACTAGTTCAGAATGTTACTAAACCAAGTCTATTTTCAAATATAAACCAGTTACAACTATTGCTAAACTCACGGAACAGATTTCCGCGACCATTTTAGAACATTTGTAACAACTACTGACCAATGAACTACATAGAACAGTCGAGTGTACGCGACTAATTTCTGAGCATGGCAAATTGCACAATAACCAATAATACATTGCTAAAGATTGTATTAAATTATGTTATCACACAATGAGTTGTCTCAGTGCACATCTGGGTTACGTACTAGTGTCCCAACACACTTTTTGTTAAACTGTTACAGTATCTGTTGAGCTTGAACGAATGAGAGATATCTTCACGTAGTGCGTTCAACTTTGGTGCTGCGGCTTTCACTTTTGACGATAGTTAACTGGATCTTGTTTAACAATTTGTGAACTTTAAAGTGTATCAAAGATATAAGAAAAAGTGTAAAAGATCAATGTGGGAGAAAAGTGTTTGATCATGTGAAGTGTCATGGGGCGATGCGTTCAGTTAGCGCAACATAAAGCTTAAAAGTGAACCAAACTAAAAAAATAAAGACATAATTAATTTTATTTTTTATTTCAGTGGCAAGTCTTTGAAATCTCATAATCGACATAAAATTTAAACTAAAAATAATCTTAAAATTAACATAATTTAAATAAATTACAGAAAAAAAAAATAACAATAAATAAATATCAACAATTTACATTGCAACTTTGTTTTGGTTTCGATAGATGGTGAAAGTTGACAATATTGCGGAACTTAAAGCTAGTTATACGACTATTATGGGGGAATATAGACAAGCTATCAAGACAGATAACGCACAGAATGGCTGATGCAATCTTAATACCCGTTTAGCCTTAAGGGAATGCGAAGAATTATAACCAGTGGCAAAACTTCATAATTAGGCACGAATCGAATTCACATAGATAAAACTGAACAAAATAAGTCAGTAGCCGTCTTGGAAAGTCCTTGATTATTATCAATATGATTATCATACGTTAAAATAACAAAGAAAAATAATCTTGGTAAAAATTTACAGGCGTATAGCATCAAATATTACATCAGCAGAAACATTCTTTCAGTCGCTCGTTCTAACAATTTTCATTAATTCAAATGATACTATACATAACTCATTAATTAAAACATGAATAATTGCATCGTTGACACTTCATTCAACTATTAATTATACTGATAACATCACCGTAATTAATATTTAATATCTATCGTTTTATATTATTTATGTTTCTTTCTACCAACAGTATTTATTTGGCTGTCTCTAGAAGAGGGATGATTGATTGGTTTCCATTCTGATTCTACACTTGGTACGTAACTTGGTTCAACGTCCTCTCTATCTATAGATTCATCTGTTTCCATTTCTTTGTCTTCATCGAAGAAGTCTATAATCGGATGATAGTTGTAATTAACACGCTTTCCATTAGAAACATAATGGTTATTGTTATTACTAGGTTCTCTTGATTTTTGTGCTGGTGTCATTTTTTCCGTTGATAATGCAGTCAGTTTTGGAGCAATGGTCACTCTTGGCCTTGGAGTGTTTATAGATGTTGCCTGGCCGATATCAGGCTCCTCGTAATCATTAACTTCTTCTAATGTGTCTCCGCTGCTGTTTGGGAATGATTCAACAGTTTGTGATCCTGATGAAACGAGGTCGTCTGGTCCACTAGAGGTTTTCTTTCTAATTGGTCGACGTCCTGATGGGCTTGGTCGTGTGGTTCTCTTAAACTGGCTTCCAGGTAGTTTATATTTAGGTGGACTGTCTTTGATGAAGTTAAACGATTGGCCAGCTGCAGGCGTTGGTGGTTCCAGGTAACTTGGCAAAGTGACTTCATCAAAGTTTGATGGTGGAGAAGGGTTCCTGGATGAAGGTGGTCGTTTGACATGCCTTACTGAGCTTGCCTGGTTGAACGAGTCTGGGAAATATGAGTTTCCATAAGAATCTATAGGATTTTGTGGCAGAGAGTCATCGTTATCATTGTGTTTGCTGAAAGGACTGCCAGGTATTAAATTCTGATTATCCGTAAATGGTGGGAATGATTCTATAGGTTTCTTATGAGAAAACGGTGGTGATTTAATTTTTGGTTTTTGTATTGTAGATTGCACGTTTTCAAAAGCATGGTTTCCAGTCTCTGATGATAAATCTTCTCCGGGAAAGTGTTCTGAAGAGGTTTCTTGGAGTCTGTGGCCTAGTGGTGGGAAGGATACGCTGTAACCTTCAATGTGGCAGGAGCAGCATGTTGGAACCTGGAAGAGATAGTTGTACTGGCTATATTATCTTTATTTTTTACTTTCATGTCCCAGATTGATAAATCACCTATGTTTAATTGCTTTCCATAGATTGTGATAAAAAGAAAGGGAATATATAACATTATTTTCAAATAACGTACCTTGAATATATCCATGTGAAGGCCGTTTTGTTGATCCCAAGTCAGCAGCCGATGGTAGTTATAAACTTGAACGCATTTTGATTTGAAGTTGTCCGTCAGGTAGGTGCACGATTCTTTTGGTTTCCTGTAAAAATTCATATTGTATTAAATGTCAATTAGTCATACATCACATAGTCATACATCACATAGTCATACATCACATAGTCATACATCACATAGTCATACATAAAAACCCTAAGCTTTAATGTATGACAGTGTGATTTCTAACTACGGGGATAATTTTGACATGAAGTAAACTCATGTTTCACTACCACTAATGAATTCACGTATTTCTGAGGCAAATAGCACTGCGGTCACACTTTTGAAAAAAAATAATGAACAAACAATTCTCTCCGCTCCGAATAATAATAAAAATTAAATAAGTTATCTATCGTTTCTTACAAAACCGCCGACTCTATGAACATTAATTGCCTTAAAAAATAGTTACTTATTCTTCAAATGATTGCAATCTTGCAATCAGAAGAAATAATTATATTTTAGTAAGACGTTGACATGTTGCTGAAATAACAGACATCCGGTCATTTTAATTCAAAGTTTTGCAAACGTAATTTAATAACAGTTTTTAATCATAATATTGTGTTACAAGATACTGACTTTTGATATACATTTCCAAATATAGACCTGCAGTATAAAATATGATAATAGATTTGCTATAATTGAATTTGATTGGAATTTTACGTCTAGCAACAAAGTGAATATTTTATTTCTAATAAGCTACACCACCACCCTCTACTGCTCATCTGTGTAGTCTCCCTTTTATTAAGGGTAATCTATAATTCGTTGTATGTTGTTGTGTGTGTTTATCCACTCTGATACTATACTCTTCTCTCTCAAGTTATACGTCGTCTCTTTCAGCTTCATTAGAAATTACGTCATTACTTACAAACACTTCTCCAGCCTCAGTGTCTGCGTATGTTCTCCAGTGTTCACGATGTACTTCCACTGTCCCGACGTTGCTCTTGCTCGCTGTGGTCTCGCGTACTTCACTGTGCTGGGACACATAAAGCCTGCTTCACCAGCTCCGGCAAAGTCACGGTTTGCTGTGTCTCCTCGCCTGGGCATAAATGAACATGGTTTTATTTAAGTTGGATGGTTTTTAGATTTGATTGTCTACTGGTGGTAGGACTAGTAAACACAACATATTCAAGACCACATAGGAGATTTTTTTTAAAGTCTTGTATATGAGATAGTTCCGATCCTATGAAAGATGGAATGAAAAGAAGCCTCGAATAATATTTTGATTAAGATGGATCACCAAAGTGCTTTATGGTTAAACTAGATTAAGTACATACTGTACGAGCATTTTTTTGTTTGTGTACCCTATACTGTCCACTACTGGGCAAAGGCTTCTCTCAACTCCTTCCAGGAACTATTTTATCGCGCCACTTCGAACCAGCCCTAGCGGTACGCGTCCATGTTTCAGCACCTGGACACGTACCGTGATGGACGGCGCCGCCGAGGCCGCCCCAGAAAGACTTGGCGAGACGAGCACTTATTGGTGTAAAGCTTCTGTTCTGTTTTAAAATTTACACAACATTATTTACAACTTACCTGTTAGATACAAGGTAATGTTGTTCATTGTATTTAGCCTCTTGGGCCGCAGTGACTCCGTCAATGATTCCTTCTCCGGGGTCCTTGTAGTCAGCTAGTAGGGCGGCTGCGGCTGCCTTGTTGCGTCTTATTGACTGCACGATGGCTTCACTGGAATCACAAACAAATTGGCAAGTTATAATGATGGTTTTTAATCTAGTATCCCTCTGTATTCGACTTCGCGTAGATTTTGTTTTTTCCATCGTGAAACTTTCAACTTCTCACCCATTCTGTAGTTTTATTTTTTTTGTATGCCTATTTACTGTTACAAGTTAAACTAAATTCATGTCAATCAGTTCTGCATTTTTGGCGTAAAATTGTGAAATACGGACAAACAGACAGAGACTATTCACATTTATACTATTAGTATGGAAATAAGAATTGATTAAAACAAAACGACGCCCACACTTGCTCAATAAAAATAAAATATATTACCAGAGATCGGATATTCGGATGCATATTCCTAGATTTTAAAGAGAAAACTTACATACAATTTTAAAGTATGCCATTCGTAAATAAAATGACATAAAATTTAAGCAGTATTTAGAAAGTGGTTCGCTGTTCTGCAAATTACAAAATAGTATAACGGTATAAAAAAATATTATATAATACAGAAATAAAATACGGTTTTTAACATAATCACTGTTGGCACGCGTTTGAAAAGTAGGCATGTTAATGGGAAATAAGGTGCTGATACGTAAAATCAGTGAAAACGGTATTTTGTATTAAGTATCCGTCCAAATCGAAGCTCAAAATCCACCATAGAACGCTTGAATGAGCACCGTTATTTTAAAATCTCATCAATACCAATTTATACTTTCTAACTTCGCTTTATGTAAAGAATTGTTACTCGAATTATAAGGTTAATTGAATCTTAAATGAGATTTTTTGATCTTTTATCTTAAGTAAGTATATCTTTTAATCTTTCCTCTCGACTTTTCTCCTTTATGCCTAAAACTATCAACAAATTTATAGTTTCGCTCTTGCTTCGAATGGTATTTTTTATTTATAATTTAGCAAATTAAACGATTGAATATCGCATACGTACAACAAATTAACAACCTTAAAACAGATTAGCATTTTTAAAGATATTTTTATCATTAAATTACAGCATAAAATAAAACTAAGGTCCCGCTGAATCTGTCTGTCTGTCTGTACGCGAGAAACTCAAAAACTACCGAACGGATTTTCATATAGTTTTCACCAATGGATGGAGTAATTCATGAGGAAGGTTTATGTGTATAATTCATTAAAGTTTTGTGGAAATTGGCTGAAATATTGGAATAAATCATGCCAACTGGGAGCTTTACTGGCATGCGCCGCGTGAACATTGGATGAAAGAACAATGGCAGCTTCCATACATTGTTTTATTTGAAATTAAATAACGTCTTTAAATTAAAAATATCTTATTAAAATCAGCATCATTTTCTGAGCTAGTTTTTGCAAGAGTTTTTGTTAGAAAAGGCGGAGGTCAATATCTAGATATTCAGAGTTGAACTTTTGAACAACTCAGGACAGAGCGCAAGCTTTTGGTTAAAAGTTGTAAACTGTCAACGTTTGTCAATGTCAACAACAAGACTATATTTTTTTAAGATTTTGATTAGGTACTAGTCTTTTTAGTTCAGAATTGCCATAATATTTGATATTTTTCCCACTTTGCTGCAATATTCTTATCTAACTAAGAAAAAACATTTATTAGTTTACTCCATGTTAATATAATAACAAACTATAAATGATAACTACACCACGAAAATAACGCTATACCTACTATTTAGGAAAATAAATATAAAATGGCGAAACTAAACCAATCAAACCAATAATTTCCTAATCTTTTAGAACGAAGAAGTCAAATAACTTTTAATTTAATATAATTTTTTTACTCGGCCTTAACTAGATAATATGATAGTTAGCAAAATTTATTTCTTTCGTATAAGTATCACTTTTAGACGTTCAAATTTATTTCAAATAAGATTTCGCCATTGTTCAAACTCAAATTCAAACTCAAAGCATTTACTTCAAATAAACCAATTACAGGCACTTTTGAATTGTCATGGGGTCGATCAGTCAGAAAGATGAAGCTAGTTGCCCATTCCAAAGCGTAGTAGGTACCTATGGAGAAGAACGGGCAAGAAACTCCACGGACACTCTTTTAAATCAAAATATGGTAACAAAATATTGGTCACATCATTCATGTTCAAATTATGCATGTGAGAACGATGAAGAACGTTAAAAGCGTCCGTAATAAAAATACAAAACCAATTCAAATAAGCCGTGACAGCTAAGAAATGACCACACACGTTCTTTGGCACGCTTATGGTTAATAACCTGGATCAATGATGTTTTATAGGACTAGATCAGCAGTGTACGGCGCCGACGTGTTACGAGTACCACTTGGTATATGTCCGCAGGCATATCTGACTTCAGTTGTCAGCTTGACGTCTAGTGAGCAATAGCTTAGCAATAAAAAATATCAAAATGGTATAATGAGCGGTTAAAATTTGTATGTCACGGTCTGAAAAAATCAATAAAGTAAGTGGTGTTACATTTCACAAGTAAATTTGCTCAATTTTCTTCAGATTATCCAAAAAATATTACGAGAAGAAATCAATTTATCAAACATTGTCGTTGCCATCAGTGCTACCAGTAAAAACGATTTTGATTTTGCCAGATTGTTGGGAGTTTAGTGAATGGCGAATGTATGTTCCTGTAATTCTAAATTATAATATAATTCCATTTTAAACAAAAGTAATTTGACACGATCTTTATAGTTTTTAAATGTAATATTTACGTTTACGCATTTTTTTCTTTTCTTCCTTTATGTACTTAATCCTTGTCTATTTCTTTAAATCTTTAATCTATTGATAGTTCCATAATACAACCTTTCATAATAATTGATTCAATAACTACCATAATTAATTCTGGGGAAATTATGTTATCATTGGCAACCTTGGCCATTTTTCCGATAACAATGTCTTGTCTCATTCCAACGTAATTAGTTTGACGGTAGAAGAAATGAGACAAACATAGATTATTTTGACAGATTGATATATTTATGTATCCGTTTAAAACCTACGACTTTAAACTCGTAAGTGGTTACGTTTTTCTGAAATTTTTAGTAGGACGTTGCTCCTCTAGTATTATATAACCTCATTAACCTGGATTAACACATAGGGGATCGACGGGGATCAACGTTCCCGTGAGATATTTTCCGACATCCACGAGGGCGAAGCTGCAAGCAAAAGCTAGTAACAAAATAAAAATTGATTAATATGACTAAATTAAATATTACTAAAATTATGACCATAGTAATCAATTAATAGGTAGCTCCGCCAGCAATCTGCCTAACAGATTCTTCTTGAAGACTAATTCGATACGTTTCGATGGGTAACGACTTGTAACCGCAGACATAATTGGATATCGAAGAAAAACAAAACAAAATCACCATTACTGTTATATAAGATGTTCCCATTGTGAATTAGCATAAACATCTGTCTTAATAATGGCATACAGATAAGATTTTGTATCATTATTTCGTTGCAGACAATGAAGACATTAAAATGAAATAAGCAACTTCTCCAAAAGTAAGCCAATTTATCGAATTGGAACATATGAGATGACTTGGCTTACTTCATTTTACTACTTAAAAAACGCGAACTATCTTCTATTTTTCTTAAATAACGAAATCAAAATCTGCAAAAAATTGTGGAGAATTCTGTGGCAATCATAATGATCATAGTCATAACCAACGACAAGGGAGTAAAATTCATAGACAAAGATAATGCAACGTAATGAAATGTCCATAACACAAAAGAGGTAAACCTCACATTCTCAAACTTAAACCTCGTTCATGATAATAACGGTCACGCAAATCGTTCCGCGAAAATCACATGACATTCGTAAACCACACGACACACCAAGAGAATCACTTTCGCTAAAACATTACTCTTGCTTTCTATATAATCCTGGTTATGCAATGAAATATCAATGTATAAAACCCGTTTCAGAATTTTTGGTAAACCATTCAAAAAGATATAAAAGTTGCTGGACTGGTTGAAAATATTGCTAATGGGTGTTTAAGTATTCAATTCAATGATTATAGTATTCAAAGTTATGAAATCGATCATGTTTTAAATAAATAATTATGTGGGTTATTCTAAGCATAACTAAGGCAAATTAACATAATTCGTTATGAGTTGTGTTTCTACCATATGACAATAGAAATTCTTGGCGTGGATTAACATGTAATTTTAATTTTTGCAAAAGAGCTTGTTGTAAGCAGTCAACAATCAATTTTACCAAAGAGTTGATCAATCATCTTTCTGAGTGACCGACCCCTTGACAATTTAAAAGTGCCTGTAATTGGTTTATTTAAAGTAAATGCTTTGAGTTTGAGAGTTTGAGTTTGATCAATCAAACTCATCATATTGCAATTCATTGCTGGACATAAGCCTCAAACAGCATAAAGCAAAAAGTATGAAGACAATATTTTGAACTGAAAATTGAATGCCCTAATTTCGAAAATTGTCATGTAAATGCCTCAACTTACGTGGGATAATCGTCAGAATGCAGACACAGAGTGTTTGTGAACAGTTCACACTTATTTGGGTCTGCTGCTGACGAAGGTAGCTTCCTGGCAGGACTAGGACTTCTCTTAGGAATGGGTGGTGATGGGGCAGCCGGCTCAGGAGTGGTGCGGCGAGTCAAAGATGGCGGCTTCGGCTGGTAGGCACCTCGGCGGAACGAAGATCCTGGAAAGGTTCAATAGAAGCAAGTTAAGTTTTGATTTTTTAGGAATTTCATGATGGAGTTTTGTAATAGTCAATCTTTTTTACACTTTCTTTTTATAGTGCCAAGAGTTTCTGTCAATACAACAAGTGTTTACATAAGTACAACTCAGCGTGCTCGAGTAACGAAAGGTTCAAAGATCAGACAGATTTTCTTGCAACTCACGACTTGTGCAATAACACGTTGGAGTTGTTGAAAAGTTTTGTTTTCTTTTAATTTAGTTCATTTCACTTCATCAACACGTTATTATACATGCGTTTGTTATATCAACAGCTACTTTTAATGTAATACCTTCTGACTCATGAGCTACATTACAAAATTCTGAAGTCTGACTTGCCTTAATGTCTGTTGCTACAAGCCCTAACTCATATGCTTGTTAATTAATAAGCGTTGGCATTGTCAGTACAAGAAGCTTGGCTCAATTATTACCTCCAGGTCTTGTAGACTCAAGATAATATTACCATCTTACCTTTCCTGTTGGTGTATCTATTCAACGCTCTCAGCTTCTCTGCTACTGGTAGGTCTTGTGCTATCGTCTGGTTGGTAGATTCTGCCATCAAGTCCAACGTCCCGTTGTCTGAACGTGACACACTCGATGTTCTGCTGATGGTCACTGACACTGTCATTGGAGTTGTTGACTCTGTTAGTGTTGTCAATGGGGTTGTTGAGTTGTGCTGAAACAGTGATTAAGAACAGCTTTACAACTAATTTCTGTTGTAGTAGTAACTATAACCTGAATACTGGAAAAAAGCATTATTTGTGACAAAATCAAGGAATTATCAAGTAGTTAGCTTGCAGTTTGATTGTGTACAACAATAATATATTCAAAGCCTACATTCCACTCATTCTATAACTTATTGCACTAAAGTATTTGTGTCGTCAATGACCAGTTGTTAATATATCTGTTAGGTAATTTTATGATTATTGATTACCGTGGGAAAAATAGTCTTTGATTTACGTTTATTACCTACTATAAATATTCTGCCATAATGAAAATAATTGTTTACTGATCTTGACCACTACAACTGTATTAGAATCATCATCATATTTACTTACATCATCTTTCTTGTTCGTAACGTTATTTATTTCTTTATGTATCGTATTCTGTACTCCGGCTTCAGTGTATATCTGGTTAGTGTAATTTCTTGGATATATTCTACGATTGCGTGTGACTGGAGGCAGGGGTTCTACACCCATGTCAAATGGTTCATCGTCTAATTCTGTGTCCTCTATAAAGGATCGTCTGAGTAACTGTGGTGGTGCAGGTTCATATGGTTGTTTGACTTCCCTTGGTTCCTTCCCTGACCTGACGGCTCTTCGTATCAAATTGGCCATGTCTAAGAGTATTGGTAGCATTAGGTCTGTTGTGTTGTCACTGTTACCGAACATTGATCTCACCTGGAATCAGCAAAATGTTTTATGTATTCTTTATGGTTGTTTGTTATTGATATTGAATGAAAGTTATGGAAAAGAAAGTGAGAAACAATGATGGCAAAGTGATTTAGGAATTAAAAGTAAGAAATGTAAGAGCAGACTAAAACCAAGGAAGGAACCGAGTCAGAAGATAGATTGAAAATGGTTGAAGTTGAAATAATGACAAATGTTTCAACTTCTTAAAAATGATTATCGTGATCAGATGGTGAATGTTTTGACGAGTCTTCCTCTTCTTTTTACCTGCACTGGTAAAGATATTTGAACTGGTGATGTTTACAGCGTTGGCAATGCATGTGAAAATGATAAGTTAGATAATAAACAAAGTATCTTAAAATTAATAGATATTTCTGTTTGTACAATTAAAAGTGTTCCCACATAAACATAAAAATAAACGATTTGACACTGCAGCCGTTTTATTTTTATGACTAATTGTGTAGATCTCGTTCAAGTTGTCAGTCACGATATAAACCATACAATGACCATTTCACGGCCATGAGAAGACCCAGTTCCAGTTACGAGGTATTCATTCTTTTGAGATTCCTATCGTGTATACTACTGGTTTTGAGATTGTATGATTGTATTATTGCAGTACGTGTGTAGTTAGCCTTATTTTTGGACACGATTGTTGAAAAAGTAGTAGTTGACGAGTTTTATTTTGTTTTTGGCTTGTTACAGACATATTTTTCTTTAGTGACCTGTTATATGTGGGTATAGCTATGATGTATGTTGTGTGCTTTCGATCTATCTCTCAGTATGTACTAAATAATATGTATGTTTTAGTTTTTTACGGCAAAATTATTTACTACTAGGTATTGTTGTCAAAAACATAATATTATCCTGCCTTTTTTAAAGTAATTTTATTCATATGTAATTTTTGATGTGGTATAATAGTCATTTTATTCTAGGTACATCATCATCGTCATTTTCTTGCTGACTGTACATGGTTTTCAAAATCTGTGAATGCAGATCAAAATGTTTCATAAAGTTAAGAAAAGTCACCTAAGACCGGTGAAGGTACCTGCCCTTATTACTTCATCTCAAAAATTCAACCTGTATATGTCATGATTGACTGCTTAGCTCCATAAAGGAGCTACTTTTTAAAAGAAAACTTTTTGATTCCTCTAAATTTTATTAAATACTTTTGTTTCAATGTCTAGAACTTCGTAGTTTTATTAAGAAAACACTCGATTACAATGTTTAACTTATGTAAATGCAAAAGATTCGGTAACTACGGACGCACGCAGAATGTAATCGCAACCTTTTATCACCAATTATAGCCACTTTCCCCAGAAATAACTTAGATTAACTTGGTCTTGGAATCGGTTTATGAACAACTAAACGAACTACATAATTTACGGTTGATATTAATTT
Source organism: Dryobotodes eremita (assembly GCA_917490735.1). Taxonomy (NCBI): domain Eukaryota; kingdom Metazoa; phylum Arthropoda; class Insecta; order Lepidoptera; family Noctuidae; genus Dryobotodes; species Dryobotodes eremita. Next base: position 23,986,744 of record OU823244.1, read on the forward strand.
ATATGCTGGTTTAATATTTTGTAAGCATTTCAATATTGTTGTCGTATCGTCTTTTAGATTCCTTTTAGAACTACATATATACCAATAAAGTTGTATAAGTAGAGGCAACTATGGAACAACAATTTTTGTAACGTACGTCTTGTTTTACGCAGAATAAACTATTTTACTTTCTATGCTAAGAGGTAGCAATTTGAGGGGTACTAAACAGGACTATGATCCCATAAATTACCTAGCCATTCATGGTTCCTTAAATTAATTATTTCAAAAAAATATTAGTTAAGTAAAAATTTACAATGGTACAGCGGCTTGGGTCTTATATCAAGTCGCTTGAATTTGGGGAGTCTGTCACCGTTAAGGGATCACAGGGTCGCCCCCATTCTCGCCGAGTTCCACAACTCCCTTGCGGAGTTGAAAGTCGTCGTCGTCGGGTACCGTACCCTCCCTGTGATCGTACTCGGGGACTTCAATGCCAAGAGCACGGCTTGGGGTTCCCGGTACACGGATACGCGGGGCGGGATGGTGGAGGACTGGGCTCTGGAGACAGGCCTGGTCGTCCTAAACCGGGGTTCTGTCCCCACGTGTGTGCGGATGCGGGGCGAGTCAGTGGTGGACATCTCGTTCGCCAGCCCCGCTCTGTCACCGCGTGTCATTGACTGGCGCGTCATGGAGGGGGTGGAGACGTACTCCGACCACCGGTACATCCGGTTTGACGTCTCCGCCCAGACCTCGAGCGCGCTGGTCCGACAGGCCCCGAGTGGTCCGCGGTGGGCGCTGAAGAAGCTGGACCGGGAGCTCCTCCTGGAAGCCTCGATCGTGCAGGCCTGGGTGTCACCACCGGACAGGCCTGCAGACATCAACATCGAGGCGGAGTGGTTCCGGGAGGCCATGTCCGAGATTTGTGACATGGCAATGCCCCGGGTCCAGCCCGGACGTGCCTGGCGCCAGGTGTACTGGTGGTCGCCGGAACTAACGTCTCTGCGCGAGGCGTGCGTTGCCGCGCGGCGCCTGTACACCAGGCACCGCAGGCTCCGTATCCGCCCTCCGGATACGGAAGCCATTCAGGCGGAGCTGTACGAGGGTTACAGAGCGGCGAAGACCGCCCTCCGAGCGGAGATCCTGCGGGCCAGGGGACTGGCCCGTGAGGAGTCGCTGGGGACTCTGAACAGGGACCCGTGGGGACGCCCATATAAGGTGGTGCGGGAGAAACTCCGCCCATGGGCTCCCCCGCTGACGCAGAGTCTCCGGCCCCAGCTCGTGGAGGGCGTGGTGAGCGCTTTGTTCCCTTCGCGGGGGGGGCATACTCCCCCGCCCATGGCTCCGCCTCTTGCGGTGCCAACTGCGGACCACATGACCGACGATGACGACGTTGCTCCTGAGGTGACCGAGGTAGAGTTGAGAGCGGCGGTACGCAGGCTGAGTGCCAAAAATACCGCCCCAGGACCCGACGGCTTACCGGGAAAAGCCTGGGTCCTGGCCTCGGAGGCTCTCGGGCCTCGACTAAGAGGGCTCCTAAGCGCATGCTTGGAGGAGGGCCAGTTCCCACTTCGTTGGAAGACGGGGAAACTGGTCCTCATTAAGAAAACGGGGCGCCCGGCGGACTCTCCGTCCGCTTACCGGCCCATCGTGCTGCTCGACGAGGTGAGCAAGCTCTTTGAAAGAGTCATTGCAGACCGCCTCGTCGGGCAGCTGGTGCGGGTGGGGCCGGATTTGGCGGAGAGCCAGTTTGGTTTCCGCAGGGGGCGCTCCACGGTGGATGCCATCATGCGCGTGCGAGCCCTCACGACGGGGGATGCTGTGGCCCGGGGTGGGGTCGTCTTGGCGGTGTCTCTAGACATCGCCAATGCCTTCAATACCCTGCCCTGGAGTTGCATCCGGGAGGCATTCCGGTATCACCGGATGCCGACCTATCTCTGTCGTGTAGTCGAGGCCTATTTGGCGGATAGAGCAATTATCTACCCCGGTCACCAGGGAGAATGGAACCGGCGAGAGATGTCGTGCGGTGTCCCACAGGGATCGGTCTTGGGGCCGCATCTGTGGGACATCGGGTACGACTGGGTGCTGCGCGCCGACCTCCCTAGCGGCGTCAGCGTGGTGTGCTACGCTGACGACACGCTGGTCCTGGCGCAGGGGAGGTCGCACCAGGCGGCGGCCGAACTGATGACACGCGGGGTTGCGACAGTCGTCGAGAGGATCCGGCAATTGGGACTCGAGGTGGCCTTGCACAAGTCCGAGGCCATGTGTTTTCATGGTCCTCGGAACGCGCCACTGTCGGGTTCCCAAATAACGGTAGGAGGGGTTCACATCGGCGTCGAGTCGACGATGAAGTACCTGGGACTCGTCCTCGACAGCCGGTGGAACTTTGTCGAGCACTTCCGACGTTTGGCTCCCAGACTGCAGCGGGCCGGGGCTGCTTTGAAGCGGCTCTTGCCCAATCTGGGGGGGCCAAACGCCTCCTGCCGGAGGCTCTACGCGGGGGTCGTGCGGTCCATGGCCCTTTACGGGGCACCGGTGTGGGCGGGTTCACTAAGGCTCCGGCCAGCCCGCCGGTTGAAAGCGTCCCAAAGGGTCATGGCCATCCGGATGGTACGGGGATACCGCACGGTCTCCTGCGAGGCGGCGAGCCTCCTTGCCGGATTGCCGCCGTGGGATCTGGAGGCAAAGGTCCTCGCGCACGTTTGGGAGTGGCGCGAGGAGGCGAAACGCCGGGGCGTAACTCCGCTGCCGCGAGAAATCACGGCACAGCGGACAGAGCTCCGGCGGGATCTCATGGCGGCATGGAGAGTGCGACTGTTGCAACCCAGCGCAGGGCACGCCACAATTGCGGCGGTAAGACCCCTCTTTGAGGAGTGGCTTGAGAGGCGCCACGGCGTCCTCACCTTCCGCCTGACGCAGGTCCTCACCGGACATGGCTGTTTCGGGAGGTTCCTGTTTCGGATAAGGCGGGAGGAAACGCCCGGGTGTTACCATTGTGTGGATCGACCGGAGGACACGGTGGAGCATACGGTGGAGGTCTGCCCGGCTTGGGCGGAGCACCGCCGTGTCCTCGTGGCGGCGATCGGCGGCGGCGACCTCTCGCGTCCGGCCCTGGTTCAGGCCATGGTACGGAGCGAGAGGGAATGGGAAGCCGTCACCTCCTTCTGCGAAGCAGTAATGCTCGCGAAGGAGGAGGCGGAGCGCGAGAGGGAGAGGCAATCTCTACGCCCTCGCGCCCCTAGCCGCCGCAGGAGGAGGAGACACCCTGGGCGTCGGGAGTCGATTGCCGACTCCCGGCCACCGTAGGCGCGGGCTTGCGGACGGCGAGCAATGGGCAGCTCGCCGTCCGGTAAGGACCAGGCCCGGGTCGACGGCGCGTCGTGTTCCACGCGCGCCTCAAAGAGATGTCAGCACCATTGACGGGGTCCGATAGGACCGATGCCTGCCGGGGTCGCGGATTGTTCGAAAGAGTTACCGTGGCCCTGGCGCACAGGCAACTGAAGGAACACGGGTGGGTTTTAGTCAGTAAGAGTCTGACACGCCCTTCCGCTCCGCCCAGAGCGGGAGACGTCATTTGATGATTTCCCACCCAAAAAAAAAAAAAAAAAAAAAAAAGGGTCGCCCCCATGCAATTTTAGATGCCGTTGCTGCGTCGAAATATTTAAAATTATTTTAATAAAATATCGGTAAATCACTAACTAATGCTTGATATGGAACTTAAATGTCACTAAATGTTTGTTTTTTATTTTGCATCTGTCAAAATGCGTAAAATGAATCGCCAGGCCGCCATTTTGTTGACACTGACAGTGACAGATATACTTGAATTCACCTTGTTATTATTGGTTGCTTCCCCTGCCCCTATTAAGGCGATTTTTCTCAGAAATCATTCATTAAAAATGTTAATATTTAATATAAAAAAGCTACGCACCTCCGGCGGGGGGAAAGGCATGGGGCGACATTCCCACTCCCCCTCCCCTGCCACCCCACTGTTAAGACGACTTTATATAAGACCTTAGCCGGTGCAGATGACCAAGTCTTATCAAAAATCTCATAAGCCTTAACCAATTAATCAAGCGATTCAAATCAATACAAACCCGTCTCGCCTGTTCAATAAATCATCTTTGCCCTAAAGCCATTGACGTAATAACTGGTAAGTTGCCCGAGATAACACCATAGACTATGGAGCGAAAGTTTTAAGTTTTGACGTAAGGTGAACGAAAACGAAAGTAATCGGAAACTGTATGGATAGCTCGATGTGTCAGGGGCAGTGGGCGGAGGATTACGTGTGTTATTTAATTTAGAGAATATTTTGGTTTCTATGACATATATTTCGGCCTTGTGTGTTTATAATCGCACTGTCGTGTGAAACAGCTTAAGTACCTACTTGATTAGACTCTATGCCATCTCAGGACTCCTCACATTATTCTAGGAGGCAAGCTAGCTTCTATGCTTTTTATTCATGCAAAAAATTATTGAGCTCCTGTTTCTATAAGAAAAGGAGTCCACTATTTCGAAAATCGTCATGAGTTTAATATATCTACAATCTAATTTAAATAGGTTCTCGAAACAGATGACGCGCCCTGGGCAGTCAATCCTTGAAACACCTTGCTGACTGCTCGTACCGACAAGAGTGAAGAGTATGATTGAAAAAATGCGAGTGAACACACAATTTAAACAGCAGGTATCAATAACCTTGACATAGAGGCATACCATAGTTTCCGACAGGAAAACTCACGAGACATGCAAACAAACAGACACACGATTTCCTGACAATATGGTGCACGCGACCGTGGTTCCGTCACGCATGTCCATATGATAATCACGGGTATGTATACTAATATTTAAGCTAAACATGCAAATGTATTGGGTCAAAGACATCTTCGTAACCAGTGAATGTAACCGATTGTTTTTCTTGTCAAAGTAAATAGTCAGAAGAAAGAATAGAATCGGGCCCGATCCTCCAAATCAGATCAATCAAACAAGTTATCTTATTGCTCTGTGGTATATATATTTGGATATATATGCCATAGCGGGAGGGCAGGCCAAGAGGGTTTCAGAAATTCTCCAACAAGTACTCGTAAAGTCGTTCACTTTTTCTCGAACAGAGCACGGTCAATTCACTGAATCAACAAATATCGATTTATCTAGAAATTGTAGTTGCGTCACTACTCAACTGTAAGGTCGATAAACAAGAAAGAGGTGTAACCACAGATAATCCGGTGTGACGAAGAATGCAAAGAGATTCGAGAACGTTGTTATTTTTGTCTCCATCAATAATATTTTTGCTTTTGTACACAAAATTATTATTTCTCAAATATGCTTGGAAATTCGAGCATTATTTTGACAACCTTCTTCGAAATAAATCGAAAATGCTGTACTTGTAAAATACATGGGAGCAGCGGCCGGCAAAATTAGTATGAAAATCCATATCTGTCGTGTTTAGCGGCCGAATAAATTACTATGAAAACTCCTATCAAATGTGTAATTTTAAGATGGAAGGAACTTTTTACTTCGAATCATGGCAACCAAAGAGGTAACACAACAAAGATTTTATTTAAATCTCGAACTGGCTTAGCAAATAGAGCTGTTTAAAGTGACAATGAAACGAATGAACATATTGGCGCGAGTTGTTCGTTGTTCGTCATTGATTCTGAAATTTATAATTAATTTACTTAGTTTGAATTTCCGCGCATGATTTGAGAAAATATTATACAAGCCTTGGCCGGAACCAGGCATTGATGGACTCACGTATGTGTGCCTCGGCACACATTTACACGTTCTTCCATCAATGGCTCTATTGTCGGCCGCTGCAGTAATGTACTATATCTTAGGCCCATAGACTACTGATATAGTTTTAGGATGAAAGAAAATTGTTTATGTGCATCAATATTAGTAAGTTGATGATTAAGAACCAGAGTTACCGACATAGCTTGCAGAGTAGGCAAGCTGAAGTGGCAGTGAGCTGACTACGTTTGTCGGAGGACCGATGGCCGTTGGAGCAGACGAGTCCTAGAGTGGTAAGCGTAGTGCGAGACGCCCCCCAGCTAGCTGGACCGACGACCTCAAACAGGTGGCTGGGACAGAATGTTTGCGAAAGGCGGAGGAGAGGGTGTTGTGTCGCAGCATGCGAGAGGCCCATGTCCAGCAGTGGACTGCGATAGGCTGAGTGGATTGATTGAGATGATTAAGATTAGTTAATGTTGTTTAGGAGTAAGTTGTTATTTGTAAAAGTACGATGGTATTGACATCGTCACATATCGTGTATAAAATTCATATAATAAAAAAATATTATTAAATATATATGTAGGTAAGTTATCTTTTTTATTTTGCCGAAGTATCGTACTTTATAAAGTTTAAAAGTAAATAAGGGAGTTGATTGACATTTACTGAGTTTGTGAATAGTTTTAGTTATGTTAGGAAATTATATTGTTATTCAAAAAGTTTGTTAGTTAATTGAGTGAAATTTACACAGTGAATATATTTTTTATCGTAGGTCGAAATATGGGATATTTCAAGAAGCCACATTGGTTATTATAGTAGGCATTAATAAAAATGCGAAAGTTATAAAGGAAAGTTTTATCAGCCAAATATTTGCTGGATTCGTAACATCCTCGGTGGTATTTATTTTATCAGTACATAGCTTGGTCAGTGGCTCGTCTTAGGGGCTTTTCTACATATCACCCTTTTACGAACAAGAAAATATCGAAATTTTTACAAGTTAATTTTAATGGTATTTCTAATTACATCCTTCTTTTAAACAGATCTTGGTTTACAGTAGGACACCAGAAAACCTACGATCAAAGTCACGGTAAAGCCCGGGACTTCGAGAATTCTCAGAATAAAATTAGAATCGAGTTTTTTTGAGCCAGATGTATCAATAAAGAAAGCAATTTGTTTGTGGTTTTTGTAATAATGCCATCGGACAAGGAGAACAATCTCTCGTCAATGTCCAAGATGTCGGTCTTATTGTGTTTAAAGGTTTGTAATCTAGTTCCAAACTTTCAATACATTTTCAGAACTCCATTTTTAATGGTGGTTTTGATTTTTTTGTGAGAACTTCGGGTAAGTACATTTTCTTTATTTTTTTATACTGCCTGTTCCATATGATTTTGAAACGATTTGTCAGGTTCGTTGTGTACTGTAGAGCTACTGGTACTAGGTTCGGCGTCCATTATTTCCAAATGTGGCATTTGAATACGAGGAATATTTAAAAAAAGTCTACAATACAGTTTTTCCGCAAAAGCAATTAGTGCAGTTTTACTCAAATTCGATGAAAAAGAATCCGTATTTTAGGACTGTAAACATTGGTGGCCAGTGTGTCGACTCTCGAGTTGAAAGTCTCGGGGCCCAAGACAATTTAATTTACAAAAGTCCCGGGACTTCGAGACACGAAACGTCCCGAGACCCAAACCCTATTGTACAGGGACTAACCCTGACTAACTCACTGTTGCTATGCATCCACTTCTTTCTACCAACCATATCTCATAATGAGCCTGTTCACATTCCAGGGTCCAAAAGAAAAGCTGGCTCAAATGAGATGTAATTCTCGTAACTTTGTCGATGTCTAGACGCAGTTTTGACCACCATCACAAAGAATTTGTTCCTTTGGAAGCATTTGCGGATAAAATAAAGATCTAAAATAGTTGGTGAGTTTGTATTTTTTTCCACATTTTGTCTTAATAAGATTCCACAGCAGCTGATTGTTCTATATGTCCTCAATATTTTCTACGTCTGCCCCACAAAGATGCAGTTTCTGCTACATATTCATAGCATAATGTTGGAATAGTTGTGAGCCACTGAAGTGCATCGGATCGGATGCCGCTGCGCCGACGCCGTTAAGAAAGCGGGTGCTGCACTATTTTTGATAAATTAGATGGTTCTTGAGTGAGGGATGTAACTTGGGTATTTCGTTGATGATTTATCGTTTTCATCAGCGCGATATTGTAAGATATGTGCTCTTCTTTGCATTATCACAAAATTATCATTATTTTAGTGTAAGAACGTTATAAGAACTATAAATTGAATTCACAATGAGCTGATCGTGATTACACGATCAACATAGAACATACATAGAACATACATACATATACATACATACATACATACATCATCTAGAACATACATTTATCAATCAACACATTAGTGTTGTTTGATAAATGTATGTTCTAGATTGATGGATATAAAGATTTATAGATTCTGATTGAGCCTTAGTATACCTACATTTGTGATGACAGTGACCTATCATGACAAAACCGATGGTCACCTTTATTATGTAATCATATTTATTTGACCGGAACGGCTTGCAGTTTTTGAACCAAACACTATTTTATCCGACAAAACAGGTAAAAATTTAAAAGAAATGCCATTAAACGTTTTTATAAAATCTTGTTTTCTTTCTAAATGTTACATTATTCAGAAATTGGATTGAATAGACTAGACGATTAAAGAGTGGAATGATAAGTCCAGTGTCACTTAAATGTTAACGCAACATTAGCGTCAGTGAAAGTCAGACATTTAAAAATTAAATCAATTATTTACATTCTGGTTCTCATGAGACACCGTTGACATTAAATTGTGTTGTTTTTGCATAACTATCTAACTCTAGAGCTGTTGCCTCCGTGAGTCAAACTTAAAACTCCGTTTAAAATCGTCAAATCAGTATACTAAGTAGTGGCCTCCAACCAAGATTCCTAGAAAAAGCTTGTGTTTCTAAGAGAATGCACCTATAGGTGCTCATTGAAACGCATTTTTTACCGACGTAAAAAAAGGAGGAGGTTCTTAAGTCAAAGCGTATATGTTTTTTATCTATGACCACGCATAAGTTTTTATTTATTATCTTTATAAACTTGTGTCATAAATCTTGTGTCACAAAAGTCTTCGCATTAGGTTTGCGAAAGTCATGAAACCATTGAATAAATCTACATGCATATTCTTACATTTAACTATAACTCATCACAACTAATTATCACAACAAAGTCATAAAATTAGAATACCCTTCATCAAAAATTGGCATTGACACACTATGGTTTGGATGTCAAACAAAATAGTAACTGTATTAGTTTCACAAAGCAATTAACAGGGACAAGGGCATAGTAATAACAAAATAACTGTAGAAATAAATAGTTTGAATTTCATATTATATTATTTCGACCTTTTATGTGCATATTATCTTTGCTATAGTGTTGGGAAATATGTTCTAGTTTTGGTAAAAGAAATCATTGGCAGAAATAAGAATGGAATATAATATCGATCACAATTATTTCATTCTTTATTTCGTTGTGCGTTACATATTTAATTAGCTGTCAATCACTATTACGATACAAGAAAACAATCGTGTACAGTACAACTATTTTCTTAATGTCCCTCGGCAAACTTCGTGTTTCGTCAGTCGTCGGATTTCTATAAGTAAATTACATTAAGTTAAAAGAGTATTAACAACTCTATATACTTCCAAGTTGATTGAGAGCGTCCCGTCTGCATCAAGTGCAAAGGCAACTTCCATCCATTTTCCAATTTTTCGTCAAAGACAAAAGTTCGTATACCGGTGAAATATGCCAACTTTGCCAATCAAGGTATCTTTTCCCAGCATATATAAGCAAATATAAATTTCTTTTAGGGCAAAGATACTTTGATTGGCAAAGTTGGCATCAAGGTATCTTTGCCCTAAAAGCAATTGCCCTAAAAGCAATTTGTAAGCAAATCCGCTAGATTTGCTTATAAATTTATTTTAGGGCAAAGATACCTTGATTGGCAAATTTGGCATATTTCACGGTACAGGAGTTACTCTCAAGAGAACTAAGACTGTTGTCATTAGCTACAAGTACTTGTAGTGTCATATAATGTAAAATATATTAATGATTTGTGTGTGTTTATATTAACATTTAGATAAGCTAGAATTAACATCTTTGAAGTTTTCCAGAGCAGGATTTCAGGAAGATCATTCTCGAGTAGGACTTCAACTCCGATTAGGTTATTTCTATCATACGCTTCCAGTCTTCAATAGAAAATGAACTTAATTTAAACCAACACAAAATAACCAATTAATTATAAAATGTTCATATTTTATTTACTTTTCAACTAAATGATGATTTCCACCAAACGGCTCGCATCGCATCGGATCGATAAAGATACGAACGGATGCGGCGACAGCCGATCGCGTCCGGCAGGATATCGAACATACGATCGGCTCCGCACCGGCGCTTCGCCGTCGCTTGCGAACGTATCTGTTTCTGCGCCTAGTCAAACAGTTTCATTCCTACCGTGTTGACGATATGACGATACGACGACAGGCGAACGGAGCCGATCACGCGTCGCAGCATATTTTCGACTCCGATCGCGTGTCGCGGAAGACACCGACGGTCAAGCTGCTGTACGCGGCTTGATAATATAGACTTTAAATACTGTGTACACGATTTGATATCGTTTAAACATTGTAAAATCCGGTCCGATCCGATGCGATGCGAGCGGTTTGGTGGAAATCATCCTTAAAGCCGCTTTTTTACCAGTAGCAGACGCTTCCCTTATCCTTAGCTCAAAGTTTAATAGTGCTACACTCCAAGTCACATACATATTAATCTAGTAGTCGTTTAGTTTGTGGTTGACGCAAAAGTAAACATAAACGAAGCAATGGCGGTTTGTGGACGGACAACAGTGCTGCCACCTATGGAGAGCTTTGTTTCTAACCCCCTTCACTTAAAGGTAGCAAGCTTTGTGAATTAGTCAGAGCTATTATTAGTCGCAGGCACATATTTACGGCAGCAACTAATATAAAATGTGAAACATAAAAGATGGATGGATTTTTTTAAAACAAATGAATGTTATTATGAAAACACGTGATATTTTCAATCCACTACAACAGCAATAATACAAATTTTTATCTAACAAAAACGTCACCTTTATAGCAACGTTACAGATTTCTTACAAAGGGTTAATAGTTCATTTCGACCACGACTCTTTACGGTACAATTATATTTATGAAAAGAAAATGGCGACAGACTATGTTTACAACACCTGCCGTTTGATAAGTGTGGACAATCGATTTTAATATTACGTTAAGTGGATTGAAATGAAATACCTGTTTTATTTTTAGCGAAATAGTGTTTAAGGACGTGACCTAGACTGGTTAACAAAATACAGATGCTGGTAACTGTTCCAAAATACAAGTGTCTTTAATTAGTTATTAAGAATAAGACCGCCACCTCTTAGAAGTTAGATTCTGAATTACCTATAAGAACGCATGAAAAGGTAAGTAACGATTCTATATTATTTGCAAGAACAGCTTTTGACAGTAGATACTTCGGGTGGATTGTACCGAGAGCTACGTTATAGTTTCCGTCAAAGTTAATTTTAACAGTACCTAGCACTAACAATGATCATAGATTTGAACTACGAGTACCTACTGTTGCACCATCATGTAAAATGTAAAAGTTAAAGTTAAGAGCGGCCAACCCATCATACCTTTCATACAAACGCTCGTACGTGATTATAACGTTGTAACACATATTTCATTGAAATTTTTGAAGTAATGAAAAATTATTTGAAATTTTTGAACTAACTTTTGTCATCACGCTTTCAAAATTAACTTTCAAACTTATTTTATCGGCGGGATTATTCAATATATTTAAAATACAAATTATTCTGCTGCAAAATATTTTAAGGAAACAAAGTTAAGTTAAAATATAATAGAAATTTGCTCCACAACTTCAATACAAAGTAGGTATTGCTTTCATAGTTTTTAAAACATTATTTTTCGCTTCCTCGTCCGTCCTACCTAATAAAAATACAGCGTTCGGTCTTACACAACAGACTTATGCGAATTAATGTTATTATAACTTAATTACCTATGTTTTATAATACCTATATCCACTACTTCAAAATAACACATGAGTGAACTTCCAAATATTAAAACTATAATCTGTCCATATTCCACTGTCCAATGATTAGTTTATTCATAAGAGAACTGACATAGTATATAAATTTTCAAAGACAGAAGTGTTAATTTTAGCAAGGTAGAAGTTACTAGATTAGAAATCCTTGGAGATAAACACATTGTTGATGTGCAAAAAAACGGATGGGACTAGCACAAAACATAAAAAACAAGCATGAGACCACAGTGAAAAGGAATTCAATGCTAAACTCCAAAAAATAAATTACACACACCTGCCCTAAGTTGAGCGGTTAATGTTATCCTTATTTGTGACGTCATTTAACTATTGTTAAAATGGTGCAACCCTTTTTTCGTTTAACCGGAGATTTGACGGCTGACAAGGTATTGGTATTGTTTTTGGTATCGTATCGTTAAAGTTACTTGGTGCAACTTAATCTAAGTTATTTTCAAACAACAAAAAGTTACAGCGAAAAGTATTTATTTTAGTTATGCCTTTCATGATTTTCTCTAGCCACAGATTATGTAAGGTTGAAAATAAATAAACATGAAAATTAAACAATACATCCATCCAACATTTCCAGTTTTAGCTGACCTCACATTCTATAGGCTTTTATTTATTTTATTATTTATGTACATACAGTAAAATAGATACGGATATATTAGTATTGAGTACAAAGGTACTGCTTATTTCTTAAGAAATTTCTTCCAGTAGACCTGCGAAAGGAGAAATGAAAAAGAAATGTAACAATAGTGCGTGAGAACAAGAAGAGAAGAATTTGATTTTGTGACGTCTTAAACTAGAATATTAAATATACTTAGATATAATGCAAAAAAATATCATATACTTAAATAAATACATAATTCTAAAATAAATACAAATATAAATAATAATAAAAATATTATTATATTTATATTATAATATAAATATTTAAATTCTCACAGCTAAGAGGAAAGGTAATGCTCTTTTACTCGATATTTGGAATGAGAAATAGATTTCAAATCTCGAATGCTAGGCGATCGAACGTACAATGAGTAGTCAGCTTATACTGGAAATGTATAGCTTGATATGTCGTCGTGCGTACCTCTCGCACCTTCTTGTCTTAATTAATTAAGACAAAGAAAGTATTGTACAAACAAAAGCTACTACTAATCTCAGACAATATGAAGAAGCGTGAAAATTACACTGTAGAGGACAAAAACATTGACCCAGTTCCGTGATATTGGAGATCGAATGAAATCTCTTTATCGACGATTACGATACTTTGGAGAGAACAATGAGTGAGATGGAATGTTTGTCGGTATAATAGTAATTAACCAATCGATAAAAAGTTACAAGTGAAATGTGTGGTTCCTGTCGTGTTTTCTTTACTATCATTCTTGTGGTGTAAGTTGTGTTTTAATAGTGTCAGTCTTTGAAATGATTGATTGACGTAGATAGTCAAAGATTTTATTGTTGAATATCAATTACTTTTTTTATATAAAACTTTATAGTAAACTGTTTACTATTTACATACATTTATTTTGGATTGCATAATTAATATGTGATTATGGCATTTGCAAAAACCTGGTGGCAACGGAAATTTAGTAGGACATTTAAATAAATTCATATTAAACATGTACTTACGTAATTTGTCTATTCGGTGTTGACAAAAACTAAATCACAATGGACCAAAGAGTTAGGTAATAATGAGAGCAAAATTGATATTTATATATCCAAAATAATAAGACTTCCGCAAATTACAAATAACTTTTTCCGCAAAACTGAATATTTTGGATATTGCGTGTGTGTTGAGGCCTGTGTCCCAGCAGTGGGAACCATATAGACTGGTTATGTTAATTTATTTAATTTATTTAAGATTACAAAACGTAGTTTTGTATAATTCCGGATTTGCTTGATGAAATAAAGAGATATTGACTTGTCGACCACAAGTTTTTGAAATGTTACATTCAAATGGTGCTAACATTTTCTGATATATTTTTTTTTGCCTTTAGCAGGCATTACAAGCGAATTTATAGTTCCTGTTGTTATAAGGTAAATTCAGATAACCTGCAGTCCTGTATCATCAGTACGCTCTGCGGTACTGGTACATATTAGATAGGTATTCGTATTACTTAGAAGCATGGTTAACTCATGAGAAAAAATCAATCATGAAACACAACGCATTTCCGCAAAGAAACAGCTATTTAGCGGAATACTTCTATACAATTAGTTTGGATATTACGTTGGTTCACATGAGTAATTACAACACGTTTGCACCAGAGAAACGGAAAAGTAAAAACTCGATAGTAATTGTGCGAACCAATTCTCTCACTGTATTGTGTCGTAAAATAATAATGTGGAGCATTTTTGTTGGCCGTAAGTGTATTGTCGAGGAAAAGGCGCGGGCGTATGAATAGATTTTAAATAACAAGCCTATGTTAAACAATGGTGTAACGCCAGTTATAAAAAGTTGGTGTTTAATTAAGTACGGTACTGCTTCTATATATTGTATATCATGTTCATCTTTATAATCAACTGATCATGTTTTCTCGTGAGAGCTGTTTGTTTCCTAGCCTAGCAAGCCTACTTGCGGGCTACTAGTCAAGCCTACAGCTTTACCATGAAACGTCTATCGGTAAATCGGAATGCCTGAAACCTGAAATTCGAGTTGAGACACGAAAGTACACCTCTGCCTAAACCTTTGGGGAAAACAGACATGATGCCCTCCACCGTTTCCATGACAACATATTTCCAAACAAACCAATTCCTCTAGGGAAAGTCCTTATTCATCGACACTACACGATAGATGACTCAAGCAGTGACAATGCCAGAATAAGCGAGCGATAAACAAACTAAATGAGCTATAGCGTGTCAACACAAATTGTATGAGCACTTTCTTTTAAGTAGATGCGCAATGTTAGTTTCAGTGGCTACTTTATGCAACGTCAGTATTGTTGTGCTTTGATTCATAACTATCTTCGAGCTTCTAGTTGAAAAAAAGTAGGTCAAACATATTTATATGTGGTCAAATAATGTTACTAAAAAATATGAGAACTTTAAGTATCTTGAAATCATTTTATAGTACCTACTGGCCACTAAGGACCAACTTATGTCAAAAGGACCAAAAGATACAATTTTCTCGAAAGTCGAAATTTTAAAAAATATGTCAAAACTGTAATTTAATATCAATTACCTAACAATCATATGTTATTGAATGTATTGATGAAGAGAACTTGTATAGAAACCATGATTCATTTTGTTTTTTTTAGAAAACACAGTATTCGTTAAAAAACGTTATAGCCATCTTATTTATTGTTTATTGAAATCCTGATGGTAAAAAATATTCTTAATAAACCTGTTCGAAAATAGCAGAATGATGTAGACATTGACTTCCGATCTCACGTTTGTAATCTTATAGAATGATGATTTTTAAGATTGAAATTCACGCAAGAACCGAAACTATGATAAATAGAGCATAGAGGTCAAATGAACCAAAACCTCGATTTTGGTGAAAACTTTGAAATAACTCCTTGTTTGGCCAGGGATCAAACTCGATCTTTTTTACAAAAGTAAAAACTACTCCGTGTTGTGGTGTTCACTGATATTTTAGGTGGTTGGTATGTAGTTAAGCTTACGAGTGTTATAATAGAATTTGATACGAATCTAATTCATTCCATTTTACTATGCTCGTGGGATCCCATTTATTGTTCTATACAACATAATAATGGAAAGATTTTCTCAAACGATAGATTTGTATTACGATTTGGTCAATGACATGAAACAACGGACTTCACCTCAAAATGACGGTTAGATAATAATTACGATACTTACGTTATGATTTAAATAATGCTTTGGTTATAATTTTTATGAACTACGAGTGAGTTTTGCTCAGATTATTTAAGGATGTTATACGATGATTTTTTAATAAGAATGAATAAATACAGGATGTCTCAGAAAAAAAAAAAACTTTTTTAGATGGATTAAAATTTTACAAATATATTTATATATACACGTTAAATTACAAAATCAGAAACTGAAGACATGGGAAAACTACTTTTTGAAAATAACATTATTCAATTTCTCCTTCGCGACTCTGGCACACTTCAAAGCGATCTATAACATTCATGAAAACGCGCCTCAGAAGTTGAGTAGGAATATTGTTGATTTTTTGTTTTCCGTCAATTCAGATATGTTTGATGGATTACTGTTGTACACCCGACTCTTCAGGCAACCCCAGAGGCAAAAATCCGTAGGTGTGAGGTCTGGGCGAGCGCGTTTTCATAAATGTTAAAGATCGCTTTGAAGAGTGCTAGAGCTGCGAAGGACGACATTTGAATAATGTTATTTTCAAAAAGTCATTTTCCCATGTCTTCAGTTTCTGATTTTGTAATTTAACGTGTATATATAAACATATTTGTTATATTTTTATGCATCTACAAAAGTTCTTTTTTTCTGAGACACCCAGTATAAAATTGTTAGTAAATGAAAACTGCTCAAGTTAATAGTATAGTGATACTACATCTGGCGATCTATTCTGTGAAAATGTCACAGTCAAATCGTAGCTGAAGCGAACTGTCAATAGTGTCAATCCCTAGACTTAGATGGAATGACAGCTCACTTCAAGTAAGTTTTCACGGTGGGATTTTTACAGAATAAACCGGCTGGTGGCTTTTTCAATAAGTTTGATGAAAAAGTAACTTGGAGCCGAAAAGACAGATTTTCAATAGCCAGGTAACTTCCAAAAGAAAAACTGTCAAACAGTATAAATGATCTCAAAAACTCAGTTAATTTCTACGACTCTAGAAAAGTTACTGTAATGATATTCAATAAAAATCTTACCTGCGCCAGATTCAGCGGCGCTCTTCCAGGCGGGGTGCTAACTTGGTTGGACACCAGTGACGCCAGCGCCACCCTCTGGTTGCCCGACATCGCTCTGATGATGGGCAGGATCTGCGCGAACTTGCCCACGTGGTCCTTCCTCTCCAGCGCCCTCAACACAGCATCCTTTATCATCCCCTCCTTAGCTCTTATCTTATGAGATGACTTATAGTTCTTGACCAAAGTCTTTCGGGGCGAAGTATCAAAATCTTCAAATGTATCATGTCTCTCCTCAAAAGAATCCAAATTGTACTGGGGTCTATGGGAATTCGTCACTCCAAGTGGCTTTACTATCCTAACAGGAGGTTTTACTACAGTCTGATATTGCCTAGACTCCTGCGCAATCATTACCTCATCAGGGTCACTGAATTCAAAGTCTTTTAAATCATCTTCCGCTTTCAGGAGCGCTACGAACGCCGCGACGAGAAAAACTCTCGACAGACGCGCCATTTTATTTTATTAAATAGTTTATTTAGTTAATTATCTTTCTATAACGCAATACAGTTTAATCATATTAGCACTTCGCACGAACACATTTTAGGTGAAAAAATAATAATAATAGAAAAAAAAATTGTGAGCGCGCGTTGATGTCTTTTCCGCAGCGATGCGCGCACGCAGAGCTCCGCGCTTCAACGTCAAATGGACGCGTGCGCTCCCCCACACACGCACACAAACATACTCTCTCATTTTGTATACAGGTGTCGGATAATACCGGAACTGACGACTTTCACCATGATGCTGAGGTCATCACTGGTCATCTGATAAGTTCTCTTATCATTGGACAATAGATCCTTAGATTGTAGGTATAAAAGTTAATTCCGCTGTCAGAATTTACATCTATTCATTCATGGTATATTACGTAAGCGAGAAAAAATAATGTATGGGCTCGATATTATTAGTAATGATGATAACGCAATTATTTTTGTCTAGTACGAAACGAAGCTTTCACAGTTCGGAAGTTATTGTTACGAAAGACATTGATCGACGTATTGTTATCGACAGACTTGGCTACGACTGTGAACATTTCCTACCAGTGTAAAAGGAACTCTATTTCAATATAACTAACGTAGAATTATCCATGTCAAGAAGTAGCCAAATTAAGTTGGTCAAAATTAGATAATACTTTACATATTCATCAAGAGATATTTGATACGTGTAAAAACTATAGTAATAGAAATTATGTCAAATTATTGTATTACGTTATTTGAGTGACATTATCTTATAAAGCGGTGAAAGCGCTTTTATTTATGTAATTTTAAGTTAAATGTATCAGTATATGTATATATGTTGTTGTAGATTGAGTTAACGTAAATAGACTAGAATATGACTAAGATAATCCTAATCGCTCTTAAGTATATGGACATTATTTATACCACATATCTATTATAATAAAACAGTAACGAAGAAGTTTTGTCCGTTTGTTTGTCTGGATGTATGTTCCGGATTGGTGCAGAAACGGCAGAAGGGATTTGGATGAAATTTGGCACGCATATAGTTTATAACCGGGATTAAAAAATAAGGTAGGTACTTTAAATCCCGGTAGTACATTCCCGTGGGATATATTCCAACATCCACGCAGAAGAAGCCGCCGGCAAAAGCTAGTAACAACATAATATTGAAAATGTTTTATGGTAACACAATCCTGACCTTGCCTAACTTAGTCTTTATTGTCAATTTTGTATCCATGAGTGATTATGGTTCTAATGTGCATTGGGTCCTTTGATAAAATAATTTACATTACTGCTTTAATAACCATTTCCAGATAATTGATTATGAATAGTAGATTGTTATACAAGGGTCGAAAGGAATCAATTCCCATACGAGGTATTTAGACGCCTTACCGCAGCGAGGGCGGCCATAGTCCGAGTAGGGATTGATGACTTTCACCCGTGTTAAACACTCTACTTTTCATTTCGAATATAAGGAAAGTAGAAAAAAAGAAAATCTAAAATATTTATTGATAACTAGCTTTTGCCCGCGGCTTCGCTCGCGTTAATTTAGAATTTAAAAATCAATTCGGGTTGTTCAGGGAATTATAGTTACGAGGATGAGAAAACCGGTCTATCGACACTCTAGACTCAGAAAATGTATTAAGTATTTAAATAAAAAATAAAAAAACTCTTAACACATCACTAAAGTTTCAACAATAATATAATTCAATCATGATTCGAAAGACATGTGGCGCCATCTATTATCATAAGAACGTTATTGTTGTTTTCCTCGGGAACAGTACTTTTTTTTCGGGATGAAACGTACCCTTTGTCGGTTTCTGTACACCTGACTACGTATATGCAAAATTTCAGGATGATCGGTTCAGTGGTTTAGGCGTGAAAAGGTAACAAACAAACTTACTTTCGCATTTATAATATTAGGAAGGAAGGAAGGATAATAATAATAATAACATGAGACTAATTTTTAATCAAATATTAATCTATAAAACCATTGTTTTGAATTCCGGCACAGCTAGTATCCCGGGTTAGTATCCCGCCAAATTATAGTATTTTCTAATTTTTTAATATGGAACACACTGCGTCACCGCCGCGGGCCGTTCTGCTTATTAGGCTTTTTTTAATTCACACTGGCTGTTTATACACTCACAAGATCGCAGCATTATTTTATGTTTAGTTTTATCCATATTTTTCTTATATTTATTTTTCGTAGCCGACTACCTCACCAAATTTAGTTCTATTTTTTAAATTAATTTCCGGCCTAGAGAGGGAATCAATTACTATGAGTCTTTCCCGCCCAAAGATGGGGAGCAGCGTCTTCCACCCGCTACTCGTATCAAACAAACCCTACTTTCCGAGTATGAGAAATGAAAAAGATATTTTCATTTCTCATACACGGAAAATAGTGTTTGTCTAAATACCCCTTATGGGAATTGATGCCTTTCCACCCTTGTATAACAATCTACTATTTTAGTAGTAAGATAATTTTATGGTAGTTCATAATGATTTTTATTTATTTTATTTATCGGATGTCCAACAGAAGCTACAAAATAACATGCATGTTTACAAAACCGGAACAAATATAAGTATGCGCTTCAAATTATAGGATTTACTGATTTACTAAAGTACATAAGTAGTAAGTTCAGTATCCTCATATTTTCTTTACCTCTATAACTTAATTTATAGAGATGCATATTACGAACAGGCTTTTCTTATATGAAATAGACCGCTATAATATATGATATATCTCCGTTATGATAAATATCACCTGTACAAAAGTTTCCTACAAAAAGGTAGTAATGCGAATTGTCTCGCTCTGGTAAAACATCATATTATTGTGAGACAGTTATCATTGCCTAGTAGCCGCTAGACACATGTCGAGGTAAAACTACACAACTTGTATGATCGTTTTATGTGTGATAAACAAGATTTGAATTTTCTCAATGAAATTCTTAAATTCATGTATTCATTCACTCACACGCATGCGATTTAGCAAAAGAGTTCCGTTAGCACTAAGGAAAGAGTTTCAAAATGAAACTTATTTGAGATGCAAGTTTGTATGGAACTTCGTCATTTTTGCCCATGAGAAATCCCATCACACACGGGTACACGGCTTGTGTGACTAATAAATGGACTCTCCCAATTTTTATGTTTTCTAAAATGGTACGTAATTTTGCTATATTTAATTACTAGCTTCCACCCGTGACTTCGTTCGCGTGGAAGTTGTAAGACACCACAATATCCGGACTATCCTAATCTTAATCCTAACTAATATTATAAATGCGAAAGTAAGTTTGTTTGTTTGTTACGCTTTCACGCCATAACGGCTAAACGGATTTGGATGTTTGGTACACAGATAGACAATAAGCAGCACCCTAATTACGTAACACACTATCTATCACAATCTGAATCATTTTAAAGCCTATTGATTATTCATTGCTTAATATGTTCGAAAAATGTGTCTGCTCATCAACGTAAATAACGCAATGAATGTTGTTGAACTGTCAAAATGAAACCCATTCCTACTGTTAGTGTGTTACGTAATTACCCCGCTGGGTAAGGACATAGGTTAATTATTACACCTGTCACTATGTAGATCGACTGAATGGTGTAGCGTAACTAAATGAGATTATTATGGTACCTACATTTTATAGAAAATGTAGGTACTGCGATACAGGTCAATAATTCTAGGTACTTATTTATTTAGATTTATTCTAAAAGAGTGATGAATATAAATTAATGTAGATGGATGGAGAGGGAGAGGAAGGTCAAAGAAGAAATGAATGGATTGTATGAGGAATGATATGAAATAAAAAGGAGTAAATGATAGCGTGCCGGTTGAGAAGTAAGGAGGAAGAAAACTTGTTGCACCGACCCTAAATAGGTAACATTGAATAAGGGCAGGTAAATGAGGAGTTTTTTTTTTAACAATATCTAACAGATATAGAACAAAATTAAATACCTAATACCTACAAGGTCATTTGAAACTAGAAAATAATTTCTATAAATACTTTCCGAACTATTTGCAATAAATTTACTTTATTATATCGGTAAAATTTTCTCTAAATCCCACTTTATATTTGACAACGAAACAATAATATCTTTAAAGATAATTTTCCTCCAGAACAACATTGTCTCGGCGGCTTACAAACGAAAGAAGGAAACAATTTATATATTAGAAGCGTGCGGTTTGTCGATAGGTACTTGTTACTTTCTTTGTGATTGAAGCTTTGTTGTGCCGGTTGTGCGTAACACTGTTAAGACAACGTCTACGGGGTGTGTTTAAATTGAAACAATGTCATTTTCCCAAACATGCCTGAAAATTCGAGCATTACTTTGACAACCTTCTTCGAGATTAACCGAAAATGCTGTATTGGTAAAATACATGCTAGCAGCGGCCAGCAATGTTAGTATGAAAATCCATGTCCGTCGTGTAATTTAAAAATGGAACGAACTTTTTACTTCGACCTAAGGCAACCAAGGAGGTAACTTATCAGATCAAAGATTTTATTTAAATCTCGAACTGGTTTAGCAAATAGAGCTGTTTAAAGTGAAAACAAAACGAACAAAAAAAAAAGCGGGAAAAGTTATCATTGTTCGTCATTGATTCTGAAAATAATTAATTTAATTAGTTTGAATTGCCGCGCATTATTTGAAAAAAGTACCTATTACGAGTATACAAGCCTTGGCCGCAACCAGCATTACGTAACACACTAACAATAGGAATGGGTTTAATTTTGACAGTTCAACAACATTCATTACGTTATTTACGTTGTTGAGCAGACAAATTTTTCGAACTTAAGAAGCATTAATATTAGTATTAGCATTAGTTAGCGATTAGCAATAGGCTTCAAAATGATTCAGATTGTGATAGATAATGTGTTACGTAATTAGGGTGCTGGCATTGATGGACTCACGTATGTGTGCCTCGGCCCACATTTTCACGTTCGTCCATCAATGCCTCTGTTGTCGGCCGCTACAGTAATGTACTATTTTGAAAATATTATTGTTTTTTGTTTTAGGAATTTCTCAGCAGCAGCCTGAATTCTGGATTTGTTCCCGGTTAATCCCTTAACATGTAAATTAAACATAACTGGCGAAACAGGTACACCTCTAGCTAACCCTATGGAGATTACAGCACCCTAATTACGTAACACACTATATATCACAATCTGAATCATTTTGAAGCCTATACCTAATCCATTGCTTCATATGTTCGAAAAATTTGTCTGCTCATCAACGTAAATAACGCAATGAAAGTTGTTGAACTGTCAACATGAAACCCATTCCTACTGATAGTGTGTTACGTAACTACCCCGCTGGTGTGATGATAATTTACTTTATGAGGATATTATAAGTGTTCGTACCAGTCATGAAAGTAATAATTAGTGTGATAGTAAAACATGAATAGTAATAAAAAGAAAATTGGTCGGTTATTTCATCCTACAATGGCAGTACAAAAAATACTCAACTCGTGTAATAAATGAATGGCTAGTAAAAATGTTGGAATGGGCAGTTAGGTAAATAGTTCGGCAGTTCATAGGTTAGGTTGGAACTGTGACCAACAACGCGCGAGCCGAATTGCTCACAGCAACTAAGCCAGGCCACCCCGACCAAATGGGTTTGGTTATGTTAGAACTGTGACCAAATGCGCGCGAGTCGAGCGAACGAAGCGAGCAGTGCCGCGGCAGCATCCGGCGAGTGCTACTTCCAAGTTAGATTTCTCACCCACTAAATCCGATTTGTTAAATGCCCACACGTAACTGCCTGTTAAGCCATTCTACTGCTAAATATTTATTAAATTACCCATTTAAATGTTTGTTATGACTTCTTTTTTATTTAATTTACTAATATTTAATTTTAATTTTATAAACATGCATTTTCTAATTTTTTATTTACCAAAGCTACAACAACAAACCGCCGCGCACCGCTTTAACGATCAGTGCCAATTTAAATGTTTGGGCTAGGCAAGTAGTTAAACGTTATCGATCCAAGTCATTTGCCTAACTGTTTGATTGACTGGCTGAACATCATTCGGGCTGCTAGTTGAACGCCGCCGTTTAGTAAAATTGCTAGGTCGTTAACTGAAAGGCTAATTAAGTTAGTTAGTTGGCTGTGACATCTACATACGTTTGAGATTATTCCAATGAACTAAATAGTTACAAGACGAATATATGCCTACACTTCATACACTATCTTAAACACGAAGCATTGAGTAGTGCTCAATAATTACTGCAGGCGCTTTTAGACTTGTAGTTGTACTTACTTCATTTACATACTTGTGTCATCATCATCATTTTTTAACTTGTTCCTGGGCCCAAGACTGTATAACATTGCTAACAAAAAAAAATGAAATTTTCTCCATGACAAAGAGAGATTGTAAACAGAAAGTGATCAGCTGGCTTCTATCACTTACATATGACGAAACTGAAAAACTGTTTCATGTCCCTGCATAAATACTCCGTAAGTTTCAAGTATTTATGTATTGTTAACGCCACACACACTCATAGACACATCCCATACATTGACACACCCCACACATATACACACCCCACACACATATTCACCCTCATCCGCTCAATCACATCCACTTCCACGCACACACACACACACCCAAACACACCCTCAACCCCACTCACACACACAACACAACACACAATCATACTTAAATTATTTTCTTGTTCTTAAATTATTCCCTATTAGTGTTATTTACTTAACTCAAAATTTATGGTAAATTTATTAACTTTAAATTATTTATCAAAAAAAAAAAAACTTACCTGGTTTATTTTGTACTTAGAATGATCCTTATCTTGTTAAATATTAAAACGGGAATTTAATTTCTTAAATTAAGTATAAAACTATAGTTAGTTTTTTGGCTCTAATGTATAATTAATATTATGTGAATGCAAATAAGGGTGGGCGCTGATACCTATATTACAAAATATTAAGTTATCTTAGCTTAGGTATTAGTTGCAACTCTAACTTGTAAGATAATGTAACTACCTTTCGGCCTATTTTATTTAACTTGTTTCTCTCTGTTAATTTTGAAGGTGCAAATAAACATTTTTATTATTTTATTATTATCATCATCATTAGCCTGCCTTTCTCCAACCATGTTGGTGTCGGTTTCCAGTCCAACCGGATGCAGCTGAATACCAGTATTTTACATGGAGCTACTAACTATCTGACCTCCACAATCTAGTTACTTGGTAACACGATACCCCTTGGTAAGACTGGTTGCCAGGACTTTTGGCCTTCTGGCTTCTTTGAGTATTGACGTACTTGTGTATATAAGTTTATTAAAATACTTGCTAATTCATTCTGATATGTTAAACAGAGTTTTAATTAACAGGCCAGTTGGCAACTGTCTACTTCCGTGCTGAACATGCACGTGATATAACCCTCGACGTAGGTGCCAATTATTCACTAATGGAATAGCAACAATACAAAAGAAGACTAGGTTAATTACTTAGTTTATTTGTTACTTACCTGACTGTGTCAGGAGTTTATCTTTTTATTTTCTTACTAGCGACCCGCCCCTGCTTCGCACAGGTGCAATGGCAACATGTCAAAACACCGAGATCTCTGGACTATATCTAAGTTAAATATGAATCTATTACACACATAACCCTTCCAGAAGAAATTCTCTATATGATGTTGAAAACCGCATTAAAATCCATTGCATAGATTTGAAGATCTAAGTGGGCATAACACGAGCGACACGCGTCAACGGCAGAGGCAACTGCAGCCGTCGACACCCGTCGACGGCTGCAGTTTCCTCTGCCGTTGACGCGTGTCGCTCGTGTGTATGAACACTAAGCGGTCACACAGAAAGATAAGAAAAGCGAATTTAGCAACCTATACAAATATTTTCAAACACGCTGTATATTAAAGGACATCAAACGCGTTAAGCAACGGCACTCAAGCTGCGGTTGAACGAAAGTACACTGCGTTTACACCGGCGTGCACTATCATTACTGCAGTATAGACAAACGTTCAGCTATCTGTGTTGCACGATGATGGCACCAAATGTAAACTTGTGGTATTTCACTGTTGAGTAAGGTGGGTCTGTTAAATGTGCAGGTGTGTACTTTCCCTTTTGGATTGATTTAGGATGTTGAAGTTGTATTTTGTTTGCAGAATTGTATTCTATAATCTTAACTGAATTTCAAGTACCATAATACCTATCCCTGTAATTGTTCCAAGTATGGTCACGTGGTTCTGTAGGTACTACCAATATTTTGCTGTACTTCTACAGTTTACAGTTCCATATCCCACAGAAAAATGTACATCACTGGCTTTTTGGTACCTCGTTATAAACTTGATCTTAAAATGTAAAATTTCAAAAGACTAATTTAGAGAATACCTTTTGTTAATGTATTTCTCAAATGACGAGAATAAAATAGAATTATATTTATTTGCAAAGAATGTAGGTATTTGTGAACCAGCTTAACGAGCGACTTAGCAGCACACATGGTGGCTGTCACATAGACGGCACTTGTGTCAATAACTTAAGTTACGCAGACGACATGGTGCTGCTCAGTCCATCGATAGGTGGGCTGAGGGAGCTACTCTCGATCTGCGATACACACGGCCTTAAATACAACTCCAAAAAGAACGAGATTCTGGTGTTTAAAACACAAAAACAACAGCCCCGCCGTGTACCTCCGATATATCTCAATGGCGTGGTACTAAACGTAGTTGAGAAAGTTAAGTATTTGGGCCACATTGTCACTAGTGACCTACGCGATGACAGTGATATAGAGCGGGAGCGCAGGGTGTTGGCGGTGAGGAGCAATGTGCTCGCCCGCAGGTTTGCTCGCTGCACGGCAGACGTTAAGGTGACCTTATTTAAAGCGTTCTGTCAGTCCTTTTATTCGAGCGGCCTGTGGGTGTCATATACAAGCCGAGCCTACAACATCTTGCGCGTACAATATAACAACGCTTTCAGGATGCTGCTGCGGCTGCCGCGGCGTTGTAGTGCATCGGGCATGTTTGCCGAAGCTCGCACGGATGGTTTTCATGCCATCATGCGTAAAAAAGCGGCTTCCTTGCTACAACGCTTGCGTAGCACTCGCAATGGCATCCTGAAAATGATTGTTAACAGGCCAGACTGTCCTATACAATGGCGCTGGGTAGAATTAGCTATAGGTACACGAAGATAATTATTATTAGGTGTACCTATGGTGCTACCACACTGAGCCACGAGGGCGGGCTTGGGCAATTTAACTGTGTTTGTGTCCTTACTAACGATACTAATATACTATAAGTCCTTTCTGTTACTAACCCATCACTAAACAACATATGGACTGTTCATGTATGTGTTCATGTCTGAAATAAAGATTTATTATTATTATTATTATAACAAATCAGATGTTACAATTAATTTTAGATTCCTTGTACATTCTGCTTACGCATACAAAAATATTATGAGCATTATAGCTATACAAATATAAAAATAAACTAACTTACCGACGTCTAAATCTAAATAAATTTTAACTATAGTAAATTATCGGCAACAAAATAGAAGAATAGCATTTATCTAATAGTCATTTTGTAAGATTTTATATTGTACAGAATTTTTTGTACAGCTATGGTTGTTGCTAATTTTGTCAACAAGATGGTTTTGCTTTTGTTTAATTTATTTTTGTCTGATCGGTAAGTCATTTAATAATAAATAATAATAAAAACTTATTTTGGAACAATAAACACACGAATAGGTACAAAAAGTAAAACGATGATAGCTGCAAAAGTAAAACTGTAGCGCAGCTAATAACGCCCTTCTCCAGATACATTTGGCTAACATAGGATTGCATTTCGGAAAAGTGAGCTAACCAGTTGAGTATCAAAGGTGGAATGTTGAACCTGTTCTTATAAAGGCTGAATAAAATGACCACATAATTTTTCAATATATTTTAATATTTATTTATAATAAAATAATTCTTTTTAAACTTAAAATACAATCAGATCTTAATATAACCAATACTATCATACAATCATACAATTTTTGAGACTAGACAGCGATATCTGGAATAGAGAAACAATAGATAAAACTGTGAGTAAATAACATAAAATATAAAATGTTATATAACACTCAGTATAAAATAACATCTGATATTTACAGTATGCTCATAATATAATGTATAGCACCATTATGATCCAACTTTTTATACATTTGATACTTTAACGTTTTTATAGTGAAGCGAACTTTGACTTGGCTTTTAACATTTAAAGTGGAGATGTCAGTTTCTATTTCATATAAGCGAAAAAAAAAAACTTGTTATCATTATTATTTATTTGAATTTAATTTTGTTGTCTCGATACGAAAATGTTTCGTATGTGAGCGAAAAATTGTGTCAAAAAATGTCATTCTTTTTCTTATTTCTCCAGTTTAAATAATTGTCTACAATATCTTATAGAACGAATGTTTAATACGTTCGAAGTACAGTATTATGTAAAACACAGTCAAGTTTAAATATTTATTAGGCCTGTATCAAATGCAGGGTATACGTATACCTACCCACCTATAACACATATACATAATCAACATACATAACAGTTCTTTATTTACAAAATATTCATATGAAAACCACGGCATACATTAATATAAAAATACTGTTATAAATTAACAAATTATTTACAATTATAAACATAGTTGCCAAGTTATTAAAATTTCAGTAAGTATGAAATTCTAACTTGTAATGTCATGTTTCCACACACTAGTGCAAAATTATAGCGTTTTTGTCAAATCAGTGCTAGTGTTTGGCGGAGTAAGCCTAAATATAAACACACTAATTAATTACATTTCAGTCGAGTTTCACTGAATTAGTGGGAATGTGACGTATTGAGATTCATTAGGCATAACTTAGTCTTTTCCTCAAATATCAAGATCTGAAGATTGCACTACATCAATCAGATTTCATAAAAAAATAAAGCTAAGACCATCTTCTAACTCCAAATTCCTCCGGCTTCATTTTAAACCGCATTTCGTATGCCGTATCCATATACATAATCAGGCGATTATTTTGTCACACTTTAACATCACTACCAACTAAATAACAAGGCTAAGTTATGCCCACATTTTCACGAAAGTGCGTTGTATTCACATGGCAGAGTTGGCAATACTGTGGAACGTTCCACATTTGAACGAACTCCGCCATCTTCGTGGCGCACTTAAATGTCACATTCGAATTCTGATACCCTCTTATTCCTCCCGTCAGGTGCCATTTGGAAATGATTGTCCCTATTCCCTACTCGGGGAAATCCATTAAAGCTGTTTCTACTGACCAAAGGGTTCTCCCTTTCTCTTTCCCTCTCTCGATGAAAACTAGAAGTGGAGAGTTTCCCATCTTTGCGTTCGGTAAAATTCGTATCACTGAAGTTTTCTTTCGGGAAATTCCGTTCGTTGAATTCGCCATCAGAGAAGTTCCGGTCGTTGAAAGGGACGTCCCGGATGCCGAAGCCTCCCATCCGCGGTGTGCCCATACCGAACTTGTTTCTTAGTTCCTCATCGCGGAAGTTGAACGCTCGGTTTTCGAATTTGGCAGGACCGGTGGAAAGACTAGAAAGTAAATTTTATTAAATATTGTGCAGATGTTCTGATT
Source organism: Dryobotodes eremita (assembly GCA_917490735.1). NCBI lineage: Eukaryota > Metazoa > Arthropoda > Insecta > Lepidoptera > Noctuidae > Dryobotodes > Dryobotodes eremita. The sequence continues at coordinate 24,015,514 of OU823244.1, forward strand.
TCAAAAAAGATTGATTTGAATTTGTCGGTTTTTTTTTTACAAATGAAAAATAGCTGTAGTGTTATAATGTTACCACTTAATTAAATTATTTCATTCGTTTCATTAGAGAAAAACTATTTTAAAAATAGAATTTCAAAAGTTTATCTGAAATTGTATTTGGAAATATTAAGTTATTCATCAGATTTACAGGGTTCAGGTGGTGCGAGTAAATGATGTCCTTTCATAACACGTCAAGGCCTCAGCAAAGAGACACGATATGCTAAGTATCTATCATTCTTGATCCAAATTTGAGTCTTTGGTAGATCAAAGATAAATGGACACCGTTCACCCTCACCACTTCACTACTCACTCTCTAAAGCACCGTCTCTCCCTATCATACTCCGCCGAAAGCCCTTCATCATCATTAATAATGGCTGACGGGTCGCTATACACCGAGGATTCCTGGTAAAAGGAGTCCAGGTCCACGTAGTTTCCTTCTGAAGGCTCATTGTCTAGGAGCTCTGCAAGTTGGGACTTGAGGGCTGCGAAGGAGGGGCGCTGGGAAGGGTCGGCATGCCAGCAGGAATGCATGGCGCGGTACAGTTGGGGCTTGCAGTGTGGAGGACGCTCTAATCGGTAGCCTTCTGTCACTGCTGCTAGTACCTCGCGGCCTGACATCGTTGCGTACGGCGTTGAACCTGGAAATGTAAGGTAAGGAATTAGTCAGTGTGCTACTCGGAATTTTCAATGCCTTTATATTTATTGGAAACTGACTGTCTGTTTGTCAGGTCGCTAGCTTATTAGGCTCGAATCCAGAATAATTATTTTGGTTTTTCTGTCAGGTAATTCTTGTCTGAGTTAGTTTGGCGGTGTGACACAGGGCGTCACACTGCCAAATTTGTAACTCCGCTTCTAACTGCCATATTCACTTATGTATTCTTTGCATCCCTAACCTACACTTCAAGAGATTCGTAAAAGTAATTAATTTTAAGATCATCATAACTCAGATTTACTTTAACTACATAAACTACTGCTTTTTTTTAAATCACTCGTTTTGGAATTTCTACAGCGACAAGAATTATTTTATCTCTAAGTATTCTTGCGAAAACTATCTATTTAATACTTCAAAAGCTGATTCCTACTCACCTAACGTTACAATCTCCCACAGCAGTATCCCGAAGGCCCACACATCGGTATGATGGCTGTACACGTTGTACAGCAGCGCCTCGGGCGCCATCCAGCGCACGGGCAGCGCGCCGCGCGCCGCGCGCGAACCTGCCCCCGCGCACCGCGACATGCCGAAGTCCGCGATCTTGCACAGTTTGTTGTGGTCTACTAGCACGTTGCGAGCTGCTAGGTCGCGGTGGACGATCTGGAAAGTAAGGAACAATATGTTAGTTTCCAAAAATATCTCTGGTGTCTGGTGTGTGGTGTGGTGCATGATAAGTCCAAAACTCGGATTTTACGCTATGCGAAAAAAGTTATGACGATGTTTCGTAGGACGGACCTGGACGCTAGATAACGGAACCCTTGCATAGTTGATCACTTCTAGTTTGTTTATTCGCAAATGAACCGCCTGAGTAGTTATTGCTATAAATTAAAATGCCTATCAAATGGCATATGTTTGGTTGTTATTGGTCGTGGGGACCATTTTGTCCGGTCCTCCTTTATCAAACGAGGATAACTTTTTTATGACCTATCAGTTGTTTATAAAACTTTACATGTGACTTACAAAGAATATAACAAATTAAAGTAAAAAAAAAAAAAACAACCGACTTCCAAAAAAAACACAAAAAATCGTGAAAAATAACTTTAATTTCGGAAGGCGGTGTCTGGTTGTGTATTTTCGTTTTTGGCCATTGACTTCCGAAATTAAAGTTATTTTTCACGATTTTTTTGTGTTTTTTTTTTGGTAGTCGGTTGTATTTTTGTAAAAAAAGTTTTTATTTTTCACTTTTTAGTTGTGGTACCTACCCCACACACATTTGTATACCACTACTTGATATGTAAATAACCGTGACAGGAAATTATTAAAACATCATCAATATAAACGAAGTGGAAAAAATACGCAGTATTAAGGATAACTCAAAAAGTACTGGTCAGAACTTGATCAAATTTAAATGGGACCACATGTGAAGCACCAGCTCCCAAATAAAAAAAAATCATCCAAATCGGTTCACCCAGAAAAAAGATCTGAGCTAACACACATTTAAAAAAAAAACTGTCGAATTGAGAACCTCCTCCGGTTTTTGAAGTCGGTTAAAAAAAAATTAATATGGGTGATGTAAAAACAGACAATTACCAATTTTAGACTTATCATTTAAACATAATACCAAACACCACAAATATTTTTCAATGAAAACAACTAATTAGTTTAATTAACAGCTTTTTCATTGCTTTCTCAGTTGAAAACTTTGGGTTTCCAAACTTCTGTTTTGCAAGTGGCGAATAGAGCACCCGGTTGCTACCACCAAAGCTTTAATACTACTAGTCAGCTAGTCGCAAATGACTCATACTGTCGGCAAATTAATTAATTGAAACTGCAACGCACAAAAGTCACGCCGTGATTGCGAGATTTTCATGAACTTATGCTGTAACTATTTTTGTTTTGGATTCTGGGCTCATAACCTGTAAGAGTTACATGGGACACCAAAAGGAAAGCCGTTCTAAGGATTTCAATAATAACTTAATTTTTTTTCTTTATGTTACTGGACGGTATGTTTTACTAATATTACGTAAGACGTAAGACTAATTAATTATACAGTTTCGTAGATGAAATTATTATAAAAACCACCGTTTAGGAAAAATTATGCATATTACTTACCCCTTTGGACGCGATGTAATCCATCCCCCTCGCCACGCAATACGCGAAAACGGTAAGGTCTCTAGACGTGAGCGCGCCACTACCGCTGAACCGATCGGGTCGAGACCGGCGCTCGCGCAGGTATGTGAGGAGCTTGCCGCACATCACGTACTCCATAATGAGGAGATAGGGTTCTGAAAACGAAAGAAACAAGAGTGTGTTAATCAATAACGAAGAGAAAAGCTGTAAAATCCATGAGTATCGAGTAGTTGCAAAGAGCAAAGTATTAGTTAGAATTAATATACAGACAACAACTTCATCTTGCTGAACAAAACTAAAAGACTACCTGCCATCATGAGATAAATTTATTGTTATGTAAGAAGTATTGAGAGAAATTATGGAAGTGATATTATTTTTGTGTTTACGAGTATAATTTTTATTAAATATCTTTCTTTTTTAAATTGTGTCTTTAACTGTTACTGTAATTAGTTGTTTAACAGCTTTTTCATACTGATAAATTAGTTATGTTTTATCCTCTTAAATTGTGCTTTAATTTTAAATATGTTTTCTCGTTTCCTCATGTATTAATGTAACCGACAATGTACCTAGTTCACTGCAACAGGCAAGCAACGTGACAACGTTGGGATGTGTCCCTATCTTCTGCATGATGTAGATCTCGTGGAGCAGTTCCTGCTTCTCCTTCTGCGAGGCTGTCTCCTTGATGCTTTTGACTGCCACAAGCCGCGTCAGTCCATCATGACCATTCAGGTCATCTGCTTCTGCTTTCCATACCTGCAATGTGAAAAGTTTTAGGTGAGTGATTGTGGCAAAAAGATCTATTAAAAGGTAGTCTTGACAACTTTTTTTACCCATCTGTGACTAAATTTTCAATAAAATAGAAAACATGGACCTAAGAGCGAAAAATCAATAGAATAATACTATGAATTTATGATTAAATTGTTGTTATTAAAGCTATATTTACGTAAAGTTTGAGGCGATAGGGTTAGAAACTGAGTAAGCTCACCTGTCCAAAGTTCCCCTGTCCTAGTAACGTCTGTAGCCTCAATTTATTCCTCGGGAACTCCCATTTTTGGTCAGGTTTCGTCGGCGTCGGCAGTGGAGGCCTCGCCACAGGTGTAATAGGAGACTCCTTCTTAATATCTCCATCCTCGAAGTACCCCTCGTACTCCGTATCAATCTCTTTGGTCTTCTTATTTAATATACTCCTTAAAACAAAAGCTACTATCGCTGCAACTGGTAGGAAACCTAATCCAGCCAAAACGTATGATGCTGTATAAGTCTTCTCAGCTTCAATGACCACTTCCTCGTTTTGTGATGCTGGATCCTCAATTTCTTCACCATCGGTTCTATTGACAGTTTTGTCGGTTTTGGATGTAGAACTTGCAACAAAGATTGGTTTTGAACTTGATTCTGATGATGTTCGGGAAGTCACCACAAAAGGCTTGAAAGCTGCTGTGGTGACTGGCGGAAATGAAGTTGTGAGAAAACTAGAAAACGCTGTTGTTGCCTGTGTAGTTGATATTGGAGATTCTGTAGCTTTGTCAGTAGGTGGAAAAGTACTTGGAGTAGTTGTAGTTGAAGTAGTCGTTGGTCGTCTTCTTCTGTGCTTATTGGATCTAGTCGAATTTGTCGCATTTTCGATGTTTCTCTGTCGGAATAAATTCGCTAATCTATCTGATATCTTCGATTCAGTTTCGTTTTTGAAGAGCGCTGTATTCCTTGTTGACAATTCACTGGCTATAGGAGACGCCGTATTAGGACTAGAATTAGGATTCTCTGTTGTTGTTGTTCTTATTCGAATGATGTGTTTAGGTTTGAAACCTGAAGGCGGAATTGTCGTAGTCTCTGTTTCATTAATAATGATTGCTTTCGGTATTGTACTATTATTAGTCTCTGAAATATCTGATAGCTTACTGTCATCATCTTCTTTTAGACCACTATCTGTTTTATTATTTCCCTTCATAGACGAAGTTATAGATACTGATGTAACTACCGCTGTATAAACTGACGTAGCTGCCTTTTCAGTTGTTGTAGCATTTATTAGCAGAGGGGTTAGCACTGGAGAATTTTCAGTACTTGCAGCTGTCACTCTCAAAGGTCGTCTTCTTATATTAGAATAGTTGCGAGTAAAGTTTCTAGGCAAAGCAGAAGTCACATTTGTTTTGTTTAATGGTATTTCTCTTGTTGAATTACTAAAATTGGGTTTAGGCGCTATCTCTTTATTTATTGCAGTACTGTTACTTTTGTTACTTTCTTTACTTTTATCGAAAACGCTTGGCATAGAATGTGGAACGATTGGTTCAGTAATATTTAGCTGAGCAATGCTTTGTGATTTTGTAGTAGGTGACACAGTGGTTGAAAATTTTCTATATTGATTAACTAATCCCACGTGTCGTGCTGGAGCGGGGCCTTTTACTGTATTTCTAATTTTATTTTTCTCAATGACATTCTTAACAACTGATACATCCATATCTTCATTAATTTCTTCTTCATCTACACTAGTGTTCTTATATTTTTCTGTAGCTGAGTATCTTGAATTGAATTTCCTCTTTTCTAATGGAGCTACAATAAAATTAACTGATTTGGTAGACGCTGATAATGTCGGTGAGTTTGTGAGGTTATCACTTATAGCTTGCCCACCTATTTTCTGACCAAAGTATTTGAAAGGTGCCATTTCTTCAACGGGTAATTCAGTTTCAAGTGGTCTAAAGTGGTTGTAAATCTCGTCAGTCATGAAAAGGGTGCGGTTTTCTTTTTCATTTTCGACTTTTATAAGCTTCGTGTTCTTACTGTCAGTACTGTTGGCTATAATGTTGGATTCTGATTTGTCTTCAGATTCCTTAGTGGCTGTTTTTTTAGATGTTTCTTCTTTGGAAATATTGCTAGATTGTGTTGTACTTTCGATCATAGTACTATTGTCTTTAGTTTCACTTACTGTACCATTTATATTTGTGTACTGTGTTACATTTTCCGGATCAGAGTAGTTGAGAAGATACAGGCCATGGTTCGATTCATCTACTTGGAATTCTTCTTCGGGATCTAACTCAACATCCTTATCTAAATTTTCAAATTTTTCAGGTGGGACATAAACTATGCTACTTTCAGTTATTTCACTGCGTTCTGGTATCGTTACAGCCTTGTTGATTGCCTCTCTTCTTCTGTTATTCATAAACCCTGCTCTGCTTTTATTGTCCTGGTACACTCTAGGGATGAAAATGTGTCGTATTTCGTGTGGTTTCACATCTTGACGGATTTCCTTTGAACCGTCGGAGGTTATAAGCTTAAGTGTGCTCGCTGAATCATTGCTCGAGTTGTCAAACGTTATCCTCTTCACTGTAGAGCTATTTGAGTCTCGTACTTCTAACTGGGCGAACGTTGTATTGGTTCTGAAAATGAGATTATCGACGTATTAGATTCCTTCGTTCATTGACACAATTAATTCAATAAATAATATTTATCATAGTATTTATTTCTTGTCTGTCATTAATTCAAGCTTAGATTCACATGTCAGATACATATTTGCAAAATAAATTCAATATAATATATAGATAATAAGATATTATTTGAGTAAAACCCGCTCTATTTCTCTACTCCACAAACATGAATCAATCTACCATAATGATTTCTAGCCTTATACAAGCTTAACTAACCCACTTCACAATCCCTTCACCTAGTGACAATACGTACTTGTTAGCCTTATTTGCTAATGACGCTAGGGTATTGATATGCGTCGCCAGTCTTTCGTTGAGAAGCTGTCGCCTCCGCGCGGCGAGCAGAGAGAGGAGTTGCGAGTCCCTTGTCGCGTTTGCACTGCTCTGCGTCGTTGTCCGCCTTCCACCGCCTGCAATGGAAAAATAATTTTGCATGAGTTCAGTAAATTATTGTGGTAGTGGTAAGATAGAAAAGTAGGTTCGTTTTACTTATACCGGTATATTACTTAATATTCTTGATAAATGGAAATTATGTTTAATGTTTCAGCTGTTGGTAAAACATAAAAGAAACTATGAAACGTTTTACATTTACTATAGGTGCACCTCTGCCTTATCCTTTGGAGAGTACAGGAGTGATGTTACGAAACGTATTGACCACAAAGAGGGCAAATCGGATAAGGAGGGCAACGTGAATCCTCTCCATCAGGGTGGAATTATAATTATAAAAAGCCTGATTCTTAACCCTGCCATCAGATAAACAATAGCCACATTATCATTTTAATTAATTCAAATGAAAAGAAATTAAACCAATGAATCCATATTGTAATTACTTTTCAAAACTGTCTATCACAGCCATTGTCAACAACAATATCATAGAACCTTCAAAGCTGTAGGATTACATCAACGGAGACATCCGACCACAATTATTACTGGTGACCATAAACGACAGATCGCATGATGGCCACAATAGACATAATTGCACGTTATCTAGTACTTTGATCAGAGACCTTCACCTACAATGGACGTGCAATGTGGAGGAAGATGACGATTTGATGGTTTTGTAAATAATATGTCGATATATTATGGACGGAAACTAAGTCCTTGTAAAAATGATAAAGATTACCTACATACATTAAACTTCTAAGGGGATGTAAAGGACAATAGTGCAGGAATTGCACAAATTAATTTAATTAGATCGTCAGCAAATAGTATAATATACCTTTACCTCCAACAACAGAAAGTTTAATAGCCAATTAACATCTTCATAAAAAAATATCGTCGGCAATTTGTAGGTTTTAACAAAAACCTTTAAGGCTCCCGCAGACAGGCGCGATGAGACAGCGCGATACAAAGTTACCGCTTGTCGCGCGACGAGCGATGCCTTTTTGTTGCACGCGATTCGCGTCGCGTGTCGCGCCTGTTTGTTGGAGCCCTAATTCGGAATTATGAACTATTCTGACTGTTAGATCATGAGTTTCGCCAAATCACTGTAGGTTTTTTATTTTTTTACGTCTCTTTCAGCCTTTCATTCTATTGACTTACCATATTCGTTGATGCAACTCTCAATACAAATTCCCTAACCGCCAATTCAAAGGCGTAGGTACATGTATTCGTATTAAAGAAGCCTCCCAATGTGCCATTCGCTAAGTACGCATATGCTTCAATGTCATCACCGACATTAAAGCCTACTCTCACGGTGCAGCGATTAAAACAATAAGTGTAACTTAACACATTAGACCTTGACACGACGATGCAGAGAAAGTGTCGTGTGTAATCCGCTTTATGCGTGAAACTTTTGTTTATATTTACACGTACATATGTATTTTGCGGAGTTAACAGAACTCATAATAGCGCTTATTATGGCTCGTACACACTGGCGCGACGCGACGCCCGACTCAAAGGCACCGCAGGTCGCGCGACGAGCGGCGCCTTTGTGTAGCGCTGTCGCATCGCGCCTATCTGTGGTAGCTTTTACACTTTTATACATAAGTAAACTGTAAATTAATTAAATAATTATAAATAGGGTTTATTTATCCTTTAAGCAATTAGTAGCTAAATATTCCGACAAATATCATATCAGAAGAACCGGCTTATATTTGATCAATAGCCTGCCTGGCCTTTTCTATTTTATAAACACTGTATAACCCCTAACACCTTATAAAAAACCGGCCAAGTGTGAGTCAGACTCGCACACGAAGAGTTCCGTACCACAAGGAAAAAAACGCCGAAAAAAAGACGTTTCTTGTATGGAGAGTGGAGAACCCCTTTCATTTTTTACTTTATTTTATTTTTATATAGCGGCATTAGAAATACATACTCTGTGAAAATTTCAGCTGTCTTCCTATTACGGTACATGAGATAGGTACAGTCCGCTGACAGACAGACGGACGGACGGACGAACGGACAAACGGATGGACGGATGGTCGGTCGACCTGACAACGGAGGCTCAGTAATAGGGCCACGTTGGCACCCTTTGGGTACGGAACCCTAAAAAGGAGATTATTAATTGGGATGTGATTTTTGTGTATTTGTACTTACCTTAACCTGGGTCAAATACATTTATTTTCTTTCTTTCTTTGATACTCACTTTTCTTACATCCTGATTTCCGTCACTTCTAACACATATAGGATTACTGACCAAGACAAACTTGCCTGAAGTAAATTGCCTGAAAGTAATACTGCTTTACAGTGCCTTTTCTAATCGACCAACAACTGCAAATGACCGATTACGTTTACAAAATATCAAAAAAAAAACATCACTTCGGTCATCTTTCCTGATTTTTTCGTCGAATATGAATTTCTAATCTCGTTTTTATTGATATAAAAAGCTGCGCATGAGTCGCGGACGAGTTTCACCGACCACACGCTAGAGAAACTGAATGTCGGACGAGTAATTAAACAGCGGTTATTATTGATAACCAATCATTTAAGTTTATATGATAAATATATAGTTTTTGTATGCAGTAGCTGATAATGGCGTCTATTATTTTGGTGCCGTTATAAACGTAATCGTTGTTTATTACGTCCAATAAGAAACTCATCAATTTTGAAGTCATCCGAAAGTTATCAAACCATGATACCTACCTACCCAACTAAGGTATTTAATTAAGTATTCTGACCATTTTCAAACATCCTGAAATTAAATTTAACTTAACGAAAACATGTCTCGAATAAAAATTTAAGATAACGCAACACAGGCCCCGAAGATACAGACCCCAAAGTAAGCATATACAATATTATTATTTTAGAAATTTATTTTATAACAATGCACCAATAAATTATTCTAATGTGATGAAGTACAAGCTAGAGAATATGCTTGCGCACAATAGCATGAAACTCACTAGCAAAATATCGGTGTGCTGACCCCTTTGGTTATCCACCAAAGGGGTCAGCATACCGATACTTTATTTTCACGCATATCAGCCGTGTTGTTATTTTATTTTATTTCAACGGGCCGCCCTCATATTCATATTATGGCAGTTTGCAGACTGTGAGTAGCACTAGATTTTGTACACGTCTACTAAATATTTCTATGAGGAATTCTTTTCGGTAGTGCGCACCGAGTTCAATATTACTCTAAAAAAGAAAACAAAAACTATTTGCCCAAAATTTTTGTTCAGTGATTGGGCAACTAAGGGTATAAGGAAGTGTAGGGGAAAATTATTTGAGCTGTATGGCCTTAAGCCTTATGTTAACTCTGAAACTTTTAATAAATACGTTGCTACTTACTCTAAAACTTTCAAAAATACCTGCAAGGTAGCTAAAGCCTTGTACATTAGCAACAAGATCAAATCAGCCGATAATAAAATAAAGACGGTTTGGAAAATTATCAATAATGAAACTAACAGGAATAAAAGACATAATAATGATTTCAATCTCGAGACTTCACGTGGTCCCATAAGCACTAACAAAGAAGTTGCTCAAGAATTTGTAAATTTCTTTACCAGTATCCCACTTAAAACTACTGAAACCTTAAATTCATCCCCCTCGCGTTCTATTGAATTATTAAGAGCAAACGTTTCATCCTGCCCGATTGAATTTAAATTTAAGCATATAAACCCAATAATAATAATAAAAACTTTCAAGCAAATCAAGATCAAACTAACCGAAGATATATGGGGAATGTCTATCAAAGTTTGTACCTCCATTGTTGAGACTATAGCGCCGTACTTGGCCTTAATATTTAATTTGTGTGTGGATCAAGGAGTCTTCCCGGATCTAATGAAATATAGTAAGGTAATACCACTTTTCAAATCAGGGGACAGTAAAGACACCAATAATTATAGACCCGTATCCGTGTTGCCGGTTTTCAGCAAGGTGTTTGAAAAGGTAATGCTGAATCAAATGCTCAATCATTTTAACACCAATAAAATCTTACATGATCAACAGTATGGTTTCACCAAGGGACGTTGTACGACTGACGCCGGTGTCACCTTATTAAAACACATATTTACGGCGTGGGAAGAGGCCCAAGACGCCGTAGGAATCTTTTGTGACCTCTCCAAGGCATTTGATTGCGTCGACCATGAAACCTTAATATTGAAACTTGAGCATTACGGACTTGGAAAACTTGCGCTCAGTTTAGTAAAATCTTATTTAAATGATAGACAACAGCAAGTTCAAATAAATGGTGTCAATTCACTCGGTTTAAAAGTAAAAATGGGTGTACCACAAGGCTCGATATTGGGGCCTTTCCTCTTTTTAGTATATATTAATGATCTACCCCATTTGTTGAAAACCCAACCACAAATGGTGTTATTTGCTGACGATACTTCTTTAATTTTTAAAATTAATAGACGTGCATCAAATCTTGACGACGTAAATAACGCCCTACTGCAGATCCAAAATTGGTTCACAGCTAATAATTTAGTATTAAATGGGAAAAAAACTAAATGTATAAGATTTTCTTTACCAAATGTCAAAAGTACTAATTGTGAGATAGGAATAAATCAAGAGAAACTAGAATTCGTCGATAAAACTGTTTTCCTGGGGATCACGCTCGACTCAAGGCTTCAATGGGGTCCTCATTTAACATCCCTTGCAGGACGGCTCAGTTCAGCGGCATACGCTGTGAGAAAAATCCGTCAATTTACTGATGTAGGTACCGCGAGGCTAGTCTATTTTAGTTACTTTCATAGTATTATGTCGTACGGTATTTTACTATGGGGACGGGCTGCAGACGTTGAGTCTATTTTTATTCTGCAGAAAAGAGCCATCAGAGCCATATATGGCCTCCGCAGGCGCGACTCTCTAAGGGAACGGTTTAAAGATATTAACATCATGACGGTACCTTGTCAATATATTTATGAAAACATCATGTACGTAAGGAAAAATCTACATAGTTTTAGTAAAAGAGGTGAAAGACACAATTATATCACTAGAAATAGGGACCAATTAGTTCAACCAGGTTTCAGGCTGGCTAAAGTAGACTCTTCTTTCATGGGGTACTGTTTAAAATGTTACAACAAAATACCTCCCCATATACTTCAATTGAATGAAACGAAATTTAAATCCTGTATAAAACGCACACTATGCAGTCAAGCATATTATAAGTTGGGGGATTACATCGCTGATAAAAATGCTTGGCTCAACGCTGGTCCTGCTCCACAAGGGCGCATTAACTAATTGATTAGCATTTGGAACTACTGAAGATTGTAAAAACTGTCTTTACATTGTATAAATTCAATCTTGTAGTATTGTATAATTGCATAGCACATGTGTGAGTACTATGTACCTACTATAAAGCTACCATTTTCTAGGTTTGTCTTTCATTGACTTGAATGTGCCCTGACGGCTGAGAGTATGTCATGCTCACTCAAATGTCTCGCTGGTGGTGGCGTGTGTGTTGGATCATTAAGTTCCCTTCAAAATGGTTGAGCTAAATGGTGCTGATCCATACGTCATGTTCGTGAACGGGCGCCGTCAGTGGGGACTGGTCATCTCTTGGCTGCCACGGCTTTTTTTAATTTAATATTGGAATTGTTGTCGTCTCTTTATTACGGACGCTTTTAACGTTCTGCATCGTTCTCACATGCATAATTTCAACATGAATGATGTAACCAATAATTTGTAACCATATTTTGATTTAAAAGAGTGTCCATGGAGTTTCTTGCCCGTTCTTCTCCATAGGTACCTACTAAGCTTTGGAATGGGCAACTAGCTTCATCTTTCTGACTGACCGACCCCTTGACAATTCAAAAGTGCCTGTAATTGGTTTATTTGAAATAAATGCTTTGAGTTTGAGTTTGAGTTTGAGTTCTGGATCTCAAATGTTACACATTATGTACACACATCAAAAGAAGTTTGTGATCACTAGCAAAAGCTGACATATTTTTTAAATTTAACTTTATCAAGAAAAAGTGTTTACATTATATCTTTTTTAAATAGAAATACACTGTTTGAAATTAAAAAATAAAAAGTTTTGTTATATTTTAATAACAAAAATTGAGTAATTCAATCCTAATGTAATTGTAACAGAAATTTGATGGAAAGAAAAAGATCGTTTAATCAAACTTATACAACAATTTATTAATAGAAGGTTTTTATTTAATACAATATAACTCCTACCCTGGCTCGCACACATGCGGAGATCCTCCTGGGCATGCTGAGGATCAAGTTATCCGGCATTTCTTGCCCACCTGTCCCATTCTTGAATAGCGGCTGCCCTGACCTCTGGCACTGAATAAACTGTTTTTTTTTTATTTTATGTTCTAATTCTATATTCTTAAGTAAAGCATCTAAAAAGAAGAAGAAATTATAATATAGTCTACCGTAACAAAAAAGTACGATTTTTCAAACTGATCGCAAACTTTTTTTGATGTATGTATGTCTAATGTGTACTTTCTAGTTACGTGTTTACCGTAAAACTGATAATAACACTTCGCACTCCATAAAGTAAAGAGACCGTAAAATAAATAAACATTTGAACACAATTTAGTAAATTGCTCAATATACGATAAAATGGCGTACATTGATTTTATTTACATGTGACTTGCATAAGGTTATGTAAACAGTGTTCGTGCGAAATATTCGGATTTGTTCGTAATCTCACGGTTTTTCAGGTACACGTTCTTTACTAGTTTGTGTCACGATTCTGTGTGGTGCAAGTCGTGAGTATTTAGCGGTGATCTTGAGTTTCAAGTTAAAATAGTTTTTGCCACAATTATGCACCAAATCAGTTTTAAGTATAAAATACTAATAAACTATGTATTTAGTATTCGTAAGAACATTTTACAAAGCGAACCCCCTGATTTTCCATTATTGTTATTAACTTATATAAAGAAGCATCTACAAAACCAGGAAAAAAGTAATTCTATTTTGAGATATTGTTATCGTTTCGCTATTCCTTCATAAAATAATAATGGGAATATTATTGAATTTATTATCATGAAATCTCATTTAAAGAGTTCTAAAGCAATTATCTGCCGACCATCAAAACGAGATACAGAAAAACAAATTTTTGTCCCTGCGTGATTCAGCTCGACTGATGCCCTATTTCTCATGTCTTAAACAACAATCCATAGGATAACGGTGCGGCGTTCGATCCGTTGTATCAACCGGTTCCCTGCGGGGTGGTGCGGCGGTGCGGTCACAACAACTGTACGACTATTAGTTGTTGGTTGCGCAACCATCGCGTAACCGCGGAGGATGTGCCGTAATGAAAATATCAGAGAAAAGAGCGTAGGTATTATATTTATTTTGTAGAGGAAATGGCTGGAATCTGTAGACTGGATAGTGTGCTAATGTACCTATACCTGCACGTAGCTACCTATACCGCAGGTAGGCAATAAAAATTATTCAGTAAATACCGAATTCGGAGTATGGTTCTTGATAAAATCCCGTAAATAATCGGGCAGTCGAAAGAAGCAAAATATTATATTTATTTATTATATTAGATTATTAGTATTGGTTATCTTACTTCTTTCGACTGCCCGATAATCCTGAAGATTTCTATCAGTAGGTATTCTCGAAAAATACTTATTATTTCGAGGATGCGTAAATAATTAGTATTAATTTTCCAGTTAGAGTTTTCTCAGTTGTTCATGTTGGGAAAGGCACTTCTTGTAAGTTTAGGTAATTACAGTCATGCATCTGAATCTACTATAATTAAATTTGTGTAACAATAACTGTGCAAATGGCAATGACCTGTCACACAGAATTATTATATTATAATAGACACACTCGTCAAATTAAAAATAATACCATACATTTATTATTATGTAGTACCAAAGAAAGTGTTACAATTTAAAATAATTACACGTTCCTTTAGACAGCAGTTGATTACAATTGTAATTACAATCACTGTAACATCTATTGATTAGAATAAAGTAATCAAATAATTAGTTAATGGTTAAGGATTAACATTTAACACGCAATGTCATGATGTTTCTGTGCCAAGGCTTCTAAATGGAAACAATTGTTAATAATAGTTATTTTAATTTAAAGTAGGCCGTTTTGAATACAAATACGTTTTTAATTAAATGGGTAATTAATAGCTGTAACAATTGATAGTTAATCTATTTTCTTGTAGTTTTTTTAACCACATTCAGTAGTTCAATTCAGGTGCTCTATCTATACTTCTCGATTTGTAATTAATTAGGTAACGATACTACTACTTTGATGATGTAAAAAACCAGCTGAAAAAAGACTTCGTCTCCATTATATGAAGAAGAAGACGGTGAGGCTTCGTCGGTCAAATTATCAAGCAGTAACTTAACCAAAATTTATTCTGCTAAATATGTAGGTATATCTCAAACTGGCTCTATTTCCTTAGCGATAACGCCCACTAATGTTGCTGAAGGCTTCTAAGGTCTCATTTAATACCACCCTAGACTACAGGTCACGGCATCTCTTTAAATCAAGGGAAAGGAACTAAGACTGTGTTTGAATTTATTTTAATTTTAATACATAATTTTATCTAATTTTAATTTAAACTATTACTTCACGAATTTGTACATCTAATACTTATCTTGCATGCTGGATTATAGTCGAACGCAATGTGAATTGTAACTGAATAAATAAATTAAATTGAAAAATAGAACTACATCTGCGACCCCTTCAAGAATCAAAAGCCCTTTGCCTATGAATACCTAAGAACAAAATGCCAAAAGAACAGTTACTTCAACAATTACCAAGTATTGGCTAAATCCCGTTCCAAGATCTAACAGTTTCATAATGCTAACAGTTCACAGCCAGTACCTACGTACTCGTAGGGTCCGAAGGCTGGGAAAATTTACCTTTCGTAACGAAACACTAAAATGTTGCTCTGTGTTAGAAATATGCTGAAATGTATGTGAAGTAGGTAGGTAAGTAGGAAATCTCGTGTGTATGTTTTTTTTGTGGTAAAAAGAAGAAAGACATATATGTTGTCTTGTTTAAGTTTGATAAGCACGTGAAATTCGCCAATTAAATAAATGTTGTGCTCTTTGAAGCTCAACAAGCTCTAATCAATTGTTTTCTTCGTCTATGAACTTTTAACACTCACCAAAAACTGTTGCCTGATCTACTGAGCAACTTAATATTAAACCAAGCAAAGAAAGAACTGCACCAAAATTACATACATACACAAACTCACGCCTTCTTCCCATGGGGGTAGGGGCCAAAATTACTAAACCGATAATCTATTTAAAATCAAACCAAAAACTACACCAAGTCAACTTCACGCAGTTCCAAATTAAGCCAAGCAACATTTTAGAGCTCCAAATTAGGTGGTCAGTTAGATCGTCTCGTAGAATCCGAGCATGTGCCTTTCGCCAGTCACTGGGCCAGTCTAGTTTACCTACACGGAATGCCTAAACTGTGCGGTCAACTACCTAAATGTCCTAATGACACAGGCTGTTTTGAGCGGGGACTTGGATTTAGTGTTGTAATCTTATATAGATGTGAAGGGTTTATGTTTGAGACTCCACAAGTATTCGGCTGATAAACTTAACTATTCGAATTAATATTTTGTAAAACATAAAGCTCAATTTTCCTTCAATCTTTTCAGCTTTGATATACCCACACTACAAAAATTAAGGTATAAATAAAGAAAATAGGAAAATAGGTACACCTCTGCCTAACCCTTTGGAGATACAGGCGTGATGTTAAGTTATTTTAATTTAATTTAATATTTGGATTGTTTTTGTCTTTTTATTACGGACGCTTTTAACTTTCTGCATCGTTCTCACATGCATAATTTCAACATGAATGATGTACCCAATATTTTGTAACCATATTTTGATTTAAAAGAGTGTCCGTGGAGTATCTTGCCCGTTCTTCTCCATAGGTACCTACTACGCTTTAGAATGGGGAACTAGCTTCATCTTTCTGGACAATTCAAAAGTGCCTGTAATTGGTTTATTTGAAATAAATGCTTTGAGTTTAAGTTATGTTTATAAAGAAAATCCTGCTATATTATTTTCTAGAGTTCCACCAAAAGCCTCTGAGAGAACTTTTCTACTTGATTAAAACGTATTCATTTGTTCCAGCACAGTTTTCTCAATAAAATTATGCAAAATGTAGTACAAAATATACATCCAAAAAAGATCTAAATAAAAAGAGTAAGCGTTAACTACACAAATAAATTATAACTCATTTGCTTGCATCCAGAAAAACCAGTTGGTCTACAAAGTAACCGAGTGCTAAAGTACGATCGAAAACGGTAATTAATTTTAAATCCGTCCGTTTTTATTTCCCTTACATCCTTCCTTAGATTTAACTGAACACTTAAGCTATGAGAATCAGTTTCCCTTCAGTTAATGTGAAAAATATTTATGAGGAACTATCAAAGGAAGCAATGAATTTTACGTTTTATGGATATTTTTAATGTTATGTTGTAAACTTTAAAGGCAATTGATTTAAGGGCACATGCATGTTGATTTAATTAGATACGGTTTTATGAGGTTTTATATGAACAGGAAAATAATAGTTTATGAATATGGTTATCTATACTAATATTATAAAAAGAAAAGATTAGATTGTTTGTATGTTTATTTGTTACGTTTTCACCCGGAAAAGGCTGAACGGATTTGAATGAAGTTTGGTACATGGATAGACCATGACCTGGAGAAGGACATAGGCTACTTTTCATCCTATATCGCAGACGAAGTCGTGGGCAACAGCTAGTGTGAAATAAGTTAAACTTTACGTCTTATAAAAAAAAGAGAAATGAAAAATTACGATGCTATTTTATTTAAAAACACGCAATATATTTTAATTAAATGGTTTAAGAAATCGCTGTGTCCGTTGACCACGTATAATACAGGGTGGCAGGGATATGGACGCACAACCTGTTACCATGCCATGGATACAGTACACGATTCTGAACCCCCTTGTGTAGAAATATTTCGTCGGTTATTCAAAAAAAATTGCCTTTTGACCGTGTAGGTATTGCACTTTTCTATGAAACAGCAGATTTTTTTTGATAACCGACAAAATAATTCTACGATACGTCTAGAATCATGTGCTGAATTCACGGTTACAGTTCGCGCGTCGATGTCCCTGCCACCCTGTATAGTAGGTGGGTTTCCTTAGGCAACATAATGGGACCAACCAAATACGCAACATTGGTTCAACAGTTGGCTCCAACATTGCACCTGCCAACTGACATATTCCCATAGTAATTGTTCGCCAGTTCTCACAGACACATTCGTAACACTAGATTGCATTCCTTTTTCCGCAATTTGGCAAAAAACCTCGCAATATATACCATTGCACAGAATACGCATTGTTTATACAACGAAACGTATTACAATTAAGTTTGGTAATGTCTGGTATGCCTAATTGTAATCATTGTGATTGAATTAATTCATTAGTGTGTGTTTTTTGTAAGACAGTTTGAAATCTGTTCGGAGAAATTGTGGGAACAATGTGAGAAAAGGTAACAGTAAGCAGAAAGTGACATGTTTGAAATACGTACACATACTCGTAGCTAATTAGCCAAACAAAAACCCTTTTAATGACTTAACTTATTATCTCTTGCAGCATGTATGTGCGTATAGACTATGTCACCAATGTAAACAATGGTCAGCAAAAGATAAAACAAACACAAAAGTAAAACAAAATCTATCAATACTAAGCCCATCCAAGATTTAATTTCAATCTGTAGTTAACAGACATTAAATAGAACACTCTCTACAAAATGGAAAAACAAATTGCAACCAAGACCAGTTTCATAAAACAAGCACCAAACAAAACTCTCATTTATAAACAGAGGGCATAAGGTAGTAAGTACAACAACGCACTTTAACTACAAGTCTATAGTGCGTCTATTCGACGTAGTGAGTAGAACGCACTATAATAGAGAGGTACTTTAGCTCACAATCGCACAGTAGTAGGTGGCCTGTTCGCACCATTACTGTAGGGTTGGGAAAATGTTAGAAATTATCGATGTTGGAAGACCTAAACATGTTCCAAAAGGTTCAATAAAAAATTATGACACTCTTAAAGTAATTAAAAAATAATTAAATCTGGCTGACCCTGAAATTAATGACGAATGTAATACAATACGATAGTGATTAGAGATTACAATCTGAACTTTGAAGATGCGCAAGATCAATCAAGACAGAAATAATAATTAAATAAACATCTCGACTGAAAAACAAATTAAGCACTAAAGTTTGTACTACATTTTTATTTGTAACTAGCTTCTCCCCGCGACTTCGTTCGCGTGGAAGTCGTAAGATACCACAACATACTTAAAAAAATACAGCCGATGTTACTCGCTGATAATGTAGCTTCCTATAGGTGAAAGACTTTTTTTAAATCGGTTAAGTTTTTTTTAAATGATTTATGTACACACAGTAAAATAGATGCAGATACGGCATATTAGTATTAAGTACAAAGATACTGGTTGTTTCTTAAGAAATTTCTTCCAGCAGACCTTAACAGACAGAAACTATCTTTTGAGTTTATCCATTACAAACAAACATACAAAAAATCAATTTTTTTTCTCTTTATGATATTAGTTTAGATAAATACGACTAGGTTAGGTAAAATTTGAGGGAAACAAAATCTGTGATTATAAACTAATGGCAAGCGTGATCCTACTTTAGAAAAAAATATCATCCTCTTCTTATAAATTTTTAAAACCAATAAATAAAAATGTATTTCCCAAATATCTACCCATGCATATCGATGCGACTACGCCATGTCTCTAGCAGCACCTGCATCTACTACCCGCGTGCAGTGACCGGCAATGAGGCCGCCTATGCACCGCGCCGCGTCGCCTAGCGCCTGCGCGCACGCATATATGCAAACATTACTGTCAAAAATAGCTGGCTGTCATAGATTTAGGTCACTGTTTTATACGTATTTATTGTTTCTTTGTTATATTTTTATACATATGACACAATCTACACAATGACTTTCGTTTTAAAGTTTGAACAATGTTCATTACAAATATTGTTAAGTGACATTTCTGTTGAAAATCCATCTTCTTAAAACTAAACCAACGCAATTATTATTGTTCTGCTGTCAACATGGACAATAATGAATCCGCAAGAGTATCTTAATAAATAAAATGTAGTAGGATCTATGCTAAACCTGACGGCATCAAGATGGACCAAGATAATCATCATCACCTTTTCCAAACCATCGATAATTCAGTTCCACTTCTTATCTCTAGATTTTAGATAGCGTTGCATATCTCACAAATAATATCCCTAATCTAATATCACAGAAACCAGTCGCCAATCTTTATAACTCTGTGAACAGGACGCCGTTACTCGTTGCAACACAAATCTTAGACAAACCAGTCAGCATGAAATTAAAAATATACTAAAGGCCAGTTGGACCGGGCGGGATTGGCAGGTGGAAACGCAGTCTGATTGCTAAGCCTAATTCACAATGGTATTGCGACATTTATTTATAAATGAATGGCGGATTATAATTTCCTGCCTGGATTAAGAAATCTCGCTTTGACCACCTCGTTGGTTAAGTGGCCGAAAGCGTTACTGCTAAGCATAAGGTCTTAGGTTTTCCATCAGAAATTTCTCAGTAGTAGGTTGGTGTCTGAATTTGTGCCTGGTTGATGGCAATATAAGCTCGCCCCGTACTATAATTGACAAAATAGGGTTGAACTAATAGGTAGGTACACCTCTGCCGAACCCGTCAGGTATAACAAGGGTGTTTTGTTATGTTATGTTATCAAGAAATCTTTAAAGAAAATTGGGAAAAGTTGTGAGGTTTCGTGTCGTTTGGTGGGCCAAATATGAGTTCTCCGAAGAGCAAATATCTTTCTAACGCATACCTTTTATCTATTCTAAGCTGCGTGGCTGTTCATCTAGTACATTATCTTTTACCAGTTGGTACGTTAACTTGGGTTTTACTAATAATGTATCTACAGCTTCGAAAAGCATTGTGATTTTATAAGAAAACCGATATCCAGGTTTTCATTACGTCATTTAAAAAAGTAAAAATTACAAAACTTCCAAATCGAAATGCCAATCCACCTAAGACCCTTTTAAATTGCTTTTAAATTTTCATTTATAAACTGTACCTCAGTGAAAATAACACTTCATTTTCAATTATAATCGTAGTCTTAGATAATCCTCTATTAACCTCGTTCTGGCTGAATTGAATAAAGCAAGTGATTGAATTCTACTGCCCATTACCTGTGATGTAGTTCCGCTACCACAATGGTTATAATATTAGCCTTTGTATAGTCCACAAAGGTTTTGTAATTACTGTTGTGCAATAGAAAGTCTAGCCTAGTTTCTTTTTTGTCTAGGTATGAAAGGAAAAAAGGTAGCTATAGAAATTGTGTTGTTGCAAAATTGCACTCATACAGATTTTTTTACTTTGAAGGATTTTCCAAACTTCTTACTCAATTAGGTCCAAATTACATAACTTGCACGTTTGCAATGTAAGTACTCCTTTTTTTTCTTTTGGGATATACTCTTAGATATCCTTAAACTATATATAAAAGGAGTAGGTATGTTACATAAGGTATTTAAAATTTTTGAAGGCTTTGGCAAATCAAAAAACACCACATAAATCTTGACCCAATTACTGCAATCGTTGTATAGATCTCGACCACAGAATGTATAATATATAATCTTTTGTCATACGTTATAAAGAGGTGACATTCTATAGCTCCTACATTTGAATGGTCTCTGCTTACCCCCTTACGATGTGAAGTTTAATAATAAAGTTAGGCTGCTCACGAGTCTGAGTTAATTGGCGTAAAGCGCACTGAGGCGATCAGCGGCGAAAGTTGAATAATTAATCATTGTTGTAGATTTTATCTACATTAATTGGGCTTAGTTTAGTGTGGCTATTATTGTATAGGTACTTTGTAAGGAGTTGTGTTACAATCACATTCAAGTAATCTTCAATTACGTAACCTAATATTATGGATGAAGATGTAAGGTTAAAAGTCACATACACAGTTATATGCAGTTCCGAGTAAACATACAGGGATCATACCGAAAGTTTTTTTTTTTTCATTTAGCTATGTTGTCCCACTGCTGGGCAAAGGTCTCTACCATATATTTCCACTATTTTTTATGCTGTGCCTTCTCCATCCAGTCAGGAACAAGTTCAAATCGTCACGCCAGCTTTTCTTAGGCCTGCCTAGGTGACGACGCCCGTCTTCAGGCAACCACTGTGTAACGATCCTAGCCCTCCTGTCTGGATGCATCCTATAGGTGTGACCCACCCAGTTCCACTACAGCCTCGCAGACTTATCGCAAACATCGGCGAATCCTATCTTGGAGCGTATTGTGATGTTGCGAATTTGGTTGGTGAGTTTGATTTTTAAGATGCTACGCTCCATCGCTGTTTAGCAAACCTTGAGTTTGGACTTCTGAGCCTCGGTCAAAGACCAAGTCTGAGTTAGGATAGGCAGGACACACATGTCGACGAGCTTGCGCTTTAGTGAGATAGGAAGGTCGCCCTTCATTAGCGCCTTTATGGACCAGTAGCTCCTCCAGGCATTTTCGACTCGACAATCGATCTCTATGTCCTGTCTGTTGTGGAAGGAAACTAAATATATTCGTCGAAAGAAAATCTAAATAAAAATACAAGGCGGCTTACATTAAATACCAATCCTGGCATCCTTCTGAATCAACCGAGCAAATAAACATTTAACAAATAAGTTAATTCATAAATAACACAATAACAGCGTTCTATGTTGTAACACATAATGTATGTAGATTGTATACCATAGGGCTCATTCTCAAGCTTACAAACAGCCTATTGATGCCTGCGCGTGCGACGCATAACAATTACAGTATAACATTATAATCTAGTGTAGGGAAAAATGGACGGTTCGCAGAATTGCAGGTTACATTCATAAATGTTTTGTTGTTTTCCTTAACTGAGGTAAATATATGGAGCTTTGTATTAGACCGTAACCTTCCAATGAACATAGACTCACAATAATCGCTATGGATTCATTAACGGTCACAAAGGAAATTGCCAAAATCGATGGAAAGCTTGGCAGATAAATTGGTGCACCCGATATGATGTTGTAGCTAGTCATTTGTATAGAATCATAACAGTACATTAATATCACATGGGCATGCAAGATAAAATTCACAAATACGTATGTGGCACAGTCACGAGCATAAATATATTAATATGCCAGCTCGGCAATAATATCGGATTTTATGGTTCATTCAGATAATGTGATCATTTGTGGAAAGCATATACAAGTGGCAGCACAAATAATTATGTGACATCGGAGGAACACCAAACTATCTGAAGGCACAAAATATAGGATACTGCATCGGCTTCGAAAAGATTTGATACCTCTTAGAATGCAATAATATCGCACATGGCTTGCGTTATAAATATCTGCCTACTCAGTTAAATTCAGAAGAATGTAATACCTCGTTGTGATAAAAATATATCTGACATTACGTTGGCATCGTAAATACTGACACAGTAGAAGAAGATTAAAAAGGCCTTGCCTTCAATAGAGGCCTACCTAAAGGTTCTACATTGACATAAGCTACCTAAAGATTCTATATTGACTTAAGCTCTAAAGTAGAAGAAGAGACATAAGAATGAATGCACATCTAGGAAAATGCTTTGCAGAAGGCGCAGCGTTGGAAGGCCTCCCCACAAAGTGGATTGATGACATTGTGAAGGCCGCAGGAATCCGTTGGAATCGAAAAGCACAAGACCGGTCGATGTGGCGACGCTTAGCGAGGCCTATGTCCAGCTTCTTTCGGCTGAAATGATGATGATAATGAAAAGCTTTCGAGGTCGTAGCTACCTACTACTCACTTAAAAGTTTAGGTAAAACTTTATATTAGTTTGCACGTTCAACTATGACCACGTAAATCTGATACTGTAGCTCGCACGCATTATTGCAGTGACCTCAACTAACAGATATTTATTGATAGTGTACGACCGACCGAGCACGACCTGCAATAAACACAGGTGAAGGAATTCAGAGTAACAGTCTGAGGCGTGACAAAATTGTTTGTTAAGTTCATGATGTCAGATTTCAGATATGAGAATACTTTGATTCTGATGTCATTTGATTAACTATTTTAGAGAGAACTTAGGATATACCTACTAAGTAACTTACAGAGGCAAAGGGTTGGGCCCTTTGTCTTTGTAATTCAAGCAAGACTAGGAATAAAGAGGCCTTCACTACACTGTAAATTAGTCCTATAATTAAAATTGTAAGAATTAATACTGTTTTAGTTTTAAAACCTTAAGGTTTTTATAAATAAAATACGAATTTTTTAAAGCATTCGACGCTCAGTACAATGATGAACTGTTAAAAACTCGTAAGCTATTACAAAGGTTAAGTATATGGGTGCTAGAAAAGTCCTTACTCTACACTACCTAATTCCTGATGATACGAAAGTACCAAGCGACCAGTAAGATTTAATAATGTATTCGTACTAAGTATATGGTCATTATTTATCACTCTAAGCGAGACGTGAAAGTCCATTGCGCGAAAGGGTAACTAGCTCCAGTCCACAGTCGATAATATGCTATCGTAACTAGGCACAACATTATCAACCTCTGACCGATAACCCCAATCGTAATTCCAAGCCGTTTCCTACAATTTCATCGACGACAAGCCGCGTATCGTTTACCACATAAATTAAGTTATGTGTAACTAGACTGCGGTCTATCGATATTGATCGCATCAATAGGTAAATATTTGATATTCCATATCGATCTATTGTTTTTCTCAGGGGTAGTCGGATAGGAAATTTCGACTCCAAATTATTATTTTTAACGTTACTGGAATATAGGTAACTGATTCCGATTTAATATTTAGAGGATAAATAATATCATTTTATTTTACTTTATTACATTTCGATCGATGAACGATCGACCGTTGATAGGTATTGAAGATCGTTACTAGTGAATTCTAGTCCATCGATCGACATCAAATCAAGACAGTCGACATCGAGTTAATACAGTCAACGTCAGTCTACCGTAGTCCGGCTGCCATGCACCACACTACACCACGTCGATGTCATCGATCGACCACAGTCAAGTTGCACCTATATATAACAAATAAAATAGGAGCTAGACAATTACATTACTTCGACACAATCGCTACTTGGATTCGTGCCTTATCGGTATTTCGTTCACCTGTTGGGCCATGTTGGTCGGTCGCCCACAAACGTATCCGATGGAATTTATATTATTTTGTAAGAGGTTATTTTAGTAGATAATTAATGGGTGGGTCTTTTAACAAAATAAGGTAGGAAAACTAATTTATGCAGCTAATAATTAATTATGAGGCATTTATTGTTAATTTGTAACATAAAATTTTCGATAATTTCGAAGCCACCTTAATACAGGTTTTTGTAAAAAGGACCGAAAATAGCGCAAAAAGAACGTGTAGTTGAATATTGCGCAAAACACAAAGCTTACTGTAGTGGTAAATACAAGCAGCCTAAAAAAGCAGTGCATAAGAGTTCAAATACGTTGCACGTTCATGAGAAGACCACTGTGGAAAAACGTCAACAAGAAGGACCAGGCCGTCTCCTAATAACAACAATCTCCGATCAACAAAATCCAGTCAATAACTCGTCTGGTGATTGTACAATGTTCCTCTAACCGTTGATTGCAACAGCTATAAAACTCTACGAGCCGATTTTGATGATGTAGACTGCAACACCCGACACAGTACCTGAAACAAAATAAATTATCATAAATACACAACACATAGCAAGACTGTTCTATATTAAAATTCTTGTTTCCGAATTGATGTTTTTTCTATTTTAAACAAAATATCAACTTTATATCATTGTTAATTACGTTGATGATTTCAAAATTACGAGAAAAGTACCTACTATTGAAACATCATCAAAAAGTTTAAAGTTGCAGTGCAGAGTGAACTGTATGTATGGGTTTTAAAGCAATTTTACCAAAAACACATAGGTATTTGATTAAATTTGGTTCAAATAGGCTTTTATTTTTATATAGATTCTTCTATATTTTGTGAATGTGAGAACCTTGTAGGCCTAATTTGTAGACTGTAACTTTGTAGACCTTTTTCTATTCTGTTGGGTATCTGTTACTTGTTGACAGGCCTACACTGTCCTCCCATACCACCACCTCCACCAACACTGTAATTTAAAACTTTGTAAAAGCACCTTATTTTTAAAAGAGTAACCGTGGACTTTCTTGCCGGCTCTTCTCCATAGGAAACAACCAATTGGAACCGTGCACCTAGCTTCTGACGTTTCATAAGTGCCCATGTAGGTTTATGTGAAATAAAATATTTTGATTTGAAATATAAACTAAATTTGAACGTACGTTTAACGTTAAAAGTTTGAAAACTAAATTGCGAACGCAGTTCAGCAGCCGGTGAAAGTTCATAACATTAGCTAATAATACCTAAACAGTCATAATATGACACTAAAGAGGCTTCTCGTTTGAATGAGTTAGCAACCACGAACTTTCCAGAGGAAAGTTGTCGCATAGAACATTCACTAAATGGTGATGTTGTAACTGTGGAGTAATGTTTATATTTGGTAATGTGGTTATGAGATTCTGCTTGTAAGTGTAATGGCTCGTTTACATTAATTACCACAATGTAAGAAACTTGTATTATCCTCTTAGTGGCTTAGCTAGGAGGATTATATAAGTTTGTGTCTAAAATGTATAACATTAGGACTGTTCATAGTCATGAGCTTCTAAAGCTGAAACTGATCCTTCACCACCTATAGAGATAGATGTACACTTCTAAGAATCTATGTGAGCTTAAATTACCATTAGATAGATTTTGGCAACGAAATCAGTAAATAAAAATCATAGGAACTATCAGCTTCTGTCCAATGTCTTTTCTCTTTGTCTTTTTTTATCTTTTTTTTTTGGTGCTTCTATAATGTTTCAAACTCAAAGCATTTATTTCAAATAAACCAATTACAGGCACTTTTGAATTGTCAAGGGGCCGGTCAGTCAGAAAAATGAAGCTAGTTGCCCATTCCAAATTGTAGTAGGTACCTATATAGAAGAAAGGGCAAGAAACTCCACGGACACTCTTTTATATAAAAAAATGGTTACATCATTCATGCTGAAATTATACACGTGAGAACGATGTAAAAAGACGTGCACATTAAAAGCGTCCGTAATAAAAAAGATAAAAACAAAAAATAATAAAACAATGTAAAAATAAAATAAGCCGTAGCAGCTAAGAGATAACCAGTTCCCGCGTCTGGCGCCCGTTCATGAACATGACATATGGATTAGCACCGTTCAGCTCAACCATTTTGAAGGAAACTTAATGATCGAACACACACGCCACCTCCAACGAGACATTTGAGTGAGCATGACAAACTCTCAGCCGCCAGGGCACATTCAAGTCAATGGAAGATGATACTAGTAAATGGTAGCTTTATAGTAGATACATAGTGCTTGTGTACAGGGTAAGTATCCATTAGCAGTAATTAATACCTTTTCTAAATACTATCGTCAGTCAATTTTGAATGTTAATCAAAGCTATTGGTGTTCTGGATTAGATAAACAGGAAATCATGATTTCGACTAAAATCAATAACGAACTATAGATGCCACTGATTAACTGTTCTAACTTTATAAATGAAACAAAAGAAGCTAGAACCATACAAATGATTACCTTTGCCCTCAACCCAACACGCCTTCACTAACACACAATCTATTTATCAGATATTACCAACGTTGCAGTGGTAGGACGTGACATTTAGCTCCCGAGCCAGGCCCGCCTCCACAATAATTAACGATTGCTAATATTGATATTGCACGTACAATAATTATTTAATTTCAGATTTCGGAGAAGATATAACTTAATGTTAAACAATAAGAGGCGTCCATTCCAAATTTCATGTTTAGATTAGTTATCATTTTGATGGCTGAAATAGTTTTGTGTAATCTTTTAACCATTAATAACAAACATTGCTTAAAAGAGATTATAGGTATTACAAAAGCATGTTCAAAGTCCGTTTTACATGATTAATTCATTATACAGTGGACGCCTCTTATCAAAAAGCATCTATTCTTCCTAATTTGCAAACAAAACAGCTCTAAACTTTTGTGCGATGGGGCCGAGGCTAAACATCTAAGCACACCATCAAGAGGCATCGAGGCTAATTATCTGCACTTTTGTTTCAATACCATCTTGATTGCAGTGTAAATCAATATTTCAATCAATACATCAGTCTCGTCTTCGATTGACCGATAGAACATCATTCAAACATGTTCATATTTATTTAGAGATACGAGTATACAAGGTCAAATTGGATTAGCTAGCGAAACTCCACAGACGTGATGGGTATCGATAATTATCTAAACATGATAAACAAAAAATAAATTATTATGATGAGTTTTTTTTTAGGGCCAACAATCACAGGTAGGTTAGGTAGTGTAGTCACTTGAAATATCACTATAAAAAAACTGTTTTCTTTGTGTAAACTTCACAGACGTGATGGGTATGGATATCTTAACACGATAGAATAAAAAAAAAACAGATTTTCTTAACTCATACTTCAAACACTAGAAGACAAGACAGATATGCAAATGCAATCAAAACTAGTGCTTGGTTACATTCCCATCTCATGCATGGCTTTTTTTTTTTTTTTGGGTGGGAAATCATCAAATGACCTCTCCCGCTCTGGGCGGAGCGGAAGGGCGTGTCAGACTCTTACTGATTAAAACCCACCCGTGTTCCTTCAGTTGCCTGTGCGCCAGGGCCACGGTAACTCTTTCGAACAATCCGCAGCCCCGGCAGGCATCGGTCCTCTCGTACCCCGTCAATTTTGCTGACATCTCTTTGAGGCGCACGTGTAACACGACGCGCCGTCGACCCGGGCCTGGTCCTTACCGGACGGCGAGCTGCCCATTGCCCGCCGTCCGCAAGCCCGCGCCTACGGTGGCCGGGAGTCGGCAATCGACTCCCGACGCCCAGGGTGTCTCCTCCTCCTGCGGCGGCTAGGGGCGCGAGGGCGCAGAGAATGCCTCTCCCTTTCGCGCTCCGCCTCCTCCTTCGCGAGCATTACTGCTTCGCAGAAGGAGGTGACGGCTTCCCATTCCCTCTCGCTCCGTACCACGGCCTGAACCAGGGCCGGATGCGAGAGATCGCCGCCGCCGATCGCCGCCACGAGGACACGGCGGTGCTCCGCCCAAGCCGGGCAGACCGTATGCTCCACCCTGTCCTATGGTCGATCCACACAATGATAACATCCGGGCGTTTCCTCCCGCCTTATCCGAAACAGGAACCTCCCGAAACAGCCATGTCCGGTGAGGACCTGCGTCAGGCGTAAGGTGAGGACGCCGGGGCGCCTCTCAAGCCACTCCTCAAAGAGGGGTCTTACCGCCGCAATTGTGGTGTGCCCTGCGCTGGGTTGCGACAGTCGCACTCTCCATGCCGCCATGAGATCCCGCCGGAGCTCTGTCCGCTGTGCCGCGATTTCTCGCGGCAGCGGAGTTACGCCCCGGCGTTTCGCCTCCTCGCGCCACTCCCAAACGTACGCGAGGACCTTTGCCTCCAGATCCCACGGCGGTAATCCGGCAAGGAGGCTCGCCGCCTCATCGCATGCATGGCTAACAATTGAAATCTAATTTGGCATTGAAAGCGCAAGTTCATAAAACAACACGTTTATGGGAACTTTACCGTCCATTTATAGGCAGTAAACTTCTTATTAAGCCTTCCGTTTTGGCTTCGTTCTCATCCTAGTTACAAAAGTCAATGGCAGGAAACAAAACACATATTTGTATCCCGCCCTTTCTGATTTGTGCTCATTATAAAGTCCGTTTCCACTTTTATGACAAAGTTCAATGAGCACTTTCGTCCTCAAATCTGCGATTATTTTAGTCAGTGCAAATAATGTAATCGCTTCTATTAACATAAATCAATCCTTTATGGTAAATAATCTAATAATACTTGACTGAGGCATTTTGTTCGACTGGTGATCTTTTAGGGAGGTATCTTCCCTATTGGTTATCTTCACGGGGTGGGATGTCTCACCACAGGCGCATTTTTTGTATAAAATTAGATGTACTGATGAGTCTTCTCCTTTTGTTGTTGTGTTGTATTTAAGTACTAACATTAGTTTCTAAGTTATTGTATACTAACCTTTGGATCTAGTTGTCCCAAAATAAATAATTTTGAATTTGAATTTACATTTCCTCATTCCACCTTTTTATTATGCTAAACATAATCATGCTGTTAATTTTAATACGTAAATGACATGCTCATTAGATCGCAATTATGTTCAAGGCGTAAGTCATTTATACATCAACCATTGATAATTGGGGACTCAAAGGTAATGATTATGACTTATGTGCAATATGTGTGGGAGGAAACGGAAATGCAGAATTTAAAATACAAATTGATAATGATGATGATAATTGACACATTGGCTTCGAAGATAACTCCATTATCAGGACTGACTTAGCTAATGATGATCAAGATAACGACGTATTTACATATACCTTTGAGATCTTCGCGAAATCATTGACTCAGTTAACGTTTTTGCTCCAAATGTATCACACAATTGACAAAGAAAATACCTTTTTGAATATTTTCAGCATCAGCATTGTGGTGACAATGCTGATGTTGAAAATAATAAAAAAGGTATTTAGCACAGTGGTGCTTTGGACGTCTATCTAACGATAAGACCATTTAATTTTCATATTTTACTAAACCTTCTAAAACAAGGTGATAAGAACCTAATAAATAGTATCGAAAACTGCTGTAACTACATCGCCTAAAGCTACATCTTCAAGAACACGGAATTACTTAAGTACATGCTCCTAAATATAGAGCAGCATTGGTTTGTCACATTCACTCAAGAATTGATATATTAACTGAGCATTAATGGACTTCAAACAAGGCATTAGCAATGGGCTTATCGTAACATGATCTACAAACATGAGAACATTGAATTAAGGTCGAGTTAAATCTTTCTACACGAGATGAATAAACTGCTAGTGCCCTTGTTGTTGGTACCATTAAACTGCATGCCGACTATAATGGTGGTCTTATAAATTATGATATAGAAGAAGGAAAAGCACCCGCTATTGAGTAAGCATTCTCACTAATAAAATAAAAAGGTAAAGAATATTCAAGAAGCATACTATCGAATCCATTGCAATGTTATATCGATAGTCGTATATAGAAATTCGCAAACTCATAATTTTCATTCCCACACATGAGCAATATTTCTTTCTCTGGTTGGCATAGTGTGTAATAAAATAAAACATCCATTAAACGATTTCAATTTGCAATGACAAATTTATATTGACAGTAATTAATTAAAATGCTTTCTCTTTCACGATTTACAAGTTGCTGTCGTTATAAATTCTGCATGTCCGCTATAAAGACATGCCCAGAAATTAATTTGTAAACCTTTTTTTCTCACGAATGCCACAATCAATTATATCCTCGTTTTTCAATTGTAAAATAATGAATTGCTTGAAATTAAAAAAAAATATTTTGTTAAGTAATTTGAGCACTGTCGGTAGTAGGAATTTTAGATCAATAAATCATTTAGAAGCAATTAACAGTGCAATTAAATCCCTCACACGTCCGTATTATGTAACGAATCGTTTATCTTGGTCCAAAGCGTATCTTGCCCTCAGGCGACGTCCGATACGCAAAGATATAAATCTTACATCGCCATTAATTCCGGCAGTTCTTGAACATTGGCAAAATACAAGCAATAAACTTGAACACAATCGGTAATCTTTAAAGTTATAACTCTTAAGTGATTTAAGTAACCTTGCTGTGAAGCTTACATCTCTTGTCAACGACTTAATTCCGACATCTCCATAATATACAGACTTCACTGAAAAAATCGGCAACCAAGATGGTTATTGAATCATTTCACCAATCCTTTGGCTTTATCAATATAGAAAGATTCCCTCCTTCGGTTTTTATGAGCATTAAAGTGGTATTGAAATCGCCGCAGCGGAACTTGTCTACGGTTTCTTTAATATCATTTCATAATTGCCCGCTATTGTTTTAAATCAGGAGTACATTTGGTAATTTTGATATACTCTATCATTTATCACCACACAAACAATTAAAAAAGGTTGATTGTTCATATCATATGCACGAGTACAAACCAACAAAACGTTATAATTAAAAATAATGATAAATCGCCATTGAACTTCAATTGATGCGCCATGAGAATGAGACTCAATAGTTAAATTATTATGAAATCAATTTTAATTTTTAATAGGTCTTTAGCTGTAGCAATGGATTCGTTAAATTGTAGTAGGT
This sequence comes from Dryobotodes eremita, assembly GCA_917490735.1. Taxonomy (NCBI): domain Eukaryota; kingdom Metazoa; phylum Arthropoda; class Insecta; order Lepidoptera; family Noctuidae; genus Dryobotodes; species Dryobotodes eremita. The sequence goes on from OU823244.1 coordinate 24,047,413, forward strand.
ACTCGTGGAAGTCCGCCTAGCAATTCACTTTTCTCTGGTGTTTCTATTATATTCAGTAAGGTACTTAATGTACAAGAATCAAGACAATACTTAGGCTCGTTTAATGACACATTTTTTGCAAAATTAATCTTATATGACATAGTATTCCTTGTATTCTATAAAACCCAACGAAGACTACAAAGTCAAAGTCAAATCATTTATTTCAAATAGGCACATAAAAGGCACTTTTGAACGTCAAAATTTACAAAAAAACAGAATTGATTCTAGTTGCCCCTTCCAAAAGTTAGTTTCGTATGGAGAAAAATGGGGAAGAAACTCCACCTACAACATTATAGAACAGCTTATAACAATTAAGTTCTATACTTAGCACACAAAGCTTGTACCATAGCGTGTGTAGTCATGTAGCCAGTGTACTAAGTTAACGTTATCCGGTGTTCATATAAAATGATGATCACGATAATTGTCACGCCATGCCAAGGTTGTTGCAATTTTAATACAACGCCGGCTGCCTTTGTTGTTGTTGCAAATGATATGGTATTGGGGTTATTAAAAGTTGTTAACAGCGGGTATTTATAACGCTATGATATATTTTTTTGTATTATTTTAGTTCCATTTATTACAATTTACGCTACGCTTTACGCTTTTTTTTATTTACGCTTTAGTTAGTAAGATTTTCTTCAAGTAGCATTAATTTGATTCATTGCCAATCGCATTTTTCATTTCTGTAATATAATTTTGTCGTACCTACACTTACTTGGCTTTAAGGCTCCCAGAGACAGGTGCGACGCGACAGCGCTACACAAAGGAGCCGCTCGTCGCGCGACACGCGGTGCCTTTGTGTCGCACGTCGCGTCGCGCCAGTGTGAACGAGCCTTTAAGCTCTTTAAACTCAAGCCAATGCTTTACATTAAAGAATATTGTTTTACCTTTCTTACAATTTTAAAAACCCATCGAGTAATCAACTAGATAATATCTTGAAATTTCTAATCATCAAGCAATTGCACAACAATCGCACACAACGTGAGGAAAGCAATTATAGCATTTTATTTTTATTGTATCATTCTCTTCTTCAACAATAAAACTAATCAAATTAAAAACAATCAGCTCCCCTGTTTCCAATAATTACACAATTATGACAGCTATCCATCACAGAGGTACAACCGTCACATTGTCAACGTCACTATAAATGGTGGAAATAATAATCATAATTTATTATCTATTTATTGCATTATTCTTCCCACACTATTGTGGTCTCCGGAAGCGCACAGTTTGGTCACGCAGTAGTCATTCTGTTACATTTCCGATGTTTTGTCGTGTTTACTGCTAATAGAAAAATCATGTGTGGTATGGTTTTGTCAAGGTCAATTTAATTTTAACTTTAAATAAAGGTTTTTTTGTATCATAAAAATAATGCCGGAAGAGAAGCATCATCATCTGGGTAGCCTTTTAGCCGTAGGCTTCCAGCCTTACTGGATGTGGCTGAATAGTCGTATTTTTTTTTTTATGGAACCACTGCCTTTCTGATTTTTACAACTCAGTTACTGGGTAACACGGATACCCATTGCTAAGTCTGGCAACGACTCATACAATGCGGTAAAGAAGTATCGATGTCAAAATAATATTTTGCGCAAGTATTTAGTAACTTTTGGATTACCTATGAAATATTTCACACATAAAACACAACAAATTGCATAACTTTTTTTTGTATTTTAATCAAACACTCGTAGACAAAAATAAAACAAAATCGCCTTCAAAATTGAAAGTAGCACCCGATAGCACATAGCAAATGTCAAAACCGATAAACAGCAGGTGTACTAAGGCACTAAAATATAATAAACAAATTACAGTATAGGTAGACTGCCTGTTCATTGTATGTACTTGCGTTGAACGGTTATTATGTACCGAAGTGTTAAATTATATACTATAGTTACTTCGACCTTTCGGTTATGGTTCGGAAACTGTTAACTGGCGTATGGTAATATGTTGTTAATTTAACGCTGTGATGCGAGATTGCGGGTATTTTAGATTCATACATGACAGCCGAGTGGCATTCACTGCTAAACGCAGGCCTCCCCCTAGACCTTCGCATGAGGTTTGATAATCATTTGAGGCTGATTATAACTGCCTGTCATTTCAGGCAATCGTCATGTCGACCAGTTTTATGCTCCATGTTATTTTCTACAATTACTATTGTTGAACTAATGAACTAATGTAATAAACTGATTGTTTATGTTCCTCACAAATTCTTCCTAAAGTTGTAATGCTGTAGTTTGGCGTCTCCATAGCAAACTATTGTATATGACCTATCACAGCACTCCGCCAAAGAAAACCAAATAAAAACTTCTTTCTTGATTATGTATTGTAAATTAAATCCCAATCGTAACTTCTCTAAGATTTTCCTCATTCATTGAACATTGAATTTTGATACTATTACTACAACACCCAAACAAGTCCTTGGGTCCAGTCTACGTCCACCCATTGCCGTTAATAGGTCGTGAATGTAAAGTATTTCTCACACACTTTATATTTCGTATCAGGCATCTATTTCCATGCACCCACAATGGCGGACTGGACTTAATGACTCTGTTGTTGAATGGGAACTGATTGAGAGGATAAAGCTGTTCTATCCATTGTGTGACGACCGTTCTGAAGGTGGAGTGGAGCTGAAGAATTTATGTTATACATAATAATTAAGTCTTATGAAGGTGTTAACTAATGTACTCGAGAGCAACACTTAAATGTTGGTTTTGTTTTTGACTACGAATAGTGTTTACCTCGAGTTTTCTACAGTGGATACCAGTTTCAAGATATACCAATTCCATTTTCTCATATTCTAATAAATTTTTCATCCTCATCAGTATTGGAATTATCCATCATTGAGCATTCTCTTCAAGTGACTGGTGGCTATTGCAATTGAGAAAATTACATTATTAGAACGTTTGTAAACATTTAAATAGTGCTTAAGTAATTATTTATGACAAATTCTGCGAAATTGAATTTGTCACCTTTCACAATGCTTTTAAGATGCATGAAAGACAATGGTCGTTTTCCAAAGCCCGTATACCAACTCAAGTCTTAATCCTCGGAATAGCGATCGAAATCTTCAATAACAGTGCGTAAGTTACTCAACAGCTACAAAAACAATACAACTGTAATCTTCATATCAGATAAAAGTTAGAACAAAACATCGGCGACCTCACCTCGACCTGGCCTAACAATACTAAGTGAAGCCGGGCCAGTGTCGCCGTCACAGAGGTGTTAACCAAATTGTATAAGTTATTATACAAGAGTTAATATAATAGACATAATCTGATGAATGTCAAATGTTGGACCTTCTTCATAGATCAGTTCAGGTAACAACAGTATAGAGAGAGTAGTAATAGTGTTTTAATCGATTTCGAAAATAAAGAGATTCTTAATTCAAACTTCCAAACGCAAGTTTTGTACATTATGGCATAATATTTCTGTCTATAACCATAAAGTTTGAAATTCTCAAGTGCTTATATTTTCATGTTTACCGATCTATTTAAGAGGAACACAGCAACACTACTTAGCGACAGAAACATGAAATAATTATAACGTACTAGCTGTTGCTCGCGACTTCTTCTGCGATCCAGGATGAAAATTAGCCTATGTCCTTACCCACGTCATGGTTTATCTGTTTGTCAAATTTCATCCAAATCCGTTCAGCCATTTTGGCGTGACAGCGTAACAAACAAACAAACTTACTTTCGCATTTATAATATTAGTTAGGATTTTTCCCAAAACATATGTAACTTATACAATGGCGTAGTAAAGTACTATTGCAAATCAAACGAAACATAATCGTGTGTTTAAGATAATAAACGTAATCTCAGTTTAACCCAATATCGGACAAAGAAGTAACTTGTAACCTTGCGTTACTAACAAACAAAGCTATGAATATATAAACATGTTAAACATGCAACCGCCTCCATTTACATACAGTGCAGGCCAAATTAAAGGGTACAATAGTGTTTAGGAGATTGTACACTTGCAAGAGATACATAATGGACACGCATGTGTAATGTGTTAATTTCAATGGCACAAGGGTTGATAGAAAGAGAAAAAGAGGGTGTAGCTATTTCTCTTTTTTTGCAAAATGCATTTTAGAAAATACGCTGCATCCTTAAATACGATCAAGTTCATTTTCTCAAGTTTATTTTAAACACCATAGGGTAAAATATTTTGACAGTATTTAATAGGATAATTTAAGGCTAATAAGGTTAAGGTTAAGGTTACTTTTCACTTCTACCTTATTACTATTCTGACTATGTCATTGCTACCTTTATGAATGAAAATTACAGTTCAAAATCACGAATCAAAAGCAAAAGTCATTTATTCAAACTAGGCTGACAATCAGCACTTTTTGAACTTCGATATAACATAAGACAGTCCCCAAAAACGCCCGCCCTTCACCACTTCCTAGTGCTTTAGCTGCGGAGAAGAAGTATTCGAAGAGCTTGAAAAGGTAACATGAGCCCGTTATGTGTGAAAAATAATATGTTTAAAAATTGCTTACCACTATCGCTCCTCGACCGTACATACGGGCACAACATGAACAAAGAAAATGAAATCTGAAAGCGAAATGTTGTAACTGAAACGTCTGAACGATCAAAGTAAAACGCTGCTGCTAATCTGTAGCGTTTGCTAAGACTAATGTGCAACCTCCTCAAGTATAGAGAGGCTTAGTGAATATGCTAATCTACTGTCACACAGATTGAAATGTCGATTACAGACTAGTACCCGTTGACATTGAGCGTGAACATACACCTATGATTGATACAACCACTTGTTAGAACAGCGGAGATATTATATGCTACTTGAAGATACGATTATATTTCAGGAGTCGTTAATTACCATATCGTGATGGTAACCACAGTTTACCGAAGAAATGATCAATTTTGTAAATCTGTTGCCATGCAGCAGGTACATATTTTTTTTAACCTTTATGAAAAAGAACCAGATTCTTAATAATTAATTACAATCTAGCCTTTAAGACTAATAAAAAAAAATATATAACTTATTTTTTTACGTGATAATTATTTTAAAACTTAGAATAGTGTTGCTTGTACTTTACAAATCCGTAATTATGTACAGTCAGCAAAAGAGATAAGTAACCAGGGTCACCGGATATAGTTGAAGTTTAGTAAGAAACCGATGCTGGTTTTCGAATGATGTTTAATTTTGATAAATGACCTCTTTTTTTTTCTATTAATTAAATGAAATTTTATTCGAACACATTCATCGGTTTCTTTCTAAACTTCAATTCTATCGACGACCCTGGTTACTTATCTCTTTTGGTGACTGTACTAACATAAAAATACGCCTTTTCCCATTGGGGGAGGCAGAAACTGCAGCATGCAACCTGCTATCCTTACTCACTCCTGCTTCGTTTACCTTCAAATAGGTAAATTTTCCAAAAAAAAAAACTTGTTTTGTTTTAACGATTTACACGAATACTTTTGTCTCTGTCCGCGTGTCCTTTGGAACAATCCGTGGTCATTTATTGTAATTCGTTGAAGAGTGTGAATCACTTTAGTATTGAAACTTCAATCACTTAGTACATAGGATGTGAATCACTTTAGTACATAGGATGAATTAAAAAATACACTTTAGTATTGGACCAAAATAGACGAACTCACAAACCCAATCGGTTAGGAAACACCCAAGATAATAAGGTGAAAGGATTATTTAAGATTTATTGAAAATAATATTACTATAACCGACCGCATTAATATCAGTAAAATGATCCTATTACCAACCGTGCAATTCCGTAATGTCTATTCATTGCGTAGCTCTATTAGAAGATCCACATTCATTACAAGTGGACATTTACGAGTCTATAATAACATGATAAATAGATAATTGAAATCGCTTAACCCGTAAATGGTGAGCATTATGCTGAGCATAATATTATGTAAGTTATGGCATTAGTTAAGGATTACGATATTCAAATGAATGTAAGTCGTTGGACAACTTGTGAACAGCATTATATGGTAATTGAAGATGTGGTTGCAACAGGAAATACATAGGTGTGATACGTTAGGGAGGAGTTGTTTGAAAGGTTGGCGACACAAAATGACATGGCACTGTTCACACCCATTTTCTATAGTTCACATGCACATATTTTATAGAGTCCGGTACTCTATGCGGTACTAATATGGTGTATGGATAGTTCACTCATCAGGCACCAACAGGAAAAGCAGAATATTTGCTTTATTCGATGTTTTCAAGCTCATAGGGATGGTTCATGAGGAGTGAAATAAGGGGGTCTACAGAAACTAATATAATTAGAAAAGAAAAGAAAATGATATTATTGTATAAGCAATTATTTAAACGAGAAAATATAAGTGCTAACATATCTAAATAAGTTGAGTACAGTTAACTATAATATTTTTATATTATTATATTTACTTCAGAAGACCGTTAACAACTTTAAGTGATAAGCTAAGTTTTGAAAGCTTCCTCTCTCCTACTATTTTTGTTGTGCCCGACGGGGTTAATGATTACATGTAATTTGAAATAAATTATTGAGTATTGAGTATATTTGTTTTTAGTCACTCTGCCCCAAATATGAACCTTTTCATAGATCATTCCTAGCAACCGACCATCACAGATCAGCCCAGCCGATAGGAATATTATTTTCACAGCACCATATTTGACCAACGAATTGTCGCTTCAAGTATGTTAAAATATTGTTATAACACAACAGAATGAAGCTGACTACTTTCTTGTTGGACAAAATCCTATAATATATCAGATTTAGTAATAGCCTATGTATTAGCCATTATTTCTGACTCAAAAGAATCGACCCACTCCTGTGATACACTCAACTGCATATCAGTGGTAACATTTGCACTACGAAAATCGCCCTTACTACTTCGACATGAAGGCAATGTCACATTGTTATCACCGATGTGCGCTCCACTGTTCCTTCCTACTAAGTATACCTAATTATTACAATAACAAAATACTATAAATAACCCATTATCAGCGTTTGTTTTGCGTGCAAGTGATAGCTATTTCCTTACATGTCATATAGGTGTAACAAAAAATTGGAAAAGAAATCCTGAAAATGCAGCTGTATTGTTTTCCGCCATTGCCTTTTAAAAACTTCCGCGATTGATAAAGAGTTGTCTCAAAAACAAAAAATCCCTGCTTGTCTCTCACTTATTTATTACCTTGACTAAGTATTTTCTCTTTATACTTTGTTCAGACGTAGAAATATAAAACACAGGTATAACACAATAAAGAAACATTTGATAGTTTACAATCGTCAAAACACTACACTAAGTAAACATGGTGACCAGTGCTAGTATTTTTGTATGAGAGATGTAGAGCATGGCATAATTAATAAATCAATGTTGCATACATGTTGCCAAAAAAAAAATTGTTCTAATTAAATAAACGCTTTCATCAAAACCATAAAGCTGTCAATACCTTACGCAAACATACAATTAATAACCCTAAGACACCATCCCAATACATGGTCTCATTTACCATTACCAAATAATGTAATACACAATTAAAAATACCAACTACTTCTCTTAGATCTGGGTCGTCATATTTCGTATCGCGTTAGTTGTGCCCAAGCTAAGGCCAGACTAATGAGTGAGCCAACTAATTAGCATACTCACTGAACTTTACGTCTCGTTTATTTGATTGTGGGCAATAAACGGTATTTATAACCAGTCTAGATTAGTCTGTACTCATAAAAAGTCAGATCATAATATTTGGTAATTGTTATGGGCCCGGATTTGAGGAATTTCGTGTCAGTGGGCTGATATGATGTTTGAAGTATCACTTACACAATCATTGCTAGGCAAATAAAAACACAAGAGGATAGAATTCCACTCTGTAGAGACAAATTCACTGGTACCTAACCCATTACCAAGGAAGATTGGTAACTAAATGGAATCGTCTACAGCACGTGAAAGCTCTGGAAGGTCTTTTGGTGAACTACCTACCCTACGTACTTCTGGCCAACTTCACGTTGGAGCTGACAGCAACAGCTTCCATCGGTAATTTCATGTAATATGATTACGACAGAGCCTGTCGCAACTTCGCAGCATCTCCTTGTTTCAAACATCCATGGAAGGACAAAGCATAGCATAATCAGCCGATCATTTTCCCTCCCACTGCTGGGACACAGGCCTCCTCTCTGTGAGAGGAAGTGGGCCGTAATCCACCACGCGGGCCCAGTGCGGGTTGACGGACGTCACATGTCTTCGAATTTTTTGTTCTAGGACATGCTGGTTTCCTCACAATGTTTTCCTTCATCGTTTTGAGAGCAAGGACAAATGTTTACTTAAAAATGTTACAGCAATAGGAACAATGGATCATTTTAACAGGTTTTGATCCGTCAGTGGCAAGTCATAAAGCTCCGAATACAAACAGGTTAGTATTGTATTAAAATCTGGACTAGTCACTCTTCAGGTATGCACTTTTGAAATATTAAGACCTATTGAATTGATAAATGTTTACTGACACGCGATGGCGTAGTTTTAATAGGTTTTAATTTAAACACAGCTGTCTGTCACAGTAATCCCCGAAATACTTGACACAATCGTAGATAACACAGAGATAAAATGAAGACAATGAATGACACTTAGCTCCAGGGAGGGCTTGTTTTTTTTCTAATATTGAGGGCCTCACAGCTACCATGCGATTGGTACAGTAACTTTAAACTATATCTCGTAATACTGATAGTAAAAAGTCTAATCATTTATTTTAATTGGACTGTTTGTAGGTTCTTTTGAAAATATACCAAGAAGAAAATTACCAATATTAGACTCGAAGAATAACAGAAGCAAAATTGACAAATCCTTACTTACAATATTACAATCACTTACAATAAAACCCATAACAGCATGCAGTAGCAATATTGAATAATAACAATCGATTGGAAGGTTGCAACACTCGATGCGGCCCGCGATCGATGTAACGATGTAATCGATATCCCCTTGAACCGAGTTCTACTCGTAGTCGAAATAATAGCTTACATCCTTCGCGTTTGTATGGGTAATGTGCGTGTTTTATTGCTTTTGTAGCTGATATTGAGTTATCAGTACAATTATTGAAGGTGAATGTTTGTAAAGGTTCGATGAAAAAAAGAGAGAAAAGGGTTAAAAAAATTTTGGTTTATTTGCACACCAAACCCCCGCCCCCTCGCCGCCTCTATTACGTGTGGAACTTAAACAAAACTGGCGAAATTTCGGTGTAAAAAACCCTTTTACGGATGGTATGTACGTGTGTTAAACACCGCACAACTTTCTAAAAACTTTTTAGTTGTGCATTTAAGTCCGCACCAGATTTACAAAAGCACTGTTTAATCTGCTCCTTACTGATTAGATCCAGTATTTTATATTTTAATAATATTAAAAGTAAGATGAGAGACATAACTGAGATTCCAGATATAGAAATTAAAAATTTACGATTCGCAGTAATTAACTTTATGTACCTATTAACACAACTGAAAACATAAACCAAGTTTATAGTTCATAAAAAGTCGTGAGAAAAGCATTAAGGCTCCCACAAAAAGGCGCGACGTGACTCTGACGAAAGAAAGAAAGAGGAAAAAAAAGAAGAAAAAGAGACAAGAAGAGAAAGAGTATTCTATTCTATTCTAGTGGAACAATTTCTATGAAAACTTCATGGAAATTGTTCTACAAGAGTCGTGTCGCGACTGATTGCCTTTACATGTTAGTAACAACTAAATATTGCTGAGATTTTCAGAACTAAACTACCTACTTTGCAACGTGTTGATTAAACCAATATACGTGAAAGCAACGGAAATATAATTACTGACTAATATTCCGAAATGAATCCGCCAATTAAACATAATATTATCATACCATACTAATATTCATATCCGATATCCATAACACATTACTAATAGGTCACGGTTCATTTACATAAACCGATCACTTCCATAGATGGTAGCTTATAATTTTATAGAGGAAGCACATTGTTTTAAATATTTTATATATTTAATGGGGAATCAGAAGCTGTGAATGAGTAGGAATTGGTGAATTAATTAGTTGAAGGCTACGTGTGGGCTTTATATTGTGTATTTACATGATAGAGACATAATGATTGTATTTCTATGATGACAAAATTTTATCGTGGACTGGAAGAGATGGTAGATGTTTTTATTTTTCTAGCATATAAGAGAAGTCAAAGAACTACTATATAAGACTCGCATAGACCAGGACGCGTGGTACAAAAGTGAGAATGCTCAGCAGTGGGTGAAACAAGGCAGCCACTTATGACAATGACGATGATGATTTGAAGGGCACCAATGTGGTGACACATTGGCCTGACAGGAATTTCCCAATGTAAACAAAAGAAAAAAGGACCTTGAATTGCAAAATTAATTATTTTCTTCTTAGAACCTGTCTGTAACGTACCGTTCAAAGCAAGCGTGTGGGTTTCACATTATTCAATAAAGGTAAAGAAGCGATCCATCAGGTCAATATGACGTAATCTAACAGCCTCTTTGACCCGTGTGCAAAGTATAATGATTCAGAAACTCCATGTTACCACACAGCTATAAAACTAGACGCCATATACGGAACCGTTCGATACTAAATATTACTTCTAATCGTCGGTTTAGTTACATCACTAGTTTGGCACGTGTGATAGTTTTCTGAGATATCTGGTTTAAACATCATTCCAAAAATGATTTTAGAAATATTAAGGAAGACCTAACACTATAGCTAAGCCCACGCAATTTACAGATGAGCATTATTCTTAACTAGCTTTTGCCCGCGGCTTCGCCTGCGTGCGTGTCGGAAAATATCGCACGGGAACGTACTACCGGAATTAAAAGTACCCTATGTGTTAATCTAGGTTATAAACTATCTGTGTGACAAAACACTGTGTGGATCTGTGTGCATTGAAATCCGTTCAGACGTTTTTGCGCTATACATCCAGACAAACAGACTCGTTCCCACACCTCGTAACAATTACTTTAAAAAAAAAAATGTTCAATGTATGCATTTTATTATATTTATAGATGTATATATCCAGTTGCCTATATGGTATGACTGTATGAACTGCGGTTCTCACATTTCAGAAATGGATGGGATCATTCAATGAACAATTTGCGAAAGAAGACAAATTAGAATGTATCAAATAATAATCTTCTGCGGTCACCGAGCTACTAGCACAGTGTGCGAAGCGTAACCTTCCATAACACGAGAACCCATCCATATCCAGTAAAGCAAACTATAACTGCAAAATACAATACTTAGGTATTTAAATGAGAGCGGTGAATGCAAACTACAAAAAGTGACTGCTGGGACACAGGCCTCCTGTCTTCGAGAGTGAGTGGGCCGCAACCTACCACGCGGGCCCAGTGCGGGTTGATAGATGTCACATATCTTCGAACTTTTGGTTCTAGGACATGCCAGTTTCCTCACGATGTTTTCCTTCACCGTTTGGAGAGCAGTAGTGACGAAATTACGTATACAAAGTTAGGCACCTACCTGGGTTCGAACCCCCGACCTACAATTTGTAGGTCGGGGCCGTTACCACTAGACCACCACTGCTCTTCGTGGTGATCATTGTCGTCGATCATCACCAGCACTTAAATTTAATTTCATCATACATTATTAACTCGTACAGGTAAACATACTGCAACTTCAATAACCATCGCTCTTGGCAATTTTTATTAGTATGCACATGCGCGGGTATCCAACCGATTCTTTAGTCATGAATTTCGGCTGTTTTTTCAGAAACTCACGGAATGACAACGCTAGGTCTATGCTCCAACAACAAACCCTCTATTAAAGCCACAATTTTCCTCATATTACAATAATGTTCCATATTCCAGCATTCTTGGAAGCTTGCCCAGCACGTCGCAGATGATCGACAAACGTATAAATCTGATCGTTGCGCAGTCGCTGCGTGCGCGTCGTTCTCACACAGCAATTGATCGACAGCGTGTGGTCGTCCGTCAGGCATGCGCGGTGCCGCTGGTGGTCGGTGAATGGAATTGTTATCGACGAGAAGTGACAATAAAGAGTTTGTTGGAAGCTCGATTATATTCAGAGTTATTTATCTGAGTACTGTTGTGCCGTTGGAAAATATATACTGTAGTACCGTAGTGATAAGATTATAAACAGGGAAACAGAAAAGTTGGTTGCGTGGTAATTGCCCACACTTGCGAGAGAGGAAATCATCAGTAATGTTGCTATAGCAATGTAACTTTTCTATCACTATTTACGATGCATGAAGACAGCGCTTTTTTTTTTATTTGGCACGGGTTCTGCTAGATAGGTAAGGAATACGAGAACGTCGCAAAAAAGGTGTATTAATAAAAGTAAACCATGTAAAATTATTAATCAATGTATTAGAGCTCAACAAGTAACAAAAACCCCTCATACTAGTAATCAAAGCCAGTCGAGTGCTCATAAAGGCCAACTCACGACACGGACGCCAGTACTGGGACGAGCGAGTTAGTGGAGCGACACGTGGGACAGCTTTCCAACAACACCGATACTGTGGACTTTACTAATATTGAAAATAACCTCCACGATTGGCAATACTTACATATAAATAAATTAGCTTCCGTCCGCAAATTCGTCCACGTGAAATTTCTTGCTCTCCCGACCCACCCCGTCGCATCGCATCGCCTACCCGCGCTATTACCTACTTCGTTTTCGCTTAGCGTTCTTTCTGACTTTTTTTCGTTTTGCTTAGCTCTTAAGGGTCCTAGCGTGATGTAAACTTATAGCCTTCCTCGAGAATTGTGCTATCAAATGCAAATAAGAATTTTTCAAATCCGACCGGTTGTTCCAGAGATTACTGCCTACATACAAACAAACAAACAAAGGAGATGGTTCAAAATGGGCTGGGTCTGTGTACACTACCTCAGAATTAAGAGAAAAATCCGTAGAATTCGGGAAAACACAGATAATTCATTTAAATGTATACTGTTGTGGAATTTGATAGTTATCAATTATTTTTATTGACTTTCAACATGACGTCTCAACGATTTAGTTACTCTGTGCTTAAAAACAATGACAGTAAACCATAGATCCACCATTGATCACAGAAATAGAACTGTCAGCTGTCACAACAGTGTCTATAAACACGTCAAATGTCATTAATCAATCAAAATGACAGCTTGCCGCCATGACGGGTTTTTGTTGTGTGTTGCAATTTCAAGTGTAATTTCTTGTGGTTAACCAGCAAAAAAAGCCATTTTAAAGTAATTGGACAGTTGAGATCTGTTTTAAATGTGTTTCCCTATTTTTCAGTATAGTGTACAAAGACTTGGCTCAGGCTCCATACATTTTGGAACATCTCCTTTACCTATTTATATTGAGATTTATATATATTTTTTTTTTACGTCTCTTTACGTTACTCGGGGCCCTGGGATCCTGAACCTTTGGAAGGCGTACAAAGGGCCGAAGCCAACTCGCAGAGGCCCGTTAGACATTTTTAATGAAATGAGGCACCAATCGACGATTATCCCTGTTCGGACTATATACGTGCACCCAAAGACAACCGCCGGTTGGTGTAGGACTATTGCAGGATGTGGAAACAAAGATATTGGACTATGGATTTGGGCAGCATGAGTGGACTGATTATCTAGGACTATGGAAAGACTGCCCCTGCCTGACCAATGTTTTATATAAAATACATAACGTCGGGGATAGTGCAAAACCGCGAATCTACCATAGGTAAAGGCCGCGTATCTGCATTTGATCTAATTTTACAGGGGCAGGTTAAAACTGTTTAATATCGTTATTTTAAGGGCAAATAGCCTCATTTTTACATAGATAGTAATAATTGATGTTTTCTTTGTATTTTTAACATAGATTATCCGTTACAATGATTAATTTAACCGCCACGCTACTTACGCGCATTTGATTTGACCACAATCTTATCGAAATGGAACCTAACAGTAAGTTGCGCGGTTTTGAAATCAAACAGGTAATTAATGTTACAAATAATATTTAATAATCAAAGCAAAATACGACTTACAAAATCTGATCTTTACAAGCTTTTGAGCGTTGTTCTTACAAAGAAAACTTTTACTCATTAATCAAAGTATTTTTCTATACAATCTTCCTTAAATATAAGCTTGAAAATACTCAGAACAGAATTCTTAATCAGACTTAGATTCATTATCAATCAGTCTTTTCAACAAGGTGTGTTTTAGGGATAGTAGGTACGAGTATCACAAGTATAAATCTTTTCGAAGTATAAAACAAAACAAAAGTAAGAGCTTCTTCAGCTACATAACAATCTATCAGTCATTTTAAAAACAAATTACTCTTACACATTTAAATTATAATAACAATATTAGGTTCTTCAGCTATCTAACAAAAATAAACTTTATCTCTCAGCCATTTTAAAAACAAATTACACTTGCACATTTAAATTATTAAAAAAAACTACTAGCAAAGTTCTTCAGTTATTTAACAAAAATAAAATGTCTTTTATAGTTTAAAAAATTAATAAACAATATTTTTACTCATAACATTTAAATTATAGAGTCATCAGTCGAGACAAAAGAGCTCTTTCAGCTAAGTATATAAAAATAAACATTTTAAGTAAATTAATTGCTCTTATAAGGTAAGTTGTCATAGAATTCATGACAATCTATGGGTATGACACTTTTTAATTGTTGTAAATGTTCATACTTTGATTTTGTGATTGGCAATTTCTCAGTAAAGAGCTGTGGAGGACTAACTGGAGCAACTTTTTTTGGCCTTTGTGGTAATGGCTGAAATTCGTCATTGTAGTTCAGTTTGTATTCAATAGTACCATTGGGATTGTACTTAAGAACTCTGATGTCGACTACGCACTTTGCGCCAGTCCCTCTTCCAGGGCGGATTGTATCGTAAATAAGATTACTTTTAATGCTATAATCCTTGAAAAAAGTGTGGTCAGCCGTTACTACTTCATATGGAGATGGATTCAGCCTAGCTTCTTTGGTAACTGAAGAGTATTGACTAGGTAAAAATATTTCCCGATGTTTTAATTTTCTTTCAATTACGGAGTGAACTGAATCCACCTCCATTTGAGTATGGCCTTTTTCTAAAAATTTTTGTGTGACGACCACGTTTTTTTCCATCGCCAATTGCAGAAGAGCGTTCGAAACTACAACATTTCGGTTTTGGGATGTACATCCATCAGTGAAAATTACGACGTTTTTAGGACTTTCTTCTATGAGTTTCTTCAAATAATCGACAAAAAAGGAAGCGTAAGTTGATGCTTTTAAATCTGATGCTGTCTCATCGAACCAATAGCACTTTACGTCATTAGTACCCAGATTGTATACTGTAAAATTATGAACCATTAACTTGGTTTTGAAATACAATGCACTGGCTTTCAAAAATGGACATAATTTCACAGCTTGTAAATCGGCTGTTACTACGTGAAGCAATCCTTTTTTAGCAGCCTCTTTATCTAAAGTCTTTTCCTGTCTTGCTAAATCTTTTCGTGACAAATGTTGTTGATATATTTCCTCTGTAATATTGCCAGCTTTGTATGAACAACATAGATCACACGCATCTTTTTTTGGTTGAAACAAAGCTATGTTTTCATCTTTCAAAACATCCTCGAAAAGTTTTCTAGAAGCCACTTTCTGTCCAGATATTGTTGCCTCTTTAACATAAATACGATAGAGTTCACGCTTAGACTGTATTATGGGTTCTAAATATAGTTTAGTACTTTCTTTTCTACAGTAGTGAGAAGGCATTTTGGGCATGGCTCTCAAAAATATTTGTACCAACTCTTTCAACTGAGGCAATGCAACATCTCTCTGGCCTTTCATCGATTCTTTATTTGGTTTCTCTCCTAGCCAGTACCTCACTGTCCACTCCTTAATTCCCAGTGTTCCTAAGAACGTCTTTAAACATACTCTCATTTTTTGATCATTTAATTTTAAATAATAGACTTTTGTAGCACTTCGTCTTGTATCAACCCTTTTAGTGGTTTTCCTTTTAGTTGTTTTTCTATCTACTAAAGATGAAACAAACATTTTCTTCGCTATCCAGGTTATCTTCCAAAATTCGTTAAAAATATTGAGTCGTACCGATTCTGTAAATTTATCGCAGTGAAATACTTTGCTCCTTAAACATTTGTTTGAATTACAAGGCGGTCCAAGTTGTCGCGCGGGTTTGATAGAGTCTTGTGAAATTTTTTCATCTCCAGTCTTTCTAAAACCTACGTATTCTTGACCCAGCATTCTAAACGTCTTGTTTCTTAACCTTTTTGTAGACATTACGTCTGCTTTTCGTTTTCTTACTCTGGACTCAATGGCAACCTCACGTTCCAAGATTGTTTCAGGAAACAAATCATTATTGCTGTCAGTTGATGTTGAAGCTATCGGTGCAACATTGGTTATTTCAGAGAGTGGAAAGTAATTTGGGTCGGCAAGAGAATCATCTGATGAAAAGTCAAAACCTAATTCACTTAGTTCATTATTGATTTCAACGCATACATCCTCTTTAGAAACATTAGATAGCAAATTATTAGTAGAAGTCACAGTCACACCAGAAACATTGTCGTGATCATTAATTTCCAGCAGATTTTCTAAGCAGGAAGCACTAAAAGTGGTTGTGTCACAATAGGCTAAAGCTTCAGTTTCTTTAGGAAGTTCTTCTTGGTTTTCCGAATTAACAAGACTGGTATTAGGTAAGTTTTTGGGGAATTCTTTGGTATTTTCATCAGCTGCCGATTGCCTACGCAAAATCATTTTTTTAACCTCCAATAATTTTTCGCGCCTTTTCTTTAAATCGATTAATGTTGTGACCTGAAGTGTTTCGTCTTTGCTACATGACTCATTCGCCATTTTAATGCTAAAACAAATAAAAATAAAACATGTAATCAAATGCATCAGCATAGCACGTAACTTACGCGGTTTTACTGTTCATTGAAATAAGATTACTTCAATGGACAGCAAAACCGCGTAACTACATAAAATGTGTAAAAACAGACAAAACCATAATTGATTTACATAATTCGGTGATCTGCTTCAATATTAAAAGTATTTATAAAGACTTGATAGCTTAGACACATTCACTTCATAATAACTAGTTATTTTTTGCAAAAAAAATAGGTTAGGTAAAGTAAATGAAGTTAAAATGTATTTAAATGATGCTTAATACTGACATTTCACATAGAAAATACTTAATCAACACTTACCTGATGTTGTAATTAATATTTTCAACGTAAACACTGAGTTTAACAACAAAAATAAACCACAAAATATGCTCCCAATGACACCTGATGACATACGCGGTATTGTCAATTGCCGTCTGTAGATACGCAGAATTGTTTTTGGGCGAATTCTTGCTTTCTATTGGTCGAACGAAAGTCATGTCAGCGACAAGGCTGCCAATCGGGATCTTACGTGGAATGCCCGCGAAATTGAAAATTGGCTACATTTGTCAGATACGCGGAATTATCCAATGCTAGATACGCGGATTTGCACTATCCCCGACGATAAGTAATTAGTCTATTAGTATAGATACACGTGTAATATTTTCAGCGTACCTTGGCAGTAAGCTCCTGCAAAGTGCGAAAACGTTGTTGACAGGCTATGGTTTTATCACGGTATCGACATAAGCTATTCCTGTAGAACCAGAAAAGGTGGAGAATAAGAATGGATAGAGCAAAAGGGGATAAGAGAGTAATATGACGCTGATTGTGTGTTCACCGTAAATGCATTTTTAGGCAGTTAGACCAGTCGAGGATTGTTCTAAAGAGTTACCGTGGCCCTGGCGCACAGGCAACTGAAGGAACACGGGTGGGTTTTAGTCAGTAAGAGTCTGACACGCCCTCCCGCTCCGCCCAGACCGGGAGACGTCATTTGATGATATCCCAAACAAAAAAAAAAAACAATAAAAGCGGTTAGACCTTAAAATAAGGAATTAATTTTGGAAAGATCTATAATTAGTCGTCAAAAACTACTTTCAGAGAGCCAGTTTACATTCAATATATCGCGTTGTCTTTTCAATTTGCAGAAGTTCGCAATTTACGTAGTCGTTGTATGTGCATGTGTCTGATTTCATGGTCCAAATAAAAGCCGCGTTCACTGGAACCGGATGTATCGGAGACAATGTAGCCACACATATCCATACAAACATTTGTATGACATGGTGTAATTTAGACAACCCTAGTAACACAACTATATTAGGTATTTTAGGGCAAGTAATTAATAACTTACAGCGATGAATTATTTCTCTTTAAGGCACGTACACACTGGACAGCGCGACACAAAAGATCCGCCTCTCGCGCGACGAGCGGTGCCTTTGTGTCGTGCTGTCGCGTCGCGCCTTTATAGCATCGCATTTTTTGGCTTGATTAAAGTTATCAGAGCCGCGACTCTAGGAGAACAATTTATATTTTATTTTATTTTATTTATTTATTCATCATATGAAAACATAATTGTTTTACCACAATCGCGTCGCGCCTGTCTGTCTTTAGCCGTTTATTGGAGATAAATGTTTAGTAATAGTTATTCGCTACTGTTCATACAAAGTAACAAACGTTCAAGGAAAGAGAACCGTTCGGTCAATTTTCGTCACATTCACGTGTCTTTATGTATCCTCACTCGTCCATAGACAATAGGTCACTTACCCCACTTTACACAACAAAAATGCCTTTGTTTACCTCTCTCCAAGAAGGATAAAAACGAAACTTTTGTTATTCATAATTTGTTCAGTTATAGTTATGGTAATAATATGATGTCTCGCCGACTTTCACTGTACCCTCTCTTTTATGTAAGAACCACTTACCTATAGTCAATATTCAGTCGTATTTTTCAGAACATAAGGCTTCGTTTTCAATGAGTTGCTTACCTGCAAAAGAAAAAGATGGTCATTAGATTAATTAAGATTACGAATGCACTTTTTGTAAGTGGAGTTAAACGATTAAAAGTAAATGCGAATCTTGAAGCGGCAATTAAGTGCATTTAAATGTTGCTCAATTATAATTTCTGATGTAAGTTTAACTGTATTCTCTACAAAATGGGTAGGTAGGTATGTCTTGATTTTTCTTCTTATTCCGTTTTCGTAATAGGACATGCACCGCAATAAATAACGCATTGTCAATCTCGTAAGAGAACGCGAAGTTGATGAAAATTTACCTAAACTGGAGACTTATGATATTATGTCGAGGTATAATAAGTAAGTCTGTGTTGTCTTCGAAAGAACCACAAAACTTTCAGGTGCGCAAACTCTGGCTGCAATCCTGTACACCCACTTACGCTGTTCACCCACGTCACTTATGACAAATTGTGTACCTTCTCAACAAGACAGTGCATACCTACTTATTTAAAAATAATATATTTGAGATGACCACATGACAACCACATTTGAGTGACAGACAACAGAAATAACAAAGCGTACCGTGTTATAATATCAGCTCGTCGGGTGCGTACTAATGAGACGACAATGAGTGACGCAAGCACACAATGCGTGCGCGCATACCAAATGTACAGGCTAAGTAACGCAACCGCTCTAGACTGAGTGTGCGTAACTTGACATGGATCATGCTGAAGGTTTAAAGCTGGTTTAAAAAGTGGCAATTGAATTCCAAATATTTTGTTTAATTTCATTAAAAACTAGTTTTTATTTAAGTACTTCAGATCTAACCCGACAATGCTTGAAAAAAACATTATGAAAAACAAAACGCCTTTCGAATGTTACTACTGTCTTAACAATTTAACGATGTTGGTCTACTGCATACATGAAACAACAAATAATACTAAATATAGATTTCCAAATCTATGAAGCCATTAAGGGGCCTTTGACACTTTTCTATAAAAAGAGAGTTCAATAATAAATCACGATATTAAAAAAGATACAAAAAGCCATTATTAAATACCTACAATGGTTTTCGTGGACCGCTTAACAAGCACCAACTTAAAAATGCACATGAAATGAATTCTATTGTCATGTTCTAAGAATGAAAATTGCTTGATAAAGCAGCTGTATAAGTTTATAAAGTAAGGTTCGCCATGTGTTGCAATATGGACGACAACTTGTAACCGCCTATTGCGTATACGCATGCGTTTTCCAAACTGTTTGAAATAAATACGCGACTATGTCTGTAAAGAAAATTGTACTTTATTGTAAGGAATTTAAGAATAGTTTTGAATGGTGATCATCTTGAACATTTTAATGACACTTGGACGTTTTTCTTGGCAGTTATTGTTTACGAAATAAGATGAATATAACATGAGTTTCTTTTTGTCTTTCAAAGTTTTGTTCCGGTAAGAAAAGGTACTTTGGACATAATCACGAAGCCACCCCCACCACATCACTCCCAGTTTGACGGGATAATGAATCGATGACAAGACGAGTAAGCAGGACCAGTAGAATCGATCTGGTACATTAACTTCACAAAGATTTAGAAGATTTGTAACTTTTGTAAATTACAAAAAATCCTTTGAATCTCCAATCATCCGGAAAATGATGTGCTTTAAAGGTTTTCTACGTAGATCAACCCTAGGCCGACCAGAGGTCTGAGCTCTAATTTTTTATCAACAGCTAAATAGATATTAGATTTAAACACATTTCCTTTCGTAAATTAAAAGGATAGAACCTCTGCATTCGTTGGAAATATACATAATTTAAATCATGAGCACAAAAGCAAAGCTAATGTGATGGTGATTGTGTAATCATATCAGTGTATTACAATCGTAGCGCAATTTGCATCACAAATTAGATGATTCAGAGAAGGCCTGCTTCGTATAATGCACGATAATAAGCTTGCATACGCAAAGACTGGAACCATGCCGCAACAGACGATGAAGAAAAGAAAAACGTTATATTAAGTAGTAGGATTAAAAGCAAAACAAAGTTTGCCTTAAAGTCAGTCACGCCCTGATCTGACATAAAGTTAAGATGCCTAAATAGCTATCTACTGCTGTCAGTAGAAAATCAAAGACAGTCAATCCGCGAGTGATATCCTAACATACATTTATGTATAGCAAAAACCTGTATATTGGGGCTAGTGATTCAACCATGATAATAAATATTAATTTGTTAAAAAATACATCTTTACAGGAGTTTCGCTACTATGTCGCAGCTATGTCATACGTACGAGTAGCAGTTCCAAATTTAGAGTACTACTGCACCGCCGCCGCCCGCCGCCGCCGCCGCGCCGCGCGGTCCGAGAGTATTAGTTCAACAACTCAATACATTTCATATTATCATAAGTATAGTCATTTTTGACTTTTGGAATAAAACTAAGTCCCGATGTGGACTGTCGTTGAACGGAATGAGCTACGTAAAGAGCTATACACAACACAGTACTGTGTTAAATGGACCTTCTGCTACGTATCTGTTGAGTGAACTCACGCACGAGCACTATCGCAACGGCTACTGTTCGCAATGCTCATGTGGTGATCATTAGCAATTGGGCAACTTGGCGATTAATGCTGGGTCAATGGTGTTGACAAATTAATGCTTTCATGACGGCTGCCCAAATTAAATTATTATGGGGTATGGTTGTAATTGGTTAAGCACGGTTTAATTCGTTTGAGGCGTGATGATTAATTATATGTTTTTCAATAAGTTAGGTACTTAGCTACTACATACCTTGGTTTTTTTCTGGGACGAGGTGATAATCGATTTGAAACATAGTGGGCCAAAAGTTGGACGACTGTTTGTACAAATGTAAAACTGTTGTGCATACTCATTACGCAGGTACATTTACCATTGTTGATAATATTAATAAATTAATAGAGTATTCATTTCTATATTGTTTTTTTTTTTAAGTAGATCATTAGATCATTGTATGGAAGTTGCTGATTCAAACAAAACGTCGCTGTTGTCAGAGTCAATATTAAAACAATATGTAGGTACAGTATCTCTTCCTGCTTTGGAACGGTAAATAAAGATCGAGCAAGAAACTTAATGAACTATCTATTTATAAAAGAGCCATCAGAGACTACACAGGAAAACTAATATAGAACACATCACTGCACTACGGTACACATACCGTTGTTACACGAGGCTTCAATTACTAACGTATCTATTGACGACTCGGACTTAAGAACTTAAGACTATACCGTTTGTACAGTGAAGAAAGAAGTACAGAATCTCCAGTACTTGACCCAAAGACCAATCAAAGCACGCTCGGACACCGAACAGAACAATTTTAAGGGTTTTGATAAGTAAAGCCCTGTTCAAGTGGACAGCTTTAAATTCGATCAAGCGCAGGGCTAGACGGGACTATAGAGGTTGATCTATACTTTTTTTTTGGGTGTGAAATCATCAAATGACTTCTCCCGCTCTAGGCGGAGCGAGAGGGTGTGTCAGACTCTTACTGACTAAAACCTACCCGTGTTCCTTCAGTTGCCTGTGCGCCAGGACCCACGGTAACTTTTTCGAACAATCCGCGACCCTGGCAGGCATCGGCCCTATCGGACCCCGTCAATGATGCTGACATCTCTTTGAAGGTTAATCTATCCTGAATTCAGGAATTCTGATATTTCCCAAAATTGATGCTTGGGTGATTTACTTTTGCAGGCAGTGAGAGTGTCTATGTGTATGCATGTGTGTGTGTGTCTCTATTCACTACTTTATTTGCATTCCACAATTTTTAATTAAGTGGTAACTTAAACTAACTCTTGCTAACACCTCGCCTTACTTTTCGTCGTATTAACTGGAATATACAAGTAAATGCGTGCCATACTTACAATGTATGTGTTCACGTATTAGTACAAACTGGTTTTTCTGAACTTTTTGTAATAAAGATGACCAAAGAATAACAAACACAGAAACGTAAGCCAAATGGGGCAAAAAAGCCACACGATTGGAACAAGGTCACCGAAGTGAACCAAGCCGTCTTGTTTACGTGCAATGGTCGAGAAACCTACTAATGACTGTCTCATTACTGTATAGAGTTATGTGGCGCTTAGTGAGGAAGAACTGAGATATTAAGAACTGTTTACCTAGTAAGCCGGATTTTGTATTGTTAACTGTTTCAACGAACCGCACTTGTCAAAATTTTGTTTCAGTGCGGCTAGTGGAACAGCTTCGGTGCCGTTCGGTCAAGTGCCGTTGAAATCAGTGCCCTGAGTGGAATACCTCGTCTTGATGATAGATAAATCTGAATGACAAACCCAATTATTTCGCTTAATTTTAATTATTTTTCCTTCCATCAGTGCGTTGATTTCTATGTAGGTATTTGTTTACATTTATTTATACGTGCCTACCTAGGTCATAACCAAATGACATGAAATCAAAAAGTCGGCAAATTTAAGATAGACATGGAAATCGCCAGATGGTATAACCAAAAATGAAATAGACTATATTATCACCAACCTTCCCAGACTACTCATAGAGAATATAAATGTTCTAAGCAGTTTCAAGCACTCTAGTGACCACCGTTTCGTTAGAACCATCTTTAATTTTGAAAAAAGCATCAAATAACCGGAAGAATTTCAACAAGAAAAAGCTAAACCAAATCGACCACAAAAGATTTAAAGCTCAACTTCACACCACAACCTGCCAGGATTATAAATAATCAATACGGGCTCAATACAACACTTTAGAAAATTCAATTTTGAATAAAACAAAACAATTGACTGTATCAAGCAAGACAACAAGCCATTATAACGGAAGAGATAACAGAACTTATAAACCGAAGACATCCACTGAAAAATAAAGAAAATAAATCAAGAATAAAAATATTTTTAAGCAAATTGTACAAAACAATAAATAACAAAATAGCACTGTCCTATCTCACAGAATAAATACAATAGAAAAATAAATAAAGAAATCTGGAGCAGTCAAAAAAGCGTTAAAAAAACTGAATAACATAAGATATCTCATGACTCAGCTACAAAATTTATCAGGAGCACAAGTTACAAACAGGCTAGACTCTACTTAGTAGCTACTCAATTCTAGAATAAACTTTACTCTAAGACAAACTCAAACAGTGAGACGAATGACTTAGAATACCCACCAAATGACAACCCTGTTCCACCATATAACGAAAATAAGATAGAGCTTTCAATAAGAAAATTAAAATCAGACAAGAGCCCAGGCCCAGAGCAAATAACAAACGAAATGTTACAAACTAGAAAAGACAAACTGTTCACGCCCGCCGCTTACTAAATTATTCAACCATATTATGAAGAAAGAACTACCTAGTCAGTGGACATGTTCCGAAATTATACTGTTGTAAAAAAAGTCGATCCTACTTTGATATCAAATTACAGACCTATATGCCTAGTGTCATTCCTTTATAAAGTGTTTTCTGTAACATTGCTGAGACGAATAACTAGAGTAATTGATGAGAACCTAGCCGTGAAACAAGCAGGATCCATAATTAACCGATCTACGGTAGACCATATCCATACATTAAAATGAACAGTTAAAAAATACAACGAATACAACATGCCACTATACATTGGCTTTATTGATTACTCAAAAGCGTTAGACTCTTATCTCCCACAGCTCTATATAGACAGCGTTAGAAGCGCAAGGACTGCATCCAGAGTACATCAGCATAATAAAGAAGATATATAGAAACAGCAAAGCCAGAATTAAACTGGACGGTACCGGACTGAGTTAGATCGAGATGTGAGACAAGGAGACCCACTATCACCAAAAAAATAAATAGCTATCCTAGAACAAATATTTCGTACGTTGACCTGGAACGATATAGCTCTGAACATATATGGACAATACCTATCCTATTTCCGATTTGCTGACGACCTTGTCTAACTCTCCGAAGCCAGAAAAAAGATTAATATTACTCGTATAACGATATCTTGCCAATTCATTTATGAAAATAATAGCTTCTGTCCGCGGCTTCGCCAGCGTGGATGTCGGAAATTATCCCACGGGAAGGTGCTATCTTCATCCCCTATAACCCCGCCCCTTAGGAATATGTTTGAGAAAAAAAGTAGCCTATGTCCTTCCCCAGGATTACATTTATCTCCTTGCCAACTGTTATCGAAATCCGTTCAGTGGTTTAACATATAGACAGAGTTACTTTACATACATATTTTTAATAAAATAAGTGATAGACATAATTTTAATACTAGAAATAACGATAAAATAGATCAAAAAATTTTTTGATTATCTAAAGTACATACATCTTTTATGGGCGTTAAATGTTACAACAAAATACCTTGTGATACATTGCAATTAAATGAAAATAAAAATCATATTAAAAGTACATTTTGTAAACAAGCATATTACAAATTAGAGGATTATATCCTAGATAAGAATGCTTGGAAACATTAAACCTAACATAACATCAAATCTAGAGTCTAGATTCAAACTGATTGCTAATTTAATTGTAGGTATAATTTATAATTTTGTGACATTGATTTTACATTCTGTGATTATTTTAACTCACACACTAAGTTAATACTTGTTAAAATTTTAGAAAAATCATCTAATTTTACAATATTTGTAAATATGTGAGCATCATGTATCTATAACATTCTTAATTTACCTGTCATTGCTTCGTATAGTATAGTAATTTTATTCTAGGTGCATCGTCTTCACATATTATTATACAATTAATGTATACAAAACATTGTAAAAAATTTTAAAAGAGTAACGGTTGAGTTTCTGGCTCATTCTTCTCCATAAGGAACTACCTTTTGGAAGGAGCAACTAGATGCATTTTTTTTTTGGAAATTTTGTCGTTCGAAAGTGCCTTTTATGTCCGTATTTTAAATAAAT
Organism: Dryobotodes eremita; assembly: GCA_917490735.1. NCBI lineage: Eukaryota > Metazoa > Arthropoda > Insecta > Lepidoptera > Noctuidae > Dryobotodes > Dryobotodes eremita. Next base: position 24,073,113 of record OU823244.1, read on the forward strand.
GATTTGACTTTGACGGAAACGAGTTACAGTATGTACTGGAGACACTCAATGAAGAAAGCAAAAAATGAGGTGCTTGAAGTGAACCAGAGTAAAACTAAAGTTATGACGAACTGCACAGAAACAACAATAACGCTAAACTCTACACCCCATTTTTTTTTTTTTCAGTAGATCTCCCAACCAAAAAAAAAAAAAAAAATACACTCCTTGAGTGGGTAACGAGTATGTTAATCTGGGACACTTCATTTCTACCAAACACTGCACAAAGTTCGAAATACACAAAAGAGTAAAAAACACATGTAGTAAGTACTGGGCTATGAAAGAAATCTTCAAGAGTACATTTCCTACTCACTTAAAAACAAAAGTTATGGAGATCTGCTTGATGCCGTGTCTAACATACGCCTGCCAAACAAGACCTCTAACAAAAAAATCTCTACAAAAATTAAGAGTGTGCCAGAAAGCAATACAGACAAGCTATATGTGCCATAAATTAAGAGATAGAGTGAGAAACAACTCAATATGACAAGAAACCAGGGCTAAAGACTTAAACAAACAAACACTTACACTAAAATGGAAATGGGCTAGACATTTACAAAGAGTTAGCGATGACAAATGGGCAAAAATCATAACAAACTGGTATCCTATCAACAAAAAGGGAAGACGTGATAGACCCAACAAGAGATGGAGTGACGACATATCAGGGTTAATAGGAAAACCATGGAGCTAGCTAGAGATAGAACAAGATGGTGACAGATGGAGGGGCCTTTTACCGCAATAGGCGGACTTTATAATAGAATAACAAATAATTAAATAAAAAATTAAAAAAATACTAGAAACTGTTATGAATTTATGTACTAACAATAATAATTGCTAATAATTTCAATGTATAATTTATTCGATTTTACAATATTAATTTATTGCCCACACTCACAAAATTTTAATAAATATTAGATAAGTGAGAAGATATCACACTTATCTAATATTTATTAAAATTTTGATTGAAGTCATGTTTGAAATTAATTTTACGTAACTCTATTAATGTGATATTAATATTATGTAAGCAATAATTTATGATTTAATTTTTATTTAATTAGAATGTATTTTTTATTAATAAGGCACCTATGTAAATATATTATAAGGTATCAATAAAATCTTTTGTTATATTACACCTATGTGATAATCGATTAACGAACGAACGAACGAACGTCGCTTTTCCGATACGATTTTATGCTGATCGTACTGCTTTAATTTCCAGGAAAATCCTCCATCATTAATCACCTTGAAAAATTGCATTACTTCATTCTTCAGCCCTATCAAAATATTCAAATAGTCATCAGATGCTCATCAGTGCCAATAAACCAACTCTTAGTACACATAAGTTTGGTCACCTTTAATACGTGAAGGCATTAGATCTAACTGTGACACTAAATTAACACCTGCATCATGCACAATTGTGTTAACTATTACAACAGGCGCGTCACATTGCATGCTAAGTACGCATAATATTATGACGAGTTAGTGGTTGTTGCGCAATGGAACGGGTGCGTTACGACACGGTCGCATAATCGGGAGTTAGCGAGCCTTATTAGTAGTTAAGGATTCGGTTCGATGTCCTAGATTTTAAAGCAAAAGGTTGAATTTTGAAGACGCGTTCATGATTATGGAGATGAATTTTAAAGGTCTAAAATTGTAATAGGTTACAACATGTAAAACCTTCCTTACCTCTAAAGCAGCCGTTTATCTAATTATTTTGATATAATGATAGATATTGATAACTGGTGAAAAATCCATAAAAATAAAAATCATTAAAACAAGCAATAAAGTTAAATTCCACAAGTTTCCATATAATTATATTCATTTTGGGTTTTTGGTTTTCGTTGTGCGACTGAAACCAAATTGTAAAACAAGTGTTTTGGTAATAAATAAAAAAACAATAATATTTTAATTTCAGGGGCAAGCAAGGCCTGTGGCAAAATTGTACTGTAAACACACATATTGCCAACAGTTTATATATAGTCAGTAGGTAAACAGAAGAGCAACGTAATTTCACCGGCCTTCACCTTCAGGCTACTTATTCTGGGAAGTAAATTAACTTCAAGACACGACCTCAACTCAGCCTCAACCCTAGAGGTCAGGTATCGCTATAAATACACGCTAAATATATTACACCTTAAACGATAACCGAAGGTATGTCCAATGTCAATGAAGTTATGAAATACGTACATATGATATTACTTGTTATACAATAATTCTTTAGTTCACGCCCGCGCCGTCAGTTTGATACTCAGTGTAAATTGGCACGCGAGAAATTGAGGAACTAAAATATAGGATTTCAGAGGGCCAACTGGCCTAGACAAGTTGCAATCACTTCCAAAGCGTTTCGTATTTCTCCAACGACAAGCAGGATTGATAATTATAAGCTTTTTGGTAGCCAAAGTCAATCTAAGGCTAGGCACAAACGAGCCACTGGCCACAGCCACCAGTGGCCCAGCGACAAGCAGTTCACGGGCTTTTTGACACGTTTTGTAAGGATTCGTCGCACACGTGTCGCCGGCGGCAATCACCCGCTACAGCAGTTCACGCCGCCGTAGTAGGTGGTTATAGCCACCCGGTTGCTGTGGCAGGTGCCTCATGTGCGCTTACCCTAATACATGTTATCATCGTTACATTGCTGATGTACCGTCACTTTCTCTATCTTTTTCAGGATAGATTTGGTTTCCAGATTGGAAACAATAGCCATTAGAGATATATATGAAATGGCGGGAGTTAAATACTACCTGAAAAGAGTAATCAAGGATAAAGTTAAATTACGTTCAATCATTAGACTTTTAAAGACTGGGCCAACCTGAACCAATCCTGAAATGGGCATAGTCAATGACAAGAATTATTTACAAATCAAGTTATTCTGAAATAGGTGTAATTATGACATGCTACTGATGTCATTGACATTTTGTCTTGTAAGTAACGCCATAATACCAAGATACCAAGATAACCGTTTTGGTATTAATTGATTTCTCCAATGCCTTTAACGCCGTCGGCCATGATATTCTCCTTTCTATCCTCTCTCATCTTATGGTTTCACCCGAGGCCCTGGAATGGTTCTCTTCTTATCTTCGGGGATGTCAGCAGTCGGTTCGTGTTGATGAGAGCTCATCGACTTAGCGCGACCTGGATGCTGGTGTTCCACAAGGCGGTATTCTTTCCCCATTGTTATTCTCCATCTTCATCAATTTTATAACTCACTGTCTTCGGTGTTCGTATCATCTTTATGCTGATGATCTACAGTTGTATACAGCTGGGCGGGTAGAAGTTTTATCGGACGCTAAAGCTGATGTAAACCGAGATTTAGATGCAATCAAGGAGTGATCTGATAGTTTTGGAGTGTCAGTAAACCCCTTGAAGTGTCAGGCCATTGTAATTAGAAGCTCGCGCATGATGGGTAGGGTGGCGCTTAGCTCTCTTCCTCCTCATATTTTTAATGGTACCATCATACCTATTACCCCTACGGTGAAAGATCTCGGTTTGCATCTTGACTCGACACTTAGCTGGCAGCGCCAGGTTTCTAGTGTTAGTCAAAGAGTCAATGGTACTCTGCGATCCCTGTATCGTTTGAGAAACTTTTTGCCCGCTAAGACGAAAACTATGCTTGTGCAGACTTTGATTTTTCCCCATCATTGACTATGATGATGTGTGCTACTTTGACTTGAATGCGGTTTTGCTGGATAAGCTCGACAGACTGCTCAACAATGGTATCCGGTTCATATTCAACCTTAGGAAATATGACCATGTGTCGAGTTATAGGACTGAGCTCAAGTGGATGTCCATTCGCCAAAGGAGAAGTTTGCGCGCTTTGACCACACTTTTTTCCTTACTCCCCCACCCCTCCTTCTTATCTTATGTCTCACTTTCAATATTTATGTTCGTCACACGCTAAGAATCTGCGTTCTTCCAATAATCTTCTCCTACTCTGCCCTCCTCATACTTCTGATTTCGTTCATTCGTCCTTTCATATTCAGTCCATTGTTCTCTGGAATGCGCTTCCTCTTGATATCAGGACGGCCACCAGTCGGTATGCATTTAAGCGAAAATTGCAAAGTTATTTTCAAAATAAATAGTGTAGAGTCATCTCAATTACCTCCTTCCCTTTTAGTGTATATATATAGTATATATATATTATATAATGTAGGTATATATTATAGTAAATATATATGTATGTGTATTATAAGTTTATAACCTATTTAGGTACTTGTATACCTATTTCATGTTTAATTAATTATGTTATCTTTTTAATATTTTTTTTATTATTATTAACGCCTGTTAAGCAGAGCACCTGCCATCTTATCTCTACACCACCCTTGGTTGACTGGTAGAGAATGCCTAAGGCATTAAGTCCGCCTTTGTATGTTATTGTGTGCGAGAAGTTTAAATAAATAAATAAATAAATAATGAAGTGTCAAGAAACACTGGGCAGTAGGTTTCCTAGCTCGGTGACAAGGCCGGTACAAAGTCAGATGTTAACAAATAATGTAAAACAATTCTATTGTTAATGCAATTATTATATGTTGTTAATTAGCAAATTGTTTTGATGATAAATTGGTTGGCACTAAACCTGTTTATTACCGGTTTTTATGAAATATGGGCATAGTAATGAGTTGTTGTTTATTTGTTTAGCATTAACGTAAAACCTTGCACACATATTACATAAATCTTATTAAATGCAATATTTTTCCTATTAAGGCTTTACAAAGATCGACCTGAACGTGAGCATCAAACTCGAGATACCTATCAATTTACGGATTAGCCACGGTTTTATAAATAATTCAAATCACGACATAAACAAACCAGCGTTAATCAATTGAACTATCTACTTTAAGCCCGCTCGCAAAAGCAATTGACAATACCCAAACCATTATCATTTCAATTATCAAAATTAGCCATAACGCCTCAGGCTGTAACTCTGTGTAGTTCCCATGAATTAGCAGCACGATCACTAATCACGGCTAAATAAAAAGTCGTGTCTTGAACAAAGACTAGCCACGCTTGAAACAGCTCTCATCAATATGCATTAGTTTAGAAAGCTGTGCTAATGACTGGTCACCATTCTATTTGTTGAGAATTTAACGGACGATTGGCATGTTTGGCAAAATTTTTGTTTAGTCATGTTGCTTTTCATCCGTGGTGATCATTCTAGCTTCATATGTAAGCGCCGGATCATCGATCAAGTAATTTTATTCATATTTACCGCCACTATTTAAATACATATAATCGTTAACATCACTATAAGCTGCCTCTCCCATTAAATATTGTCATTATATATAGTTCTTTGCTCTTGTTTCATCATTATTTTGTATAAACATATACATATATATACATTGTATATGCTCTATGTATGTATATATGTATTTATTGTATAGGTAAATTGTACACCACAGAATACCTGTAGTATTGTCTCTCCTCCTTTAAAGATCGCTTTTAGCGATAAGACCGCCCATTGTCACCTTATGTAAAATGTCTCCTTCGATATCCGTATTTCATATGGTGAACATAATAAAGAGTACTCTATTCTATTCTTACACATGAAATACCTTGTCCATTCCAAGTTTATGGCACAGTTGCTTCATCATCACCCTCAGCCCGACTTCACCCACTGCTGGGCATATTAGTCTCTGCACAGTAGCCTATTAAGAGTTTATTCAATTGTACATTTTAACCAAAACCTTACCACTTCTTGCTCTCTATTCACAGCTACGTCAAACTCAAACTCAAACTCAAAGCATTTATTTCAATTAAACCATTCACAGGCACTTTTGAATTGTCAAAGAGTCGGTCAGTTAGTCAGAAAGTTGAAGCTAGTTGCCCATTCCAAAACGTATATCTCTATGGAGAAGAACGGGCAAGAAACTCCAAGGACACTCTTTTTAAATCAAGATATTACAAAATCTTGGGTACATTATTCGTGTTGCTTCTATATGCGAGAACGATGAAAAAAAATCTATAAAAAAAACAACTCAAAATATAAGATTAATAATAAAAATAAGCCGTGGCAGTTAAGAGATGACCAGTCTCAACTGACGGCGCCCGTTCACGAACATGACGCGTGGATCAGCACCATCCAGCTCAACCATTTTGTAGGGGACCGAATGATCCAACACACGCGCCACCAACAGTGAGACATTTAAGTGAGCATGACATAGTCTCTACTGCCATGCTGTCAAGTCAACATAATTATATAATAAACGAATACATGGTATCACGTCACCAGTCACGTCATCAGTACAACAAAGTTCTATTCCTGTTCTATCAAGTCGTTCGTTTCTATTTCACCCAGATCAATAAGGCAAGTCAAACGTATGCGCTAATATCCAATTTCAGCCCGTCTAAATCCAAACGTTTCGCATAATTTCGCACAAACTAGTTTCATATTGCCGGCATTACGAGTATTGTTGGTAAGAACAGGTAAGGAGCTGATTTATACAATGGCTGGAATTTGGACAGCAAGTAGCTGCAAGTTAGAAATACTGACAGGTCACGTAGAACTGATTAGGTTTCGCAATTCAGACATTCCTTAGTTCTAAGGATCAGACGGTTTGACGTCGGTCGCTAGCTGCGACTGCCAAGTTTATACGTTGTTGTTGTTGTCCATTTGCATTGTTGTCATCTTTATTATTTCAAGAGGCCTTACATTATTGCGATTTTGCGACAATGTTGTAATAATTATGTATGTAACAGCATTCCAACATTCCTTTTCACATTTTTGCAATCAACCATTGAATAGTTGATTGTTTAAATGTATACATATATTTTAATCATCTTGTCATTAAACACCACTTCGTAAAAGAATATCACTGTTGCCAGTTGTTATGAAGTTTCATCATGCTCTTGAAAAACATTCGTAATTCCCACAATATACAAGCGTATTATTTGTAAACAAATTCCTGTCCCAATTGATATAATACATTCTTATCTCATCTATCATTACCTGTTATGTTGTTATTGACATTGAATTAATTACAATGTCTTCCTTTCACTTCAGAACTATCATCGAAATAAACAATTACGATCGCCATGACATAATTACAGGAGAACAAAGCTACGAATTGTGCGCGAACGCAGATTCTATCGCGTAGTAGACAAATATTTATGAGCATGCTCGCCCATTCAATAGACCTGGCTATTGTTTATAAACAATAAGATTCTGTTCTCGCTTAATTTGTAAAGTATGTACTTTGTGTTAAATGCTTTATTAATCTTGTAAATTATTTTCAACTTTGGGAAATCATTAGTGCTTTGTACCTATGTGGCGGCAGATTTCGCATCGGTAACCTCCAGTGCTATGTCTATTATAACTAAACTAATACTTCATAGATCACGTACATCTAGCTAGAACGTCCCTATGCCTTACTGCATGACGCTGATCACCCAAAGATAATAAAGAATCTCATCCTTCCATAACTCCAACAGCACCTGCAAACCAGAAGACAACAATCTCTGTAGCACCTTCAAAATATATTTTGTTAACTTCAAATAAACCTCAGCTAATAAACATTTCTTGCTAAACCTCAAATAATCCAAATGAATAACAAGTAATTAATTAAAAGCTCAGCAGGCATTAGCATGCCGCAATACTCTCAATAGAGGCGTGCTCACGCAATCCAGGCGAGCTTGGCGGTTTGCCTACACTTATAGACACAGCTGTTACTATCGAATCTACCAGCTGTTTTGTTTCGCCTACCTAATTAGATTCATCTGACGTTGCTTGTATAGCATCTGTAAATAAGAGTTTCGCCTGTATGACCTATGAAGCTGCGTTCGGCTATTAAATGATACTAGGTATGTTTTAAAACGAAGTTATGTTATAGGCAAAGTTAATTGACTGACGTCTTGAGTTGTATTATTGTACATCTAATCAGATACAAATATGTAGAATATGTATCTTCATTAAGAAACAAAATTGTGGGCCTTAATATAGTTATTATAAGTCTGAAATCGCCAACCCCTCTTGAGCAAGCGTGTTGATCAATGCTCGTGACTTTTATGTATGAGAAGGGGTCTTTGCCCGCTGTGGGACAATAATAGGCTGGTATTAGTTAAACTAGGTTTATATGATTCTGCAGAAGTCTAGTAATACTAAGATTTATAATATCCTAACAAGCAAGCAAGCATATTACATAACATTCATATTAATTAAGATCAGCAGGCCTTTAACGACAAAGCTCCATAAAAATCTAGAACTATCATTTAAACAGAATCTGAAATTGATCAACCTTTACCTAACAAGATTTACATAATGATTTCAAGAAACAACCGTAACACAAGGTAGGTAGGGCTTATCTACATGGTATGCGGTACTTCTAGTGCACTTGTAATAGAAAGGACACGGGGCCAGTCCACATCGAGGTCACATATGGAGATTGGACATTGGCGAGCTAAAACCATGTTTGGTATTTATATTACGTTTGATATAAATCTAGCTAATACTGGTAAATCGTATGGGTGTCTTTTGAAAGGATTTTGCGGTCAAATCTCGATAGGAACGCAATCATGAACAAATAGTGGGTAGTACTATACGCAGCAGACGATGAGGTTTCAAATACTTTAATAAGTAGAAGCAAGACATTATTAGCATCAGGATACAAAATTCTAGACAAATCTAGAAAATAGCTAGAAAATACTCTACGAGGAGGTTGGTACCTACTATTGTTTATTTCGAACTACGTAGACACCTAGTTAAAAATGTCTGTACTAATATTCTCAAAGGAAATAGTACATCATCATCTGTCGAGCCTTGTCCCTACTATGTCGGGGTCAGCTTCCAGTCCAACCGAATACTCCTGAATACCAGTAATTTACATGGAGTAACAGCCTATCTGACCTCCACAACCCAGTTACTGGGTAATACGATATCCCTTGATAAGACTGGTTGTCAGACTCACGGGCTTCTGTCGACCCTTAACGACTGTCAAATATCCACGAATGACAGCCGGGACCAACGGCTTAACGTGCTTTCCGAATCACGGAGGGGTCTTGGTATGTAAAGATGGAACCGCAGCAAGCGTAGCTAAACCTGATCGATCTACTCGTGTGGCTGCTATTACTTAGCTACGAGCCCAAAGTAAATAGTATCAATCGAGTTTATTTAAACAACTGTATCTACCAGCGACTATGTGTGTTATTTGTTTGTACTTTCTAGTTCCTGTGTGTCGGTGGTCACTTTGCACTCAATATGAAACGATCTAGATACATGTATAATTATATTGATATTACAATTTTTTCCTCGAAATATGGTTTAATATGTGTTACTCAAATAATTTCTAAAGTTATATGAGGAATGATTTCACGTACGAAATTTATATTTAGCCGTTGTACCTACTAACTTCATTTTCTCAATAAATTTTCGAGCCTTCTTTTCTGGGCCTGGTATAAACTAAGTGACCTTTGCAAAACCAAAACTAGGTTAAAACGACAGTTTACAGGTAGTTGTGATCTATTCCATACCAGGCCGCGCCAATTTTGGTTAACCACCAAAAAACTATGTAATAACTAAGTACTAAAGGTTAAGTTAATATTGCAACATCAGCGAACTTAATAGTTACGGTTATGTTGGTTTTGCGGTTATTAAGTTTTTGTCTTTCATGTCATGATTTATGAGTAACTTTAAATTATCATGTATCTTGAATTTTGGTCAAATAATAGTAATTATTTGGACATCAAAATTAATTTAACGATTTTGTTGTTGGTCAAAATTAATTTAAAGATAATATAGTCTGTTGTTGGTTGGTATTTTGCGTAGGAAGCCTAAATATTTGAAGCGCATAGATGAAACTGCTGGTGATGACATTAATTTAGCCTAAAATTAGTGTAGGTATTATGGAAATACACCAATTTTTGGCCCAGTCTAAAACTGGAAGCTAGATTACACGTTAGGTATTTGAGAACGAGAGAGAAACAAAAAGTTGATAATTGGAATCTGACAGATGGGAGTTACATAGATACTTTTTAATCTGAAATTCACGTGATACAATAACGTGCTCACGTTACTTAGCCTGATGCAGTAACACACGATTCTACTTAGCCATGACGGATAGCCTGACGAATTTGGTAACAATAATATCAGGTTGTGGGTAGATGAGTAATGTACCAGTTTCCGAACATTGTAGGAAGCCCTAAATCAATGTACATCGTGGGATGATGATGGATGAGCTTGCTGAAGGAATGGTTACCTAAATCGCGTTATAATTTCGAAATCTAGTTCTGGGTTGTAAAACATGAATAACTGGATTGAATTAATTAAATTTGTAGTGTTGTACATAAATATGGTATATTGGTTGTATTGTCATAGTCGTCTATTTTGATTTTAGATTATAAAGACTCCTTCAAATAGGCACGACACGCGACGCGAATCGCACGCGGCATAAAGGCACCGCCTGTCACGCGACGAGCGGTGCTTTGAGTTGCGTGCGATTCGCGTCGCGTGTCGCGCCTGTTAGGAGCCTGAAAGATTTACTAAAATTTGTAAGCATCTTCTGTTCTCATTATAATAATAATATAGAAGCCGACCCCAACACAGTTGAGAAAAGGTTATGCAGTTTATGAATTGTTGATATTATTATTGAAAGGATGGTTAGCATATCCAATTGGGATATGGTAGACCATCACATAACGTACAATGTCCACGATATATACAAAACCTCTCACTGTAGGTATACTGCTTAAACGTTCTCAACAAACGAATTAGAGGAATTCATTTGAATATCTGTTCTTCCCCAAAGAGATGAATATAGACTAAAAATTCAAAACCAAGCGAGTAGCAGCAATAATATAAACTGTATAAGAAAACCCGTAGTTAAAAGCTACTTACTCATGGGGTGTCGACGTCGCGAAGTTTCTTGAAAGCTGTCGACCTTTGCAGCAGTGTTTTATTCTTCCGTCGTCGTAAGAAACTTGTTATAAGGTAATAACAACGGTTTAATAGATTATGCCTTAGTTTGTCGCTTTGAAAAGGTAGGTGGAGAACTAAACAATCTTAGATTTTGAAATGTAGCAATCTGGGGTCATAAAACTAAATGTGAATAAAATAGCATTTAAACTCTTCTTATTATATTTTTAGAAGGTAATAAGTTTATGGAGGTATGAAAAATAACACTTCTCAATATATGCAATGAAAATACAAAACTTAATTTCGGAAAAATAAATAGTGAGTCGATATCGAGAGGGTATCAGTCCGTAAATATCTCACCGCTAACGAGGTAAGTACTTACTTAATGACTTTGGACTTGATTGACCGAGACCATAACACATTTAAAACCATAGATTATGGACATCAGTATGATTAATTATCCAATAATAGAAACACAGTCACTAACTACTCCAATATTTAACCTTTACGCTATTTTACAATTATAAATATGGCAGCCTTCATAAATCGAGATCATGTCGGTCTGCAATGTCACGATATTGGCTGTTTCCCGGCAAAAAGCTAGCCTAGCCTTATACGGAGTATAAACCACATCAAGTCCTACTAGTCCTAGCCACGCCTAGGTGACTCGGTTCGTTGAAAATAAATCAATAATTTATTATACAATCTACACTTGGAAAACTAACTTTATTTGTTCATCTGTTCTTGAGCTTATTGCAAAATTACAATCCTGTAAAGATAAGTTCAATACAATGTAAGGTATGGCATTTCTTAACATGTTTATGTTCAAGCCGATCCATCATTTAATATGTTTGATACGTCTCAGCCTACTGCCGGAAATAGGCCTCTCCCTAGTTGATCTACAATACGCCCTGAACTGGCCTTGTCGGTCCATGAAAGAACTGATTCATCCATGCAAATCCACGAGTCAATTAGTCAACTGAATATTATTTATTCTATTACCTACCTAAGTTACTTCTATCCTCATTTGAATTCCAAAAGATTTCCGATCAGTACTTAGATGACAATACCCCAGTTTTTTTCTATTCTTAGCTCCAACGTATTCCTCTTCGTATGACTTTCAATTTTCTTCCAACCTAATAGGGGTAGACCCTATGGCAGTGTCTTTTCTTATGACGTGACATACAAAAATAAATATTACTTTAGCTTCGCAAATATTGAGCACGTATTGTATCTGCAGCCATATGGGGAAAAGACCTCGAACTGTTTACCTCGCCATACAATACGTATGAATTATGTCTTATGTACATAATGCATATAGCCTTATGTATGAGAATACGTTATATATTTGTATATACATTTTCGATGCCGCGTAAGAAACAAAGTTTTGGGGCTATAAAACACAATATTGTAATATCGATACGAAGAAGAAGAAACCTTTTCGTAGAAATTTCGTTAAAAGTATATTTTTCAAAAGTTACTTTACTCCATGCTTAGATCACCATCTATGACTTCATGTTTTAAAATTGTCAGTTTCAAGATGGAAAGCCTATTGTCGACGCCGATGTCGATGTCGTGTGTGATGTGTCTTTGATGTATTAACAATTTCGTCTTTTTGACATCAAAAGCAACGCCAGCATTATTCAAATGTCAAATTGAAGTAGTAAAAAAAGAAAAATAAAAGGAAACAAAAAAGTTTTTTCGTGTTTTATGATTTTTATGGGTTTATAGTAGTAAAATCTCAGTGGCTGTACTGTCTATATCCGGTTGGTTTTAATACTATTAAAAAAAGTAAAAACAATTTCCCGCCATTTTTCAACTGTTTTTCTGTCCGCCATAATGAGTGAATCTAACGAAGAAATTAGATACATTTTTAAGTTTTTTTTATAAGAAAGGGAAAAATGTGACACAAGCCGGGGAAAAAAATATGTGACGTTTATGGACTTAACGCAGTGTCAGTAAGAGTAGCACAAAGTTGGTTCAAGCGTTTTCAGTGCGGGAATTTTGACGTTAAACATGCAGCTCGCTCTAGTCGCTCTGTTCCGAATAAACTCGAAGCCATTTTTGAAAAAGTGGAGCAAAATCGGCATATTAGTAGTTATGACACAGCTGAAGAGTTAGGGGTTGACCACAAAACAGTTTTGACCCATTTGAAAAAGTCTGGGTGTACAAAAGCTCGATATTTGGGTGCGACGCGAGCTCTTAGTTTTAAATCTTTATATATTTAAAAAATACGTGTCACGTTGTTTGGCCGCGATGGACTCCTAAACTACTGAACCGATTTTAAATTTGATTTGCACACCGTATGCAATTTGATCCAACTTGAAAGATAGGATAGCTTACATCTCAATTTATAGTCGCAATATTATTTTATTGCAAATTATTTGTCTATTATTTGACAGTCACCATTATCTGTTAGCTCCAAACGATTCTAACAGATGGCGATGTCTGTTGACTGGATTGAGTAAGTATTCAATAGATGGCGCTATGTTAAAAATACAAACGTTTCATATAAGCTACAATTTAATAGCATAACCACCACGTGTTGCTGAGGCTAAGGTATAACCTAAATTTATTTTGTAATAAACGAAATACAGTGAAATAATATTATAAAGATAAAAGATATGATTGTTTGTTTGTATTGAATAGGCTCCGAAACTTCTGAACCGATTTCAAAAATTATTTCACTGTTGGGAAGCTACACTATCTCCGGTTGATGTAGGCTATATTATATTATGCTTTGCTACCCGGTCCAAGCCGGGGCGAGTCGCTAGTTTGTATATAAAATACAAAATATTTTTTTCCCCGACCTAATATATTACGCAGTAGGGCTGCCGTTCTTGTTGCAATTCGCTTAAACAAACATCGTGTTTAATAAAATAAACTGCTACCTAAGATAAGCCAGTCAACAGCCATTTTGTACGCATACGTACTTAATTACAGCTTCTAAAGCACCGGTGACTAAACTATGTAAATGAGAGTATCTACTGGAATACTCAATTAGTCACTCTGTTATCTAATAAGATAAAGGTAACTAGTTATTATAATATGAAGGTTTGAAAGCTAAAACACGGTATTGTTTCATACCGTTTGGTTTGATTTCCCACGTGAAACACAAAACCTTCCCACATTACCTGATACAAGAATCAATTACTATTAACTGTGACATCATTATAATAAACACTTTCCCGTCAATGAATAACACACGGAATTGATAAACAGGCTCCTGGTTGAGCAGCAACCTCGCCGTCCATCAATCCGCTGGGGTACAAATTAAGATCTCTCCGTGTCGCAATAGCATCATGGTTTGGGTTCCGTACCCAAAGGGTGCCAACGGAACCTTATTACTAAACCTCCGCTGTCCGTTCGTCCGTCCGTCCGTACGTATAAGCGCTGGTCCGTCCGTCCGTCTGTCTGTCTCATGTCAGCGGGCTATATCTCATGAACCGTAATAAGTAAACAGTTTAAATTTTCAGTGTGTATTTCTATTGCCACTATAACAACCAAATAAAAAAAAAATAATAAAGTTAAAAATGAAAGGGGATCCCGCCTTTAATTTTTAACTTTATTTTTTAGACCTACACTACATACAAGCAACGTAAACACGTTGCCATACAATATTCAACACTAGTTTTTCTTTTTAAACAAAAAGAAAAACTAGTGTTGAATATTGTATGGTGGTACGGAACGCTTCGAGTGCGAGTCCGACTCGCACTTGGCCGGTTCTTTTTTCGTGTTATCCAGGCAGGAAGGTTGAAAGCGGGACCAGAATAGTATAGAATAGAATAGAATAGAATACTCTTTATTATGTACACCATAAAAAATAACAGATATAAATGTAGACATTTTACACAGGGTGACACAATGGGCGGTCTTATCGCTAAAAGCGATCTTTTACAGACAACCTTTGGATGGATTCAAGGGAGAAGGAGAGACAATAATGCAGGTAGTCAGTGGTGTACCATTTACATATACAACAAATACATACATACATAAAACATATACTTATCTACATATAATATATACAATAATAAACATGAAACAAGAGCAAGGAAACTAAATGTAATGATGATGTTTAAGGAGAGAGGAAGTGTTTTTTAACCATAATTTTAAAAGTGGACAAAGATTGAGCACGCCTTATCGACTCGGGCAAGGCATTCCATAACCGTACTGCTTGAACTGTAAAAGACTTGTCATAAAAGCTGGTGGAATGCATCGGCATCTCTAGTCTTAAGTTTTCCGATGACCTAAGATATCTATTATGTGTGTCATGAAGGAACTTGAAACGTTCTTTAAGATAAGAGGGGGTTTTAGGGTTGAATAGAATACTGTAGAGCTGAAACAAGATATGTGAATTCCGGCGAAGACGTATGGGAAGCCAATTGAGCTTTGTACGAAATTCAGAAATGTGATCATATTTGCGCAGGCCAAATATAAATCTTATGCAAAAGTTTTGAAGTCGCTCAAGTTTATCTAGTTGTGCCTCAGTGAGATCGAGATAACTGACATCAGCGTAGTCAAGGATGGGAAGTAAAAGGGATTGTGCAAGCGCAGTTTTAGTGGCAGTCGGAAGAAAGTTCCGCAATCGTCTCAGGGACTTACCAGATGCAAAAATTTTGCGACTTACGTCCTGCAACTGAGGACCCCAAGAAAGATGTTTGTCGATCCAAACCCCAAGGTTCTTAACCTTTTCGCTGACTGGAATAGCAGCTCCGTTAAATTGTACCTGGGGAAGCTGTGACCAGTTTACCTTGGGTGTCATCCTAGAGCTGCCAACAACAATGACCTGAGTCTTCGATGGATTAACCTGCAACCCATGTGCCTCACTCCACTCGCAAATTGAACCCAAATCTTTATTTACTATATTAATTGCATCAGCCAAATCCGAAAGGGCAGCTTGTCTATATATTTGTAAATCATCTGCATAAAGGTGGTAGGAAGAAAGAAGTTTTTTGGAAATAGAGTTTATAAATATTGCGAAGAGTAAAGGAGATAAAACGCCACCCTGAGGTACACCGGCAGAAGTATAACACCAAGAAGAGCAAGACTCTTCCATGCATATACGCTGCCGGCGGCCATACAGGTAACTATGAAACCAGTCAATCGCCGTTGGAGATATGTTAAGCGAACGAAGCATGCCAAGCAGGATATCGAAATCGACAGTATTAAACGCGTTACTAAAATCCAGCAAGCAAAGTACCGTCAGATTTCCCGATTCCATGCCTAACCGTATGTCATCAGTGACGTTAACTAAGGCTGTAGCGGTGCTATGACCAGGACGAAAACCGGATTGGAAAGGATTCAGCAGACTATTTTTACAAAGAAAAGCACTGAGCTGATTGTGGACAAGGCGTTCAAGGACTTTTGAGAGGAAAGGCAAGATGGAGATAGGACGGTATTCTGAAAAGGAAGTAGGATTAGATTTTTTAGGTAAAGGAGTGATTTTTGCCTCTTTCCACATCGATGGAAAAACGCCGTAGGTTATAGAGTAGTTTAGGATGTAGCATAGGATAGGAAGGATCTCGTCGAGGACAGGGAGTATCATTTTCCGACTTACACAATCACTACCAACTGCGTTAGATGTGATTGAAACTACGCTCTTCTTAACATCACAATCAGAGAATTGACTAAAAATAAATGGGGGATGGTCCGGAGTTGGAAGGTTTGAAAGATAGTTTATTGTAGCTGCCTTCATGGTCCTATTACAGTGGGACGCAGACGAGAAGTGTTGATTCAGTAGATCAATATCTAAGTTTTTAGGAATCGATTCTTGGCGCGATTTTCCAACTCCCAAAGATTTAAGAAATTTCCAGACTTTAGCTGGATCTCCGTTTTCAACAGAGGTGTGGATATGGCGGCGTTGGGCATCTCTACACACCTTATTGCAGCGATTACGAGCATTCACAAGGATCTCCCGGTTCGACGGCGAAGGCCGACACTTAAATTTAGTTTTGGTTACAGCCTTCCTGTGCATGAAACTTCTAATATCGTCTGTAAGCCATGGTGCCGGAAGATGTTTAATTTTTACAGCACGAATGGGAGCGTGGACATCGTACAGCTGCACAATATTGTCTGTCAACAGGTTGACTTTATCGTCAATCGACTCGACACTGGCTAAAGGAGACCAGTCAATGCTGTTAGCATCTCTTCGGAGATTATCAGTATTCATGCCACTAAAATTGCGCTGCAGGAGAATACTAGGTTTTGCCTTAGGTGGGCGAATTTTGTAGGAGAGGAATAATAGGTCATGGTAAGAAAACATGTCAGCCGGGCATTGACCATGCTTGCTGGCATGTTGAGGAGAGGAAACAATGAGAAGGTCCAAAAGTGAGGGATTACAGTTTGGAAAGTGGTGCGTGGAATTTAAAGGAAGAATTGATAAATTAGACGACTGAACTATTGATCGAAGAGAAGAAGAGCGGGAATCAATTTTCAATAAGCAAGTATTGAAATCGCCCATGATGATTGTATGACTGTAAGAGGGTGTAAGATTTTCAAGGATTTTTTCAAAGGAGGAAAAGAAATTTATACGTGACGAAGGGCTATAATAAACACCTAAAAGGACTTTCACGTGATTTAGGTTTACTTCCAAAAAGAGATGCTCGCCCGCGTCCCGCGGTGGAGGCTGCGCAGACATATCGACAATTGAAAAAGGAATATGTGGACGAAGGTATATGGCAACACCACCGCCACCGCCACGCGCGCGATCATTTCTTATTAGTTGAAAACCCGGCAAGGAATAGGAATTTGAAGGGAGACATGGCTTTAGCCAAGACTCAGAGACAAGGATAGCATGGACATTCTTACAGTCTAGGTTAGCTAGCATGTCAGGGTAATGTGCCGGAATACTTTGGGCATTTATATGGACTACATTAAAATTCTTAGGTACATCAGAGAACTGAGATTCAAGCGTGTCAGCAAGGGACGGAATACTAACAAAGCTGTCATTACTACAAGCCGACAAAAAGCTTTCGCTGTCGCTGTCGTTATGGCTATCTGACATCTACACATATATATGAAAAAAATTATAATAATCGTTCATAAAATAATTAATATAAACGTAAATATATAAAAAGCAATTAACTCAAATCCACCCGCCAGTTTAGCGTTAACAAATAAAAGCGAAAACAAACAATAGTTTTAAAAAAATAATAATGTCATCGTCCGGGTAACAGAAAGAATACTATATAAAATTGTGCCTTGGGAAAATGAAGAAGAAATAGACGTAAAATAACAAGCAAAAATAATCAAGTTATACCGAAAAATAGAAGCAACATAAATATACTGGGCACACTGTCAACCGGTTTCTGAACGAAAACTTTGAAAATTACAATGACACATGACATGACCGTAGCATGACTTATTGAAATTGACAGTTGACAGAAAGAATTCAAGAAAGGAAAATAGATACATAAACAGTGAAATCGTAGGGTAGAGAAATTTTAGTAAAAATTGTGAAATTAAGAGGGTACGAGTAATAAACAAAACTGCTACTCGGACGGTGATACTACCTAAAAAGTGCACAGAATCACTTCTTCTTCGCGGCAGCACGCCGACCCTTCTTAGGTGCCGGCGATGGAGACGGCGACGACGACAATGCTGTTGCGATGGGAGACATGGCCTTTTCACTGACCTGCTCGATGTTATTTAGGTCATCCAGTGAATTAACTCGATGCCGGGAGCCGTCTGTGCGAAGAACATATATAAGTCCCTGCTTAGTCCAGCAATTTGTTTCGCCAAGTCTCTCACGCGCAAACATGAAGAGCTGATGCCGCGATCTCGTCAGGAACTCTGATACAGTGATACCAGTGCCTTTCAATTTCGTCTTGGCAAACCAGACACTGTCCCTGACACCGACGTCCCGTAGCTTGCAGAGAATGGGCCTGGGCTTGCTAGTACCTGTTTGTCTTCCCAACCGGTGGCACCGCCTGATATCAGCAGCTGTAAATTCGGTTAGCTTCAGATGACCTCGCACAACCTCAGCGACTACCTGTGCTGTATCTTCCTTGGCCTGCTCGGTAACACCATGTAACAACACCATCTTCCGGCGCCCACGCATCTCAAGATTGTCAAGTCCCTGCGCCAATGCCTCCAACTGCTGCTGAAGACAGCCCAACGCATCTAGTATAAACTTCTTGAACGATGTGAAGTCTGCCATCAAACTTTCCGTTGTGCCGCTTGAAGTTCCTGAAGGATTTTTCTGCAGTTCAGCCTCAAAGTTCGACATCCTGTTTTGGAACAGTGACATCATTTCTGACAGTGAGACCTTCAGCGCTTCCATGGTTTTATAAAGTGTGTTGTTTTGATTTTTGTGTAATGCGTTCCAGGAGATAACACTATACTGGTGGGTAATTTATGCTAGCATGTATAGCTATACATTAAAATAGTCGAATTAAAGCTATTTGTATTTTTAATTAATTATTAAAATGAGAGCAAAAATTTTTTACACCTTTCGTATCAACTACCCACAAGGGAAAAAAAAAAAAAAAAAAAAAAAAAAAAAAAAAAAAACCAAAAATTAGTATTACTAGTATCGTCTAGAATGCTCTTTTGTTGCATGACTGTTGGGCCAATGACAATTGTGACAACACTGTGTGCTCCAATACCAATTAGAAGGAATTCAAGCAGATGGCGACCACTTTATGAAAAACATAGCCGAGTGGTAGGACTGGAATTTGACGCCAATATAATAAGGAAACTGTTTGCCTAGATGCAGGAGTTACATATACTTATAAAATCGACTTTTACTAGACCATATGGACGGAAACGATAAATCTAAATGAGAATTAAAAACATTATTAAAAGACTATTGAGTTAGTTCAAATATTATTGAATGGCATCTCAATGATATCATTCTTGGGTGAACGAACTATTGTTAGTTCGTCACTACAAAAGCGACGCAATGAATTTGAATGTAGAAGATCTTGTGTTTGTTTGGCTAGACTTTTTATTCGCATTTATTTACGTATATTAAACATGGAACATACATTATAGGACTTAACCTAGCGGTAACCAATATTCTGTGATATGTAGAAATCTGCATGTAAATAATGTAATAGCAATCCTCTTCTACCGTATCGATGGAAATGCGAATCTAAATTATGTTAGCTCAGACTCTTCTATGAGTTTAGCTTAGCGGTACAGTTGCGGTCATAAATTCCAGTAAAGTTCTGCTGTCAGGCTATGAAGGAGATGATTTTGATGTGTTATTTAGGGATATTATTGTGCAGCCCATAACATTCCAATATTTCTAATTCATCTTGTTTGTAACATTGCGAGAGTATTATGTAAGAAAAGGTGGAGTAATAAATGATGTTTACTGAAAATAGGCCCACAATACACCATAAGTCATAATATTAATCATATCTATGCTTCACACTCGATGGCATTAACCTCTAACCTCAAACGTAACAAAGTTCTTTCGTAACATAATAACAGCTATCAGGTTGAACTTTACCCGGCTATCCAAAGATAATAATCTACATACTGACAAGTTAACTGATCATACACTTAGACACAGTCGTGACGTGTGGAAAAACTACGATTAGCGCACTGACGGCCAATCAAAACAATCGTTAATGATGTAGAAAGAATATTGAGTATGATTTTAATAGCTTAGAACGGCTCTATGATCGTAGGATCGCCATGATCACCATACTTCGCAAACGCGTTGGTGATCAGATTGTGTTTTAATCTATCGATAGATATAAATAAAAATTAAATTCTGTTCGTTGGTAAGCGCATCACTTGAGAAGGGCTCGATCGATTTGGCTATTTTTTGTTTCAAAATGTTCGTAAAGTTAGAATTAGGTTTTTTATGGAAAGAAAAATTGGAAAAGTTGCTCGGAAATTCGGGAAAAATGGAATGTAGTTTTTTCTATGGGCTTTTTGTATAAATTATTGAAACTTCGTCAGGACAATGTCTATCAGATAATAAATAAAGAACGCAATGATACTCCTGTTGTTATAATCCCATAGGAGTCTTTTATTTATTTATAACACCCACGGAAAATAGATTTCTTGTCAAGAGTCACATTGTCCACCCAAAATCTGAATGAACGGTGTGCATAAACGAATAATTACCTAAAGCATAAATACAATCTTCATAACATTAAGCAGTTTGTTCGTCCTACTTTTATTTTAATTTGGAATGACTATTTTCCGTATATGGCGTAATCAGATTAACAACCCGGTTTTTTATTCGGATCTCCAAATAATTTCGATTCTGATTTCCGATTAATTCAGAACGGAATTGCAAATTTTATAAAAACGACGTTGATCGGTCTTTGACCTTTTCAAGCACTCAATATGAAAGTTCCTGTTTGCTGCATATTATCTTTTATTGTTTTAAATAAATATATTAAATTACACGTATGGTCAGTGATTTATCTCGTAGATATAACGGGTCTCGTATGAGGATGACCTTCTTAAATGTCAGTAATGTTTATTACGATAAATCTCCTACAGTATAGGTATTTCTTTCCATAGAATTCACTTCCCACGCAAATAATACAAATTCGAATTCAAATCTGGATTGAACTTTTCATACATTCTGATATTTCAAAATAACATGACGCTACTTGTATCTACATTACCTCAACTCCATAAGCTGTAGGTACGATAGACGAGAAACTGAAGACTAGATAGAGTCTATCCCATAGATCCCATAGACCTGGACGGGTTTTAGCTTATGTTATGGTGCTGTGGTCTATCGATCCGATAGACCATTATCCAATGGATATCTTATGACTGATATCATAAACATCTCCGAAGTTTCTAACAATCAGCTGACTCCAGAAAAGACCAGACACAACAGAAAACCTTATTACATAATCCCCATTCTAGAATAATGTCAGAATTAGATTTTCTCTATATGTAACCGCAAAGACTTCCACACGAAGCAGTTAACATTAATAGCTGAGATATATGGTGTAATGGGACCATAAAACGGGAGAAAGTGTTCTGTTACCTTTCGAAGTAACGTTCGTATTGAACGATATGGATTGTTTTAAATGTCAGTGAGATATGTAGAAAGTTTCACATCCTTGTGAGAAGTTGGTGTTATGTAAATATCGACTGAAGGCAGTCTCGGTAGGAAGTTTTTACTTATTGTTAATTGAACAATTTAAATCCGCTTGATAAATTGATAAAATTTTGTTTTTGTACGTAGGGACAGCCTCATGAATACCTTCCACTCCAGAAACTCATAGGAAGGAGGGAGTTCTACTGACTGAAACTCATAGGGAGGTGGGAGTTCTACTGACTGAAACTCATAGGGAGGTGGGAGTTCTACTGACTGAAACTCATAGGGAGGTGGCAGTTCTACTGACTGAAACTCATAGGGAGGTGGCAGTTCTACTAACTGAAACTCATAGGGAGGTGGCAGTTCTACTGACTGAAACTCATAGGGAGGTGGCAGTTCGACTGACTGAAACTCATAGGGAGGTGGCAGTTCTACTAACTGAAACTATTTTCGGAGTGCTAAGGATGCGAGCCTTGTTCATGTATTCGCCACTTCCTCTAATTTTTTTGTTTGAGAAGTAAATTGGATTAGTGTCCGATAAGTTTAGCATATCTAGAAGCTACATCTTATTCAAATATTTTTATAAAACCAACTACGTACATTGGTTGGTACTTTAGTTTGTGGTGGTATGCAACTTCGTTGATTAACAAAAGTCATTGATCGAATATAATTAAGTATCTCGGTATTTGGAAATTATCTTTAGCTTTATTTTATTCGGAACTTTCAACAGAATAATGTAAATGATTCAAATGAAATCTAGGTTTCTAGTGAATCATTTTTGCATATTGCAATCTTATTAGTCCGGCTTCTAATGTAGAAAGAAATGTTACAGAATGCTAGATAGGGGCAGGGCATTAACCTGATGATGAATATGAGTCTATCAGAGATTTTGTCCAACATCAAAGTGTGACGAACTTTGACAACTAATATTGCGCAATAAATGATGATGGTGACATTTTCAACTTCGGTGGTGCATATTTCAATGGCGCTATGCATGCTCTATGGAAGATTTATCTTGAAGGTACATGAAAATCGTATCCAAAACGATATTCGACTTGGAAATTGAGGCCAGTGACCACAAAATGTCCAAATACCAACACGAATCCGTCAATCAACCTTTCGGAATGCAGTCAGATCAAGAGTACTCCACACAAATACGTGACCTATTTACAAAATATACACCCAATAAGCACCCTTATGAAAATTAGAATAAAGCAGTTATCGGCTTGTATGGGTCTGGTCAAACAGTTAGAAAGCGGTCGTCCTTGTAAGTAAAAGTTATCCAGTGAAAGTGGACGGCTTAACAAAGTAATGTATAACTTTAATAATACCTACAACGAGTTCCATTACAAGAAGTGTTATGTTTATATTTAAGCTCCATTTGGAGTTAGCAGTAGTCCGGAATCAGAAACCATGTCTTTTAAGTTAGGTGGAGCGATAAACTAAGGAGGGTGGGTGACTGGTAGCAATTTTGTAAATGAGAAAGAAGGAAAACGTTTCGATGAATAAAAGAAAGAACAATGCCTTACACTATAGATATTTTTTCAAGGTGATGATGCTAATAGAGAAATAAACCTTGGACCAAGGCATCGTTAAGAGAGGGTTACTCCAATTATAACATATTACATAACAACACGCCATTATTCCTCGAAGGATTAAGCAGAGATGCACCTATGGTACACCCAAATTTCGCCAGTCATATTCAAGTCCCATGTAACAGGGAGCCAATTAACCAAACAATCAAATTTCAATTATCTCTCCCAAAAAGCAACAATTACGATTATAATAGTAAATCATAACAGTGTTTACTATGTTTGAGGAAGAAGCGAGTATCCGGCGCAAGCGCAGCTAAAACGTTCCGCGTTAAAAAAAACGTTAATTAAATAAACGGCTCTTAATATTAGCCCTTTGTTTAAAAAGCATTAGGAAGCTGTTTTAATGGATTTTCGAAATTATTTTCCGCATAGTCTTGATGAAGATAGAGTTTATTAGTTTTAAACAGTAGTATTCCGTCGGAACGAGGTAATATATTTTTTAATACGAGAGCAAAAACTACGTGGAAGTAAAATATTTTTATGGGGCAAAGCCTTGATGGAAAGGCAGGCAATGGTAGCAAAGACAAAGAAGAAGGATTGTAGAACGTCCTGTAGTAAGATAGTTGCAGAATCACACAATGCTTCTGGTAGAGAACTGCATGCCTAACAGTAGGTTAGTGGAGGCAACCTAATGTAATAATTACATAGCACTCCTAGATGCCATGCTTTCGTAATATCTCTCCGCATATTCCGCTTTTCACAACACCAATAGTAATTATTCGCGTTTTCATCTCATCTGCTCGACGTCCGTAGGTCACTACAGGGATACAGCAGAATACCAGCGTCAGGTATATTTGTCTGACACATGCTGAGCTGGACTCCCATTTGGTGCCACTTTGAGACGCACACCGCAGTTTTGTATCCCAACGCAAGTTATTTTCATTTATATTTTAATTTGTGACACAAAGTATCATCGTCACTATTTTATGTCGTCCTTTTTTTTTCCTCTTGTTGTATATTGGCACTTTGTACCTTCTTAACTAAATTGTAATCACGTTAAATTATTATTTAATCGTGCTTTGTATGTTGTGTTATGTCTCTTGTGTTCACCAAATAAAAGATTTATTTATCTATCTAGATAACATAAAAAAATCGGCATTTTAAATCATACATTTTAACCACGGAAAGAAAATTCACACGACAATTCGTACCAACAACTCAAATTAAGTCCAAACACGGTACGTAAATAACAAATACATCGTAAATAAACATCCTCATAATATTTCATCCACGTAAAACCTTGTAGTGTCATACAGGATGTATGGTTTCCTGAAGGAGTTTACCTAAAGAGAGATGCTACTATAATAAATAATGTATGGCGCTGTGTCGTGAACGATATATTTAAATTTTGTCCGCTTTTTTGTAGGAAATTAATGGGTGAATCGTGTAGTGTGATTTAAGACGCACTTACCTTATCTCTCGCTAGGGTTTCAAGTAATATTAATGCATGAAATGGTGGGTGCAGATCTCTTAAATTTTTCGCCAATTTTACGACTGTCAAAAGGCTTCATTACTGACGATTGAAAACTGATAAATCAGTTGTAGTTATTTTGCTGTGCCGACAGGGGCCACAATGATCTTATATATTTTAAGAAATATAATAATATAATAGGTTAATTAATTAGATATAAGTTGTTATTCATGTACTCAATTAAATTTATCTTGACAGTACGAAAAACAAATAAAAATCACAAATTTTTAAGAAACCACGGAAGTACACATTTTGGAATGCAAACAAAGTATTGAGTTTACATTAATCACAACTTATTTTGGGAATAAATTATATTTCCGCTGTTCTTTTAGTGGACAGCAGATTTTGATATAAATGCTTGTTGATTTAAACTTAGAACGTTCTTATTCTGGAAAATTATGGAAACTCGACCATGGAATTGGAATACTCTCATGATTATGTAATGCTAACTGTATCTGTTGAACCAACACAGTTACATTTGCATGCGTATTAAAAACTATATAGTTCAAAACCGTTACCTAACCAAAGGTAACTTTAACAAATAGATACAGCATACCTGTTTCCTGAATGACACATTATTATTTATTTAACATTTTTGCATCCGGAGTATAAATAATAAATATTATTACAAAAATTATTATTTATATAAATATAACGGATATTGGTTCATTAGACTGGACTAATTATGTTTCAATTGCATCCTTTGGAGTTGACCATAGATATCCGTGGAGTTGACTAATACGAGTACATTGCGAGTTTGTTCCCACGAAACTCTTTGATTGCATTTGATAGGATGTAAAAGCAGTATTGAAAGTTGAAATCTGGTTTAGTGAACAGTAACGGTAGACTTTAAGAGGATATGATAATGTAAGCTCTAGTTTTAAACTAGGTAAATATGTACTACAGTTTTATAGTTTAAGTTCGTGGTATTTAGGTACTGGTCTACCGTTTATTTAACTATGTAGCGAGAACTACTTAGTTCTTGAAGCTAAGAATTTCAATATTTAGGCCGCACAAAAGTAGTCTTTAAACTTAGAAATATGTCCCATAAACAAAGAAAGAAAGTTAGCAGTCAAATGACCTATTATTTATCTTCTGTGGGTGTAAGTACCTACCACAGGCCGCTGCAGACATAATTTTTATGCGACTGCGGTGCTTCTGATCAGACCATGTCCCACGTGTTAGAGTGTCCTATCCTAAGTGCCCCTTTACTTGCATCACTTCCTTTGATGACCTAAATAATGCCACTGTTGCCGCAAGACGGGCCACCTACTATGCTCAAACAATATATAAACAAAAGAAAGCTACCACCGACACCAAAAGAAGAAAAATTCATCAAAAAGGTACCCCGGTCGTCATTACTAGGAAGAATACGTTCAAGGGAGAAAAGCTTACCTACCTACCTCTTCCGAAGTGCCTACTACCTTATTCCACCATGACTTACAATCAATTAACAGTCTTAAAATTATATACCAGGTGTTATAAGTCAACTTACTTTCCCGAACCTATCAATTTAAAAACCCATAAAATGCAAAGCTTTCTTACCTTTCAATTGAGCAACACTTTACTTCAGACACAAACTTTTACTTCCGTTACTACGACGTAACTTCCTATAATCAAATGTTTTAATTATTCATCTCGCTTCAATAATATTCAAATGTCCACATGATGTAATTCTGTCGCAGATCAATTTATTGATAGTGATCAATTAACCAAACATGACTGATTAAAATTACTTTTCTTTAGAGCTTATCATTCGTTATTTAAGTACAATTTAAGGATAGTTACGTAACGGCTTATTAAAAACCTAGTAGGCAATAGTGGCTCAAGGGTGTATAGTTAGTTACATTATGACTTAATTTATGTAAACTTTAATTTGAGTAAACAAAAATACTTACCTAATCATCACACTCGAATTATTGATTGAAGATCATTGTATACAATTTACAGTACCTACGTTGCTGCCTATCCCCTTTACATTTCTCACTGTCATGCCTTAAGGCCTAGTTATGTCTTGACTTTTTCACCACACAAAGAAAGGTTTCGTTGGCGAAAACGAGACGAGACGCCTAAGGCGCTAAACATCTCATTTCAAGTAGATAGGTACATTATCATCTCCATAAGTCCCAATCATTGCTCAACGGCACAATTTTATCGCCACCATCAATACTCCATGGGTATAAGAACCCATGGTTTCGTAACGCGAAGACTTTCTTACTAGGTATTATTATTATCTAGATGATCTTCTCTGACCTCTGTGTCGCGTGTTCCTTATGAAAAATTATTAGCAGGTCCAAAGGGTGTCGTCGTTTCTTTATACTTTATCCTCCGTTCTTGATACTTTGTTCTTATTACAGATAAAAGTCTTAAAATAGTAGTTTTTAATAACCAAACCAAATAGTTCCTATAAAAATATAACAATCCTTTCAGGCTTCCCTGCAGTTGGGTAAAAATACTGCAGGCATAAAAACTTTTGCTTCTTCTCACTGATGACTTTTGTGTTTATCTTATAAGAAAACAATCATCGATATTTGCATTAGTATCAGAATTTTCCTGTCCCGATTCTATAGTGTAGCTAAAAAGAAAACCGATAAAATCTCTTTTTAATGTAATAGCACAAGAAATGAATAAACAAACTATTCAACTAGTAATTTTGCGTTTCTTGGTCGCCCTAAATTGTATTCAGTCGTGTTCTTGGTCGCCCTAAATTGTATTCTGTCATGTTTTTGGTAGCCCTAAATTGTATTCCGTCATGTTTTTGGTAGCCCTAAATAGCATTCAGTCATGTTTTTGCTCGTTCAAAATACTGCAATAATTTATTAAAACGAATGCCTTCCAATTTATAACTCTGACAGAATAATAACACATGCAAAAAACGAGCAACAATGTCGAGGACGCGAGTGTTGTGTCTCTAATATCATCATTAATCAATGAGTTGACGAGTCAAATAATTTAACCAAATTGTAGCATCCGCCTTGTGACATAGGCACCTAAATACATATTTAACACGGTGTTTTTGCAGAATTTCAGATGTTCCTCTGACGATTCTGGAGATGCTGAAAATGGACACCAAAGAAGGTAAAAATCATTCATACACCCAGACCCAGGAAATCGTGGATTTTTTTCCAGGTGACGCAAGGTAAGTGAAGTATAAATATTATATGCAATCAATGAACATCAAAACTTTAGTCAATAAAAAAAATGCAACCGTGCTGATTTTGACTCCACCCACAACTCGCCTTGATCATCCACCTTTTCACAATAAACATAATGCCCTTACACAAGTAAACATCGCATCGTTTCATCACAATAAAGGATCGTCATAGGTCACTACAGGGTGCACCGATGATATCGATTCGAGCTAATCGATTAGGCACACTACGTGCATCGATTCGCCGCACCCGCTCTACGTCACTATTGTTGAATTATAGTACCTACATGTTTCCGTTAATATTCCGAGATTCGAATGTGAAATGCGTTGAATCGATTTGCGTGTCATTGGGTAATAGTCGCTGAATACGAAGCGTATTTATTTAATTAAAAATAGAAAAGAAATCCGCCTTATAATCACAAAAAATTGTTAAAGAATTTTTACAACTGATGATGGCTATATTCCCTTGATGACTTTTCACTGCAAGTCTGTAAAACCTGTAAAGAATATGAAATAGGAAGAAAGTTCAACAATTAAGTTAATTTTAATAGCCAGTAAAAATATAATTAATGTATGCTCTTATTACACTCATTAGCCCGACCGACCTCTATCTTTATCAGAGCTAATTAATTTTATTAACTACACCATTATTACGGATACTTCTAAAGGCGGTCAATTTAATATTAAACCTGGTCAATTAATCAAAGCTAACTGACCAATTTGTCTCATTTATCTTGTCTCGCTAACAAAGGGAAACAATGAAATCAATTCGTGTGCTACAATGTATTGACGACCTATAATATAACCAAAGCCTTCACGAATATTCAATTGATATTCAATTTTTCAAATCATAATTGAAACGAATCCAATAAATTAAGGTTCGTAATTTAAGTCTGTACCTTTGTCTCACCTCGGAAACCATATTGCAACAATCGGCTTCAGTTTAATATTACCAGCACCCTAATTACGTAACACACTATCTATCACAATCTGAATAATTTTGAAACTTATTGCTAATCCATTACTTCATATGTTCGCAAAATTTGTCTGCTCAACAACGTAAATAACGCAATGAATGTTGTTGAACTGTCAAAATGAAACCTATTCCTACTGTTAGTGTGTTACGTAATTACCCCGCAGGTCCCTAAACAGTGGTTTGACTGATTTTATCTCACGTACTTAATAAGTACATACCTATAACACGATATGTTCACACATGCGCACGTAACATTGATAATGCTTAAGAAACAAAAATAAACGCATGAGTTTCAGTTAATTTCGAGTCTATTTCATCAATTTCAAATTACACATAAAATGTCTTCTAAAGGACTTGAAGCACTTTCTAAGTCTAAAGTGGGTCATCAATACAAAAATAATAGTTAGCAAATTATTAATAACATAATTTTTGCCACACCTCTATAATTTAACATTGCTACAACTATATTTCGTTCAATCCAATTATTTTTTATTAAAAATAAAATGTAACAATGCGGTAATTTCGCCAATTGCTATAATTGTATCTTCGATCTACCAATATTACTGTCCTATTAACAATAGGACTTAACTATCTTAGTGGCAACAAATTGTCTTTTACTGTTCCACTATCAGATGTACTAAATTATTATGAAGAAATAAGTTATTCCGTTCCAAAGTAAACTAATCGATACAGTTTCATTATTTTGTTAGGAAATTCTACAAGAGTAAGGAGGAAGACTGAGGGGTTACGGAGTAAAATCTGTTAGAAAAATGTTTAAGTAAAGTTACGGTTTCTAACAAGAGCGGTGGCCGCCACAAAGCGTCTGCAATTTATCGGCGAATAACGTCACTGAAACGTTATTTATGAAAGTAAGTTTGTGTGTTTTTCTAGAGAGCGTTTTTTGACATCGTAAAGTCAAATCGCACTGCCGTCATTTTAATGAGTGCCGTCTCCGCGGCTGTTAGTGGCGGCCACCGCTCTTCTAGGAAACCGTTGTTTAACAATTTATATGTACATGTGCATGTGCCCTTTAAATGCTATAGAATTAAGACCAACATGGGGATGATGTCATCCAAGTAGTAGGTACTGAGACAAACCTTTATTTTGTAATGTTCATAAGATTTGCACTAAAAGTAACTACAAAGTGGCTATTTGTACTCGTAACTTGTAACAACCGGATCGGTCATGATGAAATGAAGTCATCAGAGGCTTTATCAGATAAAGTGTTAAAGCTATTTATATAAATAGCTTTAACAGTTTATCTGATGAATCCTTTATCATAAGCTAACCTTTCTTTCATTTGGTATTAGATTTAGTTTTAAGCCTGACACGCGCAGCAGCATCCACGCTGGTGTGCATGTATGCTGAAGTTTTTTTGCCAACAAACGGTTTTCTTTGATACATTCCTTTTTCCCAATAATTAACCACTAGCTTTTGCCCGCAACTTCGTTCGCGTGGAAGAAACAGGTACAGCCTATAGCACTCGACAATGCTGTAACTTTCTTTCAATCTTCCATTGATAAAAAGCTACAGTTTTGAAGTCAGATCAGTACTTCTAGAGAACGTTGTAGGCCTAACTTGCAGACTGTACATTTGTAGACCTTTTTATATTTTGTTGAGTTCCTGTTACTTGTTGACAGGCCTACACTGTCCTCCCATACCTATCAACACTGTAATTTGAAACATTATAAAAGCCCCTTGTTTTTAAAAGAGTAACCGTGGAATTTCTTGCCGGCTCTTCTGCATAGGAAACAACCAATTGGAACCTTGCACCTAGCTTCTGACGTTTCACAAGTGCCCATGTTGGTTTATGTGAAATAAAATATTTTAATTTGATTTACCAATTACAAACAAGCAATTTTTCCTGTTTACAATATGAGTTAGATAGATGTAGAAATAAATATGCATTCTATACAACTTTCAAATAGGTACCGATCACGTACAATTTTATGGTAAAAGATTAACTATAAAGATTAAGTGTTATATCATGAGCCGCCATTACGAAGCTTCCATCCATCATCATTATATCAACCATGGGAACTGACTTTCCCATAGGTTTGCTGTTATTACAAATCTGATAACACTTTTTAATTTTATTTTCTATTAGTTTTTGTTTGGATAATGACGTTTTGTGTATTGTGTTTCCTTATCGTAGTTTTTCTTTGTCTTTTGCTACATCGGTTATGCTAAGTGCATTATCAGCTTCTAATGGTCCCACTGCTGGGACACAGGCCTCCTCTCTGTGAGAGGGAGTGGGCTAAAATCCACCAAGCGGGTCCAATGCGAGTTGGTAGATGTCGCATGTCTTCGAATTTTGGTTCTACGATACGCTGGTTTCCTCACGATGTTTCCCTTCACCTTTCTAAGTGCAAAAGATAACAATTCTGCATGCACTGAGTACCTACCAGAGTTCCTCGGAACGAAATGTTGTAAAAATATAACCACAGTGGGTTGTCTTAAAAGTTAACATTATGCTTATGCCAGTAGGAAAGCCTGCCGTATGCAAGTACTTGGTGGATTTACAAAATCATAAGAATACAGATCATCACTGCACCAATGAAGGACTAAATTCATTTGTGAGCCTTAAGGTACAAGTCCGTAGCCGACTGCAGGCAGTAGCAGCAGGCGACGTGTCGCTGCGACACTACTGGTTTCTATGTATTTCTATGAAATACCTTCCGTAGCTAGCGACACGTCGTTTTCGACCTCCGACCCATTGCCTTATCTATGATTACTGCATTCATCTATTTCAAACCATGCAATTCCAGACAGTTCATTAAGTTTCAAATACTGCATTTGCTTGCCCTCATACCTTTTCAGATGTCTGCAATACAAGGAAGAAACCCATAAGACGAAAGTGTAGAAACCCAATTATTACTGAGATAAGGTCAGTTACTAAGTACTCAGTAACTTCGCTACCAGTAAGCCGAATATTTTGAAACTAGCAATTCCAAGCTATCATCAAGCTATAGTTAAACTCAATAATACCATAACTGTTAGCACAGAACAGATAACTGCAGAAGGAGAACCATAAATTGCTACAGAAGCGAGACATATATCAGCACATAACAATGCCAGCAGGTTTACAGTCAGAAGTGTCCTGTGACCTGTGCACATAAACAGGTTCAGTGCAACTGCAGTGACCAAAAGATTTATTTTTTTCCAATTCCTTACTTTTCTGTAGTCATAGCTAGTAACACAAACATATCCTGCATAGCCAATCAAAATTTTCAAAGAACATATGACATAATTCCAATCATCTTTTTGTTAAAGACGCAGAAGAGGACACTGTCCCATAGGTAACTCCTGTGCTTCTTTATTCTTCTTTTTGTGCCTCTCGAATTACTGAAAATTGGCCATTAAGTCCAAATATTTATACTTGACCTTGTCATAAACATGCTACAATTTCGATTCCTTTCCTGTCAATATCAGTTTAATTTCCTTTGAGAGGATCATGATATATTTATATTTTGATATATTACGATAACAACAGTGAGCCTACTGTATTGTTTTATAGTCTGACATAACTGTGTTCTACCGAAATGTTATTACGTGATCGAGTTTGCAATTTGATACGATCGCGTGTTACCGCCGCTATACTTATAGTAAACTTTCATCATATTTGTTTCCATACTACTATTATTATCTAAACGCAGGTGTATTAACGTTGTATGTAAATTATTGGTTGAATATTATGATAGAATGCTTTGGATGTAGCCTTAATATTTGGAAGTATCTTCACCTATCAGCAGCGTTTTTCTAATGAGAATAATGAGTTGGTTAAGCAGGCCATGGATGGGAACAACTTGAATGTTGATTTTTCGAGAAACACTCTGTGTTGCGTTTTTGAATTTGAAGTCTTGAAAGTTTCAAATATTTCAAAAAAGTCGCTTAGGAGAGGAAGGAGTTGTTCACGTATTTTTATAATATGGTATCCAAGCTACTGAATATTAAAGGACATAATTTGTGTACCGCAAATATAATTTATATACTACCTATCCTAGCTATCGCAGGTATGCTGGATGAGATTTCTTAGAAATATCCATCACCTTTGTACGTCTTTTTCTGTTCCTTTTTTCCCGTCTGTTTATATGTGTGTACATAAATAAATAAATACCAAGCAGGAGATTGTTTGTTGAAAGCAGAACAATCAATCGAAAAGTGCTTCTTTGTACCAGCTATATTGATTGCGAAGTTTTACAGCCCTTCTTTACCATCACAAGAGTAATGGCAAGCGTGACGAGTATACGTGATCGACGGAAAGGTTCGTACTATGATTTACTAAACGACGACATCGTGTGCAACGCTCTTTAGGGAAGACCACTTTCACTGAGTCGTGTAACTTGATGGAATGTGCCCATTATTGCCGTGTTATACAACTTTAACCCGACCTTTGGCTGCCCACTTAAGACAGCAATTTCTAAGGAGGTAAGTATGGACAACGGTGGGCTAAACTTTCTTGTGATTACTGCAAAGCATGTCTATTTGGCAGCTGTATCAGGAAAATTTCGAAGAGCAATAAAATTATCAAATATTAGATTGTAACTTTATCGTCAATCACTCACCCTCAATCTCACTCTCACACACGTATACGCATGCGTGATGCTTGTTTAGCTTTTATTATCTTTTTTAGGGTTCCGTACCCAAAGCATTGGAACCCTTTTACAAGGCTCCGCTGTCCGTCCGTCCGTTCGTCCGTCTGTCTGTCAGCGGGCTGTATCTCATGAACCGTAATAGGTAGACGGTTGAAATTTTCAGTGTGTATTTCTGGAGCCGCTATAAAAATAAAATATAAAAATAAAATAAAGTTAAAAATTAAAGGGGGTCCAAACACAAGCAACGTGTTAAAAAAAATGTGTTAAGTATATGATACGGAACCCTTCGTGTGCGAGGCCGACTCGCACCTGACCGGCTTTTTTTATTATTATTTCCGTTACTACCTATGAAACAAAATTAAAAAAATAATTGAGTAAATAATACTTACACTGCTACAAAGATCTTTTGGCGCTCGAATGACGTTGACAGGGGGCGCTGTTGGTGAACATTAGTGCAATTTATTGTTTTGTGAAATGTATTGAAAAAATAAGATGACGGCGTTAGTTCAGATTTTAGCCACGCGCCAAAAAACTGGACAAACTAAACTGCCGACCAACTGTTTATTGGCAGACTAGAAATAGTGTTATTGTTGATACAGATTTTGAAGAAATAAAAAAATTAAAAAAGAACGTTGCAGTGCTATATTTAAGATATGGCGGAACGGAATGTCCTCCTAATACAGGCTTATTTGCTTATAAGGAATCCCCAAGCACTAGTTGTATTCACTTGTTAAAAATAACAAAGAAATATTCTTTTTCTTTTTTCAATACACTGCTTTTCAAGGACTCTAATATAAACTCAATAGATTGAAATAGAAAGTCACAGCCTTATTGTGCTTAAATACTTCGACAGTTTGCAGGATTTAAACTAAACGAACATAATTATTATTCAGAGATTAATTTTCAGATCCAGTGTATTAGCAGAAACGTGATGTAATTTGTACTCAAGCTCCGTATTGTGACTGCTTACCTACGTATTTACCCGTATGTTTAAGTTGCATTCGAAACTTACGCTGTTACAAAACCATTGCGACTTGTGCATAGAAAAGTGTCCTTATCGGAACCCGGAAAATCCTATTACAGAGAAGTTTTCCCTTTACTTAATTTAACATACAAGCTTGATTCGTTTAAAGGGGCAATGTACTCATCATTGAAAAATATTATTATGGAACTAACCCTTCAATCACGAAAAGAAAATCAGCTAGTCTCTACATTTGTGTTCACGTAAATCGATAAAATGTACGGCAAAAGCAATTA
This sequence comes from Dryobotodes eremita, assembly GCA_917490735.1. NCBI lineage: Eukaryota > Metazoa > Arthropoda > Insecta > Lepidoptera > Noctuidae > Dryobotodes > Dryobotodes eremita. Next base: position 24,108,054 of record OU823244.1, read on the forward strand.
GTTTCATGATTTGTGATAGGCTGAACAGAGAACCTGCGGAGTAATGTCTTACGAGATTACGATACATAATGACAATCAATCGCACTGCCTTTCATCTTGACAGTTCAGCCTTGTTCATTACGTTGTTGACGTAGTTGAGCAGACGAATTTTTCAAATCTATAAAGCTTTTTGCCTAGGAATTTCCTTCCAAACCCTCGGATTCTGATTGCAATTAGTGTGTTGATTTCTTAGCTGACTTCACTTTACAAATCTTTACAAGCAAAATTGAGGGAGAAATCAGACTAGAAATAGCGTGATTTAAATATCTACGTTATTACGCCCAATTGGTCGGATTACCTGCACCTATTTTCAAAATGTCTGTGTGCCTTTCTGCAACCGTTTACTCCTGAACCCTTAGGGGATCACAGATGTGGTTATCCTCCACGTACATTTACAAAACCATTTTCTTTGGTACCTTGCGTAACAGAATTAACTGGCCTTTTGTGGTTACCTATTAAATTCAATATTTCACAAACTGCGCCCAGCGATCATCACGTAGATCTACCATATTGTGTGTGATGGACTTCTTGCGTAACTTACTTGTAGGTTTGTTTCGACTATGAAGCCTTATTGGTAGTTTTGGGATGAGTCCAAAATTGTTACTCAGAAAGGATAGTATAGTCATCGTATGAGTACGCTTTTTAGTGGTGCTCATGTAAAAGTCCCAGTCCCAGTCTTTACTCAACCTGGGAATCGAACCCAAGACCTCACTCTCAGCAGTCGCGTTTGCGACCACGACACCAACAGGCAGTATTATATGAAAGCGATACAGCCATGATACACCACAGCATCAAACGATGGCTCAGTAGCAGTGACAAGCATTGCTCAACACATTTCGATAGTTTACCACCATTAGCGTGATGATATGTTCTCGATCTGTAATAACATGCGGAGAGATGTGACGGTCGTTTTTCTATTACAATAATGATGCTAGTTGCCGCATCATTGGCCTACATAATTGACGTATTGTTACATTGTTACGACATTCAGGGCGTTTTGAAGTTACAGCTGTTTGACAACGCCTTCAATCAACTAGCCTATCGCAGTCCACTGCTGGACATAGCCCTCTCCCATGCTGCGGCACAACACCCTGTCCTGATAACGTCTTGGAAGACTTAAATTAGGGAGCGATATCATGTCTCTTAAAACTTACAGCCGCTTTGAAGAGTGCCAGAGCCGCGAAGGACGACATTTGAATAATGTTATTTTCAAAAGTAATTTTCCCATGTCTTCAGTTTCTGATTTTGTAATTCAACGTGTATATATAAACCTATTTGTAATTTTTTTATGCATCTACAAAATTTATTTTTTTTCTGAGACATCCTGTATATGTATAACAAAAACCTGAATTCCAAAACCCTTTCACCATTTTTTGTCAATTTCAACTTCGGAATCTCTTACAACTTTTTTTTTTTTTGTTCTGTATTGCTTCGGACTTCTTTATCACAATGTATGGCCATTTAAGAATGTTTGCACTGTCACTGTCAATTTCAAGACCAAGTTGACAAATGTTATGCACAAAGCAAATTATGTATTAATCACATAGTAATGATACGTTTTCTAAATTGTGGTGACTCATCCACAAAAGCCTCTAGAAACACGGGTTGAAGCTAGTTGCAGTTGATATTTTTCATGGTGCTGATGATAAAGATTTCACAAAATGAACTCTACGCAACAAAAATATTCAATTGGAAATATTATCTCAAAAGTACATTGTTATTCTGTAGTGTTTATGCTAGTTCCTGGGACCACTATCTTCCAACTAAATGTCGTATATCCGAATCTTGTTGTGAAGTACGATGCTGGTATCGCAAAACAGTTGATGCACATCTGTTTAATATCGTTCTGCTTCATAAACGTTGTTGGAAACTTGATGCTCAGCATTTTCATGGACTCAAGCTTGAAAAGGCCTGTGGTTGGTGAAGGCACGTACTGCGAATACTGTCGAATGTTGCGGCCAGCGAAGAGTTGGCATTGCAAGAAATGTAATGTATGTATCATGAAGCGGGACCACCACTGCTTCTTCCTTGCGCGCTGCATCGGATTGTACAATCAGAGATACTTCATTTCATTCCTCGGACACGGGATGCTCTCAATGCTGTATATGAGTTATTACAACTACTATTTCGTAACATTGAACTCTATAGAACCAACACCACTACCGGGACAAAACTTTTTTGTGGTTTACTTGTTCCTAAACTTTACTCTTTTATTCTTTTCGGTAATTTTTTTTAGCATTCAATTAAGGAATGCAGTGACGGGTGTGACCTGTTATGAGTCTAAGTTCCCTGAACTAAGGAAACCCGCGAAATGGAGGGAAAATTTGCTAAACATATTCGGGACTCGATGGTACTTGGCCATAGTGTGGCCACTGTGTGCAAGTGATATACCGAATAAAGTCAAAGATTCTTGAAGGAGTCATGCCATTAAAGTGAAGCGAAAATTAAACAATAGAATATTTTTTATGTGTCTCATCATTTACGAAGCTTTTACTAAATCAACGAGATCTTGCTTCTTCGGATTTTTGCCAAGAAAAGTGTGATTCAAAATCAAAAGTAATTTATTCAGTTTTGAGAATCAGCACTTTTTATAAAGAACAAAATTACATAAGGTAGATGATGCTTCATAAGTTGTAGTAGAAAAAGTAATTCCCGACTGTTACAAACCCCAGTCCTAACATTTTCCACCTTGTTGATTTTCTAATACTTATCATAATCTCTACTACTATAATCATTCCTCAGTATCATACTTACAGACGCTCCGTCAATTTCAACCGCGGACCCAACATTTCAACACTCTAGATCAACTTAATTTACGACTCTATTAGATAAGTGATAGGTGCTATTATCGCTAATAAATAACAACGAAGAAAATGGCTATTGTTCTTTAACGCCATCGATCATCAGTATGGGTCTAATGGAGCTCTAATGGACCTGCAATGAGATATGCCTTGGAATGGCGATAAAACGGTGCATTGGGACTATCACTTATCTTATAGTATAGTGACAGATCAAGGACTGTTGCTATTTTGTTTTATGCCGTTATATGCCATGGGAAATAAAAATGCTAAGATATTAGGTAAGTGCTGGTTCGGTAACTTTACTACTCTACCGACTGATTTTGAGTTCAACCGTCGCATTTGGACTAACCAAATACGGCAATTCCTAAACGAACATTTTTGGCATGCTTGCTTCTAAATACATAGAAACGTGATGAAGTTTCTTAAAACTAATTTATTTTACAACTTCTGCCGCTCAACCCTCCGTACCTATGAAAGTTCATGGAGGTACCAAAGATCAATCTCATTTAACAACATCAATTTTGCTGAGTTTATCTTGATGTGAAACATTTGAAAATATCTAATGATTGCTCAGTGGCAATAAGAAGCATTTCAGTTTACCACCATTATCGTGATAATCATAAATGTTCTTGATTTGTAATAACAGTCATGAATAGAGGAATGTTACTGATGGGGTGTTTTGTATTATAGATAGTTATTGTAGTGAGCTACGTCAACGGCATATTTTGTATAATTCCGTATAGGAGTATGTGTGAATTTTAAACGCAAGTTTTGTTTAGACGGTTTACCAAGCAAAGTTAAAGATCAGTTTAAATTCAAATGCAAGGGCAGCTTCCAGCAGACTTTCAACAATAAATTTTTAATATGAATCTTGTTTTCCTCTGAGCACACAAAAACAGGTACCTAGTCCAAAAATCGTATGTTAACAAAAACATTTAATATCCTTATCCTTTGGACCTTTAGCCTTATAAATTATGCTATAAATTCAAAACAATTTAAGTGTAAAAACATTCCGATATAGCTTCTGGTGGCTTACTGTCAGTTGCAGACAATTAAAGGGCCGAAATGCCAGCACCGTGCGCCGGCGCTCGCCGGCGCGGGCGGCGGCGCAGCGGTACATTTGCGAATTGATATTCGCTAGCTAGGTTTGATGTTTCTGTGTGTTTATTTGTAAGTGTGAATGTCGGATATTATGTGACCTACGATTTATGACATGTAGAAGATGGTTTTTAAGTGATAGAAGTTTTGGATTTAAAGAGATGTTTATTCAACTCACGTAGGAGGCACAGCTGAAGCACAGTCTTAAAGTCTCAGTCAGTGTTAAAGCAGCACGAACGAACACGTTAATGAAGGGGTTCATTTAGACCCTACGTATCGAGCTGACTCCGATGCGACTCGCCCCTGTGACGGTCCAGCATAAATCATTCCTTACTGTCATGGTATATAAAAAAAGATCTACATAAGTACCTACATAAAAATGTTCATTGAATTCTAAGCACGTGGTGTCACATAATAAACAAATTATTATTTTTTCGTAACTTTTCCTGAACTTTAGTCACGTTGCGGTCAAAATAAATCACATTTAACTTCTTTGGACTTCATATTTAAAACTGGTTTCCTACAATGCAGTTGCCATTTAAGAACTTTTGTGACTTTTCAAATGTCACTTTCAATCTCAGACTAAAGATATTATATTTTGATAAGTTATACAACGTTGGAGAAATTGTGGTCGACGTTAAATATTTCACACAATGCATTCATTTCACCGAGGCTCCATAATTGGAAACATTATTTCAAGAGTACCATATTACTTTATTGTATTTCTGCTAATTCCTGGGATATTTGTGTTCCAACTGACTATCGTGTATCCTTACCTCATCGTGATGTTCGATTGCGGCATCGCTAAACGGTTAATACATATTTGCATCATATCATTCACCTTTATAAACGTTGTTGGCAATATGATTTTCAGCATGATGATGGACACAAGCTTGAAAAGACCCGTGTTTGGCGAAGGTACGTACTGCGAATCCTGTCAAATGTCGCGGCCAGCGAAGAGTTGGCATTGCAAGATATGTGATGTATGTATCATAAAGCGGGACCACCACTGCACCTTCCTTGCGCGATGCGTCGGGCTTTACAATCAGAGATATTTCATTTTATTCCTCGGACACGTGATGCTCTCCATGCTGTATGCGACTTACTATAACTACTACTTCATAAAGTTGAAGTTTGATGATGATATTTGGATACTTTCTGCTGCCCGCATCATCAACCCGATGCTAAGGTTCGTGATACCTGCCCCCCTGAGCATCGTCGATATGTATGTGTTGTACGTGTTTATGAATGTGGGTGTTATATTTTGGTCCGGTAGTTTGTTCTTCTATCATTTAAGGAATGTAGTGATGGGTGTGACTTCCTATGAGTCTAGATTTCCTTCACTAATGGACTCCACGAAATGGAAGCAAAATTTGCTAAACGTGTTTGGATCTAGATGGTACTTGGCCATAGTGTGCCCGCTGTGTTCAAGTCCTTTGCCGAATAATGATAAAACTACTTGAAGAAGCTCTAATATTTTCTTGTTTTTTTTTTGTAATGCTTCTTATATTTAGTTATTAAATTCATAAGTATGAATCCAACTTACTGTTGTTTTACCGCCTCCAAAAGAACTGTATGTGATAACATTTTTTGTTACCAAGATGTGCCGTTAAACCATAAACTTTATTATTTCGTAAATTCAAAAAGTTGACACCAATCCAGAAGTCAAACAGACATTATAACTGGTAACCAGATAATAATCTTTATACAACTGGCTCAATAATACTGATCCACATTCTTCCCAGCTACTGTAAGCCTGAAGCGATAGAGATCTCGCAAGGATGCGGTAAAGATAGGTTCCATTGCCGGCTGTGCAGGGTGCGGCGGGCACGCGACCGTTACATAAGCGGCGATAAACCGGCGGACATCAACTGCATGCTAATGTCCAGGAAGTGGGCTCGGCTGCGCCTGTGCCGGCTGTACTATGATGAATGCTTGTGGTGGGGAGTGTGCACGAATGGTTAAAATGCGTGCTTTGGATAAATCTTTGGTTAAACTACTCGTATATACAATTTAAAGTTGAAGCTAGTGCTAATCTGGTAGATGTTTCTTAATTATATAATAAAATTATTGGCACACTTCCACATAATTATTTTACCTACATCGATTATTTGCTTGTTTTTGGTTATCCTCAAGATCTGGACTCCCAAAGTTGGTTATGGATTAAATAAGACTAAGTTGATTGATGAACAGTTCATACTCAAGTACTTACAAACACGATAACAGTAAAGTCACCAAAAATCCAACTAAATAACCAACGGTAATTAAAAGCATAATAAGTGAAATACATGGAATCGCACTACAATTCGTGGCCTGCGCGCTATCCGCGATGGGCACGCGACGTCGATGTGGTCACCGTTACGCGGAACCCGTTACCAGATATATACACTATGGCTGTATATTCGACGTAATGTACAGTGAGGACAGTGGACGATAGAAGACTTGGTGATTTTGGGTCATGCATTGTTGATACAACTTTAGACTACAGATACAGGTAAAGAATAATGTAGCTTAGAAATTCAATAACACTCTATAGACTAATAGGAAGAAGAGCAACAAGATTAAACGACTGTGTAAGTAGAGGTATATCATATTTATAAGCTTATGGGGGATCTAACTCATTCAGTCATACTGTTATGCGTTTAGTTATAATGATGCTATGTCACTTACAGAGGTCACTGCTGATATTAAGTATCAGTAACATCATTATCATCGTCATTCAGCCGAATGACACTTGACTACAGGCCTCCCCAAAGCTTCACCACAACTACCGGCCCTGTGTTGGATTCTTGCTTCCTACCCCAAGCTATTATATAATATGCTGTTGATATAGGGCTAGATAGCTACACGTATGTATTTGGTAGAATATTTAGAGTTAAATTTAATTAGCTAGCGGAACTTCGTATGTGTTATAGCTCTTATGACTATAACACAGTTTTTTTTTTTTTAAACTACGCTACGAGTTTCACTCGCTAAAAAATTTGACCCTGTAGGTATAGATGATGATACATTTCTTTTACCAGGACCCCATGTTCACTAAGATGTTTCCTCTCGTTCAAGTTATCACCACTCTGAACGTCACCTAATTTCCCATTCACGATATCGCACACTCTCACATCAATACATTAACTATCTCAATCCTTCGCCAGTCGGTTGCAACACAAATACTTGTGTTTGATGTCAATCCTTCATCTTTATGTTAGTATCACGAGCTTAAAGTGGGGCGAGGCGATCGTACAAGTGATGGTGGTATGGTGGTGATCATTTGATGACGATTTGTTTGTTTAGCGTGGCTGTTCTTTTGGGAATGTGACCTTTTCAATGTTGTGTTGGAAAGTGTACGTGAAGAATCGGTACCAGTTAATAGTTTAAGCGATTGATTGTCACGTTGCTTCGGTTGGAATGATTTCGATCAGAGATCAATCTTTGGGACAATGGGGGTTTTGACTCTGGCTTATATATCACAAGATTTTGTTCATTTTAGAAAGTCAGTATACTTAAATACAATCTTGCTGTCTAAAATATCTTGACATAGTAGCACCAGCTTCCGGCTTATCCTAAGAACTAAGTACCTAGGTAGATCAGCAAAGAAGAAATCTTCTCGATCCTAATCACCACACTTACTTATAAGTAACTACATATACAAGAGAAAAACCGACCAATAATCCGCACACCTCATTACATACAGGATAGAAATCGTACGGAAACATTCAATATCATCGTACTCGAATCAACCACATTACCAACTTAACACTACAGCTGCCAAAATTATCTTCCGTACATTATCTCCGTACGATTGTACGCAGTCAACGTGTTGGTAGACCGCAAATGTAAGTTTGTAGACAGTTATGATACTGCTGCTGCCTGCTTTCGCTTCGGCTCATATAATTTATGCACTAGGTAAATGTATATCTATGATGTTATGTATGTGTATGTTAAATAATATAGGTAGTCGGGCCGATTTTCTAACTTCAGCTATTACATGTTTTCCAACTAGCTTGTATCTACTGCATGTTACGAAGACTAGTAGATGATAAGTATACAGTAGACTCAAACAAAATGACAAATAGGAACTGTGACTGTGGATAAGGACCGGTTACAGCCAATCCTTATCTAAAAATGCAATTATTGTAGTTTGCACCAGTTCTAGGAGAATACACCGATATGCCTGCAGCTGAGAAAGTCTCTAATGAAAACAAAAGACTGTCGAGGTCACATGGCCAAAGGAAACTGAAAAAGTAATGAAGAGAAAACTGGCTTGAAAACGATGTTAAAATAATAAGGACCAAAATTTAAAGATTTTAGTTCATCAGTTTCCTCTCTAGCTACTTTGCCTTGGGCTATTATTGGCTATTACCGTCTGAATGAAAACGGGTTACCTACCCTGTCATTAGAAGGCGGAGAGAAACCAACCTGTTATGCCTTATGCACTATCACGACTGCAATAAATATTATACAGTACATTCTGTTGATTTCTCAGTCCCATTCACGCCTAGATATTTCTGTAGCTTTATGATTGTTTGAGTTACAGAAGAAATAACCCAGTTTGTGGAACGATTGATCAAGTCTTTGCTATAAACTCCCACGTTAGCGGTACCCTGAGATTGATTATTAACAGACTTAAAGGGTGGATATTTTTCGTTAAACTAAATAGTTTGACTATCCGGAACAGAATTCTTCGTGGTCAAATCAGTTTGACCATTAAGTTTGACCACGAAGAAGGAACGTTCAAAAAAGGAGGAGGTTCTCATTTCGGCGGTTTTTTTTATGTTTGTTAACTCAGATCTTGTTTCTAGGTGAACCGATTTTGATAATTCTTTTTTTATTTGAAACCTGGTACTTCTCATGTGGTCCCATATACATTTGATTAAGATCTGACCAGTAGTTCTTGAGTTATCTTTAATCATCCGTATTTTTTCCACTAAGCATATGTAGATGATATTTTAATAACTTACTGTCACTGTTATTTACATATCAAGTAATGGTATACAAATTTGTGTGGGGTAGGTACCACAACTAAAAATTGAAAAATAAAAACTTTTCTACAAAAAAAACAACCGACTTCCAAAAAAATAAAGTGAATTAACTTTAATTTTGGAAGTCGGTTGTTTTTTTTTTTTTTTTTTAAAGTTTTTTTCGTAATAAAAAGTATGATAAATGAATTTATTTCTGTAAGTAGGTTTGTACAAACACTTTTACACGTTAATCATGTTTTTTAAACTAGATGAGGTCGGCGTTTCCTATCTGACTACTCTGAGAAGAAAGGCCGAAACAAACTCAGAGGTCACAGTCTCTTTTAAAGTCCAGACATAATCTTGGTCAGGTCATGCGAAGACCATGCAGATTGGTATCTGAAATGGTCTTTTGAGGAAAGAACCACACAGATTGAGTGTACCTGTCCAGTCAGTGCACGCATTTGTCAGTAATCGTGCAGCTCGACTCAGGAAGTCAGGACTTAAGGAGCTCAACAATTTGACGAACAATACCAAAGAAAGGACATTTGGGTAGGCCGCATAAATTACTCAAACTGCCAGATCATAATTAAAATTAAATTAGAAAAAAAAAGAAAGCAATTACCCACATAGTCCTCACATTCACAAAAATTTAAATAATATAATACTTCACAAGTAAATACTCATGTCATTGTACATACAAAATTTATCAATGTCAATGTGTATACAGGGTTATAGACTGAAATCGCGAAAAAAATATCAGCTGTTCCCTACGTTTTGACGTGTTATGCGAATATAAATGTAGGGAAAATCTGTATTTTTTTTCGCGATTTCTGGTTTGGTCCATAGTAAAAGTTGTTTATAATGATGAGTACAATGACCCCTTAAGAGGTTGCTGGTGTTTCACCAATAACCCTGTATATAAATTCAGTAATAATGTTCTACTAAATGTTAATGAACTACTACAAGAGTTTTACCAGGTTTCACTACCTACCGATTTACCTAATAGGCTTTCAGAATCTAGAGGTCAGTGTACTTCAATGAAAGTAAAGGCTCCAGCAAACAGGCGCAACGCGACGGTGCGACGCGATTCTGGTAAAACAATCTCCATGAAGTTTAAATTGAAATTATTCTTCAAGAATCGCAATGCGCTGTCACGTCATGCCTATCTATTGGAGCCTTGAATTATTAAGTAAATGAACTATAAAAATGAAATTTTTAAATCCTATCCCAATCCTATTCTAACTTCAAAAATTTGTAACTACGGATAGATATCTGTAGTTACTACGTATCAATTAGTCCACGGTCCATCCATACAGGGCTAAACAGTTTCCAGAATAACAACTAATCATTAAAACAGGAGGTTTGATAGGCATCTAGAATCCGGGGTTAATTTGGCGTTGCTCTTGACACTCGAAAACCCATCTTTACTTTAAATTGTAAACCTAATGTACCACGTTTTTGCGGCACGATTTTGAGCAAAGTTCAAAGGGCTAGTGAAGGGAGTGTTCAAGGAAAAACGAACGGTAACTCATTATACTGCTCAATATATTATAATAAAACGGAACTCGCGGTGGCAATTAGTATGTTATCGTGAATTACATGCTCTATTATAATTTTACGACATCGGTATTTTATTTTATTGACGCGATGCAGTAAATGATACAATATAAAAATTTAACGTGAATGTTTGGATTCACACAAGTAGAAATGCATAATAATTAAGCTTGAATATTGTTTATTGTATTTTTCACTAAATAACTGAAATCGAATTATCAATGACTGAATTCATGAAAACTAGAACGACTCATTTAAGATTTCTAGAAAATGGCAATAAGACGCCAACATATACTTGCACAATGTCAAAGTTACATCTACATCCTGAATGTTGCTCTCACTATCTAGATTACTTTACAGCCACTGGTAAGATTTATGTAGGAACGCATATTCTACACGGAAATAATCACCGTTCAACATAAACTATTGAACTTTTACCACAGAAGTAGATCATTGATAGCGTACGACGCCACAATACTATCATACTCCGATTGTAACGTCTGTTACCAGGCGAACGATTTCGACAGTCATTATGAAATAATCGATTTCTGATCAACAATAGATCGAGCGATTATGTCAGCGAGATGAGTTTTTGATTCGATATAAATCGTCTGTCAAAACCCGATAGTTGAGTTAGATAACCTCTCTTTTTCGTGCAGACTTATATCTGCAATAAATCGCATCATACGAGTACCGTTATCAAAATCATATTTATTCAGAAAAAATAGTTGCCAAAATGGCGGGAATTTGATCATCGCATCGCCGGCCATCTTGCATCAGTACATTTTTTACCATTTTCACAAGAATCGAGTTAAATAATCGCTTAAAATCGTGAGCTATCATTAACGCAATAGTATTGCTGAATTTTAAATAATTAGTGAGTAAAATTTGCTGCCTCTTTGGTTTACAAAAGGTGAAAATAATTGTTGCTAGTCATATAGTAACTAATTTGCAGAACGCTTACCGTTGTTGCTTTAATTACTGTGACGGAACTGGTGCTTACCTGTAGAAAATAAATATATATTGTTAGTACAGCGAAAGTAACTTAGGAACATCACGCAAGCATACATTTATATTATGGGCATAATAAAACCGTATTTCCGTTTTAAAACCGGCAAAGGAATAAAAAGAGTAACAGTATTCTATCCATCTAACCACAGTATAATAAATTCTGTGATCTAAGTAAAGAAATGGGATATAATATACCATAAAAAAATGAGAAATTGATAGTACTTAACCATTGTTTATAGTTCGTTTCATTAATTTTTTTTTGTCTTGGTTGGTTTTTCATTGGTCCTAAATAAATAAAAAACTAACAGCCCGTATCAAGCCGTATCCAACTAGAATTAACTTTCGGAAACTGCAAAATTCACCTTGAAAAATTACATAGATTTCAGAGCCCAAGTTTCATAATGCCCACGACCGGAAAATACCGACAAAACACCTAAACGAAAACCGTAAAATTATTCCGCCTAAATTAAATATTATGAAACTTAATCAGATTGTTTCATTAACTTGAATACTGTTTACAATTAAATGGCTTACGTAAACATTGCCTGTGAGAATAATTTTACGCGGTTAATTATAAAGACAATGCTTTCTCTTTGATGACATCTGGTGAGAAAATGGGAGAACTGTGACATTTCTTTCTTATTTGACAAAAGCACACTTTGGTTAAATTCCACCGTTTCCAAAGTAAAGGTAAATCAATAGCAATTGATTTAATTAAACTTATTTCATCCTAATTCACAATAATTATTATTAATGAGGTAGGTACCTATACTTAACTATGTGTAACACACTTGAAAGTGCAGTGTCAGAATTAATTTAATTTAGGCACATTATAACAAATTGCAGCCATGAAAGCCTACTTTATTTAGAATTATAATTCCATCGTGATTCAATTAAAGAGTTTCTACAATTAACTTAATTATTATTTAACTAAATAACATTTTTAATTGCATGATTAGTGTGCTTGTAATGATCCTCGAAGGTGGGCTAATTTGCTAATGCAATCACAAACTTTCGCTATGGCCTTAATTCGCCGAGGAATTATAAGGATCCTATCTACATTTCCCTTAATACCAACGTATTCCTAATGATGTAAGCACCTAATTTATGTATGTAAGAAAAAATCTACATCTTTTTAATAAAATAAGTGATAGACATAATTTTAATACTAGAAATAAAGATAAAATAGATCAACCATTTTTTAGATTATCTAAAGTACATACATCTTTTATGGGGTACTGTGTTAAATGTTACAACAAAATACCTTGTGACATATTGCAATTAAATGAAAGAAAATATAAAACTCATATAAAAAGTACACTTTGTAAACAAGCATATTACAAATTAGAGGATTATATCCTAGATAAGAATGCTTGGAAACATGCTGGTCCTGCTCCATAGGACAATCTAGAGTCTAGACAAAATCAAACTGGTTGCTATTTTAATTGTATAATTTATAATTTTTATGACATTGATTGTTACATTATGTACTTAACTACTTTAACTCACACACTAAATTATTACTTGTTAAAATTTTGGAAACATCATCTACTTTTCAATATTTGTAAATATGTGAGCACCATGTATCTATCACATAATTAATTTACCTGCCTTTGCATTATATTTAATTCTTTTTACCTATTGTGGTATAGTAATTTTATTCTAGGTGCATCGTGTTCACATATGATTACATAATTAATGTAAACTTACATAATATTGTAAAATATTTTAAAAGAGTAACGGTGGAGTTTCTTGCCCATTCTTCTCCATACGAAACTACCTTTTGGAAGGGGCAACTAGAATCAATTCTATTTTTTTTGTAAATTTTGACGTTCAAAAGTGCCTTTTATGTGCCTATTTGAAATAAATGATTTGACTTTGACTTTGACTTTGAATTCCATTTTCTGCTATTAAGTAAATATTAGATCTAATGATGATGAATATGGACGGATGAAGATTATTGGAGGGACAATCTGGTCAAGAAAAGCTGAAAATAGGGAAGAATGGAAACAGCTGGAAGAGTCCTATATGTCACAGGACACGCTGACTAAACCGGGAAATCCGATGTGCTAGATTATAAGTTGAAACAGTTTGCTACTATATATACATTTTTTAATGTTTAGTATCAGCAATAAAGGCTTGGTAATAAAAAGATCTAATGAGCAATTACCTCGTGGCTCTAGTGGTCGGAAGCGCGAATTCTGAGCCCACGTCGGGCAGTGTTACTGTTTCTATTAAGAATTTTCTCAGTAGCAGCCCGGAGTCTGGATTGCCCGGTTTATTACATGGAATTTAAACATAACTGGCGAAATGTGGAAGTTATTATAATAGGTACACCTGCACCCAACCCTTTGGGGAGTAATTGCTCATACATATGTACACAAAATCACGCCTGTACATGCGTGATGTTATGTATATATGTATGAGCGATTACTGTTTATCACCAGCCAGTTGACATGTTGACATACACATTTCAATCTTCACGGTACTGAGATCGACCCTGTCCCACTCTCACCCAAACATTACCAGTCGCCCCTCAAAGTTAATCATTTTTATAATAGCGTACTTCTACTTAAAACTAGGGCTAGTAAACGATCGTTTAGGTATTCATCGTATTATATAATTTAATACATTTTTTTGGTTGATATCTATTATTGTTTGTTCAATCAGCCCGCGAGTGTCAGAATCGATAGCCGTGAATATTTTTTGTATATTTATTAAGTTTGTCAATGAGCTTAGATTCTTATGTTCGATAAGAAATCGAAAAGCAAAACATTGCTATGAATAATAAGATAATAACTGTACGTAGTTTTCTTTTTGTTTCTTAGGTCCGTATTACAGAACCTCACTCAAGACTCAAGCATTATTTCAAACTCGTTTAGAGACATTTGATTGGTTGAAATTAGTTTTAAATAATGCTTGAGTCGTGAGTGAGGTGCTGTAATACGGGCCCTAGACTTGCGCAAAATAGGGAAGATCAACGATCGGTGACGGAGAACATCGTGAGGAAACCTGGTGATTAATAATATGAAAGTTTCACTTGAAACTTTTTGTAGAAAGCTTTTGCGCATTCAACGTCCCATTAATTTAACTAAAGCCTTTTCATTCTGCTAAAGAGAAAATAAAACTATAATGCATAATGATTTAATTAGAGCTTAGCAAGCACTCATGACATGCGCAAACCAGACCTGAAAGTCTGCAACACTTGAATGAAAATATCCTCATTAATCAGCCTAACAGCCGCATTTATTAGCCTTTTTTAATTAAATTACGTACACAACCTCGCTTTGTTCATGATACAATTAATTATAGTGACGCAACGTGGATTATTTGCTGGCTTTCACTGAGCGTAGATCACGTTAATGTTAATGTTGATGTTTATTATGTTAATGTGTGTTTTAATTATGTTAAATAATGTAAACGGGTCATCTTGGCTGCACTGCTAACTGAATTGAATGCATTTATACGACGCTTATATGGCATGTTTGTGACGAATACATCCTTATGTGTCTGGTTTTATTGGGTTTTTATTTATGATAGTTTTAATGTAGTACACTGTTGTGTGGTTATCTAACTGCTGAAGATTATAAGACCATCTTTGCATTTTATAAAATCAATCTCCTTTGTATTATATAACTGCATACAAAAGGTGTGAGTACTATGTACTATAAAGCTCCCATTTACCAGGTAGTCTTTAATTGACTTGAATGTTCCCTGGCGGCCGTTATAGGTCATTCATGCTAACTGTCTCGCTGATGGTACGCGGTGGCGCGTGCTTTGGATCATTTAGCTCCCTTCAAAATGGTTGGCGTTGGTGGTTGTTTTTTTTATGGTGTACATAATAAAGAGTATTCTATTCTATTCTATTCTAATGGTGCTGATCCATGCATCATGTTCGTGAACGGGCGCCGTCAGTTGGGACTGGTCATCTCTTAGCTGCCACGGCTTATTTAAATGATTGTTTTTGGATTGTTTTTCTTTTTTGTATCTTTTTGCTGTACTCTGGGCGCTTTAAACAATTTCGTGTTTTTGACATCGTACTCACATATAATTATAAATTCAATGGTATTTATAACAAAAATAATTTAAAAGAATGTCCATGGAGTTTCTTGCCCGTTCTTCTCCACAGGTACCTGCTATGCTTTGGAACGGGCAACCAGCTTCATATTTTTAACTGATCGACTTCTTGACGATTCAAAAGTGCCTGTAAATGGTTTGATTGAATAAATCCTTTGAGTTTAAGTAAGAAAAGGTTACAAAAATGTTAAGCGTATCTACACAGTAATCTTAAGTAATCTACATTCATTCACTACACTTTGGTAACATAAAACTTGTTCGTCTCCTACTAGTCTTCAAATCTTATTTTAACACTTCAAAATGTTTTTATCTTATCATGCTTTACTTGTACCTACACAAACTATACAAACCTACAAATTAAGAAATGAAGTAGGCTCCACCAAAACAAAGAAAAATTCACCAAAACTGAAAAAGTAAACAAAAAGCAATATTAACCGTGTCCGATACCGAATCACATCCAAACAATGGCTTACGTAAAAGAGCTGATACCGTAACTAGGCCTGTTCCACAGCGCCAATGATCGGTAACCAACCGTGACCGAACGGTAACAGAATGATGCTGCAGCTTCGAGCCGATCGGTAAAAAGTACGAGGCGGAACGACCAAGGTTGATGCAGAAATAGATTGAGGATTGAGAGATGTTACTTTTTGCATATTTAGCTACGCTTATGACATCTAATGGAAACAGTGGAATTTAACAACTTCTTATAGTTGAGTATCATCATCATCATCATCAGCCTACAGCAGTCCACTGCTGGACATAGGCCTCTCCTTTTGCACGCTCAATTTGCGACAACTCTCAGCCAGCTGCTACCAGCCACCCTGCGAAGATCGTTGCTCTACCTAGCCTGAGGGTGTCCTACCTTTCGTTTGCCGATTCGCGGTCTTCACTCAAGAACACTTAACTGACTGGCTTAATAAAAATAATCTAGTGATAAATCTAAATAAAACACAAGTCATGCATTTCTACCAGCGGCTAGAGCCAGAAAATATTATAATGAAATATAATGACAAAACCGTTGATACAACTACAGTAACAAAATGTCTAGGAGTACAAATCGACAATAAACTGACATGGAAATATCATGCTGAAAACGTGTTCAATAAATTAAGTAAAACGGCATATTTATTCTATAGCCTTTCAAAAAAAGTTAACATAAATACATTAGTGACAGCATATCATGGTTTAGTTGCTTCCACACTAAGATTTGGTGTCATATTTTGGGGAAACTATAGTGAGAGAGAAAGAATATTTAGGGCCCAAAAACGTTGCCTTCGATCAATGACAGGTCTTAAAACTACGGAAAGCTGTCAACCTGTTTTTGAATCGCTAAGGATACTTACATTGCCATCGTTGTATGTTCTAGAAGTTGCCCTATTCGTTAGAACGAACAAGCACCTGTTTACGTCAGTAGTAGATAAAAGACAACGCTCAGGACCAATAAGGTCACAATATAAAAATCAACTTTACACAGGTGGTTACCAAACGTCTTTACTTAAAAAATATATTTGAATCATGGGTCCTCTTACATATAATAAACTACCGTTACACTTAAAAGAATTACCCATCAAAGTTTAAAAAAAAAAAGTTAACAAAGCTGCTACTGGACAAGTGTTACTACGCAATTAAAGATTTTGTTAATGATAAAACTTTCTGTTAATGTTGTGTATGCTGCTTCTTTGTATTGACATTTCTATCTTTAGTTTTATCGCAATTCTAATTTTATTTAATTTTTCTTTAATTTGTTGACATTTCTAGTTCAATTTATTGGCATTGCCTAATTCCGAATGATTGGAAATAATATGAGTATTTTTTAATAATGATAGTAATGTTGCTTATTGAATGGAATGTATTATTATTATTAATTGTTTTTAATGTTTTTTTTGTCTGTGAAATGTATTTATATTAAATATTTTTGCATGCCGTAAGGCAAAATGTATCAGCGGGGTAATTACGTAACACACTAACAGTAGGAATGGGTTTCGTTTTGAAAGTTTAACAACATTAATTGCGTTATTTACGTTGTTGCGCAGACAAATTTTTCGAACATATAAAGCAATGGATTAGCAATAGGCTTCAAAATGATTCAGATTGTGATAGATAGTGTGTTACGTAATTAGGGTGCTGGACTCTCATAAAAAAAAAACCATCATATCCGTATACCTACATTATTGGCAAATAAATGATTTCTTTCTTTCCTTCTTTCTAAAAAACACGTCTACTCCAACGGTCATCGATTCCACGGTTTATATGGCCGGCCCATTTTCACTTCAGGTTGTTTATTCTGTGAGCTATATCGAAAACTTTGATTTTCTGCCGGTTCAACCTTTAGTTGAGTAGGTATTTAAAATCATCGTTTAACGCATCCACCTACTCCCCGTTGGGGATAGACATGGCATATATTTATTTGTTAATACATGCTCACAAATGTACAGAGGCGGACGTTTTATAGCAGTCAACCTTTGGGTGATGCAGAGACAAACAGTGGTAGGTGCAATAATAAAAATTGAGGAATAAATACTTTTAAATATAAAGAGACGCAGAAACCTAATAAAACTATAAATATAATATATGATATACCTAATAATAATCACAAATAAATATAAATAAATACACAAATATACTAAAAACAAATAAGACAAACAATAGTAAACATTAACGTTGTGAAGATACTGCCAGCTTTTTACGAATGTGCTCGCGAACTTTTACTTTAAAGGATAATCGGTTGGTTGCCATCCTGATTTCCAGGGGGAGCGCATTCCACAGAGAGATAGACTGAACGAAGAAGGAATATAGGCCTCCTCTTTTGCATGCTTGAAAGTCACGAATAAAGCACATTCCTCACAGGTGTATGTATTCTTGCGGGCCATAATGCTAATATTCTGATTTGAAAAAAAACTGTCAAAAATGTAACGCTCGTGTAAACCCCATAGTTAACAATGATGCGAACTATTTGGTTATTAAATAATATTGAAATGAGGAAATGCCAAATGGGAATTGCCGATGGCTGATCAAAGTATAAAATAGTCAAGATAATACTACACTGAATTTTAGTGTGTAGTGTGTGTGGTCTTGCAATTCAATTAAGTACCTTCTGCTGGGGTGTTATACATGAATAGTTCATGCGGTGTTACAAATACTAGCCAGTCAGCAAGGTTGTGGGCGGAGCTGACTGTATAGGGTGCCAACCTCATAGGTTCTAACACTAGCCTTACACCATTGTTAGGTAAATGGTCTATGGTTCTAACTCAGCGTCAATTGTTCCAGTCTCTTCTAACACATTGATACAAACGCCATTAAAAAGGCAAATGAGTGAGACGGAAGAATATATGGGTGTTCTAATATAATTTATAAGGCCTATATTTGGCAGCACTCGAAGCAAGGAAACCAATGGTGTTACATTCGATCACGCTTAAGGCGGAAGATTTGGCGTGCATCCATGCACTCACTTGTAATGCCTAATGTAGCAGCCTGTGCTTCCTGCAGCCTTCCATTGAATTACACATGTTTAGAATCTGTTAAGTCTGAGGAATAATCCAACACTCGTTTCCTCAATAAGTTGGATCTTTTATTTTCAGTGACCGTAGTTGAGAGTCATCACGTTGGCAATTGTCATTTGAATATGAATGATTATGATTATGATTATGATTATGATTATTAAATTATGATTCATCATAATTTTGCCAGAGATACTCGTATCTTTATCATTTTCGTCAGCCCATGTTTTATCATCAGCTTAATCAAAGTATTATATTATTTTTCACTTCAGTAGCTCAAACATGTAGGTTTTGCTGCCTGAAATCAGTGAGCAAAATGCGATTTTGCTCACTGAGTGAGACCAAGTAACTTTTTAATTATTATTTTTCAGAAAGCCGCGAATATCTTATTCATCCTTGGGTTAATCATACAATTCGTAACATTCACACTCTATCTCTTTCCCGCCATTAGAAAGAGAGAGCGACAAAGACCAGCCCTTTCGAAGTTCCGATTTTGAATTCGACCTCAAAGACAAACACGTTCGGAATTTCGTACTAACTAAAGAAATTTTTCAAAAAGACAATTATGTCTTTTAATGTAATTTATTGAATTTTTAAATTATTGTTGTATTAAACGAAAATAAGTATTTACTGCAAATAAAACTGATATTTAACATGTACATATTTATTTCTAGTTTCAATAATGTTACGTAATATATTTTGAATAATAAAATATCATGGGTGCTATTTCCGAACACGCCTTAATTTAAATAAAAGAGCGGGTTACTTTAAATTTGCAGAATTGCAGTAATTTTACTTTTAACTTTTAAAATGTTCCATTTTATTGAATTGGTACCTCTACCTACAATGTTAATTATTTTGATTCACAATAAATAGTTATTTCAATCTATTCCTGTTTATTATTTTATCTCCTAAAGTGTTCTCGCTGCTGAAGTGAAAAGTTATGTGTGTTACACGAGAGCAAAGTTTTTTGCATCTCGTACCTTTGAATCCCTCGCCACACTCAGGATTCAACTTTAGAATCACTCGCTACGCTCGTGATTCAATCGTTGAATCCTTCGCTTGCTCAGGATTCAAAATCAGCACTCGCAGCAAAAAATGATTTTGCTCTCTTGTTGCACAAATAACTATTGTGCAACAAGAGAGCAAAGTCGTTTTTTGCTGCGAGTGCTGATTTTGAATCCTGAGCAAGCGAAGGATTCAACAATTGAATCACGAGCGTAGCGAGTGATTCTAAAGTTGAATCCTGAGTGTGGCGAGGGATTCAAAGGCACGAGATGCAAAAAACTTTGCTCTCGTGTAACACACATAACTTTTCACTTCAGCAGCGAGAACACTTTAGGAGATAAAATAATAAACAGGAATAGATTGAAATAACTATTTATTGTGAATCAAAATAATTAACATTGTAGGTAGAGGTACCAATTCAATAAAATGGAACATTTTAAAAGTTAAAAGTAAAATTACTGCAATTCTGCAAATTAAAAGTAACCCGCTCTTTTATTTAAATTAAGGTGTGTTCGGAAATAGCACCCATAATATTTTATTATTCAAAATATATTACGAAACATTATTGAAACTAGAAATAACTATTTACATGTTAAATATCAGTTTTATTTGCAGTAAATACTTATTTTAATGTAATTTATTGAATTTTTTACTTATTGCTGTAGCAATAAGTAAAAAATTCAATAAATTACATTAAAAGACATAATTATCTTTTTACAAAATTTCTTTAGTTAGTACGAAATTCCGAACGTGTTTGTCTTTGAGGTGGAATTCAAAATCGGAACTTCGAAAGGGCTGGTCTTGGTCTCTCTCTCTTTCTAATGGCGGGAAAGAGATAGAGTGTGAATGTTTCGAATTTTATGATTAACCCCAGGATGAATATGATATTCGCGGCTTTCTGAAAAAAATAATTAAAAAGTTACTTGGTCTCACTCAGTGAGCAAAATCGCATTTTGCTCACTGATTTCAGGCAGCAAAACCTACATGTTTGAGCTACTGAAGTGAAAATAACTATTTCCAACGAATGCGAATGGTGAGGATATCATAATTATCTCCAAATAGGTACCTACCTATATATTTCTAGGGAACCGGGTTTTAATACCTGCTCGTTGATGTTGCTTCGTTCATAGGTCCTTTGAAAGGAATATTGGCATCTCTGTCATATTGTAAGTATGTGTTTGTACTTGTAACATGTCACC
Organism: Dryobotodes eremita; assembly: GCA_917490735.1. Taxonomy (NCBI): domain Eukaryota; kingdom Metazoa; phylum Arthropoda; class Insecta; order Lepidoptera; family Noctuidae; genus Dryobotodes; species Dryobotodes eremita. The sequence goes on from OU823244.1 coordinate 24,129,293, forward strand.
AACCAAAAAATATTGCCACCCCAAATGAGTGGCGTCAAAGAATCATTCAATCACTTATTCACACAGCCGTTAACAGCAAAAATTTCGCTAATTATACATTCAAAGTTAACAAATCGTTATACAACGCGGAAGTATTGGGTCGTGACGACCATTCGTGACTCCAACTATAAGTATCACAGCTGGCTCATATGGAACGCCCTGACATAGTCGTCAGTCCCCTGGAGGAGGTAAAGCTGATTAGAATTAACCTTTGATTTATAGCTTGGTCACTTTGCCATTAACTATATATTGACAAACACGTGAGGTACTTCAAAGGAAAAATCTTGAGTAAATGATTTGGTAGGTAAATTTAATTAATTCTAAGCGCATAATGTCATCATTCTTACGCGAGGTAAGGACGGCACTATGCATGATTATGATCTCTGTCACGCTTGTAACACTCAGCTGTATTTTTAACCGACTTCAAAAAAGAAGGAGATTATATGTTTGTGTGTATGTTTTATTAATATATATTTTCATCGATATTTAGTCAATTGTGGACAGATTTTGATAATTCTTTCGGCATTTGGTAGAGGAAGCTTGCTCGATGGTCTCATATAAATTTTATTACTTAGCTTTGGTATTTTTTGATTAGCTTCTATAATACTTATTTAATCCACTTTGTGTATCTTGATGATGTTATAACACTTTCTGTCACTGTTGTTTACATAGCAATTAGTGGTATAGGAATTGGTGTGGGGTACATACAATAACTAAAAAGAGAAAAATAAAAACTTTATATACAAAAAAACAACCGACTTCCAAAAAAAAAAACTACAAAGTGAAAAATAACCTTAATTTCCGAAGTCGATGGCATAAAAGTAAAAAGCAAAAACACCGACTTCCGAAATTAAATTAAAGGAGATATTTCATTTTCGGCCATAAAGTGTACGGTAGTGAAAAAAGAGGAAAAAATGTGAAAAAATGTCATCTCGGCAAACTGTCATGGCTGGCGGTCGATGGTCGTAACTTTCATGACTAACGTCAAACATTTTCAGTTATTATTTAGTGCCTAAAAATATTAGTTATTATAAAAAATAAACATTATTTAGTGTATACAGGGGTTCGTTACCCAGGTTTTCTAAAACGTAGGTACATGTCATGACCGGAGTACTATACAAAAATGAAACGTCTCCTTTTCACTTTGCAGTGTTGTTTTTGGAAGTCGATTTTTTTTTAAACTTTATTACATTTTGCAATCCTAGTCATTAGGACCTCAGTACAAGAAAGCGTAAGCCAGTCAGGACTATAGTATAGCTATAGTATCCAACAGGTCTATATAACTTTATTGTTTCTAAGCAGAAACGAGCTCTAAGCATCTGTAATATTTGTTTTGGTTCTAAATTATATGTCTGTGCACCCACACCCCAACATACGGAACCACGTGAATCATTTTTTTAATTCGTTTATCCTCAACATCCTAAGCTGGCAACAAAAAAAACACAAAGACGGCATTCCGATTAATAAAATAAGATCGTATGCTCGAGGCACAACACTGAAGAATTGTTTGATAACTTTGATACATTATTTAGACACTTAATACTGCATGGGCGTTTTAATTGCTTCTTTATGATAAAAATTATGGTTTCCAGTATTCATTTTTTGCGGTGAGACAATTAAGTAATGGAACATGTAACTAGTATGTGGGTTTTCAATGCCATGGTCAGAAAAAAATCTACGGAAATATTTGAATGGAAGCTCTGCTAAAGATTGAACTTGATAAAAATATTCATGTGGTTTTTTGAACCAGGAAGGATTAAGACAGATGTTGGGCTATTGTGTGGCTTGAAGTGGTGCTTATCAGTCATTTACAAGTTTTAAGTTAAAAAAAAGTAAGTACCTACAACTACATATCAGTTAAATCTTAAAAACTACAGGAAACAGTCATGAGTAAATTAAAGAGACGCTGAGCAAATAATTGGTGATCAGACATTATGAACGCTTACATTCTCTTCCAATACTCGCAATCTACTACGAGTTGAATATATTAGAACTATTAGCTCTTTGTAACCGAGTTTTTCAAATAATATGTTAGCGTGACGGCTGACAGGGGAGAATGGAAGAATGAAACGTGTTGCGCCAACTACAAGTAACATGGGACAAGGGCAGAAAGATGATGAAACGTTTTCAAATATAAATGTTAACCACAAAACGTAATATTCTATTCAAAACCTTTTGATAGCCTTTGAACGCCATTTCACGTAAACTTATAATAACAGAATTCATAGATAAAGCAAACGGGTGATTATCTCTTACTTGATAGATAGCCCATTACTGCACGTGCGATAGTGATCTCTCACCCAACACGTTTCCAAACACGTGCCTTTTAGAAGCACTCGACACTGAACAAGAAACACAGAAGGTGTACACAGTAGGCCAACAAATACACGGTATGAAATTCAATGCATGCAAAGATTGTAGGTATAAAGCCTTGTAATACACTGATGCCTCAGTATCTAACGCAGTAGTAGATCAGTGATCATATAGCAAAGGCTCGTTTACCAATGATGCTGCTGCCTTGCACCAGCCTGTATAAATTACATTTAAGAATAGCAGCGGTCATATGGGTGTCAGTCAAAAGAGACAAGTAAAAGTCTGGAGAAGTGAAATTCTGAAAGGAAATTTTTGTAGGTACCATTCACAATATAACGTAAGGCAGGCTTTCTGTACTAACCTCTTCAGTGATGCCAAAAACCACCTTAAACAGCACGTGTAGATAAATGTGGCAGGTACAGTAAAAAGTACGAAGATGTACATAGGTACGTATGTAATCAAGATCATTAAATAAATTGCAGGTACAAAAACTATTTATTAGCTCTTGATTGTTTACCATGTCCATCACGATGAGAAATAAAAACTACAGAAACATGTGCTCTTAAACATGTGTATTGATAATTACCTATATTATTGGTATTTGTGGTTTCATTACATCATTAAATTGACATCATACGAACGCTAGAAACTGGCCAATCAAACCATGGACCAACTACAAAGTAAGACTTAGAATATTTACAATAGGTCCTAATATCTCCGATTGACATGCAGAGATAATTTTGTTTGATTATATTAAAGAAATCACGTTACCATCCAAAGATACCCAAAAAAAAACGTTTTGACATTTCAAAGTAAATCTCTACACAAAAACTACAGCAAAATGATTTCTCGGAACGATCCTTTTGCAAGACGACACTGATGCAAAAACCTAAATATATACATGTCTACATCTTTACACTGGATCACAAACATTGCTCTTTTGGAATGCAAATCATGCAGAAGTTCATCACCAAATCTCATATAATTGACAGTTTGGTAAATACCATATTTCTCCAATAGATCACTGCTCCGGCCTTGAAAGGAGCCAAGTTTAAGACTGCTGAGCACCTAAGCCCGATCAATAAACAATTTCCATAGATGTAAAGTTTATAATCCAATTGAAGACCTCGTGGCGTCAGTCAACTGCCGAGCCGAATCTCTAACCTAGCAACAGACACTAAACAAAACTCAACTTTAGTCACTTTGGACCAACTTTAAAGCAAGCCTAATGATCGCTTGGCGTGATGCTCAAATGACTGTAAAAACATTTCTTTTGTAACGTTCGGGCACAAACGTTGCTTGATTGATGGCATTATTAAGGATACGCTCATTAGAGCTGTCAATGTACTCCGCTAGTTGAAAAAGATTGATAAATGAGAATAGGTAATGTTGTCTCATCTCTATTATCTTGATTACGTTTTGTTATTACGAAGTTCAGTGTATTATTATTCTACTATTATTCACAAAAAATATGATCATAATTCGAAAATACTGTGGCTTATGGCAGAACTCTATAGGTCGTTCATTAGGACTTTGAACTCTAAGCGACCGAGCAAAAAAATATTTCAACTTTTTGCGATTTGAACGATGCGGGATGTGAATAAAATTAGTGTTAATTCTGCTTGAAGTTTTGCTTTAACTGGAAGAAAAAGCTCAAACACAATAATAATTATATGTAATTTTAACATCCGCAGTCATTATGAGAAGACCCACGCTGCTATTAAACAACAATGCAAAATTAAAACAAAAAGCTGCATTCTCTGAAATTACATATTTCATTGACAGCAACGCAACACTGCTGTTTAAATATTCAGCAATCGAAAGTTTAGCGTTAACAATTGATTCGAACATCAATATTCAATTCGAATGATCCGTAGATAATCGATAAATTAGTCTTATTGACAAATCGAGTCAACAACGACTGAATTTTGGGCAAAACATAATGTCACTTCTGGACATTGTTGAATATTCGTTTTGAAACGAAAAAGCGAAAGTAACGAGTTAAGACGAGCACGCGGGTGTAATATGCATAATATTAGCATATTGAACGGACGGACGAAGACCTCTGGCGTCAAGTCTTAACATATTGAGAGGTGCAACGATCTGTTGTGAAATCTCAGAAATATAATCACAGTAAAATATATGACAATGGAAAATTCTGTTCTAACTTAAGATAAAAACGCCATTATTTGAATCACTTATAAAGGGAATTCATGTGCTTCTGTCTCAGCCGATGATTTACTCTAATTATACGAATTCCTATTGCTGCTATAATATCCCTAAAGAAATTAAATATTGAAATTCGCCTTCTTGATTAATTTCTTAAAGAGTCAGGTGAGATCAATAGTCTTTCAATACCTTTATCAAATTCCACAACAAGACACGGACGAAGACCTCAAGACCTTTTTTAAGTAAAAAATAAAACAAAAGTACAAGTCTCTCAAGGTTACTTATGAAGTTTCGGGTCGGATTCTTAGTAGGGATTAAACTGCATTAAACCTTTTTATAACTTATTGGAGAGCTTCTGATGAAAAATTTACTAATGCAGATGACGCAAGTATAAGCTATAAATTAAATGATAAAATACGAGTTGAGACGATAATAACACGGTTTTATTTACTCTAAAATAACAAAATTGAACAAAATAAGCGATAATATTTATGCATATTCTATTAGAATCCCACAAATCAAGTATAAATTTACTTGAAGGTTAAAAAATATAACTTAGATTTTTTTATTAGCGAATCATCCAAATAAATTAAATGCAGCAAAATATTTATAACCGTTAGATAAGTTTTAAGCAAAAACTATTCCAATATCTTTGTTCCTTTTTTTTTTAACTTTATGCCTTCAATATAAGCTTTATACATAACTCTTTATAATAAGAGGTTTAAATAATATGCATAAATTTATTGACTAGTTGACGAAACGCAATGCAAGGTTTAACAAAAACATGATACAGAATCGAATAATTTTGCAGTTACAATAAATATGATTCAAAAGTCAAACATTATCTAAGTTTAGAACGCCTACATTTTATTTAATAATTCTAACTAGATTACAATATACACTACTACTACTATATACTAAAATGTATGTATTATTTACGAGTACATAATAAAAAATAAAATTTAAGAGCTCATAGGGCATTAACAAAACTCGTCCGCATCGCTGTCAATGGGTTAAGTGCCGAAAACGCTGGCAGCATTCCCACATTGGATGGCAACGCTGATTCTTTGGGCTAAACATTGGCTAGCCTTCTGGTCACGTGAAGAGCCGACCTACCGCTTGGCGATGTCCCGAAATATTAGATGAGCACTGTGACCCTAAGGCTCTAGTGTTGCAACCCCAAACGGCTCAAACATATAGCTCCAAATAAGGTACTCATGCTTGCGCCGTTTGAGGTTGTCTGCTCCTGCAGCAGCCGCCCCAGCGCAGCCCACGAAGATGGGGTGGCGCGAGGGTGTCGACACAGGTTGCATCCCACATCAAAGGCCCGCCCAACTTCCAAGGCATTATGATCGTTCCATCTGGCCTCTTCCCAACGTCACGTGCCAAGTCATTGGGTTCTAAAATACCCCGGCGGTGACAAGAGCCCGACAGATGATATCATTAATCGTTAAGTTTAGAATTAAATAAAAGAACTATCATTATCATAATTTATATAAAAACTTAGATATTACATGAGACCATAGCCGCAAGCTGTAGGAAATGCTCTATGGTCATACGTAGGGCTGCCAGTTTCAACTTTGAATAACTATTAATTAATTTAGCCAGACATTAAGCCGATGATAGATAAGTGATATAATATTCATGCAAATTGAGGCAGCAACAGATTCTAATGAACTTGCAAAACGGCTAGGTTGGTAAGGTAATTAAAATGTTATGTAATTATCATAGTCCTCTAACAAAAATACAATATCACAAAATCCGGGTAGGCTATAGACGTGCTTTTTTACGTCAAATAAAAAACATGTTAATTTGTCAAGAACTAGTTTAGTAGCATGCAACGCTAGATTTTGACAACCCTAGTGTCAGAGTCGTATAAATAGCAACGTAACAACCCCAGTAATTACTGCAGGCATATGGCATATCCACGAGAAGGAAATAAGCACAATGGACACACTGACGTTTATGTAATTATATAGTTAGAGCTAGAGCCACTGGATGTAATAATTGTTTTATAAAGTTGCGCACGTCATATTTGCATATGTCCGTAAATTACTTCCATTGATTTTCCAAATAAATTACTGTATTTTGCATAACATGTAAAGAGGAGTTAAATACGTATATATTTTTTTCGCAATAATCAGACGACCACATTAAAAAGGAAATTGATTACGGTTAACAATTAAGAATTGCCTTCTTTCTGATGCACTATGGCATAATGTCCTACCCTCATCATTATAATTCCATATTCCAGTAAGTACCTATACATTACTGATTCTTTCACTGTAGTTCTTCAACCAAAAACCTAATTACCTACGCTTTTGTCCTATCTTCAATTTACTGAAGCTTGTTATTTATCACAAATTTAGGCCAAAGAGACGGAGGTAAACATACTAGATCAAGCGTGAACCTCAAGACTAAAGGCAATGAATGAATTTCCTCCATGACAATCACGCAGCTGCCTCTAAACAAATAACGACCTTATTGCACCGCTAATACTTAAGGTCAGCACTGTGAATAAACTCGCATTTTATTGTTTAGTTAGACATCTTAACACTTTCACGGACACTGAGATGAAGTTGCCATTTTGAAAATGACACAATAAATTTTCATACAAAATAATACCACGCCTATAGCCGAACTGCCGTAAAAAACAAGTCAAGGTACCTGTAATATGACACTAGAATTTTTTTTGTGACTGCAATATGACACTGGATCACATGGCTTCTTAGTAATGTACGCAAATTTACACGGCTATAAGCGGTTTGTCTGTTTTGACTTGGTAAAGTTAACCGCCTGTGGGCGTAGCGTCATATCAAAACACGAAAAAACGCCTGGGCGCGTAGCGTCATATTAAACACGAAAAAAAATACGCTTCTGGCCGTGACTTCAGTGAAAGTGTTAATGTGTAGCTTGACTTAAAATAGTGCAAGTTTGTCGTGTCCGAAAGGTTTTAATAAAAGACGATTCCAAGACTACCTGTGTACTAAAGAATGAGCCCCACATTTCAAAGTTGCACACAGGACCTAAATGGAGGTGCATGATACTATCGCGACGAAGACTAATAGAGAAGTATGACACAAAAAGTCATGTTTCGCCGACCTCAAATATTTAATTTTATTTTTTATTTATTTACTTAATAGGGATAAGGGAGAATAATGATTTTGGAGGTGCATGATATCGATAAGACCTAATGATTGATTACGCTTGTGATTTACACCGGTTCCTGAATTAAGTTGAACTTTCGTGAATCAAAAATGTCCAGTTATTCTACTTGACAGTGTTATAATCAGATCATCACAGATCCTCAATTCCACAGCCTCTAATCTATTTTACAACGGAAAGATTTAGAAACGGAACAACAATTTTCCATTAGAAAATTCCGTTAACTCATTTAAAGTAACAGAAGTTTTGCCATCCATTTTGCAGACGTTGAAATTCGTTCCATCCACCGCCTGACAGTCGTTTACAAAATTATCGCAAAAACTGAATTTACGTATTGTGTGTTTGAATCAGATTTCTTTTTTGCGAAATCTGTGATGCTGCAAAACTTGATTTAATGGAATTAATGGGATTTTGATTTACTTGTCTGTGGTTCCAAACCGCATTTACTTTAAGTTTGTAGATGCTGACATACCTGTAACAAGAGAATGAAATAGTTTAAAACATACATAGGTAGAAACTTGCGAAAGTAGGTACTTAATATTAAAAGGATGTTTTTTTTTAACTTAGTTAAAATTATTTAAGTGGCCGCCTTCTAAATAGCAATCTTCTTCTAATTAGTAACTGCGCAAGCTTCCATTTTAAAGCTAATTTAAGCTTAGTTGAGACGAAAACTGGCATTTAAAAATTAAAAGTCTTCTACAAAAACGTGGGAACTACACCCTAACCATTTGTTTATATACCTTTGTGCATTAACTTAAAAGAAGGTCGAATAAAATGTTAAGTACCCACATCATTACTCGCTAAACAATTCGTTGTAAATTAAACTACTTGTAACGATTACGTTAGTAGATGGCGTTTTGTAGTTTCAGCCTACCCTCGTGGGAGAAGGTGTGAGTTTATGTACATTTCCATTAACTGTAATGGTCTATTAGCTTCGTTCAAACTGAACTTAAGAATACGTAGCTTTTCGTAGAGATAAAATTACTTAATTTAAGTGTGACATTAATGCAAATTATTGCGAACTCAAAATAAAGGTTAGCATGTCACAAATTATGTAGATTTATTTTCTGAGAACGAAAATGAAATAGAGCAACGCATAAATTAACCATTGTTAATATCTGAAATAGATTTATCCTGCATCGTATGAGACGATATATCTCAGTGTATGGTATGACGTCAAGAATCATCCTTTATTTTCTACAATATTAGATAAGTAATATCCATTATTATGAAAGGTGAAAAAAAAAATACAAATCTCGTCTGGGTTTCAGAAGTTTTTGTTGTACACAACTCATTTGATTATATCTTATTACATTCACTGACGTTTAGTATTCAGTTTTTTTTAAGTTTCTTCCCGCAGGTAAATAATTTCTATACCATTTCTATTCATCATTCATATTAAATTATTAGGTAGCAAACGTCAGGATTACCAGGCACATCACATGACTTTTTTCCTCATAAAACGTAAAAGTCCAAATACAATGTATGCGTTACTGTGACGTTTGAATTTTCAAAAATCACCTGAATTTAGATCCTATTTATCTGTGTACGAGAAAAATGTCAAGATGCTGCATAGATCTAGCTAGAACGCAATTCCGATGAACAACAATTTACAAATATCCAACAAATTCTCAATAGAACTTGTAGCGTTGCCTTGACAATACATAGCATAATCAGCCTATAATGTTCCCACTGCTGAATTAATATTCATACAATACAAGATACTCTGATCAGCATGCTCCGAGCGTGTTTAAACAAAATCTACACACAATTATAACAAACGGATTCTTTTGGCCTTGCCGACGCGTGCTTTTTGCTACCAGCGTCTTCGAAAATTAGTTTTTACAGCACTAACTACGGTGGTCGTCGTGATGTCGTCATTATTTGCTAAGAGGATTCGCTTTTTGTCTGTTTTGATGTGAAAGATGTTTGCTCTTCGGCGTAAGCTCCACGGTGGCTTAGGTTAAGTTAGCTCAATGTTCCGAGTGTTTCAAAACAGAGTCCATCGTAATTTTAATGTCATGTCAGCCGATTAGTTTCCGAAAATGCATATAGTCCGCCTAAGTAGACCGCTGACATATAAACCATTTGCACAATAGGAATTCTGTCAACATAAGCTAAGCATGCTTTATGATATCCTGGTAAACCTATCAGGTGCATCTTTAATAACACCTGCAAGCACGACAGATTATTCCATAATTACCAAAATACCACCATGTTCGTGCCTTATCTGTAGGCCACGCCTTTTCAGTTATAAATTCTAATTGATACACTCATTAAATATTAATAATTCACATCTGGTTAACAAAGCCCAATGAAGTTACCTGGAAAAGGAGACGATGATTATTTCTTATTTATCTTTATCTTTTCGTATGCTGCACCGGTTGACGTCATTACGTCAACGCCAACTGTCGTTGAAAACCAGCGCTGGAGCTCTGTCTCACATGGGGTCGTAGCATTATGTTGAGCGATTGTCGTATTGCGTGGATGTGACGCATATTTTCCCCTAACTTGTTATTTTTGTGTTTGTGTGTTTTTCTCTGCGTCATGTTTACCACAAATAAACGTATTTTCTGCCTTTATGATGAATCAAAATAATTTGAACAAAATAAAGAGCAAGAGCAAACAAGTCATCACAAACTTGGTTAAAAATAATCCATTAAAAACTATTTAGCAAGCAAATTATTCCGTATCCGACACTGTTTTTATAAGCGTAAAACCATTATTTAAAGAAGAGTGGCAATGAAGCAACACACTGCAAGCCTGTGACTAAACGGACCGAGCAGAATTTAGCAAACTGAGGAAACACAACCGGAACATGATTTCGGAATAAACTTAGCAACTGATGATGGCGTAAATCTAGATCAAGACAAAGAAATAGAACATTTTAAATCTTTTATTTTTCAATTAGTATTAAGTGCTTCGGATTATCTCAGCTAATCCGTTTAAATTGATTCAGCCAGTTCTTGCAATATTGCAATTATTGCAACTAACATTCTTTGTGGAAGTAGTTTGTAATCCGAATAATGTACGTGACTTCTATATAAGCAGTTCTCGTTTGTGACGAGGACCATCTGAGTCTTAGAAGAAATTGCGACCTGCGTAACATTGTAAATCACCAATAATAATCCATCGACCCACCATGGTGACTAAGTTATATAATAACTTAGTCACCATGATTGACGATTGAAAATTAACGGGCAGTTGTGCAATAAAAATTTTACGAGGCGACATGGAACCAAATTATGAATAAAAGCTAATTACCCGCAAAAAGCGATAAGGAATCAGGTGACTGTTTATGTACGATGGAAAACCTATAAACGCACTGCAATCGATAAGGCATACCTATATGCACTGTGTACATTACCTATTGCACTGCAGGCTTTCGGTAGTCCATGGCAGAACATGGCTTCTTCTTAAATCCTGGCCCTCATAAGCCTCTTTAATAATGATATCGTTATCCAAACCTATGTCTCTAGTTTTTCTCCTTCATCATTATCTTATGCTATCTTAATCCGTCTACCGTCATTATCATTTTTAAATTGAACATTTTGCTTAAATAATCCACAACAGTTACGGTTGGGAGAAACGTATTGGATGCACCGAACTACCTGAGAGCCTGTTTTGGACAATCATCAACTTCTGACGTCAGAAAAAGAGGAAATTTGGCATCCTTATCAACTTATATCCTGCTGACATCATAATCCAAGATTGATCATAATATTATTAATATTCCCACATTTCAAGACCGTATTCAAAAGCTGTCATGCCAAGATGTTATCAAATGTTATGATGTGTGTGCCATGGTTGTGTGCATCTCGTAGAATGCTAGGATTGCTAGGTCATATCGCCTACGTCCTACATTGTACATTGTGCTGAGATACTACGTATGTGCCTCTGACACACATTCAAACTTGGGTAGATGAGGTTATTCTACTTACAGTCGTTGTCTTGAATTCTCGAGTATTCGTAATTCATGTGCGCGTTAGTCAGAACCTATATCGTGTTTAGCATAGTCATATTCATATGATCGTTTAAAATTAATCTTATGTCATGTTAAGGATCACATTATAAAGATATTTTTTTTGCTTTGCATCATCAACCTTCTCGTAAATTAAAATTGAAAACATCCTGACACGATTTCATTGAACAGGTAGCAGTTCTACGAAAATATATAATAATCTTAATTATTTACATGGTAACGGAAATCTAAAATAAATGTTTAAAACACGAATCGCGTTTAGTCATAAACAAAATCTCTTCAATAGCTCAGTTAATAACCTAACAAAAAATCAACAAAAAAGAAGATATTTAAAAAATTCCGAACATCACGCTTGTTTTCAAATATTCAATTCGTGACTACTCAGTGTTAATTAGCGATGTATTTTAATCGATTTTTAATATTTTTTCTGTAGAAGTAATATCGATAACGGCACTAGGCATTAAGTGGCGGAGTGTAATGTACTCTGAGAACAATAACAAGAGACTAGAACTACACAAAAAAAAATATAGAAACTTGAATTTTGACTGATAGAATCAACTAACCTCATGGAATCTTCACCGGCCATATAGATAGCTATGCTAAACCGAAAACACACATCCGAAGGTGGAAATTTCAAGATGATATTTTTTAAATATCAACTGTGAAGACCATAAGGAAATAACAAGACACATTTAGAAACACTTTATGTGCTAGTAGGTAGCACATGCAAATAATGACCATCCAACCTGTCAAAATAACTCCACAAACACAACAAATCGGCCATTTCCCCTCGTTTCCAAGTAGACCACACAGCGACATTGACTCACAAATCTCGTAAACTGGTGCTCCACAACAAAACGCTCATATTTCCTGACACGGCGACCCCAGTCGTGTGCCACGCTTGACAATTGCATGTGCACGATTGTGCTCATGCTCGGGCTTGTCGCGACCTCCTCGACGAATTGAGTCCTGTCGTGTTGTGAGGCTTTCATGCTGTTTAGATTTGCAATCTTTGGAAGCTCTCAACTTTTCATTGCAAAAATAAACTAATATCTTGGTTCATGGTTAGTTAGTAGTCAGTAGGGTATCTGCTTTTACAGTACATGGACGAACTTAAAAAGGAGTTAGATAAAAAATTGGGCATCAATTCGGTACTAGGTACTTAAGGTGGTTTAGGAAATGGCAAAGTCCAGCCACTTTATTAAGAGATGCTATGCGCCTTACAAATGCTGTTACTTCAAAATAATGTTACATCACGTAAAGAGAACAGTTCTACTAGCTCTCACTAAAACACTCGGTTCATTGACCTAGAACAAGTGTCTACCATTTTTTGTTTCCAATTAGTTTCTATGATGAGAACACCAACTAAGAGATTGAGCAGATTGAAGGGTATCTAACAAAATACAATTACGTTTAAGGTCACTGACTCCAGTAATAACAGGCCACAACATGCAAAATTAGAGGCTAAACAAAACAGAAATTACCTTTCGTAATTATTGTAGCAGCTGCGATCTTGTAATCTCATGTTTTCTTACAATTTGATGCATTCGTGCAGAATATGACCACAGTGTAGAGTCGTGATGCTGCGTGTCCATGCAAGACGGAGTACGTAGGTGTCATGTCCTTACTCCTTAAATTATAAACTTTATTCCGTGAGATAAGGTTTTACGGCGCACGAAACAGATGTTTTCTGTATTTTGTATAAAGTAATTTTATCAAGGTGGTGGCGTCTTCGCCTTTATTGGTTTTAAGTTGGTGGAAAGTTTTTATTGAGATTTTATAGACTTTTTGGATTGGTCTTTTCTGTCTCATCTCGCTGGGAGTTAACGAGATTTATGGTGCTACATTTGTAGCCAAAACTTTTCTTTACGTCCCGAAAATCTAAAAAGGGCTTAAAGTTTGTCTTTAACCTTAGATCTAAACGATAACCAGCAGATCTACCGTCAATCTTAATATTTTACTCCCTGCATAATATAATTTTGAGATTGAAACTAATCCCTTGAGTAATCAAGACATAATTACAGCGATGAAATCTTGATGACTCCATCGCATCGTATGGCCCTACCTATCATAGCGCCAGCTCACGTCTGTATCACGGATCATTTGCAGCTAATCGACACACATCAGTCATTACACATGCTGCTCAAGTAAATTATTCGCAGTACACCCATGGGTCAAGGTTCGATGCCTGTGTGGGTCAAATCGTAAAGCAATTAAAATTAAACGTTTTACAATCCTGATCAAAAGATCGTGATGAGTTTATTGTTTTAAAATCGCTTCCTGATGTTTAATTAGTCGGTAGTTGAATGTTTGAAGAATGAAGGATGATGTGGGATGATCATGTTAAGGTTTTTAAACTGTGGGTGGGATTATTTAATAATATAGACGTAAGTGTTTATAAGTACTATAGTGTTGATCAAATATTCAGTGTCGGAAGAAATATAATATTATGTTTATTCATGATTTATTTGAAGAAAAACCAACTCTGTCATCCAAATAATGAGTACCTTCCAAAACTAGTATGCTTATGGATTTGAGTTCTGCAATTTAAATTTTAACTACGGATTTTTCGGGACATCACCAAGCGTTAAGTCGATTCTTCGAGTGACCAGAGGGCTGACCTATTTTTAACCCTAAGAATCAGCATTGCCATCCAACGTGGCAATGCTGCTAGCCTTTTGGGCACTTATCCCATTGACAGCGATGCGGATGAATTTTTTGATGCCCTGTGAGTTCTTCCCTTTATTTTTCTATACTTGTACATAATATACATATTCTAGTGTTAGCTTGTATATTGTAATGTATTTAGATTGATTAAACTAAGATTATTATAAAATTAAATATATGGCTGGCAACACCAGTTTAACTACCAAATCAAACATTTGAATTAGATATACCTAATCTACACAGTTAACTCAAAGGGACATAAGAACTAGCAAATATTTACGAACATCAACAACTAATGTTAACACAACTTGGCATCCCGTAAAACAAATGTATGACAAATGCAAACTGCAGTCCTCATAACAAATAGTTTCATACATTTTCCTCCTTCAAACCTTGCTTGATTCATGTTACCTGATGCCCTCTGCGTGTTTCTTATCCACGCAAACACGACCTCTGTCATTCAAAGAAACATACGTAATCTTAGTAAACATTTAGCTATTCGTATAAAGGTAGGGCACACTAAACCGGGCCTGCGCAATGGACCCGAAACTTCCACCGGTATGTAATCCTTAAAACCTCTATTTACCACTAAAAGATCCTTATAAATAGTATTTGAGGAGAGCGTAGTCTAAATCAACACGGAGGCGTTGGAAGCGAGAAATTGCTTCTTCCCTCGGGCAGACTTTAAAAACATCGGGAAAATAGAATAGGAATCTTATTTTTTTGGTTTCAGACTTGTTTAGTCTATAGTTCTAGCTCTTATCTGAGGCTAGGTTAGGTCATATGAGTAATCTTAAAGTTTTTGGCAGCAGCTTAGATGGAATTAGTCTTGATTTTTGGCGGTCTAAAGGTTTTCAATACCCGCACTGGGCCAGCAGTCAAAGTCAAAGTCAAAGTTAAAGTTTTTTATTTATGCGATTTTTGGTGATATAACAGGATCTTATAAATATTTTATAGTAGCTCAAAAATCTACCCTATTAAGGCATGCATTGTTAAATTACAATATTAGAAATTAAGTTAAACATTACATTAACCATAATGAAAAAAAATCATATCTATAGAACTTAAAATAAAAGATATAATTAAATATTACATTAAAACATAAATTCATAAAATGGTCAGTCACATGAAATTTTGTCAACTAGGAATTCGTCAATGGTATAGTAGCATTTGTCTATTAAAAATTTATTTAGTTTACGTTTAAATTGTGTCAAGTGTAAATCTTTTATGTCATTTGGTAGCTTATTAAAAATTTTTGGAGCCATGCAAAGTATGCTCTTGTGGGAACATCATAGGCTGATTATACTTATGCAACAGTTTTAATTTTTTTTTTCAAAAGTGTAGTGTGTATCGTACTTATTTATTAGTATTTTGAACTGCCTAACTGCCGTAAGTATATTCTATACTAGCCTTTAATGTGCAATAAATATTGTTGTTTTTATTCGTAGAACGAAGTTGATGTTTAACTTCTACGAACGCGTAAAACTTTTTCTAAGAAAGGACGCACCAACTATTGTATGACTTCATATAAACCGCGCTGCCTATGTATTATATGGTACTGTTTTTTATGCAAAGCGAATCTTAGACACCTTAACTTCGAATTTATATTAGTTATATTTTTAGCGTTGAAGTGATTGTTTCGGCATGTGATTTTTAACGGTTCATTATAAGTAATCTTATCTTGATTTGCGACGTACTTTATATTTTCAATTAAAACTTAGTGTGGGATAAGGTCTATGACTTATGTGTTAAATTAAGCCAAGGTTTCATAATAAATATAATATAGATCGAAAATGATCAGCTTGGATATGTTTTTAGTAATTCCTTCACAAAATACAATTCTAAATGACTGAGCAGGAGCAGACATTAGGTTTGCGGTCTACGGACTAATCACTAAATAAACGTTTTGTGCTTTAACAGTACAATTCAAAATACATTATGAGTTATGATGAAAATTAGAGTAAATTCCAACGGTACGCAGTATTTCTAGAACCTGTGCAAGCGCAAATCATATAACAAGAAGTAACAGAAGGCTCACTTTTAACAACGTCGAAGAACACACAGGTTGAAACAACACAAGATGGAATTCCGTTAAACGTAACTGTCCAAGGACTCCAAAAAGGAGATTGGCATAAGCGTAATTGCAGTCTGAACCTGTAGGGTCAATGCAATCACCTGCTAAGTGAAAATTACTGTAGGTAAGCTTCTATTTGCTGAACTGAACTGCTACCGCGCATTGTGTGATCTCTGCCGTGTCTAATATCCGCTTTGAACAGGATCCAAGCGCCAAAACCCAGTAGCCATTTAATGAGCTTTTTAACGGGACTGCACAAGCTGTCCAATAATATTTACCAAGCATTAATACAATTGAACCGATTGGACCTTCTTTATCTCTCTTATCAGTGTGCAGAGAAACACGTCGGCCTCCGGCAACCAGACAAACCACTTTCATCTCTACCACTACGACACTCATAACTAATTAGCGTCATAGCTTCAGAATGATTTGGACACAGGATATGTGTACAAATGGAACTGGTTGAGTCCATTAATAAGCTTCAAAAATTATATTAATAGTAGGTAATTATTATAATGTGTACCAATATAAATGTGTAACGAGGTGACTCACTTTGACTGTAGACAGCTAGTTGTATTTATTTAATAATGACAGTATAGTAGAGCAAGCTAGCATAGTATCTGGTACAAGTGTACTAGATCGATCGTTCAAACGAGCATTCTAGTTGATAAGACATAATATGCTTTCAAGTTGTATTAAGACCAGAAGATTGTCTCTAAACATATTATGATACGTTGACATTTACAGAGAGGTCACCGGGGTCAGCAGACGAACACTTTCGATCACATAAGCAACGAAACTGAATACATACGTAAATAATAAGAATATCTAACTGTTATTTATAGATTTGATCCATACAGAAGAAACTGGAAATATGCTTGTATTACATCATGAAATAAATTACCCCTACCTACTCAAATAATAAAACAAAAAGATGAAGACATCAAAATCCTATCTTACAAATTAATTAATCAGTCTCCTAATTCATTTTATCAACTTGTTTCTGGATAACTAATCCGTGTGAATTCTTATTATTGACACTTTTAGCAGAAAAAGGTGATATTATAATCCTTGACATTCTGCGATAACCTATTATGTTAACAATTCTGTGGCGTTTCAGTTTGATATTTTAATCAACAGAACTTTATAATTAAACTAGCTGCCCGCCCCGGCTTCGCACGGGTTGCGGTACTTATCTACGGCGTACCCTACCTACCTACCCTACCTACCTACCCTACCTACCTACCCTACCTACCTACCCTACCTACCTACCCTACCTACCTACCCTACCTACCTACCCTACCTACCTACCCTACCTACCCTACCTACCCTACCTACCTACCTACCCTACCTACCTACCCTACCTACCTACTCTACCTACCTACCTACCTACCTACCTACCCTACCTACCTACCTACCCTACCTACCTACCTACCCTACCTACCTACCTACCTCCCTAACTCCCTACCCTACCTACCAAAAAAAAAAAAAAAAAAAAGAAAAAAAAAAAATTGATGTTGGCCGATTCTCATAGATACCGGATAAGCACAAAAAATTTCATCAAAATCGGTTAAGCCGTTTCGGAGGAGTATGGCAACGAAAACTGTGACACGAGAATTTTATATATTAGATTATTTTGAGAGATCTACGGCGTAGACCATTGCGTAGGCGCTTGGCAAAAGCGTAGCATCCTCCTCCCTGCTAAGCGTAGTACCGCAAAAATGGGATTGCAGTAATATTTCTTCAGGATCTATCAGCAAAGTAACACAGTCTGCTAGCCAGGTTACATTCATCAATTAACAATGATGCATGAAGTTTGATGGCCTTTCATTTACTTACCTAGTACTGATCGTTTCTTCAAGCGAGTGGACACCTAAACTATTAATACATTTCAATCATCCTGTAAGGCAACACCGGATAGTTTGTTACATGCAGTAGCTACTCAACATTCAGTGACAACCTCACTTTATATTCTGCCTAGTTCTTATGAGGAAAATAGTGACATAAGGAAGGAAACATTCTCTAAACATTACCTAACAGTTCATAAACATAATTATGGTCTGCGGTTATCACAACATCTTTCTCAAACATTTACGAGATGATCGAATCTAAAAGAGTAAATCACAGTGTCAGCTCACCAGCTCACACAATAACCATCTCTAAAACAAAACAAATAGACGCAAAAATATTATAAAATCTTTATGGAATATTGCATAACTTGTGGTGATTTTTAAGTTTAAACGTTTAAATTGATAAATTGACAACATTACGTTTGAATTGATAAATTGACAACATGAAGACGATTAAGCATGTCGTCGTCGTTTAAGTGATTAATATTACACAATAATGTACTTAGTATAACAAATTAATATCATGTCTTTACGAACACACCAAGAGAACACTGAAGTTAATTATGATCATCATCATCATATTTAAAATGGTGGATTTAATAAATACCCTAAAACCTAAACAAAGGAGGGATCGATTTATTTATAGGCTAGATTATTAAATATTTTAAATAATCTGATATTATTGAGATGAATACGGATACCAATAACAATTAAAAAGACGATTTCTAACACATAAACGACTGATCTAAAGATATTATGCGATAATAATCGTGGTGAAGGTGAGAATATCAATTAGCATTCATAGATTTGACCTGAATTAGCTAAAGACTAAAAGATAAAAATAACGAAACAACAGTAAAGCAATTAATATAAAGAAGATGAAGATGAAGAAGTAGATGGCCCCTCATTTACTAACAAAATACTGGAATCTGGTGGACAAAAGAATGGAATACTAACACCAGTAGAAACGAAGGATGGGCAAATCATTATCATCATTTACCTACATCCCAGTTGTTTTGTGCCAATTTCCCAACGACGCGACGTTCTGTCCCTTGCTTTGCAAATTCACAATCTGTACACATAAGAAACCTATATTCTTAAATACCTAACTATTATAGTATTGAAAACCAACAACCACCAACCATTATCAGCTAACAAATTAATTTTCCGACCAAATATTAATATTAAAATAAGAAAACAACAAAATAACGCGTGTTTACAATGTTATTCGCGGCCGCTGGCGCCAGTAGCTCGACCCGACTTTCTCCGGAGAAAGTAAAAGTGGCCAGTCCACTCGAATATCGCACTGTTTCATACTTTAAACTGTTTAGTACTTGTTCAGTGTTCGATAACGTGTTGTTATCTAAGCATTATGTGTGCTTATTGATATTTTACGTAATTTCTAGACAGAATTCAAATGTGTGTGTTGGTAGACTCTTTTTTTTCGGAGTGAAATTGCAGATTACCAAAGCATTTATTCATATTTCATGGGCATCTACTGTTTTCAGTTATTTAAAGCTTTCGATAGCGTTTTATGTTTCTAAGTAAAGCGGAAAGAATAGAATAGAATAGAATACTCTTTATTATGTACACCATAAAAATTACCCTCCCTTTAAAGTTAAAAAAGAATTTTGCCGAATACGTCTCTTGTTTCCGTCACCCAATCATACGTCACTGCTGAACCTGGACAAGTACATGGTTTCAATACATACAGGATGTCCCAGAAATCGACCGACATACTGTAAACCGCCATGCGTCATTCTTTTGACTTTCATGTGAAAATAAAATCTTTTTACTCGTATTAATACCTTTTTCCAACAAAATATTATTAAATAGTTACTCTCTCCGTAATTCTAATTACGTTTGATTCTCTACAAAAACTTACAAATTCAACATAAATTCACTATTATTTGATTATTTTCCTCAAATATTTTTTTTGGAAATCAAAAAAGAAAATCGAAAGGTATAAGATTTTGCGGAACATAATGTTTTGTTATTTTGAAACGGCTTGACCAACGCTATTGCCACCTACAGCATGTCGTTAGTTTTCTGGGACATCCCTGTATATTTTGCTTCGCATTTATCGTATTTATTCATTACTGAAGGTTTGGCTGTCGACAGCTAAATACAGACCACCCTAAAACACAATAGAAGCTGTCCTGTCTCGACTACATTAGATAAATCAAAGCTAAGCTCTAAAAGCAATAAAATAATTAATCTTAATTCGTATCTGCACACATCTGCTTACAATTAGCAATAATAATAAACAACAAACAAGACAATGGCAGCGGTAAGGACATTGTCGGAATGCCGTCAATGCGAACGGGTCGGTCCAAAACCCGGCAGTGAACGAGGATTTACAAAACTTGTATTTTTTACATAAATTATGTATTACATTGCCTTTTGAAAGACGACTTTTGATATGTAAAGAAGAATATTTTAAGGCTGCTGTTATGATATTGACCTAGTTATTAATGTTTATTTTATATTTCTTTTCCCACAGGATATAGCACAATAAGTAGTCCGATCAGGCACAGATTAAAAAGATTTTAGTTTTCCTGAAACTTGTCTAGATCTGAAATAACTATTCACATTTTCTGTCCAAAAAAGGAGACCAACAAAGAATAATAATGAGGTAGACACATATAACTTCGGATAAACACTAAGAAATAGCAGCCAGAAATAAAATTAAGTATATTGTCTTTCAACTTTATTTATAGGTAACCTGTATCCAAGTCGCGCGAGATTTTTATAACTAGTTCCTCTGCTAGCTACCTACAAAAATGTTGCAAAAATATCAATTAATTAAGTAGGTGAACATGGGAACAGGTGAGTCACTTCCCTCAGTCAGTAGTCAGTAAAGTTTAGTTTATTTTTATGACTTCCGCTGGAAGATGTGAATTGTTTATGTACAGAACAGGCGGAAACGACAATCTTTTTAGATTAATTCACGAGTTGTACGGTTTCGCTAAGTGTTAAAATGTTTACAACGGTGTTTGGTTATTTTATTACTTACGTATAGGTATTGCCAATTTTGCTTTGTATCTAGGTGGAAAAGGTAGGTTTCATTTCCTGTATTCCTTTTCGTGCACTGCTGTAGGTTCCTTATTTAGATAATTTTCTACATAAGGTCTTGATAGGATGACTAAAAACATCTTATACCAATTTTTGGATCCTAGTGGATTCTACTGCCTTGAAGTTTGTGTTTTTCATGGAGCCGCTTACTTACTAAACATTGGACAAAAGGAATTACTCCTAATCTTGACTTTCTTCAGTCATTCAAAACTTCAAACTTCCGTTAAAACCAGTTAAAAACCAATAAAGACAACAATTAGATAATGACACATAACTATTACAAAATCTACATAATCGTATAAGTACAATCAGTACCGACCCATTAATTAATCAAATATGTTAAGTTTACCGGCTGTACAATCGTGATCGTAAAAACTGATGATTTTTATATACATTTAAGTCACGACATGGGACTTTTGTAAAACTTTAATTCTATATAGGAACAGATTTTTAACAAAAAATTGTTAAAAATATTTAATTGTGCATTTAAAAAAATGGGAAAATACTTTTGTGAAGCTTCATAATTGGTAATGGATGTATGTGATGTAGATACTTGAAACTGATGAAAAACGTTGAATAACATCTAAACCTAGGTAAGTCAGTTCTTTAGAAAAAAGTCTTTTTGCTCAGCCTGTTTTCTATTCCTTAAGTATCATTACCTATTCTGGCAAACAAAGAGCCTATCAATATCAACAAACATTTCTTTAAAACAATGACACAATCAAATCGCGATAAAAACGTGAAACGCGGAATTACCACGTAATAATAGAAATATGAATACTCCAACGCTTGAACATCAACAATTATCAATTGTTACAAAAAAACACCATATTTTTATGCAATTAAGGTACACTTTTAATTGACACGCCCCGGGAAAGCAGATTCGTGTCGTACAAATACGGCATTCAATTAGGCGTGCGCCACCGCTTTTCCCGAGCTAACTTCGGCTTTCTAACAGCCCGTGCGTGACAACAGACGAAACGTCAAACATATAGCTATCCCTTTAATTTCCATAGTGTCATCTCCCTCTAAGTTTTAGAAGTTAGCACGTATACATAGTTTTCATAGGACCATAACTGTATAAATGTAAGCTATTAAAGGCCTCATTGAAGTCTTTGAAGTTATCAATGCGGTTTAATCGGTTTGCGTGTCACGTACTAAGATCAAAATTCTTGGTACATGTTTAGAAAACTTGTAAGCATGAGAATTGTTCTCCAAACGTAGATAAAATGTTATAAAACTGAGATCAAACTAATAGCAGTTTTTCGCCCTTGACATAGGGTTGAAATTTGAAAGCCTTACCTGTGTCCTGTTTCCTGTACGTTACCATATAAATCCAGTATTTTTTCCATTCTCCTCCACACGTCATCTATCACTCCATCTACGATGGTCACGGTACCGTGACTGTAATAAATCTGATAAATTGCCACATACTCACATAGTACGCAAACATTACCAACAATATTTCAGTAATGGTAATTTCCACTTCATCAATATTATTACTCTCTTTGATGCAAACATTGTAATAGGTATCAACAATGGTACAAACAGACATTTTCATGGTGTAGAAGATGACATGGGTAGAAAAGACACACTAAGAATCTGAGATAAAAATCTTATGGTGATAGAAGAAAAAGATATATCGGTGGACCCACCGAATAAGCGAGCAGCTCTAATATGCGTACCCTGTGAATCTGGCGCTTTTCTAATATACCTACGTTGATTTGATGTGACCAATGGTAATGTACCGAGCCAAGTGAATAAAGATAAGGGCAGAACAATAACTACAAATCAAACAACATAACAGGCGTAGAATGATATTAAAGCCGAATACAATACTACCTACATTTACAACAATCAGCCGTGTAAATCAGAAGACAATGGCGGACGACATTGTGGCCACCTTGACCCGGAACAGCCTCCGCCCCTAATGACAAGTAATGAGTAACTATTCAATTACATAATGTCTTAAGAAGACAGAGTTTAAGTCAGCTAGAATAAGTTCCTGGAGAACATCAAACATGGGGTCGAAGAGTCAATACTTGGCGATTCTGAATTCTATATCACGACGATAGTTTGGTTCACCATCCCACCTTGGAAATCAGTCATACCAAACCATAAATCTTGCCCATTCATTGGCTTATCTTTTATTAAGGAATGAGCTAGATCGCTAACATTTAGATAATCGATATAAATTCAAACTACTGGTACATTTAGTTTTAGCGGGGTACAAAATAGCCTCCTTTACAACTTGTAATGTTAATACCTCCGCATCATCTGTTAGCCAATCAAATGCTGCTTATACCATTTCAATTAGACCTCTGGCAAATGAAGGATTTATATCCTAGCTTCCATAGATGTGTTCGGTCGATTGGACTAAACTGTCATTTAGCGTACTAATGAGAGTTGCAACATTGACATGGCCTGATTACCCCATATGCCGACGTTTGCTTGGACCTTACAAAATCGTGATCGACCAAATCACAAAGTACACTGTGCATAATGATAATGATACTACGAGTATATGTAAACGTGTTTTATATGACTCGTTTTATATTATAATAACACAAATTACAATTAAATAACCGCAGTTTTAAAAATAAACATTATTTACTTGCAACGGCCGCTAGCCTCTTCGCTTTTCCGCCGTACAACCTCGGTGATAAAATCTTTAGAATACACGGTAATCTTTACTGCCACTGTAACTTCTATTGCGTAAACATAAAGACTATTGTCGATTGTTCAATTTCCGTTGAAAAGTTTGCAACTGCGTGCTGTGGATCGGACCCTGCTGCGTACATAAATTCTATTTGAACAGCAAACTTCACAACTTAGTTTTAGTACTAAATATTATTTGCTCTTAGACTGACAGAAGCCTAATTTTCTACTCTATTCTAAAGAACATAAGATCGATTATCGGTTGAAATTGTTTAATTAATTTCCAAAGAACCGTTCCCTTGAGGTACCTTGGCATTACTTCGATGTCTTGTGAAATTTTACGGCCAACGCAGAAATAGTTTAACATATCAATATAACAGAAACGAAACGTTTAAGTACCTATTAGCTCACAGAACTACATACAATAGAATAGAATAGAATACAATACAATACTCTTTATTATGTACACCATAAAAATTACAGATATAAATGTTGAAATTTTACATAGGGTGACACAATGGGCGGTCTTATCGCTAAAAGCGATCTTTTACAGACAACCTTTGGGTGGATTAAAAGGAGAAGGAGATGCAATAATACAGGTAGTCAGTGATAGTACATACATCATGGATTTCAATTCACAGCTGATAGACTTGAGCATAATAGAAACCTATCGTGTATGTAAGAACTGTTATCAATCTATGCCTTCAATCATCTTTATCACTATCAGCTTCATTGAAAGGTTTAACTATTGAAACACTAAGGTAGGTAATCTCAACTACAGACTAAGAAAGCTTCCTTAAATCTTTTCTAAGTAGGTAACTAGTTTTATCGGAATTTTCGCAGAGAATATACCAAAATTAACTATTAGTACGTTAATGTTCGTATATTCTCTGCAAAAATTAGGGAAAATTAGGGGAGTGCCCCTGCGAAAATCCCTATCAAGATTTGTACAAACCTCTATATTGCATACAAACAGTAACATAAACACTTCTAATCATTGAATGGAACATGCCTTTATTTATCCTGACCAAATCTATTCATATGTCTGTTACCATTACTTCCCATGTCACTCATAGAACTACATAGCAGAACAACAACGGCCTCACCATGTTTGAGCCTCGCTAACGGCTCAATAGAAACCGAGTTATTAATAATTCGCTACATTATAATAATCATTACAATAACCACTCGAGTGGTAAATCGTTAATTGTAGTTTTAAGGTTATGCGTAATACTATTAAAATCAATAGCTTTAAGTCACATTGTGATATTGAGATGGGTATACCTATGTCTGATTTTCTAGATTTAGATGTAAACTCAATAATATTTTCGAAGCTTCCTCTGATTCATCACATCAATTTTGAACCTATAGGTAAATGTAACGCCTCATCAATAAATACCAAAATAATGTTGTGACAAGAAATCTGTCTCACAAAGTCTTCAGATTTTCAATCGAATCTAAAGTGTCGAAGATGTCGAGAATAAAACTGCAGGCTCTTCTGTGTGTATCTAAGATGTGTATTGATAAATATTTACGTAGTCCAAATAAACAACTTAATTCGTGTAAAGTATAACAGAGACCAATAAGCTACAGTAGGTATCGTTTAATATTTCTCACGCTATTAAATGAATAGTTTCAATAATCAAATTAGGCACCTAATTCAATACAATTTAATTATATCACCCCGATAAGATCAACCTCTGTGGTTGCGTTCGATAGGACACCAAGTAAACACCGACAAACCAAAGTGTAATGCGATTCCAATGAGTTTGCGCAACCGAATCTAGATCAACGCATATATTAGCGTTTTAAGAATTCTCAGTTCGTTGATTTAAGATCCGTGTTTTTGCAATGATCTCATTTCTGTAACTATTAATAGAACTTGTTATTATTCTGTGCAGTGTATGAAAATTAAGTTAGATGCATCTGGCTTTAAATGTCAATCATCTCATTTGCTGCTGGCTATAGCCGGATAGAGATCTTCTTTACCAAGTTGAATAATATACATTTTATACAGGTACTATTCCGCGTAGGTATATTAAAGTCTTCCATA
This sequence comes from Dryobotodes eremita, assembly GCA_917490735.1. NCBI lineage: Eukaryota > Metazoa > Arthropoda > Insecta > Lepidoptera > Noctuidae > Dryobotodes > Dryobotodes eremita. The sequence continues at coordinate 24,155,338 of OU823244.1, forward strand.
ATCCAGAGCTTTTAAAAGTTCTTCGCATGTATAGGAAAAGGATTCGCCTGCCAGCGTTATTGGTTGTGGCTGTAGGTCTGATTTGAGTACGCAGACGAACTCAAGTTGTTTTCAATTTCAATTCAAAAGACAAATAATAAGATATATAGTTTTAATTTAACTGCTTACCGTGAGCATTCGAATAACAAAACATACAAGGAAAAGTTGTTGCAAGCCTGTTACGAACGAAACGATATCAATTGAAATTCACCCAGAAGTTAGAACTGTGGAAATCAACACGCTATGTGGTTTCCATGCACACGTAGGTTATCCCTTATGTAAGTTTAGTTATGTAAGTGTTAGATAATTAAATAAAACGCAATTAGTTGATAGTGCTAAAATGTTTTTATGTAATACAAGAATCTAACATAACACCATCCTAATTATTACGACGGTGCTTGAAAGTGATGGGTAATGGTAAGCATTTTTAACCTACTGAACTGGTAAAGTGGTAATGTACATATCTTTTGAGGTTTTGGTGGCAGCAGTCACTTAGAATTTTCACTTCCTATCATCATTATTTTCACTTCCTATCATCACTATTCTCCTGCCCTTATCTCAATTTATTTGTGTTCGGCGCAACATGTTCTTTCTACCATACTTCTCTATTATTCGCCATCTCGATAGTCACCTCCTTACCAGCCATATCATCTTTCACACTCCATACATCGAATTTTCACTTCCTAAATACATATATGATAAACTAATCTACACTAAGATGCTTTTCGTTGTTCGAATCAGTATCAAAATGAAATAGTGTTTGTCAATAAGAAAACTTGTAAATTAAATCCGACAAAGGTATCCCAGCAGGCTTAGCACGAGCACCATTTTGTCGTCGGAAGAATAGACAAAAATGACGTTTCGTGAAGACAGTACGACGGCAGCAAAGTAAAAAGAGTCAACTGCACTTTTTAAGAAATTCAGTAACTAGTTTATTCACGTTTTTCTTTTATTTTGCTTATATCACGAAAATGGTGTTTCCTATCGCAAAAATAATGAAAATTTCGTCCCTCTTTAAGAAACGCTTAAACCCCTAAAACTCAAAATGTGGGTAATAATTTTTCACATTTTCCATACAAACAATGAAAAATTCCATCTTTCCATTCTATTTTCATACTTTGTGGCCGTCGAGTAAAAAGTTTTCTCCTATCTTTAGAATGGCGATTACAAAATCAAATTGTCTTCACTACCTTAGACAACTATGAGTTGTCAGTATGATTTTGACAGTTTGGGATAGAAAACTTTCTTCTGAAATAGTCTACATAAAAAAGGACCTAGACAACGATCGGTAGAAATAAAAGACAAAATGACAGATTGTAGAAGGATTTCTACGGTGCGATGTCAAAAATGGCGAAACGAAATGTCACTTTGTATAGAAATAGCTATGTCTATTCTTCCAAGAAATAGAAAGCATCATACAAAGCCTGCTGGTGTTACATATTTTGTTGGTATCTTCCGTATTATTTAAAAAATAATTGTTGTAGGTATGTATTCTGTATGGCTTCGATAATCACTGTCTATCGCGTTGTTGAGATTTTCACAGACCACAATTTGAAATACAATGTTATGGGAACCAAGACTTCAATTAATTAATCTAATGAAATTCCTATTCCTAGTTCTAATAACAAATACCTATTATCTATATTTTTCATCATAAAATTAAGTTGTATAAATTCCTGTAGCCACAGGAATGTCCAGTATCTCAATGAAACAGAATAATCCATAAAATTAGTTTTTATTTCCTATTGAATAAAGTAATTAATAGGACAATACTACGTTATATATTTATGTAATCAATGACTGTGGTCGTACCATCATAACGATTGACGCGGAAAAATATCTTTGAAGGTCCGTTAGCATTTAGAGGAATGTGTATATAATATAGATCAGAAAATAATTTATTTTTGAACTTATAAAAAAACGTTATTTCTGAAAAAAAACGTAAAGTATGTTGGCGCGTTACAAAATACCTAACATGTAAGGTAAATCAAAAATAGAAATAAATAATGTGATATCGTAATGAATATAAACAAAGCAACTTCGAAACCGAAACAGATAGAGTTGTTTATCTATTATATTATACTAACACGATTGTAGAAATATACAAAGAAAAACTACAAAACTTGATTTACAAAAGAGATAAACAAGGAAACGAAAACTCCGTATTTCGTCATTGCGTAGTAGATTAAAATAACAAAAATCAATAAAATAAATTTTAAGAATGTTTTGATAGTGTAACAAATGAAATATTAGACGTGGGAGGACAAAAGAGACTGATTCGAACTCAATAGTTGTAAAAACAATCACACACTAACTTAAAAACACAATAAAGATTTATAACGTATTAGGATTCTATCATCTACAGAATATACTCTGTCACCGTCAAATGTCTCGTGTAATCAAAGAATTTGTTTACGGTAACTACTATTGCGCAGTCGAATTTTTGCATAATTTTATAGATATTGACAAATCATCATACATAAATTCTGATGTTGAAGCTAAACAGAGTAGAACTGATTGGATAGATGCACGTGACAGTAAATCTTTTTCTTTATAAGCTGAGTTTACAAAACTGGCTAACTTTAGTAATAAAGACGTGGTTCAGGTGAGTTTGGTAATTTATAAGAGGGTATCTCGAAACAACTAGAAATATATTAACATTCCCATTTCCAAGAACATAAAGCTCTTACAATAAGATCTTTATGCCTCAAGTTATGGTGCCTCTTATGCATGAAGTTGTGGGTTCAAATTAAAATAGGTCTGAAATCGCCAATCCGCTTTGAGCAAGTATATATATTTCTCTGTATAAGAAGAGGTCTTTAGCCCGCAGTAGGACAAATAATAGGCTACAAATATAGGTTATTATAAAGTTTTTTGGGTAACTATAATATAGACAAAAGTTGTGCCTACTGCTATAGGTTTGTGGTATAACTGCAGATTAGGATCCGGATTTTAAACACCTGATCAAAGGAATTCAAATTGAGTTTAAGATAAAAACCCAAGGGAAAGAGAAATATGGGTGGCCAAAAATATAAAGGCACATCTTTGGACCAAATAACATTGGTCAATTTATCAATTTTATATCCATAAAATAGATAAATTGACTACGGCAACGTTAAAAATAAAACATACGTTTTCCCTGTTTTAATTCAATCTAACATTATAATTATTCTATTGGTGTTGCGCTGCGTAGTCTGACCATGAATGTTAAAAAATATGTTATCAACGAACTTCGAAGAATCATCTGCCTACGTTTAACATTGTTTGTACATTTAACATCGTTTAACATTTCAAGTCGGTATTGCACAATTATTGAAATATTGAAATCAGATGATCATTTTCATTAATTTTAGATGACTTAAATATTATTTTGTTCATATTTTATCCTCCCGACATAAGGCACAGTCAGGGACAGCCAACCTGCTTTATGGTGCGAAAGAGAAAGCATCAAGTAGCTTAACTATTAATTTTCTTTCATTTTCTGTCTTCAAAGTCCTAAGAAATAGAAAAATCGCAATATTTTCCTCACTTCTTTCTTTGTTGCCTATGAAATCCAATCTTAGCTAGCATTATCCACCAATCGGAAACCCTTTTGCCCAATATTTTACGGGCCCAGTCTGAAAATATGTTGTACTCACACGATTGTGTTGACTGTACACCTCGAGGCGAGAGTGAAGTCATCGGAGCGTCGCAGGCGCAAGTTTTAATAACATTCTTCGTACGATTTATATTGTTCGCGAGTTTCTTCTTGATGGCTGCAGTAACTGATGTGTGGTTAAGTAAAAGTTGGATTGAAATTAGTTTTATTGCGTTTTTGAGGTAGTCTTGGAGTTAGAAAGAAACAGCTGCTATACTGTGTAATTTTCTCTTGGACATTTGCGGTTAACTTATAATGTGCTTTAACACTTCAAAATCTTTGATTAACAAGGTAGGTATTTCCATTCATACCATTGTAGATCAAACAAACAAAAGAGAGACCAAACTAAGAAGAATATGAAAACTACAAACGCTTTTTCCGGCTCCCGTTTAGGATTTTCCAAAAGACTTCAAAACTGCTTCATATAGAAAAGTCTTTGCCTAGATTCTACTTTCCTGACTTTCCTACTTCCAAATTTTCCATAAAATACGGTAATGCAATATCAAACCTCCTCTTAGCGCCTCCAACAACTCCAGTACGTAGGTACTAGGTACGTTAAATTTACTCGACTCCCACGCACTACACATAACCTTGTTTTATTTAATTTTATATTATTAAGTAGGCGATGAACTTGAAACTTTTGAACGCTAAATGTTGTCCATTACTCGCTTTATTTACTTAAGTGATTATACGCACCTCCATGTAGAGATGAGTGCTGTAACTTTGACGTAATGGAAGATACTTAGGAGTACGGAAATGGTGTAAAATATCCGTATTTTACAAGGAATTGAAGAATTTAATGTTCTCTTACTTAAAAAAGTCTTGCTGCTTTCAATAGTTTAGAATATAGACGACCCGAGAAAACCGGGGAAGAAGAAACACCGAAAAATATTCCTAGAACAATTACATGCCTATGTAATTGTTATTGTCACCAAAAGTATGGAAAGAGTAATGAAGCACCTAGCTCCAGGACTATTAATGACAGAAGAAATCAATTAACCATATTAGCGTTTAGACAGAGTTAATTAACATGGATCAGCTCATTTGCAATAACGATTTAGAATATGACTCAATGAAACTGCTAAAAAGAAAACAACACAGGCCTATGACCTCTGGGCACGCCATAATTGCGGCGGTAATTCCTCTCTTTGAGGAGTGGATTGAGAGGCGCCACTGCGTCCTCACTTTCCGCCTGACGCAGGTCCTCACCGAACACGGTTGTTTTTAGGTTCCTGTTCCGAATAAGGCGGGAGGAAACGTCCGGGTGTTACCACTGTGTGGATCGCCCGGAGAACACGGTGGAGCATACGGTGGTGGACTGCCAGGCTTAGGCGGAGCACCGCCGTGTCCTCGCGGAAGCGATCGGCGGCGGCGATCTCTCGCGTCCGGCCCTGGTCCAGGCCATGGTACAAAGCGAGAGGGCATGGGAAGCCTCGCGCGCCCGCCTCAATGAGATGTCAGCACAAATTGAAGGGGTCCGCTAGGACCGACGCCTGCCGGGGTCGCGGGTTTGTCCGAAAGGGTTACCGTGGCCCTGGTACACAGGCAACTGAAGGAACACGGGTGGGTTTTAGTCAGTAATAGTCTGGCACGTCCTCCCGCTTCGCCCAGAACGGGAGAAGTTATTTAATGATTACCCACCCAAAAAAAGGCGTATGGCCTCATTTGAAACACAAATAAAAGTTTCTCACACAATTATCATCCAATAAACGAACTAAAACAGGAGGCTCGTCAGCAGGACGAGGATATTACAAAATAACAGTAGAACGCGTTTGTAATCGAAACCAAACGGCATTAACGTTAATTGCAACAATGTGCTCATGTAACATACCCGTAACTTCACCTAGTCCAAATATGCAGTCCTACACAAAACAGACCAATCTAAACCTTATGACAACAATGTAAAGTTAAGATCGAGTTAAGCAGTTATCCAATATGTATTTAGTAAGTTTTGCGCAACATACGTGTTTAAAATCAAGCAGCGTGCGCATAGCGGAACGCATTCTATTTTAGGGCTCACCTCTATTTTTCTTTTAGCCTTCTTGTCATAGAAATAAAGTTGATTATCGCTTGGAATTTATCGCATTTCCAGTACGTCATATTGTCAATTAGGTGTACCTACCGTAGAGTTACGATGAAAAATGCGGAATTATGTAATTAAGTGGAGTGATAATGGACACTGATTGAATTGTTCTCTTTGGTAATCGGACAGTGACAGGCAATTTGTTTTGTACTGATAGATATCGAATTACAGTAGCCGTGAGTACAGTCGCGAGATCTTATAAAATGGCCGTTCATTAAGAGTTAATGATAAGTAATTAACACCTACGCAAATATTGCTCTGTGTGAATATTCTGATTACTCTGAGACTCAATATGACAGAACATTTATAAAGATTACTTTAACACGGCATTCAATTGACAAAATAAAACAAATAGAAATCGTCTGCTAACTTAAAATATAAGTAGAAGAAATAGAAAGGCTAATAGGATCTTATGAACGACATGGGTACGACCTTTCAATAAATTCCGAAACAATTGATTCATGGATGAGATGGTAATCGTGTTAAGTCAAAGAAATGGCAAACTTTGTGATATCTAGTCAATATTCTATCATTCTATCCATTTTCAGAAACCATCAGCAGCAATTGTTTGCAATCATCAGGGAACATTGAGATTAGAAGCTTGGTAGAAAAAAAACGCCAGGTCTTCCCAATTCAACTGCCAAAGGAGAAAAATAGCAGTTGGATGCTGCTACCCATCTCCCAAACACACAATCCTTTCGTCGGCTCTTTCAACATTTACCTGGTGGTAACCTTCGTCCACTTTCAAAGGTTTCTTCATGCTACATAGCGTTTACACACGGTAAAGACTAACGGATGCCAGGCGCTAACATATTCTGAGCCATTGAAATTATGTATATATCTGCAATTCTGAAGCAATACATTTTTTTTATTTATATTTTTTTGGTGTTTGGCGTAAAAGCTGGATTCGAAAATCTGCAAGAACATATTACTAATGAACTGTTTAGTTTAAACAACTTTCAAAACTAAAAACAATCATTTGAAATTGAATATATTAAAATTAATGTTTATTACTTTTTAATTGTAATTATTACTTTTAGTTAGGTTAGGTTATTATATTTTTATTTTAATAGTTTGTTAGTTAATTTACTATAAGAAGTTTATCAAGATTTATTCTAGACTTCACAGATTTCATTGGAGGCTGATTTTTCAGTGTCGCATGTCGTCTACCAGGGGCGTAGCTACCGCCGTATCAGCCGTATCAATTATACGGGGCCCCCACGCTACAGGGGCCCCCACGTGTGTAGTAATAATTCGAAACTATTACCCAAGACCTTATTCTATTGATAAGAGGCCCGTAATAAATGAACACTTAGTAAAAGCTTGTAAGCTGTAGGCGTGGCACATCGTACTGAAAATCTACCCTATCCGAGTCAAGATGCTCCAATTTTCTATCTTGCTTCGCTTGCTCGCATTCTCATAAAAAAAGTTACAATGAAAACTACCAATCCCGGTTCAAAATACTCCAATTTAAGAGCTCGCTTCGTTCGCTCCTCAATGGAAAGAAAAAAGAAAAGAAAGAAAATACATTTATTAATGGAAACTTGCCGTATTCGGGTCAGGATATCTTAATTTACTACCTGGCTTCGCTCGCTCTTGCATTTTCTTTGTAAAGACGCAATAACAACTGGCAAATGCGTGCACTAACTGGACAGGTCCACTCATTCTGTGTGGTTTTTCCTCAAAATACCATTTCAGACACAAATCTACATGGTCTTCATATGATCTCACCAAGGTTATGTCTGGACTTTAAAAGAGACTGTGACCTCTGAGTTTGTTTCGGCCTTTCTTCTCAGAGTAGTCAGATAGGAAACGCCGACCTCATCTAGTTTTCAAATATGATTGATGTGTAAAAGCGTTTGTACAAACCTACTTACAGAAATAAAATCATTTATCATTAACAGTTTAACCTATTGACTGTGGATGTTATTTTAATTATTTTGTTAAAACAAAATATCGCCATTTTCAGCGGCAGTCGGGTACAAAGGGCCCCCAATACATTTTTATACAGGGCCCCTTTAGGACTAGCTACGCCACTGTCGTCTACACACTGCCACTGAAAATTCTAGAGCTGTTAGAGAGCTACTTAATATAAAATATTCAGAAAAGTATCTGTAGGTATATTTAAAGCAAAGTGTTGCTCTAATTGAATGCAATATTCGCATTTATCTCAGAAATCATAATATTTTCAACACGCGTGGCCGATTTAATAAGACATTATGATTTACGCATCCTTAAACATTAGATTATATTTGTATAAGCAAACGCTAAGGAATCTAGATCGAATTATTGCCTAGTGTGTACACGAAATATTTTAATTGCATATAAAAAGCGCTATAGTTAAATTCAAGAAACCGCCATTGTTTCGAAAATATGAAACCTAGAAATATGAAATTGAGAAGTAAATGTTAAAACGATGATCTTCTGCGTTATAAAGGTAAATAATAAACCTTCCAAAGGATCCAAATAAAGGTCATCATGTAGGTACCTAATTACAAAGTTGAAGAAATGTTTTCACTCACACATATTTGATACCAGTGATGCTACAAAAAAGGTAGGTAGTCTGTCCTATTTCTATAACAATTTTATCAACACAATGGGGAAAAACACCGCAATACAATAATACAAAAACAAAACTATAATATTGTGGCCAAACCAATCTATATAATATCAGACTGAGGCTTTATAACCACAGTATCATTATACAACAAAATCCCACAAAAAGTACTTACATAAAAAAAAACTGAATGGCCGCCATACAAATACAATGCTTGTTTGTATAACCGACAAAGGCCAGTGAAAACGCTCCCATACATACAATCATACAGTAGGTATACTGTACATTATTGTTCCACAAAGGAAATTCCGCTTTCCATTGTTTGGTGAATTTAACAGGAAACGGCCGATGCTCAGCGTTTTGTTTGATTAACTCGTATTATTGGTGTTGGATAATGTTTGATGGCACACGACACGAATCACAAGGTCCCACTACTACACAATGTTATAGATGACACATAAATTACTATTACTAGGACCACTGTTAATAAATAGAATGAATTAGGGCATTCCTTATTGCTTTTCGGTAGACTAGTGTAGAAGGCTGAAGCAAAAAGGACACTGGCCGGAAAAACTTTAACGTATGAGGCGGGGTTACAAGAAAAGCTTAGGGGAAAACCCTCACTGCAAGGTAACACGTAGTTTCATCAGAGGAAGAAAACAACTAATTTGAGAAAGACCCTGTAATTGATTTTAGTAAGGAGGACGCATATGCACAACCTGGAAAGTACGGATTAGATTAAAAAAAAAACCTTTATTCAGTTCAGAAAACACAAAGTACAATATTAAAAAGAACTAGTAACACACACACACACACATTTTTAGGGTTCCGTACCTCAAAAGGAAAAATCGGAACCTTTATAGGATCACATCGTTGCCCATCTATTAGTCAGTCTGTCAAGACCCTTACAAAGAACAGTTGGAGGTATTAAGTTGAAATTAATATCAAATACGTAGTTCTACGGTCCCTTGGAGCTCTAAAACAATCAAGCTTCTAAGTCAAGGCAATAAAAAATACCACAGGCCATTTATGCGACATATTGGGATACTCGCAAATAAATCAAAACTTATAGGGTACCTACTTCGCGTTGAACTAAAATCATGAAATTTGGCAAGAATCAAGGTCTCACAGTACAAGTAATGGAAAATGTCCGAAAATCCTTAATTTGTAGTTCTACCACATTAAAAAAATAAATACGATTACAAACTACATTTGCAATTGGAGAATCGACCGTGACGTATATCGATATATGGGAGAACACGTTTTTCAACTACGATGTTAAGTTTGTTTTTGGGATAAATTCAGCCTAACTACGGAACCCTTCATTGTGCGTGGTCCCACACGCACTTGGCCGGTTTTTTATCTTGCTTGCTCTTTTCAATAAGTTATTAATCGGGGATGTTTTGTGTGTATGACGTTATTAATGTAGTGTCTGAGTTAGAACACGCAGCAGACGGAGAAATCGCCAGGATGCAAATATTTTATAGTAATTGAATGCTCGAACTGTATGTGGGTGTGGCCTATTGTCAGCAGCTATGTAACACGTCATAACGATGAATGGATCCTCGTTTAGTTTGCTTGGCTGTCAGCTGCCTCTTACTAAGCATCACGCATATGAAAGCTATTTGTAAAAGAAAACTACGCATTTGGCTCTTAAATCTTGACTACATTGCCACTGAAAACTTATTAAAACCAGTGTCTTAACACCCACACATTTAAATTTACATTCAGACACCTACACTTACCAACAACATTCTTCATTTCCCCATTTCTATTCTACATTTTTTGTTATTTTTATTCTTATTTCATTTTATGATGTCCATAATTTGTTTATTTCATTGCATTTTACGTTGGACTTGTCTTTCTTTGTTTTTTTTTTTAAACATTTTTTATATTCTTAATTTTGTTAACTAGTAGTAGGTAACTGTATATAAGTACTGCTTTCAAACTTTTATTATAAAATATCTTAAATCTAACCATTTGCTAAAATTAACATATCCTATCTAAGAGAGCCGGGTGACCTATAACTCAGGACCCTCGTATCTCAGACACATTTCTCTATTTAAGCTTGTGCATTTTAACAAGTGCCTGTATGTGATGTTGGGATACATAAAGATTTATGATTATGAATGATGAGTTTACAATATTTCATTGCGACAGCCTATTCGGAATCATCCAGGAAAGTTATGCCAAGTGAAACTTGATGTAAATACATTTCACACACGTATCATGCGACATTGAATAACGAACAACATTATCGATTCAAACAGAATTTACCCAGATTTAAAGATTAGCCGGAATACAACCACACAGGTGGTGGGAATCGTCGTTCATAGGTAGGTATATCTACTTGGATAAGAAGAGGTTGGAATAAGATCCGAATATTGTAGAGGGCAGTATATAAGAAGGCAGGCCCACCCATTAAAATATTGATAAGATTCAGATAGATGAAGATGAGAAACTAAGCTATTAAAAACAATAAAAAATTATAAATCAGTTTTAACACGAAGGTATTCCATGCAGTTAATACCTATATTAGTTAGTATTGCACAAATGACCCACACGACAGCAATCAAGAAACGGTACATAATCACCATAAAACTAAGGTATTACCTATAGAATACCTAACAATACATTTAAAAAATCCTCAACCTTAACTGTTAGTCAATAAACATGAACAAAGGTTAATAAAAGAAAAATACATCATAATATGAGAGCCAAATGAAATGAACAATAAAACTGCAGTAAACATAAAACGATGGATCGATGACTGGTGAAGGCCGCAAGAATCCGCTGGATACGAAAACCACAGAACCGGTCGAAGTGGTGGTGCTTGGGGAGACCTATGTCCAACTGTGGATGTCTTTCGGTTGAAATGATGATGATGAAACATAAAAGTCAGTCGATGGGTACAAAGTTGACGCTCAGTATCTAAACAAAATATTCTAAAGACTTCGGAAAAATATTGAAGATTTCAGATAGGCAGATATAGGCTATGACAAATTGACAATAATTTACTGTCTCACCTACGCTAGCTGGCTCTCCTGCTACAGTTAACGATGATGTGTTCCAAACAACACAGTTGTATGGACCATTCACAGCATCATTCAGCCGATAGGTACCTACAATTTCGGTCCCGTTATGTAATCTAAGCTATAATGACGAAACATTCGAGAAGAAAACCCAATCAAACTTTTTGCGGTAACTGAATCGTTATTACAATACGAAGATTCTCAATTATTGCTAACGCTAGAAACGAGACGCGATGCGCTAGGTACAAAAGAGAACAACCTTTATTTGACTAAGAAGGTCGGTAACAGATAGACGACGAGCCTGCAAACAGTAGTGTGTTGAGCAAGAACCGAAAAATCAATCAATACAACTATTGCGATCGAAACATGTCGTCAGAAAGGTGAAAAGTTGAAAGCGATGCCTCACAAATCTTTTCTGAGCACAGAGGCCATTTGTCTAACAATACTCCTTGATTGATCCAATGAAAAGTTACAACATTTCATATTGTTTAACATAAGTTATAGAAAATCAATGACAGGTACAAGGATCCCTTTGGTATTTATTAATGAAACATGCATTGAATTGATGGGTTTACACGACCATCAATGGCATGGCGAATTGTACAAATTCATGTACGATATGAACTTGAAATAATACGGGTCAAATGAGAATCGTGTGTCGATATTTCGTAAAAACATCATAGTCATTCGATATTGATTACTGTATTACAATGATTTTGAAGTATTCGTTTATGAAATTATTAATACGATAAGTGTTAGGTCGCAGTTCACTGGTGTTACTTAATTTCATAGTAAGTACTTTAAGATTTTTACGAGCAAATCACGCGCAAGCAATTTGCAATAGAAATCAAATGGGATTTTCAAGTGTGTTTCATTTTTATTTCGAAATTACTCCTTCAAATAGTAGTATTATGTTCGGTATTATGACGCATCTATTTCTTAAATTATTTACCCGTGCTAAGCATGAAAGCCCTAAAAACAAAACAAATTAAGGAACAGTGATCAACTGATCACAAAAGCAAAGCAAAATTCGTCATCTACCTCCCACTGTAGGTAGGTACACCAAACCACATGCAGACTATGAAGTTAATACAAGATTAAATGTGAAGTACAATCTATGTATTTTAATGTTATGCATAGTTTAATTCTAATGTGACCGTGTGTCGAGGCTAGCTGCCTACTACCTGTATGAGCAAAGTCATCGGTAAAATGTAACAAGTGTTTCAGCAATAGTTGTTGACAAACACTAATGGCAGAACAAGGCTAATTTGTAATACAGAGATAAATAATTACCTAACCAGAAACAACTCGAAACTAAAATATCACCAAATATATTTCCATTTAACGATTGCAAACAATACATTTTGGATTAAGGATACGGCAATTCTCAGGCCTGGATTAGGTACGTTAGAGAAAGTTTATGAAACTGACGACATGGCCACAAATACCTCAAATGCCTCTAAAATTGAATCCTTCCATTAAAATTTATAGCAGCACAGATTTAATCAGTAGCCTGGATGTATTTCGTCATGAGTCTTGGCATTTAGGAGCCCTAGAGCGATGAAACAACGTGTAACCGCTGTAACATCCAAATGCAAGGGGTCATTATAAATCAAAAGGTAAGGTTCTCATATTATTTGAGCTTATAGTACGATTTTTGCAAGGTCTAGAAGAACTAAACCGCGTTTTTCTTGTTACTTATCGTTATCTTTCTTTTTCTGTTCACCTACAAATTTACGGCAATAAATAGAAAATACTTATGATTTATGTTATAGCGGTTTCATGTTGGTTATGAGCACAATAAAATAAAATGCAATATGTACAGTTCTGATTTATTATTTTATTGTTATCCATTACTGCGAGCGAAAAATGTCACGTATGGTGTACAGAAGTGTATCAACTGGCCCTCAAAAGTAATAGGTATATTGTTTTACTAACTAACACTCGATGTATGAACGTAAGTAACGTATTTGGTTGAGGATTTTGGGGAATTCAACTCATAAACGATGGACAACTGTAAAACCCACACGAAACTGTAACTTTCATAGCTTATTTGTATGAAACACACATGTTACATAACCCAAAGGCTGCAACCACAGTCTTGGTGAAGTAGTAACCGAGTACCTGTGTACGTTACGCTTTGTGATGCAAATGAATGGTTCGCACGCCTTGCGCAAGAGTTGTCAGCCGCGGAAGGTCGATGCCTCTGTTCGTCATCCACTCGCTAGGATTCTTCTGTTTATTTACAGTTTTATTTAACGTTTTACGATGTGGTTCCTATCCAGTGTTGTTGAATCTATGTAAGTGTCGTAGAAAGGTGCGATTTCGCGAATAATTTTTGTGGTATTAGGTAAGAATTTATGATCACTATCGATCATCGCGAGTAGGTCTCAAACGTAGTAAAACATCTACCTGCTATAAAAAAGACTGCGGCAATTAAAAGGTCAAATCAAAATAATGATTTCCAATCAGGATTTTCCGATACCGACTTAAATAATTAAAACCGCCAAATAGCACGTCGTGTAATTTAAAAACAAAATCAACAAATGAAGGGAAACTAATCCAAGTAATTGCACGCGAGTCAATTGTTTTAATTCCGACGTAGGTATCAGAATAGTTAACTAACGAAAAGTAATTAATTAATCTATTTCGGTTTAAAAAATATTGTTATGAAAATTATGATGAAAACTAATGCACATATTACTAGGTATTGATATTAATGCAGCTCCTAAAAATGTTTTCAAAGTCTTACGTAAAGATAAAACTGCAGTGAAGGCGTTTCACAAATTATGTTACCACGTCAATATTACTTTGCCCTGTTCAAACAATAGTTCATACAAAAATCCCATAGAAAATAGGACTTTCTGATTTTCCAATTTTTCTAATTTTTCTGGAAACTTTTCTTATTTTTACTTCCCTAACAACCTTACTCGGACTATTACGAAGATATCAAAACAAAAAAGCCCTTCTTCAGTAATGCGCTTACCAACGAACAGCATTTCATTTTAATTTATACATATACACTTGCGTGCAATAAAATCGACCCACCCCGTGCTCTTCGATTTGAAACAATATAATTCAACAAGGTTTACTAACAATAACCTAATATATTGTATACTAAAACCTTCCTGAAAGTATGTAGATTTCGTTAGTTAAAGAATTATCAAAACTGATTTATAGGTTTATGAAAAAATCAGGAACTTACAAACATGGGGGTTCGAATAAAGAACCTCCTGTTTTTGAAGTCCGTTAAAAAATCAAGTTAAATTTTCATTAAACGAACAGAAATAAACAAAATTAAACTTTTGTCAATTTCATTGGCAAAAAAAAGTCACGAACTTTATCCGAGCGAAAGTGAGAGATGAGGACATCTCAAGAATCAAGTCATGAATCAAGTCGATCTTATCAAGAATATTGCTTTTATCCAAATATTGTGTATGTGCAAATAGACTGTATCTTACCTACCTTCACACAATATAAATTAATACATTCATTAAGATTTTTGAGATATCTTCTCTCAAATTGAGAACACGGAGTGGCCGATTTTTTTGCACGCAAGTGTAGATAGATAGAAGATGTCTGCGCCATGCCAAACTATAGGTAGAGTGGGGCAGACTTTTCTGATAATCCTAGTGGTGATGATGATGAATAATTAGATGATCGTTCTAATATTTATGACCAGTGTGTGCCAAAATAAAAATTGATTGTTTTCGACTTATTTCGAAAACTACTGGAAACAATTTCAGGGTGCATTTTCAGCATCCAAAGATAAAATCAATCAAGGGGACATGACGCCATCGACATGACTGAGTTGGTCGAAACTTACTTGTAATGTGGAATCATCGATATGACGAAGTACGAGATTTAACGACCGTCAATTTTCATACAGAATGAAAAATTATGCTGAGGGACACATGCATGAATAATCAGCCTATACCCGTCAGTCCCCACCGCTGGGACACAGGTTTCCTCTCTGTTAGAGGGAGTGGACCATAATCCACCACGCGGGCCCAGTGCGTGTTGGTGGATGTCACGTCTTAGAACTTATGGTTTTAAGACATGCCGGTTTTCTCACGATATTTTCCTTCACCGTTCTGAGAGCAGTGGTGATGAAATTAAATACACAAAATTAACTGCCTGCCTGGATCACATATCACGGTCAAGTTCAATTTTGCATTCGTCTAATCTCCAAAATAATTCGTCAACCGCGTTGCCTTGGTACGGGACAAACGAATATGATTAAAACTAAAAGAGATAAATAAAGGTCATAATTTAATACTAGATTATTATGACATAATATAATATTCTAACACTACCGTTTGCCGTGCGGCTTAGTGTGGTATTTAAACCGTAAAACCGGTTTCTAAAGTTTGGCCAGTCTGAGTGCATTTTTGTGCAATATGATACCCATGCAGATTGCTTTGATTTTATGTGGCATAATATAATAACACAATCATTATGATACCGCGCTGTTGTGAGAATATTAGAAAGAATGTCTTTTTGTTTCCGTCATGCACATACTTATAACGCCGTGCGCGTTTTTCCCCGAAGGGTTAGGCAGTGGTGTACCTACTGGTAGGTACATACATAATATGCATATGGTACATATACGGTAGGGTATGTATAATTCGCCAGTTATGTTTAAGTAAGTAAGATAGGGGGCGGGTTTCGTCATCTAATTCATATTTTAATAAAAGCCCCAGAAACGTCAATTGATGAAAGTAGACTGGCATTAATTGTATTGGTAATTGCAATAGGTATTCTGGTTATCGCGTCTAGGAACTAGATGCAGTCAATATGGTTACCTATAATTACATTTTGGGAAGTTTCTATTTTAGGTCCAACTATCATTAATTATTGTCATATTAGGCTATGTAAGGATGCATCCGGTTAGACTGGAAGCTGAACCCAACATAGTTGGGAAAAGGATAAGTCTACACGAGGATGATTACAGGAGACAGGCCCCAGCAACTGCATTTCTATTAATAAGCAACTGCAATCACCAATTAGGAAGCATTATCTAGAAACATTAGGAACTAGGAAGTGATAATGGGAATACCCTCTGATCGTTTAGCGAAGGGATCATTCATGATGATGATTATTCATATATTTTGTTTATTCTTTGCATTTCTATAATATTAATAAACCTCTTTTACAATGCAAAAAGATGGCGGAACGGTCATCGTTAAAAACTTTCCAATTTGCAGCGATTTTCTATTAATATCTTCACGCTTGCACTAAATAGGCAAATATGAACGAACAGCAATCAACCAATGTGTGATTTATTAGGAAAGGCATACCAAATTGAGAATGTTCATTTAGTCATATATATGCTTCGAAATACGTGGGCAGGGATCTTGTGCGCAGATTGAGCTAAACTTGACATGGTATAAAATGAATAAAAACATCTGTGTTTTCAATAACAACTCGACACGACATACCAACCTTTTCCGTTCTTATTATGTTTCCTTCGGTCGCATCCTCAGCAAAATAACAATACAACAATGCATCAGACTACCCACATCGCAGAGAAATCACACCTTAGTCCCTTCACTTGTAAGCTAGTACTTAGCAGGCATAGGTTATACAAACAGCCGTGCGGCCTCTACTCTAACATTCTTTACATAAATTAACAACCGTTATTATTTTTATCATTGTTTTTCTAATGTCAACATGGTTCACAGTTCACACATGTTTGTTATGCCTATTATTCCTTACCTGATATGGGACCTTTGGAGTCCTTCCTCTGCTCATTCTGATCCTCACTCCTCAGGGCTCCACCTTCCTGCAGTTCGGACACTTCATCCTCACATCTTGTCTCACGCACTGCCAGAAGCAAAGCGCACACACACACAAACGTAATCCTCATAAACTCTCTCATCTTCATCGTTATTACGTTGAGAGAACGTCAATAAAGCCCATTTTCGATCAACGATCGATTAAAACTTGACATTAAAACAAACAGTCACATTTTCGTTTGTTGCAACTGGCTAAACGAATCCAATGACATACGTGGAACACGGGTGTGATTTGTGAAACATTACACGAACACTGAACATCACTTCATGCTAACACAAAAACACTAGCATAAACAAAAAAAAATCTAGAAAATAAAAAAACAAACGTAATTTTTCGGATCGATTATTATAAATTGGAACGTAAATACGCGCGTCACTCAATGTTGGCAGCGATGGTACTGGCGCGCTAGTTGGTGGGAGATCGGTGTGCCCCCACCTGCGCGCGCGCACGATCAATGGACGCGCTATCGAGAACCGGCAATAACTGTAGCTGAGGTTTCTACAGATAGCTTATCAGAGAAAACTGTCTGCGTAATTAATGTCGCTTTTTGTGGTTAGGTACCGTTGTAGGTAATTAGTGGGTGCAATGGATGCAGGCAATTTGCACCGTCGAGCATTGTTTAGATTTTTTGCTGTGACATTCCTAGGTGTTAAAATCATGACTAAGGTTCGAATATTACCTACTAATCAATAATAAATCACACTTGTAGTTTATCTACTTACATACATAACATCATGCCTGTTTTACCCGAAGGATGTCAGGCAGAGGTATACCTACCTATAATAATAGTACCCCCCCCACATATGCCTATGTATGATTTAACCAAGTAAAACTTTTTTACAAAAAAACAACCAACTTCCAAGAAAATCACAAAAAACGTGAAAAATAACTTTAATTTCGGAAGTCGGTGTCTTTGGTTGTGTATTTTCGTTTTTGGCCACCGACTTCCGAAATTAACGTTATTTTTCACGTTTTTTAGTGATTTTTTTGGAAGTCTGTTGTTTTTTTGTAAAAAAGCTTTTATTTTTCACTTCTTAGTTGTGGTACCTACCTTGATATGTAAATAACCGTGACAAGAAAAAATTATAACATCATCAATATAAACTATGTGGAAAAATACGCATTATTAGGGATAACTCAAAAACTACTGGTCAGTACTTGATCAAATTTAAATGGGACCACATGTGAAACACCAGCTTCCAAATAAAAAAAGAATCATCCAAATCGGTTCACCCAGAAAAAGTTCTGAGCTATCACACATAAACAAAAATTAAAAATTAAAATAAAATACAGTCGAATTGAGAACCTCCTCCTTTTTTTGAAGTCGGCTAAAAATTACAAAACACTAACAAGATGCCTATGATATTTATATTAATGTAAATTGTTTTATTCCGTACCTACTGTGACAAAAAGTAACTACCTAAGTATTTCAAGCAGAAGGAAGGATTCTGTCAGTGGTTTATTATAACAGTTACTCTGGAACTATAATCAACTCAAAATTTAGTTAAGAAATTGTCAATAAGTCAATCTCTGCACTTTCTTGTAACAGACTCCTTAAGTCGTAGGTAGTCGTAGTAGGCACCCACCAGACATTCTATACTTTGCCGTTGACCACTTGTCCCAGGACATTTTAAGAGACTCATCAATCAGAAATTCCGAACCTAGCTTAAGCTCACCATACCAACATTCGTCAACATTATAATATGTGTAGTTTACTCGTAAAATATTGTCCTACTTAAGTTAAATAATTTCAACATATCGTTGATCATCGTTCCAGAAACCGGATGGTAGATTCTAAGCTCTGTTCGTCATCACCATCACAACTGAGACCAAAATAAGAAGCTGTAATCAACTAGGTACCTACTGACAATTAGGTGTATATTTTCTTTATATACTCAGTTCTTTGGTGCCTCTGCATTTTTAAAATCCCACTAATCCTTGGTAACAGCTTATCTACACTTTGCGCCCTCCCCGAAAGCATCGTGTTTTGACTACATAGATATCTACAGAAAATGAAATTGTTTTTTAACACTCTCTAACGTGCCTTCGATAGCTCAGTTGGTAGAGCGGTGGACTGTAGAGGTTGAACGTTTGTTATCCATAGGTCGCTGGTTCAAATCCGGCTCGAAGGAATCTTTTGTTTTTTAAACTTTTATTTCGGTAAGATATTTTTACACTCCGTTAAATAACGCTGCAATATACTAGGTTTTAATTGGGTTTATTAGTTGGCAAGAAGTATCGTAGTATGGTCAACTTGTCACCTTCCAACCTTTATAAATGATAAGCAGTACTATAGTGTAGGTACCCTCTCGCAACATTTTGAAGGTGAAAAGGTAGATTAAAATTTTCCAAGTAATAATTTTACTATAAAGGAGATTGGGCAAATTTGCCCTAAAGCCAAATAGCGTTAAGATACATATAAATGGAAAGATCTCATCAAGGAGAACACTTCTTATGATGACGACTTCTCATGATTATTAAGAACGTAAGGCGCTTCAGAGCTCTAAATGTGAGTAATTAATTATTATGGAAATTCTGGTGTTCCGTCAATTAATTAACTTTATTTCTGTGCCTTGCAAACATCATCTTTTAAGCCTATAAACGGACATTTTAAAACATTAGCTAAGTCCGAGATGCCGTTTTAGGATTTTTTTTAAGAGTCGGTCGGCCGGACAGAACGTTAAGCTTGTCGCATCCCCAATAGCGTTAAGATATAATTATGCCAATGGAAAGATCTCTTCAATGGGGAATATTTCGTGTTATGACGACTTGTCTCGATTGTTAATCAGCGAGGAGCTATAGACCTCTAAATATGAGTAAACAACCATTGTTGAAATTCAGATGTCGTCATTATTTCTGTGCCTTGCAAACATCATCTTTTAAGCCGATCACCGTCCACTTTAAAACATGGCCTCTTATACTCGTATGTCATTTTAGGAACAATACTATTTCTGTGAGTCGGTCGGACAAACTCTCAATACCGTTAAGATATATTTCGTTTAGAAGAACGTTTGTTACTACGACTTGTTTGAATTGTTATTTTGTTCGGCGTTAAATCGTCCTAAATGATGAGTTTAATAGTTTTACAAAAGTGGAGAAAACAAAATGAACTTGCCAGTTGGTGGAATGAATGCAGAGCGAGAGAGAAAAATGTTGCTAGACATTGGAAAATGTTAAGCTCGATTACAATGTTGCACTTTTAAACACCATCATTATTATATTAACATGAAAGCACGTCTTATTTCCCTAAAGTGTACGGAGACATATATTGAACAATAGGTAGGTACATTTCGGCTACTGAGGTAAAAACAACCGACTTCCAAAATAAAACACTACAAAATGACAAATAACTTTAATTTCGGAAGTCGGTGACTTTGGTTTTGTATTTTCGCGTTTTGCCACCGACTTCTGAATTTTAAATTATTTTTCTTTTTGTGAAATAACTAGTAACTTTTTTGGAAGTCGGTTGTGTTTTTTCTGCAAAAAAGTTTTTATTGTTCACTTTTTAGCCGTGGTACCTACCCCACACAAATCCGTATACCACTACTTGATATGTAAATAACAGTGACAGGAAGTTATTAAAACATCATCAATAGGTACCTACATACTAAGTGGAAAAAATACGCATAATTAAGGATAACACAAAAACTACTAGTCAGATCTGGATCAAATTTATATGGGACCACATAAGAAGCACCAACTTTCAAACAAAAAATCGGTTCACCTAGAAAAAAGCTCTGAGGTACAAAACATAAAAAAATACCGTCGAATTGAGAACCTCCTCCTTTTATTGAAGACGGTTAAAAATACCTTTTTAGCCAAAATGTTCTCTTCTATCTACAAGTATAAAACGAAGTCGTTTTTCGTGTCTCTCCGTGTGTTCGTTTAGTTCTTCTAAACTACTCTTAGTGTACTCTAGTGCTACACCATCATTTAGAAAACTTATTGCGGAAGGTTTATGTGTATAATACATACATACACACACACGTTAAGAACATACATACATTTAACTTCAATATAGCACAGAAATCTCGATGTTTTGACATGTTGCCACATCAGTACTAGATTGTCCCGACAACATTATCAACTTGTTAAATGGGTACTACAGTGCCATTCATTGTGTGTCCGTAGCAACAAATATTTTTTCACTATTTTAAAACAAACCCATAACAGATCTGATCCCATAACTTCATTACAGATGTGATTGGTCAGCCACATTTTTCGGTTCTACGAAAGCCAAGTAGCTAAGAAATTCCTACTTAATATTCAGAAAAACATTAGTGAAGTTCAAAATAGCGGGATAATGCTTAACTGAAGATTTTGCTCAACGTTATTTGGGCCTAAATCATATACGTAACCAGAGAAGAGGTGGTGGCAAGATCTTCTATCCAAAGACATATTTTTGGTGCTCTGAAGAGCGAATTTCCCTTTTCAGAGAAAACTCTACGCCTTTATAAATGGTGCAACCAGCGGGGTAATTACGTAACACACTAATAGTAGGAATGGGTTTCATTTTGACAGGTCCACAATATTCATTGCGTTATTTACGTTGTTGAGCAGACAAATTTTTCGAACATACGAAGCAATGGATTAGCAATAGGCTTCAAAATGATTCAAATTGTGATAGATAGTGTGTTACATAATTAGGGTCCTGGTAAAACGTTTTCTATCCGTACGGGCTAGGTGGCTATACAATAGAAGTTTTAGATCGTATTCAGCGACAAGTACGTCGTATGCAACAATTATGCGAACCGCATTATTATTATTATTATACAGTAATTGTACCCAGCATTTTGTAATATCTTGATTTATAAATGTCCTTGGAGTTTCTTGCCCGTTCTTCTCCGTAGAGATCTACGTTTTGGAATGGGCAACTAGCTTCAACTTTCTGACTAACTGACCGACTCTATGACAGTTCAAAACTGCCTGTAAATGGTTTAATTGAAATAAATGTTTTTTGAGTTTGAAATCACTTATGGCTATTGGGCGCAAAGAACATTCCTAAACTTTGATGCCCAAGTAGTCACCTATTTAGATCATTAACTCCCGAACTGACTAACAATTGGAAAAGTGGTGTTTGTAGCAAAGGTTATCTTTGAAAAGCTCTATTCTTTGATGTATATAATATCTTATGCCTATTGGGCTTCAGGACATTAACCCATAGTTCGGTGCCCATTCTCCTAAGTCAAAATTAAAATTTGCGTCGACAAACGTAATCTACCCAAGGGAAAACGCAAACGCGGGGTTGACTACACCTATAGAACAATAGGTGTATACAGTATACAGGGTGGAAACATTCAGAGGGGCATTAAGGGGAAGTACCTTATCCGTTGCAGCTACGCGAAAATGGTCTTAGGAGACTATCCATAATTTTTTATGGAATTTTGATCCCCATTAACAGATTTTCAAAAAAAAATACGGTTAGCAAGAAAATAGCCATTTTACACAAAAACATTTTTTGATGCCAATCGATCTGTTTCTAATACTGAGCAAAAACTTTTATGGGACCAACCATCGTTGGAGTACTCAAAAAGTCACAAATAGCAAAATACTTTTCCCTTACATTTTTTAAAGAATTTGTGTAACTGAAATACAAAAAATAAAATAAAAGACAAATGATCTCGTAGAATTTTACACATATCAAAAAGATGGCGTATTAAGTTTCTTTTTTTATTAACTAACATAACTTGATGATGTTATTCTTATTTAAAATCTTGCTGTTTCTTGCCCTACGATATCAAGTGCTTGAAGTGACTGCCATTTTGACGAATCCATAAATTAATTTGTTTCTGTACCGACCTAGTGGCTGCTGACAATTTATTTGTATGAATTCCATACAAAATTGAAATGTGTATTCTGTCCACACTTGACATTTTTATTTTAAGCATAATTAGACAATAATTTGACTTTAAATAAAATAATACTCAAAAGCAATCCAATACATTATTAAACTTGGTTCACCACATAATATTCTTAGTATTTGACTCAGCTGCTCACTCCTTTATCCTTTTTATTTTTGATCAAATGTTTGATCAAACATGTCATTCTATCCAGCTTCTTACGCAGCCTTCTGTTTCCTTGCCACATGAGGTTCAGTCTTCTCTTTCTTGTCTCTGCTAATATTTCTAGTCTATGGATGTTGTATTTGAGTTTGATTACTACTTCTTCTGAGTCTGTTGGCTGAATGTCAATAGTTGAACACGTGATATTGTTGGTTCTAGTTCTTGACACGGCTGGAATGCAATGTCAGATGAGTAAATTGATGATTTGAGTAAAATTCTTGTTTGAGTTATGCTATTGATTAGATTAACTATGTGTTATAATGATGGTAATTTAAATAATTATTGTAACTTATTTTTTCATTTCTCATAGCAATCAAAGGTTTTAAACAGTTAAGTTAGTGAAATTATGACCACAAAAACTTGATTTTACTTTCATGTAACTATTACCATTAGCCCTGCTTGTCCATCTTCAGATGGATGAAAGATTTAATAATTACTCACTAATTTAATGACCGGTACAGCCTCCACACTGACAGCCGCCTCAGTCCACCCTCTGTCAAGTAAAAGTCTTTAGCTTCAAAGTGTTCAGAGCAAACGGCACTGGAGGTAGTTGAAGACCACGCCCCCTTCTCTGTTCACTGCTAGCTCCCATTGCTTCCTTCTTCCTTTATCGCGGGAAAACCTGTAACATGATAAAATAATATTTGTGGTTTTTACTGAATGAAATGTCTATGGTTGTTTTTAGTCAAGATTTGTCTAATCTTGACTGAAACTATCTTAGTACTTAATTGCATTTTAATTTAAACGCTGGCTAGCATAGATTCGTACAAATCTCAGTCTAAATAACACTAACACTACCAAATTACTTAAAATAAAACTGCTTACCTGTGGAACGTAATTCCATCTTTATTTTTAAATATCTTGGCAGATTTGATTTTACAACTCGCTACAGCACAGCTGGTATTTTATTTTTACGTGGGTAAAACTTGCGGATACCACTTTGTCCCACAAAGCCGTGTTAACACTGCACTGGTATCGGTTGAGTATATCAACACTTTGTTAGGTTATGTTAGCTAGAAGTAGATAAACAAATCGATCAACAATTATTATTAATTATCCTTATTTTCTCTTCATCAAAACGGGACACCGGAACACCAAACACAAAACGAAAATAAACAACTAAAACAACCAGCGTTCAAATTCCAAGAGTCTATGTGACGATTTATAACATAAGATATGTCATGATTGTATCAAAAGCGTAGCCTTTCGATGCTAAAAATGCCTTTATTCTACAGTTCTACAGCCTAATAACATTGACAGTTCTAAAATGTTACCAATTTTGTAATACTTTTTTAGGCTGGCTTTTTATAAATTAATGGGGTAGGCAGGGCAGTTTTCCGTAATTTCCCGAGATCGGTAACAATAGCTCAAAAGAACTTGGCAAAATTATGCTTGTCTTAGGATTGAACTGATAGTAGGGGTTTCATGTCGAAAAATGTTGAGTTCGAGAAATTTCGAACTCAGTACCCATCGCGTGGCAGTCCGACATCGACACCCAAATCGTTGCACTTTTTTGGGAAGGGATTCATTAAAGCAGTGGTTCGTTATAAGTAACTTATAAACAAGGCAAGTTAGAAATAAATAAAAGCTTGTAAATAAAAACGGGGGCTCATATAATATCCGAAAAATACTACATAATCTACTCCTAATCATAAATTAATATAGGTAGGTACTTAATTATTATGTTTAAAGTGTTTAATAAATAAATGATGTAAGTAAACTTTAATGGAAACCCACGCAACATAACAAGCAACTATACTGAACCCTAAAACCTGGATATTAGCTCATTCTAAATCAAGATCTTTAAAATATCTACATTTTTTCAAATGATTGGCATGTCATAATTTACCTATAACTTATTCAGCACGTAATAATAGGGGTGTCGCACTGATGTATGATAGCTTCATACTTTTTTTTTTAATGGGGAGCGTCCGTGGTGCGGCTGTCACGCCCACATTTAGCGGGTATAATAGAGACATATAAATTAACGGTTTGGAATACACTGTAATATGATTGTGCGACGGTTATTACTCGGCTAGTGCTGGGATACGAAAATCTTGTTATCGATAATTATTTTTATTTCGAGGATTATAAATTAAAATTTTTGTTTATAAACGTAGATGAACCGAGTGTCTTATAAAATGCTAAGCAGTACTAGTTATTAGGTTTTTCTTGTAAATCATGTAA
Organism: Dryobotodes eremita; assembly: GCA_917490735.1. NCBI lineage: Eukaryota > Metazoa > Arthropoda > Insecta > Lepidoptera > Noctuidae > Dryobotodes > Dryobotodes eremita. The sequence goes on from OU823244.1 coordinate 24,180,734, forward strand.
AAGGATAGAAAGCAACGTTCCCATCTGCAATTAACTACGATGACCAATAATTTGAAGTTAATCGAAATTTGGAAGCTTGTATTTCGTACACCCGCGTTTTAGGGCTCATGACTTAAACATGATGGCTTAAGACAGTTACTATATGGCGTTTTCATTCTATATCTTGTTTGATGATAGATACCAAAATACTTGTGTACAGACTAGTTTCTGTAAAAACTAGATTGCATCAATGAAAGAGCAGTATTTTAATCAAATCAGTACCTACCTATATATTTTACTATTAAATGCATATCCAATTCCTACTTAGAAATTAATTCTACTCAAAGTCAAATCATTTATTTAAAATAGGCACATAAAAGGCACTTTTGAACGTCAAAATTTACATGAAAATAGAATTGATTCTAGTTGCCCCGTCCAAAATGTAGTTTCGTATGGAGAAGAATGGGCAAGAAATTCCACCGTTACTCTTTTAAAATGTTTTACAATAAGGTATACAACTACTACTACTACTACTACTAATTTCAATAGCAGCTTATTACTAACATTAGAGGCTAAAACAGGGGTGAAAAGCACTTTACGAGCCACAAGTTGAAAAACATCCAAATGAATGTAATATTGTATCTTTAAAAATGTATGGGGTCGAGTATACAATCAAAGAAATACGAAAAAAAAATTGATGGAAAAACAGGCTGTGATTTTCCCCAGCATGGGGTCGCAGGGGTCGCGGGCTAACTACAGCACCGTATCGGTATAAATACCAGACACAAATCAATTCATCACCACTTCGATAAGATCTTTTACTGAGTCAAAATGAATTCGATTCTTCAACGCTTAGAAGACCCCGAGCGCCCACTCTTAGGTCCAAACTATTTGATATTGAAGATATCGGGAATATTGTTACCACAAAACACACTGGGTAAAATAATGTCTATCATAATACACGAGTTAGCAGCGTTTTTCGTGATTACGCAATACATGGAGCTGTACGTAATTAGATCGGATTTGGATCTCGTGTTGACTAACATGAAGATTTCCATGTTGAGCGTTGTTGTTACCGTGAAAGTGAACTCCTTCATCCTTTGGCAAAAATACTGGCGCGATCTTTTGGACTACGTTACACAAGCTGATAAATTCGAGAGACAGAGTGGAGACACAGTTAAGACTAAGATAGTCGAAAATTATACCAGATACTGCCGTCGCCTCTCATACTTCTATTGGGTTTTAATCTTTACAACATTCTTGACAACCTCTTGTACACAACCCATGAGATATCTTACGTCATCTACCTTTAGAGAAAATATACGAAATGGGACTGAGCCCTTTCCGCACATCCTCAGTTCTTGGATGCCGTTTGATAAGTATAGTTTACCAGGTAATTGGATCACAGTAATCTGGCACACACTCTTATGTGGTTATGGAGCTTCAATCTGTTCTGTTTATGACACATGTATCGTGGTAGTCATGGTGTTCTTTGGTGGAAAATGTGACCTGCTACGGGAAAGATGCAAGCAAATGTTTGGGTCGTATGAAGCTGTGATCAGCGATGAGAAATGTACGGAAGCAGTGCGACAGCTTCACGACATACACGTTACAATGTTAAAGTGAGTTGTTACATTTAATACCTATACCTACCTAATTTAATGAGGAACTTATAGTGTTATTTATTTTTGTAACGTATTTTATGATTGAATTTAAAACCAATTTTGAAATATTATTATTATGCTGCTTTTTTCTATGACTTAAATTTCAATATTTTGGCACTAGGTTCTTAAGTAGAGTATTCCGTTGTTAACGCCTTAGAATTAATGTGAATTCAAATCTTTTGGATTTTTATGCCAACTAGATTTGCTTGCCTGGTTTATTTATCACGAAGCCGTAATATAAATATTATATTTGCTTAGCTAAGAGAGGGACACACGAAAAGCAAGATTAGGTAGTATTATTAAGCCTAAGCTTAGTTGATTTAACAATTCTAATTATTTTCCTAATCATGTATGTATTACATAAATAATAATAGTAGCCTATTAATATCTTACTGCAGGGCACACGCCTTTTCTCATACAGAGAAGGCACCTTATAATTTTGCAATATACTCATAGATAACTACCCAAATTAACTAGCCATGAAGGTATTCTTAGGGTGTTCTTAGGTATAGGTGTGGTTAACTATGAGCTAATTTGTATAACAATTTGTGATTAATTGTGCAAACAAAATTGTTAAATGAGACCATGATCTCTGTGTTTGATTCGACATTTCTTCTCAGGGATCTCAGCCAGCTAGGAAATGCCGGCATCATCTAGTTTTAAAACTTTGACCAAATTTACTTTTAAAAGTGTCTTAGAAGATCCACTAACGGAAATAAACATTTAATTTAATTTCAAACAAAACTTAGTAATAACTTTACAGTCAACTAGTTCATCATCATCATTGGCAGCATCAGCATTGGCTGATTGGTTCCGCACACTGCTGATTATAGTCAACTGGATATTATAAGATCATGTAGTTAGTTCTTAATTAAGTAACTTCTTCTTCTTCTTCTTCTTCTTTGTTTCTTCTTCTTCTTCTTCAAAATCAAATGGTTCATTCATGCGACTTTTTAAGCCTTTGACCGACTTTATATTAGTTGAGCCCGTTTTAGGCGCTGACTTCCCTATCAGATTTGATATTTCATACTAAGCAAGGCAGTCTACTAAATTCAAGTTGTAATTATTAATTTCTCAAACTGTACTAATCTTTATTCAATCATGACTGCATTATATTAAACTTACGTATCATTTACCTTAGATAAGTAGGACAGGAAATATTCATTGTATCTATAAATAAGATTGTCAATACTTACCGAATCTGTTTTTGTGGATGTCGTACGGGCACGTAGTGGCACTTACGACTTGCACGGTAGATAAATCTAATTAAAATAGATACGCAATACGAAATGATACAAATTTAAACTTTAAAATCAAGTTAGCCCATCGCAATCAGAAATTAGGCCTCTCTCAATTTGATCAATAATACCCGATTTTAGCATCCACACTTCACGTCGGTCTATCTAGCTGAGAACAACATTAACAACACATTGTTGTTCAACAGATTGCAAACTGCACCAATGTGATTATTGTAGTCCAATATTATCAATCGCTTCAAACCTGTATCATTATATTCATTATGCTCCTGCCTTTATCCCAATTTATTTAAGGAAGGAGCAGCATGTATTTTCCTCCATACTTCTCTATTAGCCGATTATCAGAATTGACTTCTTTCCTAGCCCTAAAGCCTTCTTCCACACATTCCATTCATTGCAAACTCTGATCTTTGGATGAAACAAAACAATCTGCTAAAATAAAAATAATGAAGAGCCAAACATGAACAGTTCTAATAGCAAATCATGGTCTATATTTCGTAGATATGTAAAAATGTCTGACCAGCCGGTAATAAAAGTCAAAGTCAAAACGTTTACTAACGCAAACTAAGTGTACAAATATTGGTCTTATGTTATATTGTGTTATTCGTCTTTACTATAAGATTAAAATTGTAATCTCACTAACTTCAATAGGTACATAATTAGGGAACGTCTCTTTACTGAACCAAATGAATATTGGTAGGTTATAGAACTGCCACTTTAAATTTTAAGGCCGTATTTCTTTGTCATAATTATTAAGTTTAACAGCAAAAATTGTGTAGAATACTTAAGTAATTTCAAACTTCTTTACCTACGTTTTTCGTGTGTAAATTTTTTTTTCGCTTGGCTAAGCGTACGCTATTATAATTGTTTAATTATCACATTCATTACAAAATATATCACATAGGTAGTCATAAATACGTGAAATGTCTGATTAGATACATTATTTCTGATAAAACTACGCTGTTTCAAAATTATATCGATAAAATATTAAATGCGTGCAACCACTACGAAGCAAAGAACACCAAGACTGCCTAAAAAACAAAACAATCATTTTGGACGCCCACTGATACTATTCCTGTATTAATGATCTTCTGTTTCAGGTATTCGAGATTATTTAATTCCCTTTTGTCGCCTGTCATGTTCGTTTACATGGTCATGTGTTCGTTGATGCTTTGTGCGAGTGCCTACCAACTAACTGTAAGTTTTTTTTAGGAAGACCTTCAAGATTCTAGGTAGACCTATAAATAAAATTAAGTGTTGATGGTTCGGCAGCGGGATGTTGCCTACGCCATCGCCATGATAAAGGTTTCTGATACGTATACCTACATAACAGTAGACAATCTATGTCATGTTTAGGGTTTCAGTTACCTACATGAAGGTACAAACCGATATGAATGGCTTTAGAATACTTAGTATTATTATGAAAAATGGCAATAATTCGAAATATTACATGAGTGAGATGGGTTAGAGACACGCAATAATGTGTAAAGATAATTCTAATATTCATGTTTCTTTTCCACAGTCCGCACAAAATACCGCACAGAAGCTATTGATGGCCGAGTATTTAGTATTTGGAATCGCACAACTATTCCTTTTTTGCTGGCACAGCAATGACGTTTTAATCAAAGTGAGTCACATTTTTTATCAACGATTTATTTAAAATATTTCGGTAACAGTTAAAACAAAACACGATCTTTACTTGAGCATTGATGAAGCATTTATTTGATCGGATGTTGGCGTAGATTACCTAATATTTTTCATCATTTCAGAGTGAGAACATGACATCAGGACCATTTGAAAGTAACTGGTACATGGCAAGCCACAAACAAAAAAAAGACGTGCTAACTCTATCAGGACAGCTCTGCATTAAGAATATATTTACTGCAGGGCCCTTCGCTTACCTTACTTTGCCGACCTTCATTAATGTGAGTTAACTTAGGGTGCATGCACAACAGCGAATGCAGTCTAAACACACGCTGCGAGCTCCCAATAAGCCTTGTTCACTGGCAAAACAAAATTCATCGCCACGGTAAACTATAAATGCTAGAAAGACATTAGGTATTATTAGCACACTGGAGGACGAGCATCCTCCTGCGGGGAGTTATTTGAATAAATCAATTAGTGTTAACACACTGTTAATCCTTGTCATTCAGTCCCAAATTAATGCGTTTGTCTTTCTTGTGCGTCCGATAAACACGCAGCTTTACATCAATAAGTGGGCGTAGACGTGGCAATGCCGTCACTTGTTGCAACGACTGTGTTATTAAACGTGCATATGGCTTTAATGCAAAAATGAGGTAGTGAAATAGATGTCTTTGTCATGTTCTGTATGACTGTATACCTAGATCTGTTACAACTTACTACGTATTTTATTTTGCAGATACTGAAAGGAGCTTACAGTTATTACACATTGCTGAGGGAATAAAAAATCAGAAGTATATAGTGCTTAGTGGGTAATATTCTGTAGATTCAGGTATTATTTCTATACTTAGTTGTGAAAAAAGCTAATAGTTCTGCTTAGTAGTGCATTGATAAGTGAAAGTAGTGAAAGATCTGCTATGGTAATACTTATCTATAGTTTTGTGAAAGCAAATAATAATTATGTAATTAGAATATAAACATTATAAAACTAATTATAAAAAAGTTTTTTTTTTGTCAACCAATAATAAGGCCTGTCTGTTATCGTCCATCGAATGAATGACACGCGTGCCATTGGTGGCACGTAATTAAATAATTTGGGCACGGTATCATTTCAGTCATTTAAAACTTCGTAGGTTGCAAACAATGGCACTGTACCTACCTACTGATTTTTTGGGATGTTGTTAGGATAGATACCAATAGTCTAAACCATGATTGTAGCTTCAGAAGACCGACTAACAGCGGCGCCGGCGGCCGGCGCGGCGCGCGGCTTGGTGCTCGAAAAACCTCGAAATTGTCGGCCTTCTTTCAGTTTTTTGGCTTAGAACTTCTAAAAACTTCTCGCACGAATTTTTTATTTCATTTACTTAAGTAAATAAATATAAAACTGTTTATGCTAACATTACCATTTACTGTATAATAAATAAAGGTATTATTGTGAAAGTATTTTTTTTGTTTTCAGTAGTCACTAAGTCAAAATTGGTTGTTGATTGTTTGGTACGTCATGGCCACATTCAATATTTATTTGGAAAGATTGTACGTAGATGCATAGAGGTTGGCCATCCCTACCCTAGTTGGTTGCTAACCAAATCTTTAGTCAGGTGCATAACAACACAACCACACCGAAAAAATTATGCGATTTCAGTCCATAGCCAGTTTATCGCCGCCGGTTATTTCATTTTTTTGTCGTGTCGACAAAAATTTCGACTTTTTCAATAGGTACCTACGTAAAGTTGAAGAAGTGTTGATTCAGCTTCAACACTTTAGCAGTTTTATTTAAAGAAAGCATCAAACTCAAACTGAAAGTATTTCATTAAAATAAACCAATTAAGTACAGGCACTTTTGAATTGTCAAGGGGTTGGTCAGTCAGAAAGATGAAGCTAGTTGCCCATTACAAACCGTAGTAGGTACCTAAGGAGAAGAACGGGCAAGAAACTCCATGAACACTCGTTTAGATCAAAATTTTGTTAAAAAAATCAGGTTACATCATTTATCTTGAAATTATACATGTGAGAACGATGTAGCAAGACGTGCACATTATAAGCATCCGTAATAAAAAAGACAAAAACAAAAAAAAAAACAATTCGGAAATTAAAATAAGCCGTGGCAGATTAAAAGATGATCAGTCCCTACTGACGGCGCCCATCAAAACATCGTATTCATTACGCTTGCTTAGCAGGCAGAGTAAATGATGGGGTTCATTGGTTGAGCTGAATGGTGCTGATCCACGCGTCATGTTCGTGAACGGGCGCCTTCAGTTGAGACTGGTCGTCTCTTAACTGCCACGGTTTATTTTTATTATTATTCTTTTATTTTGAATTGTTTCTTAATATATTTTTTTTTCGTTGTTCTCGCAAATAGAAGCAACAAGAATAATGTACCCAGGATTTTGTAATATCTTGATTTAAAAAGAGTGTCCTTGAAGTTTCTTGCCCTTTCTTCTCCATAGAGATCTACGTTTTGGAATGGACAACTAGCTTCAACTTTCTGACTAATTGACCGACTCTTTGACAATTCAAAAGTGCCTGTAAATGGTTTAATTGAAATAAATGCTTTGAGTTTGAGTTTGAGTTGCTATCATTAGTGAGGTAGCCTCACTAAGGATAGCAAAACGCTTATTCTTTTCAAGAATATACGCCGATAGATAGGTATGACCAGCACCCTAATTGCGTAACACACTATCATTCACAACTGTATCATTTTGAAGCCTAGTGCTAATCCATTGCTTCGTATGTTCGAAAAATTTGTCTGCTCAACAACGTAAATAACGCAAAGGTTATCGTTGAACTGTCAAAATGAAAGCTATTCCTACTGTTAGTGTGTTACGCAATTACCTCGCGGATGTATGAACGTAAACGAGGCAAAAGGACGTAAGGATCCTACCAGGTGGCGTTCTGTAGTTTCTGCTTACCCCCATGGGAAGGAGTAAGTTTATGTATGTAAATAGGCATTAATACGATTTCATTAGACTATTATTATCATGGATCAGAAATGAAAGAAAGCGCCATCTAGCGTTAAATTTAAGATTTTTTCTACTTGTGGCAGACAGGGCTAAATTAATTTTTATCAGTACAAAAACAAAAATAAATGAACAATTCAAATTATAAATTAAATGCAGTTTTACGAAAGAAAATGGACTGATACAAGTCTAATGTGGCTTTAGCCCTTGATATTTGATGTTACGGTTTTTTGAGCCGGTTTTGCGAAGAAAACTGGTAGCACGCTCGGAAAATTAAAAAAAAGAAAAACAAAGGCCGTCTTTCTCTTTCACGGAAGCTCTTTCTTTTGATTTCTTTCTTTACACTTACGAGCTTTGAGTTAACATTTATAAGTAGGAGTTTAATTAAAATAAACTTAAACACAAATAAACCTAGTATTGAGTGATCAAGTACAGCTTAGGAGTAAATAAAACACGATTGGACGCGGCGAGAGTTCATTAAACTTCGATGTCGGGCAGGCCTGTTAGAAATGTCATTACCTATTGGTTATTGGACTTTATTGTGAATGTTTTGTGATTCTTCTGTTAATATCTGCAAGTGCTGGTGTTTAAAGCCGTGTTGCTATGGAAAATCAGAATCCTCCAGAGAGAGTAGTGCCGGTGCAATATGGAAGAGGTTCAAGAGCTTTTCGTCAGTTTAAAAATCCTCCACAGCCGCACATGTGTATCCAGGATACTATAAAGGGTACTACGGAGAAACTGTACATCAATGTCTTGGGATGGCAGAAAATAGCGAACCCTAAACAGTATTCCGATCCTATTCCTTTGTATGGAGGAATGCAGGTTGGTGTTTCATTTACATATTTTCGTCGATACATCACTGCTTGTAACTACTGACTATCGGTTAAGTAGAACAATTTTTCCGCTCCAGTTTCTTAACGAGACTTGATAAGATATGTAAACACTGCAGTGGTTGCTGTGAATACAAAGTATACAAACACTTCACTTTTACTAGTATTGTAGTAATAGTAGATAGGTACGGTCAGCTTAATTAGGACCTAGCATTCATAACATTCTGCCAATGTCTTGATCCATGTACAACAACAATCAGATTTCATGACTTACTAAGTTATGCTATTTGATTTATCTCAGAACATACAAGAATAGTAGAAAAATCTCTCTTAAGCAGTATGACATTCCACCATCCACTCTGTACAATTAATGGCAGCTTTTTAACACAAGTGTTAATATATTGAATGGTTCATTATTCCAGGTGCCGCAGAACTATGGCCCGAATGCTGGCAGGCCCCCAATGATAGTGTTTGCAGTGATGGTTAACCCAGATATACTTAAAGCTAATGGAAAAAATGCTACCAGCTCTACAGTAAGTAAAAGACTTGAAACAATTTTCATTCTATACTTACTTAACAGTTTGTGAACTTACTCTATTATACATAGGTATGAAAATAAGTTTTTATCAGCATGCAGTGAAAGTAAAACCTCTGTCTAAACCTTGAGGGAATATGTATCATCTGCAAAGCCTTTTCTCAACTAACTTGGGGTTGTGTTCCAGCATAACCAAATTCCGCTAAATACCAGTATTTTACGTAATTATCAACCCAGGTTTTGGGTAACACAATACCCCCTGGTAAAACTGGTTGTCAGACGTTCGGACTTTGGCTTTCAGTCTAAACCTTGTGGGATTGACTACAAGCTTATATAAATATGACAGCCTGTAGAACTGTAAATACAGTACTGTACTTTGAAGTACCAAAAAAGGGTTACCATTGTATTTCTATTTCTGTTTTTGTATTGGATTTTTTATCTAGATTGCACTCGGATGTTATCAAGTGAAACGTCGTTTGTTTGTGTTTATGTTAGGGTTCATGTTTGGTATCATTCGTTTCTTATCACATCACATAACAAACATAAAGTAGTATTGGTTTGAAAATCAATTTACACAAGTCAGTTTATTGGCTAATAAAATTTCTATATTGCGGTTCCCTTTAAGGTGAATCCTTAGCCGTAGCCCACCAAATTCAAAATGTCTTTGGTTTTTGCAAATTGCAGCTCTGTTTAACGTCGTACGTTGACCAAAATGCTATTCGCGACTGTAGAAATAATATATTTACTGAATAATAATCATCAATTACATATCAGTCATCAAACTTTGGAAATTTGTTCCACCTAAGAATTTTCATATGAAATATTCAGAAAAATTGTTAGGTGGGACAAATTTCCAAAGTTTGACGACTGATATGAAATTGAGTCGCAAATAGCACTTTGATCAACCTACGATGGAAAACAGAGCTGCAATTTGCAAAAACCAAAGAAACTGCATTTGGCGGGCTACAGCTAAGGATCCCCCGTAAGTGATAGGATTCAGAGAGTAGATGTTAACGGAAAGAATCACCGGGATCTGTGGCAAGAATGGAGGTCCCCCCGGGCTCAATTCTTGGTCCATTTTTGTTACTATTTATATAAATTACTTGCCTTATCTCATCTAAACTAAAATTATAAAGAAAAAGGATTAGATTTTTGTATGTTTGTATTTGTTTGTTACGCTTTCACGCTAAAGCGGCTGATTGGAATTGCATGTTATTTGGCACATGGGCAGACCATGACCTGAATTAGTCCATAGGATACTTTTATCCCGATATTCCCACGGGATCGAGACTTATGCGGGTGAGATCGCGGGGCGCAGCTAGTAAAGGATAAACATGATATAGTGTTGCTTGCAGACACTGTACATTTATTTAAACTTAAACGTCAGCAACTGGTTACTGACAATGTAAATAGCGCCCTCGCAGAAGTAGTTAACTGGTTTAATGTTAGTAACCTACTTCTTAACAACAAAAAAAAACTATTTGATGTATTAAGTTTACTATACCTCATGTTAGACAAGTAGAAACTAGTGTTCTCATAAAGGGTGAAGAGTTGAAACCTGCAAATACCACAGTGTTCTTAGGCATAATTTTGTATGCCAAGCTTCAATGGGGCCAAGCTTAACTCTGCAGCATACGCCGTTAAAAATATTCGTGATTTAACTGATTTATAGTCAGCCCGTTTAGTATATAGTTATTTTCATAGTGTCATGTCGTATAGTATTCTGTTGTGGAGAAATGCCGCCAATATTCAGGCAATTTTTGTTTTACAAAAGAGGGCAATTCATTCAATTTATAAATCAACAGAGACAAATTTAAAGAGATTAATTTATAATTACTGTGCCTTATGATTGAAAATGATAGTGATTTCCAAAGTAAAAGTACCTAGGATCAAACACAAATTTTGTTGTCCATGCAACCAGGCTCAAGAAAATAGGTGACTCATTTAGATGCCAATGTATATGTTTTTATAATAAACTTCCTAGCCACATTAAACAACCAAACCTTAATAAATTCAAATCTTTTATAAAGCGGAATCTATGCCAGAAAGCCTATTATATTGTCGAAGACTATATTGAGGACAAAAAGGCTTGGGATTTGGGATTGAGCTGCTCCAATAAACTTACACAGTGAATGTTGATTTTATATTTTATTTTAACTTTTTTTTTTTATATAGGTACCTTTTTACATAATATACAATGACATGAATCTTTACTGTATAAAGTAATATATTTATTTTAATTATTGTGAATGTGAGAACTATGTGGGTCATTGTTTATTTTTTTCTCAATTTTAATCATGATCTGGCATTTGAGTATTTTATGCGGCCTACCCAAACGTCCTTTCTTTGGTATAGTTTGTCGAATCGTTGAGCTCGTTAAATTCTGAGTTGACCTGCATGCTTACTGACAAATGCGTGCACTGACTGGACAGGTCCACTCAATCTGTGTGTTTCTTTCAATCAACAATCTACATGGTCTTCACATGATCTGACCAAGAGTATGTCTGGACTTTAAAAGAGACAACCTCTGAGTTTGTTCCGGCCTTTCATCTCAGAGTAGTTAGATAGGAAACGCCTACCTCGTCTTGTTTTAAAAATATGATTGACGTATAAAAGTGTTTTTATAAAACTACTTACAGAAATAAAATCAGTTATCATATTGAAATTTAATTGAACAATAACTTGGATCTATAGGGTCAAATTAAATTACCCAGCGAACCTACGCAGACGTGATGGGTATCGATATCTGAACATGATGCACAAAAAAAAATTGATGATATTTTTTTGTGGGGTTATCGACCACTATTATTGTATTCACTTGAAAAACTGTTTAAAAAAACATTTTTTTTTTGTGTAAACTTTATAGACGTGATTAGTATCGATATCTAAACAAAAACTATTTTCTCAACTCATATTTTAAGTAACAACACAACTAGCGGTCGTTGACCCCAAAAACAACATCAAATCTTTTTTATTTTATTTCTAACGTTTTTAGATATCGATACTAATCGATCTCATCACGTCTGCAGAGTTTCGGTAGCTAATTTAATTTGAGCATGTATGTTGGTAATGTTGTGCATATTTTTTCCTAAATATTTTACTTTGGTATTGGACATAGCCAGTGCAAACTTCAATCCAATCATATTGCTTGTATCCTGCCTGTGAAACATTTCTTATACTTCTTCCTAATGTCATTCCAGGATCGTGAAGCCCTAGTGAGCCTCCTCTGTGACTTCGTGGAGGCTATGAACCCAGGGCTAGTGCTAGCAAGAAGTCCCATCATCATGAAAGATAGAGACCTAGCCGGAGAACTGAAGGATGTGTGGCTCGCTGTCCAGAACAAGAGGGAACGGGAGAAGGGAATGAACCAGGATGTTATGTATAAGGTTCGTGCTTTGGTTTTAATCACAATCATAAATCAATGGATGTAACATTTGGCTCAATCTGCTTGAATCTTGTCAGTTCTGTAAACTTTCTTTGATCATGCTAACCAATAGCCCACTAAATGATACAGTTAAAATTGTTCATGACCACATAAATGATAATATCATAGTTATTTATCACAACACATGTACTTATGTTTTCAGGTTTACGACATAGACGGCATTGGTGAAGACAACATGAATGAAGATGACAACAGTCAAATGAAGCAGGGTGGCTCTCCAAACAGAGGACCTCATGGCGAAAAGAAACCTGTGAAATCCTCAAAACAAATACTTCTCAACGCTGGACAAAAGTCAGAGTTTGACTCAGGTATGAACAACTGTCAAATTAACCAGAGCCACTCAAACAGAGATAACAAAACTGGTAATACACCAGACACAACATACTGTACGCCTGTCTATGGCCAAATAGTATCCACTCGAGAAAACCACAACCAAATCAATGACATCCAACAAAAGTTCTCCTCAAACGAAATGAAACCCTCAAGCTCCTTCAGAAAAGACTGGAATCCCATGCACGGCAAAACAACAGAAGGCTGGGACGAATTCTCAAAACGCAACATATCCACGATAAAAAACGACGAAAAAAAACGATGTATCAAAGAAAAATCTAAGATTAGCAACGGTAAATCTCACTACGATTTCTTCCCGTATTTTGACAATAAAACGGTGAATGAAACGGACGTACCCGAAGAAGAAGACAGTATGAACAAAGAACAAAATTCGAACGAAGAAAATTCTAAAATAATTATAGACCCAATGCAGAAACTAGTTCTGCATTCGACTGATAAGAATATATGTGATAATAACACAAGTGCTCTCAGCTCAATAAGCTCATAAAATAAGCTTTTACAAACATTTTTATGGCAGTTGACGTTTAATTATGTAATCGCTTGTATGTCTATGTCCCCTCGTGTACTTGACTCAGTATCGCAATCGGTTTCATTCTGATAGATCAATGAAGAACTTCTATAGTCAAAATGTCTCTAGAAAGCGATTGTAGGAGTGTAACGTCAGGGCGAATTGTTAATGTAACAATAGCAATTTAGGTGGAGCAATATTATAACAATTATTTCACGACGTTTTAAAAAAAAATTGTATGTTTTAGTATGAGATATGTATGCATGGCTTGCGTTTGATGAGTTTGTCTTGTTAGTTTTTTTAGGTCACATCAATAAACCAGTCCAGCCAAAATTGTCTGTCACACGTTTTAAGGTAGATAGTGTAAAAAGTTTTTTACGGGAAATCGCAACTAAAAGTGTGCATGGAAAATATGTGTTTTCATCTCTCTAAAATATTACATAAATATGAATCAGCTATGTTTTGTCCCTACCATTTGCACATCAATATGGCAGACTTGTAAAACACTGGAATTAAGCTTAATCTGGTGATACTGCCGATCCCCATACAGCAGGCTAGAATTATGATGGATAGTTGTAGACGCAAAACATAGCATTTAGTTCATATTAGGAGCGAATCACGCGACAATACAGCAATACAAAGTATATAATTTGCTTTCGTGTGTGAGTGCGTTTTATATGGTTGTGTATTTATCTAATGTTGATGAGCGGAGGTACCGCTCGCGTTGCGTTCGTTCAAACTAGGCCGATTGATGTTACTGTCGTTACTAAAGACTGATTTATCATTGGCCCAAACTATAGGTTCGCTCCCGTACAAACTCTTAGGCCCGTATTACAGAACCTCAATCAAAACTCAAGCATTACTTAAAACTCGTTTAAAACCATTGGATTGGTTGAAACTACATAGTTTTAAGTAATGCTTGAGTTTTAAGTAAGGTTCTGTAAAACGGCTCTTAAAGCCTCTTCTAGGAAATTACTAAATCTTGAAAATATATTTCGATTTCTTGGTAGTGCAAGATCAAAGTTATTTATACAGACAGTAGCCTAATTTGAACAAACAAACTATTCTATAATATTAATAATTTTTATATAATGCTATATTTTTCATTGTTGCCAATTTACTATATTTAAATCCTGTGCTTGTTACACGTACTATACAATCACTGAATGGGAATTCAAAGTATGTCTTGAACAGCATGTATCCCGCGGCCAACTATTTATTGTTGTGAGAGAGCAAAATGTCCCTAGGTGGCGTTAGTGGGCATTGATGTCCCAAATATACGAACAACACTATTTTATATTTCTTGTCTCACTAATGCTATTTAGAATGATAAGTTCACGGAGTGTTTGAATTCTAGAATGCAGTGGGTCATTATGTATTTCTATTCTCTAAATTAAATATTGTAATGAGAGTTTGAATTTTGCTCATTATAATAAAGTTTAAATTCTCAAAGTGACCAATTACGAGTAAAAAAATTGTTTAGCTCGTTTTATCTCTTTGACAATGATCTCAGAATTTATTCATTCCTTTTTTTTTTTCAATTTCTACGCCTTTAGGCGTTACCAAACACTGCCAAATGATGCTTCATTATCTTTACACTGACTGAATAAGTCACATCGACGGAGCTAAGTAACGAAAGCGTACACGAAGATTTCTATCAATAAAAATTAAATATACTTAGTATTATTATTATAATCAAGAAGTAATTACAGCATTGCGTATACTATAGGTACAGATGTCATTCATAGCGCTTGTTTTGTCACATCGTGGAGAAGACTGATCTTTCGGAACCGTGGACGGGATTTGCAGTTGACTGTTTTTAGGCATATTGTAGAAAAGCAGAGACAAACTTCAACCAGTTTATCAGTTTTGATTGTTTACAACATTATATTTGTTAGAGTAAAAGGAGGCAGGCCTCGATTTTTTGGAGTTTTAGATTGATTGTGATCCGTCTTTGCGCTCGTTTGACTGAAGCAACCTACTCGGCCGTGGTCATTGATCAAACTCGATGTCACTTATGCATGTCTCTTTCCTTTTTTACCTATACACGAACAACATTCGCGTTTTGAATATAAATCTAGTAAAGAAATCGCAAATAAAGTAGATTTTATATGGTTGGTTAGTCAGTAACATAACTCAGTCTGTAGGTACATAATAAGTAATTACCTTTGTGCAATCCTTTGGTTCTTTATATTATTTAAGTTTTATGTTTACTAGTTATTATATTATGTATACTTTTATTTTATTTACTGACCAGAGGTAGAGATCTCAGTTTGACCCCTCGCCACACGCAGTTATAGATCTTGTCATTTAATAAGTCTCAATGTTATTTATAGCTTAAGGTGGACTGCTGTTACATTTGATCAAAGCATCAATTAAATTGTTGCTATTTTTGTCATGTAATCTATGTGAAGATCCCGTGGTTTTAGCAGTGAACCTCGAAGTAAGTTATTATAACTAAGTACTTTTGATAAATGTTGAGAATTACTGCCTGTTGACTGAAAGTCAGGGAGTAGGAGTGGCGAGAGGTAACCAATAGCGGAACTGCCACTTCTAGTCTCATTCGTTGGGTTAACGAGTTGCAGTGGTAAAGGTAAATAAATTGATGTTGTTGAATTCTCTAAACCTAGTTTTTATGACATTATGTTTTCTGTTCAAGTTCGACCGCTGAATTGACTCGACATTTATTTAAAGTTATACACTTCAGATCAATGAAATTGCATTTATTAAATAAAAGATTTTCTTGTATATTTTTTGATGTGCTACATTTACATTTATTGTTTGGTATTTTATAAAGTATTCATTTTAACATTATTCATAGTTTTTAGATAGGTACAATAATTGTAGTATTTTTTTAATGTGCCCTAGGTACGTAGTTATGCTATACCCAATGTTCCTTTGATATAAATTATATTAATTTGTATTAAATTGTATGATCAGACATCATTGTATATTTTAATTGTAGTATGATTATTTTGTTACGTTAATTTTATTTGTGTTAGGTATATAAAGTGAGTTTCACTTGTCAGTAATCATGAGCCAGTTTAAACAATTATATTATTAATTTTAAAATAGTTTAATACATCATTTCATTGCATTGCATAGTCACTGGTCAAGTAAGTACAAAGTATAATTATGTATAAAGGCGTTTTTTAATATTGATTTTTCAGATTCCTTTGAATTCAAATCTAGAAGTAGTACAAATTAGTATTTCAGAAGTAATTATTATGTCTCATATCATATCTTTCGTGCTATGTAGAAACAAACTTGATGTATAATTCTCCACTTTTCTTTGTTTTTTCATGTATACTACAACGCACAGAAATTGCTAATTTTGTAATGTTAGAACCTGGTTGAAAAGGCATGCTAAGTATAAGTGAAATTCACTTTATTTCATTCGTTTCTGGGTTGAAATAGTCTCGAAATTATCTTAGAAGTAAAGCTGTTAAACTAAATGTTAAAAGAATATTCAGAACTATGTGACGTTTTTAGTACGAAATAGATGTATTTTTTGATTTTATAAAGTAAATCTGTGTGTAAGTTTATAAACATTGTACCTACCTAATATAATGGAATTAAATAACAGATCTCTTGTTTACAGTATTTAAAATTACATGTCATTTACAAGACTGGTTGAAATTGTTTTTCATTTATTACTCTAGAATCATATGGTAACATAAATAAGTAAACCGTCGGTAGAAATCATTGAGGGGTTCGAACGTTTTTCTATGAAAGCTGGCCATAGCCATCATCGGCATTTTGACTGTTTTGCAATGTCGCGGCGCGCGTTGGAACAGTACCAGAATTACGTAACACACTATCACAATCTGAATCATTTTGAAGCCTATTGCTAATCCATTAGTTCGAATATGTAAATGTAGTGTATATGTTCGAATTTTTCTGGTCAAAAACGCAATGAACGTTGTTGAACTGTCAAAATAAAACCCATTCCTATTGCATGTTAGGTAATTACCCCGCTGAGGCTATAACGACAACTGTGTGAGGATCTATGGACTACGCGACGCGGTGCGGGATTGCAACTTTTTATCACATGGGTTGGGTCACCTATTCAAATAAATAAAATAGAAGTGTCTGTTTGTAATGTCAAAATAACAGTTTTGAAAGTATATTGGTCATGATCACAGAGTATATTTTATATAGGGAGAGTCATGATACCAGTACAGCCCGATTCAAACTTTATGGCAGCTCTGAGGTGCGCTACTCGCTGCGCAGTAGGTATCTCAGCCCTTAGCCCCGTTGACAGGTTAATTTGTTACTGCCCAGCGACTCGCCTCATGTTCCGAGCCACCATAATGTTTGAATCGGGTTGTACTAACAATTTTTTTTTTTTTAATTTTTGACCTGGGCACACCACAATTGCGGCGGTAAGTTCCCTCTTTCAGGAGTGGATTGAGAGGCGCCACGGCCTCCTCACCTTCCGCCTGACGCAGGTCCTCACCGGACATTGCTGTTTCGGGAGGTTCCTATTTCAGATAAGGCGGGAGGAAACGCCCGTATTGTGTGGATCGACGGTAGGACACGGTGGAGCATACGGTGGTCTGCTCGGCTTGAGCGGAGCACCGCCGTGTCCTCGTGACGGCGATCTTTCGCGTCCGGCCCTGGGGGTCTACTCTCTAACTCCGTCAACGACAAGACGGGCCCGTCCGAAGGTAGTCCGATACGATGCAGTAAACCCTACTCCCTATGGATTTCGGACTATTAGGTTTCTAACGGAATCATAGACACTATTCGTGAACGAATGGCGCATGACGATAGAGTTGCGCTATTTTACCGGTCGATTACCGGTTTACTTACTTTGTGGTTTTCAAGCTTAATAAACAAAAAATAATATTGTTATCATTATAAAATTACCACATTTTTAACAATAAACTGTTTATTATGTTTCCAAATATAGAACTGAACTATTTTGGCCATTTTTGTTCGGATTGTAGCTTTACCCTGTTAATACCTTTGCCTTTTTTCTTTTTGACGGCAATTTTCAAATGAAATGTCATGTCAGTATTTATTATTATTTACAACCTATATATGTTCTGTGTTTACAACAAAACTAAATAATTGCATCAATTCGTAATTTATTAACACGACGCGGGATATATTCGTTATTAAATATTAATGAATGTTGTAAAATGGCCCCAATCGCTCCAGCAGCAACTCACGCGCAAATAGAGGCCCTCCTCAATTTCATGAGTGAGAATAATGAGTTGGCCCGCGGACTATTGAGGGGTGCCGACAAAAGAATTCGTTCAAAAGGCTGTGGGAAAACCTGTAACCTGCAACTCCCTTAATTCAATGGGAAGTTGCACAAAGTCTGTGGAGCAGTGGCAAAGGGTGAGTATAATACATTACTCGTCAATATTAATTTGATTTTTAAGTCTTGTCGTCAGTAAAGTGCATACAATGATAATCAGTCATCCTCCAAATGATTATCTGTAGGAGTATACTGGCTTGTATATCGTTTTTTATGTAATTAAAATTAACCAACTTTTAGGTGCGGGCTGATAAAAAACATTTAGCCAATAAAGCTGCTGAAGCTGCCAGACGTTCAGCATGTGCTACAGGTGAAGTCCCATCGGTAGCAACAACCCTCTCCCAAGTGGAATTGGGAATACTATTAATTATGGGAGAAGGTTTTGGACAGCCACAAGCCAAGGCAAGAGTGCCAGCTTTTCCATCGGTAAGTAATAATTAAATTTATAATTTATGATAGTATGTTTGAATGGTAAAAACAAAAGCATTAATGCTTTTATAATGCTGTTGCATGGAGTCTTTGCCATGACTTTAAAAAAATTCAATAACAATAAATAACAAACACATAATTATATATTTGTTGTACCCGTCAATGATATTTTGGTTTTTGTTTGTAGGTCCACCTGTAAGACAAGACCCAGCAGCCATCACACCCACCCAAATATCTGCTGCTACTCCTGCCAACCCACTTTCCCAAGAGCAACCCTCAATATTCACTGATGCACTGGAGCGGGAGCTGCCAATGCAAAATTAGTGAAGTAAGTATTATTGTTTAGTAGAAAAGAGATTATGTAAGTCATGTTTCAGAAAATTACTTAAAACTGACTGAGATTTATTTTAATTTGTTTACAGCATTAAATTCTCGTTGTGCACATCCACGAGTTCGGCAACACCTCACTGCCGACTCAGCAAGAAGTCGAAGTATTGAGGTGGAAGAACAAAGACTGCTAATTGAATCCGGGAGAAATGTGGTGCCTGATGAAATAAGGGTTGTCATTGTGGAACTTTGTAACTTAGTACATAACTAGAAACATTTAAATTGCTAGCTATACATATAACTCTCGAAAGTCACAGGGAGAGGCCTTTGCCCAGGAGTTGGATGATGCAGGCAGTAACATATCTTTTTTTTCTCCATTGCTCTATAATTGCAACATTGTTCACAATGTTGCAACATTTATTTCCTGAGCTCCTCATCTCTTTTGTTGCTTGGAGTCTGGTCTTCCAACTCAATAATTCACTGAATGAAAGCTTGTCTGTTACCAGCCATTATTTAAGATTCAATTATACAAGTAATAGAAAATGGTATGTGTTGATTGGTTAAAAAAAATCTTTTGATTGTATAATGTTGATTCTTAATTTGAGATTAGTCTAGAATAAAAGAAAATCTATGTATTGTTGATTGTTAATTTTATTGAGATATTAGGTATTTGAGACTGAAATAGGCAAGTAAGAGAAACTAAGTTCCTAGTAATAAATTAAGACTTCAATAGATACATAAAAGAAAATATGTGTTATCATTGTTATAGTGTATTGTTGATTATTAATTTTATTCAGATATTAGGTATTTGATATTGAAGTAGACTAGTAAGAGAAACTAAGTTCCTAGTAATCATTTAAGACTTCAATAGATAAATAAAAGAAAACATATAGTGTATTGTTGATTGTTAATTTTATTCAGATATTAGGTATTTGATATTGAAGTAGACTAGTAAGAGAAACTAAGTTCCTAGGAATAATTTAAGACTACATAGATGAATAAAAGAAAATGTATGTTTTGATTGTTACATTGTGTTGTTGAATGTATTTTTTTTTTTCAAATTGATTGGTGCTAAATAAAAAGAAAACATTTTGTTTATAAAACACTTTTATTGTGGAAATCTTTTTCTTATGTCAGAATCGTCCCGCGCCAGTCCCAACACCCATTATGTCCTGAAAGCAAAATAAACAGTTTGTAAAATAAATACTCAAATCAATATTATAGATACAAACATCCTATGTATTTATGTATTTATTGACATGTTTTATTAGTAGAGTAGTTTTCTTGTGAGACTGCATAAGTACCTATTTCTGTCCAGCAATTCCGGTAATCTGTCTCTCGCTCTTTGCCCTTGCTGAAGAGCTTGATGAGCGGGCATAGACTCATATCACTGCCCTCCCTGTCTACTGCACTCTAATTGTAGGTCTTCCTCAGAGAGTCAGAGAGGGAAGTTGTTTCTAAACCTTCCCGATTACACATATTGTGTAAGACTGCAGGCAATGACAATTTTATCTGCAAAAATAATATTTGCTCTGAAATTTATGAAAAAAATACTGTTCATCTGTTCAGTGCATTAGGTATAAGGGAAAATATAGTTATAGTGTAAATTGTGACAAATAACTGCTGTGATGGGTTTATAAAGCAGCTCTCTAGCTGCTAAGAGGCATCTCCATCAGCCTTTTAAAATTCCAAATGTAAGTATGCTAAGGCCCACTGCACCTTGGTACCTTCCCCGAGCATAAAAGTTGAGTGCAGCAAAGATCTAAAAGTAAACAAAATCACCAGTAAATACAAATCAATTAATTGCAGAATCTTCAATAAATAAGTATAACCTTAGCTTTAGTCCTTCATTCTTGTATCAAACAATTACCTTCATTATTGGATCCACACCATTTCGTCGTATTGTTGAGGCAAAAGAGGTACTATAATTATGCTCACACAAGTCTTCAAATAATTCTAGCCTTTAGTTCTTTAAGAACTCAACGTCGGGAATACTCGCCAACCGAAAGTTTTGGCGCAAGTATAATCGGCATCGCCTCCGCTCTTCATGTAGAGCTTCATCGAGCATTCAAAAAAACAGCCATAGGTTCAAGTTTTTGGCAAATTCTAACTTTCGTAGGAAGCACGATAACTATTTTGATGTCGTATCAAATGACATAACGATCCGTCCATACAAGTGTCAAATTCAACTTTTCGGACGGGCGAAAACACATCGGGAGTAGGGTCAACAGTCAAATCGTGTTGTCATTCGTTCTTAGTTCGGGTTCGGGACTAATCGTAAGTCCGTAGGTGATACGGAGTAGGAAACGCCCGTAACGAAGGCCGAAGCTACGGACTTCGTGCTTAGAGAGTAGGCCCCCCTGGTCTCAGTCATGGTACGGAGCGAGAGGGCATGGGAAGCCGTCACCTCCTTCTGTGAAGCAGTAATGCTCGCGAAGGAGGACGTGGAACGCGGGAGAAGTTATTTGATGATTGAAAAAAAAATATAGCCAATGTTTTATGTAGCTTTTGTCCTCTTAGCACGTTCCCGTAGGATAATTTCCGACATCCCCGACGGCAGCAGCTAGTGGGACATAATAATATACGTCCTTATCTGGCAAATGTGTTTACTATACCTCTGGCCTAGCCACTTCGTTGAATACTGGGGTAATGCTAGTTATTTGTCGTGTAGTTAGGTAGGTTTATTGCGTTTCCATTACATACAGGGAAGGGACTGCAAGTTGTGTCAAGGTTGTGATTGAAAATGCTGATAGGTTTATCATTTTTTAAATTTATAATATAAAATTAACCGTTACGACTTAAACTTATCATGAAAAACGATAAGCATTATCCAACAATTTACATAATATAATATTTAGGGGGTATTTTAACATGATTCGCTTTAGAAGCCAATGTACTCAAACTTAACAAACTAGGGACCTAGGGAGGTTACACTGACATTCTGTATAGTACATAGAATGATGTTCTTTCTATTCTAAAGCTCAATTGCATTCCATCATGATTGGTCAAGGCATTGTTACAACAAAATCATTTAAAATATTAACACTTTAGATTTGATTAGTATTCTTGCGATGAACTATTAGTAGTTTGTTGACTCTTCATAGTCTTCTTTGGTAAGAGCTTTTGTTCAATATGTGGTATCACACCACCCTGGGATATGGTCACACCTTCCAACATTTTTGATAGTTCTTCGTCATTGCGGACAGCCAGCAAAATGTGCCGAGGTGAAATTCTAGAAACATACAAACAATATTTAAGTAATAATAAAATATAGTTGATAGTTATTCGTCTACTCTGTCTATTGTAAGCAAAAGTCATACACAATTGAAAAAAAAAATTGAAGGTAGTCTGAATAAAATGTGGCTATCTTCAACGCTTAGAATATTCTTCTAAGTGAGTGTGTGTCCTCGGGTCTCATGACTAGAACAAGAAGGATGGGTATTCCACCAATGAATGCACAAAATGTTTTGTTGAAGATGTGGAACTTTTTGCCTGAGGATATTTAAATAATGGATGTGGGTAGCTGCAAGGTTCATCACAATCTATGCAAAGTCACCTGGTTCTGTGATTATCTTCAGCAGCTTTTGCAGCCAACTCCAATATCTCAGCAGCTAAGTACTCCAGTACTGCAGCCATGTACACGGCCGCGCCTTCACCAGTACGAGATGAGTAGTTGCCGTTTTTGAGAATCCTATGGATTCTGCCCACAGGTAGTTTCAAACCTGCGCGAGAACTGCGAGTTTTGGTCTTTGCCCTCATCCTAGCTGGGCCGTTATCTGTAAAAGTTATTGTTTAATAAGTTTTCATAGGAAAATACAAGTTTGATTCAAATTGACGCTGAACCGAAATCTTGAACGTGACATATGAGACTAGAATAATACTCACCATTTCTGTTCACTGGCTTCACAGGCATGTTATGATTATTTAATTGTTAAACGATTTAATTTGAAGAGACGTTTCCGAAATTCCGATAGTTTTCGAGCACTCAATCGAAAAATAAAAAAAGAAATTCAAATAACGACCGACAAATCCCAGATTGATTTCATTGATTGTGAATTTGTGACACTTTTGCTGACAGTCAGATGGTGCAAATACGCGGGAAAATTCATGTTCGGATATTAAGTGGGATGATATTCTAAGTGCGATACAAACTGCTTTCTCTGCTGGATAACTCCAGTTGTGATTGTTCATGTATTCGGGTCTGCTTGATTCCCAACTGAAGAAAGCAAGTTTTCAAGATTCTTTTGATAGCGTTCATCATTATTCTGCCCTCGTCCCAATTTATTTGGGGTCAGCGCAACATGTCTTTCCATACTTCTCTATTAGTCGTCATCTCAGACTCTAGAATGACACAATGCACTAGAACGGGTAAGGGTAACCAACCGCAGCACAGTAATACTACAATGGATATGCCAAGGTCAAATCATTTATTTCAAATAGGCACATAAAAGGCACTTTTGACGATCAAAATTTACAAGAAATTAGAACTGACTCTAGTGGTCCCTTCCAAAAGGTAGTTTCTTATGAAGAAGAATGGGCTAGAATCTCCACTGTTAGACTGTTACTCTTTCAAGATGTTTTACAATATTTTATTATACATTATATAACTATATGTGAAGACGATGCACCTAGAATAAAAGTACTAAAATATACCACAATAGGCAAAAAGAATTAAAAATGTAGCAACGACAGAGAAAGGTAGAGAGTAGTATATTCTTTGTAAATTAAACACGCGAACTACATTACAACTATCCACCAAGGTTGCTCTAGATCCACGAACGTGTCCGCCACCGCCAACACTTCTATCTGAACAACGCATTATTTCCAATCTCCGAATTGCGATTTCGAATTTGATCCAATCCACAAAGTAAGCACGAAATCATGTCGTGAGTTATGTCAACTTGACACAGTGACAGTGACACTTGACAATGACATTTGCAATATTGCAATTGCAAACGTTTGTGTTTGCAATTCGCAACTCGCGTGTCGGTATTTGGATCTTGTAGAAAATAATTGATATAATTATAATAAAGAGGAGCATTAAGTAAAATTTACTTATATTTTAGGAATATCTTTCATCTAATAAGTAAACGGTTATCTTATATCCAATAACATAATAGTTCAATCCAGTGTTTATAGGTTAAGTACGTATTGATTGTAAGAGAGAATGAATAAAACCAGGCCATGGAACCGTGATAATCGAGATCGCAATATGCGAGGAGGCTTTAGAGGTGGTCGAGGGGGAAATAGAGGATGGTCAGGTAACCACAGAGGTTTTAAGGGTCAATGGGGTAGTTTCGATGGGCCAAGTGGTGGCAACAAGTTCCAAAATAATTATTCTGGGAACAAGGGTCAGTGGAAAAAGAGGGATTCCCCTGGAAAGCGACTATCTGAAGAAGATATTGGTGTTACAGAGTATATAAGCAAACATGTAGGATTTAATGGCATCATTAAATCAAGGTGAGATAGCCACAATATTGTACCTATTCAGTCAACTAATATAAGCAATCATCATCATAATCATCTGCCTAAACTGTTTCCCAACTAATATAAACAATAAAATTCAGTAAACTTATGGCTGTGTACATTCAGCAAACTAATAAGCTTAGTAGCAGGCTTGTATACAAATGGTATCCTATACTTGAGTATTTTTAAAATCATAAATATTATATATTCTGAAGCCCTTAATATGTACCAAACTAATTCTCTAACAGATATTCAGATTTCCAAGTATCAGAGATAAATGAACAGGGTGAGATAGCCAAGCTAACGTGCAAGAAACCACCGCACGCCCCAGAAGAGGATGCTGTCAGTGAGGATGAGGACCTTCTCCTCACAAAGTATAACCTGGAGATACTGCCAATGGAGACTTGGGATAAAATTAATACCTTGGCTGTGAGCAAAGATCCGGATCCTGACTGTGTTGAGGTAAAGTATTATGTAGTTGTGTTTAACTATAGCAGAAAATAGTTCATGAACTGCCATAAATGTGACCACGGGATATGGAAAGGATTCATTTGAACTCAGTATTCAGAATGCACATTAGTGACCTAACAAAGGGGACATAAAAATAAGTTACCTTTGTCAAGTCACTAATTGGATGAAGAGATATTATGAATGAAAGATCCGTCAGTCAGCATTGGTACAGGAAACAAAAAGCCTTCAAAACAGAATGGTACCTAGTTTGCGAGAGAACAACCTTCTTTTGAGAAATATTTGGCTATTTGTTACTTCATCAGGTCATTACCTCTTAGTTTTATTTTACAGATTGATATGGAGGGGGTAACAAAGGAGCAAAGAACTAAAATCCATGATTCTGTGAAAAAAGCATTTGGAGACAGCATAGTTGGCAGCACTGTTAATATCGACGACAAGAAACTGATGCGGTTCCAGAAGTTTAAGAAAGGAGGTGTGGTGATGATCTTTTATTGATGTTTTTTAAAATAATGAAAAAAAAACATTGTACAGCTCATGTGGTGGATTATGGTCTGCTTCCTCTCACAGAAAAGTGGCCTGTGTCTGAACATTGTAGGCTGGTTATGCTAAGCTTATGCTACCACGTTTTTGGGGTCAACCTGTGTCCAGCAATGACCTGTGATAGACTGCTGAATGCATTGTTGATGGGAAACCTCTTTATAATATGACCAAAATCACCACCATAGTTGTCATGAATGAAAAGTGGTTTTAGCTAACCTAGTTAATTTTAGCTAACAGACAAATGATATTTAAATATTTCATGATGTTCTTTTTCATGGTTTCTAAAGTGCGCATAGACAACAGAGTGAAGTGGATGTGGCCAGCTGAGTATGTGTATTTCATAGTACACAAGGAGAACTGTGATACAATGGACGCAGCTGTACGCATCGCGGAAAGAATAGGGGTGCAGTGAGTTTCAACTTTTTATTTACTTACTCTCCTATTCGCCACCAATTTATTTATATGGAAACAATGTTAGAGAAACTACAAAACTTCAAATTTTTGTAAATGCAAACAAAGCTCTGTTCAACTACCTTAAATACAAATTTGCAGCTTGCAGCTCCTACAATTTATATACTTTTGGACATGTTAATTAGGGAACTTAATGGCGCCCATAATATAGCACGCGCTGTTGGCTCGTTTTAAAAACTTTGTCTATTTTATTGTAAAACTGGTTAATGATTTCCTAATATTGGCGTTTAAGATCGATGGAGGTCATTTAAGATGAGATTTCTATAAGATCACCTGGAACATATCCATCGAACTATTCGATCTTTTATGAGGTAAAACTTCTGTCTGACGACTGGGCTAAATTATTATCTACAATCCGTGTGCCCGATGGGATATCCTATCGGCAAAAATGATGAACTTCCATTCAAACTTTCTTCCCCTTTGTGGAGCTCTATCGCAAACTATGCTCCACCTGCTATCCTGCCCCTAGCACCCAAAAAAGTGCACCCAAAGTGACCTCTTCGCTGCCACCGACGACGCTGAGGAAATGGCTAAGTTTTGGGCCAACAAAAAGTAAACTGTCCTGCCATCGACACAAAGAAGACGGGGGTGAATTAAAAAAAAAACCTAGTGCTCACTTTCAATATACAAGGAACGCATGAGCAAAATTTGAAGCTTTCAGACCTAGCGGTTTAGTTTGTGCGTTTTCTGTCATTGAATGAGTTTAAGAGTTTTATTAAGTAGATTATTTGTTTGGGCTAATAATAATGTGTTTAATATTTTCCCCAGCGTAAAGCCTTCCATGCTAGGCTACGCGGGCACGAAGGACCGCCGCGCCAAGACGTCGCAGTGGTTCAGCGCGCGGCGGCTCGACCCGCGCCGGTTCGTGGCCGCCACGCGCTATCTGAAGGACATACACGTTGGGAACTTCTGCTTCAAGAATACTAATCTTAAGCTCGGCATGCTTAAAGGGAACAGGTGGGATATACTGTCATAAACCTAGGAGTAATATATAATCCTAACTAGTCCTAACTTCCTAACTAATATTATAAATGCGAAAGTGAGTTTGTTTGTTACGCTTTCACGGTAAAATGGCTGAACGGATTTGGATGAAATTTGGCACATGGATAGATCATGACCTGGAGAAGGACATATGATACTTTTTGTCTTGGATCGCCGACGAAGTCGCGGGCAACAGCTATTACGTTATAATATACACAAACAGTTTGGCAGCGACTTCGTCCGCCCGTAAATATACCATATCTCGTGGGAATTTCGAAAAATCAGGCGTATTTTATATGACTGTATTGATGACGAAAGGTCAATGGGAAATAGTGAAAATATTGAAGGTGGCAAATGGATAAAGATCCTTTAATTTTGTCCTCTACTTTTGAGGCCTGTCACACTGTTGCTTGCTGCTGTTTCGGACCTACTTCTCCGTATGGCTGTTTTCGCTCATAACTCTTCCAGCTTGCGGTCCTTATGACGAAACCAGTTTCATTTAGGAATGCTTTGGGTGCAGGAAGCACAAATCTGGTCGTGGGATGGTAATGCTTGGGAGTGAGGCCTATTCCCAACAGTTGACGTCTAACGGCTGAATGATAATGATGATAATTAACAAGAACAATTACTATCCAACTAATATTATAAATGTGAAAGTTTGTGAGGATGGATGGATGCATGGATGGATGGATGGATGTTAGTTACTCTGTCACTCACTAACGGCTTAACGAATTTAGATGAAATTTGGCACACAGGTAGCTTATGACCTGGATTAACATATAGGATACATACACACAACACATAGGACTTTTTATCCCGGTAGTGCGTTCCCATGGGATAATTTACGATCTCCACGCGGGCGAAGCCGCGGGCAAAAGGTAGTAATTTATAACTGTAGGAAATAAATAAGGAATTTGGAACTTGAATGAAATATATTGTTAAATAGCTGACCCGACAGCCATTGTCCTGTCCAAATTTCAATAATTTATTAAACAATCCCATACAAATTAGGACACTCAGTTTTTACCTAGTTTGAAAGTTTCCAATTTTTCTTTCCATAAAAACCTAATTCGGACTACATATTAAAAACATTTTAAAACAAAAAAATTGCTAAATCGGTCCAGCTGTTCTCAAGTGACTGAAGTCAAGTGACTCAAGAGCTTACCAATAAACAGCATTTCATTTTTATTTATTTAGATATAAAGAGGCGTTAAACCATAGACAGTAACATACACTTAAATGTGCCAAAGACAGATATGGAGACTTCTTTGTATATATGTTTGCGGCCAATTTGAACAATAACTGTCTTCCTAGATTCCGCATAGCTCTCCGCAACGTGACAGCTCCCGACGAGCTGATAGACGCAGCCTGCAAGCACTTACAGGAGCACGGCTTCATCAACTACTACGGACTGCAACGCTTCGGCTCGCGGATCGACACGCCTACCTATAACATAGGCTTGAAGCTGCTGCAGGGGAATTTTAAAGAGGTATTTAACTGGTTTATTGTTGATTTTAGCATATAAATGTAGAATATCGCGTTTACTTATACAAAGTAAAGAAGTAAATTGCGACACCTGTAAGCCTGCCTGTAATAAACGAGAAGCCTTTCTGTTCCGTGCCAAGGATTAAACGACACTTAATTTATTTGCTGCGAGGGTTTGTGGGAGATTACAACAAGAGCATCAATACAATCTCCTTTATCACGTATCCCATTGTTTTTCACGACCGCCTATTATTATATTCTGTGCCCGAATAGGGTCTACAACGGCTCTTAGCTCTAAGCCTTATGTTTACATATTTTTTTACCTTATGGAACGCAAATAAACGAATATGAATATGAATATTTTCAGCAGTGGCATAATGTTAATGCGATAAACATAAATGTATTTTTTTTGGATTTTCTTTAAATATACGCGTGCCCTGGGGGTTACGTGTCTGATCAAACCTGCCCTCTGGTGCTGAAGGATTAAGGTGAGGTTGCGATACTTTTTTCACTACTCGTGCTCAAAAATTCCGTCATTGTAGCGTATCAGAGTGGGGATAAAATAGCATATTT
The DNA here is from genome assembly GCA_917490735.1 of Dryobotodes eremita. Classification (NCBI taxonomy): domain Eukaryota; kingdom Metazoa; phylum Arthropoda; class Insecta; order Lepidoptera; family Noctuidae; genus Dryobotodes; species Dryobotodes eremita. The sequence goes on from OU823244.1 coordinate 24,209,912, forward strand.
TCCTCTAGGGGAAAAAGTATTTAACTTTTAAAATTTTTGGCTGTTACCAAAGAGCCTACAAAAACGAAAAAATCTTTATTCATAAGTAAAATAATCGTTTGTAAAGAGTCGACTTATGACTGTTTCATAAAAAAGAAGAACATTTTATTTTTGACACTGGAACTACACACATCAAAAAAGTCTAAGCAACATGTAAGGTTTTGAACTTTGGAACGATTTTTACTATTGTAATATATTTATATTTCTTTTATAAATAAGTAATACCTAAGCATTTTTTTGATGCATTAGTGACTAAAGGAACAAAATTCTTCATTCAATTGTATAATTAACAATATGTGTACCGTAACATACGTAATATAAAATAAAGTTAAAACGAATTTAAACTTTTCATGTTTTACAAAATTAAATACTGACATTTTTTTTAAATTATTTGGTAATTCAACACAAAGTGTGACCGCCTCTGTTGTTTAAAACTTGTCGGCAACGATTTTTCATTGAATTTATAAGATTTTTTATCTGATCCTGCGGCAATCGCTCCCAATGGAATTTTAACAAGTCTATCAGTTGTTGGGTTGTCGACACTCCGTCCAGGTTCTCTAGAACACGACTCAGGAGCATGTCCCATGCTTGCTCGTTGGGATTGAGGTCTGGCGATTGTGCAGGCCACGGAAAAACCCGGATGTTTTCCATTGCCAAGTACTCTCAGCTCCTCGAGCTGTGTGCGAACGCGCATTCTCATGAATCAGAGTGAGATCTGAGCCAAGACTTTGTGCAAATGGGTGAACACAAGGCCCGAGGACATCTTCAACGTAACTATCAGCGTTCATATTGCCATCTATAAAAACTGTCTCGGTTCGTCTGTTCTTCATAATACCCGCCCATACCATCACTGTGGAGCCACTGTAAGGGTGCACTTCCTGGACGCATCTCAACCCTTTCAGCATTTCCGGGACGACGATACACTCTTACTCTTCTTGTATCAGGCCTAAATCCAAACCGGGACTAATCGCAAAATAAAAGTTTTGCCCATTACTCCTGGGTCCATGTCAAGTCTTCCATACGGGGTCGTTAGTTAAGATGGGCGTACCTCAAGGTTCAATTCTTGGCCCTTTCCTATTTCTAGTTTATATTAATGACCTTCCTTACATAATGGCTAACTTATCGGATATAATTTTATTCGCTGATGACACTTCTCTAATTTTTAAAATAGATAGAAAAGATACGGATGTCTTACATGTCAACGATAGTCTGGCGGTTCTTTCGAAATGGTTCGCAGCTAATAATCTTTTACTTAATGCGAACAAAACTAAATGTCTTAAGTTTTCATTACCAAATGTACCCCAAGTGGGTCTAAATTTAAAACTTGATGGCAAGAAACTAGATGTTATTACGGAAAATTACTTTAGATTCACAATTGCAATGGGGCGCCACATTAGAGCTCTTTCAGGTATTTTAAGTACAGCTGCATATGCAGTAAGAAAAATAAGGCAGTTGTCTGATATAGCCACAGCTAGGTTAGTATACTTTGCTTATTTCCACAGTATTATGTCTTATGGCGTTCTGTTGTGGGTATCGGCAGCTGATGTAGATTCAATTTTCATTTTGCAAAAGAGAACAATCTGCGCGATCTATAATATGGGTCCTCGTGAGTCTCTTAGAAACAATTTCAGAGAAATTGATATACTAACTTTACCTTCTCTCTATATCTTAGAAAGTATTTTGTATGTTCGCAAAAACTTAGGACTTTTTAAAATAAGAAGCGATTTCCATAATATAAATACACGTAGCAAAAATGAAATTGTGATACCCAAATTTAGATTAACTAAAACAAGCAAGTCATTTCTTATAAACAGTATCCGCTTTTATAACAGTTGCCAAAGTCAGTTACAGAACTTAGCGATGGAAAGTTCAAAACCCACATCAAACGTATCATTATCAAAAATGCATATTATAAGATTAAAGACTATGTTGAAGACAAGGAAGTTTGGCAATAATTCCTTCTGCACATGTGGCTTCCCTGGTACTTCATTAACGGCACCACTATGTAAGGGTCTATTAACTGCTCCCAAATTACGAAATTAATTTAAAAAAAAAAGGTTTTTTTTTTTGTTTTTTTTTTTTACTTTCTTCTTTGACATAATCTTCACATTATTTGACATTATATGCCTCTAACTCTTATTTCAACTCTACTTATGGCTTTTGTAAACATTTTCTGTAACTATTTTTTGTGAATGTGAGAACGTTGTAGGCCTAACTTGTAGACTGTAGATTAGTAGACCTTTTTATATTTTATATTTTTATATTTTATTGAGTGCCTGTTACTTGTTGTCAGGCCTACATTGTCCTCCCATTATCAACCCTGTAATTTGAAACATTGTAAAAGCCCCTTATTTTTAAAAGAGTAACCGTGGAGTTTCTTGCCGGCTCTTCTCCATAGGAAACAACCAATTGGAACCGTGCACCTAGCTTCTGACGTTTCATAAGTGCCCATGTTGGTTTATGTGAAATAAAATATTTTGATTTTGATTTTGATACACCATTCGTTTCGACAGGCGCGATTCCCATGGCGTATAGGTGGACACCTAATTGGGCATCGTGCTCGTAGGCCGTATTCTTGCCGCATATTTCACACGGTTTGGTGGCTAACAACAACATCACTTGCGAATTGTAGCTTTAAACCTGTCGCCCGGGCGGGTAACATCGGCTGACGTCTTGCAGTCTTGTATGTACCGGTCCTGTCGAGCAGTTGTACTCCTTCCACGTCCTGGGTGCTGCTCAGCAGGATCCCCTGTATTAAAGTAACGCTGCCAAAGACGACAAATCACGCTCCTATTGACACCAAAATGTCGAGATACCTGGGACTGATTTCTTCCCGCTTGTAGTATTCCTACAGCTCTCTGGATTTCAACAGCAATCAAATGGCGTCGCTACATGACATAAAAAATGACTCACTACTCAATTTTGTCACAAACTGTATATCTCAAAATGATAAAATTAAGTGAGATAAATATCAAATTTCTCAAGCAACGAAAACACATGAAATCGGGAAAAAATAATTAGCTTTAATTTTAATGAAAACAAAACACAATCGAAAAGTTTCTATTTTTAAAATCAGTCAGTGTATGTTTCCGAGAACAAAAAGATTGTATATCTACTTTGTTAAGAAAAAGATAAAGTATCAAAGTCAAAGTCAAAGTCAAATCATTTATTTCAAATATGCACATAAAAGGCACTTTTGAACGTCAAAATTTACAAAAAAATAGAATTGATTCTAGTTGCCCCTTCCAAAAGGTAGTTTCGTATGGAGAAGAATGGGCAAGAAACTCCACCGTTACTCTTTTAATTTTTTTTACAATATTATGTAAGTTCACATTAATTATGTAATCATATGTGAAGACGATGCACCTAGAATAAAGTTACTATACCACAATAGGTAAAAAGAATTAAATATAATGCAAAGGCAGGTAAATTAATTATGTGATAGATACATCGTGCTCACATATTTACAAATATTGAAAAGTAGAGATGATGTTTCCAAAATTTTAACAAGTAGTAATTTAGTGTGTGAGTTAAAGTAGGTAAGTACATAATGTAACAATCAATGTCATAAAAATTATAAATTATACAATTAAATTAGCAACCAGTTTGATTTTGTCTACACTCTAGATTGTCCTATGGAGCAGGACCAGCATGTTTCCAAGCATTCTTATCTAGGATATTGTTACTGTTGTTTAGGTTCACTATTGTGTGTACGGGTAACTTGTTTTGAAAATCACAAATGCGTCTGTCTTCAATGGTGTTTATTAGGGACTAACTTGGTGATTCTTACGCAGCTACTTAAATACATGAAATGAAGCTAATCGACGCAACATACCGCCCACCAAAGGGACAAGAAGGCCCTTTAAAATAATGCTTAGTGGACTGTATACACATATTAAAATTAAACTTGATGCAGTATGTAACGTTTCCCATTATCCAACTTCAAACATAAATTATTATAAGTACGTTCTTATTAATGTGCAATAAAGTTAAATTATAACAATACGAACAGACATTACATAATGCCTACATGCAAAATTGAAATGAGGTTTGACAAAGTAATACAATCAGTTATTACAATAATAGTTAACAATCAGTTAGTGTCAACAGGTAGGGGACATAGTTTCGTGACAGATCTCTTTACAATGCTGTTGCCAGATTTAACGCTATACACTCGTGTGAGTCCATCATGACCGGGATGCGTGCCTACAATTCGACCTAGTAACCATTTTCCTGCTGGTAATCCATCAGTTTTGATTAGAACTATGTCACCAACAGTGAATTCTTGTTTCTTCTTATATCAGATAGGACGCTGTTGTAGACTTGTTAAATATTCGGCTTGCCATCGTCGCCAGATGTCGCCTACGAGTCTTTGAGTGTATTGCCATCGTGTTAAGTTATGAATCTTTGTGTCTTTAAAATCTGGTGAGGGCACGACAATTGGGGCTTCATGTATCAAGAAATGACCAGGCGTGAGGGGTTCTATAGAATCTGCATCTGAGTCATCAATAGGACACAGAGGTCGTGAATTAAGACACGCCTCGATTTGGCACAATATTGTTGTCATTTCTTCGAAAGTCAGATATGTTGTCAACACCCGTTTCAGATGAGTCTTCAGGGACTTTACACCAGCCTCCCAGAGGCCACCAAAGTTAGGACTGTAAGCTGGTATAAAATGCCATTGTGTACCTTCCAAAGCTAACTTGTGTGCAATGTGTTTCTCAAAATTCAAGTTAGCTTCTTGCCATGCTGCGGCTAGATCCTTTTCTGCACCAACAAAGTTTCTCCCTTGGTCGCTCCACATGTGGTTGCATTTACCTCTTCTTGATACAAAGCGTTTGTATGCAGCAATAAATCCTTCTGATGTAAGGTCTCCTACCAGTTCAAGATGTATTGCCTTTGTAGACATACAAACAAATAAAGCAATGTACGCCTTTTGAGTTTTCATGCCTCTTCCCCTTGACACCAATATTTGGAATGGACCAGCATAATCCACGCCGCTGTGTAGAAAGGCTCTAGTAGGGGTAACTCTTTCCCTCGGCAGATCTCCCATGATCTGAGTTCGTACACTAGCTCTTTGCTTTGCACACACTAAACATTTACGATTGAAGTTTTTTATTAATCCCTTAGCTCGAATGATCCAATATTTAGAGCGTAAAACGCACAGCAGTGTGAAATGGGCGGGAGTATATTCCGACGTGTACGGGTTGGATTGCGGTGTGAGGCAGGGGGGGTTAACATCACCCCGCTTGTTCAACCTTTACATGAACCAGCTGATCGGCGAGCTCAGCAGTGCTAATGTGGGTTGCTCAATAGGCGGAGTGCCTATTAATAACATCAGCTATGCGGATGATATGGTGCTGCTGAGCCCGTCGGTTGGGGGGCTGCGGAAACTCCTGCGCATTTGTGAGACATATGCTGGGACTCATGGGCTCAGGTACAACCCTAAAAAGAGTGAGTACATGATTTTCAAAGCTGGTACCAAATGTTTGTCTTTTATACCTCCGATCACTCTTTGCGGTGCTAGTCTGAATAGGGTTACCCATTTTAAGTACCTAGGCCACTGGGTCACAGATAACTTGTCTGACAATGAGGACATCGAGCGGGAACGTAGGGCGCTGTCGGTTCGCTGTAACATGTTGGCACGTAGGTTTTCACGCTGTACTGAACAAGTAAAGGTGACCTTATTTAAAGCCTATTGTCAGTCTTTTTATACGTGCAGCCTATGGACCAACTATGTGCAGCGAGCATACGGTGCCATGCGCGTACAGTACAACAATGCGTTTAGGGTGCTGTTAGGGCTGCCGCGGTTTTGCAGCGCTTCTACTATGTTCGCGCAGGCGCAAACCGATGACTTTTATGCTATTATTAGGAAGCGGAGCGCCTCGCTACTAAGTCGGTTCCGACGCAGCTCTAACAGTATCCTGAGCGTATTGTCCGAGCGGTGGGACTCGGTGGTGTTGGAGAGGTGGATGCACCTGCATGCCAGTTCGTCACCATTTATTAAGTAATTATTGTTTTATTGTTTTATCATTGTAATATATTTAATCGAATGAATTTTGACCTAATAACTAAAGTTTTAATTTTAATGTGTAATATTTAAATTTTTTATATAATGTGTTTTATTTTGAGTGCAACGTTTTTATATTTTTTATATTTCTATGTAGTTTGTATTTTGTTGTGATTAATATGGGAATAATTTCCTGAAATAAAATTATTATTATTATTATTATTATTATTAACTGAACACCACCGTGCAGTGTTTGAGCATGAGCATCTGCTATGAGTAAGGGAATTAAATTGTTGTTATGTCCTAATATTATAGGATGTTTGCTATTTTCGTCTAACCTTGCATGTCGAAGACGACCGCCCACCCTGAGGATACCATCTTGGTCTAAGTATGGGGTAAGCGATTTAATATTACTATTTTTCTTCACATTTTTATTCATTTTTAATCTGTTAATTTCATCTGCAAATTCGTCCCTTTGTACTAGATAAATGCATTTTATCAATGATGTATGTAGTTCTTCTGTTGTTAAACTTCTGCAATTTTCGTATGTATCCAATTTTCTTATGTAATTTACAAATCGTCGACAGTATGTGATAACCTTTAATAATTCTTGTAAGTTATCAAATTGCTTAAATTTTGCTGTGAAATTATTTTCTTCTTCATCTTGAATTTTAATATTTATTTGTATGTTATCCTTTTTCTGTTCCAGGTCAGTGACAATTACATCAGGCTGTTTTAATTTTATTTTCCTTTCAGATAACCATTTTGGACCATTCCACCATAACTCTGACTGTTTCAGTTCAGCAAGTAACATGCCTCTCGACGCAATGTCTGCAGGATTGTCTTCTGATGCAACGTGGTACCATTGGTTGTTATTGAGATTTTCAGTGATTTCAGCGACTCGATTGGCTACAAATGTTTTCCATCTGTGTGGTTCTCCGGATAGCCATGCAATAACGATTGTAGAATCCGTCCACGCAAACATTTGTGTTGTTGATATTCTCATAGCTTTTCCAATTTGATTTAATAATCGTGAAAGAAGTAATGATCCAGAAAGCTCCAAACGTGGTAACGATACAGTTTTTAGTGGCGCGAGTCTTGTCCTCGCTGCTATTAGTTTTGATGTAATATGGCCGTCTTGAGATTCGATTCTTAAGTATGCAACGGCTGCATAAGCCTTCATAGACGCATCGCTGAAGCCATGAATTTGTACATTGTTTATTTCTATGCTATAGGTACCAAGCCAACGATCAATGTAAATATTGTTTACATTTCTGAATTCTTCACGAATAGTCATCCATTCTTCTTGTAGTTCGGGGCTTATTGTGTCATCCCAATCGACCTTTTTCAGCCACAGCCTTTGTATAAATATCTTAACCATTACTACACTTGGGGCAATCCATCCCAAGGGATCGAATAGTCTTTGAATGTCTGACAAGATTGTTCTTTTTGTAATATTGTCAGAAGTTGTTGGTAGTTTCAATTGGTATTGAAATTGGTCTGTTCCCAAATTCCAAATCAAACCTAGTGCTTTTACAGTGCCGTCCATTTTGTTTATCTCTAGGTGTGCAACAGAACTTCGTTTGTTTGTGTCAATGGATTTCATAAATTGCGGACAATTAGATGACCACTTCGAGAGTGTGAATCCACCCTTCTTCAATATGTGAGATACTTCTTTTGCAGATGTTATGGCTTGATCTGTTGTATCTTCACCCGCTAACAGATCGTCAACGAGAAAATTTTCTTTAATGATTTTGACTGCATTCGGGTAATATTTTCCTTCATCATCAGCAACTTGATGGAGTGTTTTCACCGCGAGATAGGGTGCTGATGCTGTTCCGAATGTAACGCGAAGCAAGCGATATTCACTAATGTTGTCATGTTCCTCATCTCGCCACAGAATACGCTGATACTTATTGGCGTCTTCTGGGTAAACACATATTTGCAGGTACATTTTTGTTATATCGCTGGCGTAACAAACACGTTTCATTCTCCATCTCATGATAATATTTCTGAGATCTTCCTGAAGCTGAGGACCAACCATCAACTCATCGTTGAGTGAGACTTGATTTAAACCTTTCGCTGATGCGTCAAAGACCACGCGAGTCTTCGATGTTTCTTTATCTTCTCGGACGACGGCATGGTGAGGTAAGTATACAACTCTTTCATTTATGACTTCCCTTTCAGGTATTGCTTCCATATAGTTTAAATTTAAATATTGTCTCATTACTTTCTTGTAATTTTCTTTCAGGTTGGGTGTTCTTCTAAATTTTCTTTCCAATTGTAGCAGTCTGTTTCTGGCTATTACTCTTGTGTTTTCTTCTAGACATGTTGGATGTGGTGTTTTTAAAGGTAACTTCACCATGTATCTTCCTTCTTCGGTCCGTGTGTGTGTTTCTTCATAAATTGTTTCACACAATTTTTCTTCTTTTGTTAGGTTTCTTTTGCTTTCTGTGTCTATTTCCCACAGAGATTTAAGCATGATATCCATGTCTACTTGGTGATGAAGAACAAGAGCAGAATCTTCTTGTGACCTTGTATTTATTTCACCGAAGAGAATCCATCCAAGGTATGTTTTTTGTGCACTTGGTGTACCCGGTGGACCCTTGATAAGTTTTTCTTGTACGATTTGAGAGTATTGTTTGACACCTAGAAGTAAGTCTATAGGGCCTGGTGTGTCGTAGTTCGAGTCAGCCAGGTTGAGTCCTTCTAAATGTGGCCAGTTATCAGCAGTAATTGTTTTAGGAGATAGCTTAGTGGTAAGTTGTTTGGACATGACGAATGCTTCGACATCTATCTTAAAGTTTGTGTTCCAGCGGGAACCGATTTGTAGCTGTACCACGTGGTTTACGTTTGTCTTCGTTGAACCCACTCCAATGATACTTCCTCTCGTTGATCGTTTAGTCAGATTGAGCATTTGAGTCGCTTTCTCACTAATAAGTGCTATCTGCGAACCTTGGTCCACTAATGCGCGTAGTACAACAGTGTGATTTTGCTCGTTTCGTACTGGCACTGTTGCCGTAGCTAATAGTGCTATGCCTTGTTTAGTACTGTGGTGTGAGGCGACCGTTGTATTGACACTAACTTCCTTTTGTTCTTCTACATTGTTTTGAGCAGTCTTCGGTTGCGTGGAGGTCTCTTGTACCGAAGTCTCAGGTTCTTTGTTGAGATGTAGAAGGCTATGATGACGCCTTTTGCATATACGACAGGACACTGGTAGTCTACACTTTCTCGATGAATGTCCTGGTACTAAACAGTTGTAGCATAGGTTGTTCGTTTTTACATAATTAACTCGTTCAATAGGTTGCAGTTTTGTGAATTCTTTACAGTGGCATAACGTGTGATTTTCATTGCACAGAACACATGTTTTTCCTGACGGTGATAATGAAGTACTTGAGATATGAACAGCACGCTCTTTTATTGTTTTATTTTGTATTCCTGGTGTCACAAGTTCCAGTGTTCGATATGTGGATTGAAGAAACCTTTTCAGATCACTCCATTTGGGTAAGTCATCGGCATTTTCTTTGTATGCGTATTTTTCCCAATCCTTGTGTGACTCAGGGTCCAATTTCTGAACTACTAGAAATATAATTATAGGATCCCATGAATCTAAGCTTAGATCTAAGTTTTCAAGGTTATTTAAACAGTCTGTCGTGGTGTCCAATAAACCTTTAATTAGATTAGGTGATTGAGAACTCATTTTCTTTTGATAGACTAACTGTTTTAACACTGAGTTTATGATCAAACGTTTATTTCCATATCTAGTTTTTAAAATGTCCCAAGCTTGTTCATAATTTTTCTGTGTTACCTGGATATGTTTCAATAAGGTCTCTGCTTCTCCAGTAACACTGCACTTCAAATAATGTAACTTTTGTACGTCACTAATACTTGTGTTCGTATGCACTAACGATGTAAACAAATCTTGAAACGTAGGCCATTCTTCATATTTTCCACTAAAAGATGGCAGCTGTATTCGAGGTAACCTCACAAGCGCATTTTGTTGATCAGGATTGGTCGCGACACTGGTATTATGTTGCGATGACGTCGTCGGCGATGTTGTATTCTGTTCATTCAACATATCACGTAAATCAGCCAACAAAATAAGATACAAGTCTTCATAAATATAAAACTCCTCATTAGAAAAATATGGTAATATTGCCTTTTGTTCCTTCGGCGTTATTTTTACCAAAGAAATGATGAGCGTTTTTGAAAGTAGACCAATAATCTTCTATTGCCTTTATACGGGTTTCGATATATCCTTTAGTTAATCGTGATTTCGAGCATTTCTTGAGATTAACTTGAGTTTTTTGCAGTAATGAAGCAGTATCTTCCAATATATTTAATAATTCCTTTGTATTAGTCATTGTTACAAATCCTTATCGCTCAGGAATGCGGTGTCCTTTTGTTCTCGCGAGCCGGCCGCTCGACACGTGCGCTCAGGTAACTGGTAATTGATCCGGCGAGATATCGACCATATGTTACTGTTGTTTAGGTTCACTATTGTGTGTACGGGTAACTTGTTTTGAAAATCACAAATGCGTCTGTCTTCAATGGTGTTTATTAGGGACTAACTTGATGATTCTTACGCAGCTACTTAAATACATGAAATGAAGCTAATCGACGCAACAGATATAATCCTCTAATTTGTAATATGCTTGTTTACAAAGTGTACTTTTTATATGAGTTTTAAATTTTCTTTCATTTAATTGCAATATATCACAAGGTATTTTGTTGTAGCACTTAACACAGTACCCCATAAAAGATGTATGTACTTTAGATAATCTAAAAAATGGTTGTTCTATTTTATCTTTATTTCTAGTATTAAAATTATGTCTATCACTTATATTATTAAAAAGATGTAGATTTTTTCTTACATACATAATATTTTCATAAATGAATTGACAAGGTACCGTCATAATATTAATCTTTTTAAATAGTTCCCTAAGAGATTCACGACGACATAGATTGTAAATGGCCCTGACAGCTCTCTTTTGCAAAATGAAAATGGATTCAATGTCAGCAGCCCGACCCCACAGTAAAATGCCATATGACATAATGCTGTGGAAGTAGCTAAAATAGACCAAAGGCGCGGTTTCTACATCTGTTAACTGTCTTATCTTCTTAACAGCATAAGCGGCCGAGCTTAACCGCCCCGCAAGAGATGTTATATGGGGTCCCCATTGTAATTTCTCGTCTAGCGTGATTCCCAGGAAAACCGTCCGATTAATAAATTCTAGTTTTTCTCCATTCAATATGATGTCACATTCGCAACTTCTAACATTAGGTGATTTAAATCTAATGCATTTGGTTTTTTTTTCATTTAGTACCAAATTATTTACCATAAACCAGTCTTGGACCTGAAGAATAGAGTTATTCACATCGTCAAGATTTTGTGACCGTCGGTCTACTTTAAAGATCAATGATGTGTCATCTGCAAATAACACCATCTTCGGTTGATTCTGCAGTAATTGGGGTAAATCGTTAATGTAAACTAAAAAGAGGAATGGACCCAATATCGAACCTTGAGGAACGCCCAGTGTCATTTCAGACCCTAATGAGTTCATGCCGTTTACTTGAACTTTAACCTTTCTATTTTTCAGGTATGACCTTAGTAGATCAAGAGCTGTATTCCTAATCCCATAGTGCTCTAGTTTCAGCAGAAGTGTCTCATGGTTTACACAATCGAACGCCTTAGAGAGGTCGCAAAAGATTCCAATGGCATCCTGTGCTCCTTCCCAGGCGTTAAAAATGTTCTTTAGTAGGGTGACACCAGCGTCAGTGGTACAACGCCCTTTGGTGAAACCGTACTGTTGTTCATGAAAGATGGAATTTTTATTAAAGTGACGTAACATTTGATTAAGCATTATCTTTTCAAACACCTTACTGAGAACTGGCAGAATCGACAGTATCAATTAATAAAACATGCACTTTCTGTAAATAACGCGAGTTGCTTAACTTTTTTGATGTGTGTATGTGCGGCGATCTCTTCGGTAGAATGCGTGCATTGCGTTGCGGCTACAGAAGAAATTAAAAAAAAATACATTGGCGCGAAATCTAGATTTTTTCTCTAATTAGAAATTGAATTGGTGACCGTAATTTATTATTTAATATTGTATTGCATTGTTTTATTTTCTCGCAATCGTAGTGAAAAGTAGAGTGTAACACACGGCGCTAAAAACCCATCTACTATTAACTTCTTTAAACTTCTGTAAACCTAGCGAAATGTAAATGCATAAAAATATATTTTGTGAAAATTGAACATGCGGTCAAGTGTTGTGTGAAGACAGAAACGTGAATATAAAAAAAAAACATAAAAATGACAATAAATCGTTATTTAAAACGTGTACCTTGAAGAGATTCTATCATGAAACCATGTAAAAGTGGTATCAAAAGATAAGGCTGATTGTTTTTTAGGGCATGTTGCGAACTCATTTTATAATTTCGTTATTATTTTTACATAAAATATATACGAAATCTAGCAGTTCAAGCAATCACACCGGCCGATCAGTGTGCCGAGATGCATCACAAGAGGGCCTTAAGGCATTGGTTCAAGACTACAAGGTTTTGATTGTTACCCCGCGTTTTAATCAAAAGCGACCGTCGCGCGAGGACTCGATCGTTTGTATGAATTTTGACGTACAAATGCGACTCTATTGATCGCGCGACTTAAGTGGTTATATTCATATAAAAGAGCGCGAGTATAGTTTTTGGTTAGGGCGCGGCCTTATTTCTTATTTGTTTTGTTTGTTAATTTCGTGTATGTAAATAAGTCTGTTTTATTGAAATTTAACTGTGCAATAACTTGGATTTATGTCTGTTATAATGTACATGTGTTTCCCAAATCAAAAGAAGTCAGTTACAAGTACCATCCCTCCGTTCCAGGCCATCGACATGATCCTGCAGTACCGCGAGGGCCCGCTGGAGCAGGCGCTGCGCACGTACCGCGAGAGTGGCGCGGGCGCGGCCGCCAAGCTGCTGCCGCGCCGCACGGCCGCGCACAGCGAGGCGCGCCTCATCCGCGCACTCGCCGACGCGCCCAACGACCTGCTGGGCGCCTTGGGGAAGGTGCGCTAATAATACTAATATTTTTATAATTATATTGTGGTCCTAGCACTTTGCCAACGACCTCGTCCTCGCTACATGCACATGAATAAATAACCGAGCAGAATGAAAGCTTCCTAGCAGAGTTCAAAATTCTTACCTACTTTCCATAAGGCTGTCAATCGGTTGTTGAAAATAAAAATACCGGGATTCGTTAATGAGCACGGGCGGACGGACGGATGGACAGACGGACGGACGGACGGACAGGCACTGTGACTGAAGTGATCCCATAAGATTTCCGTTTTCCAATTTTGGTACGGATTAGGGTAGTTTTGAAAGACGAAACGTTTTATTAAGTTAACAGTTTGTTTAAAATTAAGTAAATTAGCACACAAAACCAAAGTAAGTTACGTAGGTAAGTATATTTTATTGAAAGACATAAAAAATAAAAACTAAGTATCTTAATCTATATATTTCTACAAATTTCCAGCCCTCAATATTTTTTTGTTTCTATTTTGCTTGTTTTTTAGTATTTTTTATTGTTTCGTTTTATCGTATGATGAGAATTCTAAACCTAATTAATATTAATTAACCTAATATTTAGTATACTACCAATATAAAACTAAACGTCCGAGCGGGCACTGGTATTCGCCCCGCTACCTAATCGGCGACAGGTCACGCACACATAACTGTGTGTGTAGTAAGTAGTGTACTCGCGTACGGCGTTAGTTTGAAGCTTTCATTCTGCTCGGTTTTTTTATTCATGTGCTATGTGAATTCAATAGGAATGTCTAAAAATCCGACTGTATTCCTTGTCAACATCATAAAATGATTGGATGGCAAACAAGATGATAACCCTCTTGTTAGTAAGTGATTACCGTCGCCTAATGATATCTGCAGTACCAGAGTTATCGCAAATTCGGTGCCATTCCATAGAATAAGTTGAAATGTCTCATGTGCCTGTAATTACTCTGGCACTCATAAAAGGATAAAGAATTATTGTAAATTGAGGAGTAGAATCTAGAGTCGTTACCGTGCGATGACCAAATCAAAGTTTTTAAATTAGGTAGTATTTTTGAGGCTCGTTAACCACCCCTTTGTTACGCTGTTGCTGCGTTATTTCAAGAACTTAATGTTCATTATAGAAAAATCTTTTTTTTTTTAAGTAGACGCATTTCCAGTCCGCGCCGTTTGTTTTAGTGAAAACGTTTGGTCACAACTGTAACAATCCTTAGTCAGTGCTAGCGCTTTGCCAGTTACTATCACGCTAAGCTTGTTCTATCCCAACTCATGTAAGGTGGTCACATTCACATCAAGCTAAGCCGACTTAATGATGGTATTCTCTAACTCAGCCCAGTGTAGCGAGCACGGTTTCGTGGATAGCGAGCGAAGCGAGCCCCCCACAAGTTAAGCAAGTGCAACACACAAGCATATTCTTTAATCGAGCGAGCATAGCGAGCTCACCTACGCGACTATTCAGCTTTCACATCAGAAAAGCAAGCGGAGCCTACTCTCGAGACAAGCGAGCGAAACGAGCCCACTTTCGCAACAAGTGAACGGAGCGCGGTTACTAAGCTGGCTTATGAGCGTAATGGGTGGCGCTCACTAGTGTTCGCTTCGTTGGGTCGTCGTTAAAGTACGTTCGCTAAACTCGCTTTTCTTGTAATGGGGGCTCGCTTTGCTCGCTGTTCACATGTGAAAGCGTGCTCTACCCACTCGTGGGGTAGTTGAGCTCACTCCGGTCGCTTGTTTTGTCAGTGGGTTTGCTCCACGTGCTGGTCTTGAGATGGGAGCTCGCTTTGCTCAGTCGTAGGGTCATAGGGCTCGCTTCGCTCGCTCGGCAAGAAACTGTGATCGCTACATAATTACTTGCACGTTGACATGGCGCCACCGATTGACGTCCGTCGACATGACGATTTTTGATATTTTTTTTAAAGTTTTCCGGCTTTTTCATTCGTTCATAACTAGACTTTTATTGTGTTCTTTACGATCTTTCAGATCAGATTACGTTCAGATATACACCCGATATGAGACATCTGAAATTATTTTACTATTATCAGTTTCATATTCATTTTTAACCCTATGTCTGTTGTTACCAATATATCTGTTGTTTCTCTTTAGGTCCTGGTAGTGCTTTGTCAACTCTTGACAACGACACTAGAATCACTGTTCTAGCTAAACACGTTTTTGCGCTAAACGAATTGGAATTTCGACACATAGTAAAAAATAAATTGCGCATGCAAGTCACACTGCGAGTACATGCGTACTCGCAGTGTGACATCATAGGCAAATTATATCCAGCCCGTAATTGATATAAATATGACCTATCTTTTTAATGCTCAACCGTTACTCGAGCACTAAAAGTCTCGTACTTATTAGCGGTCGAATCTTACATGTTTTTGTCGTTCAGAAATATTAAACTTACCACCAGTACACATTGTTGCGATGTGTACTGGTACTGGTGCAATATAATATTTTATTTGTAAAACAATCCGTTTTAAGAGTAAGTAGGAACTGTAACGGTACGGTTACTTTTGACGCCAAGAAATGTAAAATAAAATAATTTGACTCTTATAGTCTGAAAGGACTGGTACGCAAAATCATGATTTATTTAAAAAAAAATGTTGTTATAATGAGCTTTCGGTCGCTTCCTATATCTATCCCTTTCCGTCCCACAATGATTAATTCGCAGAGGAGGGTTTATTGGGTAACCTTTAATTAGCAGAGGAGGGACCGTAGATGGACATCGGGCACCAGACCTGATGACGATATACTCTGTCTTTTTGGTGTTTTATATCAACCCATGAGACTCCGCGTACGACTCAAACACAGCCAGTAACTATCGGAGACCATTGAGGTAGCCAGCCGCACCATGTCGTCCACGTGACTCAGATTATTAAAACAAACACCATCCACATAGCAGCAGACACGCATGCTGCTGAGTCGCTCGACCAAGGCATTCACATAGAGACCGAAAAGCATGGGCGAGGACAGTCCCCCCTGTCTCACCCCACACTCCGGCCTGTATGGCTTCGAAAAATCCCTTACCCATCTCACCCGAGTCTCTTGGTGTAGGTACCGATAATTGAGGAGAGATGCGAGCTCTGGCGGCAGTGTTGTGTCTCTTGGCTTCTGCCAGAATAAATCGTAAGAGACAAGGTCAAAGGCCTTGGATAGGTCCAGGAAAACCGGGTAGACTGGCGTCTGTCTATCCGTGTAATACTTAACAGCGTGCTTCAGACTAAGAATGGCCGTCTTCGTTGATAGCTCTGCCCGAAAACCGAATTGGGCATCATGAATCTTGACATGCCTATGTAGATGCGTGTTGAACACGCTGTCAAGTACCTTGGCTAGGACGGTGGCTAGTGAGATTGGCCTGTAGTTTGACCCGTCCGATACGTCACCAATCTTGTTCTTGACTACTGGCACCACCAGAGTCCGCATCATGTCTGAGGGCTAGTACCAATGAGACAGACACAAGTTAAATAGTAGTTCGAGTACTCGTGGCAAGTGCGCACCAGCATGCTGTAGGTGGTCAATGTTTAGCCCATCGTGCCCTGGATATTTCCCTATAACCATATTTTTAATTTTGGTCCTGACCTCTTTCGCCAAGACCATCGTTGGTACCTCCTCATCTTTGGGAAGAGCATCGAGCTCCCCGCATGGTGGTCCCAGGGGCGACCGTGTGGTAAACTGGGTTTTGAACAACTCAGCAATATCTTTTGGGTTGGCAATCCCATCGATAATCACAGGAATACCAGGCCTAGGATTTAGCTTACTAGTACCTTTTCAGAAACTTTTAAGGTCTGAATTGGCATAGTGCTTTGCGAGCGAGTCCATCCTTAACTGTTCCTGCTGGTTTTTGCACCACTTGACTTTCCCTTTGAAAAATTTCCGCGATTCCACCATTAAGTCATACACGGGACCCGATGCGGGCTTTCCATAGTCGCACCATGTAATGAAACCTAGCCTGGCATTTCTATGAGCCTCGCTCACATACCTTATCCACCCAGCCAATGGTTTCCATCGTTTATAAGCCTTTTGCTTGTAAGTGACAACAGCATTCGTACATAAAATATTTACTACCACTTTATAAACACTATCTATGAGCTCTCTGTGAGAGGTAATATTACAATATTTGCCACAGCACTGTTGTAACTCAGTATGTAAATCAATGAACCTAAGTTTAGAGTTACTTAAGTTTTCGTAAGCCAGACATTGACTAGCATTCCTGTCTCCCCGTTTAATTCCATTATAAACAGGGTTCATTGGTGATGCCTTTTGCTTAATAGTCTAGATTGCAGTTGATGACTAATGGAAGATGATCAGACCAATAAACGTCGTATTTAACATATACATTGGTAATACAATCCAAAGCTGCGCTTGTAACCATGCAATGGTCCAGCCAGCGTTTATAACCTTGTGCATCATTAACAAATGTGGATGTCTCAGATGTTGGCTGTAACCTACTGTCTGTAGTGTCCACACATGTCCAGTCTTGTTCCAGGGAGAAAGTTAAAAGCTCACGATAAAAACGCTCACCTGGATGTGCGTTGAAATCCCTTAGCATGGTTACAGAAACGCCTAAACGGACAATACCTAAATCTCACCACAAATATAATATTAGTACTAGATAATGAATCCTCCAGTTACACTAAAATCGGAATCATCGGCCAATTTCGTGTCGAAACTATTCGGACGACAGTCGTGATCATTCATCTGTATACACTGCTGCCGTTTTTGGGCGTTACCGGTCTTAACTGAGTAGTTTGACTGTGCGGCGTATTCGACGCTTAATCGGTTATTGTCGGGTGTCGTCGGACGATGTCGGTAGTAATAGTTTACGCGCTCTCATTCTTTTACAAACGTTTGTTTCGATCGGCTGATGACGCCCGAGCATATTTCGGCCAATGAGGGATTAGGTGTACATTCGAGCCGTTAGAAACGGACTGTTCTGCTCACAAATTGAAAGCTTTTGTTTTGAAAAAAAATTGCAAGGCAACGGTATCCATAAATATTTCTAAAACATTACGTAGGTATTGTGGGGTTCGTCATGGTTATTTATTCGTAAAAATTAATAAAAAATTAAATAATGTTTGTTTTTTATTCTCTCGTCACAGTCACGACGTGTAGCTGCAACTATTTCTGTTCGAAATTATAGATTTGTTTTGTTTTGATTCGAGTTAATCTTGTCTTTTTTCATAAACATAAACTAATTTGTGTTTCGGTCTATCTATATGTGTACCAATGTTTGTAATAACGGCCACCCTGCCCCCAGCTGGCCCGCAACACGCGCCTGCTGTACCTGCACTCGTACCAGTCGCTGCTGTGGAACCGCGCCGTGTCCGCGCGGCTGCGGCGCGCCGGCCTGGCGCCCGCCGCCGGCGACCTCGTGCCGCTCGCGCACGTGGGCGGGGAAGGTATGTACTGCTGCACTGCACTCGTGCCAGTCGCTGCTGTGGAACCGCGCCGTGTCCGCGCGGCTGCGGCGCGCCGGCCTGGCGCCCGCCGCCGGCGACCTCGTGCCGCTCGCGCACGTGGGCGGGGAAGGTATGTACTGCTGCACTGCACTCGTGCCAGTCGCTGCTGTGGAACCGCGCCGTGTCCGCGCGGCTGCGGCGCGCCGGCCTGGCGCCCGCCGCCGGCGACCTCGTGCCGCTCGCGCACGTGGGCGGGGAAGGTATGTACTGCTGCACTGCACTCGTGCCAGTCGCTGCTGTGGAACCGCGCCGTGTCCGCGCGGCTGCGGCGCGCCGGCCTGGCGCCCGCCGCCGGCGACCTCGTGCCGCTCGCGCACGTGGGCGGGGAAGGTATGTACTGCTGCACTGCACTCGTGCCAGTCGCTGCTGTGGAACCGCGCCGTGTCCGCGCGGCTGCGGCGCGCCGGCCTGGCGCCCGCCGCCGGCGACCTCGTGCCGCTCGCGCACGTGGGCGGGGAAGGTATGTACTGCTGCACTGCACTCGTGCCAGTCGCTGCTGTGGAACCGCGCCGTGTCCGCGCGGCTGCGGCGCGCCGGCCTGGCGCCCGCCGCCGGCGACCTCGTGCCGCTCGCGCACGTGGGCGGGGAAGGTATGTACTGCTGCACTGCACTCGTGCCAGTCGCTGCTGTGGAACCGCGCCGTGTCCGCGCGGCTGCGGCGCGCCGGCCTGGCGCCCGCCGCCGGCGACCTCGTGCCGCTCGCGCACGTGGGCGGGGAAGGTATGTACTGCTGCACTGCACTCGTGCCAGTCGCTGCTGTGGAACCGCGCCGTGTCCGCGCGGCTGCGGCGCGCCGGCCTGGCGCCCGCCGCCGGCGACCTCGTGCCGCTCGCGCACGTGGGCGGGGAAGGTATGTACTGCTGCACTGCACTCGTGCCAGTCGCTGCTGTGGAACCGCGCCGTGTCCGCGCGGCTGCGGCGCGCCGGCCTGGCGCCCGCCGCCGGCGACCTCGTGCCGCTCGCGCACGTGGGCGGGGAAGGTATGTACTGCTGCACTGCACTCGTGCCAGTCGCTGCTGTGGAACCGCGCCGTGTCCGCGCGGCTGCGGCGCGCCGGCCTGGCGCCCGCCGCCGGCGACCTCGTGCCGCTCGCGCACGTGGGCGGGGAAGGTATGTACTGCTGCACTGCACTCGTGCCAGTCGCTGCTGTGGAACCGCGCCGTGTCCGCGCGGCTGCGGCGCGCCGGCCTGGCGCCCGCCGCCGGCGACCTCGTGCCGCTCGCGCACGTGGGCGGGGAAGGTATGTACTGCTGCACTGCACTCGTGCCAGTCGCTGCTGTGGAACCGCGCCGTGTCCGCGCGGCTGCGGCGCGCCGGCCTGGCGCCCGCCGCCGGCGACCTCGTGCCGCTCGCGCACGTGGGCGGGGAAGGTATGTACTGCTGCACTGCACTCGTGCCAGTCGCTGCTGTGGAACCGCGCCGTGTCCGCGCGGCTGCGGCGCGCCGGCCTGGCGCCCGCCGCCGGCGACCTCGTGCCGCTCGCGCACGTGGGCGGGGAAGGTATGTACTGCTGCACTGCACTCGTGCCAGTCGCTGCTGTGGAACCGCGCCGTGTCCGCGCGGCTGCGGCGCGCCGGCCTGGCGCCCGCCGCCGGCGACCTCGTGCCGCTCGCGCACGTGGGCGGGGAAGGTATGTACTGCTGCACTGCACTCGTGCCAGTCGCTGCTGTGGAACCGCGCCGTGTCCGCGCGGCTGCGGCGCGCCGGCCTGGCGCCCGCCGCCGGCGACCTCGTGCCGCTCGCGCACGTGGGCGGGGAAGGTATGTACTGCTGCACTGCACTCGTGCCAGTCGCTGCTGTGGAACCGCGCCGTGTCCGCGCGGCTGCGGCGCGCCGGCCTGGCGCCCGCCGCCGGCGACCTCGTGCCGCTCGCGCACGTGGGCGGGGAAGGTATGTACTGCTGCACTGCACTCGTGCCAGTCGCTGCTGTGGAACCGCGCCGTGTCCGCGCGGCTGCGGCGCGCCGGCCTGGCGCCCGCCGCCGGCGACCTCGTGCCGCTCGCGCACGTGGGCGGGGAAGGTATGTACTGCTGCACTGCACTCGTGCCAGTCGCTGCTGTGGAACCGCGCCGTGTCCGCGCGGCTGCGGCGCGCCGGCCTGGCGCCCGCCGCCGGCGACCTCGTGCCGCTCGCGCACGTGGGCGGGGAAGGTATGTACTGCTGCACTGCACTCGTGCCAGTCGCTGCTGTGGAACCGCGCCGTGTCCGCGCGGCTGCGGCGCGCCGGCCTGGCGCCCGCCGCCGGCGACCTCGTGCCGCTCGCGCACGTGGGCGGGGAAGGTATGTACTGCTGCACTGCACTCGTGCCAGTCGCTGCTGTGGAACCGCGCCGTGTCCGCGCGGCTGCGGCGCGCCGGCCTGGCGCCCGCCGCCGGCGACCTCGTGCCGCTCGCGCACGTGGGCGGGGAAGGTATGTACTGCTGCACTGCACTCGTACCAGTCGCTGCTGTGGAACCGCGCCGTGTCCGCGCGGCTGCGGCGCGCCGGCCTGGCGCCCGCCGCCGGCGACCTCGTGCCGCTCGCGCACGTGGGCGGGGAAGGTATGTACTGCTGCACTGCACTCGTGCCAGTCGCTGCTGTGGAACCGCGCCGTGTCCGCGCGGCTGCGGCGCGCCGGCCTGGCGCCCGCCGCCGGCGACCTCGTGCCGCTCGCGCACGTGGGCGGGGAAGGTATGTACTGCTGCACTGCACTCGTGCCAGTCGCTGCTGTGGAACCGCGCCGTGTCCGCGCGGCTGCGGCGCGCCGGCCTGGCGCCCGCCGCCGGCGACCTCGTGCCGCTCGCGCACGTGGGCGGGGAAGGTATGTACTGCTGCACTGCACTCGTGCCAGTCGCTGCTGTGGAACCGCGCCGTGTCCGCGCGGCTGCGGCGCGCCGGCCTGGCGCCCGCCGCCGGCGACCTCGTGCCGCTCGCGCACGTGGGCGGGGAAGGTATGTACTGCTGCACTGCACTCGTGCCAGTCGCTGCTGTGGAACCGCGCCGTGTCCGCGCGGCTGCGGCGCGCCGGCCTGGCGCCCGCCGCCGGCGACCTCGTGCCGCTCGCGCACGTGGGCGGGGAAGGTATGTACTGCTGCACTGCACTCGTGCCAGTCGCTGCTGTGGAACCGCGCCGTGTCCGCGCGGCTGCGGCGCGCCGGCCTGGCGCCCGCCGCCGGCGACCTCGTGCCGCTCGCGCACGTGGGCGGGGAAGGTATGTACTGCTGCACTGCACTCGTGCCAGTCGCTGCTGTGGAACCGCGCCGTGTCCGCGCGGCTGCGGCGCGCCGGCCTGGCGCCCGCCGCCGGCGACCTCGTGCCGCTCGCGCACGTGGGCGGGGAAGGTATGTACTGCTGCACTGCACTCGTGCCAGTCGCTGCTGTGGAACCGCGCCGTGTCCGCGCGGCTGCGGCGCGCCGGCCTGGCGCCCGCCGCCGGCGACCTCGTGCCGCTCGCGCACGTGGGCGGGGAAGGTATGTACTGCTGCACTGCACTCGTGCCAGTCGCTGCTGTGGAACCGCGCCGTGTCCGCGCGGCTGCGGCGCGCCGGCCTGGCGCCCGCCGCCGGCGACCTCGTGCCGCTCGCGCACGTGGGCGGGGAAGGTATGTACTGCTGCACTGCACTCGTACCAGTCGCTGCTGTGGAACCGCGCCGTGTCCGCGCGGCTGCGGCGCGCCGGCCTGGCGCCCGCCGCCGGCGACCTCGTGCCGCTCGCGAACGTGGGCGGGGAAGGTATGTACTGCTGCACTGCACTCGTACCAGTCGCTGCTGTGGAACCGCGCCGTGTCCGCGCGGCTGCGGCGCGCCGGCCTGGCGCCCGCCGCCGGCGACCTCGTGCCGCTCGCGCACGTGGGCGGGGAAGGTATGTACTGCTGCACTGCACTCGTGCCAGTCGCTGCTGTGGAACCGCGCCGTGTCCGCGCGGCTGCGGCGCGCCGGCCTGGCGCCCGCCGCCGGCGACCTCGTGCCGCTCGCGCACGTGGGCGGGGAAGGTATGTACTGCTGCACTGCACTCGTGCCAGTCGCTGCTGTGGAACCGCGCCGTGTCCGCGCGGCTGCGGCGCGCCGGCCTGGCGCCCGCCGCCGGCGACCTCGTGCCGCTCGCGCACGTGGGCGGGGAAGGTATGTACTGCTGCACTGCACTCGTGCCAGTCGCTGCTGTGGAACCGCGCCGTGTCCGCGCGGCTGCGGCGCGCCGGCCTGGCGCCCGCCGCCGGCGACCTCGTGCCGCTCGCGCACGTGGGCGGGGAAGGTATGTACTGCTGCACTGCACTCGTGCCAGTCGCTGCTGTGGAACCGCGCCGTGTCCGCGCGGCTGCGGCGCGCCGGCCTGGCGCCCGCCGCCGGCGACCTCGTGCCGCTCGCGCACGTGGGCGGGGAAGGTATGTACTGCTGCACTGCACTCGTGCCAGTCGCTGCTGTGGAACCGCGCCGTGTCCGCGCGGCTGCGGCGCGCCGGCCTGGCGCCCGCCGCCGGCGACCTCGTGCCGCTCGCGCACGTGGGCGGGGAAGGTATGTACTGCTGCACTGCACTCGTGCCAGTCGCTGCTGTGGAACCGCGCCGTGTCCGCGCGGCTGCGGCGCGCCGGCCTGGCGCCCGCCGCCGGCGACCTCGTGCCGCTCGCGCACGTGGGCGGGGAAGGTATGTACTGCTGCACTGCACTCGTGCCAGTCGCTGCTGTGGAACCGCGCCGTGTCCGCGCGGCTGCGGCGCGCCGGCCTGGCGCCCGCCGCCGGCGACCTCGTGCCGCTCGCGCACGTGGGCGGGGAAGGTATGTACTGCTGCACTGCACTCGTGCCAGTCGCTGCTGTGGAACCGCGCCGTGTCCGCGCGGCTGCGGCGCGCCGGCCTGGCGCCCGCCGCCGGCGACCTCGTGCCGCTCGCGCACGTGGGCGGGGAAGGTATGTACTGCTGCACTGCACTCGTGCCAGTCGCTGCTGTGGAACCGCGCCGTGTCCGCGCGGCTGCGGCGCGCCGGCCTGGCGCCCGCCGCCGGCGACCTCGTGCCGCTCGCGCACGTGGGCGGGAAGGTATGTACTGCTGCACTGCACTCGTGCCAGTCGCTGCTGTGGAACCGCGCCGTGTCCGCGCGGCTGCGGCGCGCCGGCCTGGCGCCCGCCGCCGGCGACCTCGTGCCGCTCGCGCACGTGGGCGGGGAAGGTATGTACTGCTGCACTGCACTCGTGCCAGTCGCTGCTGTGGAACCGCGCCGTGTCCGCGCGGCTGCGGCGCGCCGGCCTGGCGCCCGCCGCCGGCGACCTCGTGCCGCTCGCGCACGTGGGCGGGGAAGGTATGTACTGCTGCACTGCACTCGTGCCAGTCGCTGCTGTGGAACCGCGCCGTGTCCGCGCGGCTGCGGCGCGCCGGCCTGGCGCCCGCCGCCGGCGACCTCGTGCCGCTCGCGCACGTGGGCGGGGAAGGTATGTACTGCTGCACTGCACTCGTGCCAGTCGCTGCTGTGGAACCGCGCCGTGTCCGCGCGGCTGCGGCGCGCCGGCCTGGCGCCCGCCGCCGGCGACCTCGTGCCGCTCGCGCACGTGGGCGGGGAAGGTATGTACTGCTGCACTGCACTCGTGCCAGTCGCTGCTGTGGAACCGCGCCGTGTCCGCGCGGCTGCGGCGCGCCGGCCTGGCGCCCGCCGCCGGCGACCTCGTGCCGCTCGCGCACGTGGGCGGGGAAGGTATGTACTGCTGCACTGCACTCGTGCCAGTCGCTGCTGTGGAACCGCGCCGTGTCCGCGCGGCTGCGGCGCGCCGGCCTGGCGCCCGCCGCCGGCGACCTCGTGCCGCTCGCGCACGTGGGCGGGGAAGGTATGTACTGCTGCACTGCACTCGTGCCAGTCGCTGCTGTGGAACCGCGCCGTGTCCGCGCGGCTGCGGCGCGCCGGCCTGGCGCCCGCCGCCGGCGACCTCGTGCCGCTCGCGCACGTGGGCGGGGAAGGTATGTACTGCTGCACTGCACTCGTGCCAGTCGCTGCTGTGGAACCGCGCCGTGTCCGCGCGGCTGCGGCGCGCCGGCCTGGCGCCCGCCGCCGGCGACCTCGTGCCGCTCGCGCACGTGGGCGGGGAAGGTATGTACTGCTGCACTGCACTCGTGCCAGTCGCTGCTGTGGAACCGCGCCGTGTCCGCGCGGCTGCGGCGCGCCGGCCTGGCGCCCGCCGCCGGCGACCTCGTGCCGCTCGCGCACGTGGGCGGGGAAGGTATGTACTGCTGCACTGCACTCGTGCCAGTCGCTGCTGTGGAACCGCGCCGTGTCCGCGCGGCTGCGGCGCGCCGGCCTGGCGCCCGCCGCCGGCGACCTCGTGCCGCTCGCGCACGTGGGCGGGGAAGGTATGTACTGCTGCACTGCACTCGTGCCAGTCGCTGCTGTGGAACCGCGCCGTGTCCGCGCGGCTGCGGCGCGCCGGCCTGGCGCCCGCCGCCGGCGACCTCGTGCCGCTCGCGCACGTGGGCGGGGAAGGTATGTACTGCTGCACTGCACTCGTGCCAGTCGCTGCTGTGGAACCGCGCCGTGTCCGCGCGGCTGCGGCGCGCCGGCCTGGCGCCCGCCGCCGGCGACCTCGTGCCGCTCGCGCACGTGGGCGGGGAAGGTATGTACTGCTGCACTGCACTCGTGCCAGTCGCTGCTGTGGAACCGCGCCGTGTCCGCGCGGCTGCGGCGCGCCGGCCTGGCGCCCGCCGCCGGCGACCTCGTGCCGCTCGCGCACGTGGGCGGGGAAGGTATGTACTGCTGCACTGCACTCGTGCCAGTCGCTGCTGTGGAACCGCGCCGTGTCCGCGCGGCTGCGGCGCGCCGGCCTGGCGCCCGCCGCCGGCGACCTCGTGCCGCTCGCGCACGTGGGCGGGGAAGGTATGTACTGCTGCACTGCACTCGTGCCAGTCGCTGCTGTGGAACCGCGCCGTGTCCGCGCGGCTGCGGCGCGCCGGCCTGGCGCCCGCCGCCGGCGACCTCGTGCCGCTCGCGCACGTGGGCGGGGAAGGTATGTACTGCTGCACTGCACTCGTGCCAGTCGCTGCTGTGGAACCGCGCCGTGTCCGCGCGGCTGCGGCGCGCCGGCCTGGCGCCCGCCGCCGGCGACCTCGTGCCGCTCGCGCACGTGGGCGGGGAAGGTATGTACTGCTGCACTGCACTCGTGCCAGTCGCTGCTGTGGAACCGCGCCGTGTCCGCGCGGCTGCGGCGCGCCGGCCTGGCGCCCGCCGCCGGCGACCTCGTGCCGCTCGCGCACGTGGGCGGGGAAGGTATGTACTGCTGCACTGCACTCGTACCAGGCGCTGCTGTGGAAACATCAACACAACAACAAACAAATGCTACTATACCATTGACGAATTCCTAGTTGACAAAGTTTCATGTGACTGACCATTTTATGTATTTATGTTTTAATGTAATATTCATATACATATGTCTATTAATTTATTACAATATATTATATCTTTTATTTTAAGTTCTATAGATATGAATTACTTCATTATGGTTCATGTAATGTTTAACTTAATTTCTAATATTAAAATTTAACAATGCATGCTTTAAAAGGGAAAATTTTTAAGCTACTATAAAATATTTCTAAGATCCTGTTGTATCACCAAAAATCGCATTAATAAATAACTTTGACTTTGACTATGTCAAGACGTGCCTGAAATAAAATTAGTATATTACACCAGGTGCAAAGTATTAAACACTAAGCAATAACTTGTAAATTAATTGTGTTTGTAGATATTTACAAATATTGGAACCATAGACGATTTTTTCTGATTAATTGACAATTTTTTTTTCCTATTGCTCGACGTTGTGGGCAAGCTCTTTGAAAGAGTCATTGCATATCGCCTCGTCGGGTGGCTGGTGCGGGTGGGGCCGGATTTGGCGGACAGCCAGATTGGTTTCCGCAGGGGGCGCTCCACGGTGGATGCCATCATGCGCGTGCGAGCCCTCACGACGGAGGATGCTGTGGCCCGGGGTGGGGTCGTCTTGGCGGTGTCTCTAGACATCGCCAATGCCTTCAATACCCTGCCCTGAAGTTGCATCAGGGAGGCACTCCGGTATCACCGGATGCCGACCTACCTCTGTCGAGTGGTCGAGGCCTATCTGACGGACAGGGCCGTCATCTACCCCCGTCACCAGGAAGAACGGAGCCGGCGAGAGATATTGTACGGTGTCCCACAGGAAGCGGTTCTGGGGTCGCGTCTGTGGGACATCGGGTACGACTGGGTGCTGCGCGACGACCTCCTTAGCGGCGTCAGCCTCGTTTGTTACGCTGACGACACGCTGGTCCTGGCACAGGGGCGGTCGTACCAGGCGGCGGCTGAATTGATGACACACGGGGTTGCGACAGTCGTCAAGAGGATCCGGCAATTGGGACTCGTGGTGGCCTTGCACAAGTTCGAGGCTATGTGTTTTCATGGCTCTCGCAACGCGCCACTGTTGGGTTCGCAAATAACGGTTGGAGGGATTCACATCAGCGTCGAGGCGACGATGAAGTACCCGGGACTCGTCCTCAACAGCCGGTGGAACTTCGTTGAGCATTTCCGACGTTTGGCTCCCGGACTGGAGCGGGCCGGGGCTGCCTTGAAGCGGCTCCTGCCCAATCTAGGGGGTCCAAACGCCTCCTACCGGAGGCTCTACGCGGGGTTCGTGCGGTCCATGTCCCTATACGGTGCACTGGTGTGAGCGCGTTAATTGAGGCGCCGACCAGCCCGCCGGTTGAACGCGTCCCAGAGCGTCATGGCCATCCGGCTGGTCCGAGGATACCGCACGGTCTCCTGCGAGGCGGCGAACCTCCTTGCCGGATTGCCGCCTTTGGACCTGGAGGCAAAGGTCCTCGCACACGTTTGAGAGCGGCGCGAGGAGGCGTAACTCCGCTGCCGCGAGAAATCGCGGCACAGCGGACAGAGCTCCGGCGGGATCTCATGGCGGCATGGAGAGTGCGACTGTCGCAACCCAGCGCAGGGCACGCCACAATTGCGGCGGTAAGACCCCTCTTTGAGGAGTGGCTTGAGAGGCGCCACGGCGTCCTCACCTTCCGCCTGACGCAGGTCCTCACCGGACATGGCTGTTTCGGGAGGTTCCTGTTTCGGATAAGGCGGGAGGAAACGCCCGGGTGTTATCATTGTGTGGATCGACCGGAGGACACGGTGGAGCATACGGTGGAGGTCTGCCCGGCTTGAGCACCGCCGTGTCCTCGTGGCGGCGATCGGTGGCGGCGACCTCTCGCGTCCGGCCCTGGTTCAGGCCATGGTACGGAGCGAGAGGGAATGGGAAGCCGTCACCTCCTTCTGCGAAGCAGTAATTCTCGCGAAGTAGGAGGCGGAGCGCGAGAGGGAGAGGCAATCGTTGCGCCCTCGCGCCCCTAGTCGCCGCAGGAGGAGACACCCTGGGCGTCGGGAGTCGATTGCCGACTCCCGGCCACCGTAAGCGCGGGCTTGTGGACGGCGAGCAATGGGCAGCTCGCCGTCCGGTAAGGACCAGGCCCGGGTCGACGGCGCGTCGTGTTCCACGCGCGCCTCAGAAAGATGTTAGCATCATTGACCGGATCCGAAAGGGTCGATGCCTGCCGGGGTCGCGAATTGTTAGAAAGAGTTACCGTGGCCCTGGCGCGCAGGCAATTGAAGGAACACGGTGGGTTTTAGTCAATAAGAGTCTGACACCCCCTTCTGCTCCGACCAGAGCGGGAGAGATAATTTAATGATTACTCAACCAAAAATAAAAAGAAAATTTCCCTACATAATGAATCAATATTATGAGTTCAGGTAATCACCTAATATACTCGTAGAGTTCATATCATAAAAACAATGAACTATGTAATTAAATTAGCAACCAGTTTGATAGCGGCACTGCTGGTCTAGGAAGATGTCAAAAACCTGACAAATCCAGTATGTACCATTTATGTTAGTTCTCCATTTCCACTTTCATTTAGATCCGTGTAGCACATTCCTTCTTCACGTATCAGAATTATATGAAAGTAGGTCATGCCACGGTGAAAGTATTAGCCAGTCAGCAACTAGTAGGAGCTGACTGATCAAGATACGTAGAACGTACTTTCAAGCATTCCCACTCGCCACCTGTCCCAGTTATTTAATTAATATCTAGTGATACATTTTTAGAATAGTGATCAATAGTAGTGTCCTTGGAGTTTCTTGCCCATTCTTCTCCATAGAGATCTACATTTTGAAATGGGCAACTAGCTTCAACTTTCTGACTAACTGACCGCCTCTTTGACAGTTCAAAAGTGCCTGTAAATGGTTTAATTGAAACAAATGCTTTGAGTTTGAGTTTGAGTTTGGCGTAAGTGTATGGGTCAATAAACGGGGGGATCAATAACGTGCATTTGGGGTACATTATTGATCACTTTTTACCTTATTTGAATGTTAAGTTAATCCAAGAGAAATGTTAGGCAATAGTCGGCAATTGCAATTTGAACAGTTACACCTTTGGTCTAGCGAGATGTATCTGGTAAATCTAATATATAAAAATCTCGTGTCACAGTGTTTGTTATAGAACTCCTCCGAAACGGCTTGACCGATCTTTATGGAATTTTTTGTGTATATTTGATATGCCTGAGAATAGGTCGTAAAGTATATTTCATACTACTGCGGGTGAAACCGCGGGGCTCAGCTAGTAATCTATATTTATACTGTGTGGACTGCTAAAGGATGCAACAACTAGTGCGTTTGCTCGATCAGCAATTAATAGATAAAGTCTTTTTGGTAAATCTGATACTAAATAACCTACTAACTTAATTTACTCAAATGGATCTTCCACAGATGAATTCGAAGATGAAGACTCAGATTCGGAAGAGAATCAAACTGACGAGAATCAATCTGACAGCGACACGAAAGAATCCGTCAAACAAGAAGTCGAGAAAAAAGAGGTCAAAATAGAAACCGACGAAGTCAAAGAAAAGCAACAAAATAAAAATGAGGAGAAACCTAAAATACCCGTGAAGGTACTAACTCAAGAAGACGTGGATAGTGGCAAATATAGTATATTGGATATTGTGATGCCTCTGCCAGGGTACTCGATAGACTACCCGCCGAATATGAAGGAGTTTTATGAAGAGGAACTGACGAAGGTTGGACTTACGTTGGAGATGAGGCATAAGATCAAGTAAGTAATGCAGTTTCGGACTGATACAACATTGAATTAGCGGGTATTGAAAGTGTGGCTGAGCTTGAGGTTTTGTCTGATTTGAAGTTCGATTAAAGTGAAACGTAATAAATTCGATTTCCATTTTATGAAACTTTCAGGCCATTAAATTGATTATATATTAGAGGCAGTGCCAAATTGTAGCTTCTGGTTTAACATAGAAACAAAAACCAACACTTTTATTCTGAGAATAAAGTTCTAGCACTTACCTAGTATTTTAATCTCAAGATTTAAATTTATATAAGAATTCATGCTCTTCACGTTCCTTATTTCGCAAAAAGTATAGTCGTGTACTGCAAATTCAGTCGAAAATAAGCTACCAACGTCGAATAACTGAAGGTTCATTCTGTAATCTACTTAACAGAAATCTTTAATTCATTGCAATGCACATCCTAAGCCGCTGGGTCTAGAACACAAATCACCCCTCTAGATACTGCTTGTTGAACTTTTTGTTCTAATTAGAGTTCGCCAGCTGCGCTATGATTGACTATTTTAAATAATTTCAAAAAACTTTCCACTCTAGTCATGGGACAGAGACATGAAATGTCGTCAGTAGATAAGTATCGATAAATTTTGTTAAGCCTACTGAAATTAATTAAAATTATTTACAAATTATTTTATTGTTCTAACTAGGTAGGTACTTTGTACACATTTTTTTTCAAGGACTCACAAAATTTTAAAAGTAATTGATTTAATGATAAAAGCACTAAGTAGGGATTTTTGAAAATTCATCATCTAAAAGGGTTGAGGGTTGGTTGGGTGGGTATGAAATTTTGTCATTTTAGCTGATGCGGAATCCCATCGGTCATGTGGCTTGTTATATAATATTAATGTGTGATTGTATCCGTGTCCAGGAGCTACAGCATGTCGGGCGCGTACCGTCACGTGCTCATCCGCCCGCGCGACGTGTCGTGGTCGTGCGCGCGCTACTCCGACCCGTACGCCGACCTGCTGCCGTCCGACCTGGACGAGCTGCACGACAACAAGATCACCGGCATCGTCGAGGGTACGCAGATAATCCTTAAGACACCTCTCTAAATACTATCCTGTAATTTTGTTTCACGCAATTCGTGATGGATCATGTTCCTGGAGTTTAAAACACCTATAGTTATACAAGGATCCTTTGGCGCGTGGCCAAAATCGGAACTAACGCCACCATCTTGTTTTTCAATACAATTTCACAAAACAAAACATTATCACAATTGTTTACCAACAGAGCCTGCCTGACATTCTCATTTAAGCGCCAAAAGGTCTTTAGAATACTGTAGAGCTCTGAATTTGTTTCCGCATTTCTTCTCAGAGATAGGACATTTTGAATCCAGCTAGAATGTACCTAATTAATAAGTTCAAAGTGATATAAATATCCAAATGATAGAATACGGTAAATAAATGAATACTGTTTCCTATCATCTGATAGTCTCACATATATGATAAGCAGTGCATGACCCACAACTTCGTATGTCCCTTAGAAAAAGTACCTAAGTATTTCTTTTGATATTATCATTATGCAACTAAGAATTATGTAAGCTCTCCTTTTCATTGTTAAAATTAACATTCGTTTCTGCCTACACCCACGGGAAGAAGGCGTGAGTTTATTTATGTATGTATTAAAACTAATTTCCGCGGCAACTTTTTGTTTGCCCACAAATCTATCATCTTAGTTTAAGCTTATGACTTTTCTGTATATTAAATCCTTCTATTAACGTTTTCAGATGGCAAATACAAAGCCCTTCTCCTGAACATGACCCTGCCAGCAAGTTGCTACGCGACCATGGCTCTACGAGAGCTTCTGAAAGTGGACACGTCAAGTGACAACCAAGCGTCGCAGAACAACTACCACAAAGAACGAAAGACTTCAATAGCAGAAGAGATTGAAAACGGAGAGAAAAAGAAGTCCGAAAGCGAGAGTGGAGAGAAATCGAAGGTGGAAAGTGAGAGTGGGGAGAAACGGAAGATAGATAGTGAGTCGGAAGAAGATGCTAAGAAACAGAAGGTAGCTGAATAAAAGATTTTATTTTAATGTTTATAAGTGTTTTATTTGTGTTTTTTGTGTGCTGATTTAGGTGTGGAGGGTTGATCTGAAATATAAAGAATTTTTTTTTATTATTCAAGGGTATGTACTACACAGAAACAGGGTGCGAATTTTACTTGTGGAATACAGGAAACGGTTCGAAAATTCATAAGGTCGTTTTAAAAAAATAAAAAAAACAAAGAACTTGAATTTTATACTAATTAACAGTTATTTTAATCATTAAGAAAAGAAAATCTTAAATGCAATTACACGCTCATACTCAAATATACAGGTTGGATTTTGAGACGGGGCTGTAAGGGCAGATACCTTAATTGTTGTAGCTACGGGAAAACGGACAGAGACTCATAACTTTTTGAGAAATTTAGATCGGCATTTACTGACTTTGACACATACTCTAATTGAATGAAACGAAATTTAAATCTTGTATAACACGCACACTATGCAGCCAAGCATATTATAAGTTGGGGATTACATCGCTGATAAAAATGCTTGGCTCAACGTTGCCGCGCTGGTCCAGCACCCTAATTACGTAACACACTATCAATCACAATCTGAATGATTTTGAAGCCTATTGCTAATCCATTGCTTCATATGTTCGAAAAATGTGTCTGCTCAACAACGTAAATAACGCAATGAATGTTGTGGAACTGTCAAAATGAAACTCATTCTTAGTGTGTTACGTAATTACCCCGCTGCTCCACAGGGGCACATAAGCTAATTGATTACCATTCGAAAATATTGTTGGAGCTGCTAAAGATTGTAAAAACTATCTTTGCATTGTATAAATTCAATCTTTTAGTATTGTATAATTTTATAGCACATGTGTGAGAACTATGTACCTACTATAAAGCTACCATTTACTGCGTTCGTCTTTCATTGACTTGGATGTGCCCTGGCGGCTGAGAGTATGTCATGCTTCAAATGTCTCGCTGGTGGTGGCGTGTATTGGACCATTAAGTTCCCTTCAAAATGGTTGAGCTGAATGGTGCTGATCCATACGTCATGTTCATGTTTGTATCTTTTTTATTACGGATTCTTTTAACGTGCACGTCTTTCTACAAGGTTCTCACATGTATAATTACAATTTGAATGATGTAACCAATTTTTTGTTACCATATTTTGATTTAGAAGAGTGTCCGTGGAGGTTCTTGCCCGTTCTTCTCCATAGGTAAACTACTAGGCTTTGGAATGGGCAACTAGCTTCATCTTTCTGGCTAACCGACCCCTTGACAGTTCAAAAGTGCCTGTAATTATTTTATTTGAAATAAATGGTTTGAGTTTGAAAAAAAAATGGTCAGTAAGAAAATGAGCAATTTTCATAAAAACTTGTTTTGATGCCATTCGATCCTGTTTCTTATAAGGATCAAAAACATCTATGGGACCAACTGAGGTTTGAGTACTTACTTAATAGAAACGTCAAAAATCGCGGAAAACTTTTCCCATACATATCGTAAGAAATTAGAGGGGCCCAACCTGGGCTCACTTACTTTTTTATGATGGATAAATCGGCACTACACAAATCAGACATCATAAAAAGCTTTTCCCATAAAACGTCTTAAACGTCTTCTTAAACGAAGAAGGCAAATAAATCTGACTGTCAAATAACAGAAAATATACTTCGTTTTCAAAGAGCTATAGAATCGCCCGTTGAACATAGCTTGCACAAATCCACCGACGAGTTTAACAAAAAGACCTTTAATTATTATGCCTGGGTCAAATTAGTAGATTTCGCCCGTGTGTAGCCAGGGCGGGACACTAGTTAGTAATAAATTAAAGTTATTTTTTTCACAATCCAACCACAAGAATTTTTGGACCGCCAGTAGTACATAGTTAAAAAAAAACATTTAAAACATATCCTTTCTAGGGAATGCAATCCTACACGATGTTTACAGAGGCAATAAAACACGTCCTCCCAAAACTTTTACACAGGTGAACTTACGTGTGTTCATACTGCCGTGTCCTCCTGTGCTGCGTGTGCGCGTACCTCGCGGACAGCCAGCCGGCGCCGCGCGTGACGTCACAGGCGACGTGTGACGTCACGTGCGCGCGCAGCTCGCCGGGCGTCGGGAACGAGCGCGGGCACCATGTGCACTTGTGGGGTTTGTTCTGTGGGTACAATGAGAAGCTTACATTCTGATATGGATCTGCAGGATCAAATTAAATAAGCTAGTGAAATTCCTCAGATGTGATGGGTATCGATATTTGAACATGATCAATCAAAAATAAATTAATTTGATGAGTTTTTTTTTGGGTCTTCAACCGTAAGTAATGTAGTTACCTAGTCACTTCACATATCAGTTTAAAAAATCTGTTTTATTTGTGTTAATTTCACAGATGTGATGGGTATCTATCTCTAAACACGGTAAACAAAAAATATATACAGATTTTCTTAACCAGTACCTTCTTCAAGTAACTACACCACAAGCGATCGCTGACCCTAAAAATAAAATCATCAAATCTTTTTTGTTTTTTAAGGGTATCGATAGTATCGAGTCTGCGGAGTTTCGCTAGCTAATTTAATTTGACCTGTATATGATTGTGGATGGAGATGCTGGTTGTGGACGAAGATTTAAAAAATCTGTCAAATCCAATTACTTTTTATGTTGGTTCCCTATTTCGCGACGTTCTTTTAATTTGGGTAAAGCCATCTCAAAATCTTATCATTTTGGCCCTTTGGAGCCATAAGCTTGAAATAATATACAATGAGTAACTGAATTGATGCAAATTATGAAAGTAGTTTATTCAGAATCGTCTACTGAATCAATTTCTATCATTTTTAACATAGGTAATTTTTTATCCTAAGAATAATTAAAAGTACGTATATTACAATTACACTTCCGCTGTACAGTTAAAACAAACTAAAATGGACGAAGTACGTACTATGCTAGAACCTTATACGTGTGCGAATGTGTGCGTGCGTAGGTTTGTAATGTGACCACAATTTGTTCTCACGCTCAGTATGACTAACTCAATAAATAAACAATGTTTTATATATAACTAGCGACCCGCCCCGGCTTCGCCCGGGTAGCAAAGCATAATATAATATAGCCTATGTCACCCGGAGAAGGTGTAGCTTCCCAACAGTGAAAGAATTTTTGAAATCGGTTCAGTAGTTTCGGAGCCCATTCAATACAAACAATCATATCTTTTCTCTTTATTAAATTGTAGCTTATATGAAACGTTTGTATTTTTAACATAGCGCCATCTATTGAACATTTACTCAATCCAGTCAACAGATATCGCCATTTGTTAGAATCGTTTGGAGCTAACTGATAATTGTGACTGTCAAATAATAGACAAATACTATGCAATAAAATAATATTGCCACTATAAATTGAGATGTAAGCTATCCTATCTTTCAAGTTGGATCAAATTGCACACGGTGTGCAAATCAAATTTAAAATCGGTTCAGTAGTTTAGGAGTCCATCGCCGACAAACAACGTGACACGTAATTTTTATATATATAAAGATAGTAAAATTGGGGTGTTTGGTGGTTTGCGCTAATTCCGGGACATGTTGTATACCTAGTTGTTTTTATTACAATAAAATATAGTGCTTATTTGTCATTATGTCTGTGAAGTATGAATTAGGTAGGTACTCGACATCCGTGGTAGGTATAGTACTGTAGTAGCCTATCATGTAGCTCAAACTGATACATCTGTAGTATTGTTTACCTAATGTTCTACGAATAGAAATATTAGATTTTTTCCGAAAACACAAAAACCTTATAGCGGCATTAATAAAAGTATAAAAAATTAAATTAAAAAAACGTTACCTTTGTATGGGTCATGCGATGATAGTACAAGTTAGAGCTCGCCGTGAAGCATTTTCCACATTCTGGACATTTGTGCGGCTTTTCACCTGCGGAAAATGGAACGGATTAGAATAAAATAGAACAATCAGTGTGAAAGTTGGATTTTTGGTTTATTTCCTGTGCCCGGTTATTATAGTGAGCCAAGATGAAGATAAGCAACTAAGAATAGAGACACCCATCGTGTGTCGTCTGCCAGGCGCGGTCGCAGTCCAAGATTTTGGGGGGGCTCGGGGGCGTCACCATGGGTGCCGAGGAATATTTTAGGGAGGTATATCTCGTTGGTCTAGTGGTCACAAGCGCTACTGCTAAGCATGAGGTCCTGAGTTCGATTCCCAGGTCGGGTAAAGAGTTATTGGGTTTTTCTATCAGGAATTTCTCAGAAGCAGCCTGGAGTCTGGATTTGTGCCCGGTTCATGGCAGTAGGCTGGCATCCTAAAACATGGGACTTTTTAGGGACACAGCTCTTACATTGGGGGAGGTGGTGTACTGATTTTATTGCTGGTAAATTGGTTGCAGCACTTTGACAAATAGAAGGTATTAGAATAGTAGATTATGTAGGGTAATCGAAATTTTTAACAACACGGCTCAGTTAGGTTAGGTTTTCTTTTATATTTTCAAACAGAAATAGGAGTTACATTGTCGACTTATGTAGGAAAGCCCAAGCAACTATGAGAATGTCGAATACAAGAGCGAGCGCAGCGAGCTCGAAAATTTTGCACACTCTCGGATAGGTTAGATTTTCTTTTGATTTTATTTTCAAAAGAACTAGGAATTAGTTGCTTTGTCGACTTATGAGGAAAAGCTCAAGAATCAAGAGAATGTAGAATGCAAGAGTGAGCGAAGCGAGCCTGAACATTTTAGCACCCTACCTTGAATAGGTTCAGTTTTCTTTTGATCATTATACAGAAAGAGAACTTCTTTGTCGAGTAATGACGAATAGCTTAAACTCGTTTTACAACAGTTTAGGTTTTGGAATCTGGCCTAAACCTTAGCCTTTCGAACGTTACGTAGGTACGATCGGAGTTCCCAAATTCCCGAGTTTGCTTCGCTCGCTCTTGCATTCTAGATTCTATATTTTTATAACAGGCTTTTTGAAGTAAAAACTCCTTTAGGCGCGTTGAACCATATTTGGTAGGGGAAAATCTTATGGGTTCGCGTCACCGAAATGCTAATATTAACAGCTATGAGTATGATGTCTTGCGCTTGTTGTTGCTTGGAGTGCCGAAAGATCTAAAAACCAGACTAATGTTGATACTTAATTTTAATTTACAAATTATGAAATTTTAGTTTTGATACTATAATTAATTTGAAGAATAAAAAAAACCACTCTTAATTTTATAGTTTTAAGTTTTCAATTCTGATGGCAGTCC
Organism: Dryobotodes eremita; assembly: GCA_917490735.1. Taxonomy (NCBI): domain Eukaryota; kingdom Metazoa; phylum Arthropoda; class Insecta; order Lepidoptera; family Noctuidae; genus Dryobotodes; species Dryobotodes eremita. The sequence goes on from OU823244.1 coordinate 24,246,816, forward strand.
CTTTGACTGCCTATGTTCTTAATGTTTTGTATAAGCCCATCGGGGTCTCTGTGGCTCAAGCACAGTTTTAAGTTAGTAAGACAAGTATATCATTCAGGGTCTCGACAGCTTGAATGGTTTTGGGGGGGGGGGGGGTCATGACCCCCATGACCATGCATCGGTTTGACTGGAACCATGGTCTAAAAAAACAAGGTCTGGCATTTCGGGAGTGAGACATACTTACGTCACTATCCAGTTGCCACTTTATTGCAACAAAACACGAATTATGGAAACAATTTCAGTCACCATTTTGTTAAATATATATATACTTAAAGCATTTAAATTGTCGTTTCGTTTTTGTAATCAAACGAAACAATTCAATTTAAACGTAAACCAACGTAATTTTTAGTTAAAACCTCGGATTCGCGCAGGTAATAAAGGCGGCTGGGGAGTTAGTATCACACAATACTGGTAACACATCGGTGATGACGTAAACTTGTGTCTCCCACGTGATCACTGTGTCTCAGAATGCTATACCTGGCGAAGTATATTATTATGCCATGACTGGAACTGAAAGCTGATCGCAACATAGTAAAGAAAAGGTTACATTATGATGACGATGTTCTCCCCCATTGACGTTGACAAAAGCCTCATGGCGATGTCTATTTCATGAATGGCCTGAAGGTATCACGGGTTCCCGTAATCCAGGGCGTCTTGTTTAAATAATTTGTATCATTTGATTGGGAATTCTTCGTCAAGCTGAGGTTGTGTAGGTACATAGCGACTCACCTGTGTGTATCCTGCGATGTGTGTTCAGTGAGCTGGATGTACTGAAACCCTTGTTGCACACGTTGCATATGTGAGGTTTCTCGCCTGAAACAATGAAAATAACATCATGCTGATATTCTTGACTCAACGACATCAGAATAGTTGACACCGATCGAGTAGCATCTTCTTGCGCAACCATAATAATTCTGGATCTTAGGTACTTAGGTACAGTCGCCCGTACATCAGTGGTAACAAGAAAATAAAAAAAAGATTTTTTATTACCTTCAGTTGTACAAAAACACTTATCTAAACATTATGCAGCGTTACAACTAAGGGAAAGAGTGTTTTCGATGAACTCTGGCACCCAAAGTAAGATATAACTTGTGTTTAGGGTGCCAGCGTCCTTGCTTACAGTTTGAACATATTATAACATAGGTACATCAGTAGTTGTAGGACGAGCACAGAATATTATTGTTAAGATAAATATTACTGACTAGTAACTGGATTTAGGATGTATCACCATGTATGATGGACCAGTATAAGATGGCCTCGTATTCTATTGAAGCTACAACGCTAGGTCAGCACAAGGTAATAGTGTTTGTTACCACTGTCGTGCGGTCGATTGTACCTACATAATTAAAAGCTTCTTGTTTTAGTAATGGTAAACAGCAGTATTCCGGCAGAAAGTAAAGACTTCATTGCAAAAGCACTGGTTACGCTGGTTTTAGTTCACAACTATTTGTTCACACTGAGCTTAGACCCTAAGACATGTTGGTTTAATAGGGCAGCCATTAATTATTATCTACTAGTAATGTTCAATGGTCCTTCAGTTACCCGTATGCGTCCTCATATGCCTCTTCAAAAGCGACGGCCGGTCGAAGGTCTTTAAACACACTTGGCACGGTAGTATGTTCTTCAAGTTAGCAGCTTTCTGGGGCAGGCAGAAGGATTCCTTGGTACAGACCAGGCTGGTCCTCTCGTATAACTTGACCAAGTGGTTGTTCAGCCCCTCGAGGAACTTGAAGTCGATAATGTTCAACATTTTGTTCGGTTTCTTGCCTTTCGTTGATAAGTCTAGTGGTTCCGTCTGCATTTCCATTCTGGGTCTTGGATTATTTATGAGGTTTTCTTTTTGATCGAAGTCAAAAGATAGTCAGATATGATTTTGTTGAAACAATCGTCTTGATAGGGTTGCGCGTAAAGTTTCGGTAGCAGCAAATAAAGATAGAATGCTTTCGCCATTCACCAGATTTTAATTAGGCTGGTAGGTAGATAGTTTTCATAGGAATTATGGTTTGAACCTTTATGGTCTAGTGACTAGAGAAAACTAATTTCCTTTCCATCCGGAACTTTTCATATTCACTTAGTTAATTAAAGTCTTATTGAGAACTTGATCCTCACAACACAAATCAAACTGATTAGCACTCGAATTTTCACAGGTAACTGTCATAATTTCCCCTGGGCCGTCCTATAAATACGTGAAGGACTGAAGGGCTGACGTTTACAAATGACAGGGTGATATTAGTGTATTAGATTGTATAACAGTTGTGTCGATGATCGTTCGGAGTATTGTGGTGTCGCCAACAATGAGTTTTGTAGAGCACGGGACACTAATCGACGTGATTTGACGGTTTTTTCGTGTGTTTACTTGGAGGAAGGTCAGGTTGGATGTGGTGGTTTCAGCTTTTTATTTACTACGACTACAAAGGTACTTCCAATCTTCCTCTGGTTAGTTTCTGTGTGTTGTCTTGTGTTAAGCCTCCTCTTAAAGTCCCTGATTGTTATCAATAACATTCATTCTTTGCTAAAAGTGCAATTTACCTACAGGCTTTTAACAGGCTTCACCGATTTGACTTTCTTGAATATTGGTCTTATAAAACCAAAAGCTTTTGTAAACGCTCTTGCGATCTAGTGATTACCCGATTGTTGATCCAGGCCTACTCTCAGCATTATCTTTTGTATTCACCCTGTTTTCGAGGTTTTCGTAATAAACTCTATAGAAGTAGCTCGAAATAAGTATGTATACTATGTTGTCACTGCTTACACCAGTTTTCCAACGATTTAGTTAATCAAAATTTATATCGAGTTGTCCTAGAAACTGGTACTTTGGTCCCTTGTGGAATGAGTTGACTGACGACAAATATAAATGCTCTCAGCTTTTCGTCATGGAACCAGCTCAGTGGCAGCCGGATGAATATCGCGGGCAAGTTTCAGTAGGCAGTGCATTCTACCAAAACTCATTTGAGCTATTTAAATTTTTACCTCCTCAAAACTTTCCAATATCTGTGAAAAGTATTGAAGAAAACGTAATCGCCTATAAAGGTGACGCTGCGAAACTTTAGGTTTCCACGCTTTGTGCGACTAAATGCAAGGAAAGCGCGCCCATACAAATATTTACGATTCGTCGCATTGTGTCGTATGCTGTCAATCAGACCTTTGATAAACTCAACAATGTGTTGGGATTTTTAGATCGGGATAGCGTAGGGTGGCAGGTGGATACTGTAAGGGTAATCTGTATTCAAATTGAAGATACAATTGATCAGGTTCAGGTTGTAGTCTTGAAGTACCTACCTATATAATAATAATAACAATCCATTTATTTCAGGCGACGCAGGCCCAGAGATAAATACCTTAACCTAAACATACATATTTTTATTATAATAAATTATTGTACATGAAGTGACGACTGTGTCGGCGTCGTGTTGCGCTGCGTGAACACACGAACACTTTTCCTTATTATCTGTTTGAAATTTGTTTTATGAGACTCACTGAAATGTAAAAGAGACTTAGTGGTATAAAGCAGCCTCTTTACATAAGTTATTTTTGGTGAAACAGTGATCCAAACCTTTGCTTTAGTAAAACTTACGAAGCGCGGAATACTAACCACAATAATGTTCAGCTAAAGCATAGGATTTAGAACCTTACAGTCAACGGACTACTTTCGAGGCCATTTACCACCTTTGAACCACAAACCACCACCAAACACCTAATTAGGCTAAATGCTTTCATTATAGTAGAACCAATAGGTATGGAAATGTCGGAAGTGACGCCGCGCAGTGCTATTGGACCTATTGTACGCGCCCCATAAGGCGAGTGGATTATTTTAATATAATTAGATTCACAACTGGGTTACCGAGGAAGGGTAATGCGATTGATCATTATATTGCTTTCTATTCAAGCTGTTCATTATGTTTAGTCGTGTTAGTAGGTACAACAAGGAAAATGTAATGTATGTACCTACTGTTGTTGCAGATGTAGTTAGTGGTGCTAAATCAATCGCGAAAGCTTTTTCACGAAGCTGTTTTTTCGTATTAATTTAAGTACTTTTCAAATGTTCAAATAAAAGAAAACAAACTGCAATTAATATTGGTCATCATCATCATACGAAATAATCAGAGACTTGAACCTACATGATGATGTTTTGTAGATGGCTGTCAGTCGGTTATTCCTTTCAGATTGTATTCCTATAGCTAAACCCTTCTCCCGGTAGCCTGGCGGAGTATATCCCCGCTGAACTCAGGCCTTCAAAAGTGCTTCAACTGTCATAATTTATTAACACATTTCCATAAACACCAAGCACACTACAGTACCTGAAATCAAGATAAATCGATCTACATGCGCTAAAAATAACATCCTCCCTAGATCCACTGCAAGATAAAGAACTCTATCGTCGTATACGCCTCGGAATTACGCTCCGAACAATCGAACGCTTTTATTTTCTTCTATTGTTATTTTAGCAACAAAATTCTCGAAAGCTATTCAAATTCTGCTTTGCCTCTTATTCAAATACCCTCACAAATCGGATTTACTCGCGACTTGTTAAGACTGCCTTGTTTCACTTCTTTCTTTTTATTTATTTTTCATCTATGCGGAGGTAAAAGGAAACTTTTATTCGTCTCTGTATCCACCTCGCGACTGGTATATATCCTTGCTGGGGTATTTTTACGCTGAATTTGGGTCAGGATTTCGATTGTGTTCGGAAAATTTACTGCGAATAAATGTATTTGGGTTATTTGCGCCGATGTATCGTTGGTACTGTGATGTGGGCACTTTTGTTAGGTTCCCAAGTAATACAAACAAGACGTTGATTGATTGTTGCAAGATGGCAGAAACTTGGGCGCGACGGCTAACATATCAGAGAGGCAGGTTATGATGATATGGTGACTCATGGTGGACCAACACCTATCAGATGATCAAGCTGCCTATTAGGAATACGATATTTAACTGAGAAACTTAACTAAGCTTATGGTACCTACTTGATTTATCTAGGTACGTTCTCTGTAAATTGTCTTTGAAATTTATGAAGACAGATGATAAAAATATTAAAATCCCACAACATTTCAACGATCCATAGGTTCACTGTCATTAAGTATGATTCCAGTACTAAGCTATCATTCTATACGTGTTTACCTCTTACAAAAAGCATTAATAAAACAATGCCCAAAACAGTGGGATGTAATTTTCACCTCAATACCTTTTGTTTATCAATATCTCTCAAATACCTACTATACCACAAGCCTCCGCACTAAAATTGAGAGATAATAAACCGTCCAATACTACTCTCTTTTCAAATATAAAAGTAGCAAAGTAAGAAACAAAAGGTTCCCACAATATTTTCGTCAAATTACGCGCTGTATCGATCCTGGCGAGCGTCTGTTGCATAAATGCATTAGTCTGAAGATAGGCACCTCGCACTATTGAGTCGTGAGGCATAGGCGGTAGCGGCGAATGTAGCGTAGAGGTAGCGGGGCGGGATGAATTTGTTAATATTAGAATCACTTTACGAAAATGTTACTTGCTTTTGAACTTAGTCACATTAAACTCGTTAATTGTAAATTTTATGGAGCTATCTTTATAAAATACACTTGGGTCAAATAGTAGTCGGTGCATCGTATAATAACAAGTTTCTATGTATGATCTAGTTTTTGATAGACCGACTACACAGAGAGGAGAAAGTACCCTATTATTTTTGCAATGCATCGGTTGGAAATTATGTGTGGGGAGTTAAATCTTAATAATTGTAGAACAGCAGCATCATTTGGCAGTGATTAAGGTCAGTAGTTCTTCTCTATTATTATTTAAAACATGTTATATAGTTACGATCCATAACCATAGTGGGTAGGAGGTGACCATAGATATCCGTGGAGGTGACCCATAGTGGTACATCCACATTTCGCCAGTTATGTTTATGTAACTACTATAGGTCACCTCTGCCTAACTCATCAGTGAAAAGAGGCGTGATGTTATATTATATTATATTATATTATATTGGTAATTCGTTTAACTATTACCAAACCATTTAATGTTACATAATTTTTTCTGCGTTACAAAATTCTTAAAAAGATTCGATTTAAAAAAAACTTTTTATTTCAGACACATTTGGCCCATAATGGTGTTAAAAAACCAAACCAACTACTACTACTACTTTGAAACTACCAAAACATTTTTGGACGCAATTGAATGAAATCAACACAAACAACAACGTTTCTACTTCAACTTAAATTAGCTTGAAAACCTCATATTTTATTTCATATATTTCCAAACCGCTCATCTCCGCTCACTCGGCCCAACCGTGGTCCTCTGCGTCCTCCCTAAATTTATTCTTAATAAAGCGCGGAGCGGCCGTCCGATGTATTTTTTGATATCTCTCGCTTTGCGATGAAAGCTCGCAATCTACCGGTGTTTTTCTTTGGGGATTGAGTTTGTTCAACGTTTTGATCACGTACTATAGATGGGCGATCCTAACGTATCGACTTAAGTAATGTTTTTACTGCGTTGGAGTTTATCTTTTGAGGTTGTTTGTTTTGGCGTTTCAAAGAGTTTTTAGAGGTATTTTAGTAACCAGGGAATGTTTTGTATCTAATTGAAATAAAATGACCAAAAGATAAACTTAAATGCAGTTATCACCCCGTGAAACTAACAGTTAAATCTGACTTTGGGCATTTGTACCAGTGAACCTATTACAGGTAATATCCATAGCGTGTATTATAATGTTATCTACTTACTGCCACTCTGCCTGTAAGCTTTATGTGTTGTCTATTTTGCCAGCGGTTGACCCTAACGTTACCAAAGTGATAGCTGAAACTTACCTAAAGGAGCAGCTCGTTGGAAAACAACGCGGTGTTTGATTTCAATGCCTAGACAAAGTTGCTTGCCACAATTGTTAGCCAATAGAAACAAATATTAGTTAAAGGTGGTTTTTTACAGGCCATCTGACTGCGATTATAGATAGATACCAAATTTTCGTTTAAAGTAGTTTGTTTTACTCAAAGAGATGTCAGCACAACTGACGAGGTCCGATAGGACCGATGCCTGCCGGGGCTGCGGATTGTTCGAAAGAGTTACCGTGGCCCTGGCGCACAGGCAACTGAAGGAACACGGGTGGGTTTTAGTCAGTAAGAGTCTGACACGCCCTTCCGCTCCGCCCAGAGCGGGAGAGGTCATTTGATGATTTCCCAACCAAAAAAAAAATAATAATTACCAGTCGGTTTAGCTTAAGCCATATTAGTGTGACCAAAGGACGTTACGTTGGGACCAAAAGCAAAAATAATCGAGAGGAAAATTATAACGCCATTACAGTTTTCCGACGGATTCATGATTGTAGTGAATTTTTATTCGCTGATAGGTTCTTTTCACTGTCCGCTGTCATCACAGTCTTGTTCAAAACATACAGGTCAACCATAGACATGATATGCATTTTTTTTAAGATGTCAGATGATGTACTTATAGTAAGTTGCTGCCTATTAATCATGTTCATTTCGTTTTATAAATATCATTCTCATATGAAGTAAGACTTCAGATTTTCAAGGTGGAAATCATATTTTTAGTTATAAAGTTTGAGTTTGGTCTATAGAGATGCGAATTTGAACTTAGACTAGAAGATAATATTTCTTTTGCTCTGTTAACTCAATTTATTTCATAAATAAGATTTCATTCAGAACTTTTATTCTTTTTGCTTCAACATCCCCGTCATTTCTTTTGAGCCAACTCAATTTCCAGACCAAAACTAAATCGAACTACTCGCCATCTAGGACCAAAAGCTGCCAAGACAAACTCCAACATTAACTACGTTGTGAAAGTAAACAACTTTTATAAAATACACCTTCCAGAGAGCCGAAGTTAGCGGAAAACTAATTCAGGAGTATTCAGGACTCTTAAAATATACGGAGCAAGTTCTGCGGGAAAAAGTGGAGGCTCCAAGATGGCGGGGCGTGGCGTGGCGCTGGGCGGGCGGATGGGCGGGGCCGCCCAACTGTGTCAAGTGTTTTCAGATGGATTATTTTTCTTTGATGGCTCTTACTGAGAAAGCTCTTCGTTGTAATGGAGTGGGCTATACTTGTGTAGATGTCTTGCTGGCTTTAATAATGGTAGTGTCTTTTATTAAAGTTGGTTTTAGCTGGATTGGAGGATTTTATTTTGAGGTAGCTGTTTAAAGCTGGGGTGGCTGTTCTTTGTCATCCTATGCAAGTTATAGGAGCCATGGTTTTTCACTGCAGCACTAATTAAGTACCTATACCTAATTAGATTACTGAGTTGCTTATTCTCAGTCTGAAGTCGTTTATCAGATCATATTTTATAACCGACTTCAAAAAAAGGAGGTTGTTCTCAATTCATCCGTATATGCATACGGAATAGCATTATGGAATTAGAGGACAGGTTTTAAGTCTATTTAAATCTTACTTAGAAAATCGAAAGCAATATGTAGAAATTAAAATAGCTGAAGATAAATGTGAAAAAGTATACAAATCAGGTCTAAAACTAATAAAGAAAGGTGTCCCACAGGGTTCAATAGTAGGGCCAATATTTTTTATCTTGTTCATAAATGACCTAATTAATTACATGACAAATCAAACTGATATAGGACTTGTTCTTTTCGCTGACGATACAAATGCTATAATAACCGCAGAAAATATAGAAGCCTTGACTAATAAAGTAAATATGACTCTTACTCACTTTAATACTTGGTTCACCTTGAACAGTCTCAACTTGAACACCAACAAAACGAATGCAATGTTATTTAGAACTACGGCAAGAAATAAAGATACAATTGACATAAATTTGAATGGTAATAATATAATTTTAGTTGACAGCGTTAAATTTTTAGGTATTTATATTGACGAAGGATTAACCTGGAAAAAGGAACTATCAACCATAGAAAGCTCAATTAGTTCAGCCTGTTATGCTCTTAGAAGTTTCAGAGATGAGATCGACATTAAACAATTAAAACTGGTATATTATTCACTTGTCGAATCCAGACTTAGGTATAGTATTTTTCTATGGGGCGGAAGTTATGCGTACAATGTGAATACTGCTTTCGTAGTACAAAAAAGGGCCATAAGAACCATGGTGAGAATTCCGCAATGGGTATCGTGTAAGCAGTATTTTAAGGATCTACAGATTTTAACCGCCCCATCCTTGTATATTTTTGTTGTACTCACGGATCTTATAAAGAAACTTAACAGATTAGAAACAACTGAACAAAGAAATAAGAGAGAAGCTACTAGGCGCAAGGACTTGCAACATAACATAGTCCCACATATGAAAGTTGTTACTCATGCTGCAAGCTTTCAATCCATCAAGCTGTATAATAGACTTCCAGGAGATTTGAAGTCTATTTACAATATTAACCAATTTAAGCAAAAATTAAAATCATTTTTGGTAGAGAAATGCTATTATGCTATTGATGAGTTTCTGTCTGACGTGTTTACCTAGGCCAATAAAATTGTATAATAATGTTAGTATCTATGTTGACATAATCCTGACCGTGTTAAGTTTTGACATTATTATTCTTCTACATTACCTATTATTTTACATGATTCTTTTACATTGCCTATTATTTTACATTATTCTTTTACATTATTATTTTGCATTATTCTTGACTTTATGATCATAATTTAGACTCAAATCTCCATGTTATTACTGTTAATGACAGTGATAAGCTCATAAGATCGCTATTAATAAATATAATTAAATGCACGTGTGTAATTTTTAAGTGATTTCGACACAATGTAAAAGTTGTTATGAAATAAATGAAATGAATGAAATGTTCTATACCTAAGTATACATGTTTTTTCAATTTATATTCCGGCATAATTTCTTTGTTTATGAACCGATTTTAATAATTCTTTTTTCATTTGATAGAAGAAGCTTTTTATTAATTTTGCTTCGATAGTTTTACAGTTAGCTTCAAAAACACGTATTTAATCCACTTGATGTTATAAAACTTCTTGTCACCGCCAGTCAGTTAGCCAGTAGTGGTTTACGAAAAAGTGTAGGCTAGGTACCACAACTAAAACGTGAATAATTATAAAAAATAAACAACCGACTACCCAAAAAACACTACATAGTGTGAAAAATAACTTTTCACACCACCTGCTCGCTAACGTCAAATTATATGTCATGCAAACCTAACATAAAGCAAGTCATGTAAGCTCTAGGCTCTAGCCGGGCATTAATATTGTACTGAATTTCATTATGACCCGCTGGTCACTAATGTGATTTGAATTTGGAACGAACTGAGAAAATCGTATGGAAACTATTACAACAACAAAAAACTTTTAATGCAAAAAATAAACGTTCGAATGTTGAATTTGGGCTGACGCCCTATTTGCGATATTATTTATTGTTTTTTCATTGCGTCATGTTTACCGCAAATAAACGTATTTTCTTAATTTTTTTTCTTTTCTTTCTTTTTGATGAAATTGCATGAGTTTAGATAAAAAAAATGAAAAACCCGACAGGCCGTATGTTATTTTATTTATTTTAGTTCTGTCTCAGATTTGATGCCACCAACTGCATCAGACTGCTTAAAAAGTATGAGCTTATTTTGAATCTTAGTTACAGTCGGGTTTTTTGATTTTGTTAATTTTATTTTATTTTAATACTTTTAGTGTATTATATTTTTGGAATCGTCTCTTGAAGCCCTTTATTTTGACACCCCACATAGTCATGGTACAATTTTTATTTTCCAGACTTTTATATTGACGTCTAAAATATGGCTTACGTTCAGGATTCAAAATTGCACCCGCGGCATTAAGACACTGCTTTATCCCCTTAGTGCATAATCTACTATTAATTTCGGAAGTCTGTGGCAAGATCGAAAATACAGAACTAAAGACACCGACTCAAGAAATTAAAGTTATTTTTCACTTTGTAGGTAGTGTTTCTTTTTTGGAAGTCTGTTGTTTTTTTTTGTAAATATAAGTAGAAGTACGGACCCATACCTAAGCTCATTTCTATTGAAAAACCAAATGTTAGAAATGCTTAACTACGCAATACAAGGAATTACTTTAACAAATTCAACTCAATGTTTCACTAACTCATACATTACTCAGAGCAATTCAGCTCAGAGTACTTGCTACCTGAGAAAAAAAGTTTGCATACAGCTGTTCCCCTCTTCATGTTTTGTTAAGATTCTCCTTTTCAAAGTGCTGGAGTACAAAGAAAGGGGCTTTAAGTTTGAATATATCCCATAGTAACTACTATGAGTAACTTATATATCTTATCATTGTTTTCTGACAATAAATTATTATTATTATTATTATTATATAGTAGTGGAGTATCGAGTATGGTCATTTGTCCGATATTCTCGTTATTGGGTTTAACTGTCAGGAATTTTTCTGTTAGGTCGTTGGATTTGGACCCGTTTGATGTCAATAGGGTCGCCCCCTATTATATGAGACTTAAACATAACTGGCGAAATGTGGGTGTACTCTAGGTAGACACACCTCTGCCTTCTCTGCCTAACCCTTCCTTTAATGTTATGATAACTCTGGTCACGGACTGTGCAAAGAAAATTTTTGAATTTATGAGATCTTCCAACCAGCATCCTAATTCCGTAAGACACTATCAATCACAATCTGAATCATTATAATGTCGAAGTTCGAAAAAAATATCTGCTCAACAACGTAAATAACGCAATGCATGTTGTTGAACTGTCACAATGAAACCCATTCCTACTGTTAGTGTGTTACGCAATTAGGTACCCCGCGGGTATTAAGTTATAAGAAACTGTAGTTATATTAATTTTATCGTAAATTAAGTTCATCTTTCTCAAATATAATATATACAATATCTATGGGCTGCAAATCGGCGCAGCTTAGTCAAACTCAAATACCGACACAAAATTATGAAAAAAGAAAAACAAATGCAAGTAGGAAGTAAGAAACTAAGACAAAACACATTTCATTTTCCTACCGTACGTTGTAAGACAGTATATCACACAATTTCTCGGTAACAAACCGCTCCCCGGCGTAATTCTTTCAATTTCATCATGTATATTTAAATGAGTTTGTATTACAGAACGTCTGTAAGAGCTCCACGCTTTAATATGGACGGGGACACTCTTATTATCTTGCGAAGTGACTGTTTTCATTGATACACGATAAACGTGGAGTTTTGTCACACTAAGTCTACGAGCGGCGCGTAACTCAGTAGGTAGGTATTAGTAGTAGATATTATACCTACTTTATTGGCTATTGTTTCTTTTGGATTGAAGAAGTGCATGAAAATGTCATGATATTGGAAATGACGGAGTCGCGTTACGCCCGGTACGCGTAACGTCCGTTTATGGCCGTATTTTATTCTTGAAGGTGCATTTTTTCTCGGATCAGTCACGTTACTGCCGTTGTACCTAAGGTACACTCAACGTTAGGACTCAATTTACACCGCCGCCGCGGAATGGAATGGAAGCAACTTTTTTTTTATAAAGCCTAATGAACTTTATGTCAATAGAATAACGTACAAACTAGATACGAGCCAAAAAAGGCTCCCACAGACAGGCGTGACGCGACAGCGCTACACAAAGGCGCCGCTCGTCGCGCGACTAGCGGTGCCTTTGAGTAGCGGGCGATTTGCGTCGTTTGTCGCTTCTGTTTGTGAGCCTCAACAGGTCGCGCGTCGTCTGGAGAATTTTTACTCATTCTCAGAAATTCCCGCATGCAATTTTGTTGTAAAAAGTCGAAATTAAAATTTTTCGTACAAATTTACATTTTGTGAAGCATGGTACTAGGCGAGCAGACTTATATATATATTACACACGCAATATTGTCAGCACTATTATGTACGTGTTATCTTCACAAAATGTCAATTTGGTTTGTGTGATTTTTTTCTAATCACAAGCACCTTTAGCGTTGAGTGTACCTACCTTAGGTAGAACGGCTGTAACGCGACTGATCAGAGAAAAATGCACCTTCAAGAATACGTTATGGCCATAAACGGACGTTACATGTACCGGGCGTAACGCGACTACGTCTTGGAAATGATTCACTGTGACAAAAAGGCCCATGGAAACGAATGGATATGCTTACAATAGATTATTTATTAAAGTTATTTAACTGAGAAGGTGCTTCAATTAACTTACTATCTTCATTTTCATAACCACTAAGAATTTTAAAAACACTCAATCTATTTGAAGTCATTGGAATGACTAACCATAATCGGTTTTCTCCATCAAGAACTTTCCAACAGTCACGTATCGTATAAAGCAACGGGCACTCCACCGCACCCGTGTCGCTGTAGATTTTTTCCAATTTCGTCGCGTCGACGTGTCGGGAAAAATCCTCTTTTGATTTATATTTTAATTCAGAGTCTCATTTCAATTTATAGGCAAGTCGATAGCTTTGTAAAGACATTTGTACCTGTCTAATGTCATATACATGCTAATGTGTTGCGACTCGGTGATATATTTAAGTGGGACTCAAAGGAATTCCAAATTGGTTTCGTTGCAACCAGTTTTTTGTTACTTGCTGTTTTGAAATTGAGTAATTTGTGTTGATGGTATTGGAATTAGTTTCGATTAATGTAGTTAACGCAGCCATACATGACCAATAAATTGCCGCGATGAGTTATCGGGTTTTTTTTTAATTTGTAATATGTAGTAGGATTTGTTTTAAAGGTAAAGTTGTCTTTATGCCAATGGAAAAAGGTGATTCGGATACTTATGATTTGGATAACGGTAATGACTTTACGAAGTAGGTACTGATAGGTGCAACTAAATTGTTTTGGTCCCTAGCTCCACTGAAAGATTATTATTCTAAAAGAAAAAAAGATTATTATTCTACCTTAACACATTCACTGTGATTTTATGTATATGCAGTTTAAACGTACATTATTAATAATTACGGCTTTCTAGAAGAAAGTCTTTTCAGTATCATGTTGAATTGGTTAAACTACATCTACGGCCATCCCATCTACCCATCGACAATGCTGTGTCTTATTAAATTCGAACTGCGACAGCTCCTGATAACATTTAATTGCTCATCAAATCTCATCTCTTCCTCGAACGAGTTTCTACTTCAATTGAACCCTCCTTACTTTCAAGTGTAGCACTGAAACGATTGTCCCATCACAGTAAAGAGTATAAACAGTGTTGTCGGAGGCACTAATATCGTCGCTAAGTGGCGCGCTGGCCGGCTTTGATCCCGCGATATTGACTCCGGCCTGCATCTCATTGGCACGGTGCGCACGGGGCGAGGTTTCTTTTTTGGGAAGCTTATATTTCTAGGCAAATGTTTTCTGGGGATAGCCTACTTATCGCGTTACGCATTTGTGATTGCAGTAAATTTTATTTAGGCAATTTGGTAATGACAGATTTTCCCAAAAATGCGTTGTAAAATCGCGAATGTGGTGGGAGCTAAGTGAGGTAGGTAATACTTAAATTGTCCAGAACAGAAAATTCTTAGTTTAATTTTCACTATATTATTAAAACATTTACTGATAACTGCATCGTTTCACTGTTGATGGTTGCGTAAGTAGAAATACTTATAGTTTTAATGAATAGTAGCATGCCACCATTGGACAGCTTTGGCAAAATAGTACCTTCTAATACATAATCTATCTAACAATTCATTTTGTTTCATGATCTACTTAGCTTTCACACTGAAAATAAACTACTACTGCGCGAGATAAAAAAATCTAATAAAAATTCGCCTGCTGTGGTCCAGCCTTGGGTAGGTACTTGAAACACCCCCAATGTCCCTAGAAAATATTTAAATGAAGATCATCTGTTACTTGCGAAGCTTTTTGCTATCGCCATCTTGTTCCCTTTATAATGTTGTTGTAAAATAAAGTATTTCAAGTTATTTTAGGTCATAAAGTCTTTGTAATGGTCGCTGTTTTATGCTGTAGGAATTGCTAATGTTTATAGGTTAGAAATGTAGAATATTTCAGCCACTGAGCGACGTGAACAAACATTAGATATAAGATTAAATATTGATCTAAGAAATGTCTATTCTAGTGGCTTACTTAAGGGTTAGGCTAAGGAGGGTTAGGTCGCGGTGTAGATTTAGGTCACAAATGCTGAAAATGTTGTTAAATAATCTGAAAGACTGTAGGAAACAACAGCTGCTTGTACCAATTCATAATATAGGACCTTTTTAATTTAATTTCAGACGGACGTTTGCCTATATTCACTTTCTAATAGTTTTGATGATTCTGCCACAATTATAGATTTTAGTATGTATTTGTAGGTACATCATGTTTATCTTCTGACAGCGAGGGTATGATTCAAGTGGCTAAACTTTGACTCCTAATTAGTTACCAATAGCGCACTCGCTATAAGATTGAGCCGGCATGTCCTAATCATTTCTGTGTGTTATTGAGTGTATGGGTGGGACTGCTACAGAATACATAATGGTACAGACATCTTTCTTCACCATGAAGTTATCTTTAGTCTTACGTGTGTTAGGAATAAGGCATAAAATTAAAATCATAAAAATACCATCAAACTTTTAATTCTGTATAACATGTCAAGAGTATTCCGTCAACAAACTTTATTAAGATGCCTAGTGATACGGATGACGATTAGAAAAGAACTTACATCGAGAGTTCAGTAAACAACACTATCAATAGACTTAAGATAAATATAAAATATTAAAAAAAATAACAAATTGGTTTCACCAGTAACTAAATGGACATTGCTGACTTTGAAAGGAAAATGAAACTTATTTGTATATACACGATTTATATAACTCCCACGGTGGAACTATATTACAACTTAGTAACGGAAAAGTGTTTGTGATACTGTGCCTGCCTATGTTCACAGGAACGGATGACATCAACGTACTATCTATTACACCACCACCGAATAAACTTATCTTATGTTTTATTAAGCCATGTAAAAACCTGAAACAAAAGAAAGACATGTTCAAATTATGACAATAATGAAAAATGTGCTACAAAGGTTTTACAGTGAAAAATATAAGCCGACTGTGGCTTCCTCTAAAGATAACATTATAGGACATTGATTGAACATTGTCCTTTTGATTACACATGAGCTTTGTATAAGAACAAATATGAGCCCACAATGAAAAAAAACCCACTCAACAATGAAATTATTGTATAAATGTGAGCACCCGAACGTTGAGCGTGACAAAATTTTAGAGGTTTATTAGAAACGAACAATCAAATTTTCTTTTCATAGAACAATGTCCTAAGAACCACAAAATATAGGCTCGCTAGGTAAGCTTGCAAGTTAAGCACCAATTGAACACAACAGAAATATTTAAAAAAAAGTGGAAATAAAAAATACTCACCTTATAATAGAAAAAATAATAAAGAAAATGGCGCGTTGTCACTGCACGGGGCTCATCCAGAGCTGCGTCAGTCGCGCTGGCCAGAGGCGCGGGCGGGCGACGTCGGCCCACGTTGTGCGACGTCGGCGACCGCGGCACCGGGCGCGCCGAGCCCTGCCGCGGTTGCCAGGACCGGCTGATGCGGCTCCTGCCTGTAAAAACGAAAAAATGTTAGTCTTAAGAAAGAAAATAAATTGATTTGCGAAAAATATGACGCAAAAATAAATGCAAAAAATAATAACGACAATATGCGCAATCTCTCAGCACGTGCCTGTGAACACAGAATTATATATTAATCCATCAGCGTGTGGAAATTGCAAACGACCAGGACTCAGGTCTATATGTAATAATAATCGGATGATCGAAGCTTGCGGGTGAAGCAACACGAGATCAATCAGCTTATTTACCCAAGTCCCATTTCCGGGAAGCTCTTAGGAAAGAAGTATCAATTATTATGTCATAGATTTTTTTTAAATCTGGATTTAACATTATTTTAGCAAGAACCGTCCGTGACCGCATGGCCAGTCCCCTCTTGAAAGCTTCTGACTATAATACTCCTACTCACCGTATTAGACTAATTAGTAATAATAATAGACTAATTTTCTTTGCTTTCGTTTGCTCAGACTATTTAAAGGACATGAATATATCCATTGTTTAAAGCAGCCTGTTTTTGGGAAATACGGAGTGTTAGTGAGCCCAGCCTGTTACAGTCACATGCTGGGTGCAGGTGTCTCTTGGTTCTGGTTAAATAAGCTTAGGTTACCTAACAAAAAAACTGGAAAAGTTGGTGTCCATGTGGCCAGCCCTTGGAACTTGCCTCGGCGGAAACCAATAAATATGCACGTATTTGGTAAATGTATATTTTTTCTTAGGCTGACCACGTGGTCAGATTGTTAATTATTAGTATCAGGTCATTATTATGCCATTGCTATTACACACGTGGTGTTAATACCTTCGTTTATCTACGAAATTAGGGACATTTGATAACGGAACTGCTTGAGTACTTGCTTACGAAAGATGCGAGTTTTCTTTGAAGCAAAAAAGCTATCAGGGAACAATGAAAACCATCTTCATTTATGCAATTCACAAATAAATTAAAATATTGTAAGTAGCTTACCATACTGCTACAGGTCACGGTATTTGCGGGTACCCTGGCTCACTGCAAAAGATAAAACAATATTAATACCATTTCTTTAACTGAGCACATGTGACTGGAAAAAGATATATTGGAAACAGGTACGACAGCTTGATTTTAATTAAATAACTTGTGTTGTGAAGTCGTAACGTACTTATTCATAATGTTGCTTTTGTTTGCACAACGTGGTTCCAACTTTTCCAATTCTTCAGAAAAAATACCTATTACGTTGAACGACGAATGCAAACTAAGGATGAATGATATTTAAGTAGAACCATATAGGTACCAAATCATAAAAAATATAAAATATCAATCATGATAGCACATGGTGAAACGCATTACAAAATGGCGGCTCAGATTAGGAAAATATTTTGCACAAGACTAATACCTGCAGAAATATCGGGACACGTAAATATTCCAGAGAAGTAACATGATAATTATAAGCTAGTAAGTACAGACAACTGAAATAATACACAATTAAAGAAACATAATTAATTAATAAGGTAGTTAATACTCACGTTCCGCTGCGACACCCGAATGCGACGAGCGCTTGCGCATGCGGTCTTTTATAGTCCAAAATATGTCTACGCAAAGCAATAACTTCGTAACTGAACATTGCATATTTTATTTACTCACGAAAATTATTATACACGGACAGTACATTGTCACGTGTTGAATTTTGTTTTAACATTTAAGCAAGTAGTTATTGTTTGAATGGGATTTTTATGCTTATGTAACAGCTAAAGAAAATATGGAATGTTTCAGCTGTAAACAGCTGTCGTATTAACGTTTTTCGAAATTGACAGCTGTTTGCTTTGCGATGACGAGCGATGATGGGTCAGTTAGTATGGTAAATGGTGCAGAAAACACGCAAGCAATTATTTCTACATACATATGTATTGGACAACTAGGTAAACAAAAAGCTTTATGTAAGTATAGTAGTACTAGTAAATGCTGGGGTTAGCAATTCGCTAAATACTTTTGATTCAATTTTCTTTCCACATTTTCCATTATTTATAAAGGCGACACCATCATATTGTGTCCTAAGAAATAGCTACACATCAATTTCTTGAAGTTAGAAGAAGAAAATATCAGTTACTAGCGACTGCCCGCGACTTCGCCCGCATAATAGTCAACTATACTATAAAATATACCCTAACAGAGAGTACCTCCTACATCCTAACGTACAAAGTTTACCTCTTTATAATATTAGTTAGTGTAGATGCAGATGAATTTGGTACAGCTAGGAAGTACCATAATAATGCGTCACCATCGTTGTTTTACTAACGATGTTAACTCCTAAAATGCAGTTACATGGTTATGAATTTATGACTGACTAATGTGTAAAACATTATTTTTCAGTAATACCCTCAGAATTTTAATTATAATTTCTAGAACATTCGATAGAAGTTGAATGATTTTGCATTAATCTTTTTTTCGAGTACCTCATTGTTTGAAATACAAGACAATCTAAGTTTTAGATGAATTTAAAATAGGTACTTAAAGTATGATGTACTTAGGTCTAAAGTATAGTAAGTGGTTTCAGTACAAAAAGGGGACAGGCAAATCCTGAAGAAATAAGTCACTATGGGAGAATCAGACGTTCGCGGAAGCCCATGTTGACGATTTTCATGACATTATGAGGAGGAGAACAGCGTCAGTATATATTGGGTAGGTTGCGCGGGAGCTCCAACAACATCCTAAAACATTATTTGGCACTTCCTGGTGGACACAAGGTGGACACTTCCTGGACACTGGGTGCGGAGGCACGTGCCGACACGTGCTGGTACACTTTATTACTATAGTTGGTGTTAGGACATGTTAGGTTAGTAAAAGTTTACTAACGTAGTTTTTAAGTCGTTGTTAATACTACCCGTACGGATTGTGTACTTGAATGTCTGGTCCGAAATCTATACTGATACTATAAAGAGAGAAAATTTGTTTGTGTTTGTGAGTTTTGTATGTAGGGGTAATCTCTGGAACTGCCGGTCTGATTTGAAAAATTGTTTTTGCATTTGATAGCCCAATGCTTGAGGAAGACAAACTTTAACATCACGCTAGGATCCTTAGGAGCCGAGCGAAACGAAAAAAGTCAGAAAGAACGCTAAGCGAAAACGAAGTAATAGCATGGGCAGGCGCGCAAGAAATTCTACGCGGACGAAGTCGCGGGCAGAAGCTAGTAAATTACAGATACTTACGTCACAATTTTAATGTTTTAACTAACCTCAAGGAAACTAATGATGATTTTATCTTTAAAGTAGGAAAACACAGTAAAGATTAAAATGAAAAGCTGTTATAATATCTAAATTCTTTTTTCACACTGGTTTTGTCCTGGAGAATTTGAGTGAACAATAAAAACATGTTTTAGTAAATAACTTATCTTTTGATTCAAATATCGTCTTTTCAAATCTTATTGATGGAATGCTGATGAAGGACAGCTAAGCCAAGAACAGGCGATCAATATGAACTCAAATGAATAAAAACTGGAACCACCTTTGTCAGGCTCCGAATAACTTTATCAAAACCTTCTCCAAATAAAACTCAGTAACACAGACCCATTCTTTAAAGATAAAATATATTCTAAGAACTCCTACCTAAACCACTAAATCAAAGTACATAGCGTGCTATATAAAGTACATAAATCGTCCGCCATGTTGGTTCGGTAAATTTAATAATCCTGGGAGCTCGTCCTTAGTAAAGACAAATGTCCACCCACCACCCTGGAGGGAAAATATTACATAAGTTCCAGGAAAAACGACTTGTGGGCGGGGCTTGGGGCGTGGCCGCACCACGCCCTACCGAGTAGGAGGAGCTTAGGAAAGCTGTATGGATCCTCGGTATGGTCTAAGATTTGGTCGTTTTATTAAATGAAGGTAAATAATTTGCTCTGAGTGCTGTACAGAAGTAATATTGTATGGAGTAATGAGTTTGTTTGTGCAGCTTGTTGTCATGTAGGAACCTACCTGTGTGGGTGTTGGTACCTTAGTAGGTACTTACTAACTTGGAAATAAATTGGATTTCGTTCCGTAACACTCCGTGCGTTACACCTTCATAGATTTGCAAATTGGTACTCAGTTGTAGAAAAACTTGATTTACCAGGCAAGGCCTTGGATTCTCCACACAATGACCTAATAACCTTTCTCAAACTTAGCCCATCGATTGTAGAATACATTGAATGATAGAATCTATGTCTCACTTGGGGCAAAAATCCTTCAGATTACAAATGACTACCTACTTCCACTGTACCAACGTGAAAACTTAGTCATTTTTGCTAAGCATAAGTACTTAGGTACATAATATAAAAATGCCACTTATAAGAAAAACATCCAATAGTTAGCATTCTCACAATACAGTTCATATACAAACTACACAAGTAAATATAGGTACCTTGGTACCTACTTACCTTGCTGTAAAAAAATACCGAACGAAATTATACATTACCATATTATTATATTATTCAAAACCTCGGGAATATTCTGAATGTTTATACTCGCTAGTTAACTACTCTAAGAAGATTATTATTATGAGTCATTTGAGTCAAGATCAATATCAAATCTGTCAGTTTTGAATCTAGAGTCATTACCGATGCTTCTTCACCTTTAACCATTATTTTAGTCAATAATAATTGTAATTTTTACTAAAATGTTTCTTAATCCGATCCGAGCACTGCAAATGCCTGGCTCGCCTATAGCCCTGTAATAATTACAAATTCATTTTTGCAAATGTACCTAATTAGTAAGTTCTGTAATGTCTTGTAAAGCCTTAGCATTTTCAATAACTTGGTTTTGTGATATCTAGTAATAATGAACATTAAACTGTATAATATTTAGTATTTACCAAATTAAAAACTTGGATATATAAAAACTTTTCTAAGAAAAACTAAGTAAACAGAACAGAACAGAATTTACAAAACTTTAACAATAATTACTGTGATTTGCAATAAACCTTAAAGAAATTTCCATAGACCAAATTTAATTTTTAGGAATTACATTTAACAAAGTCAAAGTCAAAGTCAAATCATTTATTTCAAATAGGCACATAAAAGGCACATTTCAACGTCAACATGGCATTTACAAGAAAATACAATTGATTCTAGACGCGCCCCTTCCGAAATGTAGTTTTGTATTCAGAAGAATAGGCAAGAAACTCCACCGTTACTCTTTTAAATAATAAATATAATAATTTTATTTCGTACAACTAAAAAGACCCATAGATTGTTAGTAACTTAAACTAAAAACGAATTAATGAGAAGACCACCCATCAACTAGACAGCGAAAAATGGAAACTAGGGTATAAGTCTTCTCACAAATTACCTTATTATGGCGGAGGAAGTGTCTGCCGCCACAGCCTTCAGGATGCTATTGTGACTGCCTCTTATTCTGCTCAGGAGTGACGCCGTTTTTTTGCAGATGAAGGCATGAAATCCATCGGTGTGGTTTACCGCGAACATTTCTGACGCACTGCAAAAGCGAGGCGGCAGTCATAACAGCATCCTAAAAACATTGTTGTATTGCACGCGTAGAACATCCAGCGACCTTTTCGAGTAGTTGACCCAGAGATTACCAGTGTAAAAACTCTGATAAAAAGCTTTGAAAAGATTTGCCCGGTATACTGACACGTAAAGATTACGTCTGTACGCGGTCCACTTGCACCGAGCAAATCTTCGTGCCAACATATTACCCCTAACCGCCAGAGACCTACGCTCCCTCTCAATGTCACCATGGTCACTGAGGTCGTCGGTAAGAAAATGCCCAAGATATTGAAACTTAGTGGCCCTACGTGTTGGCGTACCGTTTATGGCAAGTTCGAGTGTACTGTCCCGGCACATATTTTTTTTTTTTTTTTTTTGTCAGCGACCCCAATGTATTCACATTTTTTGGCATTATAGACATATAAGGCTGCATGTGCAGCAGCGTAGGTCTCACAAACATTTAGCAACTCCACGATCGCCTCCGGCGACGCGCGACGGGCCCAGCAGAAAATAAAATGTTTTACAATATTTTGTATAAGTACATTAATTATATAATTATAAGTACCTACTTATGTGTGATTTTACCAATTGTGGAATAAAATTACTATACTACAATAGTTAAAAATAAAGCAATGACGGATAAATTAATTATGTGATAGATACATGGTGCTCACATATTTATAAACAAAAATTCTAACAAGTAATAAGTCAGTGTGTGAGTTAAAGTACATTATCACAGAATGTAAATCAATGTCAATAATACTCACAACGCTATTTGTATAAAATAATAATAAGTAAGTACCTAATTTCAAATAGGTACCTACAGCAAAACTTTGTTAAATTACACTAGGTTACTTAGTTTTATCCCCAAATACAAAACGATCTTTTTTATTTCGGGTGTTTATTTTATCTCCGTGTAGAACACTGGCTCTAGTATGAATATAACTAATGCTAGCTTTCATCCAAAAATCGATTTAAAAAAAAACAAAAAACCTGACAACAAAACGGCTTTATCGTATTAATTAGATTACCATAACTACGCTATTTTCATTAGCACGCTCTAAACAAAGCGTGTTCTAAACAAAACGGACGCTTTAACCAAATTGCCCTAAAATGGGGAGAAAAATAAAAGAAAAAACAACAAATTAATGAGCTCCGCTAACTTCCCGGCCGGCACAGGGACGAAGGGACCACACAAATGCTAATTTTTCAACTACTAAACATTTTTCGGTACGATTTCCAAAAAGAATTTGGTACACTTGAGGCTCGAATAAAGAATAAAGCGGAAAATTGGTAACAAACTAGAAAAGTTTGCTGAAAATCTTGTTTCGTACAATTTACAAATTTTATCTGAAGTTTCATCAAATTCAAAATATTTGTTATACTTACTTACATTAGTATGATTTGAAAAAATTGTTTTGGTAATTTGGCAGGTGTTAGTTATGTCTGATTTTGTAGAAAACTAAATAACTACTTAGTAGGTACAAGTATTCCTTTTTCTTCCAAAATCGGACATTATTGTATCAATAGAATATGCGCTTGTAGGTGAAATCCACACTGTGGATACCAAAATTCTCACCGTTATAATTTAATTTGAGTACTTACGAAAAGATTAATTTCCGCAAGGTTTTTGCATAAAATTAACATTTGGAACAAATAAAACTTAATCTAAAACGATTTACTCGTGGGGTATCCATTTATCTGACGGCCAGCGTATTCCACACAGCCCCGCATCTGGCGCTCAATTTAAAACAAAAAGGTAACACACAGGCCACAGGAACTTCGGAAAAAAGGACCATCTCCACCCACTTCCTGTTGTTTGTCTCTGGTACACACATATTTTTTAACTAAGTGCCTATTTTGAATAAAAATGCGTCTCCCTTAACCGTTAAAATGTACGGAGCGAGTCGTGAAGATTTATGTCGCTACGTTCTCTTTATTTTAGAGAAAGATAACGCTATTATTCGTAATTTTGGTCGGTCGTGTATTTGTAGCATTTTGTAGCCTGTAGGGTATTGTGTGCGGGAAACGTCGGAGTCGTTGAGCAGAATACGGACGTTTAGATACTGCTGATATAACAGGTAGCTATGTGGTACGAAGTAAATTGAATTTAAATGTGTTTTAAATTACAAAAGTTTGTTTTTTAGGGTTCCGTACCCAAAGGGTGCCAATGGAACCCTATTAGTAAGACTCCGCTGTCCGTCCGTCCGTCTGTTTGTTGGTCAGCGGGCTGAATCTCATACCGTAATAGGCAGACAGTTGAAATTTTCACAGAATGTGTATTTATATTGCCGCTATAACAAAAAAAAAATAAAAAAAAAATAAAGTTAAAATTAAAAAAAAATTGTGTTAAATATTGTACGGTGGTACGGCACCCTTCGTGTGCGAGTCCGACTCGCACTTGGCCAGTTTTTTCTTACACAGGAGGTTTCCAATAATTAATAATAATGATACATAATAATATGTTGCCTCCCCGTTCATGTCGATATTTATGTTATGAAATCTATTCCTATCAGAAATATATTACAATTACAGTTCAAACATAAATACAGTTCTAAATAATTCCAGTTGAAGCTTACAATCTGTCATTTAAACTAATATCAAATCCCGTCCCTAAAAAAATTATGATTGTTTTATATCGCCATCGATACAAACTGAGGAAACTTATGGCGCGTATTGATTTCTATTTATAACTAACCGCAAAAGTCATAACTCATAAGATAACTAAATTCAATAAACAATAACTTTTCGAAAAATTATAAATGATTTTATTTCTGTAAGTAGGTTTGTACAAACACTTTTACACGTCAATCATATTTTAAAAACTAGATGAGGTCGGCGTTTCCTATATGACTATTCTGAGAAGAAAGGCCGAAACAAACTCAGAGGTCACAGTCTCTTTTAAAGTCCAGACATAATCTTGGTCAGATCATGTGAAGGCCATGTAGATTTGTGTCTGAAATGGTCTTTTTGAGGAGAAACCACACAGATTGAGTGGACCTGTCCAGTCAGTGCACGCATTTGCCAGTAATCGTGCAGCTCAACTCAGAACTTAAGCATCTCAACGATTCGACGAATAATACCAAAGAAAGGACATTTGGGTAGGCCACAAAAATTACTCAAACTGCCGGACCATGAATAAAAATTAACTGAGAAGGAGAAAAAAAGCAACAATGACACACATAGTCTTCACATTTAATAGCATAGAACGATGATGCTCCTGCCTTTATCCTAATTGTCCTAAATCCTAACATGTCTTTTTCGTCCACACTTCTCTATCAATCGTCATCTCGATAATCACCCCCTTTCAGACATCCATCGTTTTTGGTCTTTTACTCTTATAGCCATTCACATTCATACTCAAAGGTTTCTACACGAGATTCTCGTCATTCCTCCGCATCACACAGCATAAAATGTGACCAGTTTACTACCATTATTATTCTGATCTGATGTCAATAAAGCTGGCAGTTCAACAATCCTATCCCTTTGAAAATCATCATACAAAAGTGCAATAGAGTCATCCAAGCAAAAACAACATTTCTAAAACGTTAGTTCCACATAACTGCAGTATCGTAGCGGTGGTTAGGACTGGTTCCCGATCATTGCCGCCCGCGCGTCGTTCGTGATCACCGATCTTTACCGATCGCTACTCGATAATCGCGCGCACTGTGCAAACAGTCGCTTTCATGTTCACGAATTTTTGCAATCGATTGTTATACAGGTTGTTGTTAGTTAGTACCATTTTGTTGGCATGTTAAAAGTCATCTTTTTAACTATTTTCGTTAGAAAACCATCAGGAATGTCCTGGCATAAATGTCACCCATGAAGTTATAATATGGCTGGTTTTCTTTTTGACTAATACCTTTCTGTTTCAATGTCCTACCGCCGCAGCCCAGAGGCACCTATATACTCGTAATATTTACTATTCTCTTATTGAGAAGAAAAGAGTTTGGTTCAACAAAAAGCTTGATAACTTGCCGCTGAAAAAATTTGGTCCCGATTTTCTAAAAAATTTGGTCCCGATTTTCTAATGCTATTTTCCAGCTCCAAGTTCGTAAATTGTACACTAACTAAAACTAAACTTTTAATTTATCACGAGGTACCTACCGTACCTACATATTTAGTATGTTGTCAGTTACAAAAGACTGATCAAGTGTTAGTATTTCCATTATTTTACCTGGGTGACTGCCTGCCGTCGGACTTGTAATACAACCCAAGTTAGGAATACCGGTATCTTAAGTTTAGACTTGCTGTCTAGTAGCAGCTCGACAGGTCTCCTAGGAGTGGACAGACTTGTTTCTGTTGTACTGACATTGATATTTTCTTGTCTGATTTGGCGAATAAACAATATTATTAGGTATATTATTTATTTTTAAAGGTCTTTATTTACTGAAATGTAAGCACAAGCTAACAAAAAGATCTTATTCTAAATGTAAACTGGCGTAATCCAAACAATGTTAAATAGGCTTGATCGCCTCGTTTTAACAAACCACATGTATGATTGAAAGTGTTAATACTAGTTATTTGATACTGTTTGGTTATGTAGGGTTTGGAGACCCACATTTTTAAATTATGTTAACTTTAGAATAAATATTAGTTTCTTTCGTAGGCCGGGTGCTACGTTGTCATGCGCAGTGTCGTAGGCTTTAGGCTACGAATCGATCAATTGTTTACTCTAATATTTTAAGAAATAAGTATATTTTTATCGTAATTTACCTGACCCGATGAAAAAATAAGTTTCTTCCTAAAATATGAATGGTCTACTTCGTGGCAAGTCAAATTGAAATGTAAAATACGCAAGACATGGTTTGTCCAGGTATTTGATCCCAATTTTAAGATTCATATAACAGATTGTGTATTTCTTTATTAAAAATTTCTTGGACTGAGTGACAATTGCAATGCTTGCATATAAATAATCCTAATTCCAATAAATAAAGCCTTGTTTTTCTTCTAAATCCGCGATCTTATTTACTTGCATAGAACTAATTAAAGTAGGTACTTAGTGTAACTAGCTACTTATTTCATGAAGACTGGAGACGATTTTAAACAAATAGGTAACTTGATTAAGGTGTGTTCTGAAACATGAAGTGCATTATAGAGCTATGGCTGGCATAATAATTTCAACTGAATTAATGCATTGCCTAAAAGAGGTCGTCCTGTAAGTTAATGAGCGTGGGATCGCTTGCTTGCGCGTGCGACGGGCGGACGCCTCGGGCGCTGCTCGGTGCAACCTTCTATTAGCATGCCAGCTCTCACTGGATCCGCTTAGATTCCACTCTAGGGTTACTGCTGCCAACATGCACTGGATTTGGGCTAGATTCTGACTATCCCGCCTACAAGTAAAGGAATATAAAGTAGATCCAACATTTGCACCAGCAAATGAATGCATGTTGGGAGTTATTAATTGGTTTAAAAGTGGAGTATGTAAGTATCGTATCAGGTGGCGCTCTGTAGTTTCTGCCTACCCCTATGGAAAGAAAGCGTGAGTTTATGTATGCATGAATAAGTAATTGCTCAATGAATAACAGCAGGCGTAAGAGAGCTCGTAAAATTAAATACTTTTTTTTTACTTCAGAATAAGTCTTGCAGGCATGGCGAAAGAATTCAAGAGACATCTAGGTGCATGGTAACGTCTTCTAACCGACTAACGGTAGACTTACACCGTTCATCATTATCTTTGGCAGGGTTGTTGTCCCCACTGCTGCCTGTAGGCTCTCCCCTGGGTCTGTGCGAGTTTCATCCAGGTCTTACACCCTTTTAAATTGCTTTATTACTGAGAAGCTAGAAGCTTCTGCCGCGACTTCATTCGTGTGAAATTTGTTGTTCCCAGACCCACCGCATCGCATTTTATTTTTTGCTCCGCTTCGGTTAAATAAACTTCTTCAAGAATTGGGCTATCAAAAGCAAAAATATTTTCTCATATCCGACTGGTAGTTCCAGAGATTAGCGCGTTCAAACAAATAAACAAACAAACTCTTAAATTTTATTATATTAGTTTAGATTTTCTTTAAACAGACTGTGCATTTTCTTCTGACACTGGCCATGTGAGTTTTGCAATAAGATACCCACATCATACTGGGTACTTATTTTAAAATTTGGTTTCGATTTTTTTTTCTTCAGTATCCTGCAAGCCCTACCATCGCAAATACTGAAGCTATGTGAATCGTCAGAATTGGTGTGCTTACATCGGTCAGGGGTCAGGTCATGCTGAGCTCACTCCAATCTGTCGGGAGGTAAGTGAGCTAACTATACGAGGGGAACTGATCTTAATCGAAGATTAGAAGGTAGGTAGAGAAGTGTTTCTTTGATTTCCGATGGCGCTGATTGTACCTAAGTGCAATGACGAGAAATGCGTATTGTTTAAAATCCAGTTGAAACGAAAATCACTTCGGTTATGTGGCAACACATTGTAATCACTGTAATTGTTAAGGTTTTTAACATTTTCTAGCCTAAAGGTTTGGTTGATGGATTCAGTTACTACAGAAATTAGACCTGCGGGGTAATTGCGTATCACACTAACAATGATTTTATTTCTGAAAAGGCCTATTAAAATTACTTATTATGTTTATATCCAGTCAAGTGTAGGTACCAATGCATGAAAATAGTATTCACTAGTGACGATACCAAAGAATAGTCGACCTCGTTATTGCTTTACCACTAAGTAAAAACAAAGGAAAGACAAATAGACCTTCTCTATTTGTGACGTGCAAGTGACATTCAACGTTAAAAACAATTACGAGCTCGGTTATAACTATGTCCAGCCTCTAGTGCATTCTAGGCAGACCACTACTAATGCTGTCTGATCTAGACATGACAGAAGATGGATGACCTGTTATAACAATGCATTACTGGCTAATGCCCTTATTTCTTATACCATAAACAGTAGTAATGAACAAGCCACTTCTTTTCGTTGTTTTCATTACAGCGTTCGTGACCGACGCCGTTTCAACAAGGAATTGTAATTTGACGTGAATTATGATGTCACTTATTACCTATGTCGTTAGCTAGTGGTGTTAGGCAGGAAGAAGAAAAATTGTGTGCTTTATAAAGATTTAATTAATGTTGTATCCCATTGTCTGGTTTAGTAACTAACTCCTCCGCGAGTGGTAACATAACTTAGTCAATTAATTGAAAAAATAAAACTTAGGAATAACTACTAAATCATAGTAGATGTATCCCCGGTGTAAGGCAAACAGGCGCGACGCGACAGCGCGACCTTACAGTGTGAAGCGACAGTCCGACGCGACAGCGCGACGCAACATCGCGACGCGGCAGTGCGACGCAACAGCGCGACGCGACAGCGCGACGCGACTCTAGTAGAACAATTTCTATGAAAACTTCATAGAAATTGTTCTACAGGAATCGCGTCGCGACTATCTGCGGGGAGCCTTTATGGCAATAGGCTCGCCCCCTATTACATGGGACTTAAACATAACCGGCGGAATATGGGTAAGTATACCTACTATAGGTACACCGCTGCCTAACAGTTCTGGGAATCAAGGCGTGATGTTATGTTATGTAAGTCATAGATTATATCCTCTTATCATGTTAGACTTACAGCCAACTTCTGCAATCCTCAAATAAACTCTCAATCGATATCGATTAAGTGTGCATACACACGAACGATACGCGACAACGGCAGAGGCAACTATGTATGTATTACGAGATAAGGCAATCAATAAGAACTCAAAGTCGCACACAGAAGTACCAAAAAACATACAATACTTAGACTTAGGTAAGTTTAAAAATCCTTATTTCTAATTAACCACGTTGTTAATAATAAGTTCACTAATAAGTGACGTTCGTGTACTCCACACATTAATAATAATTGTAAAAGCCACTAACACGATATTCGTGTGAATACCACAGTTCGTTACTTTTGTGTCCGACGTATCAAATACAAGGGAATGCAAGTTTCATTAGACTTGTTACAGTTTTTACCTATCTCATAAAGTAAAATAATTTAAGGCTTTCATACGTATAGTGAACTTTTAATTTATCTTTCTGTGTATTTTGATTTGAAAGAGTTTCCATGGAGTTTCTTGTCCGTTCTTTTTCATAGGAACCTACTATACTTTGGAATGGGTTAATAGCTACAACTTTCTGACTGACCAATTCCTTGACAATTTCTAACTTGACAAAGTGCTTAAGAATCATTGTCTCAAAACCAAGAAAAAAGTCGGTTCCCGTAACAACTTGCTCAGGCGCCTAACCTCAACCACCTGGGGTGCTTCACTTCAGGTACTCCGGACTACTGGCGGAGAAGCAGAGTGGTAGCTCTGCTTCTCTGCGGGAGAATATGCGTGCCCAGTGTAGCATCGTTCCGCTCACGCCAAGGAAGAAGATGTTGCTCTAAACGAAATTTGCCGAACTCTTACCGGCTGCCTGACACCGACCCCGGTCAGCGCACTGTATGCCACAGCTGGCATAGCACCACCACAAGTCCGAAAAGAAGGTGCAAGCGCAGTGGAGAAACACAAACAGGAATCTGATACTAAACACCCACTATCTGGCGCACAACTATCAACGCAACGGCGAAAAAGCAGGCACAGCTTTTTAAAATCGATAGCGTCTCTACCAGGAAAACCGGCCGACGCCCGTTGCAAACTTTGGCAAGATACTATTCCCCTCCCACTTACTACCTACCACCAAAGGAGCATCTTCCTGCAGAATGTAACCTTTCGTGGTCTACATGGAAGTCCCTGAACCGTCTCCGAACATAAGTGGGAAGATGTAACTCCAACCTGGTAAGGTGGGGCTACCTCGACGGAACGGCAGCTGGGTGTTATGTGGAGCTATGTTGCAAACTATGCTCCACCTTCTATCTTGCCCTCTGTGTCCCAAAACTTGCAGTCAAAGTGACCTCTGCGCTGCCACCGACGACGCCGTGGAAGTGGCGAAGTTTTGGGACAGCAAGATCTTAGAAAAGTCGTGCCAGCGAGACGGAGAAGAAGAAGAATGGTTTATTTAGACCATTCAAATGTTTAAAAATGTTGTACACATAAAATTTATACCAGACAATGCATTGTAGTTAAGTTCTTCTTATTTAAGTTTGCAGTGACCTTTTGTTTAGTAGTTACCTAATAATAGGTTATTTAGGTTTGTGGATCAAGTCCGAATTGATGTCCTATGAAAATCTTCTCAGTTTAGTAGACATAGGTATGTATACGATACCATGATTCCGCGTTCTCTCAGGTTAAGGTACGAAACTTAGAATAATAACGCAATTCTAAGGTAGGTACGAAACCTTCTTCGAAAGATTTCATACAGTGGCGCTGCGAGGGTTCCTTTCATTCACTGCATACAAAGAATAATAAAACTATTCAGTACTTTACCAATACCTATATTTTCATAGTACAGCACAACTATTTACGAAGCATTCAATACAAAACCAACATGCGTGTATCGCACAGATTGGACACCACGTCATGACCTGGCATCAACACTGACAAACATAACACCACACACACAACTACATCCCATTGGAAATTGCACCTTATTTCCTTATTATAAAGTTTTGTGCTGGACGATGCGGTGGTAAAGTAAAGTTGGTTCAGCATAACCCTATACTTATTTGCGCGTGACATATCCAAATGTTGATGCACTAGCGCGGAAAATGACGTGTCACCGTGTTCGCAGCGAGTGACGTCATATTAACACCTCGATGTTGACACGAGAGGTATTAGCTTTTAGCATTTTTATTCATACTTTTTGGTCTGTCTGTGGTTTATAATTTTTGAATTCAGAACGAGTGAACATTTGAATTTGAGATTTCTATTGTCTATTTCATATTTGATATGGCAGCATGTTAGACGCGTTATCATGTTTCGAACTTAGAAAACAAGTAGGTAACTAGATTTCCAGTTTAAAAAAAAATGTACTGTCAGCCTCACAAAGGTATACATCGACAAGAATTCAAATTGTGTTCCTTATTACGATGTCAATGTGTAGCTACAATTAAGTACTTAATTCATTAAGCTGACTGTAGTTTACATTATATCATTAGGTAACATTATCAGGTCGGGAAATGCTCTTATTGGTGTCTACCCATTTATAACAACACCTACCTATGAAGAGAATTTACCATAACCTCCTCAAAGTAAGGCATTAGCCTTGGGGAGTAATTATTAACTAAATACCCATTGAAGTATTCAAAAATAATTCCAAAAAAGACACCGATAAAAAAAAAAAGACCTAAATCGAACCGAAACTGCTACCGCTGAAGCTATGCTAACAATTAGCGCCGGAAGCACAAAACCATTATTTTGTATTGTTTTCTGAAGTAGTTCTAGGTACGATTAAGCTTACTGATGCAGATACGATCCTTTTATTTTCAAAAACATAAAGTTACAATCTGATCGTATTAGGTACTTACAACATGTATTCAGTATCGTGATTATTTTAGCGCAGGTACCTATACAATATTCACTGGAACCTGTCATTATTTCGAGACTACTTAATAATTATTCGTACTAAAGAATCAATTGAAGTTTAATTAAGTAAGTATAAGTTATTATTCTGAGGTTTTATCATTAGAGGAATGATAAAAAAAATCCAATGAATTTAAATGTACTGCGCCTGTCAATCCTTTCGTAGCACAACAACGTAGAAAAAAGAAACCAACTATAGTAATTCAAAACCCGTTTATTTCCTTAGTAAAACTTTCATAAAACTCTGCAAAACAATCGTAAAATAATAAAATATTTGCAGATTCCATGCAAAAATATTCAAAGCAGTGAGTTAAGGCGGCCATATTATTTTGCTACACAATGCGACACGCACGCCGCCTGGCGGTAGCTCGGTACTCACACGTTTGACAGCATCCCCAAGATGGCGGCCGCGGAAAGCGCGGGAAGATACCGCTGCACAGCAATGCAACAACAAACTGCATTCCACCACACAACACTTATAAACATCAACACTTTGTACACTTCGTAGAACACTGGCAACAACCGACACCACTAATCACCCCGAGTCGCGCACAATCAGGGTCACAACACATGTCCAATCAAGTGACATATCACTAATTACGATGACGGAGCTATGCCTTCCCCGGCAGCGGATCGTCGAATGAAAACCTCCACCATGTTGTTACTGAATTTTATACTCCATCCCAGTCAGCAGAGCCTCCAAGTTTGCCTCCTTCAAATTCGTTATGCATACAGCACCAAGGGCTGTTGAATACCGTTCGCGTTTATTTATGAACAGGCAAACTTCTGGTGGCTGGTGGGACGTACGAAATACGTTATAGGCTCGCCTCCCCCGAGTGCCGGCCACCGGCGCCGCACACACCACCAACAATGCATGCGATCGCTGAAAAAGGGCTTTTTATGTATTCAACTTCACAACTCTGTAGCTCATCTGCAAGTCGTATTATGGACCTAATTAACAAGTTAATATGGGCGATCCGGGGCCGCCGCGTCTGCGCACACCGCCTGGATTCCATTCTGGATTTACAAATTTGAATGTCGAAGTCAAATTCAGGTTCATTCGAATAGCGAGAAGCCTTTGTGATTTCGGAATACACGAAAATTTAAATTCACCTGCGCAGAAAATGTTTAAAAGTTGTCCCGAGCATCCGCGTGCGTTTTGAAGCTCCCGCGATTGCGACTTTGCAATGGTAAGAAGCGTTCAGAAATTCCGCCCCGCCCGACACCCCCATCACAAAGTATAATGATACCGTCGCCGGCGTTATTATGGCAGTCGTCATAAATATTTCATAGATGTTGCGAGGGCAGTAATGACCGAGTGACCGCCGATCGCCGAGACTCGTCGCCATCTTAGATTGCACATTATACCCCCGGTCTACGAGCAGATCCCCCCCGTGCGAGTCATTATACCGAGATGTTGTGATATCAGCCCGTCATTGACCATCTTAACTTTATGTTGTAATGGAGTCGTATTGTCATGAGAAACACCTCCAGTTTCCTGTTAAAGTTCGCATTCGTAAAAGCATGTTCCTTAAAACATAAAAGAAGTTCAGAAGCACCTTGCTTCCTGGCTTAGTTTAGCATACATAAGCTAGAGACAGCTTATAGGTAACTTTACTTGTATACTTTCAAAGTCCCCCATGCACTCTGAGCTCGACTCAGCCAAATGAAGCTACGTTACGGCAGTTTTAAGTCTTGCGTTCAATACACTTATGTTAGTCCAAGTTGGATAAAATCTCTTTAGACATATAAAGAGCCTCTACGGATACTGACGATACGTAGAGCCTCATTTCAGTTGGTCAATCTGTGTTATCATAAATAATACTCAATAGGTGTCACAAAAATCATTTTTTATTTTGTAAAGATTTTTAATGAAACTTCCACATTTCCTGTATAACTCTGTTACTCTGCCCAGGCACGTGCCGCCCCCAGACGGCGGCGTGAAGGTGGCTAATTACCTCGTCCTCGGCCGGACACCGGCGTCCTTTGATCACCAGCCTTTGATCGGCCGACGACACTATGTAAAGGTACGCTGTTTGGGAGCTCAGCGGACATTGGATTTGGTCAAATTAGTAATTTTTATGTTCGAGGTTCGATTGTATACGTTTTGTAAACACCTAATGCTACTTCTGCATTTGGCTTTCTAGCTTTAGATTCACGCTTGGAAATGAGCATGTGAATGTTGGATTTACAATTACTAAAGCAAATCAAGCTTGCATGATGATGATGTCATCTAGCCGTTTTCGGCCACAGCGACTGCATTCTTAGGCTTTCGAAACTGGCGAACCTAGGTACTCATTAATTATAAAAACATTATTCGTAATAACCAGAAAGATGTCCGTTACACTCTCCAGCATCTCGTCTGCCGAGTTCTACCGATCTCCTTTGACTGAAAACTTGTTAGAGGTCCGTATTAAAATTCAAAAACGACGCACGGAACTCAGTCCCGATTCCTGAAAACATTATTCAGGGGATTTGAATAATGATTTTGTTTTAGTCCGTACTCACACCTCTCGTTAATGTATGCGAGAAGATTGGAGCCCCGAAAGTTCGTAACGCGATTTTTGGTTGGACTTAAATGGTTTTCAAACTTAATTTTGTGGGCACTCGGCTTTTTAGTCGCAAAATGTGTTTATGCAAGAACCCCTTTATGAACAAAGTTGTTGTAATTTATTGCGTTTAAACTTGCAAAGTGTTGGAAGGATTGGACGCAAGACCTTTGTGAAAAGTGCACTTCATAATTGGATGTTTGAGGTGTTATATGTTAGAACGAAGTTGAGTGTCTTGCCCAGGTTGGGTAATGGAATAAAAATTAACTTTAGAAACTATGGTTATGCATCGAGGTAGGTACAGAAAAGCTATTGAAGTTAATAGAAGAGAGTAGTCGATAGATTTGCCTTAAATAATAATATGTAAGTTTCACAGAACTGATGCTTTCCATTTTTATTGTGATGAATTCAATTATACACTGTCCAAAGTTAAGGTAAAATCCATTTGAATAAAAACCTCCTCTGCATTCTCGTTGACAGTCCGTCGTTCTGCAAACGAGCTCATAAGTGCTCTCACCAGCGACTTCAGACAGCGACATTCAAAGTAATCTAACAGAAAAGAAGAACTCGCCATATTTTATTCAAATTCCGCGTCGCGAACAGTTGAAGCGGAAAAAATATGAATATGATTTCCTTACGCACTTTAGAGAAGTTGCCGCGCGCCAAATGAAGCATATTTCGAGCCCATAACACTCGCATTATTCAGGAAAAAAATACTTTGTAAAGAATGCTATTCAGGATGCGACTTTGTGCAAAATCTCATGAAGCCGGTTTTGAAAACGCGACTTCACAAAACACCTCGAAGTTTTAACGAACTAAGTAAGATTATGGTATTTTGTCAGGAAAATACTAAGTAGGTAGATAGTTTTGTGTTATTAAAACCATGTATTTTCAAAAGCACACTCCTATCCATTACTGCCACAGTGTCACTATGGATGGATATGCATTCCATCTTCTGCTTGAAGGTGGAAAAAGAGTTACTACCCCATAATGAATATCACTCAGTGCATTTCGCAATAATTGTGTTCCTACATATACTATAGATTTATAAATGAGTAAAATTGTAATTTCATTGTTTAGTATAGTATTTACATAGATACCCAAACACTGAAATTCAGTCGCAGACCGAACAGGGCGCTTTATTCAAAGTAAGTCTAAAGAACAGTTGAAGAGGGAAGCGCCTTAACTTTTTATATACATTTTGTTCGCTAAATGAACTGAAACTGTATTTTGCAGATGCTAAGCAAACTTACTTTTTGGGTTAAGTATTGCTGGAAAATGGACCGTTTGTTTTGGCTAAATGTGATGACAAAAATACGCGAGTTGAGTTTGTGGTGGGCGAATGTTGTAGTTTTAGTAAGTACTGGTTTAAATGAGGGAAATATTGGGACATCATGCAGTTACTTACATCCTACTATCCTACTAATCCTACTATACATAATATATATATATATAATATAATATAATATATAATCCTACTATAATATTATAAATGTGAAAGTGTGGATGTTTGGATGTTTGTTACTCAATCACGCTAAAACGGCTGAACGGATTTGGATAAAATTTGGCACATGGGTAGACTATGACCTGGATTAGGACATAGTATACTATTTATCCCGATATTCCCACGGGATCGAGATTTCTGCGGGTGAAACCGCGGGGCGCAGCTAGTTATTTACATTTTATCCCTAAGTCTTATCACTTCATCAGTTTGCTGAAAAATCTAATTTACGATTGGCAATTTTGTTTTTGGGCCGCTCTTAATCACGATAGCACCAAAATAGAAATTGGAACAAGATATTTAGTCAAGATTGAAACTTTAATCTTTTGCGATGTACAATGTTTGGGTACAATGTTTGTAAATTTTTGAAAATCGTCATATATGGTTTATGTTCTCTTTTTAAACATAAAATGCTGTAATACCGATAAAAAAAAAAACACTTTCTAGAAACATTGAAATTGGTCAAAGTTTCCTTTTCGTGATTTTCCGAATGATCTTTCCGAGATCTTTACACACAATATTACCAACATAAATACACACATATAACCATAACACATCGTCTACAAACGACTACAGAACCAATTTTTCAAATTAAACGAACAAACGCGTTGTTTTTCCTTCACCCTAGAACTTCATGTAAATTATATTCAGCGGGGAGAGGTCTGCTCACCCCGGTCCCCGCGATAGCTTAATGATGCTTCGAGATAACGTAACTGTTATGTTATTATTTATTGTAGTGTTATTTTCAATGGAGCGCTTCTTTTGTTTCGTTTTACACCTTGAAATTGATGCGAGTTTTCAGAAAAGTTCTTCCGGAAAAATGGTGATCGGTAGATAGGAATGGATCAGGGATGAGTTTAGTAGTTGAAGTTTGTAATACCTAACAGTGTATGTCCTAGGTACACTCTAAATAGATGTAATATTATGTAGCCACAAGGTTAGGTCACAATTAACTATACATTGCCACCTGCGGGGTAATTACGTAACACAGTAACAGTAGGAATGGGTTTCATTTTGACAGTTCAACAACATTCATTGCGTTATTTACGTCGTTGAGTCGACAAATTTTTAGAACACATGAAGCAATAGGCTTTCAAATGATTCAGATTGTGATAGATAGTGTGTTACGTAATTAGGGTGCCGGTTTCTGTAAGGCAAAAAGCTTACGGACTGTTAAACTCACGTGGGGGTGACTGCAATATGCAACAACAGCTGATCAAATCACTTGACATTAGTTGGATTATGTAACGTTAACTTTTCAGAAACCACATATTAAAGGCAATTTAAAAAGTGCACGTAGTTGTGGTAGCATATCAAATGCATGTGCTCATGTGACATGTGCTCTGTGTAAACGAGCCAACAAAAACAATGTAATTAAAAGAAAGAAAGAAGTGAAGCAAATTAAATTATTCCAAAACCAACCTGCCCTCATTTCAAATACAAACGATCCCCCATTTCTGTCAATGCTTGACTTTTTTAGAAGCGGCTCTCAAATCTGCAAGACAAACAACTGAATCTATGGAGTTAAACAAACGACGGTGTATTCGGAGTATTTGGAGAGACGAGATATTGGGTGGAAAGGATATCGATTGAAGTGTTAAGGCGGTTTGGAGAAAATTCACCTAAGTACTTTTGTGTGATGTGCACTTGGCTTAAGAAAATTGCTGGGCTCCGTTTGACTTTCAAAAAAACTGCAAAATATACTATTATGACGAAATCCTGCTAATTTCAGCCAAAGACCACAAGGCGTTCTTTGACCAAGGAAAATCTTTTACAGTGCAAGCGTTAAATTACTTAATTGCAGGTTTATTTTCCTAAACTACACTACCTGTCGCAAACGAAATAAAAAATGGAAGCTTTTCAAAAAGGTAGAAGAAATCGACAGTAATTTTCAAGCGAAAGTTTTCAATCTCATTCCTCATTACCCTGAGCGTTTTCCAAACATGTTTATTCCCTAAATTTTATTTGATCTTCAGCCACGTCTTACACAATGTTCCACACACCGCCGCCGCCGATATCTGGCTCAATCAGTGAGGCTTCGCCGCTGAATTTTTACACGTTTCTTATTCATATACATTACTTATGCATGCAGCAAGCGAAAATATTACAGCATTTTAATGAAAGAAATATTAATTTTGAGGCAAAGTTTTCTTTGCGGTCGCGACGACGGCGACGGGCGGAATTAAGTTTGGTCTGAGCGAGTTTGCGACCCCCCCACATTCTAAATATGCTTCGCTGAATTTTAGTTGGGGTCTTGAACCGTTCGTTAAGACCTACATTTTATTATTTGAGTAAATAAATTAAAGGGCGGAGAAAATGCGCCGTCTGGTAAATGTTTTCTAGAATGGTGAAGTTAAAAGAAAGTCTCTTTTGGAGGATGGAATGGAAATGAGGGAAATTATTCTTGTAATTTAATATCACGGACAGACTTATGTAAAGTGTACATTCAAAGTACGGATGTATTTTGGTTTTGTATGCTTCATAATAATTGTTGTGTTAGGTACCACAGGAAGCTCAAGAAAAGTTAAGTAGGGGAGGAAATGACTGGAACTATCATACTTACGTTGTACATTATGCAAATTATGTACCCCTGCAAGTTACATTTTTTTATCCTCAGTCATACATAAGTTATTCTCCTCAACTTAAATCTGTAAAATACTTAGTTGTTAAAACTGATTCAGTTGTAAAATTTAATGAAGCATCAGAATCAAAACAAACGGGTGTTCACAGACACAATTATTTTGACTTTTCGAGCACTCATTACGATTCCCTAACAAAATATTGCAGCACCATCAAACTCATTGTCATTGGAAAATAACCCTTGAAGTGTTGTTTTATGAGTTAGGCTTTCTAAATCTGTGCTACAATTAACTTGGTACACTTAGAGTAAGTGATTTCTCCCAATTTAGTCATAAAAATGTTAATGTTGCAAAAACAAACAGCGCTTAATGTATGCTGAGGGGAAGTGAATTAATAGGGAGCAGACAATTCACTATTTTACTACATTTCTGCTGTTACTGTACTTGAAGGAGGTTGGCTCATAGGTTGAGTGGTTGAGTTGAACCTCTTTGATTATGAAGTTTATTGTTTTAATTGGGTTGAATTTGGTTACCTATGTTTTGTTGGCGGCGAAGGGATATAGTTCCTTGTGTACCTACGAGTATATCGAAAAATGGAAAGTTGTCAACGTTTTAGTTTATAAATTTCCATAACTGGTTTAGTATTTTTTTAAATTAACTAAATGGTCAGTTATGCATCATCGCCCGAAACCTTATCGTCGCTTGACCCAAAATGCAATTCATAAAAATGACGTGCCTACAGTAGATGTAACATGCCAACAGTTCAGCAAACAACTTGATGATGAAGTGATTCTTTTGTATTATTATACTGTTTGTTTTCCCCTCTAAGGGTGACTCCAGCCAAGGTAAAATATACTCATAAGTAGGTAGCTCGCTGGAATTGATTATCGCCGGCCGATAACAGGCTCACCGCATCCCCTGAACCGTTATTTTGGCGGGAAAATGATGGATGTTCCAGGAAAATATTGTGGCTAAATCTACTGGAAACAAATACACAACACCAGCAGTATTTTGGGCTGTGTATAAGTAGAAGTAGTATTTTATTAAGTATAAGTATGATTTTGATGTAAGCGTTAGGGCCGTACTAAACGCTATGCTACTATAGTAGCCAAAATTTTTTTCCGGTCAAGCTTCTATGCTACCATGGTAGCCTGGTCGATTTGTTCCGTTCATACCGATTTTGTATCGTGGTCACGCTGTACAGATTTAAAAGAAAATCAACAGATGGGTCTGGATTAAATTCCGCGTTTTTACGTAGGCAATACTCTGTTGCTAATGCTTATTAGTATTTGAAAATACTCTAAATTTTAAAATACAACGAAAATAATAAGGATTAAACTTTTTAAATTTTGTTGCTCAGGTAATTTTGTGCGAGCAACCATGGTAGCCCGGCAACGTCCAGAGTAATGGTCTGTTTGTTTTGGTTTAGTATGATAATCTGAACATACCAACTAATGGACATATGGGCATAAAAAAAAAGGTTATATAGTCTAGTTTAATTTTAAATAGGTTTTACTGACTCAAACTACAAAATGTTGTACAAACATTCACTTAGAACAAGTATTTTACGGAAATTCAACACATATTCTCAATTTTAACATTTTTTTATAGTACTTTTGACTATTTAATCGTAATTTAGTTTTCACACCTATTGATTCTGTATAGTTTCAGCTATACACACGAATTTTTATTAAGGTATAGCTGCAGTAGTTTTCTAGTTATTACGTTTTATGTTGGAAATGACCGGGGGTCACGCGTGGTCAAAGTTAGAAACGCGCGAATGGACGTATCGCGGGTCAAAAATCGCGCAGCGTGGACGGTTAAACGTTTTGTAGGTAAGTAGTGTATTTTCTTTTTTGCAATGTGTTGTCTGTTATAAATACAATAAAGTATATAATTATAAATAAACAAATATTATTTGAGTTAATTAATGTTGCTACACTAAAATTTCCTTACCTTTGTCGTCAAAAGACTACACGAGTCTAATTAAATAAGTACGAACAGTTCCCAATATAATTTAGTTATTTATTAGTTTCTTTAATGTCACGTTTGGCCCACTAACCTATTTACTAGGCAACGACATCTACATTTAACCACTACTTAGCTTAATTAATGTCATACGGAATTAATTGCAAGTTCCTTACTATATTAAATAAACTATAATGAAGTAGATAATCGTAACCTACAATCTGAAAACATAATATTCCTACATAAATTCTTTTTAGGCTAACGAGCGCCATCTGCGATATGAACGCACCGCAAAAATGATGGATTTGCGTCAGAAAATACTCGCTGAAATTATTCAAATGAATGCGCCCACTACCCACCTACGTTGTTTTGTTTTCTGCGTTTTCTTGTTTCAAAACTGTATAATTTGGCGGGCGTTCGGTTATCGAGAATTGCGGATGTTGTATTTTTAAATACGTGCCTAAAAAATACTTGCTGAAAAATCGTTTGAAAAATAGCGCAGTGAGTTTGGTTTGGAAAAACATATATATTGATTTTGTTGGGTGTTATAATAATTATCTTTTAAATAAAATGTCTCAAAACGGTGAAGGAAAACATCGTGAGGAAATCGACATGTCCTAGAACCAAAAATTCGAAGACATGTGAAATCTACCAACCCGCACTGGGCCCGCGTGGGTGATTTCAGCCTCTCAAAGAGGGGAGGCCTGTGTCCCAGCAGTGAGAACATTATAGGCTGATTATGCAAATAAAATGTTTTTTTTTAACATTAATAGCGATAATTTATTTTGCACCTAACAATCATAGTCGTACTACTAAAAATCTTCGTATTGTGTGATCTTGTGGTAAGTATTAAAAAAACAAAAAAAAAAAATCCCATGGTTGTTTTCATATGAACACAACATTAGCTTAGCTGCGGTAAAAATCAATTTAAAGTTAAACAAACCAACAGATTTTAACTTAAAAAAACCCCTTTATTTGCCTGAAAAATAAACAGTAGGTAAGTTAATAAAACAGAACCCACTTTGAATCTATTATACCTTGGCATGAAGGGTTGTTTATTAATTCGGGAAAATATTCTTTTTTTAAAGGGGTGTTTTTCATCAACTTGCACCTGCGGTGTCGTTTAGTTTTTTTAAGGTCTGGTCTGGATGAAAGCTTATAATGAAGTGGGAAAATTGAATATTTTATGTTATTTTGCTTTGTTTTTAGCTTTAGGTACAAGGGTTAAGTCACCTAATGCGTTTCTTCGTATTGCTGTGACTCTTGAAGGGTTAAATTTAACCACGTATTTGATACCTCCATCAGTTGAGCGATGATGCATTGACCTGTTTTCCAAACGAACAGTATTAGCAGTGGCTGGTATGGCACGCGGTACGACCCGTGATCCTGTTGCCATGCAGTAAATAGGACTCCGCTTTGCCAAAGTAGTAGCTGTGCCTGTATGATTCCCAGTAAATTACATGTATCTACAAAGCCGACACTTCAAGCTTTTGTTCGTGACACGGTTTCCGTTCTTTATCGTCTCATGCCACAGAGTAACTAACAGAGATAGAGAAGGAATTATATTATTTAAATGAATTAAAGTTCTACAAATAATACATTTTTGTCTTTTTCTTTTCGAATCGACGTGGGATTAATAAAGCTACAATATTAGTTTAAAGTTCATCTGGTGTTGAACTGCATGGAGGTTATGTGGTCTTAAATGCCGATTACATTGTTTCTTTTTTTACAAAATAATGAAATAACTCTTCAAGAAAATCTTTAAAGAAAGAGGAATAAAAAAGTGTGTCATCTTTTTTCTATTCTACGTATCAGTGTTGCCACATTATCCCTCGTCCCGCGTGTGACGGAGTGCCCTCATGACGTAAGCTATGTGCATAAATTTCGTGGAGAGTTGTGACATGGCAACCCCGCCACCTTTGTGACGTCAAGGGCTTTCGTCTGACGGTTCTCGAGAGTGTTGCTAGATGCGATTTATTACTTTTTTATTTTGTTTTCGTGGTGTTTACGACTTAGGACGAATCAAGCTCTTCCCGTTTTCTTGCCATTAATTCCAATAGTACCAAACAATTTTTCAAAAAACATTGTGCTCACTTATTTTACTGCATCATCATCGTTCAGCTTCCACAAGTTGTTAGTTCATGATAATTGTCTGTGTCATTTCAAAGAATCATGGTTTGCTTTCATTTTGACATCAGTATGATATTAAAAATCACATTCAAATGCTTTTCTTATCCCTAACGAAATTCTTGATTTTTTATACTGATCGTGAAGTTTAGTTAATCAAGAATCGGTCTATAAACAATAGAACTCGAGGACACGTTCTTTTAAACTTGATTGACGTTTGTTCGAATTCGGAACGCAGACAAAAAGAAAAGTTTGTCACATTTTGGCCAGTGTTCCTCGTAAATCAAAGAGGTTTTATATAACGTTATTTTTCTCTTATTAAAGCGAAGGGAACGGGTTTAAGGGTGGCGTAAAAAGCTTTTTTCTTACTTTTATGGCGTGAGAAAAAAAGGGCAGGTGAATGTGGAGGGCCGATATTAAAATGTTTCATGTAAATTTCAGTCGTTCAACGAGCTATATTTCAGGAGTTGTTCTGTCTGTCTGCGAATTTGGTATTCATAGACGGCTCTTAGTTTAATATTGGGGTTAAAGCGACTTCCTTGGGCGTATTTTTGTGGGTTTACTTTAATCTTTTTTAATTTGTATAAAGGGGCTTACTTTAACCTATGTGACAAAAGGGAGGCAAAAAAATATAGTCAAAAATTTTGTCAAAAAAATAGCCTAGCAACAAAGTTAGCCTAATCTGTCCAATTTATCGCTGTTCATACTTGTTGTAACACACAAATAAATAAAACTTAAAACTAATACTGAAAGACCTGGAAAGCTGGCTAAAAAAGAAAAGGTACAAAAAAAACTACAGATTGCATATTTTACGCCTAGAATCTATACTAATAATAAAGCTGAAGAGTTTGTTTGTTTGTTTGTTTGCTTGAACGCGCTAATCTCAGGAACTGCTGGTCCGATTTGAAAAATTATTTCAGTGTTAGATAGCTCATTTATCGAGGAAGGCTATAGGCTATATATCATCACACTAAGACTAATAGGGACGGAGCACCAATGAGCAATGTTTCA
The DNA here is from genome assembly GCA_917490735.1 of Dryobotodes eremita. Lineage (NCBI taxonomy): Eukaryota > Metazoa > Arthropoda > Insecta > Lepidoptera > Noctuidae > Dryobotodes > Dryobotodes eremita. Next base: position 24,290,906 of record OU823244.1, read on the forward strand.
AAATCGTGTGGTTTTTTTCCTTTTGAGAGCTTCCGCTGCGTGCGCTGCGTAAACGGTTAAAGTTTCGCAAAAATCATGTATTACAGAATTGTTCCCCTTTAAAAGTTCGAAAAAAAAGTCTACGACAGCTTCTGTCTATCTTTTAAGGTTGGCTCACTATAAACTTTTTTATGCTAACCAAATTTGTTCTAAAACAATGCATTATTTGCGAAGGTGTTTTTATAAACATGACATTAATCCTTATCCAAATAAATACGTTATTCATCACAAGTATTTAATTTAAAACAAAATTGCCCTTTACATCATTTGATTTCAATGAATTTCTTAGGAGATATCGCAGTTTTAAAATAACATTGCAGCAAAATAATGGTGGAAGGCCGGCGGCGGGTGGTCATGACGGGGAAGGGCGGTGGCCCCAGTTATCACTGCGAGATACCAAAAATGACGTTCAGTACCCCAGTAAAAATTGAATCGGTAACCCAGTAAAATTTTAAAGACCTTCAATGTTTTTTTGTTCTAGAATTTGTACTGGGTAACCCGGTAAATTTTCTTGGGTTTATATGGTTCCGCGTTACTGCAGAGCCCCAGTAAAAATTCATAAACTCCCCAGGAATTTTTAAGAAATCTTTTCTCCGTGTACTGATAAAAGCGTGATGTAGGTACCTAAAACAGCTCCTTAACGTACGTATTATTTAAAAATATTTTCACCCTCTACATAAACGAAGTCGCGGGTTAAAGTTAGCGTTAGCCCAAAGTAACTATTCCACGCGGACGAAGTCGCGGGCAGAAGCTAGTAAATAATAAACGCACGAATTTTCAACCACCGGGAAATGTATCGGGAATATTGATTGTGGTACCGATTGTCAAAAACAGGACAGGGGATATCTCGGACAAGGGAAACTACCGGCCAATCTCTCTTGCAACTACCATTGCTAAAATATTGGACAGTATGCTTGATTTGTGCTTGGAAAAACATCTGGACCTGCACGACTCACAGTTTGGGTTTCAACCTGGGCTTTCCACTGAAAGTGCAATCCTAAGTCTCAAGAATACTGTCCAATATTATACCGATCGTAAAACGCCGGTGTATGCCTGTTTCCTGGATCTTTCCAGGGCTTTTGACCTTGTGTCATATGATGTGCTCTGGAGGAAGCTGGGGGACAGGAATGTACCGGCGGAAGTTCGTAAGGTTCTGCAATTTTGGTATGCTAACCAAACGAATCATGTGAAGTGGTCCAACAGTCTCTCTGAGGCTTATGGGTTGGAGTGCGGGGTGAGGCAGGGAGGGTTGACCTCACCCAGGCTCTTCAACCTATTTGTGAATGACCTTATGGTCGAGCTTAGCAGTATGCGTGTTGGCTGTCGGGTGGGTGGTGTTAATATTAACAGCATCAGCTATGCAGACGACATGGTGCTGCTGGGCCCGACTGCAGGTTCTATTGGAGAGATGTTAAAAGTTTGCGAAGACTACGCGGCTAGGCATGGGCTCGTGTATAACGTGAAGAAATGTGAGTACATGGTCTTTGGGGTCGCCGGTAGGTGTACAGATTATTCACCTAACTTTACCCTAAATGGCTTGAGCATAAGAAGAGTTAAACAACTCAAATACCTGGGACATATGCTTACCGACGACCTGAAAGACAATGTGGACATTGAGAGGGAGCGCAGGGCTTTGGCGGTCCGCGGTAATATGTTGGCTCGTAGATTCGCTCGCTGCACGGACCAGGTAAAAATAACGCTTTTCAAAGCGTATTGCCAGGGTCTGTACACGGGTGGTCTGTGGATCAACTACACCAAAAGGTCGCTAGATGTCCTGCGCGTCCAGTACAACAATGTTTTTAGAATGCTCTTGAGACTGCTCCGGTTCTGTAGTGCGTCAGAGATGTTTACGCAGAACCGTACTGACGGCTTCCATGCAATCGTGCGGAAGAAAATAGCGTCGGTGGCAGCTAGAACCCGGGCCAGTGGCAACAGCATTCTGAAAACAGTGAGTGAGAATGTGTTTTCCCCTTTTAGGAGGCATTTTGTGGAGAGGATGACCGGTTGAGAAACTGGTTTCGTCTTCTTTACAAAGTGACTCATACCCTAAATGTATTTTAATTGATGTATATACTAACACTAGGTATAAGCTACTTTACTAACACTACGGATCTCTGTTATCTGAGTTTTTGAAAATAAATTAAATTAAATTAAATATTCCCAAACCTTCCATGGTACATAAAAGGAGTAAAAGAAGGAGTAAAAGATAAATAAATAAAACTGAGAGGAGTATGAAAATGAGTTTACAGTTGAGATTAATAGGTGAGGTTTTTATTAATACCCAGCGGTTTATGAAACACTGAAGGGTCGGACTGCGGACGAAGAGACAGGTATGGATTAAGCACATAGTGCATCTTTCGTGGCGAACAGTTTTCATGTATCGATCAGGCAACATACATAATTATTAACATTTGCGTGCTCTTAAGTTTGATTAAATACAAGATTATTCGCTCCGGATGGTGTGGCTTAGTTATTGGCAATTTATAACCTCGTTTACAGAAAGAAAAAGAAAATTCGTCAGCTCATCGTTACCAGTTTAAAGTTAACTTTAAATATTGAGTTCATAGTTTATTTAAATAAACCCCTACTTATAATTTTCTTAATCAGATTATTTCAAGAGACGATTCTTATACGAAATCACAATCTGAAAACACAAAAAAGAATTGTCTGTCTGTCAAAGAGTCTATTAGAGTTTATTATAAGCTGCGTCCTTAACATCAATAACAGCCACCTTGGAATCCATCCCTGCACATTAAGCCGTTGAGCGGCCCTCGGTTTGTTTTGATTGTATTAATTAAAAGTAGATCCCTCAGAGTTTCAAGATTAACACCTCTCTTTTCTTCAGTTCGTCCATATTCATGTACGGCGCTGGTTCGTTAAGAACTAAGGGTTTTTCAACGTATTTACATAACTTTGCGATTTGCTGAGGGAACATGCTTTTGGTGGAAGAGTGGAGTTTCGTTTGAGCTGCAGTTGGGGTTATCGGTAGGTGTAGTTATGATTTTGGCTTTGGTTGTGAAGATATATTTTTGAAAATAGGAACCTACTTTGTTGAAAGAAAATACTGTTCATGAAACAATATTACAAAGGATTCTGAATTCCATTGCAAGTTCAGATACCTACTGTTATTTTTTGACGAAAAATCTATTGTTTTCACCAGGCACCATGTTGCAATGTTTGTAATTTCGTAACCTACTTTTTAACAATATTCAAAACAAAAAATCATTGTATTTTGATCTAAAACCAACCCACAGACGAAAGCCTACATTTCCCCATCTCCGTACTAAAATATCAATTGCTTTATCTCGCGTTTATGTGTTCCATTCCATCCATTCGCACGCCATCATATTCCCATATCCCATACATAAAGACATAAACCGTGGTCCGACTATAAAACCTTATTACCTACACCTTTTTTGTATACAATTAAAGTGAGTAGGTACCACATACCTACTCCTTAGTATACATAGGTAGTCACTAAGAACGTTACGTAAACAATATTTAGTAGTATCAGGAAAATCATTCCTTTTCGAAAGGCTCGTATAGGAAAAAACTATCACGATACTTAATTCAAGTACCAAGTAAAACGATAGATAATGAATACTTTGTCTCCATGCCCTTGTTGTAGAACGATGCTACAGCATGATAATATGAGCATGGACAAGTAAGAAATCTGCCAGTTCTTACTTAAGATTCATGCTTTAGCATTGTTCTTGAAAACTAGCTTTATATTGAGCCTAGGAGCCGACGGCCTATAAACAAAGCTATAACTTAAAAAAAACCTAACAAGTTGAATGACTGAAAACTTTTATTTAAACATAACTGAATAAAAAACACGTGTGGCACTCGGGGACTGCCGCGGTAAAGCTATTGCATAGCATTTTTTATCAACTTATGCAATTATAATTATTTATTTATTTTTTATTTATGCTGTATTTTTTCAAGTACAGTCGTACCATATACATACACGTTAAGCGAACGCTCGGCCGAGCTACATGGTAGGCGGAGTGGGGGTGTTAGGTTTTATTTTCGTTACGGAATTTCTTGATTCGGTCGCTGCGCTCAAAGCCCGCGATAAAAGCTATGCAATAGCTTAAAAATCTTGTGTAGACTTTTCTTTAATAAGTGTCTTAAAGTTCCATCAAAGTAAACTAAGTTACTGTCACTTGGCGCGTGCGGACTTGTATGTTAATATTACCAGTTCGGTTACTTGCCAGAATTGCTTACCATAGTTTTATGTGGGTAGTTGAGCTTTCTTTAGTGTGTTGTCTGTGGATGACGCGTGTGTTGGATGATCGATGTCACGGAGAAAGGTTGCGAAAGGATAGAAATGACAATAAGCTTAAGTTAAGGCTCCAATCAATCAAAATTACGCCCCGTGTTGTGCGGTGAACGTACTTTAAAAATGTTGTCCTCTTGGTTCGAACGGTTAATAATACGTCGGCAATCCCCTGGTTCTTGAAGTTCTCACAATCTGTGATGACATCTTTAAAAGTAGCCAATCGTTAGGTGAAAATAAAGCTTCGTTTCACGAATTATTATCCCATCACTTGAACCCTCAGCGGTAGCGTGGCGCCATGCTGTGTAAGATTTTTTTGTTTTTAAAGAATAATTGAAACAGGCTTTTTTATAAAAAAAATCTCCATTCAGAATCTTTATCGTTGATCGTTGATTAACACAGAATGGTACACAATCCACATTCGCCGTCAACGCTACTAAGAAACCTTATCTCAACCATCGAAAAACATCTGTTCGTATATTTTTACTCGACATACCTAAAACGAGGGCTCAAATAAAAACGGACCACTTAAGGCCGAAAGAATATCACTCAATGCTCGCTATATTTTTCAAAGCTTCTCTTCACATTCTGTTTTTATCCTACTTGACTCTTAATGTGGTGAATTCATACATGAACAATCGCTATCTCGAGTGTTCTTGGGTTGTGGGGGGTAGGGGGGCAGAGGGGCGTTTTTCCTTCTTTTACAACATTTGGGGGTGGATGGTAGCCCGTGGATGAGAAGGGAGGTGTCGGCTACAGTCGACCCGCCCGGATGTCTTTAAGGCGCGGTCATCCCGCATTATGTTGCGTCAGGAGTTTATTTCAATGTGGTTGACCGATTTAATGTTAGTGGCTGCGACTGGGGTTCGTTTTAAGGGTTTCTGATAGTTTATTACATGTCGAAATGGACGGTGTTGTCATATTAAGTTTATTACTTACCTACTTGATACGTTTCAGGCACAGCTATGGTTAAGTAAAAGATGATATAAAATTAAACACTACTTGATTGCTAATACCGAAAAACATTAGGTACATTATGTATTGTTTACCTACTCACAGATCTGAAAGTGAACATTCGAGTATAACTTATTTTTGAACTTCTAAAACAAAAATAAAATATTTCCTTTCAAATAGCCCCTACTTGCTCCTTACTTTACTGCTTCAAATCGTCGCGCAAATGCCACCACAAGCCAAGAACACTGTGCAACGACTGACAGCTGACTCTTATTTACTAACGACCTTTTTTTTTTTTTTTTTTTCTCAAGAGAGATATTTACTTCTTTAGATCTTAAAGAAAAATACAGTATTATGATACCAATAGGTTTTCCTTAAGTTCTTACATATTATCTTTGAGCTACCACTCAGGATTAAACACGCACACTATAGTAGTTATCAATTTTCAAGTGAATTTTGCTGGAGATGCTCCGAATATGTATCGATGAAAGAGTCGATAAATAAAAGTTTATCTGCCATTCTTATAAATTGCTGCTAATGTTTTGATAGTAGGAATGGTGACAAACAGTGGTCCATTTCATGTGTACGTACAATACAGTGGGTAAAGGTTTAAATCAGTTCGTTATCTAACCATGAACAAGTAGTAACTAACTAAATTCAACAAACTAAGCCAAGTCTTGGCAACCCTGTATGTACGAGACATAGCTTAGCTTCTATGTAGTAACTAAACTTTAAACTTTAAGTACCTAAGAGCCATTGTATACAGCGACAGTTTTAGTTAAACTGTAAGTTGTAAGTAAGAACTAGAACTAGGTTTCAGTAACTCAGTTTTATTGTCGATTCTCTTCTTTTTGATGTACTGTTTGTTCCGAGTACCTTTTTTCTGTGTGAAAGTTTACACAAGATCTTCGGATTTTATTGACTGGTGGCAAAAAATCAATAGAAGTTTGTAAGACTCGCTAGGTGGCGTCTTTTTTGGGATTGACTTTTTCAGAAGTATCAAATCAAAACAATTTGTTTGTGTACTCAGGTTGTAGGGTGTTACACAATAATAAAAGTATCTACTGTGGTGTGTGTAGTAGGTAAATTAAACAATAATTCACTGTACAACAGCAGAGGTCACACGTCCGCATCGGTCGGGCGCCAGCAACTAAGTGACCACTCTGCGGGCGTGCGCTGCTGCGCTGGTTTATTATGTCAATACGCTACATCTCTCCTTTTTTATCAAATTCAGATTTTAATACAGAACATAGATTATGATAACTAATAAGTCTTATTACCTACTAAGCTTATAAATAAGCATTAGGTTAATTTTTGTTTTTTAACAATTCTCATTAGGCAGTGGTGCCGATTCTCTTGTCACAAAATTCTCTAAACTAGACTATAAATCACAAAAATTTGGTTTATTCCTATCAAATGACGATTTCCCTTTCTGAAACAGACTAAAGTGACACTATTTAACTATATTTTTAACCGACGAAAAAAAAGGAAGAGGTTCTCAAGTCGACCCGAACATTTATTTTTATTAAGCTATTGCATAGCTTTTATCGCGGGTTTTGAGAGCGGCGACCGAATCAAGAAATTCCGTAACGAAAATAAAACCTAACACCCCCCACTCCGCCTACCATGTAGCTCGGCCGAGCGTTCGCTTATCGTGTATGTATATGGTACGACTGTACTTGAATTAATATCAAAGAAAGAAAAATACCGCATAAATAAAAAATAAATAAATAATTATAATTGCATAAGTTGATAAAAAATGCTATGCAATAGCTTTACCGCGGCAGTCCCCGAGTGCCACACGTGTTTGTTTTCATTTAGTTTGACAGCACTAATATGGCTTTGAGTTAGTAATTTAGTGAAAATGGCAATTTTGCTATTCTATCTATATTATATAGGAAATATCTATGTCCTGCCACATTAAGTGGAATACAAATATTAAAAAAGAATTTAAGAAAAAAATGTACCTACTACTTTTTGTAGATTGATGGGAAGAGAGCATACATTCACCCTTAACGTAATAGATCCAAGTACTTCAGACATAATTTTTATTGCTCTTCCCGACAACATTACTAAAATTAAACATCCACATCTACCAACCACATTTGTAACATAATGTTTCAGCTACATTAAGCACAACAACACAAGTTGTGACCATAAAATTAATTAACTAGAATCCACTTGTTATCCAGAGTGACCAGCCACGGGCCAATTACATTAACGGCCGATATAAAAGTGGAATGATAACGTGGGTGGAGTCTGTGATTTTCGAGAGGTCACCGCATCTCAATGAGATGGGGTGGCGGCGAGAGGAACGCGGTATATGGCAATGATGTTACACGATATTATTTTATGTTAAATGTGAGAACCTTTTGAATTGAGACCGAAAATTGAACTTACACACAACGAGCCACGGTATAGCTGACAAGAGGGCTGAACTGGACGTTCCATCGATGCTCGAACAGGGGCATTGGGCTGCAAAGTCCTAATCACAGTAATTAAGTATACTTTCGTAATCAGTCAATGCAATGGATAGGAAGAAGGTCAAGCACAATGATTATGGATGACTTGTATAATAATGCATTTTAGATTTCATCTACGAGAGGGGCTCGTGCACTTACTAAGGAAAATCCTCCCTATGTAAAATCCTTTTCTTAAAAATGTCTTTTACCATGTTCTTCTTGAACTGAATAGTGTTTTCAGCGACTACAGCGCTGGTAGGTAAGCCAGCGGCTAAGTGTCATGACTATTCATGAAAAAACCGCGGCGTTTCATTACAGAGAGTCGAGCCAACGTTTATTTTAACTTTACGGTTTCCACTAGAAATAGCTGCCAGGAGCCGGCGCTGTGCGATATTTGATTTTTGTCAAGAGGAATGAAAAAGAAGTGGTTTTCTTTTGTTTTTTTTTGTTAACTTGTATTGTGTAGGCTGTGAATTTTATGAGTACGTCATGCTTTGGGTTTTCGTTACAGTAAAAACAGAGGCAACCTGTGGTACTTATGTAAGCATCTACGATTCACCAGTGATGGCAATAACGATAGGCAGATGATTTATAACATGTGTTCTTCCAATGGTCCAACTTGATAGGGTGAACAAAATTAATGTCTAGATATCTAAAATAAAATAAAATGACGACGGCTAAAATGTGCTGGAAAATTTAAGCGATCCACGACTCAGCAGAGTATGATTAGCGCTAAACTTTGCCAAATCGGTCAAACTTCGTGCGTTTGAAATTTTTCTTCGCTTACTTTTTATTTTCTTTTTCAAAAGTAAACAGCGTAGTCCGCACAACACATCAATCCTTCTAAAATCACAAACTATTCCGCGTGGTCGACATTCGCAGCTGAACACGCTATTCAAATGGGGGTGAAAATACAGGGGATGAAAGTACGGGGGATGAAAGTAGCAAAAACCCGAGACCCGCACCTCATTACCATAGTCTGTGGCAACTTCGCGAGGGATGTTAGAAGCAAGACTTTGAAGAAAATTGCAAAATATAGTAATTTAAAATATAAAGTCTTTTTAAATCTTTACGCTTGGATTGGTTTTTTGAGGTAAATAGCAATATTTTGGTGATCATAACAGGGGTGGAACTGGCACTTGTTGAGATCGAGATTAATAAGGTTCTTTATCTCAAGATCTTTCAATATTTAAATACAGAACTTGGATTATTTTTTTAAATGATAAATCAATATCAACATAATTAATTAAATTCATTTCCATATGCGACAATGATCGGCGAATTACCCATATTAAAGTTAGCTATATTTATGAAAAAACTGTATTATCTTGGCCTAAAAAGCCATCGCAAGTCGTGAACTATGTCGCCTCCAAACTCCGTGTTATATACCTCCTTTCTCGGAGGTGCTCACAGCTCAGTAAAAAGCATCTTCAGGCGTCTGCGGAGGACAGGCCACTTGTCATAAACTAACTCCATGATAAATCGACACCAGCGCCATCTCGCGCCTGTTACTTATTGTTCCCTTACACACTGCTACCAACCTTATAATAAAACCTTAAAATTAGCGACGAACGAAATTGAAGCCTGTGAAGCAAGAAATACGGTTCGGTGTCGTGTTTGTCAATTTTGTGGGTAGTTGGTAAAATGTGCTACTTTAAGGGTGATCCTGTGGTGAATCTGCAGTAATGGCCGTGGTTATGTCATCGTTATGATAAATATAGCATTTAATTATGTCTGTTAGTAAGATGTTTTGGCTTATGCTTGTTCTTAGTTGAGGTTTTATGTAACAACAGTCTTACTTAGAGTTACCAAGTTTGAACAAAAACCTTCGATTTTGTGTGGTTGGCAAACAAAACTTCCCTGAAAAAAGGGAATAACGACTGCAATGCAAATTGATCTAACCAAATAATTGGATATGGACCTATTTGTTATTAACATAATGGCTTTCTTTATTTGGTACCCATATCAGCCTATGTACCTAAGTTCAGTATGAATTCAGTCATTCATCATTATAAGGACGATCAAAATTTGCTAAATTGGCCGCTAGCTCCTGCGGCCAGCAAAAAAACAACAGCAACTTTTAATAAACCTTTCCTCCCAATATGGTTCAAACAATACTTTTTGTAGTCTTCTAAATGAGAGAATCCAAATCATAATTACTGAAAACAAAAACTAATTAAAACCCTAATTATCAAATAAATCTTCCAATATTCATAGCAATAATATTTAACTAACTCCTAAAATGGGTGCACACGTTTTTGCTAGAAAACAAAACACGAACGAACCCGATCCTATCTGATTACAATTCCGATCAGTATTATATTAATATCAAATAAACAAAAACGGAATCACAGCATTCACAGCTCCAAACCATTCGTCACAGCCGCGCAGTAATCCATCTTCACAAATTCTTGATACATTTTACGGTACCCAACCGTTATTTAGTTCTGCCGTTCGCCGCTAGATGGCTCTTTACCTTATTTATTATGCATACTGATGACCCGCGGTAATGAGGCCCAGGCTTTTCCTGAAGAAAATTTGGCAACACAAGGTTGTTAGATTAAGCGAAAGAATGGCTTGATAAGAACGGATGCTTTTCTGTGGCATGGTTTTGTTGGCGATTAAGTTTTACGTTTTAATTTGCTTTGTGCGGTATTTTAAGATTTGTGTGGTTTATGCATTTGATAAAAAAAAACTATTGGCTGTTTTTTACTGGAAGATTTCGTGTAGTAACTTAGTACAGATTTTTGATGTATTCTTAGGAGAATCTTTGAGAGCGCTTATAAATCTATACATAATTATGTATAAGTAATAAAGTCGTAGCGAAGTCAAAACTATATTTTCTTTTTTAATGTAATTTTTGCGAGGTCTGGGAACGATTCTAATGCATCATCATCATCATCATCACGCTATACCTTTATGGAGCTAAGCAAGTCAGTCATGAAATAATATAAGTATGGCTATTTTAGTTCAACTTACAACAAAGTAAATAGCTTAACGGCCTCTTCCGTCATCTTTGGTTTTAATAAAAATGAATATCTATGGTTAGTAGACTGTTAATAAGAAATCCCGTGTGTTTACACTCTAATGTTATATTATTTTACTGATAGCTGTTCGTCAGGAATAATCAGTAAGAAGCATCTGTCAGTCTATCAGTTTTCTGCCATTAGGTAGTAATATACAGGAACGCAGGCGTTCATTAATTCACTAAACATGAAAAACTTCGCCAGCAATGGGAAATCACTACTGAAGGCTGTAGTTTGCTCCCGCGTCACCAGTCCTGACTCTTCATATTTTGGCTGCTGAGACCAAAACTACAAAAGTAGTATACAGGAAAGAAAGTTTTATAAAAATGTGGCTGTCGCGAACGAAGTCGCGGGTAGAAGCTAGTACCTAATAGATAAATGAAGAGCTCGCCTCCAAAATCATTTTCCAATCTAGTTAGATGACTAAACATGTCAAATAATAATTATATTAATATATTTCTGATAAAAATATTCTGCTCTTTTAGAAACATGTCATAAGAAAATAAACGCCCGACGTATCCTATAAAAATGTAAATAATAAAACATCATTACCGTTCATGCGTTAACATTGAGTCTCTTTGACAAACGGCAGGGGATGTTGCCAGAGCAAACACTTGGCCGGACACGGGGTGGCCATAAATAAAAAAACAAAAATATTTACACGTCAATAGATACTGTTGGCTCAAAGTATTGCACCGATATCAATTTTATACGAACCTTTTTACTTTTAGATGGTAATGACTCACGAGTGAGCGGAATGACGTAAAGAAAACAGAGGGGGTTTAAGGGAAATTTAAAGTAGTTTACGCTTCAGTATCGATATTTATTTACGGCTGAAAAATTGTGTGTAGGTAATGTGTACCTACTTTTGACAAATAGATTCAGGAACGAGTCTAAGAAATGTTTAGGGTTTACTATAAAATAAATTATTGCTGAGAATAATGAAACACACAAGGAATTTTGCAGAATTAAATACTTTTCTTTGATCTAAAATGCGTAGTGCATAGAAGTAATACCTAAGTGCAAGTTTATTACAAAAACCTAAGGCACTTATTGTTTGTCTATGAAATCGACAATACATTGCAGTAATAATTGCTAGTCTGTTTTAGCCTAATCATCATAAGGTGTGGCGGGTGGGGTGGAACGCGACGCTCGTTTTACAATTACCTACGTTATACTATAAGTATCGTATCGATATAATTCTCTTTAAAAATAAGATATTTTATTAATAACTTCTTAGCTGGTATATTTTGCAAAAGATCCCAATGTTGCCACAGCAAATATAAAATCTAACATACGTTATCATAATATATTTACCCTAACTTCCCCTGTAACATCCCAAATAACCAGAATAAACAAAACCACAACAATACGAGTCAATACTTGATAAATTACACGAATGCCCAGAGTCCAGAGCCAATCCATCTTGTTTCCAAATTAGAGAAACACTCAGTCCCCGCGTTACGTATGCACCCTGCCACAGCCTGCCACTGGCCACGGTCCAGGGTAAAGATATAAAGGAAAATTTATACCAACCGTTATATTTTATTGTTATTACCTTATTCTTTTTATTTTATCAATTTTTCCTTCGGCCATTTATTGATAAAACCGCCGGGGAATGAGGCGTCTATTTTTGGAATATAAAAGGGTTGGGATGTGTTTCATTTGCATGCATTATTTGAAGTGGAGGTATTGTTTCGGTAGTCGTGAAATATTGCTTTTAGATAAAGGTGCTTACTTAAAGAGATTACAAAAAGACTTTTTGTTTTGCCGACGGAACTTTTAAAGCTTAAATATTTTTCAGGTTTAAATACAATAGATACTACCTATAGTTGGATTCGAATCTTACCAAGGGATATCGTGTTACCCAGTAACTGGGTTGTGGAGGTTCGATAAGCAGTAGCTACACGTAAAATACTAGTATTTAGCTGCATCCGGTTAGACTAGAAGCCGACCACAACATAGTTGGGAAAAGGTTAAGGCAGATGATGAGTTGGATTCGAACCTGAAAAATATTTAAGCTTTCAGACGTTGAAATAATTATATAATGAAATGATTTCCTAACAAATCATTACAAAACCATTTGTTATTGTAAATGTGTTTGTGAATGTTCTAAAGAAGTGCATTATAATATAGCCATTTACTTAATCCCAAGGTTTAAGCCTCCCGGGATTACAGTTACATTACACGTCAGTGCGCCACAACCCACCCACGCTACGTATTGACAGCCAGTTAATTACCACCAGTTAACAGTACTAATCCTATTTCTTATCTTTAACACGCTAATGTCTTACCATTTGCATTCCATTACTTGCAAAATGCTGGAGAAAATTTAAGGTTGGATATGGTGTTGCTAGAGTTTGGATGTTACCCCTGCATAAGGGGGTAATTTAGAATATCCTTTTTTATATTTACTAGGTAAGACGGTGCCAAACTATCATGTCAAGAATTGTTATTATGGAAATTCATTTTTGTTCTGAAATTAAGTGTTGAATGGTTTATTATAAGCTGTATACTAAAAGAGAGGGTACAGAGTCAGATTGTCTTTCTGCAATGACCCAGCAGTTCAAGTATGGACTTGCAATAAAAGTTCGTGAGTTCGAACCACACCATTGCACTATTTATCTCACTCCTAAGACCAGTGTGAGAGAATTGAAGAGAGGTCACTGAAATACCATTTTAATACTAATTTGAAGGTAACCTGCAGGCATGTTGGTTCATGATTGTATTGTTGAGCAGTAAAATACTAACTTGCTGACCTTCTATATGGTTAGGTTTGTATTAATTACTCTGAAAAGTAAGGAAAAACCGCTTCTCTTTCCTGGGTAACCCAGAAACAAATTAAGAGGATTTAACAAAAAAAGCGTACATTTGGCGGAAGCAAGCGATGCTAATTGCGGTGGGGCGCGACGTTGATATGGTAATGAACAGCGCCCTCTCCTAGCAAGTAGACGAACTAGTAATACACTGATTTGTTTCGCGCCAGATTATAAAGGATTGTCGAGTAATTTATGGCTGCTGTTTGTGATTTAAAAGATTGTGTTGAAATGTGTTTTGTTTATGTTTTGTTATTTGTATGATTGGCTTTGTATGGAAGTTGAGCAGTTCGTTATCATAGTACGTATCTAAGGAGTAAGTATGTTTTCATGAAATCAGTTCTAATTATTATAACGTCAGAAAGGGTGTTTTTGTTTGGAGATCTAAAATTATATTAGCCATTGGGAAGCCACAGATTAGACAGAAATTCAAAAATACCTACTTCGAGATAATATTGAAGGGACGACGTTCCCCATCGCATATGAAAAGTTAAAAAGTAAAACCCAAATCACCGCGTCAGTCTACCTAAAGCTATAGACAAAACACATTAGACATCACATTTTTACTTTTAATTATTTCGGCCATTATTCAAATTAGGAATACCTTCGTATCAATTCGCGCGCCGTAACTTTTCAATTTTGGGACGTTACAGAATATATTACGGAGGCGTCAAGATGTAAATTAATAAATGGGAAAATTAAAAACGGCCCAGCCTGAGGCAGGAACAAACAGAAAGTTTTTAAAAATTACTCTAATATATTCGAAAAATTAGAAAAAATGCGGCGTGAACCGACGGCCGCCAATCAGGACTGAAGTTTGAGTAATGTTCAGGTTTTAAATTAAAATGGGATATTGAGTATCAGAATAAACAATGCAGTTTTTCTGGTGTGAATGTTTTGCAGATTAGCAGTAAGAAAAAGGTACTTTTCCATCGTTGTGTTTTTTTGGCAGTGTGAAAATTAATAAGAAAATGCGCTTGATATAATTATTATGTAGAAGAAAACTTAAACTACACTTTACATCCAACAAGTAGCAACGTATAGCCGAAACGTGTTTAAAAGGATGAGGGATTTAAAAAGGGTTTTGTTCCAGTTTAGGACCTCTCAATCATCAATGAATGAATAAGCTTTAAGACTATTTCAACTTTATTATGCTTGGTAGATAGCTTGGTCTTCATCTTTTGCAAGCATCTCACTCTATGCAACCAATAGAAGTGCTCTGTTTTAGTTTATTAATTTGCAATGTAAAATAAAACTGGGAGTTTCTAAGCAAATTAAAATCCAAAATCAGCTGTTCAAAAAATGAAGCCAGTTAACAGACGTAAGACGTAAATCCAGCAGAGCGTGTCCGTAATAACGGACAGTCGAAACCAAACCGACTGTTTTATATTCACGGCGAGTGCGACCACTAAACTGGATGGCCATAACCGTAGATTAAGAATACTTAACCGTTTACTGTGCAATCGGGCGCTATTGTTTGGAATTCCTTCGCTTGTGTCTAGAATTACTGTGATTAGTGCGCTTTGAACTATACAATTGGGTTGGTTGGTTATTGATACAAAGGTTTGTGTTTGCTGAAGTTTTCCAAAAGCTGTCTTCTTCTTTGTGGCCATACCAGCCTGTAGACGTCTTAGTTTCTGGGATTGCTCTCCTGCTACATTAGCTGTCTGCAAGACAAGAGATGTCTTCATATTTATGGTTGTCCTTAGGTTGGGGTATATCAAAAAGATTCATAATAGTGTCCGATCGGATTTTGTTGGTTTTAATCTAATTTAGAAGAGTTTAAAGTCTTTTTTTGAGTTGTAGATTCAAATCAATAACTACAGATAAAAGCTTCGCGTATGCCATAGACTATTTGACACGATATACATGAATTCTTTCCAACAATTCCGTCCTTCTATTATTCTAGCCAAGGTTGCGTCAGCAAAGATGGCAAGCATGCATCGTCTCCTAACATCAGGGGAGATAGTGGTATAACGTCGGACTATCTAGAAACTAAATCTGCACCTCTTCTTCTTTATGGGTTTTGGTTTCCGCACTTAGTCCTTCATATGGACCATTGTGCGTGGGATCACGGCACCTCACTGTTATTAACCCTACTTAATTTCTCTTATTTTTTCATAAATATCAAAACATTCAATTGTCAATCGTAGGCCGGTCCCACACGGCCTCACACCGGCCTCTCGCGCGGCGCATACATTTGCATATGATTTCATATCCAGTGAACAAGGGAATAAAATTAGACGCACATGGCGAGCTTTTTTAAAACCCTTGTTTTTTCCTTTTTTCGTATCTGTTTCGCGTTCCAACGGTCGGTTGTTTTTCAATTTTTGTTTTGAGCACTATTTTAGAAGTTCTTTTTTATGTTTTGTGCCATTAGGTTCAATTTTAGGTCAGAGTATCGATATACCATAAATGGTAGGATAAGTACTACTTGTGTGCTAAGCGACAGTTCATTCAATTTCGTCTTCAATTCTTATATTCAGTCGTTTTCAGTGTGAATGTGGGTGTTTGCCAGAAACTCAGATAAAATAATTAATTACCTATGTCAACGGTAATTCATAGCTACTTGAAACTGAGGAAATACAAAGATTATTGATAATAAGATAACTATTTATTTTAATGTGTATAGATAGGCTAAGATATATTCTACGATTTATAAACATTTAATAGTTTGGTATTGCTGCTATCCGACGATAGATGGCGCTGAACTAATTTATTCATGAATTTCAATTTCCTTTTTTTTTAAACACTATACGAATGATAATATTTAAATACCTACATATCTAACAGATTTTTTTTCTGAAGGGTTATTTTTAATGTTATTATGCAGGTTCAGTACAGTTTCACTCCACTTTACTCTTAGTGATACCTAATTGTAGGTACCTCTGCCGTGCTAGGGTAATCTACATCTCATTCATCATTAACATTTTTTAGGACTTAATATTATCGTTTACTGAACCATCTAAAACAATTCGCGGGGTTAGCTGGTATAAACATATAAGGCACTGTGTCATGTCATCAAATCCTAATCCATTAATTCTTACCTGCAGACTGCAGTCAACGTTAAAATGCACAAAACGATTGACACTTCTTTCGCATATCCATCTTCGTAGCATTCCGAAGTAACCCGCATGTATCTCACGTCACTGTGACGTCACAGCCACGATCGCGTGTATTTAAACAAATACCGTACAAACACAATGTTTAACACTCGCGAGCTAATACAAGCAAATTTATTCGTCATACTACGCCACAGAATGAATAATTAATGTTGAGAAATTCTTATACGCTGCCATTGTTGAGCTTTGGAGCTTGTGCTCTGTGCTAGGCTTTCGATTGTTGCTATTTGTTTAAGAAAGACCGTATAAAATAAAGATTTGTTCTTTTCAAATGATTTTTTCTAAGATGTTTGATGTATTTCTTATTACATGGGAGCATAAGAAACACTTAAATATCGAATAAAATTCATTTCCTATTGTTTGTAGTAATTTTTTCATAGAGGAAACCTTTTCATTGATACCTAACACGGATATCTATGATACCTAACTATCAAATCACACCGAAGTCCTTCGTTACCGCACTTCTCATCCAGTGTTATTTCATATCCAAAAACAACTCTTTAGAAGTCTGATCCACACTAAATACTTTCGATATAACTTTTGGCAGTACCTAAGTAGGTACTCTGTGCTACCTACTTAACAGTATTTGCTCAATCGAACTAATCTACTCTCCCAATCAGCAAACGACCACTAAGAGTCCACAATGTCTAGTCATGGTGACCCTAGAAAAATCCCCGCCCGTTCCCATCGATACTTCGACCACGGCATATGGGCATTTCGTTTCCTCATGCATATTTATACTCTGTGGCGGTTTGGCGACCCCTCGGCTCTATAGCTCGGTAACGAACAGACAAACGAACTAACGTTAGCTTTTGTTGATACGCGTACGATATCGATATCTACTCGTGTGCTGCTGTGATTGCGATCTTTCGGTTGGGATAGTGCCGCTGGCGAAATTTCTTGGGGAGATTCGGTTAGGTTTGTAAATGAAGGTAGAAATCGTTTTTTTGCATATGGTGCTGATCTAGATGGAGTAATAATAGGAATTAGAACAGTCAGCTGCACGCTTATGGTAACAATTTGACTTTGCCAGGACATAATTTCGTAACAGTAAGGGCTGTTTTCAAATGTTACAGTAATATGTTGTTGACCAAAAACGACTGCGAAATCTTCTAGTCATAGAAACCATGGTAAGAGTATTTTTCCATAATCTACAAAAAAGACTTATTAAATTATAGTTACAAGGCATATTATGTAACTATTGTATCTAATAATAGCAGTAGGTCGCCAGATATTTTTAACAACAGACTCAGATTTGTAGACAAAACGAAGTCTCTACTGAATGGAAAGACCTTGGACGCTGACACCACCTCGTTTATGGGTCAATAGATCATTTACTGAAGCTAAACATATCAGTGATTATATCTACTGCTTCTGTGAATAACCAACAATAACCCAACCGATAGTTCAGCAAGCACTGAGTTATTGTTAGCTATGGATACCTGTAGTGCAACATAAACTATATTATGTACAAACATACACGATAAAGAAATTACCTTCCACATGCAAGAAAACGCAAAAAATACTAAACTATGACTACCTATTTATAAATGCAAAATACCGTCAAAAACGTTACCAAAAACCTATGGCGCCCGTAATAACCGTAATAGGTGGTGACCCATAAAGCATGGTATGGCGGCAAACACTAGCGATTATGCGCCATTACGGTATTATAGAGTATATTCGAGGCACCACGTCACGGTGTTTAATTACCGACTTTTGTTCTAACTAGGGCACCGCTGAAGCTGAAATGAGTTTTATAAAATTGCGGTTTTTGACTTAGGAAAACATTTTTTTGTAAGGAAAATTCTAGTATCCTGAAAACGTCAAAGTCTTTAACATTTTCAAGCTATTTAATTTCAACAAATGAAGTTTAGTTTTTGACAGGAATTTTAGGAATTTCAGGTTGATTACTCTTAATCAACGTATATGTGAAAGGATTTCAACTAAATCACTTTCTTTATTCACTTGTGAGAGTCACAAGAGAATAAAGAGAGTGAATTCACAAGACGAGCAGCAAAGTAGGTAACGGGCCTGAACTCTTAAAATTCAGGCCAAAACATTCAGCCTAATAATCAAACAAAACACTCTACTTAGTTCTAATTGGAATACAGTTTTTCACAGCTACCTCTACACGTGGTCGCGTACTTACAAATTCGGGCAATGTTTCAGTTTAATAATTTCAATGTTACGTTCATATTTAACTGGCCGCTATTAACTTAATATCGGATGACGGTTTTCCGTGACGAACCGGAATAATGTTGTAGTTTTTATTAATGAGGTGAACGGTTAACTGGGTGGTGGGGGGTAAAGGTTTTGACATTTGGGTATACTGTTTTGATATTGTGAAAATAAAAGCACCTATGGGTGCGTTACTTGGCTATGGATAAAGGGCTAATAGTTTATCTGTTTACAATTAGGTAGGGGTTTTTTTACTGATATTTCAAAGTCAAACTAAATTACTACTTGAAACAATTGCGACACGATTTCATAAGTAGACACATTATAGTACCCATTGAATAATAACATTACCAACACAATCTATCTAAACTTCAACGATACAAACTAAATATTCAAATAACATTCATTGAACACAAATCGCACTGCATTTAAATGTACACTCCTTGTAGGAACCACTTCGAACGGGTCCGAACGGGTCCAAAACAGGTTGACAACCCACAGGTTTTCCTACAGCAAGGCCGCTTGTCATCTGTCAGGAGTTCACGCCATAAATATAAGCTTGATAGCTATGTTAGCGAAGGTATTGATAGTTTATTTGTAATAATATGCTAATTGGAATGGTGAAAAGTGTTGAAATTTGTGCGTCTTCGTGTTTGAGAGGATTTGTGGGTATTGGAGATTTATTGGCAATAAAAAAAAAACTCAAAGCATTTATTTCAATTAAACCATTTACAGGCACTTTTGAATTGTCAAAGAGTCCATCGGTTAGTCAGAAAGTTGAAGCTAGTTGGCCATTCCAAAACTTAGATCTCTATGGAGAAGAATGGGCAAGAAACTCCAAGGACACTCTTTTTACATCAAGATATTACAAAATCCTGGTTTGAATTCCACACTTCAGGTTTAGCATATAACCATATGGAAGGAAAAATCACGCAACATTTAGAATTATTGGACTTTTAACATCGTGATTCTCATGGTCATTAAAAATGTAATATCGTTATATAATTCCCTTCTCTATGATAAGTTCCATCATAGTAATAAATTGTCGACAAGTATTATCGTAAGAGCCATAATTTACATTAGTAACCCTATTTGTTATTGCAATATACAGGGCAATATTTATTTAATGTTTAATTGCAGAAGAAATTATGTTCAATGTTTCTTAATATCTTAAAACCAATGTTGTTAGCTATGACAAAGAAATCATAATTTTCGGCGTCCAGCTGACTTCTTTCTATATTATTCACCCATGCTTGCTTGCTTCACCAAAATAAGGAGATACATAAAGCCTTAGGTAATCAAAGTAAGACAGTTTCCATGTTACTTTACGAATGCCATCTAATCCACAGTGTGTCTGTTATCTTATCATATATAGTTTTATGGGGAATGTGTTCGTAATTAGTTCCATGTATATTAAGTAGGGACGTGATACGAATCTAAAGGGGAAGTTATATATTGTCGTGTTTCCAATTCTTAGGAGATAATTGTTAGGAATTATAGGCAATTTCACCATGCTATGTAACCTCTAGAATGTATCAGATCTGTAATTCAAAGAATAGTCCAATCCCCGAACTTATTGTAGGGTTGTTAAGATCGACATACAGTTTGGATCAAGAAGTTTGGTACATAGCAACCTCTTGTTTCCTTATTACAGCATGCTGCGAATCAAATCAAACGCCAGTACTTATTGCCTATCAAGTGTATTGTGATAACAATGTCCTCGTTGACTGTTAGATTTTAAGTTAGTGAGGGGACCACATGGCATAAGCTGCATGCAAGTCACTCAACACTACGGACTGGAATTCTAAACACTGAAAGACTGGCATGCAGCGTGTGCCTTTTGTTTTGCATGATGCTTTTACTAGTAACTTGTAAAACCTTTAATATATAAAGCTGTTACAGCAGATCAGCGATAGCCATCAACTTCTACAACGTAAACCTAATAAAGGGGTACCTTTACCGACTCCATAATATCCAGGTCTCTAGTAGGTACTGATACCATTAAAAATATCGTTCCAACCGTAAGTGCAGTGTAACTATCTCTGTTTATCATTGCGACAGGCGTCACATACCCTGCGCGCACGCATAATTACGTCGGAAGGAAGTGCGTCCCCCGCGATCGAGCGATACATGCATTTGCATAGCATTTACATAGGTACCGGCTAAGCGCCCACAGCTTTTGATATTTTTAACCGACTGTCTTTCGAAACGGTTACGGTAAGCCATGAACTAATTTTGAACAGAAGAATTGTTGTAGGAATAACCCATTCAAGACTGTTTTTTGTCCCACAGACTTGTGCCATCTAACACACATATTGATCTAATTTTGTTCGATTGCGAGAAGGGATCAAAGAACAATCTTGGAAAAAAATATTGGTACTCTTATACTCGTAGTATGTAATGTATCGAGCTTCTATTGCTCCTAACGTGACAACGTTCTTGAGTACACATTTTTGGTATTTCGTTCCGATCGTGGGGGTTTCACAGAGATTTGGCAAGAGCAAGACTACTAGCAGAGAAAATGGTTAGAAAACATTTTTTTCGGCTATCTCTGCTAGAGAAAAATGTTAGTAAACCACTTTCTCTGCTATCAGTAAGTTAAGTTCACTGTGCTATCAATTAATCAAATAATGTGGTTTAGCAAACGTTAATCAGTACTTGACATTAAGCAATTATTCATTTATTTTCTTTATAAATAGCAAGTTTTCAGTAATCTACTTTTCCACTAAGTATATGATTATACGTAGCTGTTAAGTTGTAATTTAATCAAAAGACATATAAGACTATTATTGACTGAAAATAGCCACAAGAAACACTTAACATTCGCCCGCACGTTGTGTAGGCGCACGATGTCCAAGATGGCGGCGCTAGCATCATTCTCAGGACATCACACATGCCTTGAATTTGTTATTAACATGTGGGCTCCACCTTCGGAGTTTACCGTTTGATGTGACCACTTGAAATGTGTAGGTATGTGAGTTTTTAGGTGTTATTAGACTGTGGAACCAGCCTTCCAAAAATGGTAAGCCTCTTGTGTAGCAATATTCTGCGATAGGCTGAGTTCGCTTGTCGGTAAACTAGATCACTACAATCTTTTTGGAGTTTTTATCACGTCATGGTACACCGTCGACTTACGAAAACTTTAACCATACCTAGAACATTTTAATATTATACAAATGGCAACGTCAAAAATGGGATATAGGTATGACATTATTGGGACAGAGTCGAAGAGTGGTCAACGTGTTCGTAAGGTGATCGTACGACCGCGGTCAAAAGTTCCATCGGTTATCTTAAGAAAAACCATTCCCAGTCTATAACAAATAAAATGAGATATGTTGCAACGTTACCTATATTGTTAAAATATTCGGAGCTGCAATTTGATTGTTTTCTGCTAACTTGAAGTAACCGGTAAAGGAAACGATTCAAACCTGCGTACATTTCCAAACGCGAAGGAAGAGGTTTTCCAGTGTTGCCACGCGTAATGCGTCTATTAGCTGTCTCATTAATTTAATAACATCGTTTGTGTCGTAAAACGCACGCGCATTAATATTGATAAACCACGCGAAATTATACCTACGTGTATTGGTTTATTTTTTGTCCATATTTGTTTTTGCTTGATTTGAAATATTGTTTTTAATTTTAACGCATCACATTAAAAAGGCTTTTTTTTAATTTATAACTCTTGTTTGGAAATACCAAACAGATTCATATCACAGTTCACAGCTTTTATTACAGTTTTTCATGAGATTTAATAGAGAGTCGGCTCCTGAAAGAGTTAAAAAGTAATTATTTTAGAGGGATTCTATCCACTCTACGAGTCTAAATTAAAATAGTTACTCAGATACGAGTAACTATTTTATTTTCACGCCGTTTCCTTTCAAAATTAACTGGTTCTGCTAAATAACTATCAAAATACCTACATATTTAATGACTGTAAACATATACACAGTCGTGCATTGTTCACATCGATTTGCGTGTGTCGCCATGCGTGAAATGAACGAAAATAACCACCCATACGCACACTATCACGTACCCCGGGTAGTTATGTACCCACTGCGTGGGCACTAATGTACACATGTGTACAGTAGGTACTATTACATAGAGCTGTGACATGATTGAAGAAGTTTTTTGATGTTTAATCGCCAATTGTTAGTTTTTTTCTTATTTAGCCATATTACCTTTTATAACTTAACTATCAAAGTATTCATAGAGGATATTTATTTATTTATTTGGGATCACCAACAAAGTATACACATATACAATATAAATCACAATAATAAAATTGGTTCTTTTACATGTGCTCCTTCAATTATAGCATGCACATAATGAAACTAGGTGTAAACACGATGAAAATAAAAATAAAAATTGAGAAAATAAATGATGAAAGAAAAAAATAACATGTCAAGAGTGAGCATTCATATTACAATGGTGTAAACAGGATAAAAATAAAATAGAGAAAACAAATGATTGAATTTGAGGGAAAAAGAAATAAAAAAATTACATGTAAGGATTTAGCATATTCAAGTTAGGTACGATTTCCAATAACAATCTGAGTATTTACATTTTTGTATTCACCAGCTATTTAATTGACTCACAAGTCCCTACTAGGGTAGGTTATCTTAATAATTATGTTATTACAGTGTTAGGGCAAAGAATGGCGACATTATTATCTTTTTACTTGGTTTCATCGTCGGTTGGCAGTTGCTCCATGTAAAATGGGTACCCACTGGTATTCAGCTGCACACGGTAAAACTGGAAGCCGATCACAGCGTAGCTGGGAAAAGGCAAATATGATGATGACGTACGAAAACGTATTTGAAAAATCGTTTCCAATGCGCTAAATCCACATGAATTGCTCAATAGCTAGAAACTTACTCCTCAACAATGAACAACGAACTGCTTTTAACTACTGACCTCATGAGCATGTAAGTATGCACAGATCAGAAGTGCAGTGTCGTTTGTTGGTAAGTCGATGCGTGAAATGAGACGATGGCGGCGGTCGCGGCCGACGGCGCCGGCGCACTGTCCTGCACCGTGTGGAGACGCCCTTATTATAGGGAATTACATGAAATTGCTTAATATTATGACGTTGCTTCTGATTGTATCGGAATTTTATCGTTTCTTTATGCCAAAGTAGCAGTTTTGGAAGAACTGCACAGTGTTCTTATTTTTAGAAAATTAATACCCCTACTTATTATCATAACGACTGACACGTGATGTTTAGTTGTTAGGAATAAGAAATAGCTAGAACATCGATCTGTTGAAAAGTACAAAATAGGACACTAGAGTATAACTTTACTACTTTCTATGTGGTATTACCAGACAATAGTTTCTCAACTTATTTCTCCCCAACATAGGCAACACCTGAACGCCTGAAACCCGTCACCCTTTCAGTTCAAAAACCGACCAAAACAATGCAAATCAAACCTCTACTTTAAAAGCGGAATACGATTATTTTCCAGCTATACGTATAATATAAGTATGTCAGTAATAAATCCGGGTGTTTCGGGGAATACAATTAAACCGATCCCGGCCAATCCGTGCTGCATCGGCGGCCAAATTATAAATTCCGTGGGAACGACGGCAGGTGTCGCCGTAATCGCATGAAGCCTCCCGAATCATACCGAACCGACCTGCGCACACTATACGCGAAGAATATTTAGATATACAGATGTGACACCGATGTGATGATTGTAGTACAAGTTATTTAATAACTGAGATATCATTACCGTCCTGTGCTATTCGCCGTACCTTAGCGCGTTGCGAACTGCCTATACTGACTAAGTGCCTTTTCATTTACCTAGTGGCGATAATTTTTTTACAAATCTTTAAACTGTCCTCGCTAAACATTGCAAACAAAGAACATTCTATAGAATTCGCAACTGGGTTAGATTGACTCTTGTATTTACAAAAGAGCTCACGAGGAAGTATTTACTGCAACAATTCGTATCTGATTTCGAACAGCATTAAACTTTTCTGTTTAGAAAGGTTCCTGTACTGTTGACACTACAGGCCCGTGCATCAACCATCCCTTCATAACGATGATTGGCAAGGCATTAAAACTAGGTAGGTAGAATAAGGTATTGCGTTGGTTTACAGGCATTGGTGGCCAAAATCCGTCAGTTCTTTTGATAATCTAGCCTTGCCCACCTACTGCCACATCTATACCCAAAATACTCTCTGGTATGAGTACGTATAATTGTGGTTGCTCGACTATTTGCACACCGCGCCGTGAAATAACACGCCGGCGATAGCACGACCCGTCGCATAGTATTGTTTTTGCTGCCTCACTATTATTATATGTTGGTAGGTACTCGCTTACAGGTACTTTTGTTGGTTTTCATCAGTATGTGTGGGCAGGAGCACAAGTAGAATCAGCCTGTATTTGTCTTATGGCAAGCCATTAATTATAACGCTTGCTTGTTTGGGATTTCAGACAGTTGAATAAGTTTAGACACTTCATTTCGACATTGTCACATTGATAGCTACAGGCCAGGCTATAGAGATCTTCAAATCCACATACCTACTTCTCCCTAAGTCACTTTAGATTTCAGTAGTCAAACATGCAACTAATTAATTAAAACTGTACGCTAACGTTAAGCGTGTTTCTATTGTAAATACGACATTCATAACAATTAAACATAATTGTTTTTATTTGGCAAATAATACATTATGTAAGGCATGCGTGCTGAAACACAATAAAAATATAAGTTGGGTTAAAAAATATATAATTTTTTAGCTAATTTTGCTGCTAATTGTCACAGGGTAACTACACTGCCGAACTTAAGCTGATCGTCGTCGAGGGCCCTTAGTATTAGCCCAACCATTTAATTAATAAAAATACTTTCGTTCTAATTGTCAAAATCACTTACTAGCCAACCATATCGTTCCACCCTTGGGGTCACAATCAGATCGTGACACCACCCTGGTACGCCACTTCCGGTCTACGCGGCCGCTGATTGGCCGGCCAAGTAACGTAACTTCCTGTCATATACAATGGGGTTATGACATGAATTAGGTTCGATATTATTGTGGACGCCGCAGTTTGACGGACATTGTATAATGGTAGTTGTAGCTAATTAGTATTTTTCGTGTTTCGTACTTGCTACTCGATTAAACTTTCGAAAATACAATTTGAGTCGTTTTCCAGTCATTGTTAATACCAATAGGTATCAGGGAGCACAATGAATACTGACTTCTTTTTTTATCTGAGATTTTTGTGCATTCTAAAGCTAT
Source organism: Dryobotodes eremita (assembly GCA_917490735.1). Classification (NCBI taxonomy): domain Eukaryota; kingdom Metazoa; phylum Arthropoda; class Insecta; order Lepidoptera; family Noctuidae; genus Dryobotodes; species Dryobotodes eremita. The sequence continues at coordinate 24,317,021 of OU823244.1, forward strand.
TCACTCAAAATAAACTTTATAGAATGAAGTTGCTTACTTTCTGTAATATCATTTATCAATTGTCATAAGCAATTTAAATAAATTGCTTATGACAATTGCTTATCCTGAAGCCGGTAAACAACTAATTATGAAAACACCTAACCTGATACACAAAAAAGAAACAAGTACCACTCTAGCACACAACATCTAGAAATTCCCCGGCTCACTTGTCATTACACAAAAACAACACAACACGACGTAGTATACTAATTATATCGATTTATTCTACTATTTCTCAAAATCATACCGCATGGCGAACTAGACTACACTGGTACTATTGTTTCTAGCGTTTTTCTTGCTTGCTGCTTTTTTTGCTTGCTACTTTTTTTTTGCTTGCTATGTTGTTCTTGCTTGCTACGTTTTTTTTGCTCGACACGTTGTTCTTGCTTGCTACGTTTGCATGAAACGCATGTACCTACTTATATGTAAGATTTTAGATTGTTTAAAAAAAACTACATGAATGGTTAAACGCTACGAATTTTACAGCATAAAAGAATTTACTGACGGGAAACTTTTTGTAATGTAACCTATAAATATTTGCTTGCTATGATATAAGCAAAACACGTCATCCTATAATGTATTTTTAAAAACAACTTTATATACCATGTTTTATGCAAATAAATATTATTTCTATTTATATTTCTATTAGTCTGGCGACACTTTAGTGTAGCGTTACTTTTTTGGGAAATACGCGACAGAATGTGCGGCGTGTTTACACTTGCAATATTTTTTAAATTACCGAAATTACGTTGTGTAACTTGTATTGGAAACAAGAGCATGCGGACATTCCGTCGCGTAATTTTCGGCTGGTTTCTGTTTTAACTGCTTTCAGGGTATATCAATCATTAGATATTCATCGTGTGGAAATATTTATCGAAACTAATAACTACAATTTTTTTATGGTCATAAATTCCAAGAAGTTCTAAAGCATTTTCTATGTTTCGATTATTCATGTTTGTTTTCAGTGTAAGCACACTGTTTGGGAAAATACAACTTAAGATTCTGTACATGAATACATTAAATACGCATTTAGCTTAGATTTCTTGTGACATTAGTACCTTCACCCAAAATTATGGGTCCTCTTTAGACAACATTTTATTCTGAAAAATTGTTTTCATTCATCACCATTCATCAAGTTTTCACATGCATTGCGAGTATATTTTAAAAACGATGGCTGCCTATGGTATTTTTAGTTAAGCGACAAAAATGATTAATTCGTTATTTTAAAAAGTCAATTTAAATTAAAGCACTTAACAAAATGGTACATTACTTATTTACCTAACTAAAAAGAAACATACCATTTACTTAGAAAGGATCTAACGAAACTGAGAAAGATAAAGCATTTAATAAAACTTCTCTAGCAGGTAAAATACTTATACATCTTAGGGGAAGAAACTGGTGAACTTTAGCGCGCAAGTAAAATAAGTAAGTTAAGTTGTGTTTAAGTAAGCACACGGCACCGAGTCGGATCACTCGCTCTAAGTAGAATTTACGACGATACTTCCATATGAGACAGAAATTTAAGTTATGGCTGAATAGCTTTGTTTTTCTCTAAGATTTTATTTAAAATTGCAAACGTTTTCTTTCATAACGTCATTTAACAACTTAGCGAATAAGTCTCAACAAAAAAGAAGATGCTGTTTTTTCAGAATTATCATAGGTAATGTGACAAGTGAAACAAGTGATAAAATATGTAAAAACAAATAATTATATAAGTATATTGTCACTTAATGTTTTAAAGAGACTAAAAATAATAAATGTTAATCGCGACGATAAGTGCATAGTGAAAACAAAATGTAATTTGTGTACGAGCGCACAATATCAATGATTGATTACATTCCAACGTTGTTAAGTGATAATAACGATGAAAATATTCCAATAATTCAATTCAACGCAAATAAAGAATGAATAAATAAATAAATAATTTAAAAAAAACAAAAACTCCTGCTTGGTGTAATTTGTAAATATATCAGACTATCATCATGATAAATGATACTAATCGACCATTTAGAATAATTACCGCGTATGAATGAAAGGCTAAGCATGCAACTGTGGGAACATCAGCACTAGCGCCAATGAAAAAGCTGTTAAAACTTCAAACAATGATAATGTGCCTCATGTATTATTTATGGCACTCCGCATTAATGAACCAAGGTCATTTGAATTCATTTCCTTCGGTAATACAGACGTATGCTTTCACACTAACGTTGTTACGTAATCGTAGTAACGTGTTTCATTTAACAAAATTGTTTATTTTACGTATTTACCGTTATTACCCCACTCGACTTTTATGTGAACCATAACAGTTCCGCTACTCGGTAGTAGATGGCGTTAGCAGTATCAAAGTTGGGATGAGGAAGTTCGGCACTTCGGCGCTTGTTTTTACGCCGAACACGTAAAGCGCCTCGTAGACGTTTTAATAAAAGTTTGTTTCGTGTTTATTTTAGGCCGGCGCTTGTCTGGCGGGCAGACTTACAACAGTTTTAAATTTAAATAATTATAATGCATTTGTTTATTGTGAATGAATCGGCACGGGAGTGTCCGCGAGACGGGTTTATGTTTATTTGGGTGTCGTCGCATATTACGATCAATTATTTTGTCGTAAACTTGTAATGTTCTGTAAACTGCTTTTGAGTTCTCTTTTTAGGTTTTATTCACGCCCCGTAAAAACGTGGACGATCATAATATTTCAATAAGTGCCGTAGTAATACTACGTCTTTCAAAAATTACGACTATATACTGTAGATTGAGTTTTACCTACTACGATAAGATTATTTAAACTACTTTTCAACTCAAGTTTTTATTTCCTATCCATGTGATAGTCAAATAGTTATGGCTGTTGACTTTTATACTTCTCTCTTACCTTCACCCATCGTATGGATACTTTAGTTGCCTTCAATACCACATAAAAATATGAATTTACCTAGTACTTACGGTCTCTGCACCTAGCTCCCATTTTAACTTCCTGATATTTAATTTTACATAAGTAATTACATAAAATAATAGGTTTATTAACGTGGCAGTGATCCGTGAAATCACTCCAGCCTTCAAGCCTCCCCATCAATTAGAGCTGACAAAACAATCTGCGGATCCCGAACTTTAAATAAGAACAAATTAATTATCGAGCTGCTTAAAGATGACTTAATTAGTTATATAACTTGTTCCATTACGGTTTATTTATATGGGATGAGTTTGAATTGATAATAAATAGCCTAGGTATAACAGCTTGGTAACTATTTAGGTACCTAGGTAGGTACGTAACTTTCAAAACAATGTTGTTGGGAAAACATTCACTAAAACACAACTAAGGATTCAGGAAACCAAAATGAAACTTTTGCAAACTTTTACCAGTTATTTAATTCAGGTTTAAGTTAGTAAATTGGGAACAAAACAACATTATTTATACCTCGGACTTGTTCAAACTAAACTTCCTAATTTCCATTTTACTGTACATCAAAACGAAAACTTGCTGTAGGCCGTTTTTCTCACAATCTTGAGCCAAAATTCTGTCGTCAAAAATAAAGTATTAACAGCCCTTAGAAAGACAGTGGATTCATATCTTGCATGACAAACGCTATCAACCGGGTACCTACATTCATGCTACGAGCATTTCCCGTACACACACATAGACATCTTACCTAACAACACACACACAAACCTAAACACACACACACACCGTGGAAACTCAGACTTATGTGTGCAATTTCCCATCTCTACTGTGCTCGATTTTCATTAGTGTGAGTGATCTTCTTTCTTTGTTTCTCCGATCTGTCTGGCTCTCTCTTCGTCTATAGTTATGTTGTCCCGTGTTCGGTCCATTATTGTATGTTTAGTCGTTGCTTTTTGTAAATATTTATTACTTGTATCTGATTTACGTAGTTCTAAATGATTGGTTGGTGTTACAGTTTTATTGATTGAGATTGTTCGTACGATGTTTTGTTCAGAGTTTGTTCATGTAAATAATGTTATGAATGTTAGATATATGGGTTTCTGCAGTTAGGACGTTAGAAGACTTATGTGATATAGGGAAATACTTTATGCATTCAACCTAGTAAAATTAGAATGTATTTTATACTACGTTGAGTTTTTACCTGTAAAGTAAAATTCTTACAGAAATAACTTAACAAATCTCTAATTCATTGCTATTTTGCAGTAATTCTTATGTAACCTTTATTATCAACCGTTATCAATATGCAATTAATTAATTAAAACAAGCCAACAATTAATTCGTTGATAAGCTGCAATTATGACAATTTCCATTTATCAATAGTTTGTACAATAAATAACTTCAACAATTATGACCAATAAATATCAGTGTATGATCAGATAATTGAACATTTATCAAAGTGACCAATCAGAATGTTAACGTAGATGTATTCAATGAGTTGATATTAAAATAATGTTGAATTTATTAAAATTAATTATCGGTTTTATAGTTTTCAACTTATCTATGTAATAGTTCTACTTATTGTTGAAGTAGTGTGCGTTTTTATTTCAGTGAGTTTTTCTAATAAGATTCATAATGCATTGTGCATCACTTATATAACAGTAATTAAAAAAACCCTCCAATTTATTCTGCTTGCATTTTAATATTGAAACTTTAAACTCGTCAACGACAAAGTTTACAATGTGTGTGGCAATTACCTGATTAGTGTAAACAACACTAATAAAATCATCACCCATTGAGAACAAGACTACCCAACAACATTAAACTAGAAACCACGACAGAATGAGACATAAAATTGTAAAGGACCCATAGGTACTTAGCGACACCTATTAAAGAAAAAAGCAGAAACCGTGGTCGGCTCGAAATGACTTATCTTCAATGACCAATCATACAGAATAGATTCACTTCCATACACTTAGTAGTGCTAAGTCTGGTCTAGGGAGGGGGGAGGGGGGCCGGTGGGCGGCGCCGCGCATGCGTCTGGTTGCCAAGACGACGGCACGTAGCCACTCGCATGTGTGCGTGCGGCCTGTACGGACGCTCTCGTAGTGACTAGCGACCTATCGTATTTAATAACAGCTAAACAAGAGTAGAATTTCTATATTTGATTTTGTCAGTTCAGTTTTGTAGTTGTGTCTTTTTAAGACTGGAGTTTAGTTCAGTCGCTAGGTAAGATTTAGTTCGTGTCTAAAGCTTATTGTTTCAGGTTTTATTTTTGAGAGGTTATTGTCCTCGGTTCATTTGGACTCGCTAAGAAAATTGCTCAATGATATTCAAGGAAGAGAACCTCTTCAGTAATGTTACTGTAGAGGCTGTGGCTCTGCTTCGTTTTAGTCTGATTACCATGATATATCTTACTAATACTTACCAATTAAACTCATAATTACTCCAGAAAAACATTCTTAACGCATTTCGTAAACATCCTGTGACGTCACCAGATTTTCATTTTATCGCGAACGCATCATACAGCGTATTCCCGTGTACCGCATTCCACGCACACAGCGCCACGCCACGCGCGGCAGTGTGCGGGTGTCACGTCTCACGCACACGCGCACGCGCCTTCGCCGCCCCGCACTACCTACTATATCTACAACTATGTTTGTACTTCCAACACTCTTTACTTCTACTCGAAAACTCCTTCGAGACCTGAAAAGGAATTTTACAAGGGCGTCTTTTTCTTTTGAACGCGAACCTTTGGCTGTAAAATGGGGGCTCTTAACCGTTATAAAGGGATGTATTGATAGTTAGTGGTCCTTTGTAGTTGGCATCTCGCGGGACGTCCCCGTAATCGTAAAGATAAAAAGAAAACATATAGTTGGTCTAAGTGCGTACTTTATTTCAAGTGCCTGCTTTTGGCGCGAAATTTTTGCTTAAATATTTTATGTGTGATAGTCATAAGGCGGAATTTTAGGTATAGCGGCAGCCTTGACCCAGTCTGTGTCTTTATATATTCCGGAAAATCTGGTTCCATTATTCAAAATGGAGCCACTTTTCAATATTAGGTAGGTGCTATGAATAGTTGTTTAAGATACAAACGGTGTCTTAGATTATCTGAGTATGCAGCATTTAGAGTGCGAAGGCTATCGAGTCCATAATCTTTATGTCACGGAAATGTAAAGACTGAGTGCCTGATAGAATTTCAAATGTAAATGTCGATATAGCATGACATGCAATCATTGCCACTGAGGCAGTCATCTTTCAGCAAAAAAAAGACGCGGGAGTTATTTCTATGTTGATAATAATATTTTTGCACTAAATGACTATAGCGAGGATCCTCGTTTATTTTGACTCTTGTGTAAGTGTAGGTAAGTATGGCATTTAAGTATGTCTGTAACAGAAGCCATCGGCAGCTTTGCTTGGATAAAACTGATAATACTTTTTAAATAGTTTGGTCCCATTATTGTAGAACTTTGAAAAATGTATTCAAAATGTCCCAAATTTAAAAAAGATTTATTGAGTCGAATACGAACCGCTGACCTTCAGGGTCAGATTGATTTACTTGTTCCTGAAAAGTTCAGTAACACGTTTAAGTTTTTAGAAGTCCACAACTTCATCATTAGCAATTCTCTAATACTAGAATTACCGCAATATCTATTTAAGAAAGTTAACAGCAGTTCCCGTGGGATTAGGTGCTAACCCAGCTTGAAAATACGCTCATTCTACCTTCGGCAAAATTAGCAAACTTATACCGGAAGGTTTCAGCAAAATTATCGATTCAGGAACCACATTACAGCCACTGAAGGTCATGGCCATTGCCCTTCAGCACATAACGAGACTATTCGTCACTATGCAGCTAAAAAGAGAACCGCTAGCATCTCCTCAAAAAAATCGATCCAGTTCCCAAAGATTCCTGCAAAAAATCGATTCAGGAACCAAATAAGAGGCACTGAAGGTCACGGCCCCATCGATCCGACGTAGAAAGTGAGACTGGCTGCCACTACTAACACCGTCCCGTTGGCTATGCAGCCTGAATTAATCGCGCATATATTTGAATACATTTGGAGCGGCGCAGTTCGGGCCGCGGTGTCGTCGGCCCCTTAAGTTTTAGCGATTTTGTTTCGGGACTGTATTGGTGTGGGTGCTTCGCGGATTCGGAGCCACAGTTGTCATCAGTTCGTCAGCTCGGGGTTGACGAGGTAAAGTTGGAGGTCTGGTCGGTTAGGAGGTCGATGTACCTAAGCTTAAGTGGCAAAATGATTAGCAAATGAAAGGATCTGAAGAACACTGACGTTGTTTATACAAAATGTAAGCATATTAACATCATGATGATGGTCGTAGATATTATTGCCATCTTAAATTTTTTCCGTATTTTTAAGCCTGCGTTGTTCTGCAGCTGCAAGTCCCTGAATATTTTAATTTTGACCTTGCCCTTCTGGTGTAAGCAGTATTCACCTAGCATGGGCATCTAGCTTCATCTTTCTGCCTGACCGACCTCTTGACAATTCAAAAGTGCCTGTAATTGGTTTATTTGAAATAAATGCTTTGAGTTTAAATTTTTGAGTTCACGCTCAGGCGCTTTTTGGGTACATGTTAGATTTAATCATACATCTTATGATAGAAAAATGGTTTCTTATCGATACCTTACGATTAAACTAACACAATGTATATTATGTTGTCGAATGTTGGCATGGTGAGCATAAGCTAGGTTCGGAACTTCTGATTGATGAATCTCTTAAAATGTCCTGGGACATTTTTCCACTTGTTCCTGTACATTTTACCACCGGCAAAGTTCAGAATACCTCTTCTCGTGGATGCCTCCTACGGCTCAAGGAGTCTGTCAGTCTATCAAGTCAAGTGCAGTCAACAGCATCATCTAATAATAACCTACTGCAATGGCTAATCCATTCCACAAGTGTAGTGATTGTCTCACCACCTTTGCCTGTAACTTCCTTGAAATTCTATTGCTGATAATTTCTAATAGAGTTATTAGAAACACTGTGGAGTGAATGAAAGCTATGTTATGCTAATAGTATTTCTTAATTATGTACTCATACTAATTATGGAGAACATAAGGCACGCAGAAAACTGAAAAAAGGACAGTTTTTACAACATTATCAGTTACAACAATTTCAACAATCCGTAAAACAAAAGCGTCGCCGTCTCAAGGTCCAACAGTTGGTCACGTTAAAGCTCAACAATTAGTTTAGTAACACTAACTATATTAGTTTTAGTGCTGACAGCCGTCCGGCAATGTTACAGTTTAGAATTAGCTCAGACTTTACAATTAGTTTAGTTGAATCTATTCATATTTTAGGTGCGTGTAGCTAAATAGTGTTCTTAAACGTTTATCATGAGCGTTAACTAAAATATATTCCTCTTCTTTATTTTTCTCTCATAATTCGCCAGTGTCATCAAAAGTATCTCGGTTAACATAATCAACGTTCACAGATGCTACTAATACTATAACCTACTTTACTTTCGCCTACATTATATTGTATCTATTAGAGTATTTCAGCACCTTCATAATTTAAATGATAGTCTGTGACATTGAACACCATTGTCTATCCATTCACCTGCATTACCACGTATACAATAATTTTACACAACTTTTCTTTATTCACGTTTTTAATTTATCCTCAGTTTTATTATTATAATATTTTATGTTACAAGTAAACAAATGCAGTTGCGGAAATCAATAACAAGGTAATTTCCAGTTTCTTACAAGATATTTATAAAACAATGCTGTTTTATTACTAGAGATTATATGTACCTTATAATAATTTAATATTTCAGGGACAATATAAATAATTTGATGACCTTTAGTCGAAAGCATCTGTGTGTTAGTCGAATATTATAAGTGTAACACACAAATGCTTCTGCTGCTATAATGGGTTTCTATTACTTGGACGCACTGAGAGCATCCAATCAGATGAGTACCCACTTTTCTGCAATCTGGTTTGATTCTCTGTCAGTTTAATTAATAATAGGTTTCATATTTAGACGTTTACAACGATGCAGTTCGAGAAACAACTTTTCAAATTCATATATCTTCTAGTCAGCAATGAGCCCCATTCATTGTCACACACTTTTCTTAATATAATACCATCTCCACATCACCGATCCACCATAACACCACAACCTGGAAATAAAAAAGACAGCTTTTAATAAAAACAGCGGGAGGCAATACCCATGTCCGGTGAGAAGGGGGTTATTGTAGCTCCTAAGGCATCCGTCGAATACGTAATGCGGATGGAAAGTCGAGCGATTGTCACAAGAGGCCTATTACTATGCCAGCGACGTCACACACAAGCAGATGTCCTGCACACACCCGTCCAACATTAGTGAACGTACAGTGTGCGGCACAGGGGAAACGGAAAAAAAGTATATGTAAATACGTTTGGAGTTGTGTTTTGAAGTAAATGACCGTGTTTAGTGGGTTTTGTGGTGTTAAAGTGTTGTCTGTCCTAAAAGAAGTGAGATGAACTTTCTTACACTAAGTACAGTTTACCGCAATTGTTAAATAGTTGTATTTTGTTAGACCATCGATTTAGAGCGTTTGGGTCAATGAAGTTTGCATCTTGTTATTCGTCGGTAGGTAACAAGTTTTACAGTTACGATCATTCTGGGATGTCCAAAGAAGTATTCTCATTCTACTTACTAAACATTGGTTTGAAGAACCTAATGACCCCTTATTATTTGAAATACAAGCCGTATGCTTCGCTTTGCTGTTCAAAACTTAATGTGCTTAAAAATCGGCCATAAACCATAATTTTCCAAGACCTGAAAAGCGTTCACAATGCGGTATTTTCCACAGAAGGGACTGGTTACCAGTTTCAACGAAGAAACCCAAGTAGGTGACGTTTACGAGGTAACAAAACTTTTGAATACAATCCACACCAGGGTTTAATAGTGTTTGGTTGTGGCAATAATGTAATAGCTTGAAAACCAAGCACTACCAGACAAAGGTTGCAAGACTAAGAAAGCCTTAATGAGTCATTTCCCTCAGTTAGTTCTTCCATGTTGTGATGGAAATTTTAATTATTATTTGTATGTTTTTGTTTCGTTTACAACTTGAAAGAGACGTTCTTAAAACTTACCGAAACTGTAAACTTTTGTTTTTTCTATAGTGATGTGTTCTTGACTATATAAAAAAAAATGCTTCTATTAGATTTGTCTTTTGTTGGGTCTTTTTATTTCAGTTTAACATTTTATGTGATTACTATTAGGTTTTAATAACACAATTCCTACTAAGTTATACTTTTCAATAATATGTAATAATATTCCAAAGAAAATCTAAATCAACTTTATTCAACTCCTTATCAATAATACCTTCGCCGTTTGCCGCCGAAGTGTGTACACGCACAGCGTTACGGGCGGCCATTTTCACAGCCTACTTACGTGCCGAACAGCCGAACTGTTCCGACGGCTATCGATGTTATCTCCTGATATTGCCTTTTTAGCCGCCACCCCGTTAGCCTCGCTCCATTACCAAGGATTAAAATGGCTGCTACCCTGAATGCATGTTTTGGACAATTTTCAGGACTTGAGATAGAAGTTAATTCGGGTCAGATCTTCCATCTAGGTTTCAGGTACTTTCTGACTTACGATGGGGGATGAGGCGATGAGGCGATCTGTAAGGAAAATAATTAAATTTCAGCAGGTTTTTTATTTTTAGTCGATGATTTATATCAGGACATGATAACGTAGGACTTGAACGAACTGCTTCTAACACAGTGTAAGATTGGAAACTCAAAACTAAAGATTCCTTCACAAATTGTTTTGTTACTATGCCTTAGAACGTATTTATTGTTGTATTCGACTGATGAACAAACATTGGATCATGCATGATGTTTGTCAACGCTTCTGTACACTCATTGCACTAACGCTGATCCCATTAGGTACTTCTACCTCTAAGAGTAAATCTCCAATAACATTAACATTATAATTTTTCGTTCCAACACGACAACATAACCACCTCCCTCGACACAACCATTTCACACGCGGTCGTACCTCTGACCTCCAGCCAAAACAATTTCCACCAACTGAACTTTAATTCTTATATTTCAGGAGCAGTGTTGTGTCTGAGGTGAGAACAATACCGGCGGGGGGGGGGGTAACGTCACCCCCTTCGACCCCCCCTCCCTTGCCTCCCCCTAGCCGGGACGTCGACCTTGCTATTGCAATGCGCAACACGCGCTATACTTTTGTCGTTGCCTGAATAAGGTCACGGTATTCCGTCTCCAGGATATATGGGTTAGGTGGAACATATGATTGGTGTTCAAGGATATTCAGAGCTGTTTACAAAGAAGGTTATAATCTCAGGAATTTGAGAGAGGAAGGAGTGGTCCCCAGGTATTTTGTTTTCTTAAATGTAGCTAAGGAAATAAATAATCTGCCTACATCTTTAGTGTTGGTTAGATCCAGTATTTTGTAAACTTAGCATCGACAAGATCGCAAGATTATATTTATTTGTAGGTTAATAGATATTCGGCTGTCAATTGTGGAGATAAATCTTTTGCGCTTTAATTGCAGTATTTAGTGTGTAGGTGTTAGCAAATAACTCTCTGTTACGAATTATTGTAGAAACAGCTTTAGTTTCCACTAATAAATAAATGGTTATTTAGAGACACGGATTTATTATCATCACTTTGGAAATTACAATTTATTACTGCTTGTGCATTATTGCAGCCAAAGAACTCGATAAATTGATTGAGGCACAGGGCTCTTAATTAATTTATCGAATACTTTGGACTCTATTGTCTTCATAAACTTTAAATAAATGGCATTCAAGAAATCGATGCTACTCATTTCAGTCTCCCAAACAGAACGGCACAGCTTCCTAAGGCTTAACCAAAAACAAACAATAAGTAATTTTCAAAAAAATATTTCGTTACTTTCAGCTATGTTTCACGGCCACGCAAAAACCAGCTTTCACCGAACATCTGTGCGTAGTGAGACAAACGCGAGACGCGACCCGAGCCTGTATGAAAGCGTATCTTATGCATTTTACATGAGCTGTGCCAGCCATCAGGCCCCTTACCTTAGCCTTCACACAGCGACAGCGCACGCACACAGGCGCAGGCGCGCGGCCATTGTCAGCGAAACAAAAACACGCACACAACACTGCACTCGTTCTAATTAGTTGTTTGTAAACACATGTCACTGAGCCGTGCTTGTGTGAGTGTAGATGCGTGCAAGGTATCGGCCATGAATTATGTAATGCAAGTTTGTTGTCAAGCGAAAAGGTGAGAAGAAGAGGAGATTCTTTTGAAGGGTATTGACACAGATGCTGGCTCATTGGTCTGCTGGCGGCAAGTGTAGCTGAAGACCATGCGTTTCCCAAAATTGAGTAAGCTATTATTTTGTACACGGTTTGTTTGGATAATAACCAATCGGCAAAAGAGGATCCATGTAGGATTTTGTAATGAACCACCTATGCCCTTAAAGCTTTTCACAAAAACATTTTCTTAAGACCACAATGGACTAAGAAATATGTCTGGTACCTTTCAGCTGTACATAACAAATACATATGTACCAGTAGCATTGTCCGAGCGTCACTTAGCAGAGACAAACGACCTGGAGGAGTGCCAGCGACGGGAAATTAAGATTGGTGACTACGTACGGAGATATTTCAATGTATTACGTTTGGACGATAGTTGTTTTAGTTTGCAGGATGAGATTGAGGTTGAAAAATAGTGAATGTCACCGCACGTCTAGAGTATGAAGATCATTGTCTCCTTTTCTACTCATATCGATTGACTACTATCACCGATTCAATTTCAATGCTTGGTGATGTTGACGGCTTATAATGATAGCCTAGCTTTTCAGTGCCCCAGTCTTAATGGAGAACGCTAATTCTTAGCCAAGAACGACGCAAACCGAAGAAAGCAACATCTTAACAAAACAAGAACCATGTTCGACAACCCTGCTCAAGATCTCAAAACAATCCCTTTACATTGGCGTCGCAGCATTTATTCAATAACCCGAAGTATTTGGGAAAATAAGTTTGGAATTTATTTTTAGTCTTAAGACTCACGAAGGTAAGCGGCACTACAAGTAGAACCTAATGTTTCAGAAAACCTGGTTGTTCCGATCCTCTATAACCAAAACCACGCCGGTTCAGAACCGCATACATTATGTTCCCGCTCCTAACGGGTATTGTTTTAACTCTATAATGAAGTCTTGAAGTAGGCGACGCGTCAACGACCGTTTGCATATTTAAAATATTTTTGTTTGGGTGCTCGAGTTGTGAACGTTTCGACACGCTCGGGGAAGATACGGGCTGTAGGGGTATTGTAATTGATTCAGTTGTGGCTGGAGTTGTGGAAAGGTATTATATTATTATTATTATCTCTGTTTTGACGTTTAACTTTAAGCCTTTGACAGGTTCCTGGTGCTATGCTTTGTGGTCTTCTGTGTAGAAAACCATCTTCAGCCCTTAGTCTCATAACAGGCAAAAAATAGTTGCCCTTGTTAGGTCCACGAGCGCTGCTTCTAACATCGAGGAACGACATCGTTTTCCACATTTCAATGGAGGCTACTGCTAATTTTTTGGATGGATTTTTATAAATTCTATAACCGTCCGGGCAGACTATTTATTTCATCTAGCCACAATGCAACCTTTTCTATGCGGTAGCTATGAATCAATTTCGGGTTCCTATTTTTACATAGACCAACTGTAGTCAGACCACCACTAAACATAGACAACCCCTATTTATTTCGTACATGAATCTCCCATTTAATAATCTAGTCATACTAGTTCCTCGGGGTAGCTGGATGTGCGAGGGGGTGGGGGTGCGGCCAGCGGGGCGAGGGGGGCGCGGTGGGGGGGGGGGGCACGGTTAATGAACCCGCAGGGATGCAACTCGGCGGACATTTCGCAATAATATTAGTTCAGCGCTGAAATGAAAGCCTCGCGGTGTTTGTGCGCCGAAAGATTTTGAATTTGCTGATGCAGTTGTAATTTAACTTGGGGTCTTTAGTGGACGAGTTGTGGGAACTAGGTACTCAGTCAAATCGTGTAAATTCTGAAATGCTGTGTGTTTTGGAGTCGGTCTTGGTAACCAGACTGCAGAAGTCGCCTATAACATACCTTTACCTCTACTCTATTGGAGTGCCTAAATACCTATTAAGATTTTCCGCAGAAAACCCAGAATGATGGTAAGATCAGACACAGTATGGGCAGGCCATGCTCGGTTAGCATCTACCGCCTCGTAGCAGATGAATTTTATGTTGAAATCGTGATTCGGTAAACGTAGTGCTCCGACTCGAATACTTTATTTAAACGTTGCCCGACTCTAGTGAACTGCCGTGTCGTGGCTGAGTCTAGACATTATTATTATTAAAATAGATTATTTCATATCCCTGAAAACCCAGTAATAGTTAGATCAAACTTAAAGATAAAATTAAAAAAAATATTCGAGTAATTAGGTATTATCTTTATAATATCAGTTTGAAACATTATTTAAAAAAAATAAGCGTTTACTTATGCTAGTGTACCATCACATCCATAATAGAGAGAAAAGTTTGAAAGAATTACATTATTTCCAATTACCAATTGGAATATTTTCCGTACCGAATTAAAGGAAATCCAATTAACATAAAACGGAGTCAATAAAATCTCTCCTAAATTCCAATATGGCCTATAAATGTGTCTAAGTCGAATAGGAAAAATTGCAGCACAACTGTTACACGGTTCGCGAATTGTGGAGTATAGTGCGGAGTGCCTAGTGAGGGGTGTGGACAAGAGTAGGCTCCTGTGGTGATTAGTAAATTACCTATATTGTACCGGTACTCTTAGTATTGGTGGTTTATTAGAATGTGTATTTTCCGCTTTGTTAAGACTGGATTTCAGAAGGTTGACTAATTGCAGAAATATTTATGAAAATATTGTCCTGGTCTTTTCATTTTGCATATTATATCTATTAAGTAGTGCCTCAGAGGCTCGGTCCCTTTCTAACAGTAAAATGTCCTCCTAATGCTGCTTGTCCTATTACATCATCGGATTGTTTAAGATCTTATTTTTAACCGACATACCTCAAATTGTAATTTTAATTCGTAATACGCAATCGATAATGTTAATACTAACCTGATAATCAATAATCCTGTAATAAATGTATGTTCCTAATATTTGCACGCCACACTTGGCAGAATGTGATGATACCACACTAATCTCCAGACCATTATATTGTACCATATTCTTACAAGTAAATGATTATGATTATGATTGTGTGTAACTATTCTACTTGCTAGGGGTGCACCATTCGCGACCACCGCCACCGAGCCGGGCGCCATCGCCACGGCGCGCGCGGTCGGAATCTTAATGCCCATTAATCAGACATTGTGTGGAGGAATCCCCGTCAGTCCAAATGTGCGCTAATCGACGAACCACGTTTGGTTCCCGAGTGATGTAACGAAGAGTTGCAGGTGTCTCCTCTTGATGGTTGCAGCACCTAGGATGCAGGAGGTTCGGCCTGAACCGGAGACATCTTCGCATCGTCAGAAATGTAGCCATCAAGGCTAGTCATAGTTGCTTTTGCTGCTTTAGATTTGCAAATCTCGCTTGCTACCAATTAAATAGAGCTTGAGCGGTATATGAAGTTCAGAGCTACTATTGGTAGATATTATTAGATAGCCATACAAGTAAAATGTTTCATAGTCTTCACGTGCGAGCTAAGAAATTAATGCAGTTTTAAGACCGAATCAGTTTCTCGTGTGACAGGCAAGCGAAGCGAGCCGCAGATTAACAAACGAGGCTAGTTGTCTCCTCTTAAAAACGCTTAAAAATCCCAATAATACCGATTATTCTATTCTCCCAACTATCGCCCAAGATGAGCATACAATGCTTGCGCGGTGACGTTTCAATGGGCGGCCATACTGGAAATTTGTTCAATACTCGACGCAGGCGCATCGACGCGCGCGCAGTTTTGTCAATACTGTCCGCGATTGTACCGTTTAATCAGTTCTGCATTCAACTGTACCGCCTTTGACGAGTAATTGCTTCCACCGATTGAAATGTTATTCCTGTGTATTGCAGATATTTTTTATGTGTTTTAATGTGTGAGTTGGTAAGCAGATGATTTGAAGCGGAGAAAGTGAACGATTTGAATTTTTTTGAAACTTGTCTTTTTGACTTAGTCACTAACATCAACATTGGCCATTGAAGTGGAAAAATGGTAGAGTAAAGAAATTAAAAAACAAAATAAGTCCAAGCCATCGACTACAAAGATAGTAAAAATTAAAATATATAATGAGAACAAACGCCTACCATCGAAAACAAACGCTTAAATATACAAGTTGAACAGAAACACTGGAAACACTTCAATCAACAAGGCCCGCAAAAACAGAGGAGAACCAGCCAGCAATTAAAATCGAAAATAATATCGAGAACTCGACGGACAATAACGAAGCTAGCCATTAAAATAAGAGGCGGAATAATAAATGAAGCTGTGCTGAAATTAAAAAAAGAATGAAAAAAGAAAATTTCCGACGCGACGAATGCATAGAATATGGCGTAGGTACGGACCAATCAAAATTCTTCGTCAATTAAGTGGAGATCGTAGCAAAAGGAAAATTGAAGGAAAAACTGAGGGTGGCTTTGGTAGTGCTGGACTACGGCCGATTTGTTTCGATGATAGATTCATTGATAAGGTCTGTGTTTTATTCAATGAGATTTCTTATTTTTGAGTGTACAAAAGTTCTGTGTTAATAAGTTCAGGATAACCAATAAATTGACTAAACTATTCTTAAAGTATCCAAATCTGTTATCGTAACTATCTTGTTAAGCTTCTGGGAAGTTTAAGCGTCATGGTCATGTCATCTTTGCTATGGAGTGAAGTAGTCCAAGTACTGCACCCATAGCTTCTTACTTTTTAAAACGACGTTGCAATCTTTTCATTCAAACCAAAACTGCGTTCCAATTTAAAATCATTAAAACGACAACTTGAATACGCCATAAAGCATCGATATTTTCCCATCCCCTACCTCCCTAGATATGAAAGCAATGGAAATAAAGTTTGTTCGCTCCGCATTGTACCGGGTTCGTCGTAAATGGATTTTATCACTATATAAATATCCCCCTATCTTTACGTTACGACGCTAAGCTATGTCCCATCACCGCGTGGATTTTCCTATAAGTATGTTGATACTACGTGATTTTTACTATAACTTTGTTTTTATGTCGAGTTTGCTCGGGTAATGTGCAGAGGAAGGGTGCGATGTATGGGTATTTAATGTAGGTATATCCTATCAGAAGAATTTTCATCTCCATATTAGAGTCAAGATATTTTACACTTTCATTAGAATCTACTTAATTCTTGTTCTAGCGACGAAAATATCTCAAGTATTGCTGAAGGAAACTTTTCAGAACTTTATATATTAAAACCTACCCAACTGTTAAACTAAAGTTATGTAATTTTACTTAACGTAACATACTTAAATATAGCATTTGTATACGCCTCTTGGGTACATATTCTAAAGATTCATAATATCCTTTACACCAACATTTTCTACACCGAGCCATTTCCGCTGCCAAAACATAAACAGGAAAGTCGACAAGTTCATTCAACCCCATTATTTGGAGCAGCAGGCTGAAACCATCGAACATTATATTTCATTTACCACGAGCGGTCAATAGAAAACCTACACCGGATCCATAAAGCCGAAACGGTTGATATTGCAAGGTCCGGCCGGTCACCGCTTTACGACGAGCACCGAGCCTGAATTATGCGCGAATGGCCCACGGCTCATTTGGTCTAAACGCTGCATCTTTGATGTAAGGGTCTCCTTCCCAAATTGTGTTAATAATACCCTCCCAGGATGACGGAATATTTATGCTAAGGAATTTTTGCGATTCGGCTCGAAAGACCAAATTGAGATAACGGGTCTTTGGTTTGGTTCTGTAGAAAGGCAAGAAGTTGGTCCTTTGAATTTAATATTAATTCATGCAATAATAACATAATCCATCGGTTTAAGCTGACGATTAAGAGATCATCGCACCGGTTGTAATCCTGCTCCAAAATTGTCATTTCAGTTGCACAGTACCTACTCCAAAAAGTTTAACTCTTCAGATTTGCAGGAAGTTATAGTTATGTGCATAAGACAGACGCCAGTTTTCTTAGAAAGAAAAAACCGAACGAAGTAATAAAACCCAGCTTGTCACGTAAAGGATAAATTACAAGAACGATGCCTACATGCAAAAGAGGCACACCACAGCGAGTCCTAAAATATTAGTCCAGCTTTGTATAGAAATATGCCTTGGAAGACACGAAGAGAGAATATCTCTGCCTCCAAAACTATAATTTTGAAGGGTAGCTCAAAATATTCATTCAAGATTCTCCTTCAAAATCAAACTAGAGCCTTCAATCTGTGCACTCAAGTCATTAAAGCTACGAGGCGTCCTTTGGTCCGTAAGTGATAAAAGCCATCCGTGTTTATGATATATTTGAAGGCTTCAGGAGCGCTGCGTTACGGCTTCCACCCCTTTCATGGCCGCAATCCTCTTAGCGAGTCCCGCATAAAAATAAAGCGCACTCCAGCTGCCTGCCCTCCGTGACCTAACTGCCTTACGTATTTAGGCTGCAGCGGTGCAGCTCTAACAACCTCGTACTAAAACAGAATATCGATTACTTTCGCTACTATAATGTAATCCCCCGCCCACTTTTCGTTTTTTTAGCTCAGGATAATAATATAGTGGTCTCTGTCTAGCGCGCGGTATCCCGGGCGTCGCGGCGGTCCCCAGGGCCGGGGCGGCGGCCGTCCCGCGCCTCCACCCCCGCCGTATGTAAATGAACGTCTCATCGGTTATGTGTGCGAAAGCCTATAACAACACGCCACCAGCAACACACCGATAACTCGATGTTTGAGGTTTACTGCCCTGACAGCTTTTGTCCTATTTTAAATACGAATTTCGGATTGGATGCGTCCCGACGTCCTTCATAGATCCGTCGCTCTTTTCTTTGTTATTTACGCGTACCGATGTTGATATTGTAAACAGTGGTAGTGCATAGTCCTGTGCTCCTGGCGGAGGAACACGGCAGACATGCAAATGTTCACTAACTGATGACAAAGATAACGAAGCGGGGGCAGTTTGAGCATAAACAATTTTCAAATACGTTTAGTCTGACAGGTCTTTTGCTGTCTACGGGAGTTTATGTTTTACATTAATATGTTTAGAGTTTGTTTCGGTGTGTGTGTTGTCGGTACGTGCGGCGTTACGTCGTGCCGGTGACGTCACGTGTACGTCGAAAATGACACTTTTACGAGCAATAATTTACATTATTTCGGTGTTAAGCTTCGCGTGCCCGCCGATTGATTTTATGTCGGTCGCATCTCACATTTGCGTTCAGTTAAATCGAATCACTGGCTACACGACCGAGTTATTTTGTAATGGTGGTATCGCGTGAGCTTTTTTGACGTTTTTGTTTGTTATACAATTTTGTTTTGTTGATTTTTTTAGCGGCACGAAGTTTTGATTCAGAGGTTCTATCTTAAATCTTACGGTAATTGTCATCGTGTGCGCGCAGCGCTGTCATGTTTATGAAGAGTCACCGCGTTTCTTTTGGTAAATAATTTGCTGAAACATATCACTCCGGTATTTGAGTGACTGCATTTTATAAAAACCTTAATCAAAGCTTCTCCATCATCATAATCAAACTCGGTTCTAAGGACCAATAATTCAATGCATGGGTTTTTAAAACACAACAGTAACAACAACATTATGAACTAATGACAAGGTATTTCTCCAATCATATAAATACCGAAGTATGGAGCGTGGCGATAAGGCCGGGACACACGCGCGCCACCCAATTAAGATCTTCATTAGGCGCCTTCCTCGAAGGCTGCGCTTGCGCCGCGCCGGTGTAGCACGCGGTTTTGTTGCCACACAATAAAATAAATAGATTAGCGAGACCGAGCGTTTGTTTTCATACTTGATTTCTTATGACTGATGCCTATTGCTGCTACACTTAGTAAGTATGTCTGGGTGTGGAGTCAATTGTTTAGTCTTCTTTACTGCTAATCAATTCTGGGTACACTAGATTTAGATGAGCTCTCGCAAGTTGCACGCGAGTGGCTGCACAATATGCATAATATAGGTGTCCGAGGGAACTTCCTCACTCTCACTCAACTGTACATGCGCAGTTTCGTTCTCGGGCCTACGTTACGAAGGCTCATAAAGTTTTGCGCGAACTGTACTCCTCCTGACTAAAAGCTGTTTAAAATGGGTAATGTTGGAAATTTACGGGTCATGTTCGGCAGGTTCCCAATTACGGGTCATATTCGGCAGGTTCCGAATTGCGGGTCATGTTGGGCAGGTTCCCAATTACCAAATCACGCAGGATAGACAGTACGACGCTGCTACCTATGGTTGCTCACTGGTTACTGTCAGTCTGCACTATTCCACTGCTGGGCATCGGTTTCCTCCCATGACTGCTGCCTATGAGCCATGACGTCATTATCCTTCACGTTATGGCACTCACAGGCATATTCGGAATACTCCAATATTCATCGGACTAACAATCTATCCTTATATTTATATTATTCTCAATATCTCACTCGAACATTGCCATAACTTTATTTTAGTTGGAGATGTAGAAACGGGAGCATCCTGTATATACTAGCAGACAGCGGCTACAGGGTGTGTTAAACTTACTGGATTCCTACAGATATGAGCTCTGTACCTGCCGCCTGTGTAAATCTCCAACTGGTACAGACAACGACGACAGAGTTTTGTGGATTTCGTTTGGATATTCAGAATATGAAACTGCTAGTTTGTTTCTTTATAGTATTGCCTATGTTTACTACAGCATCTGTGTCATCATCATTTAGTCTGGAATCATTCAATACTAGGTATTAGGCCTCCTTTCCTTTCTAGACTTCCACTGGTCAATGCTTCCCTCGTCCACGTGTTTCATGCGAATTGGAAAGTATTGTGAGCCCAACGCACTTCTGGACGTCCCTAATTTCTGTGGGCATTACTTGGCTATCATTCGGTTAAATCCTCATTATCATGTGAAAACATTTACAAGAGCTCGCCTATTTACCATTTTCTTAGAACAAAAACACTTGTCTTCGTACAAGTACGCACATCGACTGATTTATCATATTGCAGCGCAGGTTGGAGCGACAATTGTAATGTAAAACCGGGGCCGGATTCCGAACTAACTCCGTGTCGCTAGCGGCGCTGACGTCACGTACCTGTGACGTTCACGTTTACGTTACGTTTGCGTTTACGGGATGTGATGTACGCGCCAGAGATAGCGGGTTTTGGATCGTGAAATAATGAGATTTTTGGACGTTGTATAACTGCTGACGGTAATTTGACATCGGGTAGGCTTTTTAGGGCTTGGAACAATTTGGATGGAATTGAAACTCTACTTTGCAAATAATTTAAATGCCTTTTTGAGCTAACTTAATTTATGGCATCCGGTATTAAGTCTTTACCAAAAACTTTATCAATACCAGCTGAAATGAAATTAATTCTGATCTCGTTTCACACTATTTGTTTTGCAAATGCTTTGGGGTTATTGATACAATATTTCAATTACTGAATGAGTTAAATTATGATATTATTAAAAGCACTTCAATAACGAACACTGTGCGAAATGTTATTAATTTATATGTGATTAATAAGTTTTAATAAACTAATAACGAAACTTTACTAAGCTAAAAGAAATCTGACTAAGACTATTCTAATTAATCTCCAACCCGATCAATCAACGAGAAATAACGAACCAATTTTTATGCCTAGCCACAATCACGACTATTTGCTTCACACAAAACTAATGACTATGTTTATAAACTTAAAGGCTATATTAGCGTGGTAGTAAAGTGTCGTGTTGTTACAAGGCAGTCGCAGACAGGTATCGCGACCAACAATGATGTACCTCAACCAGTCCGATTGCGAAGGGTTTTTTAACCAGTATCCTCTGAGGGTTACGAAGAGGTAAGAAGTCAGGTGGACTGGGCAATATTTTTACAGAAACTTAATATTTATGTAACTTTAACTATCGTGATTTTCATTTAAGAACTGGATTTTTCCTCCATGGATGGAATTGTTTATTTATTACTTTTTTTTATTCACTTTTTCCAGGACTTCTGGTCTTTATGTCCAACTGGTCTTATTTTTTCGCCCATATGCAATATTATTAGACATTTTGTAATCCAATTTTACTTGTTGGTATACAAATACAAGGGAAGTAAGAGCTGCTCCGCACCCATAGATGATAATCAGATGTTGTAACTAAAATTTTACTTTCAATCCTAAATCCGACATTAACCACACGTAATCGAATTAAAATACCAAAACTATAATTTATCTATTATGTGCAAAACCTTGTGCGTGAGTCACTAATTGACTTTGACAACTAGCTAATGTGCGTAAAATTTATATTTCCGATATGATTTTTTTATTTAAATGAATGATTTGGTTATAAGGACCATAAATCAATCATTTATCGGGAAGTGTTGCGGAATCGAATATGCAGCAACCGTGCCGGTTTTCGCCACCTCATTGAGATTCAGAGTTGCTGGGTTCCTCAATTTATCTAGTCCTTCGCCTTTAAAGGAACAATAAGGACCTGCAACGAATTTTTCATGGTCACACGTTGCATTGCATCCAAATTGAGATTTCCTTGATCACTAAAAGTGGATCGATGACGATTATTGTTTGGACAAAATTATAAGATACAGAAGGTATTTCTGTTATGCTTAATGTACTTATATTGAAGGTGATGAGAATGACTACCATAGTATTAGGTGGTTATTGTATCGTGTCGAAACCAGTGTTTATTTACATGGGAATGTTTGGAGAACTGTTGAAAGTTTACTCATGATGAGAATAAAAATGAATTAACCATTTCTTAATTAGATTTCAGGCATACACCGAAGGAAGGTAGGCTTGTAGCAATTCATGTTTTCAGGTTTAGTGCCACATCCACTTGCAGTCGTTCAATGTTTCTGGAAGACAATGAGCGCGGGCCCACACCGCGTCACTCCGTAAACCTCTTCGCCTTATTTCACTAGCCTTCCTTTTGTTTCGAGGGCATTTCTTTATTTTGTTGTGCGATCTTATTATTTCGCTACCGTTGGCCGCATTGCAACGTTCTTATAGTTTTTGTTCGCATGCTCCGAGCCGTACAGAAGCTTCGAACGGAATGGAGTAATACTACCCAAGACTCCTCGGTATTGTGTATTTGTGTCTCGTTTTTTTTATTTTTCCTCAATGCCATGTCAAGTTTTTGCTCTGCAGCAGGTTTTATCCTATGCCTGTTATGTAACGTGAGCCATGTGATATGATCTTGAATGTGTATGTAATTATTTCTGAGTTCCAATTTGAGTTGGTATGAAACGAATATGAAACGGCGGATGTGAGATAATTTGTCATTTTCGTTTGTGTTCTTCTTCATCATTGGGAACGATTTGGTGATGATTTGCTTGATACAATTATGCGCTGGGAGATTAAGCTGACAGATGCTATGAGTACCATGCAGGCTAGATTGAATACATGACTTTGTAACTGTCTGGCGTTTATGTGTATTTTGTATATGGCCTACGCAAATCTCCTGCAGATCTGGTAGCGTCGCGTGACGGGTCGTTGAGCTCCCTAAAATAGGGTTGAGCTACACGATGACTGATGCATACATGGAGTTTGTTGGGACAGGTCAACTAAGCTGTAATAGCTCTTTCTTCAAAAGGCGCTTCCACACAAGGCCCTGCATGGATAGACTCGCATAAAATCCTAATAATATAATGTTTGGACTTGCGGTGAATTCTAGAGGATAAACTTGAAATGATGCAAATCAGCAATCAGAAGACTAATTTTGTAATAAAGAATGTACCAAGAAGAGCAAACGAAACTAAAGAAGACCTGATTGAAATGGCTATGTCTCTCGCTAAAAACCTAGACTGCACTTTCTCAAAACACGATATAAAAGACATATATAGAACGCGTGCGAAGAATAGTGAATTAATTAACACGCCAATAATTGTCGAAACCGGCTCGACTCTAATTAAGTCAGAAATTATGAAAATGGGTAAGGCATTTATTATTAAGTTTAAATCCAAGTTATGCTGTAAGCATCTAGGATTCAAATCGCAGGAAGATACTCCTATCTTCCTCTCTGAGCATCTTACTTCAAAGGGTTCTCGCCTGCATTTCCTTGCTCGGGACTTAACCAAATCTGGTCAATTTAAATTTTGCTGGACCGCTTATGGGAAAGTTTTATTAAAGAGAGACGAAAATTCGCCAACTATAACTGTTAGAAATGAGCAACAGATTCATCAGCTAAAAATCAATAAGTGACTAAGATATATCGATTTCCTAATAAGTCTTAGTTGGTTACTACGGGAAGATATCATGTTATTATTTTTCTGTTTTTTTGTGTATTTGTCTACTTTAAGTAATTTGCTAAGATTACCTTTATTTTGTTACCATGTAATTTTTCCTCGAACTTTTCTCTTTGTTTGTTTATACACTTTTTCTTTATATCATAGAAACAATTACCACTCACAAACATTTTGCTTTTATACTTACTCAGCTTGTTCTTTTGTTACTACAAACGTATTCTACGTACATATTAATTACGCTAATTATTTACTTGCACACATTACACACATCCACCTACTTATACCTACTCAAAATTGTACCAGCAACATTCATTCCACACTTAAACACACTATAAAAAAACGGTTTCAAATTCTGTATAAAACTGAGAAAAACCATAATACTTTTATATTTACAAAAACACAACTCGATGACACGTCCTTTCTATCGATAAATATATTTAATGGGTGACTCATTCCAAACCCTTAATGAGATAGATAGTATTGAAATTGCGCGCAGTATTGAATGTGACTGTTCGGATTTAGCTAAACATATAAATATAAAAAGAAATGACTTTACTGTTATCGCTCAAAATATAAGGAGTATTTCTTGTAACTTTGACGATTTTGTACTTAATCTTTCCAATTTTAAGTTCGAAACCGATGTTATTATACTAACTGAATGTCGACTAACTCCTGGAAAAATTATCCCTCATCTCAATAATTTCTCGTCCTATAATACGTCCCGCCAGTTAAACCAAAACGATGGGGTAGTTGTCTATATAAAAAATAATCTAAAGTCTAAAGTTAAGGAAATAAAACTATCTCAGGCGTCTTGTTTGCAGCTGGACATACTGAATCATATTGTATTATGCATTTATAGATCCCCTTCAAACGTAAACACTGAGTCTTTTATCAATTCCTTAAGCTCCCATCTAGATACCCTACAAACTCAGAAAAATATTATTATAGCGGGTGACATTAATATAAACATTAGACCTAAGGATGCAGAATCTTCTTATGAACACAGAAACAGAACCACTTACCTTGACACGCTATCGCTGTACGGAATTTTACCTGGGCATACTCTACCTACCAGGAATGAAAACTGTTTAGACCATTTTATGCTGAAAGTAAACAAACGAAAATTCTCAGCATCCATCGCAATATTACACACTAGTATTACAGATCACTACACCACACTTCTATCCGTATCAAAATTAAAAAATACCCCTTTAGCTAACAAAACTAGATCCACTGTGGATTTTGAGCAAGCACTTAAGTACCTGCAAGAGAGTAAACTAGCAGACCTACTCTTTTGTAATGATCCTGAAACTCTAACTAACCTATTACTAAACAAACTGACGGATTCCATCAATAAAAATACAATTCTCACTAAAATCCCAAACAGTAAGCGCATTATAAAACCATGGATTACCCCAGGTATTTTACGTTGTATTAAAAATCGTAATAAGCTACAAAGAGATAATAAAAAAGATCCATACAATGAAATATTAAAAATAACATATATTAGATATAGAAATCACTGTAACAATCTTATCAAAAAAATAAAACGAAAATATGAAAGAGAATTAATAACTACGAGTAAATCAGTTGCTAACAATAAATTACTTTGGAAGAACATTAAAACTATAACTTTCACAAATAAAACTAACAATTTCAATGCAGACTTACTTGATATAAAATCGAATCCTTTAGAATCAGTTAACTATATTAACGAATATTTTGCGAACATTGGTAAGAGCCTTGCTCAGAAATTCCAGCCAACTTTAAACTATCACCAAAATTACCTCTGTTTGCAACCAACTCAACCCAACTCCTTCGTAATGTTAGACACTGACGATGAAGAGGTGAGCCATATCCTAATGAGTCTTAAATCTGACAGTGCGTCTGGCTGGGATAATGTTTCCACTTCATTTCTAAAATATATAAGAAAGGAGGTCGTTCCCATAATTACACATCTTGCTAATCTTTGTTTTGGTGAAGGCATCTTCCCGACTTCCTTAAAGCTGGCTATTATTACGCCTGTGTACAAGGGTGGGGACAGAGACGATGTCTCCAACTTCAGGCCGATATCTGTATTACC
The DNA here is from genome assembly GCA_917490735.1 of Dryobotodes eremita. Lineage (NCBI taxonomy): Eukaryota > Metazoa > Arthropoda > Insecta > Lepidoptera > Noctuidae > Dryobotodes > Dryobotodes eremita. Next base: position 24,343,375 of record OU823244.1, read on the forward strand.
CTCTATTTCAAAAATAATAGAAAAACTTATCAATATAAGGCTATTAACATATCTAAAAGATTTCAACTTACTATCTGAGTCACAATTTGGATTTCGTCGAGGGATTTCCACTGAAGATGCAGTTACTGCACTAAGTACACATATAACCGAACAGCTTGACAAAGGTAAAAAATGTATAACTGCATTCTTAGATCTAAAAAAAGCCTTTGATACCGTCTCTGTGCCAATCCTTCTAAAAAAGCTGGAATGTATCGGAGTTCGTGGAGTGCCTCTTAGCCTTTTCAAGGATTATCTCGGAAACAGGAAGCAGAGGGTTAGAGTGGGTCAGTACACTAGTGAGGATGCAAACACGTCATACGGTGTCCCTCAAGGAAGCGTATTGGGACCTACATTGTTCCTTATTTACGTTAATGAACTTTGTAACATAAATATTGCAAACGCACAAGTCTTCTCTTACGCGGATGATACTGCTGTAGTCTTCACTGGTGATACATGGCAGAATGTTAAACGTCGTACTGAGACAGGCTTGGCTAAAATCGCAAAGTGGTTAACAATTAATTTGCTTACATTAAACATCACAAAAACAAATTACATTTGCTTTAGTGTCTGCCAACGTACACAACCAGGGGAGGATTTTAATGTTAAAATTCATACTTGCAATACAGATAATCGCAATAGTTGTGGCTGCTCACCAATCAACAAAGTACCTCATATTAAGTACCTAGGTGTTATCGTGGACCAGAGGTTATCGTGGTACCCACATATTGAGCAGGTTGCCAATAGAGTCAGGAAATTAAGCTGGATGTTCAGGACTCTTAGATACGTCGTTCCCAAGACTGCCGAAAATCGTTTAGGCCATGAAAAAGATTTCCTAAAAAGGATTTATGTTGCGCTAGTCCAGTCAGTACTTTCTTATTGTATACCTGTCTGGGGTGGTGCAGCCAAAACAAAATTTCTAGCGGTGGAAAGGGCACAACGCGCTCTTATCAAGTGCATGTATTTTAAGAAAAAGAGATACCCTACTGAAGATCTATTTCGACTTAGTAACTTGCTCTCAGTCAGGAAACTTTACATTACGCAAATTATATTAAAAAAACACAAGTCTCTTTCCTATGATCCTAGCTTACTAACAAAAAGAAGGAAAGACATGATATTAAATATCCCTAGGACAAGGACTTTACTTGCCAGTATGCAATTTAATAAACGATCTGCTGCGCTATATAATAAAATCAATAAATACATCTACATTTACCCAAAAAACTATTATGACAGTAAAAATAAAATAATGGAATGGATACAAGCGCTTACCTACAATGAAACCGAAACACTTCTGAAACCTTGAAACATACACACCCTCACACTCACGTACTCACCCACATCTACAGGCTACACTTTCACTTACATATCTCACTCACACACATACTTACACCCACTCATACACACACGTTTGATTTACCTAATTTAAGTTAATGTTAATTTAATTTATGTAGTTTTAGCATAAAAATTATACGTTTTGCTTTTTATATAACACGTTTTGCTATGGAAGAGCGGACTCTCCTAATACAGGCACTATCTGCCTAAAAGGAGGATCCAATCATAAAATTGTTTATACCTATACTTGTTTTACTAATAAACTATTTTTTTTTTTTTTTTTTTTTTTTTTACTTTAAAAGAGACCATGACCTCTGAGTTTGTTTCAGCATTTCTTCTCAGGGATCAGTCAACTAGGAAATGCCAGCGCCATCTAGTTTTAAAATATTGACCAACAAAATCGTGTAAAAGTGCCTTAAAAGATCTAGTTACAGGAATAAACATTTAATTTAATTTCATATGTTTCGTTTCCTGCGTTAGTGAACTTTTATGTTGAAGCTTTATGGAGATGGTTTATATAAGACTGGTTGGTATTTACGCACTTGTCACCTTATGAATCTCATTCTGTTTTTATTTTCTGGACCTTCTGCCTTCTGGTTCATCTGGCCATCTTTGATTTCCAACTTGCAGCGAAGAAATGACACCAATCTTTGCGAACCCGATGTTCCCAGGCCCTATTTCTTTTAACCAGCACATAAATAAGGAGTAGCACCAAATAAAGTTAATTACACATTTAGCGCGCTTGTAAACAATACTGCGCGGTGTGAGCTACATAAAATACCAACATGGTACCAACAAAACGGACGGTCGGAACACTGTCGTCTACTTAAGGCTAACTGAGATCTCCTTTTTAGGGAGGGGGGGTGTGAACACCGCATGTCTGTGGGCTAATTAACTGAAACATGCGCGCGCGCCGGCGCGTTAATCACAGCGCAGTGGCGCTCCCCCGCTCCGCGCTGCGCCCGCGCCCGCGCAACTACACCGAGTTGCTTTTAGTGTGAGATGTTGGTGTAATCTAAGGAATTTCAATTAATTATATTATTTCGTTAATGAGTTTTGGAAATGTTAGCCGGAGATTTAGTATTTAGTATTGTACGGATGCGGATGGCTTTATTTTATAAAAGGCTTTTGTTTTGAAATGTTTTGGTAATTAAATTAACTTAATGGTTTATTGGAAACTTAATACTATTTAAAAATACATTTGGGTTATTTGGACCGTTTTTTATAAAATCTTTTATCTTAATGTTATAAGTTATCAAAGACAGTCTTCAGTCCAGTAAGGTAGCTGACTCTAAAATAACGTATATCACCATGAACTTATTACCTATTACGTTGACAAGAATGTAATTTATCGAACAATTCATAACTATTCCTAGCAAAATTTTAAAACAATGCTTACACCCCCTATCGAGACAGACTAAACAACAAACTCCAAGATTTATTAGTCGTACAACGTGTAATAATTCAACATGAAGCATCATTCCACCGGATCACCGGGTCCGATACCGAAAAACGCCAATATGAATCCAAGAAATTGCTATTAGTTGCAATTTATATTCAGCCTGGCTTGTCACGAAAAACTTCAATCTAATTTAGAAAGAGAAGAAAAAAAATTGGTTTGTGCCACGAGACTGTTACTGGCTGGTTGGTTGGCCTTTTTTCAGTGCATCGAACAATCGGTGGCGAGTTAGGAATTTATTGAGTCCTGTGCAAATAAATAAAAGGGAGTGTATCGTGGTATATGTAGGAGTGAGCGTGGACCCGTCTCGCCGGGGCCCGGAGCCGAGGATTGATCTTAGACATCAGCTGTCTGTCGCTGCGTCTCGGACTCTGTACAGGGTGGTGCGTTTGGGAAGGATTATAGTTGATCCTTGTCATTTGTTACTCTGGAATTAAGCGAGCTAACATTTGGGTAATGAATGTGTGTTGTGAACGGCAGCACTTTTTTCTTATAGTAGATTTAATAATTTGATGCATTTATTAAATCGCCCACACCAAGTTAAAATAACAATATCTTCGTCCGAACGAAATGACCTTTAAATTCCCAAAGGGTGATCAATCACGGATAATTGATCACGAATCGCACCTATTTGTAAATTGCATGCTGGTACTTTTGAGGTTGTTAAATGCTTACTTGCTGGGTTGTTTCTTCTCTGTATCAGAGACTAATACCTATTACTACGTCTATTTGGAGTGAGATTCGACCAGAAACCGCTTAGCTAAGCATTTTTTTAAATGCAGGGTTTACTAACTGTCATTGAAAGGTTCCGGATGGTCACCATAAAAAAAAAATTAAATTAAGCCTTCCAAAAAAATAGAAAATAAGTACAAGAATTCTACACCACCCTGTATACCGGCACGGGATCACGCGAGCCAGTCAGCTTAATGGTATCAGAGGAACATAACTAACACATCCTGTCGTTGGACTGCGGCTGATGTGACTGCGCCGGAGTCGATACCCAACGGACTGCGAGTGCCAATAGCCACTGCACTTATACTCGGAAATACTGGCCAGTGATGGCTAGACAAACATTAGAGTTTAATATTGGAACACAGAATTTAAAGGTCAACACTCGACAAAATATGGAAGATAGTTTAATATAGCTTTCTCAAACATAATGTTATTCGCCTACAACAGTAAAACGAGAAATTAGACTTTGTAGACTTGCAATACGATCATGGAATGGAATAAAGACATTCTAGATAGCGCCTTCTATTTATACAAAAAATACTTCTTCCGAAGAATATCTTTGGAGTCATTTAGAGTAACTAAATCACCTCGGCTACGTCACTCTTTTGGAAAAGGACTATGCTTGGCAAGTCTGCTTGACAACGTTCTGTATGTTGATTAAAGATTTAAACCTTAAGTTGATACGTAGTATGCCTTTCACTAATCGGTAACTTAACTTTAAAACTTCCTTTTTATTAATCAAAGAGACACTCACAATTTTACTAACTGACACGTTCCATTTATCCTTCCTCAAATACAAACCAAAGGTCAAACCCTCCACAAACATTTCGCCACACTTCCACCTTTATTCACGGTAATAGCGCATCTCTTCGGAGTATTTATACCAGCATAATGTATCGGCATGTCTATTTGAAGATCCCCTAGTGGCATGTAGGGCACCGTTTACTAAGGTCAGCGGCGACCAGGGGACCTCCCAGAGCAATCAACTTGTGTGATTGGAAACAGGTATTTATATACAACGTGGTCTCTTTGGAGTGGGTGTCCTTTATGGTGGGAGTTCTTAATGAGTGTTTAGAATGCAATATTGCATGATGGATTTTGTTTGTGTTGAGTTATTTTAATAAAGGTTGTTTTCTATTTCACCCACCACAGTTAATACATTATACACAAAACTACAGTGTGCGAATAATCGTTGACAATGTGTGGGGATCCTCTAAATAGTTAAAATCTAGTTTAAATCAGTGTTCAAAAATGATTCAACACAAATCCAAAAGTATTTCGGTTCGGTATATCGCATTGTAAATTCGAATGTCTGATTGACTGAATTTCAGCAGACCGTGTACCAAAATATGAAACGCAACCAAATCTAAGTACACCTTCATCAGCATAAATACCTAAACACAGTCCAATTAACAGTGCCATCGTCGCAAATAGTCCCAAACACTGGTCCCAACGTCTTTGCACCCTATTTCTACGTAGCGGTCCCAAAGCAAATTGGCACTCATCCAAGTGTTAAGGGCTTGCGACACGCCTTTGCGAGGCAGGACGAAAGGTCATCGGGTAATTAAGAGTCCCTCAAGCAATCAGAATGTGAACGGCCTGTGATTGGTTGCAATTTCGTCCGCCTCGACAGATCAAAGGCGATGTTGGTGTCACTTGTCAAATGGAATATTTTAGGGATCGACGTTTGATGTTCGCTCGTCGATCTCGGATGTATTTTTAATTTTGTAACGATTTTTTTGCGTCATACATTATGTATGTCGTGTTTCGAATTCAAAGGTTGGGACGGGAGTGTTAATGTGTTCTGTTTTTAAATAGATCAGGGATGGACGAGATTTTGATGTGTAAAGCAAAGATGTTATCATGGGTACAGTAAAAAGATCCCTATAAATAACAATCTGAGAGCCGTACATTGATAGTTCCTTCAAAAGATAATACTGTACTGATTGCACCTATAAACGCATGTTGTTCAAAAGCCTCTCCAAATACCAATATGAAACATTTGGAATACCTACATTAGATTCATTATTAAGCAGTAAAAATTATGTATTTCTAAGCCTTTCATGCCTACTGCCAACCTACAGACCTCATCATCATTCATCAATGTTTTTCCTACCTAACCTTTTCAACCCTCATAATATCTGCTCAAGAAATGCCGGCGATCTTCTAATAGTTATATACCAAACTTATGTAGTGAATCAACCTTGGTTCGTACTTCAGACGTAAGTATATAAGGCTCAGTGATATCTCAGGGTGTAAACAACCCTTTTAAATAGTTTACTGTCAGAGGGGCGAGGGGGGGTGAAGTTGGCGGGATGCGGGAGGGGGGCAAGGGACGGCTAAATATCTTTTAGTATCTGCAAAACGTCTAATTTAGTAGCAAGGCTTTGATGTTGTCTCTTGGATTTGGAGTGGGGTGGAGCTATGTTGTGGCTAGAAAAGAGTGAGCAAAACTTTGAAATTATTTACCGTTAGCGACCTTGCTCTTACACCCGGTTTCAGGAACAAAAATAAAACACGTGTCAAAATTAAACTCATGTCAATTAATCTAATTGGCTAGTGATAATTCAGTCCACTAATCACAGCAGTTGACAAACGTTTGTCAAATTTTTTGTTCATATTTCTGTTGATTTTCATTCCAGAAATCGGATGTAAGAGCAAGGTTAGTAATAATTATTCTCACTCAGAGGTTTTACCTAGTAAGCCGACCTTAAAAAGTAAATATGGTAACGTTATAGGCGAGTCAAAATATTATTGTTATTATTCACCTTAGCTTTCATGGCCTTAATACAAGTACCTATCTGCTTCGTTACAAGATAGGCCTTTTGACACCTACAACTATGACTTTCGTTGCCTCTTGATCAATTGATTGAAAAATGTGGAGATTCATTAAATATTCATGTCGTGGTGGAATAGTACTCCTCTAGACATTTGTACCAAGACTCTTTAAGAGAAGCCCTAATTAAAATGAGCACGTCAAAAATCTACCAAAAAAATTATCATTGAAGACGTCTCCTCACCCTTCACTCTTCTCCCGGTTGTGTAGACGGTCCCAGAGGAGCGTCCTCTCGCTTACTTATCCATCTCTATCTGATCAGCGTCCTCGACAAGAGATTCCAATGTACCTACATATACTATACTTGTATGTACAGGTATTTAATGTTCACACTATACCAGTTAATGGCGACTCGAAGGGGTCTGACTTTGAGACTGTTGTCAAGATGGGTTTAATTCTATGTTTATTACGTACGTGGTTAGCAGAGGCTGTTTCAAATTGTGTCTTTAGTTTGGACACAACTTCAACCAGCCCCATACTTTCAGTCACAACCATAACTTAGGACTCCTAAGTTTTGGTTGTTACTGCAAATATGAGCTAGGGTTGTACATATGTAGTACCTACCTCACAGAGACCTATCTAGTTCACACATTAGACGGTACCATGACAACATTATCATTTTAGAGCTTTCCTCCCATACTGAAATAATTGGTTGAAAAGGGCCTGGAAAAATCTTTTGCTCACTGAAGATTTTAACTAATAAAGAAAATGTTTAATATTCAGGTTGACCCGCGATCATTCAAATCTTTTACCAAGTTTGTTGTGATCGGTCTCTAATTAAAGTAATAGCAGTCAAACTGTGAGATATGTGATACATATCAGCTCTATCGCTCTCAATACAGTTTCCGCATTACTTTGTGTTCAGCTCGTGTTCCTCCAACTGTTCTTCTTCCCTGTAATCCCTGCTCCAACATTAATTATTCCCACTAGCATGTAACCATAAATACAGTAATTAAGACGTCGGCGTGGCGTTGCGGCGGATTGCGTATGTTGCGTGTGGTGCGGTGCGTTGCGGAGTTGTCTCTGTGCCGGTTGTTTCTAACTTGAGTTAAGAAGATAGGGTGAATTATGAACGTATAATTATATGATTTTGATGTTATCCTTATGTTAAATAGTTTACGGGTTTATAATTAGTCAAGGAAAAGTTGTCTCAGTTTGTTTCTACTTCTGGTATCACTTAACACCGAGTTAAACAAAATATCTAGCTACTTCTACCTTTTGATTTCGTAAGGATGTTTTACCCGTAAGACATAATCATCAGTAATGGCGTTGTGCTACAATCATACTGAATGATTTCAATTTTAATCTGATGAGACCTACGAAAATGAGATTAGTTTTTGTCGCTCTGTAATTAATTTTCTGTGAACACTTCCACACTTTCGTCATATCTATTCTTACTCTCATTTATGTTTGTAAAGTTAAATAGTAAATTGTTCGCACCAGCTAGTATGGTAAACGTGGAAATAGTGATGTTTCTTCAGTAAACAGTAATGTTTTGCCACCGTTAGCGGTGTTTAGTTTGTTTGTGTGCACCGTGTTGTTTTTAGAGGAAGTAACAGTTGTTTGAAATATGCTGCTGTTTTTGGGAATATAGGGCGAAGTTTTCAGTGAATATGTTGTAGTTTTATTGGTGCTCGGAACAACTATAACGAATACTGTACATTATGGTGTTCTTGAAGTCCTAATACCGTTAAAGATTAGTTTAGAAAGATTCATTTGGCGTAATCAGTATCATGCAACACAATCATTCCAATAAAGCAATTCAAGCGAAGGTTCTGTAGATGCACTTCTAACCCTTTCGAAACATACAGTATGCTATGTTATGAATTTTATTATTTAACACTGCTGCCATCCTTGCTGTCTAGCTCATCTTTTAGAACTAAGATTAATATCCAATAAAAGGTCTTCTAATTTTTCGCATTGCAAATTAGTAAACAAGACACAACCTCTTAAAGCGATATTCAAAACAGCCAGGTAATCCATCTGTCGTTAAACACAAGCGGTTCGAGCAAACACTCACGCGCAGTGCTATGTGTACCCAGCAGAGAGGTAGCTCTCGAAGGGCACCATTTATTTGCACTTGCCCTTAGTTTGCGCCAGCTCAGGAGTTTTGTTTGAAGGGTAAACGTCGTTCACATTACGGTACTGCTGTTGCTTTGATTTAGAAACGGTTGACGTTAAATGTCTTGGAGGATGGGAAGGCAGGTAACAGCTCTCAGGACAAATGTGATCTCTCAGTACCTGGACCTTTATTACAATAGTCTATACAAGAGCTATTCCAGTTATTGGAACCCAATATATTTTAGTCAGCAATCTAAGCTTGTAAGGCAGCTTAGACGAACATAATACGAGTATATTATGTGAAACGTATTATCTTTAACTCAATTCAAAATGATGTGTTGTCAAGTCAAGTCAAGCTTGTCTACTACACTACAGACTACAGCAAAATTGTCAAGAGCCTTGTTGTGAAAAGTAAAACTAACGAAACACCCAGAATTTGGCGAATTACAGAGATCTACTCACATAAGTATCAGTGAGTTATGATTTAAGACTTCGTAGTTCTTTGTAATAAACATGGAAACTTGTACGTTTGTTTCCTAATAACAAACAATAATAACGTATAGGTCCATCGACTTAGTTGTTTCAGTACCAACTCAAACTTATAACAGTTCCTCTCTTAATATTATTTATGTCCGCGATTCCTAACTTCTTTCAACTCGTAGACTATGAAAATTATCGTTGTTCTAAAACAATGTCCCTGTTCCGACCGCGACCCAAACTTCCCTCTACACTGAGATTAAGAATTATTACCTCTTATCTCTGTCCTGAGTCGACGAGTCGTCGGCTATTCGCGCGTACTGCCTCGCACCCGATATCTGAGTGAAATTATTTCGACAAACTTTACCTAACGGTTGAACACCCCTGGCAGGACTCCATCACTCAACACACCAAATTCATCTTTACACATACAATCATAAAGCTTAATTTACATTGGAAAATCACGCAGCTTTCGAGACACGTGATTAACGAAAAGCGGGAAACTGGGAAATCATTTGTAAATTTCCGAAAGGGACAGGTGACGTGATATTATGCAAATTTCCGGCGAGTGCGAGCGAGATAGAAGCACTGCTGAAGTTCAGCCGAACAGACGCGTCTCCGGATAAAATTTATTCGCGGATGAAACGATTTATTACAAAAGCGTTGAGTAGGTACTCGAAATTAATTACACTAAGTTTTGCTTTCATTTTGTACCATTGTGCGAGGTCCGGGGGATTTTCCTTGTCTTGTCGAGATATCGGCGGTTTTTATTACATCCTCGACAAAGGGGATTTTGGAGGTGGATATTTATGACAAGTTTGCAGCGCTTTATTTTCTTTATTTTTGTTTTTTTCTGTCTATGAAATATATGTCGGATGCTCGATGCTTACGCTTGTAGACTCAGGCATTAAGCTATCTTATAGCTGCGACGTGATCGAGTTTGTTTGCTCGATATGTTTCAATGTATTGCTGTTTTGTCGGCAGTAATATATAAGGGGTTGTTTATTTATATATTGGAGAAAGTTTAGGTAATTAGTGTGAACGACATGCTGGTCATGTCGAGCCGTAAGTATACATAACATGAATCTTTTTCGACATCATTATGACCTTCTGCAGTTATGATCAATTAAGAGAATTAACGTTTTGACTATCTATGTTTGGATTGTAGGTTTGAAGCAGAATGAGCGCTAGCGAAACTAACTTATATACTTGACAATATAGGGACCTAGTTTATAGAGAAGAAAACATAGTTAATGAAGGTAAGCTACTACTTTCCTATCTGTGTTAATCAGTCTTAGAAGATGGAACATTCACGATTGGATTGAATTGATGCCGTGTTTCGTCTGGCTACCTACCTAGTACCTACTACGAGTTCGCTGCGAATGCGATACAAATTGCGAGCATGCTAACATAAACAGACCAGACAGCCACTGTGCGCTCAGTGAGAATTGAGACCTCAATCCTTGAATGTTCCGGATATAGTCGTGAATGGCTAGTCCCAAGGGAATAGTATAGCTAACCTCTTGAAAAATAACTAAACTGTTTCTTAGAACTCCTAAGAAATAGTTCAGTGCGGCTTTTTAAATTATGATCGTCATTTCAGCTGAAAGACGTCCACTGCTGGACGTAGGCCCCCAAGCACCGCCACTTCGACCGGTTCTGCGCTTCTCGCATCCAGCGGATTCCTGCGGCCTTCATAAGGTCATCGGTCCACCTTGAGGGGGCCTTCCACTTTTTAAATAATTTGTTCTAATTCATTTTTCCTTGTAGTCTCATTTCATGTGTCACAGGTTTATGGGCAAAAAGAAATTCGCTGTGGGTTAAAGGACATTGCTAGATTGCGACGTACCTTAACATACTCGTAATAGCTCAATAATATCTTCGGTCATTACCCTGCCAAGGCGGTATCGTGCGTTGTGGCGACGTCCGGTTCCGGCGTGCGGCGCCACGGTCCACTTCCGGTGTCCTCGGCCGCCATGACGTCACTGCCGGTGCGCGTGTTACGCACTTCCGCCGCAAGTAGCTGTAAATAACAGGCTTAGTTTCAGGAATTTTTGAAAGATAACCTTAGTACGTGACTAATATGGTGGTGTCAATGTAATATCATAGTTAGGATTGCCAAACCAGGCAGGTAAGCAAACAAGACATCAAATAGTTCCAAATACCTCATTTTGCATTATTTTAATAGTGAATATAATATTGATACATACTGGCAGGAAAAGTGATCAAGACACTCAATGGCACTTATAATCCGTGATTATTGTTTTAATGTAAACACCATACGTGTATTTTCTTTCTTACTTCCTGCATTTAATTATAGCATTACACTTAACGTAGGATTTAATTTCATCACACTCTAATAGACTCAATCAAACAACAATTAAAAACTATCTCAATAAAACACAGGCTTGAAACAACATCAGTATAACAACACAAACACACAGTTTTGTAAACTACCTCCCTTTGAGCAAAACTTTACACGAGCGTACATTTATGCCTCGCGCGGAGGTCCGAACTAACCTAATACAGGCTACCTGCCGTAAAAATGCCGGAATTGGGAAAGCCGGGGGCTCTCTTTGAGATTGATCTAATGGTTTTGAACGGTGGGAAATTCGGGTTTGGAAAGTATCTGCTGGTCTTGTTATAAAGGATAGATTCTTTCTGTTCGTGATGGATACGGTATTTAAAACGGTCCAAAAGCGGTGACAAATTTGACAACAAAGTGATGCAATTTTCCGGATAATATGCTAATAGGTACACCATTAATTCATTCAAAATCTAAAACTTAAGGTCGTAGATTTCATTTCGAAATATTTATTTTAGAAGCAACCAACATTCCTACTTCGTCGTCTTCTTCAAAAAATGTAATTTAAAGAATCAGATTTTTTTATAAAGCTGTTCGTTCCTTCTGGTTCTCGAGTGATTTGAATCCCACAAAGTACGGAGCGTTTTTCTTCATAAAAATATCTTAGACTAGCGTTCATGCACGAGTGACTCCGACTGAAGCTTATCTCACCCCAGGGAAAGATAAGACAGGGAAGAAACGCGACGATGGCGCATGATCCCGACATGACGGCTGATACAACATTAAATTATAACATCCTTGCCAACACAGTATGCAACCGAGATGTCGAACAAAATTCACATCAATATCCAATAACTTTAGGTTACGCTACCAACATTTCCCTCCTACCAACTCCGTCCAGAGAAAATCTAAAATATTAATACATAAATCAAACAGTTATGAAGAGCCGCTAGTTGCTGAGGTTTCAGTACACAGATCGCACAAATATCGCTACTACGTAAACGACTGTGCACGGAGAAAGTGTAACGGAGGGTGGGTGCATCCGATGAATATGTATGAGGGGGGAGAGGGTCGCCGGGAGGGTGCCGGGGAGGAGGCCGTCCGCGTGTAAATGGAAATTTCAAATAAAAATACCTCAAATATTAACATGAGCCCGATTCGTGTTGTTCCGCGTGTTTTTGCGCGGCTGGCCCGGACGGGACACGTATGATAACACGCCCGCAATAAAAGCAACGTTTCTAGCGGAGATTCGTTTTTTGAATTATTGTACGCCTGATTCGTTGGGGCGGGCTTTTGTAATGAGTTGACGTCAGTGGCGTGGCGTGGGCTCAGTGTGATTGTGATCACGGTTTTCAGGAAGTTGTTTAAAGTGTATCGGTGGTAAACCACGCTCATCACTACATTAGCATAGAATATGAGTCCATCAAAGTAGTTTACGACATTCTTCAACGCTTATAACTAACATAAGGTCTTGGTCTAATACTAGGTCATCATATGCCTTATGTAACATTTATTAATATTTTAAAACGTAATCAATCTATCTCAAGAAAAGTATTTTCAGATGTTCTACTTGTTTCCTACCTCAGTCCATAGTGGGCCAGGAGAACGTAATAAGAAGTGATATCGCGAGTGTGTATGAATAACGCATTCGATCTGAACTTCACGGAGCTGCCGGGCTGGCTCAGGGGGCAAACGTTAGTACTGCTTTTGTGAACAAGATGTTCATCAGTCACCTGTAAGAGAACTACATTGAACTGTGTCTATTTTTCTTTACTATTTTTTAGGAGCAGTAGAGCTCTCAGCGAAAATATTGTCCGGAAAAGGTTGACCATAATACCCGTGAAGCCAAGCACCATTTTTGTGGCTCAGCTTTAAGGTGTCTGTTAGAACCTACAAACCCATCAGATAACAGAGAAGATTTCAACTTGTCTCTGTAGTAATGCGAACCCAAATGTGTTCACATTTTGGTTTGCACTAATGAAAGGTGATAATCTTACATTCAAGACAGTCCAGCACACCTGCCCACAGGCAAGCTTGGTCATTATTGGAAATTACTTTTGCAAATTGTGTGGCACTTCTTTGCTCGAATTTTCCAGTAGAAGTCCTTCTGTTAACTGTCATTCGTAGATCATTGACAGTCGTTACGTGTAGTCAGAAGTCCAAAAGTCTGACAACCAGCTTTACCAAGGGTATCGTTTTACCCAGTAACTAGGTTGTGGTGGTTTGATAGGCACTCGGTCCATGTAAAATACCGGTACTCGACTCCATCCGGATAGACTGGAAGCTAAACCAAACATAGTTGGGAATAGGCTAGGCAGATTGATTGAAGTTCTTCTTTTAACTTTGCGGCACAGAATCTTATAGGTACATCTCAAATTCATTTGATTTTTTTTTCAAACTTAAAGCATTTATTTCAAATAAACTATTACAGGTACTTTTGAATTGTCAAGGGGTCGGTCAGTCAAAGATGAAGCTAGTTGCCCATTCCAAAGATACTTTCTGCTATTGTTGCAGGGCAGGTCCTTTTTCCGAATTCTGTAAGACATTCGTCCTGAATTCGTGTTTGTAGTAGGTCAGGAGCACACAGTAAGCAGCGTTGATACGCGCGCGACTATGAATAAGGCATTAGATTTGATCCCGCGATGGCGCACGGGGGACGAATTGCTGAGGCATCGTTTGTGCGTATCATGGTATGCGATTTTGTCATGTTTTTGCCTTTTGAAACACAGATATATTATATTATCTTTGATTTGGAATGTTTTGATTAATGAAGTTATTAAATAAATAATTTCTTCTAACCACGAGGCTATGATGTTCTCGAATAATTATGTAAGATATTAGAATCACCTTTTGTCTAGAAACAATCTGGAAGAGAAAAATGCCTAAATGTAAAAAAAAGAATACATTTAGCCTCATGGAAAATAAAGTTTTATTTTCACAGTTTTGTACTCCTTTGTTATTTATATCTAGTTATGTTTAGTTAAATTACGTATTTCAAATTAGTTCGTTTCATTAATAAAACATCAAAATAATTGCTATTAGCAATACATAACAGTTGGTATTTTATAACTAAAAGCTAATTGCGTACAGCGATACAATCAGCTAAATATTTTAACACATTACTTAGCTATCGTGACGTCGATAGCCGTTTAGTACGTACTAATTATTTTGTTTTATGTACGTTACCGAATAATTTACAATACGAATAACTAACAATTTGGATAAAAAAAATAGATTAAATTGTTTCAACAGTACCCACCTAACACGCCTGTTACTTTGTTTTAGTAAATCACAATAGTTTGTAACATTTGAACGAGGTTTACTTTTTCAGCAGTTTGAATTTAAGTTTTGATTTGGCTATGAAAAAAACCTTGTGATGTATCGTCTCGATTAGTTAAATACAGGGTGTCCAGTTAATAGTGCGACACACTACGAGGGTGATAGCTTGGGTTGGTTTGGGTTTTACCCACTAGCACAATAAATATGTTCCGCAAAAACTTAAGGTTTTCAAGTCATACAAAATTATCTCAAATATAAAAATTTCCTACCTTGCTCAAATCTTTTACCAGTTTGTTATGAAAAAATCCGTTACTAGTATATTTTATTACATCAGATTATTTGTGAATATTTGCTCTATTTGTTGGTTAGTATTTTTCAAGAAAAAGATGATCGAGTTTAAGATAAACCATAAATCTTATAACCGTTTTCACTAAACGGTTTACTTATCGCTAACTTTAAGCGCTTGTGATGAAAAGAAAAGGATGTGACAGCTACCAACTCACTTAAATACAAGCTTGTTTAATGGTGATTCTGGAAAGATAATAAAATACTTAATGCATTTTCAATACACATTACTGTTGTTTTTTCCCCTGTATTTTATTTACATTGCAGTCGGTCAGAAAAGTAAGATCAAAACCATAAAAAAATAAAATGAGACATATTCTAGATGAAAATGGTTATTTGCTTTAAAAAACTCAGTAATTTTCTTTTCACAAGAGATGACTTTCACTAATCTTTTTGCATCTATACGACTTGGGTTTGTTGTGTTCTTTAGATACGAAATCACGATACATATGAATACATGATCCACACTTCCTCTATCTACCGCGGACTACACTTCAATTATCTACACAGACCACGCTCCTCCATGCTAGACGCGACACTTTTTTACATGCGAGCGTGTGTTTTATTGCCGGAACGGATCTCAAGTACGCCTGTAAGCTATTGACCCTTGTCTGAAGGACACTTCTAGTGTTCTTTAGCCGTGGCGCTTTTTTGTGGAAGAATTTTGTGATTAACGATAGGATGGGGATGACGAGCGAAGAAAGAACGTGTGTTATTGGAGGCTGTTCTAAGATTATGTGAGCTGGACATTGTTGACAGATTTTGATGTTAGGGTATTGTGAAGGAAGGGAGCTAAATTATAATGAACGCCTGGACTGAGCTAAAACAAGCTAGTTTCAAAACTTTTAAGAAATATAAAACACAGCAGTACACAGAACATCCGGAGAAAGAGAGAACTGGAAATTTCAGGTAGATGTAGGTATGCACCAGTGTCTTTTTTTTTCAAAACACTCCCTGTGTGTGGTCACATCGAATAGCTTTCTTTCATATAATTCTGCAACATACCTGACTGGTGTAAGCTTAGAAACAAAAGGTATGCAAGTACCGTAGCACGTTTTAGTCCTCTTAGCCTATCCCCATGGGGCAATAGTATGATATTACGCATGTATGTTCTACAGGAAAGTTTTAAGTCTCCCCACATTTCACCATAGATATTATCAAGGGACTTTTAATTTTGCAATTTGTTGCACTGACACCCCTGCGGCCTGGGACAGACAGACGGACAGATGGATGCTGTGACGTATGTAGATTTTATTTTAAGATAACGCGGTATAGAGTTGTCTATTGTGCAGGGGTGTGAAATTGAGGTGTCGGGGATTCACAACGTTTGGGTGATCAGTGATCACCACAACGAATTGAATTGGGGAGTTAGGCAATAGTTTAAAAAAGTCTTAGGTACTCGTACGTGTGGTTTTTTAACTTTTTCAGTTTCCATGTATCCAGTGTCTCTTTGAGGAATGTTAACTTATTGTTATACGTATATACAAAATAAGTATACTGATTTTGCTGATAAGTTCCGAGTTGAGCTTCACGATTACTGACAAATGCGTGCACTGACTGGACAGGTCCACTCAATCTGTGTGGTTTTTCCTCAAAAGACTATTTCAGACAAACATCTACATGGTCTTCACATGATCTGACCAAGATAATGTCTGGACTTTAAAAGAGACTGTGACCTCTGAGTTTGTTTCGGCCTTTCTTCTCAGAATAGTCAGATAGGAAACGCCGACCTCATCTAGTTTTTAAAACATGATTGACGTGTAAAAGTGTTTGTTCAAACCTACTTACAGAAATAAAATCATTTATCATTTATCATTTGCTTTAATCTTGTTTGATTGTTAATGTGGTCCTGAGATTAGAATTAACTAACTATCATAGTCAATATTAAGCCGTCAGAAGTCGTATGTCCTTAGGAATTCACTATCTGCTACACTGCCAATTTATTGGCGAATGATATTTACAATTAAAAATGGTTCCTTTTCGCACCAATTCTCGTTCCTTTTACCAAAATCGTATTAACGAAAAACGAGTCAAAACCCATTAAGTAGACACATAGGTAAACAAGCTTATGTAAATAAGGCCCGGAGCCAATGCACGTTGCACAAAACACAAAGTAATCCTCGCTGAATTTATCTTTTTATCTACAATTAGGATTTTGTCACCTCCCCTAGAGCCGAGGGACCATCAAAGGCCGTTCTCATTATGCGAGGTTATTGAGTTATCAAACGCCACGGAGGGAGATTAGTTCATACTTCCATACACAAATCCTATCACACAAGCTGACGCCTCTGAGCAAGCCTCATGACGGTCTACCGCAAAACATTTGTACTACGAAGACCTTCAAACTTTGTTGTACAACCTAAATTCAACTTAAAAGTTTTGTTAGTAAAGTTCTTTATCACATTTTCTGGAAACTTGTGTGACAATTTTCCGACTAAGCCAATCTCAGCTTTATTTTTGTTTTACTAAAGTTGTTTTTACATTATGGAGTATCCTGCTCGAGTGTGTAGTTTCCCCACACATTGATAGTTAACAAGGAAGTTGCCAGCCTGTTATTTGTCAATGCAAAGGGATAATTTGGTCCCTTAGTTTAAAGCGACCGATAATGAGATGCGTATTCGATTATTTTTCCCGTTTCACTTTGTTACTCGATAGTTTATTGGGTTTTTAAATTGCTTTTTGGTGGTTAACATTGTGGTTGGTTACCTTTTTGATGCATGCTGGGGATAGAGCTCAGATAAAAAAGTATTTCAAACATTAAAACGGGACGAACCTTAAAAAATACGTGGTGGCGGGCGGTCTGTTCGTAGCCTCATAGTAGAAGAAAAGTTTCATCTTAACTACTTGCGCTGATCTTGGTGATTTTGGAATTACTTAAACATAATTGTTTCCATATCTTACAAAGCAACTTTTTCACGCAGTCAAGAACAAGACATGTCCCTTAACTTTTCAAGATTTTCTGTAGTTAATAACTCAACTGATTATACATGAACACCTAAAACAAACCCCTATTAATTACCCCCAAAAATCAATTAACAATCACAAAAGTACAAACGTAAATCATAAACCGTCAGAAACGCAATTAACACTAGCGCTGCGACCCTCCCTTTAGGAGGCTTCCATTGGACGCGGGGGCCTCACAGACTCCGTGCAAATTTCAAATTGAGATCCGTTCATATCCTACGCCATACCTAATACCTACGCCAACAGTACCTACACAGAGGGCGAATGATTCGTTAGGAGTCAGTGAAGCGTTCATTCGTGAACAGGGTCGGGGTATGTGTACCTGTTATGTGCTGTGATAGTAAATATTTGCATACATATCAATGTGGAGTGTTTAGGGTTTGACGTTATAAAGATGAATTGTATTGACGTTCTGTTTTTGATGAGTTGGCTCGTTGAGGTCTTTTGCATGATGGGGTTTTTTGATTAAATTTTTTGATGAACTTGACTGTTCTTTCAGGTGTTTGAACTGTAAATAGACACCAACGTTTAAAAGGTAACAAGGCATGTCTGACATGTAGGGGATACTTTTGTAGTGTTGCTTACAAGCGTAGTGAAAGCATGGGGTAGCAAAAATATAATATTTCGTAGGATTTCGCGTGATAAGTAACACCCACCCCACTGAAATCCGATCCGCGAATTCTCTTGGTAATTAAGTAGCAATTTCATTTCTTGATGCATTTTTAAAAGCGTCCGACGGCTTTTTAATGGTTATTTTATGGTGACGGATCGCTTATTAAGTTTTTATGGCGGCCGAGCAGTGACAGATGGGATGTAGTTTGACACCAGATTTGAGGGTTACTTGGCAGTCGGTAAAGTAACGCCGAATGTTGGCGATGACTGCGAAATTGAGAATTTCGAAATGTTGTGATTTCAAATGTTGGATTGAAATGGTTTACACTATTACAGATTACTGCTGGTTTCTTCTTTCGGTGAAGCCGGAATATCTTAGGTGAGATATCACATTCATCTGAATTTACCTCAGTGGACAAATATTTATAACGCAAGACGTGTCTGATATTTTTGCATTTTAAGAAATGACACGTCTTTTTGAAGCCAATGCAGCATCCTATATGTTGGCTTCGCATATCATGTCAGTTAGTTTTGGTGTTCCTTCGATGTCACATATTTGTGCTGCCACATATTCTTGCCTTCTCAAATGATCACATGTATTTGTCAGTCGTCAAGACTGACGACTGACATTAATGAATGAATCATAAAATCAGAAATTATTGCCAAGTTGTCAATAGTAATATACATATTTATGCTCGTGACTGTACGTATGGCTTATTTGTTTATTTATTATTTATTCCTTAGAAACATCACGATTATGTCTATAAGAGATCACATTAACTTGTTGTTTATAAATTATCATATTAAAATCCCACGTGCTAGTTCGCTTCGTATCCTTATTGGCTATTAAGGAAACAATCAGCATCCGATACGTCTCCATCACAATAATAAACGGCGATATTAATCCAGCTATTCACATATAACATTATCCTCTCCCCAAGGACAGTGAGAAAATTAAAACAGATGATCTAGCGGAACAGTCGACGCTGCTGCGCCATAATTAAAAAGATAAGGAATATTTTCCTTTCGGAGCGTTATGGAGGAAAAACCCCTTCTGTGCGGCGTCCGGGCAGGCCGGTTAGGGACCGGTTAACCGGTTAGAGCCCCCCGGAGACCACACGCCGAATCAGTTGCGCACAACGCTGATTAAGTAAACTAAGATAACATAGCCAATATAGTGAAACGTCAAAAGTCAACAAGGGCGCTGAATGTAGTAAGTAAGCTAAGTTGATTTGCTCGTATTCTCAAGGGTTGTCGGAGTATTGTTATCTCAGACGGTTACTGTTTGAGATGATTGGATTGGCTCTCGAGATGAGAGCTTCATTGTTTGACTCATTGTTTGTCTTGGACGGGTTATCTGTTCGTTTTAACATTGGGTTTTAGATGTTCCGTCTCTTTTAGCTATTGACTGTCTAGATAGCTAAGTTACCTAAACGGTCCCTATCTATTGAGCGTATTGGCTCATGAATTCCAAAAGCAGCAGTAAAGGGCTGGAAGTAAAATAATGGTAACGTTAGAGAAGCGATTCTAATAAGTATTTCTTTGAATGATTTTTCTGCAATCCTGCACTAAAACCTGATTTACGCGGTGCGGTTTAATTGCCTGTGGCATACCGATAAGTTGAAGCAACAATAAAAGTTGCATCGTCTAAACATCGTTTAGACGAAGCAAGTAATTATATTTTTTATTGTCACAGGCAAGAAACTTGCATCGTGTAAATGGCGCTTAAACTTCATACCTATTCTTACAAACAAATTCAAAAACTTTAAACCTGAAAACCAAATTAAAACCACCCTCCTTACACGCTTAACAATTGCACTCCTTAATCCAAAAATTAGTAGCAAAACACGTCTTCTGAATATCGATGTGTAGGGTAGCTGCACCACGTGGCGGCAGACGCAGCAGTACCTGGCTCACTTAGTATGCAGCTCGGGTCTCGCCGCGTATTGATTGCCTACCCGCCCGGCACCACTCGTAGGGCGGCCTTTTTCAAAACAATACGAACAAGTAATGATTTTTCCCGTACTCAGTTTTGTTTTTGATGCTCAAGACGTGCTGTAGACCGTTTAGATAAGTCGGCTTTTTCGAGAATCATTTTTAGACGATTGGAATCGGATTTGATTATTCGGTTCGATTGGGTTTTGGATTAAAAAAATACTTAGCTGTTTTTTCATTATGCTGGGAAGGATATAGCATGCAAATTATCTGCTCAGAAAGGTTGATCACTTATTTTATTGAAAATGGACACTCATACTTCTTGTGAAGCTTGCGGTCAAGACAAGCATTCGACTCATTATCGAATGAGTTTGGTTGCGGTAACCCACAAGATATATGTACTCGTAACTGAACTGAATGTTGTCTTAACTTCGTTTTTCAAAAGAGAAAAAAGGATCTACTTAGAAACCATCGACTATTCAGTGAGAAACTAACTAATTATAAATTAACTAAACTTGGTAATCTCATTTAAAGCTTGCGTTGTTTGAATGCTTACTCCGGGATCTATAATTTTATTGATCATTATCGCAATATGCTCACACAAATTCACTTACTACTTCAAACTGAACAAATAGCTCGTAAACTTGTAAGACTCATGTGCATAATTTTAAAATAAACTGACAGCATTTTGTGAGTCCTTTAAATACAAGCTCAAGCATGTAGCGGGAATAGAATAAGTTATTCAAAGTTGCGCCATCTCAAGCGTCGTTGTAAATTTTCTCAAAGACATTCCTTGATCTGATATTGTGAAGTGAAGGGGTCGCTTTGACCCGAGGCGGAATTTCAAGGGTTATACGACACTGCATAGTGTAGTGCTAATGTACTACGTGACTGGGGACTCTGCCAAAGTACCAAAGTACCAACTATTTTGAGATAATATATCCTGATATAAATTGGCCCCAATTGCTGATCCAATTGAATTTTGAAATGTTATTTATTAGGTTGAGACCGAATTGCTGCTATAGGAAATATTAACTAAGTCTTAATTCATTTTGCAGAAATTAGTCTAAAGTTTGAGCTAAAAGAAGCTAAGTATTCTAGTATTCCAAGATATTCAACTATCGCAAACATCGACCAGCCATACCAAATGTTATCACAACCATCATCAGTGTGCAGCCGCTGTCATCACATGCTTGTCTGTGACTTAAAAACATAAATCAGTAACGAAATCAGGCAATCCAAATAACAACTTAAAATGTAAAATTCGTCGACCCAGGCTCATCTGGAGTTGTCCAGACGGTATTATTCACACACGACGTCGTATAAAGCCGTGAATTGACAATAACGTAATAATACTGTGTGACGATTATCTCGGGGCAGTAAACGTGTCGTAAAATGGCACAAGATTTGCGCCCACGCCGGGTTTGTGCAACCCATGGCTGTAATGTATGTCTTGGTAAAGTTTCTCATGTTTGTTGTTACTAGGGCACATCGATACTTTGTATATATTGACGTATTCTCTTCACTAAATGCTGGTAAACTTGGAAACGGTTCATAGAAAGACAGTGAAAATAAATTACAATATTTTCTGCTTAGAAGTGTAAAAGAGAATTTAGGAAAACACCAACTCGCCTTGTCAACTGTCCCACAGTTTGAGAGTTCTAAACTAATTCACGTTCAACCAGATTTTAAAATTGGCTTTTAGAAGACTAGTGAAAACGAGTAAATTGTTTGATATGTTTTTTCAGGAAATTTCAAACACAGAACTCAATGTCTACGTTATTTTAGGCCACACTGTGCTACAAGCAAATAAATTAATCGATAGCACATTACCACAATAGGGTGAAAGCCCAGATTAGCGGACCTTATCCCCAATTTTATCTAAATACTGGCTATAATCCCGATGCGTACAATGGTGACAAAAATAATAAATATGGCCCTGGTACCGCCCACCGGCGTAACCGGCGAAATAGTACCGGTTGTGTTTCAATATTTTCGTATTGGGGCCATTAATGAATAGGGGCCGAAAAAGCAGAATAAAGTAACCCGCTATTGATATGACTAGGGTTATTGTTACGACGTCGTCCTTGTGTACTGTTTTATGATTTCTGCCATTGTGTTTGTGATGAATTGGCGATATTTTGGGGCGTATTCATGGTTCATAGTTCCTGTTTCTAGCAAAGTTAGTGTTTCTTAACGTATTCTGTTTACTACGGATCATTCGGTCACCAAAATCACCAATCTAGGCGTGATCGCTGTTTTTGAAGAAAGGCAAAATTATTTTAGCTTGCGGTTGGGAATTAAATAAATCTATTTATTTGCAAAGCTGAGGGAATCGATTGGAAACTGAGATACCATGGGAACTTATGCCAAGCTTGTAGTCCCAGTGAGTTGGTCGACGGTAGGCGTAAGAAGTAAGTTATACGAAAATTAAATTTTACTGAGTGAGTGGTGTGAATACAAGTTATTCAACGAATCTGAATCATTACAAAGTTGTTCTCACAATATCCATCCACACGGATGTAAATAAGATGGCTTATTCTCAGACAGCTATCATCATTGCCTATGATATTTTTTATTATTATTGCTATTTTCGGGGAAAAAACAGGCTAATAATAACCACAGAAGCCACAACGGACATTTAATAAAACATTCTAACAAACGTGTCGTCAAAATAAAACGAAAACAAAAAGCGACTCTCACACCTCCCCTCGCGCCTAATCTCCTAACAAAGCGTTGTTGGAACATTTTGGCGCGAAAATAATGAAGTGCACGTGTCGTGGCAGACCCTCGGGTCCCGAAGACCAGCACACAATGGACGCGTGTCGATCGCTATCAATGGACCAGCTCCTATGGGTGACGGTCCAAACAAAACGCGCTTCGTAAAACATTACCGGATGAGTTATGGTGGCTGCAGCACCATTACGTTCTCATTGGCATTATAGGACTGTGTTGTTAATTGTTGTAGGCGTGGTTGTGAATTTATGCAATAAAGTTGGGTTATTATTTTATTGCCGAATTTTTGTTTTGCATGTTCTCATAGTCGTAAGAGCAGCTCAGAAAATACAGAGGCTGAACAGGACATAGAGGCTGAACTTTAAAATAAGATAGCTTTTGTAAAAATGGTAATACCTCATACCGAGATTGACTGGTGGCTGGCCAGCGCCATTATGCAAGTGAACCAGCATAATTATGCTGTCGCTATATTCCAAGAAAAAAAATACGGCTGCACTGTTTTTCAGTTTCGGATAAAATGGATGATATATCGGGGTTAGAAATGAGTTATTTTGCCACTCTGCTGAAAATGGTCCCTTTTGTAACAAAATAGTCCCATAAAAATAACTCAAGCTAGACTTAAAAAGTCTAAACTATGACTTAAAGAATATCTTAACTATAAATGCAGGGACAGAAAAAGTTGAAACAAAAAGGTAACAGATACGAAAGAGGATGGGAAAGCTTGTACGCATAAATAATATCCTTGAATTATCCATATCACTGCGAAATATACGAGACGCCAGTAATTACAATTGCAAAGGTTGACGCGATGACAATGAACGCTATTAAAGAACATAAAAACTATCGCTTATCTCTTTACAATAAGGTGTAAAGTTAAACGGAGACATAAACAGTCAGCAAAAATCACAACTGACAATATAATTCGTCCTACGCTTCTATAAAACAATGAGGGACGATCAAAAGTAAAAAACAAAGCAAAAAAGTGAGACATTGCACCCAAACATAAACGATCATGACTTGCATTCGAATCGCGAGCAATAAAATAATAATTATACACATGTGACTTATTAGCTGTACGTATTACAAATCATGTGAAAATAAAACATAGAGTTTATAAACCTGATACCACTGGAAAATTAACCTTCAGACCTATAGCTGTAAGTACAGAATCGGGTGACGAAATCAGAATTTACGATGTTTTACGATCACGCACGAGAAAGTACGAACAAAACAACAAAAGATTTAACAATAGAAGTACGTCGTATCATTTGTTAAACGTCCCTTTTGATGACGAACACTATTATTTTATGAATGATGCTGGGGTGGATGTGGGGAAGTTAATACTGTATTTTGTTTGATGAATATTACTTTCAGATTGTAGCTAAAACTGAGGCTCTGATAACTGGGCTATTTTTAGCACCGTTATGGACAGGCTCAATAGACGGTGTATATTCTAGCAAGTAGGTACTGTTTACTCTGCCAATAGCAATCTAAGGAAGAATTTGGAACAGTCTAACATTAGGAATTTTGTAAAAACATTTAAGATATTAGTATCTACTATCTAAACAGCTGATAAGCACGATATTCTTTTAAAACTTGTAAATATTTAAATTTGAATATGAAAACTTAAGTTTAACCAATATTATCAGCAAAATGATGAAAAGTGTTTTTTATTATCATTTTTATGGAGGCTTTATGAAGAAAAACGAAAAGAAATCGAGTAGGTAACATGATAGCGAAATGCAACCAGGAACGATAAGAAAAAATCATAAAACAATTGGCTGAATTGCTGAAATAATTTATTAAAGTAGGGCAACATCGTCACACGACGACCCCATTCATAAAGATTTTTTATTCTAAGTAGCAACACATACGGCCTATACGATACTTTTTGAATTCCCAAAAGAATGCTTTATCTTCAGGGAGTATGGTTGATTTTCTAATGGTAATGAAGTTCGAATTAAGTTAGGGTGTCGAAACGCAATGTCATTTGACTAAGGACACCTTAATACTGAGTATTTAGTCAGAAGCGGAATGGTTTTATTGTGAGAGAGTAATGTATCGAAAAGTTTTAATTTTGGTTTATGGTTCGAAAGGAATGCACCCTCCTTAGTTTGGCAACCCTTTGCGTTGGCTGGTTGCGTTTTTAGTAGAAGCGTGGGTTAATTTGTCACTTTTAATAAAATGTTAAGAATGAACGACAAGGGACTGAATTCAAATTGATACTTAGTTCTTTATTCATAGTTGAAGGCTACTTGTCGTGATTTGAACCAAGTGGTTTGAGCCAAGTGGTTTGAGCAAGTGGTTTCTGAGAATAACTATTCTGAACAGAGAGAACAGATGATGGTTAACTAACCATCATCTTTTCTGTGATGTTTACTTCTCTTTCATTTCCGCATTGCATTGGTTCCAAAATACCTACCTACCCACCTAAATGGTCTTTTGCTTTGTCACTATTTATACCTTCTGTTTATTTCCTTAACGTTCATTGCTAAATAACAAACAGGCCATTTAGCAAGCTAATTCCTCATCCGTCACCCATACAAATCAACCAGCATCTCTCAACAAGATTAGCAGCACCGGACCTAAAAAGCAATAAAGTCGACACCCTAGCCTACGAGATTAACAGTTCTAATACCATAAAGAACGGCACCACTGCCGAGCGGCGCCGCGGGGCGTCTTTGTGCGTTTGTACCATTTTATTGGCGTCACAGGATCCCCGAGGTCTTCCATTGTTGCAGTGGCGCGGCCTATGATTGCCTCCACCCTAGCCGGCCGCGTACAGAAATGATATGCCATATTTGTTAATTCTCGCACTGGGGCACGTCATTTGTCGTAATAACTGTTTAACGCCTTCGTTAAGTATGTGTTTGGTACTGGTTTGAATTTGAGTACGAAAAATGGTAGGTAAGGGAAAGACGCTTTAAGGAAAGTTTCATTGTTTGATATTTTAAGCATTTAAGCATTTATGTTATTTCTTTCAGATAAATTGTTCAGAATGTAACAAGAGTCACAGTACCTACCTACCTACTTACAGATACATTTATTTTAATTTAAAAACAAATAATAAAACATTTTGATTGATCATTGCAGTCTGTGACATTAGGTTTTAAAAAAAGGAATTTTCAATTTAGCTAAACATAATATATTTTAATTTAATTTAAAAGTTATACGGGTATATTTACTTGAATCTCCAAAAAAAAAACTGAAGCATCCATCATAACAATTTATGCGGCATTCAGGTTCATTTTTCTGGAACTAAATAAAAGTGCCCCACGGCTACTGACACCACTCTGCCAACCCCGTTGAGTTAAGTACACATCACTCTCGATTGAAATATTTTCAAGTGGTTTTATAACACTTGCCTGTTTAATGCTACTTACAAAATCCCTATTGTTATAATATTGGAATTTTAAAATTTTATTTGTATTAATGTAGACAAGAAAAAAAAAAATCGTGTTACATATCAAATTATAATAAGTTGCGGAAAAAAATCGCGATAGAACGCGGATAGTTTGAGTTTTATCGTATTACTAGCTTTTGCCCTCGGCTTCGCTCGCGTTAATTTAAACTTTATCAATTCGGGTTATATAATTCAATCATGATTCGAAAGACACGTGGCGCCATCTATTATCATAATAACGTTATTGTTGTTTTCCTCGGCAACAGTACTTTTTTGTGGGATGAAAGGTACCCTATGTCCGTTTCTGTACACCTGACAACGTGTATGCAAAATTTCAGGATAATCGGTTCAGTGGTTTAGGCGTGAAAAGGTAACAAACAAACTTACTTTCGCATTTATAATATTAGTTAGGATGAAAATGAGAGGCAATTTGTTTGTAGATAAAACGTATACAGCTATTTCGCACTCGTTGACACGAAGCAGAGTGGCGCAGTGGAAGCGTGCTGGGCCCATAACCCAGAGGTCCGTGGATCGAAACCACGCTCTGCTATAAATCTCTTTTTGCATTTTCCATTATTTTTTTCTAACTTTCTGTATAAATTCTACTATAGTTTTCGTCCTTGTTTTGTTGTTTTTACATCTATTACGGTGCTGTGAAGCGGTATCACAAAGTTTTGTTTAAAAACAAAGGGACAAACACAAACAGCGGTGGACTGCGAGCGCGTTTGTTTTATCATGGGATATTGATAATTTATAGCACGTGCTCTTCCTCCGTTCGTACCGCCAATGTTATTTTAATTGTCCGCCGGCGGCTCTGCCGTTCTGTTGCCCTTTTATATTTTTAAAACAAGGTAAATAACACAGTTTTTCGGGTAGTTAGTGGACTGTGAGCACTGTTTTTGTACAGAAATCTCGAAACCTGTTTTTGTGTACAGCGACATCTGTTGGCGTGAATAAATACATGAGAATTTTCCTTAACCTTGGACTAGAAGTTATTCTTAGCTCTGTTTTATAGATGATAGATTGTGATCTTGTAACAGTGTTTCATGAGGTGTTACCGGACTAATGTATATTTAGCATTAATCTTGGCAGAGTTTTCAAATAAACTGTTGTAGCATTTCGAAACACATTCTATAAAGAAAGGTGCTCTAGTATTCTCCCATGCTTTCCTATTGCAAATAAAAGCGGTCGAATACGTGCCAACTTACCTAGTGGGGGCTGCCATGCAGCAGACATACTCCTTCAGCTGCAATATGTAATAAATAACTAGCACATAACGTCAGGGCGCGAGACGAGACGATGAGTGACGTCGCGCACCCTCGCTACTTCATTACACTACCCTACGCGCGCATTATTATGTAGATTCCAATTTAAAACCACTTGTTATCTAGTTAGCGACGAAAAATACCTAACTGCAGCCCCCAAATTAGCCGCCGGCAGCCTACTACACCGTAAGTAATCAATAGCAATTGACAAACGAAGCATTCGACTGTCAAATTCTAGTTTTGACAGTAACAAAAGACTTTACAAAGATATTAGTGCAGTTCCGAAAATTGTGCTGTCAAAGTCTCTGTTCGTGATTTTTGGGTTGGCAACGGTAAAGTTAAGGTGGTCAATGTATAGCCGTAGGTGCGTAATAGGGGTCTTGTTATGGTAATCGCGCCCCGAGGCTGAGGAGCAGTGAGGGTACTGCAGGATTCAATATTGGAGTGGTCATCGATTGGAGATCTAACGAACGTTGGATTGGGAAACGGTCTTGAGTTCTTGCATTATGGTTTCAAGTGTCACGTTCGAATTTCACAATAGGTAATTTGATTGTAGTCTATAAATTGTAGCAAACTCCACTATTTTCTAATTAATGCTAACTTTGTTTTTCATGTCACTAACTATATGTTTCAACTTGTTGTTTGCATGCTCCTTCAACTATTCTGTTGACTTTTTTCTAGGTTTGCCACTCTTTACACACACCATCATCGGACAGTACGAAAGCATCCGATAAGTTGGCAACGTATGTAAACTTTATTTCAGCAGTGTTGAAAAGCAGATTAAAATAATTTCGTCATTAAGCTTAGGAACCCTCCTAGGTGGATGTACCCCCTTGTGGTGAAGAAAGGGTTGGTTATACTTAATGATAGGAATGGAAGTAGCTATGCAAGAGCAGATCAAGGAAACATCTCGCTTATTCTGTGATACTTATTACGGACTATCAGTTCAGAGTGTCTAAAAGGCCAACAGAATCTATTGTACTTGTTTGCAAACCATCAATTAATAACTGTGGAAGACCGAAATAACTAGCATCACAATAACAAGACTCCGATTAAAGAATTAGCACGTAACTTGAGATTGATACAATACTGGAAACTGTCTTTCTGCTGCTCTGGGAAAATGTGCATCATGTTATCGGTCCACAGCCCTTGATTGTATTGTTTGGTTCGCTCGTACATGACGCAGCTCAATCATGTCTGCACTGAGCGCATTGCCGTTTAATTAACAGACAGTTCGCAATTTATTGCTTTTCATATAGTTGTGACGCTCATTTAAAACCATTCAGTGAAGGAAGTGGTCGATTATTCTTCATTTTGGGGTTAGATAATCATTAAAACATGGCGATGACGCGAAGACTGAATAAGTTGTTTTACTTTCAGGACGGTTATTTAGTACTACTCCAATGAAAGGTCTACTTAGTTGTAAAGTTAGGAAAATTTAAATTCACTATCAACTTGTCTGTATATTCAAATCACAAGCTTTCATTCTTTCACAGTTGTTTATAATAGCTACAACATGGCAAATTGACGTAGTGTGTCAATTTGATAAACTATTATGTTCCCTGACTGTATTTTAAAAACCTAGAATTGGCCGTATCTCAAGTGTCTGTGTGTCAAGTGGTCTGTTTGAAAACTGTGTAAGCCTTTCGAAGTCCGTTACTAAACGTTGCACTCGATGTAAACTGCTACTGTGTAGGTGGTTTATCATTTAACCAGTTCTTGTAAGACTGGTCTTAATTCCTGTTCGGCTTCGAAAGATATTGAATGTATCCAATAAAAAAAACTGATGCTGCTGCTACTAACAATTCGCTCCTTATGTGACCCTGGGGACAATTCGAGATGGGGTGGTCCCCAAATTTATTGGTCTGGGCTTCAACTGTGTTTTAATTAATTATTTTGTAAAAAAATAAACATTAATCAGTAATTACTTCATAAAAATACTACCATTTGAAGTCGACAGATAAATATTTCAAATCAATCAAATGTTTCTGAATGTTGTATTCCACCACCAGTAAAAGTGTCCAATACATTGGTTTTTATCACACGCTATTAAAAGAAATAGGTATGTACCTACTTATAAAGTTATTTAAAATATCAAAAGATAAGTGCGATATTAGGATATAATAAAGATATCGGAGCGCGAACTGGGACGACGTCGTATCACGTCCTCCATGACGCATACCGAATGCCATTCCCGCAACGTGATGAGGTCATTCTCTATGAGTTATCGCCTCTCGCTAAACACACGTACCTCCGCTTTATTAAAATACCACATCAAATCTAAATACTACCATTTTATGATGTCTAACCATCATCTCACTTAATAGGAGAAAGTAAGATTAGGTGTGATTAGAACTCGTTTCACATAATTTGAATAATTTGTTATGAATATTTTCATATTTGGCTATCTTTAACAAATTGAATGGTTAACCAGTAGTCGTCTTATTTCATTTACCTATATGCAATCGCGAGACAAGGTCCAATTTAGTATCAAAATTATAATTATAATGATTTACTTACGTTACGGAAAACGTAACATGCACCCGATCTCTCCGACCTCCTCCAACGTTATCTTCTATCTCTTTCACATTTTGACAGATCGAAATATCAAGTGACACGTCACTCGTTACCGCTTATCGTTTACTGTCCTAAACAACCCAGCAGAAGCGAACCAATCGCAGTCCTGCATGTACGCGCGCTTTTTGACAGATCAAAATGTCACAGATTATAAAACAAACACGTTTGCGCGCATTTTTGACAGTTCAAGTCACAGATTATCATAACAAAAATAGCACGTGTAAATAAGGAGGTTTTACACAGCGATTATGTATTTTTTAAACCTTTTATTTGCGTGTTACGTTAGAGAAGCAGCGAGTTCGCTGAAAGACGCCACCGCACTGGCTGAATGTCGGCTTACTCTCGCTCGTTCAACTAAATTTTCAATTCAAACAGGGTCTTTATAAGGGTAGTGACGCTGTACAAAATTTACATATCGACGTAATAAACCAAACGGGTGTCTGATTTGAATTCGGAACGTGCTTTAAATGGGACTTTTTGTTGTTGGAAAGTTTTATAATTGTGATGTTGTTTACACAATAAAATATGAATGTGTAAGGGCTTTTATACCTGTGCATAGGTATTTAATTACAACAGATCTTACCATTTAACATTGTTGCAATAATTAATTCAACATTAACTACCTTCTTGATACACGATAACATCTATTTCTTCACACCAGAGAAAGCAACTATTCAAAGTTGTAATTGAGAAGGTTTTTCTATTTGAATGCACGGCAAAACTCCATCACTTATAATTATTTAATATCATTTTTTTAAGTGGCTTGTGTGAGATTGATTAACTCGGCGTGTTGAACGGTCACTCAATATTTATTTAAGCAAGCAAGTAGCCTCATTACACAAACATGTATGCTGGGGATTAGCATTTCGCTGCTTATTACGCGCCTTGGGCCGCGGTCACACGGGGACGGTGTAGCGGGCTACGAGTCTTGTGAACTTGACTGAGGCCATCATTCTTGTCTATTGGTTCAAGCTGGACTACTGTAGGGGTACAATAATTGTTATAATTGTCAATTCCTACTTTCCTCGATACGTTTCAACTTTTGTTTCCTTCTTCAACAGCGACTCATGCAAGTTATTTCTTCTTGGTCTGCTTTGATTTCTCCACTACTCTATTTTAGTTTCTAAGATTTAAGGTAAATGTATTAACAGAGTCAAATTAGGGAACCAAACACGAACCAGGTTTTTCTTTTTACAACAATGTTTCTATATAAAACACATTTCATGTTTGTTAGGACCACATTTTAATGTGCAGCATTTGTATGAAATCAAGATTTCGTTTCCTGTTTACTACATAACATAATGTTTATACTTGTCGCTATCAGTATGACCTCGGGTCTACCCACTTACAGTTGGCATGCGCGTGCGCCGCTCGATCTTAATCACCGTTTCACACGTGTGACTATGAAAAATGATCCGCCATTTAGTGAAAACTTTGCATATTTTATAATTAATAGAACCGTAACGTTATTTTATTTTAATTTGCTACTACTGCACTTAATATCTTGACAATTATACCTACGAATATTTTAATTAGTGGTACTTATGAATATTGATTTATGAGTAAGATTTACGTCATAACTGGTAGGTTTAGATACTAGCGGAAGTTTTTTTATGAATTTTAATAAATAATACATAAATAAATCGTAAATTATAATGTATTAACTTAGAGCTGAATTTCTATAAACAAAGTGGAATAACCAAAAAAAGATTTTTTTTTTAAGAAATGGTCTTACAATGTTTTTGTTTAATATTTTTCCTTACCCTTTCTCTTGCAAAATTGTAATAGATGCATTCTGAATGTGTGCTTCACTTGTAAGTTACAATTCTTTGGAAAACTTCAACATCGTCAATATAATGCCTGCTAACTTTCGATCACTTACTAAGCTGTTCTACCTACTCTTCAATATGCCAACTAGACTGCATTACGCATCCAAAATTAGCATATATCTGATTGTCTAATGAAGTAATGATTAATAATTTACGTATCAATATGCATCAGCCGTAACGTGTGATTAGCAGTCATTATTACTGACTTATACTTTATTATTATTTTAATTATTTATTCAATGTTGTAACGATCAATCACTTTTTGTATTGAAAGTGATAGCTTGTTTGTTTCTTTGTTTTGTTAACGAATTGTTTGTTTTATTGCTCTAGTGCCTTGACTTTGAATGTCCAGTTTCAAGTTCAGAGTCAAATCATTTATTTCAATTAGACGAGAATTGTGAGTTCTTGAGACAAATTTTAAGAGAGCCCACATAATGAGGAGCGCACCGGGCTCATTATAAAAACTCCTATACAATCTGATAATTGATGTATATCAGTTGATCGACACACAAAATTGAAACACATGCGATGCATGATATCTACGAGATGGTCTGAGGATGTTGCTGCTTCTACTGATTTTCTTTCTGTTCTATAGCTGTTTCTAGTCAAAATGAATCAAAAGATATTAACTGACCAATACTGCTTGATAATGATAAAGCAAAGCAACTTGAATCAGTACCACTGATGATACAGAAAACAGTAAATTACGAGCAGTTTGTTTTAGCCGTTGCATGTGTTTGCAGTTTCACTTATTTGCATATTAACCTACATCTTCTTGCACCGTACAATGGAATTCCTATGTCGTTGTAAAGTATAAGGATATTGTTTACGGTTAACATTAAACTATACTGCAACATTAGTCTCACGAACTTTTTCCTTATATGGTGTAAGACAGTATCTTTTGGGTGTTAAGTTTGCAATTTAGAATAGCTATCGTAGCAGAAAGGTCAAGTAATGCTAAATATATGTTGTCAAATACAATAACTTTGAATCTACTGGTGAAATGACCCTTGGGCAGTTTTATAACATATCCAACACACGAGTTCTCTCGAAGAAATCTAGGCAACCAATGACTAAATCGTCTTCCAAATTCAAAACATTCTCAATTTAAAATTGAGACACGAATTACGGGAGACACGCGGCGATGATCGGAGGCCTGCGTTCGTGGCCACTATCGATTTTTCCGTCCACCCCCAACTTTGTTGACAAAGGCTGGTTCTTAAGCCAAATGAGATGCACCCCAAAGAATATTATGGGCAGACATCGCTCCACTATCTCTAGATATATTGTTGTGAGCGTAGATATCTCGGCGGGCTCATATCGTCTCTTTATTGATCTTTTAACCGTTCCGTGTACGGCTGTAACGTCGGCTTATTAAAATGTTGTGTTTGCTCATTGAGCGGTAGCTAATATTAGTTGATGGCCGCTGTAGCCACTGAAACGGAAAACGTTGTTGATGAAACAGTTGCTTATTTTCTTAGTGCTAGAGTGCGCAACAGTAGGTACCTACAATAACATGTAAATACATACATTTTGTTGCCATAAAAATGTGAATGTGCCTATTATAGCTGGAAACATTTGGTCATAATTGATAGCGATGTTTGTTTAGCATTTTAGGCACCTCCGACACTGGAATGGAAATGAGGTTTTACCATCTGACCGTGAAAATACAAGTATGGAAATAAGCAATGCAACTTTTGAAGAAACGTTTAAGGGCCATGGTGAGTTTTTGGCAGATTAATCAATCATCCAATTTTTGAAAAATCTGACAAAAAAGTTATGGAGAGACCATTGTAACGTATGTAAATTAGTAGAATTCGTCCCTTCTTGCTCTGCTAACAAGTCTGTATGAGACATGGGTTGCAGAATGTGATTGTGCTATGTATCTGGCGAAGGAACTGATTAACAAGTTCTTAAAGGTTCGGAGGTAGCCTCGGTAGCAAATAAATGATTTGATTTGATTTAAAGTTACTAATGGCCCAAAACTTGTTCTTATTTCTGAAATCCTCATGACACGTACACATCCTGGAAGGAAAGGTATAGGTAGGTAGCCATACATTTTAAAGTTATTGTTAATACGTCCAACTACGTATACTTTCAATATTTACAATCACTAGCTTGAACAGGTCAATTACCCCATCGACTGCATATAACTCGTTCAACTCCCACAACTAAATCTCACTGTTTATCATTATTTATTTACGTGTTGACGAATACATTGGCACAATCCGCGTCCCGCCCCGCGTATGCAAAACACAGGCCATGCAGATTCTCACACTGCAATAACAAAGGGTACTAATGCTCTTAATGCCGACGCCATTAATATTTTAAAATAAACTAGATAAAAAAGAGGAAAGCCGTTGAGCAATCACTTTGGATGAGAACTAGCTGCGGATTACGGCTGCTGTACAAATGTTGGCGTGTTTTTTATGTACATTGATGGGTAAGTAACTGCTTGTAAGTGTCTTGTATTCAAATGATGCAAGGGAAGTTGAAGTAAATAAGCGATTTATTAAACGTGTTTTTTATGTTTTACGCGTCTTCTTAAGACTTTAATGTGAGATCAGTGAGAGTGGCCGAGTAAAGTTGGATAGGTGCATTTAATGTGCACCAGTTAAGGCTAAATTATGCATTTAACTCTACTAAGGCCGAATCGAATGTTACTGTTTTGTATTACTAGTAATTAGTTGTCAAAGCAATCGTTATTCGTTACTTATAAAATGGCAAGCAAACGATTCTAATAGGCGATGACCCTGAATGTGTTTGGTGGACCACTTCTTTCAATCCTTTACTTTCTCACCACCTTCATTGAACATCAGCCACAAAAATGGTCACATCAAAACGAAACCAAAAAATTAATGAAATCGCACACACAAGGCGTTGGCCGGCCGATTAAAATCTATTAGTGTGCGAGGGGAGGCCACATTATTATTCACATCACGCACGAATCATATACGCAAATGTGTAATCTTTTTATCGACGCGGCGGGCAGACGCGGGTGCGTGAGCGGACAATGACTATCGATACTCGATACCGAGTTACACGCATCACTAGACTAAACTTTGGTTCTCTGTGTTTTGTGGTTAATTTGTAGGTCAGGATAAATAAAATTACCTCATCTACCTAATCAGTCAGTCTAACTAGACGGGTGACTATTTTTTTTGCTTGTTTGTCTATGTGTAACCACCTTTTTCTCCAGGGTACCAAGGTAAGGTTCACCTTTGTTCTTAGCTACATGTTCACAGCAGTACTTACAGTACTACGCATCGCAGTTTTATTAAATTTTCTATTCACGTCTGGTATATAGGAGATAGCCATCTTCTCCAAGGAAGCAATCGTGCTAGAAGATATCCGTTACCATCCTTATTCGGTGTCGAGCACATTCCTACCTAATTCCAACTCGATACGCCATCGCGTTGTCACCTCGGAGCCACGATCAAGATTACCGAACTTGGGTGGTGGGCGATACAGATCCTTGGCCCGGATCTGTCTGTACTTGTACCTGTACCTATATCTACGTACCTGTAATACTCGCACATAACCACTGTTATGATATAGACAGGAATTTAGTCAAAGACGTTTACATTCCGGGAATGTTGGTGGTGGACTGTTTAGAGCACACGATTCGCTACGTGGATTATTATCTCAATAGAACCTTACGTACCACATAGTGTTGGGTACTACTAGACTATATGACTTGCCAATTCAGTACATGTGCAACAGTACCAACCTGTACTGCAACTGGTAGTCTCACTTTGACAAATCGATGATACCCAGCAAG
This sequence comes from Dryobotodes eremita, assembly GCA_917490735.1. Classification (NCBI taxonomy): domain Eukaryota; kingdom Metazoa; phylum Arthropoda; class Insecta; order Lepidoptera; family Noctuidae; genus Dryobotodes; species Dryobotodes eremita. Next base: position 24,379,342 of record OU823244.1, read on the forward strand.
ATTTTTGGTTCTCATATAGCGAAATTTCCGGGAAAAATCTGAATATTAAATACAAACTCGAAGTTTTATAAACAGAAGTATCATTAGACATTGTCTTTCAAGCGATTTGTTGAAATCGTATAGTAAGCTGTAAACGTCTTGAAACTTGTTCGCGGGTTTCAAACGGAATAACTTAGAACTGAAAACTCGATTAGTTTCAGCGACTCGACGCGTGTTTATGTACTGGGCTACATATCGGTTATACATAGATATATTATGTATTATCTGATCACGAAACTCTGTATTTGGTCTATCGATGAGACATAAAAATTAATAAGTTTCTATAAATTTAAAGTCTCACTTCGTAGCACTATTGCTACGAATTTACCACTTTTCTTGCTACGAGGGACCTATTACCTAATATAATGATACCAGCCTATTACTGACCCACTGTTGGGCACGCCTCTTTTCATACAGTGAAAGCACGAGCTTTGATCACAAAATAAGTTAATTAAATTTTATTCAAGTTCAAAAATATGTTCATCAATCGGATGCCTTTAATTACCACTGATGTAAGATGAAAACTTGTTGATTCCAATAAACCTTATTTCACTTTTTTTTCATTTTTATCAATCACTTCACTATCTTAAATACTGTGTTGTTTTATTTATCAAAAAGAAAACTTTAAAAAATAAAAACTTCAATGCAAGGAAGTGGTGAAGTATAGGCGTTTTATGGACGACGTTTTGTTAGTTTTAACGTCAAAAAGTGGTGATTCGAATCCTAATTTACCTAAATGATTTTTAATTTATATGGTGTACAAGCTCAGAAACATACTAAGATCTACTTGATCATAATAATAATACATAATAGTCACACATACATTGGTAGGTACTGGTGGGTGCAGCGCTGCAGTCTGAATATTATGTGCAACATACGTCACGATACCAATCGATGCAAGTAACATGAATTGACAGCATCAACGTCGAAGCTTCACGCAGTAGGAACGTGGAAAATGATGGAAATGTACAATTCTGTATTTCCACTTTTTCTAGCGATAGTTACTTTTAAATTCGCAAAGTTTTGTTTTGACGTAACTTTCCGAGAACTGTCTTTTCAGTGATTCAGTTCATGGAAAAGGTAAGTTAACCACATTACATAACATAAACGAGGTCGCATGTCCAAACTTTATTTGAACCAGAAAACTATCCATTCTCATTTGACAACTCTTTTACCAGCTAAAAGCCTTACATCAAAAGGCACATTGTCTTGATATACAAACGGAAGGCCATATGGGGGTGGTCAGTCGCTGGGCGGACCGGACCGGGCCGTCCGAGTGCGTCCGCCGGAACCGGCCGGCTGCCGGAATGCCGGCCCCTTCCTTCCCTTGTTAGCCGTCTTTAATTTATGTACTACGTTAGGAAGCCAGTCGATTGTCCTGCTTTCATTCCTGAATTAACGTTTTTGGAGGTTTGTGTGTGTAGGGAAACTGCGGGGGACATTATGTTTATTAGAGAATAAAGAATTGGAAAACTATGGTACGTATTCATGAAAAGTGGCCAAAGTAAAATGTACACATTAATTTCAATGACACGATTGTTAGGTTTAAGAAATTGACTTTTGATCTTTCACTGTTACTCTTTGCGTAGGTAGACACAACGTTTAAATTGTTCGATTTATGTAGGCCCACTTGCGCGTTCATGAGTTATCCTAAATAACTCGGAGTTAACAATTGACTCGGGGTTAATTAAATAATTAACCATGCGCTACCAAGAGTTACAGGTAAACCTAGAGTTAAACTTTTAAATATAAAACCCACCGATGTGGGAGAGTTAAGTCGCTAAACTCAGGGTTAGTGTAAGTAATATCAAAATAAATAGACGTTATGAGGATCCGCTGATAACTTGTTTTGTATTTTATAGTGTTGGACGTTGTAGTGAGTGAAAATTCGGTACTATAACAGCAGGCAATATATTCATGCATATATATAAAAATAATAATAATTTATAATAATGCATGGCATGCAATGGCATAATTTGTATACATATAAAAATAAGTACAAATTATGAAAAACTTAAAGCATACTTTTCCTTATCTGTTTCTATCTATTCTATTTTTATCTTCCTTGTTTTCGTCAATCAATAAACTAAATCTCCATGGAAACCACATACAATACGATTAAAATACATACATGCTATTTACATATCACTGGGGTGAATTAGTAAAAGTACTATTGTTTACACTGTGTTACAAACAATGATCTTTATGATCTTGAGATGTATGTTGTGCTTTAATTTTAATTTTGTGTGTGACTTGGCTATCGCATTAGGTTAAGACCTGTAATGATAGTTTTAAGGCATTTAAATAAATAAATAATCAATAAAATGAAATGTCATTTTATAAAATTAGTGTTGTAAAAGTAAAGTAGTGTAAAAGAGATGGGTATACAATTTCCTTACATTGTTCGTTTATTAATTTTTGGTCGGATTACATACCAGGGCACAGACATTGCAATTCTATTTTATGTTTCGTCGATTGAACTTATTATTATAGTTCCCAACTCGATAAATACTAATATCAGGTTTAGTGGCGCAACGCGTAATAAGAGTTAAAATGTTAATTACTTAACTCCGAGTTTACAAACTCTACATTTATTCATTTAGCCCGACTAAACGTGCAAGTGCCGATCTTTAAACAAAACTGTATTTGGAAGTTTTGAATCTGTTCCGTGTTCTGGTTATAAGTGAGAACTTAGATAGCTATAAAGATTACACGTGGCAGTACACACGTGTATCGGAGCCATTTCACCTGCATTGAATATTATTATTTTACCGTAAGCGTTGCTTGGTATCTGTTCATTTGCAAAACCATGTACATAGGTATTGTAAAATTAATTAAATTTCCATCTTTTCTCAAATGCATGATTATTTATTGATCGCACTAGTCTGTAATCAACTAATCATTCACATTTCTGAGTTTTAAAAAGGTTCGGATAACTGTGGTAATGTATCTTATCAGTAAATTGTTTGTTAGTCAATTCAGTATTCCTGACTAAACTGACCCGCAGGTAGGTAAAAAGCCTCCAACCATATTCTTTCTCAACGATATCTCTGTCCCTTGTGTTCTCTGAAAAATCTTTAAAAAAAAAACCTTTTTAACATGCTTTTATTTTCACTTTTAACTAACATTTTTTTTTTAAATCGCTGAAGTAAATTTTAACCTACTTTTTATGGTCGTATCGAATTGTTTTTTTTTATGTATATGTAGTTTGGATGAAAAAACTATAACTTGGTATCTTGGATCTGATCTGATGATAGAGCCAGGAGGTGGATAGTGGAGTTCTTCAGGGGCTACTACTAGTAAGCCCCTCGAGTTTGGGCTCATATGATTTGCTTTGACGAGCTTAATACATTGGGCTTAGGCAATGAGGATCTAATGATGGAGCCAGGAGGTGGATACTAGAAATCTTCAGTGGCTACTAGTAAACTTCTCGAGTTTGGAGGCATATGCGTTTTGCGTTTTGCGTGGCGTTTTGTTGAGTCCAATATATTGCACTTGGTATCGAGGGTCTGATGATGGACCCAGGAGATGGATAGTGGAACTCTTCAGTGGCTCCTAGTAAACCGCTCAAGTCATAACTTCGTTGACTTTATATTTATTAACTAAATGCAGAATACACTAGAATAAAAAAAATAAAAAAACATATAAAATAATTGAATCGACTTGTAATAAAAGTCAATTTAATTATTTTATAATTTTTTGTGCGTGATAAAAGAGTGTTTTTAGTTATTTTTATTACTTCTTATTTTCTTCTTTCAACAGAAATAAAAATATGTAGTATGTATGTACCTACCTATAGGTAAGGTGCCTTAATAATTGACAATTCCTGGCCTTCAAAAATCAAGTTTAAAACCTAACCCACAGATTTATTTAAAAATGTAATATTAGTCAAAACCCTTATTTTAGTTTTTTCCTTGCAATTGACCTTAATATTAAATTACTTATTATTAAATATAATAAGATACGGTTTTATGTTGTTCCGTATCTCGTTTCGCGCCATGAATTTTTATGTCCGGCCAAGTTTTTTTATTTATGTGCTAATTATAATATGAGTCTTGGAGTTATTGGATATTAAGATAAGGTTTTTGAGATTGCTAAAAACACTTTACATTGTGTAAGGTGTACCTAAACTAATTAAAACATTACTAAGCCGTCAAGCGCCAGCGCATCGGCGGTCCTCAAAGGGTTTTGTTCAGATTTACCTACTTGGAAAAGAATTTTCGTGTATCACAATATGAATACCAAAATATTCCCTTAAATAACTCTTTAGATTCATTTATAATTTTTGGGTAAAAAAGTTCCACTGAGTTTTGACAATTATTTTGCGTACCTAATTAAAAGTAAAATTAATTACGATAAACTAAGTTGTTAACTACGGTTAACAATAGTATAGGTAGTTAACTAATCCTCGTAAAGATTATGGAAATTGCAAAGTATAATGTTTAATTGTTTAGAAACTAAAACTGTATAGTAACTTTTTTTATATAAACCATTATTTAAATATAAAACATGTGACCGTTACTTTTTACTCGTAGGTACCTGCAGGTACGTCAGATTCCTAAAATAGAATTTATTTGCCATTAACAAGCAATTTTACAGTTTTATGCTTTTAGATATAATTTTTTAACTTGTAAGTCTCAGATTTAAAATACGCGTTAGAGGTGCTTATTAATTAATTAATTAATACTTCTAAAAGACAGTCCGTATATAACAACAACTGAATTAAGCATAATATTCTTCAGAGATAATATTAATCAGTATGTTATGTTCTGTAGAAATATTAACCTTCATGGGAACTGCCTTTTTGACCTTTTTTGGTAAAAGTTGCAGTCTCATAGCCTTATTTTTCTATTACTCACTTTTACAATTAGTTTTTATTTAGCTTTCTTCGTTCGTATGTGTTTTCTTTAAAAACCTTTGTCATGCATTTTTATAGGTATCATCAGAAGGAGTCACTATATCCTCGTATCAAAGTTCATCTATACACCATCCCACGGCGGTGTCGCCCCCGGCAGGGCATGCAGGGGGCGTATGTCGCCGGTCAAGTGCTCCACAATATAGATTGATAACACGCCCCGGACTTACAAGCTTCCTTTTATCTCCTCCTCTGACGTCACAAGTCACTGGAGTCTTTTTGTTTGTCGTTTGAAGCTTGTTTGAGTAGTGTTTCTTGAAGGGTTGAGGAGGGAGGGTTATGTCCTTGAATGAACTCTATAGACTACAGTTTTTAAATGTAGCCTTAGTGTTGCATAATTGGCAGGATTATGTAGGTACTTGCTTGATGTGGAGAGCTACTTGTAAATAAAATGCATTTTTTTACTTTCTTTTTACTTCGTTTTTTTAGAGGTATTGTTTCAAATTCTGTCTCACCCTTGGAAACCTTATAGAAAAAAATCACCTCATCAAAGCTTGGTTCCTAACCCCCTGTCTGTATCCTTGTGAACTTTGTCTTTGTATTAACTTCATCTCATTGCCTCGTAAAGATGTTCTCCCCTCGGCTCGACACACACCCATAGTGTTGGTCAAATACAGTGTCAATGCAATTTAGATTGATAAAGGCGAACTATTGACACCACCCGGCCTCGTGTGATCTTGAGATGGTGCTGTTTTTCTTAACAGAAGTAACTTTGTAATTGTTGTTGATAGTTTGCATTAGACAATGATAAAAAGTGAATCTGTAACCATTATTTCAGATCAGTTAAATCGGAACACAGTACATAAGATTGGTTGCAGAGCAGTGGTGGCCCAGTGGTAACGGCCGTATCTTACGAGTTGTAGGTTGTGGGTTCGAACCTAAACAGGCGCTTTACTTAGTGTAAATTATTTCATCACCACTGCTCTCAAAATGGTATAGGAAAACATCGTGAGGAAACCGGCATGTCCTAGAACCAAAAATTCGAAGACATGTGACATCCGCCAACTCGTACTGGGCCCGTGTGGTGGATTACGGCCCACTCCCTCTCACCGAGAAGACGCCTGTATCCCAGCAGTGGGAAAGTTATGGTCCGATTGTGCTATGCTATGTGGTTGCAGACACAGGTATTTCTTAAGATTTGTTGCAGACACAGGTATTTCTTCCGCCGCCGAACTTTTCTACCAACAGGTCCACTACTACAATTCATTTACCAAGCTTAGATGAATCCTTAGTTAAATGTAGCATTTATCTGTCATCAAGTACTATAGAACACGAGAACGATACTTCAACAAAAATAATCGCCTCTCCCACACTGCCCATCGTGTCACACCACTGAGCAGCAAAGAAAAGCTACAGTCACCTTCTTAGGTCAATGGCAAATAAAAACTGTCCCCAAAATCCCTCGTCACCATTAACTAATATGGCGGGGATCAGCAGAGCCAGTGTTTTTAGCAGTGGACTCGGTATCTGTCGACATATCGGCCCCTGACGCCTGGAGCCGTTTACTGCCGTTTAAGTGCCTCCACTTACGTCCCTTCGATTTTCCCAACGGGTGAGTTTCATTTGGGACGAGGATTTGGCCTTTTCTGGAATAGTTATCCATTTTGCTGGAGATGATGACGAGTGCAGACTGTGCCGCGTGTTTGATTAACAGCGTGTGAAACTGTTGAAAATGTAACGTAAGTAGCAGCAGGGTTAAGTAGTTCAATTGCCTAAATATTTTATAATGTTCCCATAAAAAGGCTTCTTTTCCATTCATAATTTTCTCAGCATTTCCTTTCAGTGATTTCTATGGTTTATGCTTTTCCTCATTTAGTCTGAAAATCGTTGTTCAAGTGCAGGTAAACAACTGTTCACTCCTACTTATCTTTGCACACGCATTACATCGCTCCGGATTCGTATGAACGTAGATAACTACTTCCCAAAATCTATATCACATCCAGTAATCTCTAATGCTTTGTCGCGTTTTCCAATGAGGGATTCCAGTGTCCACTAGAAAACTTACGCGTAAGACTCTTGAAGACTCACACGACGCAATAGACGTTTTATGAACCATCGCCGTATCAGGAACGAGCCCATCACACACTTGACGAGCCTTTTATTTGGAGCCGGCAAGTAGGTGCTGCGTCGGCTGGAGGTCGAAAGTAAGAAAAGTGCGTTAAATTCTTGTATTGTCAAGTGTTAGTAAGATAAACTGAGATTTTAGTTTAGTTCAGATTTCTAGTTTAAAGGATAAATATTTAAAAAAATATTTTTATCTGACTGATACTTTGTAGTTTAAATAGGTAGGGCTCTTGTACAAATCAATACAAAATAATAATTAGGTTTGGGAGAATGTTCTGAGATTGATAAAGTTTGATTTGTAAACGACGGACAATAATATATTTTATTTTACCAACCACTCCACCAAAAAATTCTCAATTAATTGTAACAATACCTTTTTGATATTAATCATCACTTTCCCCAAAGAGTTCACAAAACAATGTCACTATTAACGCACTAGGTGCGTGTGCGCATTGTTACGCACTGCGCTCACAAATTAGTCCGAGTAATTACGTTACACGGCGTAAATTTAATTTCATGATTGAGGAAGTAGCTTTTGAGGTCTAATTGTCACCTCATTGGTACGAATCGTCATGCTTGTGGACACCACAGGGTCAGGCAGAAATGGTAAAATGGTGTTTAATTTTTTCAAGTGCATCTTTTTACTATATAGTTGCATTTGATATAAGTTTTAGGTCGTTATGGATACTGAGCGCCTTTATCTATTTGGTACAGTCCGATTTAAGCTAATACAAAAACTGGGAAAGTGTTCATTACGTGAAAATTTATCTTGAATGCAAATTATGCTCATACTTTTTCATTTAAAAGATTTTTCATAAAGAAACTATTTTGAACAGCTTATGCGGTATTTAACAGTCGTATGTACCGCGTGCTGTATGTACCGCGTGCTGTATGTACCGCATGCTGTATGTACCGCATAGCTGTGACCCGATATATGTTTTTTTTTCCGTTACCGCATAACTATCCTTTGAAAGAGAAACTGGAAAGCCGGACCAAGTGAGTAATTCAGCTGTACTTACGGAGAAAGTGATTCTGCGTCGTCCCGTCTCATATTTTGTTAAAATTATAATAAATTAATACTGAAAAAGATGTACCAATCCGAAAGGTGCAAGATAAATCACAATACAGATTTATTTTGTAACATGTTAGTTGTGGCGCCAACGTTTTCTGAACCAATTCAAGGGTTATGATCATTTTTGAATTCCGGACTTTTCTCATAAACGTGATTGAAAATGATATAACAACATGGTACAAATAGGCAAAAAAACACGGTACGGACGGTACACAGTTTCCATTGCACACAACACGCGTGTCTGTAAGGTCAAACATAAAACCAAACCAAAACAACATTTGACGGCGTCTGTGATACTTTAGGCATTGCACAGCACGTCCATATTAAGATGCAATAAATCGCAGCACGGGCTCAGCGTTGCGTATGCATCGATACTAGTCGCGGCATGCGGCACGACTCGCGCGCCGCGACCACATTAAACGCGCGGACAATTGCGTGCCACTCACAGAGGTGCCGATAACTTATAAAACCATACACGAGAGACCAACTAAAAAGACCTACTTTTGTTTTCCCTTTACGCGGCACATTTTGTCATTATTCGTGGCACGTGGTCGCGAATATATAATGTTTTATTATTAGAGGTTACGACTTCACGCCTTTAGCGGCGCACTCCGACTGATAATACTTTCATTTGTTCCGAGAAGCAGTTATCTGCGTTGGCACCGTGTGCTGGTGTTGTGTGCGCAGTTTCGTTTGTCCGCAACTTCACGGACGATAAAAGTTGCGTTGAAATAGTCGCGTAAACACGTCGCGGTGTCGCAACTCACTTTACTGCCTACATTACATACGTGTCTACTAATTGCTCGGTTATTATAATACATGTAATACTCATTCAGATTTTATTCTTGCCCATAATTTCCTTAAAATTGACTTGTGTTTAAGTCTAGCAGTCTTGCATAACTCAGCTTGCAAAAAATCGAAGTAGGTTTCATGCTCTAGTTTTAATTTCAAATATGTCTTGACTAATATCAACGTATTTTGTAACTATATTATTTTTTGGTATTCTAATCACGAATTATGAAGGTATCGGTATCATTTGGCTAAACTTTCAGTACCTGTAACCACGTTTCTTCTAATCGCTACCTCCTTACTTATGGGTCTCTCTCTCTTCTCTTACCATTTTTCCCACCTTAATATGGTAAGTCGTTTAATCTGTTCCAAATATTAATTAAATAAAGAAAAGTAGCAACTGTATTTGTCTATAAAATTATCTATAAACTTTATTTGTCTTTATACTTAACGGATATAATTTTATTCGCTGATGACACTTCTCTTATTTTTTAAATAGATAGAAAAGATATGGATGTCTCACATGTCAACAATAGTCTGGCGGTTCTTTTGAAATGGTTCGCAGCTAATAAAATCTTTTACTTAATGCGAACAAAACTAAATGTCTTAAGTTCTCATTACCAAATGTACCCCAAGTGGGTCTAAATTTAAAACTTGATGGCAAGAAACTAGATGCTATTACGGAAATTCTATTTCTAGGAATTACTTTAGATTCAAAATTGCAATGGGGCGCCCACATTAAACCTCTTTTAGGTAGATTAAGTTCAGCTGCATATGCAGTAAGAAAAATAAGGCAGTTGACTGATATAGCCACTGCTAGGTTAGTATACTTTACTTATTTCCACAGTATTATGTCTTATGGCGTTCTGCTGTGGGGATCGGCAGCTGATGTGGATACAATTATCATTTTACAAAAGAGAACAATCCGCGCGATCTATAAAATGGGTCCTCGAGAGTCTCTAAGAAACAAATTCAAAGAAATTGATGTACTAACTCTACCTTCTCTTTATATCTTAGAAAGTATTTTGTATGTTCGCAAAAACTAAGGACTTTTCACAATAAAGTGATTTCCATAATATAAATACACGTAGTAAAAATTAAATTGTGATACCCAAATTTAGATTAACTAAAACAAGCAATTCATTTCTTATAAATAGTATCCGCTTATATAACAAGTTGCCAAAGTTAGTTAACTTAGCGATGGAAAGTTCAAAACCCACATCAAACGTATCCTTATCAAAAAAGCATATTATAAGATTAAAGATTACGTTGAAGACAAGGAAGTTTGGCAATAATTCCTTCTGCACATGTAGCTTCCCTGGTACCTCATTAACGGCATCACTATGTAAATTTCTAATAACTGCTCCCAAATCACGAAGTTTTTTTTTTTGACTTTCTTCTTTGACATAATCTTCTCATTATTTAACATTATATACCTCCAATTCTTTTTTCAACTCTTTACTTATGGCTTTTGTAGACAGAATTTTAATTCAGATTTGTTACAGTTGTAATGGCAATCATGACAATTGGTTTAAATAGGCTATTATTTTTATTATTTTTAAAAGAGTAATTGTGGAGTTTCTTGCTGGCTCTTCTCCATAGAAAACAACTAATTGGAACCGTGTACCTAGCTTCTGACGTTTCATAAGTGCCCATTTAGGTTTATGTGAAATAATATATTTTGGTTTGATTTGTCTCCCCACCGAAAATTTAAATGAATCGCAAAATTTATTCTCACAGTGACCTTAACAATGACAAAAATGTTAAAAAAATATGTTTACCCATTTAATTTGGGCATTACACGCGGTTTTCGATGGAGAAGATTAGCATCAAGCTTTCGGCGTCATTCGGCGTCAATCGTTTGTTGGGCGCAAGCGGAGCGCGGAGCAAATCATAGTGCTGGCGCGTCACACTGACACCCACATCCCGGTGGTGACGGACCCCTTACACTGTAATAATGTAGATGGGACAGTAGGCAGGATTCGTGTGAAGGGCTTCAGACTACCGGGCAGCTGACTATACACGTATGGTAACAGTAGTGACGTGAAGGACGTCCATTCTTGACGCCACGTAAATATCTTCAGGTGTGATGGGACTCAGTTCAGCAAAACCCTGAACAGAACACAGGAAGCTTAGGCGACATCGAGGTGTAAATAAAAAATTAAAGCCTATAAAAGTTAAAATTAATTAAGTATACAAATTAAAGTTTTCAATGTACTTATTTAGGGATTTTCTTTATAGTTACAAAATTCCTTATTGATTTTTCTTTCTGAACACATCACTTTTTACGGGAATCACTTGTCTTTTCTGCGCACATTGATCAGTGGCTGCGCCGACGCAAGTCAGCATGTTGTGGGAGACGTCGACAATGCACAGGAAGTGTCGACCAAACCGAATCACATCGCGGACATGCCTCTAATTTTATATTTATACGCTCCCTTACCTGTTGTTCCAACCACGTGAGGACTTGTTGTATTGTTTGGTTGCCCGACAGAAAATATGACCGGATAGTGTTTGCGGGTCGATGAAAATGAAGGATTGGTACCTATGCTCTAGAAACAAGTCAATAATACCAAAGGACGCATTAGAATTTCAAATCAAAGCGTTTCGAGTTTCACACTTTCGTAAAACACAACTTCAGCCATAACCAATTTTAAGAGCCCATCACTTGCAGTGAAATCAGCCTGTAAATAACGCAATGAAATTCAAATATCAACACCTCTCAATAACATTTATCTAGTCGTAAACAAATTCCATTATACAACATCATCAGAACATTATAGCGCACGTCACAGTGCAATATGTCCTGCCCACGTTTGAAAAGCAATTTCAGCACAAAACGAATTGCGTACAAAGGGACCAACGATAGAAGTGGAGAGTTCTCCGAAGACAGCAGGCGCGCCTTATCGCGGCTGTAAATCAATATATGATTACAAATTTAATGCTACTGTTGGACTATAAATCAGAGATTTTAAATTACGAGGTACAAGCGACGTATCACGACGCGTGAGGCCCCCTAGTGGTGCGCCGTTGTGTCGACACTCGATAAATCCGGATCGCGGAGCTCGCGTGTTAGGGATGCACTTATAAATAGAATCGAGCCTGTTATAATTGTTTTGATATTGATAAATCATTGGCCGCAAACTGCAGTGTTAAATTGAAAATGACTAAAATGTTTAAGATATTTTTTTATGGGAATATTTTTATTGATTTATTTTAATGTCCGTCTGCTGCAGTTTATTTAAAAAATTGTCATCATGTAATTTTAAAATACTTGCAGACATAGTTAATGAACACAGGCATGAATTTTTTGCAGTTAACCTGGCATCGTTAAATTACAAGCTATCTCACAACGCACAAACGTAATTTCTTTTTAATACTTTTCGGCTCAAAATAATTATATGTAATCAAACAAGTTTTATAATATTGAGTTTTGTTTTATATTAGTTTTTTAATATTGTTTTTTGTTTTTTTTAGCCTAATATTGTTTTTACTAAGAAAATATTCCGGTAAATTATTTTATAGTAAACCAATTCTATCGATAAGTGTACGTCAGTCGCTTCTCCCTATCTGTCAGCAGTATTTGCGCGTCACGATGATGTAGTGCACAATATGTACTGTTCGCGACTATACCGTTTATTTGTCTACCATGTTCTACGATACCATATATTTCCGTTTTATTGCTACGACCGATCGGGAAGCGGACGCGATTTCTGACCCATAACACTTTTATACGCAGGAGGGGTAGGTAGTAGGCTCACATGCAGATTTTATGTTAAAAATTGCGTCAGATTCAATTTATCTTCTTAGAATCTTAGTTGTAGGTTATTTTTATTTTATTATAAATAACGCTTAGGGTTTTTATGGCTAAAAAGTACTTTAATATTTTTAAGTTTCAGTACTTCTTGCATTTACATTAAGCTCACATACATAATTGATTGAGTTTTAAGTACCTATCTACTTAGCTCTACTCAGTTGATTGTCAGTAAATCCCGGAACAACAAGCCCGTTAATAACTCACTTTTTAAGAAAACTCTCAGGCATACGCTCCCAAGACAACCCACTGACCAAAACTATGCATTGGAACTGTAGCAGATAAATAACTTGTAATATAAATATCTGTCAACAATGGATAGCCTCGATAATTTACTGCACAGTGCGCAGTGTGCTCCTCTGTTCGCGACTGTACCGCTCGTGTGGCTAGGAGCTTGCACCTGACGATTTAGCTTTATTTCCATTACCGATCTAGTCTAGTGGCTATGCATGTAGACTGCTGAAGATCTCTAAGAGCTAGGTTTGATTCTCGGAAAAACACAATTTTGTTGGTCATATTAAGACATTCCTTCTACGACTCCTGCTGGAACTTTGAGGCCAGCTCAACGAATTCCACGTTCAGTCGGTGTACCGTATAAGTATCCACCTAACCAAGCAGTTTACATAAAGACTTAGTTTATGTAAAGACTATGTAGATCTTTGTTTTTTTTTTTCTTTCTTAATTACTTTTAATCAGGGTGTGGCAGTTTGAGTAATTTATGCGGCCTACCCAAATGTCCTCTCTTTGGTATTGTTCGTCGAATCGTTGAGCTCCTTCAGTTTTGAGTTGAGCTGCGCGATTACTGACAAATGCGTGCACTGACTGGACAGGTCCACTCATTCTGTGTGGTTTTTCCTCAAAAGATCCACAAATCTACATGGTCTTCACATGATCTGACCAAGATTATGTCTGGAATTTAAAAGAGACTGTGACCTTTGAGTTTGTTTCGGCCTTTCTTCTCAGAGTAGTCAGATAGGAAACGCCGACCTCATCTAGTTTTAAAATATGATTGACGTGTAAAAGTATTTGTACAAACCTACTTACAGAAATAAAATCATTTATCATTTACTTTACTCTGTTAACCGACCGTACAACTATGATCTTTTTTTATTATTAATAGGCCTACTATTTACCTCAATAGCGCCTGGAAAGCGAAGGATGAGGTCTATGATGTAGACCTCATCACGGTTTTGAATCATTTATTAAACTTATGAGTGATTGAAAAATAATTAAGGGTATGTACGCAAGACGACATTTCAAGCTATACATTTCCAGTATAAGCTGACTTCTCATTGTACGAAAAGCGTAAACAATGCGAGGTCAGCTAAAACTGGAAATGTATAGCTTGATATGTCGTCGTGTTTATATACAAATTGGTATGTATTTGTATCAAGTATTTTATACCTTCAGCACCTAACTATTACACGCTAGACTGACATAATACCACATATTTATAAAGCCTATTACACATATTAAACAAAGAGCAGCTAAGTGAGCCGTAACATGATTGTTTTAACGTATTAACAAAGTAGGGTAGGCAGCAATTATGGGCAGTTCATCACGGTTGACAGGCAAACACTGTGGTTAAAGTAATACACTTAGCTGACCTCGAGCGTCATGCTTTCGTGTAACCAGCTTAATTTCATATGTCCTCTACTCTGTTTTTAATTCAGGAAATAATGGTTAAAGTTGTCAATTAAAATGAGCATGCAAAAAACAAATGTTTATAATCAAATAATGAATATTGTCTGTACACGGTGTAAGGGATATCGACGAGCAAACTATTACCATGTTTTCAGTTAAAAATTTTTGATGGTTATAAAAAAAACGACTTCCATATATTTTGACCGCATTGGTATTGCACTTTTGAATGCATTTTTTTAACTGACAAAATATGTCAGTGCTGAATTCATGGCAACAAATTGCGCGTCGGTGTCTCTTACGCCATGTATATCGATTTTAAATGTAGGTATTTTAGCTTAAGCTTTGACAATGAAAAATCTGAAAGATTTACTTGTCTTTTACTTTTTATATTGAAACCAAACACTAACTAAACCTTGTCATCGCCAAATATGTCAATCAAAGTATCAAATTAACTTCTACATACAGCCAGACATCGCAGTGTCACCACATTTCCTCATAACTCGGCGCTTGCGCATCTGATACCGATAACACCCGATAGTAGCCGACTGCTCCCGAAGATTGATACGAATGCCGCCGAATTAATTGGGCAAAGGTATTCCTCTCCGAATATTAATTTGCTTGCGTTGTAAGAATATTTATTTTGATTGAACACTCTTATTTCGTATATTTGTTGCTCGTTAAATGGCAATGTTGATAAACGAGACTCTTTAAGGGGGAA
The DNA here is from genome assembly GCA_917490735.1 of Dryobotodes eremita. NCBI lineage: Eukaryota > Metazoa > Arthropoda > Insecta > Lepidoptera > Noctuidae > Dryobotodes > Dryobotodes eremita. Next base: position 24,394,397 of record OU823244.1, read on the forward strand.
GTGTCAGAGTAGCTCGCGAAATTCAAATTTCCTTATGTTTTCTTACTATTTCATGAAATAGTCATTCAATGGGATTTTAAAATGAACTTAGAGGGCAGTATTGATGATTTTAATGATTATAATTCATACTTTTTACGGTCGCGAATCATATTTTGTTCAACATAAAACCTGACACGGACATGCAAGTTGCATAAATAGTAAGAAAATATGAATTTCGCGGGCTGCCCTGGCGCTTCCCCCTTAAGATAAATTGGTATTGAAGCGCCGCGCGCCGGTAGTATTTCTTCTCATTGACTAGTTTGGTTCTTAGTGGTAGGTGGTATTAAAACGAGAAGAAATATGCAAATAGTGGAAAGTAGAAAGGATGTAGGTAACTATTTAATGTAGATTTTTTTATCACCTCTCATAGCGATTGGAAATGAAAGTCTTCTCTATAATTAGCTATTTATTTGATTGAAATCGTGATTATGAAAACGCCATTTCATGACACTTCATGTGGCTAATCCATAAGCTAGACCAAGGGAATAGCCACATCTACTGAAGTGATCATTCATGGATTGCTGAACCCAATCCGCTGTGTTGGCGAGAGATGTCGGGAAGCTAACAACCTAATGCATCCGATCTGCGCGTTCAATGTAGCAAAAATCCTTACCTAAGTAGAGGCAAATTCGTCGTTAAATCATCGCTGGCCCGGGGCAGCGACAATTTGTCCGCGTCCTGCGCATTACAGCAATGGCTATTTATCCACAACCCACTTTTGGCGCTAATCAATCATTGCTTTAACACAAAATCATTGACATTTCCTCTGACGTACGAGCACGGACGAGCAGAACCGATGTGTTCATCGCAACGAGAAAGCAACATGAATTATTTCAGATAATCGGTTGAAATTTCACAGGAGATTGAGAAAAGGTTAAGCTCAAATTAAATTTTGATTTATGAATGCCAATTTTCCCATCAATACGGTTTCGGTAACGGTTGCAAGTACTGACGCTTGAAATCATCGGCAGACTTTATTGATAACTGCTCTCTCCACAATGCTTGGAACTTGGAACGACCAGTGTGGGTTTGTCCGGAAAATTATTAACTGTTTTACAAAGCTTATGTTTATCGCGGTAACTCGTGTTGGTGCTTCTACGTATGCTTGCGATATATCACAAAAATTCAAACAAAATCAGGCTGTTACGAAAAGATTTAAACGATTCTTGTAAGAGTCGAATGGGATACCATTTGCTGACACACCATTCGAATGTTTGGACAAAAAACATTGTGTACAACAAAACAAGGGCTGTCAAATAGGAACAATAAGATTTAAAAGCGAGAAACACGTCGCTGGGGCACAGGCACGGGCGCGGGCGGACCACACCACTAATGACTTAGCGAAACCAACCAGCTCCTTCCAAAATTAAACAAGGTAAAAAAGCGAACAAACGATCGATCACCGTTCCTCTCAAACAAAACACAGAAAAAACCACGTGAAACGATGTATGGAACAAATTAAAAGCTCAGCGTGAGGCGTCCTGCCTGCCCGCTGCCCCGGCTCACGGCTGCTCCACGGTCCGCGGTACACGGCTCAGGGCAAATATTAAAGCTGTCAGTTTTGTGTAATTTGAAGGCTCGTTTTCGACTTATAAGTTATGTTATTGAATGTTTTGGGGGCATGTGCGCGCGCACCGTGTGAACCTCCTTTACCAATAATGAGCTTCGAGTAAACATGAGAAAGTCCCTTTATTTTTTATTAGAAAAGGGAAATAATATCGATACAATCAGTGTCTTTTACGATACCCGATGACCCCTATAAATACCTCTAAGTAGCTCTTCAAACACGCATTGATATTCAATCCGTACTTAAGTATTTGTTCAACGTATCGTCTACGAACTGTGGTACGCAATAAAAATACCATCGGAACGAGCTGTCATATTCCAAAATACCATGCATAACGATAAAAACTGTTAGGTTGCTAATAAAACGTTGGAAATGATGGCCGATGTACCGACAACTCCATTACTAGATTCGTCGCCAATGACAGCCGTGCCGACGTCCGCCGCTCTTTTCGCCAAATTGGACTCAATTATTGAAGTGAATTTTAAGATAGTCGCAGATGGAGTGATAATATGGCGTCAGGTGGGTGTGTGCACTTGACTCACATTCGAACACTTTTTCAATACAAAGGCAATAAAAAACCGCTAGTCACGCACTAAATGCCTCCCCGAGTCGACTCACGAGGCGTCGGCCAAAAGAAACAAACAGAATTGTTAGAAGCGCGCACTCATGCACCTACAAAATTATTTTCGCTTCGTAACACGTGTCAAATTTCAATTTTACTAACGTCGAAATTAACAGTGGGCGTAAACAGATTATTGATATTGTAGACGATAAAAAAGTAATCGATGATCGCATAGAGCGCTCTCTTATTGTTAGGGGAAAAAGCTATTGTTAAGTGTTTAGAGGAATGATTTTTTCTTGACTTCGATTAAATGGACGCTAGTTTTGTTGAAAAAAAATTGACTTCATCAATCAGAGACGGTGTTATTGGGTACAATGGTGTTTCTCGCAATCGCCACGTGGAATCTGCCGGTTCCTGGAACATGGCACAATTTTTCACTTTTTTAAATGAGATCAATTTAGTGACTTTTCAAATTGTACGATTATGTTTTGGTGCGATTCTATCAGTGAAAAAATTGGTGCCTATTGAAGTTTTGACATATTTTGTTTGATTTTTTGATGTGATTATCCCAGGATGTTCCCAATTCTCTGGGTGATATGAAGAGCAGATAAGTGCGGATATATTTTATTTATATATTTGAAACCTTCTTGGCTAGTAATAATGCTTTCCTAAAAAGGTTGACGATGCAATATTTTTTGCTCTAAACAACATCCTAAATTTCAAACAAAAAAAAATAAAAAGCATTTCTTATTGACCTAATCGCAGTTGCCATATTTTGCAGTCATGTATACAAATCTTATACCACCTTACTGTTTTATTTGATAAAAAAAGATAGTATTCAAAGACAAAATATTACAGTATTTCATAAAATGATTAATAAATAAACAAAAACAATAAACATTTAATAACAAACGTGAATGCAAGATGAATGTGCAACAGTTGTGGACGCGACGTGCGTGCGACTCCGACGTACGGACGACAATGTTCCACAAAACGTTATTAATTTTAATTAAAGCCTTCGTTAACTTTGATTAATTGAGGCGTCGTCCGAGTACACACAGGCGAAGTATGAGAACTTGTCTGAAGACACCTTTAGAAATGTTTTCGCTCTTGCTTTGCTGGAAGATTCTACATAATATATTATATAGGTAGTCCTTACACTTTACAGCTGAGTTGCTTAATTATTTTTTCTGCTTTTGATGATTGTAGTCTAAAGTTTCCCGTTGCCCAAATATTCATTTGATATTTTTTTTCTTTACAACAAACTTTGGCCTGAGTTTTGTTGAATCACTTTATCAAATGCAACACTGAATTTTTAAGAAATTATCCATGGAGTGACTCTGGATTTTCATTAATCGGGGCTCTTTAAGAAAAGACATAAAAGAAAAAAACATTTCTATTTACCAATGACGCGTGCCCTTTCTCTAGGAGTTAACGTTAACGTAACGGTAAAATCGATTACGTATCGAGGAAAGACGTAAGAACAAAAAATTGTGGCCCGTTTACGTCAATAGGTTTCTAAAAGAATCCAGTTTGTTATCTTTACGGTTTAAACTTACGCAAATAGTGATAAGGTACGGTTGTCAATTGCTGCTAATAACAGTTAACATTAAACTATCTTAGTTATTTGCATTCTTATCTAGCTACTAGACCAGACCAGTACCGTGCCTTCATTTGATATTGATTGTGTATTTCTTCCAATCATCGGGAACTACGGCAAAATGATAAATATTTATAATGTGTTTTAACCTTAATAATAAATTAATAAAAAATTTCGTGACTAGTATAATTTATATTTTCAAAACGTATAATTACAATTCCGTGGTTATTTCTTCTAGCGGACGCCCACAATATTTTCAAAATGTCGGTCAAATCATATTAAATGTTTGCACAACGACAATACTCTATTTAAACACGAACTGCAACGTTTTTTCGCCACAATTGTTCCCCTCCTGTAATAATGCTCTAATCATAGGTTTGACACCCCGATACCCCTTACTCGCAAACTGTAGACCATCAATACAACATGCTACACAACCATTGCTTCTTTTGTTACTATAACTTTATCAACCGTCTATACATTACATGCAATGTATTGAGCCATTAGCGATAGATTCTATTCGGTATGAGGAATGCCTCAGGGCGTAGACCAGAAAGGCCAGTGTTGAAAGCCGAGGCTGCTAATACGAGGATTGTGGGGTAGGCAGGGGTAATTACAGCAAATGTGGCGCGTTTGTGTTGACAACACGACTCGGTTATCTCAAGCGTGCTGTTGTTAGCCGGAGAAAATAAGCTTCATTAGGAATATAAACTATGGATTTTATATCGAATTTTTTAACGAATGTTCACTGTTAAATGAAGTTTGAAAATACTCTTCCGATATCATCGTAGTAAGTTATGTTATGCGCTATTGAGTTCTCGTGGTCAACACCACCCATATAATCCAGTCAACTTTCAAGAGCGTTGCACGCACCATCACCTGCAGAACATGATTGAGTTAACATAATTTGGCCAGTGTTCAGTTAAAGTCTGTCATTTTCATTTATATTTACTGGTACAATCTGTTTTGGTTCATGTACCTCAATGCTCTAGTAAATAACAGTCTAACAAGACTCGCCTCCTATGGGTGCTTGCTCTCTCCATCAGGATCCTTCATCGTAAACTACCTCCAGACAGCATTTCCTCTCTTCAATTATAATTCATACAAATTAATCTCCATCGCATTGCACCATCATCCTACCTGCGTATGTCATAACAATTGACAATTTTTTCTTCGGCCCACTGACAGGATGCGCGCGCGCACGAGACAAAGGCATTAGCATACCTCACGGGGCGCGGGGTGTGGCTGTATTAATCATGTCCCGCTCGTGCCCTGCGTCTGCGCGTGATTATGGATTTGTGTTAGGTATTGGTTTATCTGTGATGCGTTTGTACCTAAAGGATTTGGTCCTCTGTGAAGATTTGTATAGTTTTCATAAAATCTATACCTACAAATATCATCTCGAAACAAGAACTAAAGCGGTGAGCAAGTTGGAGGGCATCTCCTAAAATCTCATGTATTGTATTGTGATATCAACTCGTTCGAGATGATGTTCGGTAATGATCGACCCATGTTAATCAACATTGATTTTCATATGAATTTAGGAAGTTTCTGTTCTATTTCTTATTTCTGTGATATGTAGTCATGTGTGCAGACACCATCATCATAACGTTCGTTTTCCACCAACTAAATCATCAAAAAATCCGTCATGGCCACTGAATTACCAAAATAATGAGCCTGTCCTATGTTCACTATCCATTTAGTCTTTGATGGAACAATATGTACGCCGAGTCATTCGTAATATTGTAGACTTAAATCAAATGTGGTCTGTACCACACAATATTTCCAATAACCGTTTAAAAGTAGGCACTTAAAGACCTAATAAATTATTGTAACTATTTGTTTATTGGTCTTATTTTTCTCTACATATTTTATAGGGGCCATTGATTCTTAGATAGCTTTGAATGGACAGCAATTCCAAACTGATTCAATGTTATATAAAAGGCTAACACATGATGACGTCGGTTCATTATAGTAGGTACTTATAAGTTATGAATGAACGTCCATACATCGAATCTCTCATTCAAACATCAAATCAGTATCAAAGACATGAATGGTAAGGTTCGTGAATGGAGCACATGAAAGACTATTGATGTACGCATTATAAGCTACATTGCACTAACGCTTACTTATTTGGAACTTGAATGAGGAAAAAACACACGAATTTCAACCTAATCTACAAATCAATACGGAATTGTTTTTATTATTACATCTGCATCATATATATTGGCTAACGCATCATTTGCAAACTCTAGTACAGTTTGGTGTACCAATATGAATCTTAGCGTTAAAGGTATACAGATTGATTAGGGAGCAAAATATCCATGATCTGTAAATGTCAATTGTGTCAAGTCATCAAAATATGTACTGGGTGATGAAGATGATGTCTGATATGGACTTACAACGGTTACAATAGGCGTTCGGAATCGATTTGAGATCTCCTGATTAAAGAAAGTGTTATAGGATTGTATCGATTGAAATATTGGAATTATTACAAGCTCTTAAGCTGTTGAGGTGCAGGGATTGATTGAATCAGATCTAAGTCTAGTTTGGTGATAAATCGATTGTGATTCAGAAAGTTTCCACTTAGTAATTCACCAAAATTTATTTTTCGTTTCTTTATCCAGCGCTAAGACTATACTTTAAAAACGTCCTAATAAAAGAACGTCATCTTTATAATAACAGAGTACAATTGCCGCAAAAATTTCGATCCTTTATAAGATCGGGCTGTCATTAAAAATAATTCCTGTGAGCCCTTTCATACTCGTACCTTCACAGACCTCATTGTTTATCGATCTTGCGGGCGTTTATTAGTTAAATTTAAGGGCTATTATGTTATCGGCGCTTTCGTCGTCGACAGATCTTTGTTCCCGTAAGCACACAGGAACAATATGGCTGCGTCTTGTGCGGCCTGCACTTTTTGCCTTTGTCTCACGTTCGCGCCGTCCAGCCGGACACGATGCACGAATCCATGGATATATGTGAGTCATAGGTTAATGTTTTAATTTCTGTCCTGGCTTTGTGTGCACTTAAAGACGGTGAAATGCTTTCTTATTCATGGGTAGGTACTGGCTGTAGTTCTTTATATTTTAACATCTCTATCATTTATTTCTGTAATTTGTTCATTGTTATCAGTGGTATCAGAAGTGATTTGAGTGAAATTGAACTTATTTATTTATTTTCAAAATTTAGTATGATACAAAATAATTTTGCAGTAAATGCTTTTAAGTTTAAAGAGCTGTGCAACAAAAATCAATAAAACATCATCCAATATATTCTTCCATTCTTAGCTGAAAGTGTTGGCAACGTTTTGTGAGTTTGCAGGCGTGTCTGCGTTGTCGCGTCTCCGAACAAAGACGTTTAATTGTCGGTTATCTGCCGATAAATCCACGCAACCACTCATTACTTGAATATAGAAACGATGTTAATTGAAACTTTTGCTTTTTTACAGCTCGGCTCGGGACGTGCGAGTGTCTTACGTGTGCTCACAGGTATGGCGCATTGTTACATTTTGGGCGAAGAAGATTGTTATGCGATAACCGATCGTTATACATCGAAATTCAATTCTTGATTTATTTCTTACTCAAGAATGACTGTAGGTAATTGAGGAAGTGCGTAACAGTGGAGTGAGGAATGTCCTGTTGGAGTGTTTCCTGGTCATTTTGGCAATACGACAAGTAAAGGATATTTTTTGCGTCTCTTCTTCAATCTCTGGATGTATGCAACGTTCAAACATATACCTACAATTAATATCGCAGAACAAAAACATACACCCTCATAGAATCCAATTAAACCCACACTGCCTTATATCACTCAAGAGCACACTCCACAAAAACTACAGAAATAGCAGCATATATCATTCTCACCTCCTCGCCAATTGGACATTGATTTATATAGATGCTTTATTTGACTCGATTGTATCATCAGATTGTCATAAATCGGGCCCCAGCGGTTCCCCTCCGATACCGATATATTTCCCGAAGTTTTTCCTGATGTCATTATGTCTGTGTTGGTGATAACTGAATCTGTGGCAGTATTAAGGAAATATTCAGTTATTGCTGTGTGATATGTGTTGGTAGTGTTTGGGGGATTTAGGCCAGAAATGGAGTTTTGGATTTAACGCACTCTATAATGTTTTTCATCGCTGCAAAAAAGTTTCTTGTTTTATAGGTCTATACTTATTGCAGATATAAACTGATAAGGCCATATTTTGACGTTAACAAGAATCTTTCATAAGAAGTCAGTCGAGACACATAATTATTGGTTATGTCTTATTGTTTAATTCTACGTCCTGTAAACATCGTATCAGACACGGTACTAATGTTTGCGTTTGTCACTACATTAATCATGTCCATCTAACATTTGCAACCTGTCACTCTGCGAAATTCTTCAAACAATATATTGTAAAAACATCATTTAACAAACGCAAACAACGATTTCTCTAAGTTAGTTCCACGGCCGTGTTCCGCAATTCATCCCCATCTCGTCACAACGTTCTCTGACCGCGGCCACATTTTTTCTTGTCCAAATAAATTAATACAGGCGTCTTGGGACCTCTCTACCCGGCGACTTGTCAAATTAATTTCTTCTCGCAAGACAATTTGTCTGCCGCTTGAGGGCAGCGGAAAAAACTTCGGTATCGATTGCTTGGCGATTAGTCAAGGGGCAGACCCTAGTCGAATTGGTTCTGGAGCAACTCGGAACACAATCGTTTTAACAAGATTTATATGGCGTTTTGGATCATTGTTCATTGAAATTGTTTGTCATTTTTTACTTTCCAAATGGAAGCAGCTTTCCCTACAGAAACGAAATTACAACCATAGGCTAGATCATCTACGTTAAACGATTTTTGACGCAAGTACGCACGCAGATATTTTTTCTCAATATCACCAATTCCACTGAATTTCACCCTCCCAAATCTTCTATCCCAAATTTTCTCAGTTCCGTAAAATTAGCATAAGAACTCAGACATCTATTTGGGAAGGCTGTCAACCTGAGACCTGTCCTAGGAAGATCAGGAACTGAAACGTTCAAAGAGAGGTCGCAAAAACTTTTTATAGCTAATAAAATAAATAGGCGGTCGTCACGCACGGCCGCATCCAAGCCTCCATTGCCGCCCAAAATTAAAGTGCGCTTTTTTGAAAGCACAATCTCCTCGGTCACAGTCGATAAAACCGCTTCGTGCCGATTGCGGTCTTCCCGAGTTACGTGGAACTGACGCTTAGGGTTAGGACAAATGCTGCTGCTGTTTAGAATGGCGGTTTTACTGTTAACCGCTGAATTTTAACCGGGGTTTATATATACTTATTTATACTTTTTAAACGATGAGAAGAATCAAAGTTATTCAAGTAACATGAAAAACACCTAAATAAAAAAAACCGTCCCATGTATAACCTGCTCCTTTTTTGAAGTCGGTTAAAAAGTGTTCGGATCGTTGTCCCCACCCTCAAGCAAAATCCCATACCACAAATTCTGTCGGTCACCCAAACGGTCGAACCGCAGCGTTTTCTCTCCCGATCCGACCGCATCCTTACTCCAGTTGGTATTGGGGATCGGTAGCGGCTCCGAGGACTGCGGCGCTTCACAATTAGCCCCGCTAATGGCTAAAGAGTTATCTTCCAGGACCCAAGCACACAACACGAATAAGAATTTACTTACTGCAATTCTAACGTGTACTAGAAATTGCTTGCGGAGATAAGAAAATAATTTGCAAAAGGAAAAAAGTTTAAATGTTTTAGCTGAAGCTTTATTACATGTTGCAAAGAAAGGAATATTTCATAATTTTCCTACCGTGTAGTCATACCTAATTGCATAACCAAATGGCGTAATTTTACCTAGAAAATGTTGAAGGAGAACAACAACGAATCAATTCTGTACCTTATGTTTTTGTCAGAGAATCCTTAAACAAAAACTAACCACTGCGGAAAATCTAAACTCCCACAAACCCACAACACAGAACTCTAGCAGTTATTGAGAATAGTAAAAGAACGAGCGCTGTATAAATCAAAAAGCGTGTCTGACGTGAAATGTGACGCGACGCGACGTCAATATGAGCGGACGTCAGTTGGCGCTGACAGCCGATATGAACGAACCGCGATATTGTGGCGTGTAGGCTGAAATGAGACTTAACAAACACTAGCTTGTGTTCTGTAGGAGAGTGTTATTTGCGTGGAGTTGTGGTGTTGGTTTCGATTCGGTGCAATGATTTCTATTTGTTCTGGATTCTATAACGCATTTCATCAAATGAACTATTCCAATAAATGGGTAAAGATTAAAGATACAGTACAAGATCAATTTAAGAATTGAGATAAAAGTAAAAGCAATCTAAAACTCAAACAAAAATGTAAACCAATTAAACCAAAATTGCATCAGTCAAATAAATAAAACAGACCAAAATTGTTTCAACCAGCGTTAGCAGTAGAAGTTGTACACACATGAAAAACCGCGAAACTCTCGTTACACACGTAACCGACCCCTAAGCAGCGCTGTGCTACACTGAGGGGGAAACTTCGCGACCCAAACACGACGATTTGGACCACGGCGTGTCAATTAACTGTGCTTGCTTAAATGATGGTGCTGCTGAAGTTGTTGAACTGTTGATAATTATTAATTTTTATGCTTGTGAAAGGTTTTGGTGCAGAAAACCAGAATATGGCCTTTTGTTTTTAAATGTTGTAAAGTAGGTAACTGTTTTTAATTCGATTATAGATGTTCATTTTTGTTGTTGCTATTGTTTTATCTCATATTTCTGTATTAAAAAACTATTGAGTCGAAAACCTAAATCAAACCTTAACTAGCTTTTGCCCGCGGCTTCACCCGCGTGGATGTTGGAAATTGTCCCCCGGGACTGTGCTACCGGGATAAATAGTATCCTATCATCCAAATCTATTCAGCCGTAAAAGCGTGAAAAGGTAACATACAGACAGATAACAAAATCTTTTTAGTTTTTATTTTATTTAACAGATTTTTATGATTCCAAGAACCAAACTTAAAAAAAAAAAATGAGCCATCGCTGGACGCCTGGCAGATGTGAAACATCGAAGCTATTTTGTATAGAAAATATAGCGTGGCGCGTCGCCACGGCATGCGTCGCGACGCTAACAATCGGTTTTACCCGCGGCTATAGATGTCCCACATAATTTTTTTTTTATATTTTCATAACTAATTTGAAATACTCAATAGCGTTGCTATTGACCACGTATTACTTACATATTATTAGCTAAGTCATTTTATAACTTTTAAGCGGGGGACCGATTTAAATTAAATAAATAGGTACTAAAAGAAAAAATACCTCAGGATAGGTGTTCTGACTATATTTTGAATTCCTTAAATCTCTTAAACAGAGGTACAATTTTTTTTAAATAATCATGTGATTGTTGAAATCATATCCTATCACCCCTTGGGTAATGATTTTAGAAAAACGCTAAAACAAATTGTTTTTTATTTCTAACCAAAAGCTTTAATTCATATATCCCTAACTTAAAAAAATGATAAGTTCCCTACACAAACTTTCATCCTTTATATCACCCCCTTTTAGGATTATTTTTGAGACTAAAAGTAGACTATGTCCTTTCCCAGGCTGCCGTCTATCGACTTGCCAAATTTTAATGAAATCCGTTCAGTGGTTTAAGCATGAAAAGGTAACATACAGACGGACAAATAGACAAAGTTACTTTAGAGTTTATAATATTAGTAAGGATTAATATTTTAGCATCAATCTTAATAGCCTCATTATTTTTCCACACAATGTCCTCAATGAATGTAAACAATCTTAGCTGCTATTCCTATCAAATACATTGCATTCCAAAAAGAATTGCATTTCTTCACGCCATTTCTACTTTAGTTCCATAAGTCCGGCTCCCATATTATCCATTCCGTCGCGTACCACGTAGTTCCTCCATCCATCACTCGGATCATCACGGTGTACGCGTTGTTCTCGCTGCACTCGGACCCATCCTCCCCATTGTCCCCTCCTTTACTTATAATTTCATTTCAACAAGCTGTCGCCGCATAGAGGTGCCTCTTGTGTGCTCTTTCATTTTAATCAAATTTTGATTTTGGTTTAGAATTAGATGTTTGGAAGTTTAGCTGTATTTTGGTTTGTGATTTGCTAATTCTGTGGGGAATGAAACTATTTATTTTTGTTTCTTCTCCCATGTATGCAAATATTTGAAGTACTAATTGTGGTTTCAGAAAGTGTTTGAAAAGAATAAATTTTAATTCATCTTCATTCATCCTAAGAAACTTAGCAAAACTGCAAAGTTAAGTTTATTAGTGGATATTAATAAAGTTTCTATGATTTCACTTCTTATCACTTTACTTATCTCACATATCTAAGTTTCTAGACTGAGAAGTTCTAAGTATTTAGCAATAACCAGACTTATTTGCATCATAATTATTTCAATCATTAATATTTATTTGTAAATCACGACTACAAAGTCTTCCGTAACTATTGCAGCAAGATAACGTACGTACTCAATATAGTATTAAGACTGCCCTTCTAAATCTTTTGTTTAAAATAATAGGTAGGTACTCCAAAGCTAAAAATCAAATCCTTGAAGGATGCGCTCCACCCGGCGATCGTGTCCTCAATCAGCCAGGGGTGCCACAACGAGTAAATTAATTAGCCACGGGCCCGAATCAAGGAAACAATAACCGCAAACAGAGGGCTGCGGCCGCAACATTTGTGTCAATACCTTCAACCCTTATATTGTCAACGGGATGAAATTAGACAGCCCTGTACTAGGGATATTGCGTTAGATATTGTAACGGTTATGTAACTTTGAAGAGGAGAGCGGTAAATTGATGAATTGTATGAGTTGACTGGGTTTTAATCCAATGACATTGTATTGTTATCGTCAACTAAAAGAAAAGTTCAGGTAGTACCTATGTAGTTGTACACTATTATTATTATTATATGCTGTGGGAGACGTTCATATAGAAGAAAAAAAGACTAGTCTCTGCGTTTTTTACTGAAATAATAATTTTACTAGTTCTATATTTTTAGCACCCGATGTTGTGAGACCTTCAACCTTTGTCTTAAAAAACTCATCTGCCCAATTTTTTTTTAATGATTCTACAACAATCTAATACCCAATCTTGTTTCCAAATGTCCTTAATAAAGGTCCTCGAAAGGACCCTTCGCGTCTACGCGTATTGTAAATTTTTCAAACATGTTCACATTATGGCCAGGATTACGGTTAATTCGGCGTGTCGACTTTAACGCGGTCTTATATTGGACCCATATGGCGTACTTGCTCCCCTGCACGCACCATAGCCCGATATTATTGGCGGATTAATTATTAATCCCTTACTGTATCGAAAATAAATCAACGGTGATTGGTCACATCGGGTAGATTTTTGAAAATAATAGTGCTTGCTACTGAACTGCAAAAAACTTTTTTAGCGAGAAGCTTAAAGGTGGATTTGAAATAAAATATCAAAGGATAATAAAACGGTAAAAGTTTCTGCAGTAAACATAAAATTTCTGTGTCTAAGGATTTGATAGCATTAGCATCCATCAACATTTCTGTAAAGGACCCACGCAGGCTGCTTCGCTAAATCTTTCAAAATCACGAAACTATCACAATATATTAAATATACGATAGGTATCGTTTTTGTTATTTGATTCTCAGATGTTCAGTAGTAAATAATTTTATTATTTTCTTTGACTCCAAGTTATTATCAATGGAACTAACTGCATTGATCCCCAGTAGGTACAACAGACCTTCCCTAATACTCAACGTTTCAGTGAGAGTGACACGACACACAAATCCAAGAGCGCAAACTTTGCTCTCCTGCCACTTTACACCATTCACTTTATCAACCTTTAAGTCCTTGCTATAAGGTCTAAAGTTGGTGTTTATAAGTTTAGGATTAGGTTGTTGAAACTCAGCCGTTTTTGAATACGTCACTTGACTGATGTTTCGCTGACGAAGTTTTAGTAAACTAAAAGGGTAGGTATGTGCTTTTAAACACTAGAAGCTGAAAGATTTACCTTTCGAACTTAGTTTTGATCGAACTTTTCTTAACAGAAAAATCTTTTTTGTGCAAATACTGCATAAAATGTTCGTGTAGAGTCATTAACACACTGTAGATAGTTGAGAACTGCCGATGACAGCTTTAACTCTTTACATCGCCCATACCTACTATGTCATTATCCCTCTTATTCTGGTTTTCTTAATAGCGCAGCAATCAGATGGCATTCTGAAACGTAACAATTATTGGTTTCTAATGTAAATAATGAGAACCAGTTGCTTCATATCTGCGCAATAAATATTCATAATAAACAGACTGGAGCTGCGCCACAATAAATAACGAATTATAACTTATTCAACGACATACCTGCACGTGTTTCTATCACTACAATTACATTTATAAATAACGTCTTATAAGGTAATGCGATAAAAGCAGAAACGTTATTTTATCATACAGATAAAGATACAGGTCTGCAGTTTGATGTAATAGTACGACTCGTTCTATTAACAAATGTGGAACTAACTAGTAGATGGGAAAACCACACGATATTTAATATCTTGGTTAATTTATTTTATTATTTAATTACCTACATACAGTAAAACAGATACAGATACGACACATAAGTTTTGAGTACAAAGGTACTGCTTGAAATTTCTTCCAGTAAATCTGCGAGAAATGAAAAAGAAATGTTGAGAATAATGTGTAAAGCACACTTAGTTAGAAAAAGAAGAAGGGGGTGAGAGGCGGGCTTTGGTTAGAAGTTTATCTTTACCATGTTTCGACTTTTATTCCGTTGCCTCACACTAAGATTAAAAAAAGGCAACACAGGAAAAATATATTCAAAATTAACTAAACATTAGTCCAAACACTCATCTTTTAATATTCAAATGCGCTGTAAATATTGACCCATCTCACACAAAACCACTGACTTCGCAAAAGTTACAATGCACCAATTTGTTTACACTACAAACTAGTTATCCGTCTCTATTGTTGATTTAAAAAATAATATTTTACCCCCCGATGTAAAGGGTGAAATTAAACTGGCGCATGCTTTTTTAGGGCCACAGTGTAAACTAGTCTAGCACTCGTTTTTGTGCATTTATGCAGTTTGCTAAGGATTTGTTGGGCTATATTGTTAGGCTGTGGTGTCTTATGGGGTTGCCCAGAGACAAGCGTGACAAAATTGTGCATGGGGTATGTGGTGATGCAACCCTTCAGCTTCGCACCGCGGTCTGCGGCCGCTGTGGGATGTTGTGTAGTAGGGTTAACAGGTGTTGATACTTTTGTGTATAAAGTAGGTTTTTACGGTATATGGTAGTACCTAAGTACCGACTAAGTATAATGAATAACTTTTTGAGTTATAAAGTTAACTTTTTCTTTGAACTTTTGAGACGTTATAAAAAATCTTCTTGTCTTTCCAATCACTACATCCAGTTTCTACCTTCTTTTAGGCCGTGTTCACATCAAACGTAACGCGCGCTTACAGTCAGCCGTCACAATTAGCAGTCAGTCGGCCATTTTGAACTTGACGCTCATAGCTGCGTATAGGTACGTTTGGTTTGACCGTGGCCGTACCGTGAATATTATTCTACCGTCTATTATTTTAAGTACCTTACTACCAATAACACTAGTTTTATTTATTGAGTTTGAATGATTTTGTGTAAAAGAATTTAAGAAAACTTAAAAATATTTATTCAGGTATCAACGTACTTGGTCGCAGTACACGCAACCCCACGTGGAAGCGTGAAATTCGTACAATAAATGCCTTTGTATTGCCGTCGCGGCACCCTGTTGACTTTTGGAAACGCCGATATCGCTGTTACAATCAATATACGTGTGTACAAGACTAAACTATACCTACTCCTAGAACAACGGATACAATTCTAGGAAGATAAGATAATAATTTATTTGTCCAAAATATAAGTATACACACAATAACATGGCATGCAAGATAGAGAAAAAGGAGAAAAAAAGAAAAAAAGAGAAGAGAGAAAGGAATTCTAGGAAAGGAGAAGGAATTCTAACTAATCTACAGAAGAAGGAGATAAGCTTACACAAAGTCTTGTTATCTTGTTATCTTTGTCTTGTTATCGTCAATGACGAATATTGCAGTTTCAAAATGTTTGACTCTTGTTATCAAATCAATTGATGAAAATAGCTTCGAAAATAAAGATCTAACATGCCAACACTATACAGCAATCATTAATGACATGACTTACAAGTTAAGTATGTACAGCCAGGGAGATTAATTGTTTATCAAATTGACACTACGTCATTTGTCTTGTTACAGCCGTTTCATACAACTGTCGCTACAATGGCGGTTGTGATTCGAATATACAGGGTGACTTGTAATTTGACGTATTCCTTCTAGGATCTGATAGTGTGACCTATTTGCAACAATTAAGCACCCCATAAAGCCTAGGCAGAAATTCATGGAATACGAGAAAATACAACATTCATGTATTTTTGAAAATTTCCCAGAATTCGTCACTAAATATAACTTTTCTCTAAACTCTCAAATTTAATGGCCTTCATTGCTATTCTATTGAGTACCTAATACTTAACATACCTTTCGATGTAAACAGATTTTCTAAAACATCAAACAGATAAAAGTTATAGGAAAATGTTTATTTGGTTTAAATAGGCTTTTATTTTTATTATTTTATTTATCTTTTATTGTATAGATTCCTCTATATTTTGTGAATGTGAGAAAATTGTAGGCCTAACTTGTAGACCGTAGATTTATAGACCTTTTTCTATATTTTTGAGTACCTGTTACTTGTTGACAGGCCTCTACTGTCCTCCCATACCTATTATCACTGTAATTTAAAAACATGGTAAAAGCCCCTTATTTTTAAAAGAGTAACTGTTGAGTTTCTTGCCGGCTTTTCTCCATAGGAAACGACCAATTGGGACCGTGCACCTGGCTTCTGACGTTTCATAAGTGCTAATGCCCATGTATGTTTATGTGAAATAAAATATTTTGATTTTGATTTTGAACCAGTTTCAAAAATCATCTACGTATGTACATGAACTTTGACACCAGTTATTTCAAAATTTTACTAAGACGTTAATCAATCATAAAAATTACTAGGATGACATCTTAATTTAATTGGCTATCTAACGAGGCACAAACATATTTAGAGATGCCCATGAAACAGTCGATAATGCTGGAAAAGGAAAAATTTGCAAATTGTTAAAATATTTAAAAATGGCGTGTCTTTCAAATTAATGAACTATTTTACGTCATTCCACTACCTTTCTACCACCCAACAATTTTTCCTGCGTTAGGTTGCCAGGTTGATGCGTCCAGATTACTCGTTGAGACGCCGTTTTTGAGTGGTTAGTGTTAGTCGCACTCAACGTGCTGATCATTGCTCACTTGTTAAATTCGCGTGCCTTTAAACTACTGTGCACATAATTCTTTAATCAACAAATTTTGAAGCTTTGATAAAAGAAATAACGTTTTATTAAAACGTGCACTGGCAGTACCAGACGAGTTAAGATGCTCTAATTAACCAACAGTAACCACGTTCATAATTTCTTAAAGGGCTTGTGCAGCACATCATTTTATATCATGCAAGTAGCTCGGGAGAGGGCAAAGTCCAGCTGTGAATTGCGAGAGATGGAGTTAATTAAGTGGTGGGTTGAATCATTACTACAGGATGTCATAAAAAGTTGTCATAGGTAAAAAGTTAGCAGCAGCAAACTCTTTACTTCTATTAACAACATACACCAATCCGTTGACAAAGATTACGGCATTGATATTTCTCTTAAACAACAAAAATATTATGTGAAGAGTCTATATTGCAGACTAATGACATGATAAATAAAAGATTTTTTATCAAAAGCTTAAAAAACCGAAGTTTTTTCAAAAATTAAGTGTTTGTACGTGCGCGGTACATTAAAAACACGCGAACTAAATGAGTACAAGTGATCAGTGATAATGCTCATAAACTGCGAGTAATACTAACCACTCGAAAGTGGCGCTTTAACTTGCAACCTGGTCGCGACGGCCTAGCTTCATAACGTAGGAAGGATTGCTGGGTGGTGAGAAGGTAAAGGGATACCATAAACCAGTTAATTCGATTATATCACAATTTTTAAATATTTCAACAATTTGCGAACTCGACTTTTGCCAGCATTATCGATACCTACATCATTATTGTAATATATTAGTTTTCTAAGAAATGTTATATAGTTAACAAAAATGCTTCCTCTCTCCTAACGCACTTATTTTGCTGTACGCGACATGCAACAGGGTCCATATGATCTAATTATAAGTTTACCACCTAAGAATACCTACATGTGGAATGCAATAAAAGTATTGAGTATTGATTGTTTCACGGGAAACCCTAAATATTTTTTTAATGTTCGTATCTCGCTAGATAAAATGAAGACGTCTTACCTTGGTAAAATTTTGAGATAACGTATCAAAATTCATGTACGTAGATCATTTTTGAAAATGGTTACTAAACTTTCTCATTTAACTTTTGAATGTTTGATGTTTTAGAAAATTTGGTTGCATCTAAAGGTGAGTTAAAGTATTAAGCACCCAATGGAGTAGCAATGAATGCCATTCGATTTGAGAGTTCAGTGAAAATTGACATTTAGTGACGAATTCTGGGAAATTTTCAGACATACATAAAATGTAGTTTTCTCGAATCCTATGAATTTTCGCCTAGGCTTTATGGGGTGATTAACTGTTGCAAATGGGTCACACTATCTCGTCATGAAAGGAATACGTCAAATTACAAGTAACCCTGTATAGGTAGAAAGGTAGGGTGGTCTAAGACTACGCACTTGACTATTAAAGAATGTAGAACCAAAACGAACAGCATTACGAAAATCAACTTTATTTATTTACATCTCTTAGTAATTAAGTAACATTACTTTAAAAACTATTTGACGTGAGATCAAAAGTTTTAGATCAATTAAAGCAAAATAAAAAAATTGGAATTGCGCACTCTTACACTCCTGCAACCTAATTACGTAACACACTATCTATCACAATCTGAATCATTTTGAAGCCTAGTGCTAATCCATTGCTTCATATGTTCGAAAAATTTGTCTGCTCAACAACGTAAATAACGCAATGAATGTTATTGAACTGTCAAAATGAAACCCATTCCTACTGTTAGTGTGTTACATAATTACCCCGCTGCTCATGTAAGATTGCGCAGTGAGTTCCATAATAATACGCGGGCATTGTAAGAGTGCGCAGTTTATTATTAATTCTATTCTTGACACAGGTCACATCTAAAATCTGCAGCACCTACATGTGCTGTGCATTCTTTACGCCAACACTCATTGCAAACTCCACATTCAATCCAGTCTTCAAAGATTGGTTCTTTATAAATTTCACCACAGCCTGGGACTATCCAAGTTTTCTTAAAACCAAGTTTTGGTTTTGGTTTATTAATGTTCTTTTTTAATTCGTTTGGTTTTGTTGCCGTCTCTGGTTTAGGCTTTTCAATATTTTTGCGACTAGTACTTTTAGTTGCCTCATGCTTATTTTTTTATTGCGGGCTTTTCTTTTTCATCAATTTGACATTTTTGTAAGGTGAACTACTAATCACCCTGGACCGTTTATGTTTTCTTGTGAATTTACGTTTAACTTGAGATTTTGATAGCGGAGAAACGTCAGATATTTTAACTGGTACTTGCTGAGAACATGTAGGAACAGTAGTTTTGATGAGATTTCTGGTTACTCACTACCTTGATCCATTACTGGTTTTGGGATAGCTTTAACGTCAATTGTATTTGTTTTACTGATTCTTGCGGTAACAGTTTATGCGGATATTTCTTTTCAGCTGATGAGTCAGGCACACTTTCATCCTGATTCACAATGACGACATCATTCATTGCAACATTTGCTGTTTCTTGCGGCAAAGCTTGTATTTGACGTATCTCTGCAGCTGCACTAAAATCGCTCGTTCGGTTACAGAACTAGCCAAAAACTCAGCTCTAGTGAAAACGTCAGGGTTATTTTTGGCCATATTAACGTATTTTTGAAACTGTTTGTTGCACATGCAGGAGTTGTTGGTTTAAGAAACGCTGCTGTAAAACATTTACACATCTGAAAAACCGTGGTAGTTAATCTAGGTTTGTTTCGAAGTCATTTTTCCCACTCGTTGGAGTAGTATCTCTTTAAAGCAAGTGAAATCCTCTGTCCAGCGGTTGCAGCTTGTGGCTACTGTGAGGCGGTAAGTTAACGAAATAATATTGTTATCACGGAAAATTTCTATGGCTACAATGGTTGTGTAATGATTTTGTTAAATAGATTCAATAGTACCCTAAATAATAAGTTTAATGTTCTGGGCCTTAATATGGATGATGCAAATAAATTGTATGAGGATTTATTTTCAGTAGTACACACAGAATTTAACAAACATTTTGAAAAGAAAACAAGAAATATTTGCCCTAATTTTGTATTTAGTGACTTGGCAACTAGAGGGTAATAGGATAAGTAGGAAAAAACTGTTCGACCAGTATGGCCTTAAGCCTTACATTAATACTGAAACTTTCATTTAGTATGTTACTACATATTAATTTTTCAGAAATACCTGCAAGATAGCGAAAGCCCTGTTGTACATTAGCAACAAGATCAAATCAGCAGAAATTAAAATAAAAACAATTTTAAAAGCTTTTTTTTTAAGTTTTTTTTTTATCTTTATTTATAGGGTTTTTTCTATAAAGAATATGTCACCCCGATTATTGAATACAATAATTATAAAAATAATATTAAAAAGAAAACTAGCCTACCCGCAACCTTGTACCTATAATAATAATATGATAAAGTGTTCTGGCCTCATCTGACAATGGTGAGGCCAGAACGCTATTATAGAAACCTACATTAAATCAGTGTCAAAAGCTTGACGTCTTTGGACCCCAATACGACTACATTCCGTCAGGATGTGGTGCACATCTTTTAAGATTCCACAGACAGCACAATTGGGTGAATCAACTTTGCTTTGAAGAATTTGTAAATGTCTTTACTAATATACTATCTAAAATGACGAAAGTTTTAAATTCATTACCCAATGTCTCAATTAATTTATTAAGAGCGAACGTTCCAGGCTGCCCGGTTGAATTTAAATTTAAACATATAAACCCTATGATAGTATAAAAGCTTTTCGGAAAATAGCAATCAAATTGATCGAAGATCTATGGGGAATGTCTATCAAAGTTTGTATAAATATCCATAATCGAGACTATAGCACCATACTTAGCTTTAATATTTAATTTGTGTGTAGATCAAGGTGTATCCCCGGATTTAATGAAATACAATAAGGTTATACCACTTTTTAAATCTTGGGACGGCAAATACACTAACAATTACAGACCAGTATCCGTGTTGTCGGTATTTAGCAAGGTGTTCGAAAAGGTAATGCTCAATCATATCCTTAATCATTTTAACACCAACAAAAGCTTACACGATCAGCAATATGGTTAAACCAAAGGACGTTGTACGACTGACGCCGGTGTTACTTTATTAGAAACATATTTACAGCGTGGGGGGAGGCCCAAGATGCCACAGGCCATGGCACATGGCCACAGGAATGTTTTGTGACTTCTCCAAGGCATTTGAGTGCGTTAATCACGAAACCTTACTCTTAAAACTTGAGCATTACGGACTAGGTAAATTTGCGCTCATTTTAGTAAAATCTTATTCAAGTGATAGACAGCAAAAAGTTCAAAATAAATGGTATTAATGCACTTGGTTTAAAAGTAAAAATGGTTCCGCAAGGCTCGATATTAGGTTCTTGACTCTTATTAATATATATTAATGATCTACCCCATGAATTAAAAAAACAACCACAAATGGTGTTATTTGCTGACGGTAATTCCTTAGTGTTTAAGACAAGTAGACGTGCATCAAATCTTGACGACGTAAATAACGTCCTTCTGCAGGTAAAACACTGGTTCACTGCTAATAATTAAGTATTAAATAGGAAAAAAAACTAAAGCATGAGATTTGCTTTACCGAATGTTAAAAGTAGTAATTCTGACATAGTATTGAATAAAGAGAAACTGGAATTCGTCGATAAAACTTGGATCATGCAATTGCTTTGATCTGCAATGGGGTCCTCATTTAACATCTTTTGCAGGGTGGTTAAGTTCAGCAGTATATGCTGTAAGAAAAATCCGTCAATTTACTAATGTAGATAACGTGAGGCTAGTCTATTTCAGTTACTTGCATAGTATCATGTCTTACGGTATTGTATTATAAGGACAGGCTGCAGGTATCGAGTCTATTTTTATTATGCAGAAAAGAGCCATCAGAGCAATATAATTATGGCCTCCGCAGGCGCGATTGTCTAAGAGAACTGTTTAAATATGTTAACATTATGACGATACCTTGTCAATATATCTATGAAAACATCATATACGTAAGGAAAACTTTGAATCTTTTCGGTAAAAGGGGTTAAAGACATAACTATAGGACTAGAAATAGGGACCAATTAGTTCAACCAGGTTTCAGACTGGCTAAAGTAGACTCATACTTCATAGGTAACTGTTTAAAATGTTACAATAAAATACATCTCCACATACTCCAACAGAATGAAATGAAATTTAAATCTGGTATAACACGCACACTATCCAGACAAGCATATTATAAGTTGGGGGATTACGTCGCTGACATAAATGCTTGGCTCAACGCTGGTCCTGCTACACAAGGGATGCCCCTAATGACTATGACATGACTAATAAAAAAAATTACTAATCAATCGAAAATATTGTTGGAGCTGCTGAAGATTGTAAAACTATCTTTGCATTGTATAATTTCAATCTCATAATATTTTATAATTGCATAGCATATGTGTGAGCACTATGTACCTACTACAAAGCTGCCATTTACTTACTGGGTACGTCTTTCATTCTACATCTTTCTGGCGGCTGAGAGTATGTCATGCTCACTCAAATGTCTCGTTGGTGGTGGCGTGTGTGTTTGATCAGTAAGTTCACTTCAACATAGTTGAGCTGAATGGTGCTGATCCATACGTCATGTTCGTGAACGGGCGCCGTCACTACTGCCGGCGCCCGTTCATGGACATGACGTATCCCAGTCCCTACGGACTGGTCATTTTTTAGCTGCCACGAATTATTTTAATTTCTGTTTTTTCTTTGTTTGTATGTTTTTTATTACGGACGCTTTTAACGGGCACGTCTTTCTACATCGTTCTCACATGTATCATTTCAACTTGAATGATGTAACCAATTTTTTGCAACAATATTTCGATTTAAAAGAGTGACCGTGTAGTTTCTTGCTCGTTCAAAGTCAAAGTCAAATAATTTATTTCAAATAGGCACATAAAAGGCACTCTTGAACGTCAAAATTTACAAAAAAAATAGAATTGATTCTAGTTGCCCCTTCCAAAAGATAGTTTCGTATGGAGAAGAATGGGCAAGAAACTCCACCGTTACTCTTTTAAAATGTTTTACAATATTATGTAAGTTCACATTAATTATGTAATCATATGTGAAGACGATGCACCTAGAATAAAATTACTATACCACAATAGGTAAAAAGAATTAAATATAATGCAAAGGCAGGTAAATTAATTATGTGATAGATACATGGTGCTCACATATTTACAAATATTGAAAAGTAGATGATGTTTCCAAAATTTTGCCAAGTAATAATTTAGTGTGTGAGTTAAAGTAGTTACATAATGTAACAATCAATGTCATAAAAATTATAAATTATACAATTAAATTAGCAACCAGTTTGATTTTGCCTACACTCTAGATTGTCCTATGGAGCAGGACCAGCATGTTTCCAAGCATTCTTATCTAGGATATAATCCTCTGATTTGTAATATGCTTGTTTACAAAGTGTACTTTTTATATGAGTTTTAAATTTTCTTTCATTTAGTTGCAATATATCACAAGGTATTTTGTTGTAACATTTAATAACACAGTACCCCATAAAAGATGTATGTACTTTAGATAATCTAAAAAATGGTTGATTTATCTTATCTTTATTTCTAGTATTAAAATTATGTCTATCACTTATTTTATTAAAAAGGTGTAGATTTTTTCTTACATACATAATATTTTCATAAATGAATTGACAAGGTACCGTCATAATATTAATCTTTTTAAATAGTTCCCTAAGATTCCGTTATTTTCCATAGGTACCTACTACACTTTGTAATGGGCAACTAGCTTCATCTTTCTGCCTGACCGACCCCTTGACAATTCAAAAGTGCACGTACTTGGTTTGTTTGAAATAAATGCTTTGAGTTTGAGTAAGTCTGCGCGCGCAGTTTTATACGTTCGTATCCTCCGCAGACTTACACGTTCGTTCATTTCAAATTTTTCATACTGGTGTCGCTTCTATGCAGAATGGGCTGAACTAATGGCGCCGGCACTGTCTTCCGACTGTGTTTATTTGCTAAATATCACAAGATACCTTTCGATTTACTTCAATCTAGTGATTTTAAACACATTTAAATTGAAGAAAAATAAGATCAAACAGTGATAAAAACTTCAAACTCACCTGGCGCATGGTATTTTCTCGGTAAATCAAATATATTCCGGGAGCGGTTACAGGCGCCGTGCCTGTTCAAAACGACACTGACGGTAGCTACGAACTTCAGTCCGCTTCCGAGCTATGACGTCTGCGCAGTCTTCAGGCCGCGTAGTCTTAGACCACACTACCTACGACAGAGAATTTAAGTTTTGTTGTTAATTTGATAAACAGTTAATTTCCCCGACTTTATTTATTTATTTAACTATTTATGTACACACATAAACAGACAAGAAGAAAGGAACAGAAAAATACGTACAAAGGTGATGCTTATTTCTAAAGAAATCTCTTCCAGCATAAACACTAACAGGAAGACTGACTATTTTAATTTCAAGACCCCACAGCAAACATCACAATATTTATATATACGCAATTACAACTAGCTAGTTACACATGAATGCAAAACGCATTAAGAACAAACTTACGGCGCGTGATTGTCATTTATTTAGCGCATAAATCTACCTTCAGCAACTAAGTTACATAGTTTGCTTAATGAGGAGTCTGCAAACTAGTTCCCAGTACATAGCGCTTATTGCGCTTATTGCACTTATTTGTCGATATGTAAATAAGCTGTATTACTTATTGCCCCTTGATTGATTTAGCTGCTGAATATTATTGCGTAGTAGCCCGTCTAATAACTATGAATTATATTGTTATTGTGTTAAGTATGAATAATTAGTTGCAGTTTATATTAAATTGTTGATCGCTGCTCATATTTTCGTTTAGCTGTATTCTATTCAATGTTTGTGTTTTAGTTGTTTGAAGTATTTAAATTCTTGATCAGCGGCCGTCAGGATCAAGTGTGTTAGTAGTAGTCAAGGTTGTGTTTTTTTAATTCTTAGTTTAGTTGTCATCATCTTTTGCTAACTTGATTGGGATTGGCTTCCGGGCTATCTAAGGTTTTAGGCCTTATACAAAAAATATTTTCCCAGTTATCAACACCTGTTTGCATAGCTTATCTATAGGCACTTATATCTACCTCAAAAAGAGACGTGGGCATAGCGCAGGCAGAGCGAGGGCGTACTATGTTCCGTGGCAGACGAGCGCTTTCTAGACACAGCAGCTTATTGCCTTCTTTACATTGGACAAAATGAAATAATGTTGCAATTGTCGAGCAGACGATAGGACTCCGAGCGGGCCGATGATGCCCCCTAGCGTACTGCGGGTGGGTTTTGTGTCCACGTCGTTGATGTTTAACGAAAGTTAAAACAGTGTCAGTTAAGTAACCAAACAATATTGAAAATCGTAAAAATATACTCGCCTCTGTAAATCCAACGCTGGCTCGCGTTCACAACTTCATCGTTTGGTTTAGATATACAACAATGAGTTTAATTCAATCGACATTCTTTGTCTTAGTAAAAATGCATTTAAGAAGCAAACTCAAACAACCCTAAAGGATCAGCAAAGCATTATATAATGACGTAATTTTTACTAATATATGCACTCAAATTTTCTTATTTCTTTTATAAATTTAAAAATCCAGATATGAGTTGTAGTATAATGTCGGTTGTATAGATATTGTATCTGTGGTACTGGCTAGTTTTTAAATACTTAAATGGTAATCTGTGGAGAACGTAGTGGGTAGCATAAACGTTTTAAAATTTAATATTTAAGTAATTATGACTGTTTTTTATTGTACTACTGTTTGTTTTTCCTTAAATAAATAAATAAATAACCGCCGTCGCTATTACAATAAGTAAGTACGCCTCGTTCCAACCGCTGGTCTACCTATACAGATAACTACAAACTCGCACGGTTCGCGCCGCCAATCATCTGTCTTATAATTAATTATAATAATTCCGCTTCAGAATGCGACACAGTTCCAAACACCGAGTATCGATAATTACGCTTCCTTAACTTACCCACTTGATGTGACAACTCGATTGATTTTATCAAACGGGCCTTTATATAGAAACCTGCCGGCAGTCCGGCAGGTGTAGGGTTCGGTGCCCGATTCAGTATTATCGTTAGGTAATTGAACGAGGGATAATACGCCAGTTATTACGGCGAGTTAATTAAATTTTTCGATTGCGAAATGTACTGGTTTCTATTTTTATATTTTGTATGTTGGTTGCTTTTATGTTGGGTGCGCACTCTGCGCAGTGCGTTTGGAAATTGTTTCTAAAAATATAGTAGAAGTGTTAAGTGTTAGTTTCTTATTTTATTGATGTATGTATCTTGTTATTCAACATTTTATCAGTATTTTATGGCTGATTGAACGGTAGGAATTTCTTTTATTTCTTTTCAATTAACTAATATGTAAAGCAGCAATCACCTGCAACATGACCGTAGCAAGCTTCTGAAAGGTTATCCGTGCGGGCAGGCTGTTTTGATTATTATCAACCGACTATCACACTTTCGCACAACACCATAAGAAATTAACAAACAACTCGTAAAATTAACCGTACATTTCTTAATTTGATCCGTTGAGCTCCCAGAGACAAACGGCTGGTGTTGCGAGCCTCAATAATTTGCGCCTCGCTCTCTCAGAGTCGTGGAATTCAGTCGTGATTAATCAACGCTGGCAACACTTCATCGCGCGATTATAAGCTTTTAAATATAAGCGGGGGTGCGCCCGGCCCTATATAAATTAGCTAGCGATGAAAACGTGCTGTTGTAGTGAAGAGAGAGGGTTTGATTTGCGTTTTGTCGATTCCTTCTGTTGCACTATCTTCCTGTAACTCTGCAATACAAGCCCTGTTTGGTATTGACTTCTTAGATCTCTCAATCCATTTTGTCATGTTTATTAGCATAACACATAAACTAGTTTTGTTTTGAACTTTTTTACTGCGAAGCACTATCAAGACAGAATTTACTACCTTGACTCAAAACAGAGTAATTAAAATCAACTGACAAAATATTTTGAGCTTACATGCCTTTAGTCAAAAATCGTAATGCACCCTACAAAATGATCGACAAACGCATCTCCCATCACTATTCAACCCTTTCCCCAGTCAGCGGGCTGCAGCCCGGGGCGCAACGAAACAGTTAACTAAATTAAAGTGAGTGTGAAGACCGCTGCAGGGTTAACTATTTCATTTCGTTTATTGCGCACAACTCTGTTAACCCTTCAACCCGTTAATAAAGATATAGAGGCCTATTAACTGCGACTTAAGTTTACTTTTATAATCATCCTTATAGTTTCTTAATATCCGAAATATTATAATGAGTTCGGATATTTATGCGGATATTAGAAGCTTTCAACAACAGTTAACTTTATCGTGATTCATGTACTTAATTAATGATTAAAGGTAGTGTGATAAATAGTTGAAAATGTAACTGAAAGAACGTTAAAGTTTATGTTTGAATGAAATATGGCAACTGTTTATAGAACGGTACTTTACCCTGTGTATTTAGTTATGCATCTGAATAATACCAGTTTTTATTTTCTCTAAATCAACTGGCTTGGTAGGTACTACCTAACTGATAAATGACTGGAAAGTAACTATAGGACAGGATGTTACACATATGTGTAGGTAAGTAATTACCCAGATGATTGCGTGCAAATTATAAAAGGTAACGTTTTACAAACAAAAAGGTATTAGGCAGCTGACGTCGCAACTTCTGCGGGTACTAAATATCCTACTACTTATTTCCTAAGTATTAAATCTATACAAGTCTAGAAAACGTTATATTGCTAGTTGAACGACACAGGTTTAATATTCACGTACTTATTTTTGTACGGCTTCTTGTACAGCGGCATGGCCAGGCTAAATCCAGACGCATAATCACGAAAATCTACAAACATCAGAATAGGTTCGAACTCAACCCTTCCAAATTCGTATGTTTTATGTATAAGTATCAAAATATCTAAATTGACACGCGGCTGATGATACTGAAAGCTTCATCGGAATTGTTAATGTCAACACGGCCGGCTCTGCGCGGATATTTTGTTTTTCGATGCCCATCACTACGACCCGCTGTATTCGTACCTCGGACTGCCATGATATCTGTATTGCCGGATATCGTGAGTAAGTGACACGCAACGACATCCGACAATGGATTTTGTTTTGGTCGGTCATTTATTTACATAAATACATAAAACATTGTCATTTGCGGAATGGAACGTGTCATATTGGTATGCATTACCCAGTCTAGCCGGCTAAAGTGTGTCATTTTAGAAATTGACAGAAATGTTTTAACCAATACTCAGATGGAGCTTCATCGAACAGTTCATTGATTCGAAAATATTCGTCTGCTGCCGTTCCAGAAATAGCCCGTCCAAATGTAGAAATGAAGTAATAAATGAACTAAAAATGTTCGTAACTCGACTCTTACGAAACGCTTTTTTACGAAGTTTTCGTCGTAATCACCAATAACGTTTATCAGTAGCTAATACAACCTGGTCCTGCGTGGGTAGCGACGCCTCTAAAACGGTACTTATACATACAAGAAGCACCCATTCACCTACATTATCATGTACTAGTGCGGCGGTGTCCTAGCGGTCACACTCGTTGACCTTCGCAGGGTTAAGTGGCTGTCGCCACTAAATCCGTTTATTATTTGCTTTCTATTAACCCTGTGATAAGACTGGGGGTATAAAGTTTTAATACAACTGCTATGAAATAAGGTAATGTCGCGGTATGAGGCGGCCGCACTTCTGTAATTGTGCATTAACGCCATCTTGGGTATATTTTGGGAAGTTTGCGGAATGAGCGGGAAATATTTACAAAATTAGGATGATATGACTTTCCAATTGAAAGCGTTGTGGATACAAAATATTTTATCTTGAGACGGTTTTGAAGTCGATATTCAAAGCACTCTTACACTTCAGTCAGGTGTTGTACTCCTACGACTTCCATAGACAAGGCGTCTAAATAGGTAAGTAACATTTTTAACGAAAGGTGCTTTTGAAATTTAAGATTTCAAATCTTGTAAATCTTATTGTAATCCTGTTGTTGTTGTTTTGTTGTTTTTTGTATTAATCTTGTTATGTTTATAATTATCTTGTTGTTGTTTTGATGTTGTTTGTTGAGTGCTTTTTTGAACACCTGTCCTCGTTTTCTTACTGAATAAGTTTACAGCCCTAATATTGACTAACTCCTGGTAGGTAAGGCTGCGGACATACTTTTCAATATATCCACTAATCTAAGAGTCGTTTTGGTATTTAGTATCTAGGCGGTAGGTACAGCTAGTACCTACATGGAACAGGAGTCTTGCCTGAAGGTCGTCACGATCGTGCTAAGATCGCCTTACTGCAGCAAAGTCACAATGCTAAAGGACAACTCAGAATGTCATTTAAGTATACTTAGTCATATTAATTTTGATCTCATACTAAATATCTCCTAGTCAACACAAATTACCTACGGCCTGTTTTATTTGTTTTTAAATACTGTAATAAAGATAGTGAGATAAAATTTACGTAGAATACAGGAAATACTTATTAAGCTAACCGACTTCACTCGATTAGCCTTAAAAGACTTAACATACA
This sequence comes from Dryobotodes eremita, assembly GCA_917490735.1. Lineage (NCBI taxonomy): Eukaryota > Metazoa > Arthropoda > Insecta > Lepidoptera > Noctuidae > Dryobotodes > Dryobotodes eremita. The sequence goes on from OU823244.1 coordinate 24,424,111, forward strand.
AATAGCCGTATTGACTCTCAGCGATTGTTCAACTTTGTCTGATCAGTTATCAGTAGAACTACCGATAGTAAAGTGTGACCATATATGTGACCGTGTAATCGAATAGGGGGCTTGCCGGTGTCTGTAGGTACTATGTATTACATTATGATATTGTGGCGGATAGCCTAACACTTTCTCGACAACTTATAACGTACTTTTAAAGCTTCGATAGTAACAGAACATGACACCTTTTTTTTTTTTTTTTGCTTGGGAAATCATCAAATGACCTCTCCCGCTCTGGGCGGAGCGGAAGGGCGTGTCAGACTCTTACTGACTAAAACCCACCCGTGTTCCTTCAGTTGCCTGTGCGCCAGGGCTACGGTAACTCTTTCGAACAATCCGCGACCCCGGCAGGCATCGGTCCTATCGGACCCCGTCAATGGTGCTGACATCTCTTTGAGGCGCGCGTGGAACACGACGCGCCGTCGACCCGGGCCTGGTCCTTACCGGACGGCGAGCTGCCCATTGCTCGCCGTCCGCAAGCCCGCGCCTACGGTGGCCGGGAGTCGGCAATCGACTCCCGACGCCCAGGGTGTCTCCTCCTGCGGCGACTAGGGGCGCGAGAGCGCAGTGATTGCCTCTCCCTCTCGCGCTCCGCCTCCTCCTTCGCGAGCATTACTGCTTCGCAGAAGGAGGTGACGGCTTCCCATTCCCCCTCGCTCCGTACCATGGCCTGAACCAGGGCCGGACGCGAGAGGTCGCCGCCGCCGATCGCCGCCACGAGGACACGGCGGTGCTCCGCCCAAGCCGGGCAGACCTCCACCGTATGCTCCACCGAGAACATGACACCTAAAATTGTTTCATAGTGAACGACGGGCAACATTAGTCAATGGGATTAACTACACCTAGAAGATGTAAAACAAGTAACAGTCAGTCCAGTCTTTGTGTATTGCTGACTCAAAGCTATTAGTTCATGGGACTGTAGACACAAGAACTCTTCCACATTTTTGACCCCCAACAATAACCCCAAATACCCTCATAACAGGAAATACCTTGACACAGCACCGTTAACTGTTAAGGCACAACCAAGGAGTATCGATTCAACCCACTTTCAAATGACACAACAGACAGTGGCTGCCCCTCCCACGACAAGACACGCCATCACAAAGACATGTTCTTGGTGTCACAGTAGCTGAACTACTTAGTAGGAAACATCGATAGTTTTTACTAGACGTTTGACCTAGCATGGCTTGACCTGAAAACTTGCTGACATTTTCCAGATCTTTTTTGGAAACTTCTTCCGGACTGAACAGAACAAATGGAGCGTCGATAAGAAGTGAAGAAATGACTGCTTGGAGGACAGGAATTGTCAATAATCCTCTTTTTGTAACAATCCAGAAAAGGCTAATTTTCGAAGACCTTAAGGCAGAAACGATAGATTAACTCATGTCTTAAAAATCAAAAGAGAATAAAATCTTAGGCACTTACAATTGTTTTTCTTGCTAATGCCTTAAATAACCGTTTCTACTCTGAGCTGCGAACAGTCAACGCTCCTATAACGTTTTTCAACTGTTCACAAACCTGTATAACCAAATATCAACGTCACCTTCCTTCGTCCCACGCAAGGAGCGCACGCGTCGCCTCAGTTTTTTCCCGGTAGTTAAAGGTTAATAGAAAGTTGGTAAAACAATGGTGGGCCACAATGGGCATTGTGTTGCGGGCTGAGTCACGATGGCTGGCCCGCGGCGCGTTGGTGTCTGTTACTTGTCACTTGTATGTGCTTTTCATTTTTTGGGTGTCAATATGTTTGGAGGAAATGGAAATAAACCAAAAACTGTGCTCTTAACCTTCCACTCAACCTTTCAAAGTCATCTGACTAGTTTGTGAGTAAAAACCCGCCAGTGATTTTCACAAGCAAATGTTTGTCTAAGCTTTTCACAAAGTAAAAGGTACCTACAAGTAGTTTTAGAAGCTCATAGAAATTCAGACCCAAATACAAACGAATGAGCTTTACCTCTTACAAAACCAGAAGCTCATTTAATAAATAATAAAAAACTAAATTCTCCAACACCAAAGCAACAGTAATCAACTCGATAAGACCAATCGATCAGCCCTCAATACCGCATCGTATCGGCTAGTTGGTTGCATGACGCACTATAACGAGTACTCCGGTAGCAACGGCACCCGGCGATCTATCACTTGTTTACAATATAAAAACGAGCAATTATTCACCGGTGATGAACTATCGATGATTGGATCGCAGCCTTTAGAGGTGCTTTACACTTACCTTCTAGAACGACGCAATAAAAATACGACTGAGTTACTGAAAGAAAAGATCATTGGGTAGGTTGCTAAACAATAAATTTGTTATTCAATTACTAAGATAATCAAGTGACATTTAAACAAAATTATTTGAAAATTTTGAGACTATGATTAAGCTTAATTTCACATATTATAACTTTTACAGAAGGCGTAGGTCATTAGAACTATCGATTTCTTGTTCTTCAGAATACGAGAAACTAAACTGCACCCTAATTACGTAACACACTATCAATCACAATCTGAATCAATTTGAAAGATATTGCTAATCCATTGCTTCATATATTCGAAAAATTTGTATGCTCAACAACGTAAATAACGCAATGAACGTTGCTGAACTGTCAAAATAAAAGCCATTCCCTTCTGTTAGGGAGCTATACACAACAATCCCAAAAGTCGACGGAGTGTAGTCTCTCCTTAACAACAGAAGTAGTGCAGGTTATGTTATTTTAAAATGAATAACAGATAGATTGCTCATTGTTCGCGAGCCACCGGTGGCTGATCAGCTCAGCGGTCAGCTCGGCGGTCAGCTCATCAGTCTGCTCATTTGTAACCTTCATGTCGTTATCTGATACTAGCTGGAGAAAAAAAGTAATAAGGTGTAGGCCCGCTGCGAAAATAAAATGAGGTACCTAATTAGATGGACACCTACAATTTCTGCCAGTATTAAGTGTAAATTATGAAGTAAACTGATTGCAATTTACGGGCAAACATCGCTATTCTAAGAATTTTCTATCTTTAATAGGACATGATTCAAATTAGAGTCCTGCAAAATAGTCAAGTGTCGAATAAACGAAATGTTCTTATTCCTTTACTAGCGACCTGCTTCGCACGATATTTACGACTTGACAAAACATTGGAATGACTTTATTATATGTATGTTTAATATAAATGGTAAAACCACATTAAAATTTGTGTACTTTAAAAAACCCACCTGTATAACTACCCATATTTGCAATAAATGATTTTGAATTTGAATTTGAACTTTAGAAGAACAACGCGGTCACAAAGACGGACAAGAAAACCGACTTTAATGTATAAGATGTATAGATGCTTCTTAATGGAAAATCCAATGTTACTTTTCCGGTGACCTGGCCGTCGAATCTAAAACCCTACGCCCAGTAACTGTCTTGCAAAAGCTCTACCGATGAAATTGTGAACAAGTAGGTAGCCACTGATATTTCGGATAGTAAAATAAGCAGTGATAATAATTTTACTGTTAGTCGAAAGTATTTTTGTAATCTTCCTACGTTCTGTCGAGTTGTTGCCAATGTTTATTATTGAGCTCCAATCTCAACAATATGTCCACTGAATAACTAACAACGCTGTATTTTACGTTGATTTATTATTGTAAGTATATTTGTATGTTGCTTTGTTATCTTTCATTCTTGAGATTAATAATTTTAGGAGGTAATTTGCTGAATAGTACCTAGTTTGCTAATATTTTACAAACGAATCAGCAGCGGTTCAATTCGCTACGAATTAAAGCGATAAACCCTGAAAATACCTACATTAGTACAACCTAACCAGTAGCAAAAACTAATTTATTAAAACTACCACAACTTAGTTAATTACACACCATTAAACTGCTTATCACCGTATCAAAATAAATAAATTATAAACAATTAATAGCAACTATATTCTCATTACGCCAAAGCGCATGCGTTGTCAGTCAATCATAAACGTTTTTGTCAGTATGTATGACCCCGACTAGCCACTCGACATACACAAGAACAGAATGTAAACTCCAAACTAAAACAACACATTCACGACGCAATAATATCGGTCATGTGATCCATAATTTATTTATTTATTTATAAAGGCTTACCAACTAACTAAATCAGCAACGGTGATTACCTTAAAATTTCCTTATTAATTTTATTTTTTTTACTGGATAGGATTTTTAGCCACTATAAGTAAGACATTGTTATTTGACTAGTGTATGCTTAGAATAAAATTAAAGTTGAAACGTTGTGCAACACTGTAGCAGCTATAATTTTATGAATATGTATTCCATTGCTTGTCATTGAGAGTAAAGTGCATAAACATAAGCATAATCAGCCTACAATGTTCCCACTGCTGGGACACGGGCCTCCTCTCTGTGAGCGAATGGGCCTTAATCCACCACGCGGGCCGAGTGGGGGTTGGTGAATGTCACATGTCTTCGAATTTTTGGTTATAGGCCACGCCGGTTTCCTCACGATGTTTTCCTTCGCCTTTTCGAGAGCAGTGGTGATGACATAATTTACACAAAGTAAAGTGCCTGCCTGGGGTCGAATCTACAACCCACAACTCATAAGTAGGGATCGTATCCACTGGGTCACCACCGCTGTAGTTACCAGTGGGCCTTCTGTTATTACCATTTTACGTAGTGGTAGCTGTCAGAAGTCAGTGGCTATTGTCGGCAAAAAGTGTCGATAAATAGCCCGTGTCTATCGATAGGTGCGGATAAATAAATACAACCTTATTATGGACATGCGGATATTTGATCTTAGTCCAATTGAATGGGCTGAGTATATTCTAATAAAAAAGTAGCTAGCTTGCAATTGTTTGGTAGATCATTATTAACGTTTGTTTGTCAGCATGGGGTCTAGTTATTTTTTTGTTTAATAAGCATGATCCAATATCATATTTCGCTGATTTATCATACCAGTCTATAATTGTCCCACTGCAGAACAAAGGCCTCTCCATATAGCTACAAAAAATCTTTATCAGCAAACATGCCAGTACGAGTGATTATCTCTCCTATTTGAGAGTGCTAACTCCAAAAGGCCTAGGCAAGTGTCAATTGCTTTCAAAGCATCTCATATATCTACAGCACTTTGCAGCGGGATTGACATATTTTTGTTATTATTAATTTATTCACTTAAGTAACATGATTCATACACAATATTTAATACATTACACACACAACAGAATAAATTAACAAAACAATAAATACAAAATAAAACAAAAACCACCGCATTATCAACACTTACATTAGTGACCGACCACTGAAGGTGACGTGCACGGCACTGCAGCGTCGTATGTGTGGACAGTCTCGCCTGTCCGCTATCATCATCAGCACGCTGTTGCGGCTGCCGCGCACCCTGCGCACCAGAGACGCGCTCCGCTTACGCATCGTTGCATAGAAGCGGTCGACGCTAGCTTCGGCAAACATGCCCGAGGCATTACGGTGTCGCGGCAGCTCCAACAGCGCTCTGAAGGCGTTGTTACATTGGACGCCGAGTGCTTCGTGTGTGCTATAAGCTTGTCGGTTGCCTGTGTCAGTCCCATAAAGATTTAAGTATTGCATCATCGTTTACGCTGACATAATATCACTTGGTTCAGGCCCTCAGGTTTCCTCATGATGGTAAGTTCAATAAACCAAGAGATGATAAAAATAGTTCTTAGTCAGAAGCCTTTTCCTAATGCCTGCCGACACTAATATTTCCTCTAGAACACATTACATGTCAATAGCAGTTACCCAGGGGTGATACATGAAGAATGGCCGGGGCTGGTGACCATGGCGTGATAATTGTTTCCCTACAGCCGGGGAGGCCGGTGGCGGGATAAATCACTGTAAATCAGATAACACGGGAATAAAAGTGTGAGACGGGCGCTCGATGGACTTTGCGGTCGCCGGGGGCGGCCACTAAACAAGCTTTTGTGTGCCACTGATTTTTTCTAAGAAATGAAAAGGAATTACTCAGTTTCTTGATATTCTAATAGATACTATTTTGAACAACACAACGATACTTGTTAACAATAATTGTTTCGTACTTTTATTTGACCTCGTAATAGCTTTACCACTTTTGAAAACAATTCTCGCAAAACTGAAACTTCACTAAGTTTGAAACTAGGTAACTGTCACATAGACAAATAGACCATGTCGTTTTCTGACGTGCACGTGATATTCAACCATAGGGTTATAATGCGACTACGAGATCAACGATACCTACCACTAAACAAGAGGTATGCTACAACTATCTTTTACCGTTACTGAGATATTGTATCTTGACAGATTTGTAGACAAACATTTGAATCTCAAATTAAAATATTTTATTTTTGTAGTTGAAGTTTCTTCCTTGCAAAAATAATTATCTTTTTTTTAATAGTGTTTTATTCCTAATAATACCAAGCAAAACTTTATAAAACAGACACATAGGACGATAGCCGCGTATTTCATGGCCACTCAAGTTTCAGGCGTAAGAAAGATGTTAAGGCGGGCGGACACTGGTTGCAAAACAAAAGGTGGGCGGACGTCGATTACTGACCAGTGTGGGAAACATAGGGGATGACGGGGAGATGGATCTCCTATTGTGACATTCCGAAGTGAAAACTGTGTTAACAATGATATTACTATTCTTAAAACAATTATGCATTCACTACATTATTCTTATACAATGATTCAAATCAACATTATATTAGGTGATTGAAACAATACTAAATCTAGTAAGTATTTTCCGAGCATATTATCAAACAAGTTGTTCGCAATTACAATGATAAAATATCGTAAAAATGTTACGAATCCCTTACATCACAAAAACCATTACGAATCTTGCACGTCCAATAATATGTGCTCTCTTTGAGATAGTTCATATTCATCTTCAATCAATCACTGGCTAAAGAAAAACGGAACTAAACTAACTCCAGGTGTTTTTACCCACCGTCAACCGTTTAAACTAGGCCAGATTTAGTTGCCAAATTAAGACCCACCTTTTCAGAGGACTCTGGTTCTTATCTTTAAGTAAATAATGCTTATAATCATGCGGTGGTCAAATGTAGACCGCTAACGGCCGGTTCGGACCGGACGGACGGCTCCAATCTCATGGGCGGTTGAATTTGTGGCTGATTGGCGCTTTTTGCGAACACTTATTGAATACGAGCCCCTATGGGATTATATGGGGATTTTATATCTACCGTCGGTGTTTACATTGTTTTTCTTGGTCAGGCAGTATTCCTTGGTTTTAGAGACTTGTTGCTTGAAGAGTAAAATATGTCCCATTCGAAGTCCTAGACGAGAACTAGAATGACTTAAAAAGCTTTATAAAATATTATTATATAAGAGATTGTTCTCATTGACACTTCTCAAACAAGATAATTATAAGTGTTCACTACCTTATTTAGTTATGAGCAGACTGATGTAAATAACTGCTGGAGTTACATCAATCTGCTCATCTCTAAGTAGGCTAATAGTTGACTGTAAACAGGATACATTTATTCAAGTTTCAGTGGACCAAACCACATCAGTCACCGCACGGACAGCCCACAGTTGCACGCGCCACTTCCACTTCACACTCGCCAATCCGAAAAGCCTTAACTTTCCTAAACGTCTGCGGTTTAAGAGGACGTTGCAAAAAACAAATGAATCAATTACCGCCCGGCTGCCTACAAAAACGCGGGGCATTTCGCCCGGCCACTAATGTAACCTCTAATTCCGCTCATTTGCAGGGCATTTGTAGCGCATTTGCCATCGGTTTTGCGGCCAGCCTGTTTTTTTACGGCACTCAATACGCCTGCGGTTGAACGTGTGTCATTTGTAAGCGTTGTTTGTGGTCGCAACCTTTTTGCGGCTATTGTGGTATGTTCGACAAGTTTAGTTTTTAGAGTTTTTGTTGGATGTTGGTTTGTACGCGTGTTGTGAAAGTGATAGGTTCCATCGGACAGCCTTTTTATTGGTAGAGTAATATTGTGTTAACAACTGATCACTTTTGTTCGTTTAATTACTGAAATATTCAATGACAAGTTATTTAACTGATTTCATGACGACTAACTTATAAGAGTCACCCAGTTTTACACCTGATTGTACACCTGCACCTCTACACCAGCACCGCACTCATTTCTCAAACAAAACATTATCACAGCACACACCATAAACAATACACCGCAAACAAACTTAATTCCGAGTAACACAATAAATATGAAACCGAGGTCCAACTTTAAACAATGCCATAAATACGGTCGCTCGTAAAGAGGAACTAGACCTGAAAGTTTGTGCGGCCAGCGCATAAATCATACAATCTAACCCTCCAAAACGGAGGATTCCGGGGAGTGTATGAGACGCCCACTCCCCCATATGTCATTTCGGTCAAGCAGCCGCTATTTGTCTTGCAAAAATTCGGAGAAACATGTGAGGAATGTCTTGTCCCCTTCGTCCGAGAGCGGAATGTGTAGGGTTACACACCTTACCGATGTTGTGCCAAGATTAAAAGTTGGGTTATTGACGCGAGGAAATAGACAGGCGAATAGTTTTGTGAGTTACAGGCGATGGGAATACATGTTCGGGTATTTGTTTCTTTCATTCGCCATATTGTTTACTACGCCATTAGGAGTTCATTAGTTACTATTATTGTGCATTTTGATGCAGTCTCTTACCGAAAACTGTTACCTACCCGTATATTTGGATTTCCTCTAAACCTCAGCACATCTAACATCCAATTCACTGAGTACCCAAAAATTTCCATCCCCTTACATTATTTTTCATTTTATACGAAAGACAAATACTTCACAAATCAAAGTCCAAGACGCTGGGCTGAATAAATTGCCCAGAAGCCCAGCGCCCTGATTGCGGGCTACGTAAATATCAACAGAAAGTACGACAAACAGACAAACAGACCAACAGGACGGCTCTGTTTATACACTCCTTACGGGACGCTTTTCGGTGAAATCTTCCGAATACTTTCGGATACGGACTCGACATTTTGAATATTGTTTGGTGGAAAGTTTTGAGAGTAAATGTTTCAGGCCTATTGTTGAAACTTTCAGGTAATATGGTTATGGCTTGCTCGCACATGGCTGGTGTGAAAAACATTTATTTTTCTTTTGTTCTAAAGAGTATTTATTTGTCCATCCATCCTGACAAACCCGCAATTTATTGTTCCTATTACCACGTTTTTCCGAATCTGCAGTTCTCAAAGCACCATTTAGCTTGTCCAGTCTAAAATCCAATTAGAACTGTCAAAGGAAAACTGCTATGTTTTAATTAAAGAAATCTGAGAGACTTCAAAAAAAGGTTCAACTTCAGGAGAGGTAAAATTATAACCATGATTTCCCAATAAACCTTCACCAAGCATGTAAGAAACAGGCCAAACATTAAGCGGGGTCGCAGTCAGTTAGCGGGCGCGGCGCGCGGCGTCAGCGGCGTGTGACCGCAAGTCGCGTCCCGCCAACTAATGGGCCGCAAACGGGCCGCAGTTAGCACCCGCGTGGAACATCAAGTGAGCTGCTTTATTATAATGTGGTATGTTTAGTTTAGTTGCTTCACTTTTCCGATTTCTAATTTCTTAGAAAATCTAATACGTTACCCTAGACTTTATTAGAAATTGCCAACACGCACTGAGCCTGTGTGGTGATAAATTATTAATAACTTCTAATCTACAAGCCACAGGAGGCATCGCTTTCCTCTGCTTGTATCTTTTTCTCTTAACTTACATACATGTCAGACTGTTCAGTTGTTTTAATCGGCTCAACAGTTTTCAGTATATATCTAGTAACTAATAGGGCCGTTTTTAAAATCGGCTCAGTGCGCAGGTGGCGTGTCCGTTCCGGTCCGGTGTCCGGTACAATCCGATCGTATTTGCGTAAGCCGGCCGCCGTCCTAATCCGCTCCGGATTATTGACGAGACGTCCAGCGACCACGCTTATTAGTTGAGGGTTCGTGGCATAAGATTGTAGCGGTCGAGCTTGTAAAGTGTTATTGTTTATCAGCCGTACCATCTATTGATAGTATGAGCTTTCTGTTTAATTAAAATAATCACATGTCTAATGGACCGGAACGTTATACATTATTTTGAGATTGAGATTTATTGTTTTCAAGAATTGTACGAACGAACATGTGTTCTTGACTGACGATCGCGATTAGTACTTGTGTCAGTTCCTTTTCGTCACTTGCCTAAGAACAGCTCACTACCTTGCAACTTCTGGTCCAAAGCATGACAATTTGTTATGTTTCAGCAAGTTTTACATTGTCCAGCAGTAGACTGATGACAATGATGAAATTGAAAAAATTATAATAATCAATTGGTCTATACAACTTTTCCATGTGTTTTTATGTTGTAACCTCTTTCACCCAAGTCTTGGTCCACTCTTGTCTAAGACGGTGGTACAGCCAACAAGCAAGGGTCAGCCGAGGCATGCCAATTTGCTTTGTCCTTACTCACCTCGGATAACGCTCTATTATACGGAGACCTTTGTGTCTGTAGTTTAGAGGCATTTTCATTGGCTTTCTCTAAATGCCTGCTGGCGATAGTTGTTCGTCAAACTGGGGCTTTGATGATTTGGGAGAGAAAAGGAATTATAAGACATCTTCAAGGTGCAGAACAGTAAGTTCTACTACCTATAAAACGGGTGACCGCTATGGCATTAGAACATTTTCCGTATTCGGCGTGGTCTAGGTAGCAAGTATGTGGCTTGCTTCTTCTTTTTCTTCATGTCGCTAGCACGACTGTGTTTCAGTTCTGTGATGTTGGCCCAAAACTTGGCCACTTACACAGCGTCGTCGGTGGCAGCGCAGAGCTCAGTTGACTGCATGTTTTAGGACAGAGAGGGCAGGATAGGAGGTGGAGCATAATTTGCGACACAGCTCCACACACACACCGTGCTGCCGTTCCGTTGAGGAAGCCCCACATTAGAAGTCAGAGTTATATCTTCCCGCTTGTGTCCGGACACGTTTCAGGGACTTCTAAGTGTACCACCAAACGTTACATACACCCTGCTGGGTGATGCTCCTAACTCTTGAAGCTCGCTTTAAGACTTTGATGGAGGGAAACAACATGTTAGTATCACGATTATAAGCGTGACAATCTTAGAAATTAAAAAATGTCCATTTTCTTGACTCGAAGCCCTTAATCACTGTTTACTCCACTACTTAGGAACATGTGGCGTGATAGTAATTTATTACCGACACGACTTGTGTAGCAATTTGTGTCATAGACTTACACAGAGTCGATATTTATGCACCCAGTTACATGACTCAAACATTTCGTAGGTAAGTAATTGTCATTTCCTGTTCTATGGTTTTTCTTATTGCATTCTATGGTCAGCTGTAATTAAAGGAATTTGCAGCCACATATTTAAGCTTCGTACGTACTGAACGTGTTTGAAACGTGCATCCGCTGTTAGTATCCTTTTATTGCAATAAACTATAAGAAGTGAGAACGTTTTTTTTTTGGTTTCTCGCAGGCTCTTAGAAAAATGTATCAGTTGGACATGATAAATTAATAACTGCTTCATACATGCCATTTAAGCACATAAAATTACGTGCACTCTGTATCCGAACTTGGAAAGTTCTTTTGTTTATGTAAAATTGATTCTTCAATATCTGTAAAAGTTTGTAATAGCTGTATCTGAAATGCCACTTTACCAAGTTAAAGTTTATCAAAAACATTTAGTAGGCACGCTCTCACATTTTATCGAAGAAGTTCGAGTAGCATCAGAATGTAATGTGAAGGGACGCTTTCAAGGGGGCCATAATGATCTACCGGACAACTCTTTGGCACGAATGTGTCAAGAAGCATGACATAGAGTTGTTAATTCTATAAAACTTGTATTTGTTTGTTGGCTACCGGACCTAAAACAATAATAATTTTATAGGAGGTACGCAATGTGAAACTACTTTCTCTCTTTGTTATTATTATCGGCAAGGTGCACCACAAACTAGCCCTGAGCCATAATTGTATTTCATTTAACGTTTACACTATCAATATTATCGTTTTACTCACTTTATAGTTGTCAACATAGCCTTTCCGGTAATAAAGCGTTTAATTGATACAAATTAGCAGAAGAATATTACTTTATTAAATTAGTAAGAAGCGACTTAATTAGCAAGGCTTTTAAATTTTGGTATAATTTTTTGGAAGTAAGGATTTTCTTTGTTTTTATTTAAATAGGCTTCATAATTATCTAGTACGAATATCATATTATTTAGGTACCCGCTAGTGTTACAATAAAATTACAATGCGTTTTAGTTAACTACTAAAATTATGCTACAGTTAAGATTTGGTGTGAGTTGTCAACTGTCTTTAAGGTCGTAAGACCATATTTCAAAATAAATAGTGTAACTACTTAATCGGCGGTTACAACAACTCTCTAAAGATATTTCGTGAAACTATTTCCTCTAAAAAATGCGAGTTGTAGTAAGTGTGAAGCTGTGACATTTGACCCTTGGGCCCCACCGCCATCCGTTGTATCTGATGACCGGGCCGGCGGTTATCAGGCCGTTTAGCGAGGATACTGCTAGCACTGTTTATTGCCAAGTTTTAGTGGACTATAAATAAGTTATAAGATTATTGTCTCAGTATTGTGTGTCGAGAGTTAGTTGGTGATTGTTTAAGAATTTTATGAACTCAACAGATTTCAAGTCAACACGCTACAAATACTTAAGTTTCCAGTTTTTAATTTTGTCATGGAAATGTGAATAATTATTTCCATTATTCTACTACCTCTGTAAGACAATCCTTTCAAAAGTTATCGCTGCCCATGTTCTGGTTCCTTAGTAAAAGGCTTGCAAAAAATTTCCTCTAAAACGACTACTCTAAGACTGTGTCGAGTCACATTTCTACAAAACAAATACATAAAGTGTTGGAAGTCTCTCAAAAGTTTGGACATTCCACCCCCGCGGCCCACGTGGCCCCCGCGGCCCCCGCGGCCCCAGGGTCGTTTATGGCGATCGGTTGGCATCTGATAGTCGCCCTATGTGCCTGCATGAACCCCTGAAGATGTGTTATCATTTTATTTAGGACTTTAAAAAGGAGTAGTTCCGGTAGGGGTGAAGTAAGGTGGAAGGATAAAGTTCATGCGTGTAACGGAATAGTAGTTTCCTTTGTCTCGGTGGCTACGGCAGTAGTTATGTGTAAATTATAAAGTCTAGGTTCGATGTTGAAATATTGTTTACATTGCAGAGTAAATAATATTTCTATATTTCAATAGCATCTATTTATCTGAACGGAAACTAATTTTGTATGATTCGTTATGTATTATAAATGTGGGCAGCTCTTACCGAACAACTACAAACTGATACTCGTATTGCCAATTTATCTCGTCAGCGTAGTAATTATTATGACTTATCATAAACTTAATGGTCATTGTGAAAGTTATGTTCAGCGATGAACTTTTCTTAGCTTTACGCCATTGCCTAGATCCTAGGTCAAGTATAAAAGTGGTACAATACGATCGAACCTTTACCCTCCCGTGCAGTTCAAATGCTGACTATAAATAACTAGTTATGATCTACTTGTAAACAGTTCCTCAGTGTCGACATGTCCTCACCGGGCCGGCTCGGCTAACAAACGCATACTGAGTTAACTGCGTCGTAAACCTCACGGGGTGAACGTAGGTGGGCCGTAGAACACTAGCATGTGATGCCAGTTGCAGAAAATACTAGCATGTGATAGGGAGTTGCAGAAAAGCCAGTCATTATAATAGTGCTAAGATAATTCGCGCAGATAAAGGTCGATATTGGAACAACAGCAACAACGCGAACATAAGCAAGTCAGGGTTTAATTTTGACAGTTCAACAACATTCATTGCGTTGTTTGCGATGTTGAGCAGAAAAACTTTTCGAACATATGAAGCAATGGATTAGCAATGGGCTTCAAAATGATTCAGATTGTGACTGATAGTGTGTTACGCAATCAGGGTGCAGTTCCTTATACATAGACTCATCTAAGATAATTCCTCGTGTCTATTTATTCAAGTACCTATACGCTGGACGAACTGAATTGCTATGTTTCTATTTATTTTGAGTGCATTTACTGGTGTAGTGTGGTGAGAGAAAATAAAATGCATTTATGATAATTTAAGTAACTTTTATTTTGTCTCTAAGTTCATCAGCGGACTCCTTGCATGATTTTGATGCAGGCTTGAATACGGTGTCAGTTTCAGTGTACCATTCATCAAAAGCAGCAAACCTTCTGTACCTATTTTACTATTGTGTGTAGATAAGCTAGTATTTTTCCGCGTCACCAGTTCTGAGTGCTCCACAAGACTTTACAACCGTAGGCTCTGTTCGACTGTTCACGTCGCTAATGCAATGTATCGCTCGCGCTTTCCACATACCAGTTGCAGGAAACAATGACCTGATGATTGTAGCTAAGGGATTACTAAGTGCGGTATTGCAGGAATAGCTGATATAGGTTTTAGTGAAGATAGGTTCTTATTTGATTAATAAATTATGGTTTACATGTCATTGTACATTATTGTCTAACGGTGAAAGAAACCATCTTGAAGATCGTCGACATATTAATCATTTCAAATCAAACAAGCAGTGATGTGGAACAATGCTTGTAAGTATAATACTCTTGTGTCGACGAATCTTGTTTTCTCTTGATAAGTACTCAAAATAGTTAGCGTGGCCAGCATAAAGATGGAGTGGAATACAACGAACTGTATTCCAACTAAAACATAACTTACTAAGGGATACAGCGCTCAAAAGTGTCAGAATTACTAGCATAATTAGCTAATTGTCAGTTAATTTACAACTCAGGCGTTGTTTAGCTAATACAAGAAACACTAAAACGTATAAAGTCGCCTATACAATTATTGCAGCCATTACTTACATACAGAATGTACAGTGCAGAAGGTTCGTTCTAAACAAACAGCAAGACCTCCTCTCAGAAGTTAGAGATGAGTGTAAGTCACCGTAGCTTCAAAGGTGGTTTTATACGTGATTTAACCTAGGTATGCATGTGTAAGGTGCTTTATGCTTTTCACAAATTGCTGCTGATACAGCCTTTGAAAGAAGAAAGTATTGCCAAGTTTTCTATGATGGTGACTTTTGAACCAGCCCTTTCAACCAAGTGATAAAAGAATCTGTGTTATTTTTGGTGATTGTTTCGAGTTGTTATTCTGTAAATACTTGTAGCTTATGCACTCTCTTATAAACTGGACATAGTAACAGGTGTGTAATGCACGAAATGCGTTCGCGCATATGCGTAAACATGCAATTACCGACTTAGTAATAACACGCTCAATTTGATAAGAATTTATTCAACTGTATTCGTAGAGACTGCATTTGAATTATAGTGCGCCTAATACTAATTAGTGTGTAGGTTGTTCGAATAGTCAACAGTTCTGATTAGTAATAGATTGCTTGAATTAATTGCATTTGGTATTGAAAGAATTATGTTTTAGCTGATGCTATCGCCATAGTGCTCTTATATGTGTTCAAAACTGTTGATACTTTAATATTTTCCTGAATTAATACCTGATTATTTATGATGCAGTAAGTGAGTATCATGGGTCAGTTAGCTAATTATGTAAATGCAATAATATAACGTGATAGTAAAATAAAATAAACAAAGCACTCTCTATTCGATGCAGGTGGGATGCTGTTGCAAAAAAAGCTCCCGTGTACCTCTACATCTTTGAACTTTAAACTTTTTTGGATCTGTTATTTTTTAGGTACGTAACTTTCACAGATTTTGTAATAAATGAAATGGTGACTATCCACTTGTTAGTGGTGACCTGACTACTACGAGTACCTACAATCGTATTGAGGAGTGTTGTGGATGGAACCAATCGATAACCTCTCTTTGGCAAACCGGAACTCAGCCAGCTCAACATGCAATGGGAAGTTATAGCAGCTAGAAAGACAAATTTCAAACGTAGCTTGGCCTGATATAGGTAATGAAATACTACGATGCAGATCACGTCCACATTGTTCACGGCTTAATTTTTTTGACAGCCCGCTTTCAAGCTTCTCAGAACCTATGTTTTTACTTGGTGCTAATCAAGTCATCATCTTCCCCACCCATCAACTTTTTTGTCACACCAAATTGAATAATCACCCCATTCGAACCCGGAAGCAGCTCATCACGAGCTATCTGTCAATAAATCTACTACGATTGTCAAGTGGAAAACTGTCACCGTTTCGTTCCACTAATCAGTTGGTTCCGTGGCCGTGCGCCGGTATTATTACCGCCGGCGGCCGCGGAAGGTGCGCCAACGGTCGCCGCGCACCTTGCGACCGACCACCTTGCGTCTCGAATAACGTACTGTGTCCAGATACAACAAGATATCAATTAGCACAACTCATAAAACAGCATAAGAAATGCATTTTACGTTGGGAAGATTAGGCTTTATAGTTGCAGAAGTAAGGTTGGAGTTCCAGTGGTGGTCTACGTCAGGGGTGAAGGCGGAAAGATGTTACCACCCTACATTAAGATTAAGGTTATTTAGCTAAATATAAAGCGTGTTTTTTACTGCTCTATATTAGTGGACACGGCTGTCTAGTGAAATTAGTTGGATTCTAATTTTGTTGTCTAAAATCCGTTGAGATGGGCGATAACCCCGCGGCCGCCGCCGTAGGGGTCAGCGAGACTGAAAGTGACTCAAATTGGTTTATTTACGTCACGCTGTTGGTTTTTCTATTGTTCTATTGACGTGCGTATAAGGCAGATGTGTCGGTTGTTAATTAGCGTCGTACGCGTGTGTTATATCAATGGTTCGTTATGATTCAATCTGACAGCAGCTTCTTCTTTTTGTTTTATAATTGGAGCCGCGTGATTGATACGATTATGTTTGCATAATCAGCCTATAACGATCCCACTGCTGGGACACAGGCCTCCTCTCTGTGAGAGGGAGTGGGTATTAATCCACCACGCGGGCCCAGTGCGGGTTGGTAGATGTCACATGTCTTCGAATTTTTGGTCCTAGGACATGCCGGTTTCCTCACAATGTTTTCCTTCACCTTTTTGAGAGCAGTGGTGATGAAATAAATTACACAAAGTAAAGCACACGCCTGGTAACACAAGCTACCACTCGTAAGTTAGGGCCGTTACCACTGAGCCACCACTGCCCACTTGCGAATTTGTGATTAAGTTTGATTTCGTAATAATTTTATATCAGCTTTAAGGAAGTGTCACCAAGTTACAGTTGTAGCGTTATGTTATGATTCTATCGGGACATAGGCAATCTCTTCTATTTCCTTAATTATTACATAAGACAAAGTAATTGCGTCCAAAGAATAGCAATAACCAATCCGATAGCTAATTCTACATAAAAAAGATTATCACCCAATCAAAAACTGAACTACAGGTAGCAATTGAACCTGCCAACCCTTAAAAACCTGATGAAGCATCACCATCTGTGGGCCCGATCAGTCGTGACGAAGTGACAGCATAATACACGTGTTTAGTAACGTACTCACACGCACTATCCGCCGTGACGCAACTGATTTGAATTGTGCCATTGTAACCAACCAGTGGCGATGTAACAAGATGATCCAGTGCGTAACTACAAGTATTGCTTATGGAAATTTTTGGCGCAAAAAGTTGTTGAGCTTTGTTTTTGTTGGAGCAGGAGAGGGTTAGGTGCGACCGAATAGTGCTCGCATTAATTTATTAGTTTTTTATGCAATGTTCAATGAGCATATTACTTTATGATTTATTGGATTCTAATTGAAACGCTACTTTAATCGAGCCAATAACTAAATGCCAAATGCATTTAGTTATTGGCTCGATTAAAGTAGTGAAGTTCTGAAGTTATTTTAGTAACTTAATAACACTTGACACACGCACCTCCTGTCCTGCTCACTTTGCAGCAGTGTCTCCTGCACTATGAAAGACCTTTGCGAGGCTAATGCTAACGCTGTGGAAGTGGTTGATTTCTGGTCGAAACTTATACAGATATGTGAAATCATCGATACGACGACGAAAAAGAAGCATAACACTTGATGGTAAACACAAAAGTACAAAGTTGTGTCGCTAAATGATTTTGTAGTAAGATGGACTGATGGACTGATGTATTGCCATGCAGTCTTTCTTTCCAGATCTCCTTACTGAAAGGTTACAACCGTGACTATTTACATACCTTGCAGTATTTCCCGGTGCTTCAAACCTCTTAAGGTAACAAATATAATGTAGTATGCAAGTATGCAGTTAATGACCCGTTTTCCAAGGCTATCATCGATATAATCATCATAACTCAACCATATGCGTAATTAATATTGTCAGATATAAATCTATTGGTTTTGCATATTTTGCTAACGTAGTCTTAGTTTTTACTCGCTTCATTTCCTCAGGTAATAGGGATAAAGTCCCGGAGACTTGCATGTAAAGTCAGTAGACATCTGCTTGTTTTTATTCAGTGATTAAACACCATAAGTTTACTAACCTACCGAATGTAAAACAATGTTAGAGCTGCCGTTTGATTAAAATATGTATCAAATGATCGATTGCTTCATGAATTAGACTTGCATCCGTAAAACCCACAGAACAACGAGTTATTGTGAGTGGTTTTACGATGTGTGGGTATTACGTAAGACATGCTTAGTCAAACTTGCTTGTGTTGTGAATCGCTATAAGTTATCTAAAAACTTCAAAAATAATAATAAACTGCACTTACCTATCACGCGTCGATACATCGTTACAAAAGTAACAGTTTTCAACAAAAATAACCAGCACAAAATAATAAGTTTAAAACAAAATTAGGCTTATTATAAGCTTTTTATATCGTCCATTAACAGCAACGGTGGCCAACGCAAAAAGTGTAGTAATCGTACTGATCGTACGCATGAGCACACACGCATGGACGCTAAAATATCGCGATAATTACCATATTATACGCAACGATATCATCTGTGTATCGAATACTCGTAACATGTGTCTGACTGCTAGATTTTCTGATAGATTACAAAATGCGATGATTGGATTCATTTGTTTCTTTGCAGATTATTTGTATCTAATTGTTTAGTTATCTGGTTTTCTAACGATTTTCTTATCGATTGAAGTTAGTTGTATTGTAGATGTTGCTGATTTAAATCGTTGCTGAAAAGCGGATTAATTAATCATAGTATCAGCATAGAATAGTGTCTGTTACAGAACATTTGTTTTAGACTTCAGAGGAGCTTTGGAGGGTTCTACTTATACTAAGTGAAAAAGTGACATATCTGCATAACCCTGGACAGTAATTTACAACATCGTTGTATTTCTGACAATCGTTTGAAGATGGCTGAGACAGAGTATCTTTCAACAAGACTGAGATGCCGAAAAGTTGGCATGAAATTACTGTGCCCTAACAGTGTCCGACAATTTTTTTTGTAAATGTGCGCTTCTAATAATTATGTATGAAAGTGATCAACAGTGGGCGAAGTGTGTTTTCTTAATTTCTACCTTTTTTAGGGGTTACATTCGCTATGCGCACTTTGCACTATCTTGAAGAAATGCCATGATATGTAGACATGGCGCAAATTAAAAAGATAAACTTAAATTCATTCTAGTTTGTCAAGCACAACCATTAAATGATGGCTCATGTGCCATATTCAGCAGAATGGCATTAAAACTTGAACTGCCGTAATGAATACTAGCTTCACTTGTGAACACCATTATTTCCTATACTCGTAAACCACCAGGAAAAAAATGCCGTTAGTTTTATAGCATTTCACCTTTTTTTGCAATCAAGTGTACTGTAGAGTGACGCAATTAGTTACACTTCAACCTTCGTACATTAGAGGTCAATTTAACGTATAACTTTTCTTCATTGTCCGTCGTACACTTGGGGCCAATTTAATGTTCACGCCGTGGGCTAAAGGTGCAAGCGCACATGTCCGGCCAGTAAACAGCCGCGACATTTTGGCAAGATTACCTCCACGCACATCGAGTGTTGTCATTAACACGCATAAATATTCAATTATTGGACGGTTGCACTTGTCAACGATTTACACTGAGCTTAAGTATGTAATGATTTCCTGTCGTTATTGATTAAATTAGTACAATTAGTTTATTCTTTTGTCCAAAGTGATCGAATGCTTATGACATGTTTGTAAAAAGTAATTGAGGTAAAGAAATTACTTCGTGTTTTGCTCAAATTTGCGAAATGTAAATACTTAAGTGTCAGCATAGGCATGCAGCATTTATCACTTTCGGACAGGTGATGGGACTTTCGGACAGGTGATGGGACTTTCAAATTCAATAAAGTTATAACTACGTAATAGCAAAGCATTTAATTGCAATTACCAGCTATTTTCATACCGGAATAGTTCTATAAAATAGCAAAACTAATACACACTGGATATTCAAAATTATGATTATCGTGCGACAATGCCATTGTAGTAAGGAAATTGTAAAAAAGCAAACATATTTGGGATACGTATAGCCATTACAATTGTCATTTACCAGCTGCGTCGACACAGAGAAAATTACCGAAGCAATATCATATAACAATAAGCACAGCAATTACATATATATTCAAGTCTATTTGCCACTTTAAACACCATATCACTATATAAAATCAACATAGCCCGTAAATTTTAATGCGCGTACGCTCACTATTTCACGCTTTAAAAAGTATTAAAAATACGGTGACCATAAACGTCCGAAGTGGGCCGTGGAGACACCGTTTAGCAGGACGGTCCTGCACATGGCGTCGTGGGGTCACCCCAAATGTCAACGGTCTCTTCGTGACATTTATTAACGGTTAGAAGGGTTGGCTAAAGAGAAATTCCTAAAGGCCATTTTCTTTTTCCCATCGAGGGTGTTTTTACTGGGATATGATCGAAGTAACGGTGAATGAAATCAAAAGTTTTTGTCGGGTATTTGTCGTCTCGTGTTGTGTCGGCTTCCATACTGTTCGTATAGGTGTAGGGTTGTACTTTTTTCCTTCGAGAAAATAAAACAGACTGACGCATTTTACGCAGTTCAAGTTGATGATTCCTTCCTTTTTTAATTATTTGGTTTTAGATTTATAGGTTTCCAAAAGAAAATAAAGTTTATTTTTTTTCGCATTTTTTTTTTATTTCCGAAATACTACAATAGGGGAAAATATGCGTCACATCCGCACAAAACGGTCGTCGCCACAGAACACATAGCCAAACCGCTGCCTGGTAACATTGATTTTCAGCGATCGACAGCCGCCGGCAGCGGCCGGCCGCCGTACAAACATGAAATCGTGCTTAATTACGATTGCAATAAGGTATACTTTAATTATTACTCAAGGGGGTCAAGTAATATTAGAAACACTCTGTAGATACACAAAAAATATAAGAGTACAATTAATATAATATTTAAAATGGCAACATTTCGTTTCCCCGCCATCGAAGCACGCGCAGAGGCACAACACTAAAAAAAATATATCTGTGCGCAAAACTGTCACAGAGGTTTTGACATTTGTTAAACAATAACTTAATGTATGTATTACGTATTTTTTTAATATTCTAACCTAACTCTCGAATTTTCTTGTATTGACATCGATTTAAAGGTCGGAAGAAGTTGCGGGCGTCAAATAAAGCGAAGTAGGAAGTAGCAGCCCCCCTCCCGTCCCCGTTACATCCGTTAAAGGATTTTCAAGACTTAAAAAGGAAGGACTTTTATATAAGGGTATGTATATATATATATATGTATATTTGAAGGGGGGAGGATCACAATTCCCCCCTCCCGCAAACGGGAAGTTTTGGAAACGCAGATTAAAAAAAAGTTATTTTTGGTATTATTTTTTAAATCCTCTACATGATTTAAGGGGGGAGGGAGTGGAAAGGAAGGGAGGAGACCACCCCAGAGGCGTGGTCGACGCTGCCCCGTTTGGCGGGCTTCTTATTTCTGTCTGCAGGGTTTAAACTAACCTAACACGAAGGAGATTACAGGGGCTCGTTCGCTCACTTTGCTCGGTCACTTGAGACCCTGTCATCCATCATCTGCGAACCTAACCTGTCCGAGTCGGGGAGCCCCAAGTCTCGAGCTCGTTTCGCTCGCTCTTGCATCTTAAGTTCTCATTGCCTTTCTACTAAGTGAAGATGTGTCGGGACTCGAAGAGGATGGCGGGGTCTTTGTGAGATTTGAATTAAATGATTATTATTATAATATGTTCGCTCGCTTCGCTCGCTCACTAGAACCCTTCATCTCCTTTGAACCTAACCTGTCCGAGCCGGGGTGCACCAAGTCTCAAGATTAATTTAGCAAAACAGATTTTGACCTATAGGTACATTAGATATAGATAGCTTTTGTATCGTATAGAGGAATAATAAAATGGCTGCCATTGCGATTGCGTTTCGTTTCACCTTTAACCATCAGGATAAAAATAATAACTTAGATTGTCATAAAATCAACATTTTCGTAGTTGTTCACCCAAACACTGTGAAATTGTTAAACCCTTACGAAATACCGAAAAATAAAGTCAATTTTCAAAAAAAATAAAGTGCGCGTCAACTTATTTTTGCAAAATCAAAACGTATTAGTAAAACTACCTAAAATAGCAACACCTGCTGTCAAAACAGTTAGTTGTTGTTGAGTTATTTTATCTGAAAGAAAGAAAAATAGTTTATTCTGCACAAACAAAACGCACCCTACAAATGAACGACATTAATTTATAGACATATACAAAATAGCCAAAAGCCTCGCATTCAAGCTATAAAAGTTTGACAATTTTGTCTATTGCTTGATGGCGTCGGTAAACGACGACCATGCTTTTTCGGACAAACCGGTAAGTTTGCCAATTGGTACAGCTCGATAGTGTTATTAAGCATCTTATGATATTATTTTAGTGGACAGAATGGATCGTGGATCTTTAGATATACGAAGGAGCAAGATCCATCGACATACTTGGGGAGTGCAAAACCAAACCGCGTTCCAAGTCTCCTGATCTTAATGGTAAGTATTACTATGGGTATTAGTATTGCATTACTAAACAAATTGCCAAAGAAACCCAGCCTTAACATTAAATAAAATTGGTTATCCCTCTGACACTTTATTAAATGCTATACCTATTATCCCACCTAGGCAATGCAGCTTCAGAAAGACTCACAGCAAACACGACTCAGATAATTCTTATTTCAGAATCTATTTATTTTATAGTCCTGAAACTTAGTGAGATTGTTTAAGATAATAAGTCATTTGCACACAAAAAAATTAAGAGTACTACAAGTCCCGTATATAAAAGACGAGCCGTTATATAAATCTGCGATTTTCTTTTTTTTTCGTAAATCATTTATCTCGGCACGTGGAGGCTTCTAATAATAATGATGTTTCTGTAAAAAAAAATGTTGGCTCCCAACTCGATGGTTTTTTTTTTGGGTGGGAAATCATCAAATGACCTCTCCCGCTCTAGGCAGAGCGGAAGGGCGTGTCAGACTCTTACTGACTAAAACCTACCCGTGTTCCTTCAGTTGCCTGTGAACCAGGGCCACGGTAACTCTTTCGAATAATCCGCGACCCCGGCAGGCATCGGCCCTTTCGGACCCCGTCAATGATGCTGACATCTCTTTGAGCCTCTTTGACGACTGGTTCCCATCGGACGGCGAATTGCCCATTGCTGGCCGTCCGTAAGCCCGCGCCTACGGTGGCCGGGAGTCAGCAATCAACTCCCGACGCCCAGGGTGTCTCCTCCTGCGGCGACTAGGGGCGTAAGGGCGCAACGATTGCCACTCCCTCACGCGCTCCGCCTCCTCCTTCGCGAGTATTACTGCTTTGCAGAAGCAGGTGACGGCTTCCCATTCCGTCTCGCTCCGTACCATGGCCTGATCCAGGGCCGGACGCGAGAGATCGCCACCACGAAGACACGGCGGTGCTCCGCCCAAGCCGGGCAGACCTCCACCGTATGCTCCACCGTGTCCTCCGGTCGATCCACATAATGATAACACCCGGGCGTTTCCTCCCGCCTTATCCGAAACAGAAACCTCCCGAAACAGCCATGTCCAGTGAGGACCTGCGTCAGGCGGAAGGTGAGGACGCCGTGGCGCCTCTCAAGCCACTCCTGAAAGCGGGGACTTACCGCCGCAATTGTAGCGTGCCCTCCCAACTCGATGGCTGTTAAAGTAAAACTTAGCCGATTAGTTAGTTAATATTTATTTATTTTTCTATAATTAACAAGGGTACATTGGAACTAACGGTACCTACTCAATACTCATTAAAATTGCTTCCACATATGAACTTAGGTGGTAGATTTACAAAACCATGGGAAATCAATAAATATTCACAACCGTGGTGGGCTAGTCAATGAATTGGGAAAATCCATATTTTTATTTGATGTTTATCTTTTCATTTTGTTTGACCTTTGATAAATAAGTTGGCGTCTGACAAATGATGTTCGTATTGGTTTCAGAAATCGTAGAGATATTGTAGACCTACGTACCTACTTGATATTATTTTCAATTTTATACCTCCACGCGTTCCTAAGAAAAAGGTTCTTGACAGACTGGCAGACAGGCAGACGGACAACGACATGATCCTATAAGGGTTCCGTTTTTTCCTTTTGAAGTACGGAGCCCTACAAATTCTTGTTCTTTTGGACTGCCGTGGTCTTAAGTCTTGTCCACCCTTGTATAATTTTGGAGGTATCGCGATCATGTGAGTAATTTTGCCTAATTTGACTCAGATTGAAAACTCCCGACTTTCCTCACCAGATCTTACCACAATCCGATAAGCCATAGCGTAATGGTCCATGCAGGCGCCGCGCGCCGCAGCATACAACAAGCATCACGAGGTTCCGCCCGTTGCACCACATATTATCAGTTGTACGAACCACTGCGAGACGAGTTAATTGTACAGGCGGAGTCAATTGATGCTATCGCGGAGTTTCACACTGCTTTTTATATTATATTGGTTTGTTAATTGTTTAGTGATGATGTGTGCTCAAAGTGTACGGACGAGAACGATTGGTCTCGATGTCTGTGTTGCGGATTTCTTTTACAGCGACAAATCGGGATCTCAATAACAGCTGTTGATGCAAATAAACAACTGAGTTCTCTGAAACTTTTAAATGATAAATGATCTATGGAAGATTTTTATACAAGTATGATAGGTAAATGAACAGTTAAATTGGTTAAATTTAATTAATTTCCTGCGGGGTGATTGCGTAACACACTAATAGTAGGAATAGCTTTCATTTTGACAGTTCAACCACATTCATTGCGTTATTTACGTTGTTTAGCAGACAAATTTTTCGAACATATGAAGCAATGGATTAGCAATAAGCTTCAAAATGATTCAGATTGCGATGGATAGTGTGGTAAGTAATTAGGGTGCTAGTCCCATCTTGACCTGACGAAAAGCAGCATAGTTTAGTACTGTAATGGTTATCTGCAAAAGGGAACCTGGCATCATGCAGGCTGGCAGAGAAATGATTCTGGTTGCATTCGATCTCACTCAAGCGAATTTAGAATCTGTTTCAGAATGAAATTGTAAAAGAGTCGTTTATGTTTAAAATAAAACATTATTGTGGTAGGCGCGTAAAAGTGAACACGTCCCCTTAAAATAAATAACTAAAATTCAGAATTACTTTTTATTTAGCGGTTACGCCCGCCGTATCCTTCTCGGTACCAGGGAGTTCATATACAGTGTATGGAGTTTCTTGCCCATTTTTCTCCATATGAACCTACTACGCTTTGGAATGGGCAACTAGCTTCACGTTTTTCTGAATGCCCGACTCCATAGACAATTCAAAGGTGCCTGCAAATGGTTTAATTGATACAAATGGTTTGAGTTTCTAATTTGATACATTTATTTATTTGGAGACAAAGAACTGGGTGTTGTGAAGCTATTAGTCTTTATCCATCTGTGAACTGCAACAGGCAATCATGATGTTGTGTCTCAAAATAATCATACGAACAATATCTTCATCTCTAATAGGATAAATCTCTAAATAAAGACTCATCACATTTCATTACAGCGCTATATGCTTTAAACTGACTCACTAACTTTATTATGGATATGATAAACTTTAGCGATCCGTTTACTGACCGTAACGACTCTTTATTGTTTGATATTTAAATATAGACCCCACTTGCTATTATATTAACCTGTAGCATAGATTAATAAAATGGTCCCTACTATAGTTGTGGCCAAGCTAAATCTAAGCCATAAGCGTTTACTGAAATAGTCTATTCCATTGAACTCAAGGTGTGCAGTAATCTTGACTAAGTAGTTTTAGGAGAGGACCAGTTCTGACAGCTGTTATCTGGTTTCTGAGCTAAGGGTTGTCAGAACTGCTGAAGTCAGAAAACCTTGAAAGGAAATCTAGTGGCAATAAGATAATATAATTCCTTATGCAAATAGTAAACTGTTCACAATATTTTTTCCGAGGAAGAAAACTTGCTTCTAGTTTATTTCCTCCAAAAACTATGCTAATATTGTGTTAACAAAAGTTCCGGAGTATTTACCGAATAAACTATTTTACAAGATGGCCGACTATCGCGGCTCCTTTAATAGTTGTTTAAGAATTGTTTCACGACACTTTGATTTGTGCTCACCCCACTTTTAATGGCGACATTCATAATAAATTGCGAAGACATTAGAGTTGAACCATTTATCTTAGTTTGTGAGCAAAGTATTAGAAAACAACATGACATTTTTAAAGGTCAAGTTGTGTTTTTATATTTTGTTTCATAATTAATTACTAATAGGTAAAAACTTAATACGCCACATTAACATCCTCAGATTCGTGGACGACATGCGCAGATTTTTACGTTCGGAATTAGATTTTCATGTTTATCCTTGTACGAGAACCTAACCTAACATTGCCAATAGAAGGCAAGAAAATCGACCGTAAATTAGACTTAATCGGACGTGTTTTTGTTTCGGTTCGTAAAATACTCAATCAATGATAAGTACCTGTAAGTTAATACTTTGCTATCACAAATGCATAGTTTTATTCAATTTATCGGTTTACCTATTATCAGTCGACACGATAGCTAATCGCAGTTTAATTGCAAGCCTTTAATCGCTCGCCATCTTTGATCGTAAGCGTAAAAAGTCGCGCGGATGTGCGCACGAGTCGATTTGACAGACGGTGTAATTGATCGTTTTGACGCCTCCGCTTCATAACTTGAATGCTTTACCATTACCAATTGCTCATTTACTTCACTTTTTGCCTACCGTTACTCTAACAAAGTTGTGTATCTTGCAGCAATTTGTTAAATTGTCTGTTCTAACAAAAACTGCAATACAGGCTGGCTTCACCAACCTAACACATACAGAATCCATAATTATACGTCAATACAACACACTCGTTAAGTTTTTTCGAAGGCAATTTTACGCGCAGTTTATCTCAAAGTAATGGTGAGCCGTCACGATAGGAAAATGCATTATTAAATCCCATAACCGCTTCCAATATTCTAGAGAGGTAACACCATAATACCCTTTCGCGTAACAACAAAGCGATGGTGTAAATGACTGGGAGAGAGCGCCCCATTGTCCGGCCGCACTACCGATGCCGCACCGGCCACTTTGAGGGTGACTTAAATCCGAAATTGGGTATTTCGAAAAATGTGCATGTGTCATTTATCACGACCCTCGCTTGGCGGAAAAAACCTAACCCTATTTAAAAAACTACCCCCCCGTAATCCGTCGGCGGGACCGACGCGGCACACAAACAGTATTAAATTTTTCCACTATTAATACAAAGGCGTTAGCGTCGCGTCAATATTGGATGAATGCAGGAGCTCCGCAGATAATCCTTATTAAGAGAGGTTAAACAACCGTCCGTGAGACAACGGGTTAATCAGTAAAGTGTGTCAACTTATGGCATTCTTTGTGTATTATTTTAAAATTAAAATTTCCCGAGCTTTTCCGATGACAAATCAATTAATGTTGTTCCCCTGTCTGGTCATGAATGTTTCAGAGTATCTGCTACGCTTCTACTATTCTGAAGTTGTGTGACATTTGTGATTGGTATCTATATTTTTCATTAATCTACCCAGCAGTGTTTCAAAGTGTGTTCGTATCGAGTCGTGTACTCGTGTCGTCTCTTATAATTATACTAAGATACAAAAAGCTATCTAAATATCTATTTTTATCATCCCTTCGTGCAATATTTCGTCGATCATTCAGAGCCGTCCACAGAAGGTAATTCGATTACAATTTCTCATTTTAATTGATGAAATTAAGACAGTCACGTGTCGCATTGAACGGGTGCCTGCCGTGGTGCCGTGGCGCGGTACAATAGTGCGGTTAAACTTTTCAATATTTTGGTTGGCTCGCGAGAGCCGCACGTGCCGCCGCGTGCCTCGCTTTACCCCGCTCTACCCCCGAACGTTTTATTTTTTATTATTTTCATAATTCATATTTCACAATAACAACTGAGAAGGCGTTTCGCACGGTTAGCTTATGAAACCACTTTCGCGATTCCGCGTGGGGCGGCTGAGACTTGGGCTTACCGCAAGGGCCACTTATGGGCCCGTTTTTATTTATATTACAGCGTTGCGTTGCGTCGCGTTTTGTGATCCACTTTATCAAACGCTTTACAGAGATCGCGGCGCGTGGGGGTTCCAACCACTAGTATAATAATGTTGGTGGCATTCTTCTTGTGACGTCACGATATGGCTTATTGTGTTTTTTGGCGTAGGATTAGTGAGCCGCGGGCGGTGAGCCATAAAAAGCCTCTGTTAGCAACGGCAACCAACAAATACTAATCCTGGACATTTTTGGTCGACCATTGAGTCTAATGCTTGCATTTATGTGATTTCGTAATCGCCCATCATTCCGGTATTCATTTGATTTATTGTATGCTTTATTAAATCATTATTTCATTTGAGCATTTTATATAAATTATCTTTGATTGTTTTATTATAATCTTATGAGCAATAATTCTATTTTCATTATTTCTATTACACGGCTACCCACTTACGACAATCATAAAACAGAATACGGAACAGCGGTTAAGAATTGCAATTGCAAAAACTTCACCCCACAGGACTGACTCACGTAAAATGTAATGGGAAATTACTGTAAAATAAAAAAGAAGTCTCCCTTAAAGTCGAACCCTTATTGTTACGGCAATTTAGGTAACACTCCCTCGCGGGGAACTAAGAATTCTTATAGAACTAGCAATATGCATGGCTTCCCCGAGTACAAAGTCATAAAACTTGAACGATTTTAATCGAAACGTTCCTTAAGAATTACTGTTTCGTTTACATTGTCTGCTCGAACGTGATCAGATTACTGATCGTCCTTAACAATAGTTTCATGTTGATGTGCGTAATCGATTCTGATTATTTGGATTCAATAAATATTTTTATCGATTTTGCTAAATCAATTAGGCGTAGCTATGTCAGTGTCCAGGCCTGTGACCAGCAGTGGACATCTTTCGGCTGAAATGATGATGATGATGTCAGTTTCATTAAACTGGAAGGCGAGTCATCAGCTATTTGGCATTCAAAGTACCTACCTAGTAGTTGATTTAATTATCAATATCATATGGATATAAGCCTACTGAATTTTATATTACAAAGAGATAGTAATTAAGTATCGAGTCGTCGTAAAGTTTTATGGCAGCATTTTAGGCTTCTCTGTGTGATATTATCTCGGAGATGGCCACACCTAACTTGGGAATTAAAAACATTGATCTTATAGGTAGGTAGGTTATGTTTTTAATTTAAAGTGAGAAGATTATTGTCGTTAAGATCGACCTGAGATGGTTGAGTCGGTCAGTCTATTCAATGAGTTTAAATTTATTGAATCAATAACTTCAAACTCATGGTGATCTGGGGGCACGGTAGTGCCCCCGCCAAGACGAGCCAAGCGAAGCGCAAGGGCACTACCTACCTTTTCTCGAAGTGTTTCGTCGTTTTTTTGAACCCTCATAGAGTTGGTTTCCGATGTACCAGATAGTTCATATTCTCAGGATATGATGTCAATAATAGACTCATTAAACGTACAAAGTCTCAATTGAATATCTTTAATACTTTAGATTTTATTGATATCTAAAATACACCGATTTCGTCACTGACACACTCCCTGACACACTGATGATCATCAAAATGTTTGGCTACTTCCTTAAGTGCTAGAAAGCTGAAATTTGGTATGTAATCTAAGTTTAGTATACAACCAACAAAAAAAAAACATAAACTTGTAACTTTCGCCCCCCATCCCCTAAAGTGGGGGGGTGGAAGTTTGTATCAGACTTCAAAATGTTAGGGTACTTCCTGAAGTGCTAGAAAGCCGAAATTTGGTATGTAAACAAAGTTCAGTATGCAAAAAAACACTACCGTGCCCCCAGATAAGCTTATAACTTTCGCCTCCCATCCCCTAAAATTGGGGGGGGGGGGGTGGAAGTTTGAATGATGCTTTCACCAATTTTATGAATTAGGACATGAAAGTTTACACGGGACTGTAGACAGTAAATAAAAAACCTATTAATAAGTACTTACAAGAACCTCCGCCTTAATCAAGTCTCATGGTAGGTTTCAGTTATTTACGTCCTTTGACGACGAGGTGAGCAAATCGATTGTAAGTACTTAATTAATACGATAAGATATAATACTAAAGTAAGGTATATAATTAAAATAATTTTATTAACCGGCACTGCTGATGTGCAAGAAATACACTCCAAAAATAAGAAAAAAGTAAACACTAAAAGACTGCCTAGGAACTTACAAAAAGAACTGAAATCCCGCCAAAAACATTTCATGTAAAATGTTGCCAAGACGACCACATAAGGTTTGCCCCATAGATATCCGAGTTTGCCCTGTGAAAAAGATATCAGATCTCATGTAGAGCCAAGCTTCTGAATCTACACGGCCTAGCTCTACCGACCCTAACTTCACAAATTCTACATATCAGTAAAAATGTATGGCTTGGCTGTTTCGTTACTTACTTCAGAAACTAAATATTCGCATCACCTCCACGACGGTAGCGAAACGGCGAAGCCATAAATTTTTAACACACTTACAATGGTAACGCCATTGTAAGTGTGTTACACTATTATCCCGCAGATGTACTTACAGGATTAAGATTATATCCACTGAATAAGGACAGATATACGGTAGGAATTTGTGTACTGAATTCAAACTTGCAAAGTTTGATAGATTTGTAATAGGTATTAGAGTTTCTAAATAAGAAAATAAGATCAAATAAGATCAAATAAGATTGGGTTGTCATGCATTTTTATTACTTGACTTCTACTAACACAGATTTTCGAAATTTGTCCAAACAAGTGCCACTATCATTCACAACTCCACTCATGACTAGAGAGGAAGGGATAGAAAAGTCTTATCGATAAAACGTAATAAATATATTTCGAGATTGCGAAACTACAAAACATATATTATCTCCGCGAGTCGAGAGGAACCCTAGCGACGCGCGTGCATCCCTTGCGTACGTGCTACAAGGAAGTATTAAAGTCGTACAACTTAACCCCACGGATGCCGGGGCATCCACTCTTTAAATACATCCGATAAAAAACTAAATGACACCCCTCGCTTTGCAAAAAACATCCCCCAGAAAACGTCCATAAAGGAAAATTTATCCACAAATTAATTTGTAGCGGTACGAAATAAAATTAAAGTAAGGCGCGCGACTTAGTTCATTCGATTGATGGCGGATGCTTTAATTCAAGTGAACTCCTCAGGGGGTAAAATATATTCCTAATATAAGTTTAAAAGAATAATCTTAAGTTAGGCTTTTGATTAAACATTGTGCTGAAACTTTGCAGTCTTACGCCAGAGGTAATCGACATCTTGAAGGTAAGCATTTAAGAATACCATTAGGCAAGATTGTAGCAAATATAAGCTTATAAATATTCCAACGTAATTACAGGATTAACTTAAGTATAGTTTATCAGTAAATATAATACAGTTTTTAAAGTCATAGGAGTTAAGATGACAGCTCCGACTCTCATCCGCGGAATAAACATGACACTAACAAAGAAATCGTTTTGACTCTGAATGCAATGTGGAAATGTGCGAGTACCATCGAAGTTTAAATCGGACATAAAAGCAGCAATACATTGGCAATTTCAAATACACTGTCATAAAACGAAGCATGAATATTCACACCTATAGCTAGTTTATTACCAATCTCTACTTTCTTGCTGTTGTGTAACCTTGTGTTGTCTTACGCAAATGATGGCTCCCCAATCCGGAATCCCAGAGACATCCACAATTTGTCATAATTATAATTATGACAGTCACATATTTATGTTTAAACAACATCTTCTGTGGGAACGCTATGTCAAAATCGTAGAATTTTCGCCATTAAATTCGGCCTCGACTGCCGTCTTATATCGTAGGTACACATTGAGTGATTTATTGTACACAAACGTACATTAGATTTTTATGTTCGTATCTCGTAGGTTGTAAATAACATCGGTGGTTGTTCCCCGACCCACTTGAAGATTATTACTGATTTATTTATTATTTAAACGGTGTGATGGATGGCCCCAGTCGGATTGTTACTTAGCTTGGTGAACTTTGCCATCCGTAACATTCTGTTTTTATGACCTTTAGAAATTATTATAAGAATGTAGGTTGTAACATTTTGACACCTCGTAATTGTTTCGTTTCTCAATGTCGATTGTTTGTTTGTAATTAAACTAATTGTTTTAATTTGGTAACGATTTTAATTTTGGTAGAAGTATCGATTTGCTGATTGCGTCGTCATTAGCGGTTTCTTCGTTCTAAGGTCTCGCGTTAAAACAACTATGATTTTAAATTCAATGTGGTTTTTGATGAAATCGATGACAAAACAATCGCCTGTTATAAATGTCATGACTCACGCTCACCTTACGTTTGAAGCCCCATCTCAAGCCAACAACACGGCGCACTTGAATCACCCCCACAAGACTATTGAAACTCTAATCCAATTCTTTCATATAATTGCCTAATCTTTCCTCTCTAAATAGGCGGTGCTTAATCTCGGCCGGTGCCCCGCAAGGTGAACTAACCGAGCCTGAAATGGTTATTTTTTAACTTCCCCATTATAAGCTGGGAAGTGGAGCGGATTAGACAAGGGAGACTAGATTTAGGGCCAATTTGAACGCGTCTGTATTGATTGTAACCTTCATGCGTCGTTTGGCAGGTCTACTGACGCTGGGATCTATTGGGAGCTTTGAGAAAATTTGTAAAGATAAGGTTGCTGATTTTTTGGAAAGTAACATTATACCTAATTCAGTTGTTTTTAGCTTTCTATGTTTTTGGTCAATTAGGGTCGCTCAGTAATCAATCCAAAGAAACGGTTTGAAAGATGACAACATAACAAGTCAAATGAAGTCATATTTTTTTTTGCCAACATGGGTATGGGTATAGATTTTATACATATTTTGATAAAATTCTCCATGCTCTGCCGACACTTGGGCATGCAAAATTTTACACATAAATTAACGATCTACTATCAAAATACCATGCTGAATAACAATAAATATTACAAAATTATTAAAGTGAAAAATACATAACATAACATCACGCCTGTATTCCTTGAAGGGTTAGGCAGAGGTGTACCTGTAGTACACCCACATTTCACCAGTTATGTTTAAGTATTATATAATACTAGTTTTTGCCCGCGGCTTCGCCCGCGTAATGATCGGAAATTATTCCACAGGAACGTACTACCGGGATTCAAAGTAGTAGACCTATGCCCTAACCCGGGTAGTGGCCTATCCTTTCAACTAAATCTGTTCAATCGTTACGGCATAAAAAGGTAACATAACCAAGGACCCACACAACCCCCCTGACCCCCGAAACCCTGGTCTTCAAGATAAGGACTCTGGTATTTTCAATACCTTAAATCTTTTGAAAGAAGTACACAAAAAAATCAATTTACATCTCAATTTTAAAAACTGCCCCTATTTGAGCTTGAACTTGCCCTTTGGGGGACGATTTTACAAAAACGCGTAATTCTTTGTTTCTTACCAAAATCATTTAATTTTATTACCTCTAACTTAAGAAATGTTGGATTTCCCATTCATACGTTCATGTAGATGCGGGCCCTTTAGGATTATTTTTGAGCCAAAAAGTAGCCTATGTCCTTAAGGTCTCAGGATGCCTTCTATCTACTTGTGATTTTTTTTTTTAATTCCTTTCATTGGTTTAGGCGTGAAAAGGTAACATACAGATAGACAGACAGAGTTACTTTCGAATTTATAATATTAGAATGGATAGGGGGCAAGAAACCCAATAACACTAAAGATGACCAGCTCCAAGTAAACCACACCAGTTAGCACGTGTCGCTTTAATCAACATTCCGCGGTGTGGGAACAGTCGTTAAGTTCACTAGTGGAGTTATGGCATCTCGATCCGCATAATTAATGCCTTTATGATCATGTAGCGGTATTTCGGGATTATTGCTGTTAGATTGTGGGTGATATAGAAAAAGAACTTGTTAATGGTTTTATGATACTCAAAAACCAGGAGCAGCGAGGGTACTAAATGATAAATGATAAATGATTTTATTTCTGTAAGTAGGTTTGAACAAACACTTTTACACGTCAATCATATTTTAAAAACTAGATGAGGTCGGCGTTTCCTATCTGACTACTCTGAGAAGAAAGGCCGAAACAAACTCAGAGGTCACAGTCTCTTTTAAAGTCCAGACATAATCTTGGTCAGATCATGTGAAGACCATGTAGATTTGTGTCTGAGATGGTCTTTTGAGGAAAAACCACACAGATTGAGTGGACCTGTCCAGCCAGTGTACGCATTTGTCAGTAATCGTGTAGCTCAACTCAGAACTTAAGGAGCTCAACGATTCGACGAACAATACCAAAGAAAAGACATTTGGGTAGGCCACAAAAATTACTCAAACTGCCAGACCATGATTAAAATTAACTAAGGAGAGAAAAAAAAGCAACAATGACCCACATAGTCTTCACATTCACAATATTAAAATGATAATCAATGTAGCCTGAATGCTACTCACATTCACAGACAGTTTACTCTTTAAAAGTCATCAAAAATACCATAAGTTATTATATAAGGACATCATCAATTCTAAAACACTCATTCACAGTATAAAAATGGATTGTTGCTTGGGGGTACATTGAAGTGGCTTAGTTAATCCCAAGCCTTTTTGTCATCCAAGTAATCTTTAACTTTATAGAAAACTACGTGCGCTTGCGTAACATGAAGATTATCTGAGGGATGCAGGGGAGAGATAAACAAAATTTTGTATAAACATCTATTCTAAGTTCGTGAAATAACCCAAATGAACTAACCTGTGGGTGATAAAATAAATCGACATACACAGATAGTTTCAATTTCGACTATTTGCAGGTAACTTCTGTGCATGAAACGGCTCTCATAATCTTACTTGCATTAGTCAGAATGTTTTTTTTCGCATTCAAAAGTTTACGAGGAAGGTATCCATCTATCTGAAATCAGACATCAAACTTCTATACCTGAACAATAAACTAACTTCTCCTGCTCAACAGCGATATCTCCATTTAGGACTGTCGCTTGTCCATCCAAATCGCTATCACACAGCAACACGCGGTATCTAAAAACCATGCGGTATCTGTGTCACATATCGCTATTGCCTTTCACCGCTCTATCTCTAGATCTGGCCAATAAAAATAAATATCTCGGCGGTTGTTTACGGGTTAGTTCGGAACACGTTGTTCTTCGCGCTGTACCGTTGTTTGTCACTGTTAAAAACATGTTTATGGAAAAAATGATTTGTAGGATCGCTTCCCGGAATGTATGGAGAACCGAATAGGATTGTATTTGAAAGTGATTTCGAGATTTTAAATGGGTTTTGGAGTAAGAGTTTTGTTTGTTTTGTTGATAAACGACGATGTAGTGTAACCCTTGGAAGTAAGTGACCTAGGTATACTGTGATGGTTGCAAAGAGTTGATGGTTGTTTGAACAGTGTTAAGCTTGAACGACGTCATATAAGATCCAACTAGCCTTGTTTTACTTCACCTTCCGTTTTCCGTCAAATATAGTGATGGTAAAACTTGTCAAGAAAGTTGGTTACCTATGAGAACGATCCATGTTCAAAATTTAGGACCTATGAGCTCGTAATTATTGAGCCTCGTGGTCAAAATGTTTTGAGTTTTAACAGATAAATCGAATGTACTCCTCCGTAAACCTACGCATTTATTTTTTAATTCCTTCACATACTTATTCATATTTTTATTCTTTGCATAAATATAAACCATCATAAATGATAAAACTTAAGTATATAATTAACACACATTCTCACATCTCAGAGGATATAATTACTAATAAATCAATGTTTCTAGTAGTATTGATTCTTAGAACTACATTTTTGTATTGTAGCGGGCCCGAGGCGTCTCGTGACCGCCTTTTGAAGTTAAGGCCTATTTTGAAACCATGCCAGCTATCTTTAATTACATTCTTCTAAACAACATTTGCGCAATGTTTATGTGCCAATATCAGAAAGAAACGCGGCTCGCATTCTCTATAAGTTTATTGTACAAAAAACGGCCTTAACCGACTTCCGATAGACTATCAGCTATAATTTCGCGGACATTATCATATTAGCATATAAATTGTCTACAATTAACTCTATACACATGTAAAGGAGTTTATTTAAATATATGGCCAACGTTTGTACCAACGATTAATCCGTCAATGTTGACGGCAATTAGAGAATAATAGATACCAGAAATAGAGTACGTTTTCGAGTGAATTGCGAGGTAGGTATTTAATACCAATATGTTGGAGCTTGGCGCGGAGTCAGTCGTCGCATTCCATAAGCTTACATTCCTGCGCTGACACGTGGTGTAGGAAGTGGGCGCCCGGGCCTGGCACCAACACACGCCCTACATTATGTGTGCTATCTACTGCGTCTATGTATTGTTGATAAATCATTCAACTTTATTGTTGTTTATCGCCATATTAAGACCGACTACTTTTGTATTAAATGTAAAGGTAGCATAGTTTCTTGGCAGTGAACAGCGGTAAATTTCCTATACTCACTTACCTAGCAGGATTCACGAGTAAGAAAATTGTTGTTTACATTAATGATCACATTAATATCGGGAGGCTAACAGCTTTAATGGCGAGTCGTACGAGTATCTGTAATTGCTCGCAAGGTGGATTTAACACAAAGTAAGTTTAATTAAATATCACCTCATTATTTACTTGTGGGTAAAATAATCTTACATACACATGCTCACGAGATAAACGTTATTATTAATGATACTAATCACCGATACGACATAAACTCATTGATGTTTGGAGTTAAAGATTGCGATATTGCATGATTAGTGTCAGCTGCTTGAGAGCAGTAGCAGCAGTGACAAGGTTTTAAAGATTGCAAAGTGTATTAAATGGAACAGGTCGTCTCCTACGATTAATGGAAAAGTTTAATTCTGTAATTACGGTGCAACTTCTGTAAAAAAACACCGACTTATAATATTTATGATTTTCTTGACATTAAACATAAGATAATTATTTTTCAATTCTAACAACCTTTACATGTAGACCTGCATTTCCATGTTTATCACCTCCTCATTAGCCTATAGCCATCATAATGAGCAACAAACCTGCCGCAACTATTTGCTGAACGTAAATACAATTGAAATACACATCCGTAATAAGTCAGCCGGGACCGATACCAGACGCGTACCAATACCAGACGGGTACCAATTCGCGTTGGACGGGTTACAAATAATATAATGCGATTTGTGTGGCGTCCTGTGGGTGTAGGTTATGACGCGTCTCGTTAAACAAGCTTTATTGTTTTTCTATATAAGTAAGTAAGGACGTATTTTTCCTTATTTTAATGGTAGTTGACGGGCGCGTGATTTTACTGGAGAGTATTTGTTTATAAGTTTTTGCCTCAGGGAAGTACAGATTTAGTTAAGATGCTAGGTAACTTTGCAATATTGTAAAATAAAAATAATGGTGCTTCATATAGTTGGCTGGGGAATTCAGTAGTTCTTATTGACATTAGTTTGAAAACTTAGGAATCATCAACTGAAAAAGAACACAATCTCTTCTCATCAGCCAAATTAAAACTTTTAGATAGAGATAAAACAGGAAACTGATCAGAGTGACAGGAAAACTCAGTAAATCAGTTTCCCTGTGACTCTCAGATCAGTGTTAATTTAAATTAATTTCCATTTTAATAGTTTTATTTAATTGAACTCTCCATAACACACGCTTAAATCTGCATAACAGGTATACTGGTACAGGCATAAACACTGGATTAGGGCGATAGCACACCGGCGGCAATGCGTCAAACCGCGACGGGGCGCTGCGCTGGCGCGCTCGGAGTCATAGGAGTCCGTCAAAACCGCCAGGTGTGGCTGCGGCTTTATTTATGGCGCACCGTGGGCCCGAGGATTTATAACACCAGTGTGTTAGTACAGGAGATAGGCTAATGTTTGGCTATGTGTTGTAGATATGAGAAGCTGTTTCTTCATTGGGTGTAAGTCTCTATTTAGATGATCATTTTCAGATATAAGGGTGTGACTGTGATAAAAAAGGTGTAGTTTTGGTGCTTGAATTGATATTTTTGAATAAATGGCATTAACCGCAAGTTTATGATGGCCTGCCTGTATCATTCCAAACAGTAAGTACTACCCAGACTTACAAAAGATTCAAAAAACATTATAATTAGATACAAGTTAGGAAGTTAGTAATTTAATATGTGCGTAAACACAGTCCGTTGGGTAGGCATTATAATATTGATAGAGTAGGCAACCAATTTTAGATAATTTCTGTAGATTATTTACACACGCATAACTTATTTATCAGCTCTTATCTTTAATTAAAATCACCGTTATTTGTCAAATCCTATTTACTAAATAACATTTTTAAATGAGATTTTTATCTTGCGATTTGCTAATTAATTATAAAGTTATGGTATTGCAATAATATTTTCAACTCAGATGATTTATTTATACATAATTAATTGTGCACTCAGAAATATTCACTATAAAATAATTAATATTATCTATTTATTTATGTGGTATGTACATCCCTACAGAAAATTATTAGTTATTTTATATTAAGTTATTCACTACTTGTCTTAGATATTGTTAACTCAAGAATATATTTTTATTTTTCTGGGATTTCAATTCTAGATTCTGACGATAAAGAAATATTATTATGGATGTACACAGTTCGAAATCGTGGTGTCAGCATAGTTTGTTTCAACAACCTGTTTGTTTGTTTTATTGTGTGTTTTTGTTTTGTTTGTTTAATTGCATCTATAATACAGGGATTGATAAAATCACGAGAAATTTCGTGCAACTTATTTTGTTGTCAGTCTCCCGGCGTAGATCACTCATCTCATTATAAATTAGCTGTTTGCGTATTTACAACGTGGAGAACGCACTGCCACGAGCCAGTTACCGAGATCTTTGTTCAAACTTAACTTTTGAAACCCCTTGTATGTGCTAGATACCAAATTAAACTAAATTGCTTTTGTTTCTATCGATTATTAAGGATTTATGAGACATAAATGATTGCAAAAGCTCTAAACTGTTCTACATCGCGCAAAGAACTTCAATCAACTATGGATGGTATATA
Organism: Dryobotodes eremita; assembly: GCA_917490735.1. Classification (NCBI taxonomy): domain Eukaryota; kingdom Metazoa; phylum Arthropoda; class Insecta; order Lepidoptera; family Noctuidae; genus Dryobotodes; species Dryobotodes eremita. The sequence goes on from OU823244.1 coordinate 24,463,530, forward strand.
ATATGTTTGGTTAAATGGTTGATAAAGCACATCATGTTACTGTCCGTTTCTTATCAATCCTTATCATCATAGACTCCTTAATACTATCTAATTCAGCGCTAGTCGTAAAAGTCGACTAGCCAATGGTAGGCGAGCAGATAGATAATCTCATCCCCACTTGAGTCTTATCTACGAGATAACATAAGATTACAATAAGTAGGTGTTTAGAATTGGGCGAATAATAATAAGAATAATACAGAGACCATACAACATACAACAGGGGCATGCACAACACACACAAACAGACTATACACAGACACAATCAGGTAGCAAACGTCATCCATCAAAAACTAGCACTCAAATATAGACTCATACAAGATACAAACACTCCTTATTACAAGTACGTACCACAAACAGTTTTAGAAAATACCACACACAAACTCTACTATGATCGCGTCATACTAACCGACAGGACCGTTCACTATAATAGACCAGATATAACCTTTCAAGATAATGTTAATAAAGTCACATACCTCATAGATATTGCAATCCCTAATACACTCAATTTACAAGAAACAATAGGTGATAAAATCAGTAAATAAGCTGAACTGAAAGAAGAAGTGACCAGAATTTGGAGACGAAAAAGTCTACGAAGTACCCATTGTGGTCTCCACGACGGATGGTATACCCAATCACCTCCACCACAGCCTTAAACTAATAGACCTGAAGGACTCAATTTACATAACACTCCAAAAAGCTGCAATTTTAAACACCTGCAGAATAGTTAGGAAGTTCATGCAAATTGAGGAAAATGAAATTACTCCTCATAACGTTAATTCTAAGTGATTTACAAAAAAAACACCACATACGCTACATTGACTTGGCTTGGGCCCGTTAATGCAGCTTAAACTAGCCAAAGAGCTATGAAACAAAGTTTGTTTACCAAAATAATAATAATAATTTATTTCAGAACATGAATTCCATATAAAATTGTTAGTAAAGATAAAAACTATTAGTAACTTATACCTACATATTCAAGTTATCCATTTATCTTACATTCAAAAGGACACCACCAGGACTGTGTACCTTATTCCAGTGCCCCACACTGGGACACTCAACCCTTTCCGTGATGAGGTTTAAAAGGTCGTTGGTATCGAATAAGCGATAGTTCAAAAAAAACGTCTATGCCAATTAAGCTAATTATACAAGTTCATGGTTTTATCTTAGAAGAGTGGTAATTATAACAAGTTACCTGACCTACCCTATTATAGTTGACCGTAACGAATTTCATTGAAGTCTTTTCTCCAATAATTTCATTAGGGTATTCTCTAAATTACTTCTTCAATTTCTCCATTCCATCATTAAAAGTCTAAATTCCGTCACATAAAGATGGCTTCATTACTTTCTAACAAAGATATTTGGCAGCGCGCGAATCCTGTAACCCTCAGACTTAACCCTTCGCGGGTTCATTCGCCGCTCGTTACAGGAGGGTTAAGATTGAGCCCGGTCTTATAACCCGATGCAGCTTGCAGTATTTTAAGCCGAATTAAAGGAAATTTACTTGGTGAGTTATTAAGCTTTTTAGAAGGGGTTATAGAATGGTGATTTGATTTTCCTCGTTTACTGTTAATGGTGGTTTAGTGAGGATTGGTTTATGTTTTCGCCTATTTGCCACGACTGGAGTCGATCATGAATGGTTTGGGTATGATTTATTGGTCAAACTGTAGGTACTGTAGGTAGTGCAGTAACAATTTATTTTTTCGAGTTGGTGATCTTATTGTGGAATTACACCTTAAAAAATATTATTATTATTATCTCTAGATATTCTTGCAACAGAACTTATCTCAGAACGGGCTTAATGACTATGTATAACTTGAATCCTGCCAAGTGCATCACTATCACCCAGCATATCAGATAAGGTGCACTATTAGCTGTACGTGACGGCGCCGATCTATCACCTATTTACGCTAAACTCTTCCGTATTTGTGCACCAGCCTTAGATCTTGAATGACAAGCAGATATTATCGCACTTGTATCATATTAGATCGATTAGATCGCTGAGATTGTAATTAAGATAGGCTTATTTAGTACTTCCTCGTCTAAGGTAGGTATTGATCGTAGTGTTAGAATTATATCAAGTTTGCAATAGCCTAATAGGTTGGCCTTATTGGGAACAGTAGGTAATTTGACATAACCGTAGATCAGAACCATACTAATTTGACATAAGTGTAGAACAGAACTATACTAATTTGACATAAGCGTAGATCAGAACCATACTTATTTGACATAAGCGTAGAAAAGAACCATACTAATTTGATATAAGCGTAGATCAGAACCATACTTATTTGACATGAGCATAGATCAGAACCATACTAATTTGACATAAGCGTAGATCAGAACCATACTAATTTGACATAAGTGTAGAAGAGAACTATACTAATTTGACATAAACGTAGATCAGAACCATACTTATTTGACATAAGCGTAGATCAGAACCATACTAATTTGACATGAGCATAGATCAGAACCATACTAATTTGACATAAGCGTAGATCAGAACCATACTTATTTGACATAAGCGTAGATCAGAACCATACTAATTTCAACTTTGGACATTCTAACGCAGCTAAGGCTAGTTTTTAGCAACTGAATTGTAGTTTTCGTTAAGTATATTGAAATAAATTGAACCTCCTGTAAGACAACATCTATCGAATATGAATATTTTTTTATATAGGAGAGTATTCGTCTAGAATTGGTCCATTTATTGACCACCTTAACACGACGATTGAACTTGAACGGTTTAATTTAATTTCATCATTTCAAAACCTACCACTCATGCAATGCAAATCATCACAAATATAAAACAAGTTGGTGTAGTGATACAGATGTGGCAACACATGGGCACACACAGAGAGACATCATAAAATCCAAACAACTAAAAAAGCACTAATGATTTCATCTGACATATTAATACCTCTTATATCTCAGTCGCTGTAGCCTCACAAATTACGATGTTTCGTTAATTGTGCTCATATGGCCTCAGACACTAAAAATACTCGAGATCAGTAATAAAATCTTACAGCATCCTCGGGCCGTTATCTCTACATGTTATTAGAGAATTGATAGATCAGTTGCTGTTGAGTAGAGGTGACATTTGATTGACAGTCACGATTCGAGGAACGTTTACTATAATGTTGAATTGCCGACATGATTTGTATGTTTTTAAAATGTTGCTACTGTTTTTTGTTTGAGAAAAAAAATATGATTAGTCAGGCTGTTATTTATTTTGTTTTGTTTAATTGGTAGTTTGATTGTTCATGTTCAATTTGTGTTTATCCTGCATTATTGATTTGTACATGGGCTTGAAACAATACTCTAGCTTATTTGATGTGACTCATAAATAGCAACAGGCATTATAGATATCTATCATTTCTACAAGTTTATTCCTAAGATCTTCAATATTCATAGGTGCGCAAGTTATTCAATTAAAGCACCACTTTTTTCGTTTCTGAGAAAAACTAAAAGTTGACCACTCACTACATACATAACCGGAACTAAATCAATCACGCTGCGAAATCTAAAGAACCTTATTATGCCTATTTCCTCCTTAACAATTTTTTTATCTAATCTTTGTTCTCCTCCCGTAGTGACCGCCGCGGGCGCATGGTCCGGGCGGTCCAAATAATTTAATAAGCGTCATAATTACCGCGCACGAGCACGTGACGTGTGCGCATGCTTTGACTATGATCGCCTTGTTTAGTCTGTGATGAGGTGAACACAGGTTGAGGAAGAGGTTTTTTGTTGCCAGGTATCATAGCCTACTCAAATGTCAGGCAGGTAGGTATGTGATGAATAAGACTGGGCTTGTTTTGGCTACGTCACGTCACGTTGTAGGCAGGTTATATTAAGGTAGATACGGTTTACAATAAATATGAGAATAATTAGCATAATCAGCCTATAATGTTCCCACTGCTGGGATACAGGCCTCCTCTCTGTGAGAGGGAGTATTATTATAAAACTTTATTGGTAAGATCTTTATTCATATGTACACTCCTTAGAATCTAAATAAGAAACTTCATAGTGACTGCGACGATAATATTTACCATAAGGCTCCCTGTGTTGTATGTGCCACCATACATACACAACACTACGCTGATAAACAATACTTCAAGTTCTGCCTACCCGATCACAAATAAAAGAATGAACATTCAAAACAATGTACGTGGTAGGTACTACATACCAGCTGTGTATCATCGTACGCAGTGAATTAGATTGGAACGGGTTACTTGGTGTAGGCGACAGACGCGCCTGTGGCCTGTGCTCGTATAGTTATACTGATGTAACGATTGATGGCGAAGAACCATAGACATGAAGGTAAAGCTCCCAAACTATGTGTCTCTTTCAGTAGACCTACAGCAGTCTACCATAATATGATCAAAGCTCTCATACTACACAAGTTATGCATTTTGTCTTCCATGTTCTCCAGTTTATTTTTTCTATTATGGTCTAATATTCTTTATACTTAGGACCAAGACATTGTCCGTATTAGTTAGTCAATCTTATTGAATGTGCATAATTTCAACGTTAAAATCCAATCTAAAAACTTCGTGTTTAGATCACACAGTGCACTTTATGAAGCAGGATCTGGTAGGATTCATTTGCACATGAAAATGGTTAATGCGAAAACTAGACAGATACCGATCCTTAGCTACGGATATCCTAGTCTTCGCCGTTTGTATCTTTAACTCGACACATCTATAGTTACTATTGTCACAGTTAAGTAACTATTGTCACTACAAACTGCTAATAAACCACAAAACTACCTTACATTACCAGATGGTATCATTTAATGACAACAAACGTTAGCTAAACGCAAGTACAATAAGTGGTAGCTGCAGGACGGCATTCTGCGCCATGTTAATTACCAGCACCGCCTTATCACGAGATATACGGGCATCAATCACTCGCTATAGTTAGTGCCTTGTTTATTTCTAAACAGCCTACTTACTACATTCTGTGGAGGACAGATTAACTGATTTACTTGAGGAACCTGTTCGTATCTTTGATTCGGACTGCTGGTTCGATGGGAGTTGTTTATCTTTAAGTTAATTCTTATCATGAACTGATCTTTAATCAGAATGGATGACGAAGCTTAGAAAATATAGTAATTGTTTGTGAAACTCCTCAGCAGTGGCGTAGCACGTGATTTAGCAGAGCGATATGGTCAGCGTTGGACTCCTCAAGGTATACCTCGAAGGTTTGCCTTCAAGTGCAACTGCAGTGTTCAATGTGATTCTTAACTGTGCTTTTCTTATGTGAATTTAGTTGCTAAAGACCAAGAAATGGGCCGGAACACTCATGTGGTCTGCTTAAAAGTTCGTTATAAAGTTATTTGGAGTCATAAAGTATTCGCTTAAAAATCAAAGCTATGCATGGTCAGGAAAAAACCATAAAGTAGAGTTGAATCTCTGTTGGCTTACCAGATCCAATCGATTTATTTTCGTGGATGCACTAAATGTGCGGACTCAATAAATATGTGCTGCAATAATAATAAAGCACCGCCAGTGTGACACAAACAAATAAATTATTATTAACCGATGACGGACTGCTTTTGGGGACCTCGCAGCATTAAGTGTGATTAGAACTGGCGCTAAAACAAATAACAATTTTCTCCTAAACTCCAGTGTTTTCCTGGTAATTCCCACAAATAATACGATATTTGATAGACGAATTTATATTGGTACATTGTGTTACTTACTACGGTAGTCAAAATTACTACAAAAGTTTAATTGGCTCATATTTGAACAAATGTTAATAATCACATATTCAAAAAATACATAATCGTCAATTAATAATAATCAATAAATAATAATAAATGGAGTTATGGCTGTTAATATTCATTGAAATCAATTAATTGACCGTTTATCAGTCGTTGACTAAATATTTATATGAATACACAAATTGTCACTTCAAGAACGTAAATTTTCATTTTATGCGATCGTTAGAATTGGAACACTTACTCGATATGGTCACTAACACCATTCCAATAGAAAATTTACAACGGTTGTGTCGTACAAATGAATAGACCTGCGGGGTAATTACGAAACACACTAACAGTAGGAATGGGTTTGTTTCATTTTGACAGTTCAACAACATTCATTGCGTTATTTACGTTAGTGAGCAGATTTTTTTTTCGAACATATGAAGCAATGGGTTAGCAATAGGGTTCAAAATGATTCAGATTGTGATAGATAGTGTGTTACGTAATTAGGGAGCTGGACAATTAATATTTTATTAAATAAACAAATCAGAACAGAAACATACGGTAGTACTTGGTGTATCTAGTTGTTTGTAGTGCTGTGTTACATCGTGTGCGGGGACAGACAGCGGTGTTATAACCACTGTAACGGCAGGATTACGGCAGTAGTAGCGGAAATAATCTAAAACAGCAATAGTAACAATGTAAAAGATTACTTTGTATTATTGTTTACTTTGATGACTGTCCTGTTACGGTCAGAGAAGATTATCAGTATTGGACTATTGTTTGTCGTATCTAGTTTATTAGGTAGGTATAGAACACAAAAGAGCAGAAATCTTGTGATTTCTTTTCGGAGAGCAATAACATGAGTTTTATCAGCAAAATAAGCAACACACAATCCACACAATTCACACATACAAAACTAAGGATTATCTCCACTCTTTCTGATAAATTCTACACTCAAATAATATGTTCACGACCAAATTCAGTGCGGGTATTGTGCGTCACGCTATAACTGTAACATCGCATTACTATGCGCCGCGGCGTCCGCACATCAGAAATCACTAGGTTACCGACACCACTCGATACATCCAATAGATTTTTTCTTCTACAACTGCATGATCTATATGATAGTCGTAAAAAGCGGCTAGAGTATCGGCGAGTCGTAAAAATAGATGTTGTACGTTACGCTTTCCGCATCAATAATTCAAGATTACGGAGGGTGCGTCTAGCGCTTACTTAGATCTGTGGCGCTGTGACGCCGGGCTACGGAGCTCATAACTATTTATTTGTCAGCTCTTGTTTGTGGATTTGGGACAACTAGCGCTAACGGCTGCGAGTAGCTGCTGCGGAGAAGAATGCAGTTTATTTTATGTCTGACAGAAGTTATAAAGACGTAATTACGGAATCACTGACTGAAAAACAGACCGTCTTTGAAATAGCTGTCTTAAAAGAGAAATCTCTAAACCAATTCTTTTTGATATTTTGAAATGTGTTTTATCAAATTAGATCCAACTTTCGAAGCTTACATTTCAATGCATTTTCTTAAATGGGTCAATGAAAACTCAGTCAGCCAGGAGAACACGATTAAACATAAGAGAAAAATCACGAACTTAATCACTTTCAAACTTCGTCAAGAGACTAAACCACGACAGATCACCAGTAACAACAATTCGAACACACCCAAAACTTCCCAATTGGAAGCACAGCACCACACAGCTCTCCGTTCAGTTCACCCCCGGCTCCACGCGGCACGTACGCCTGACATTACTGTATATCTTTTTAAACGCGACGCGTTATTTTTGTGACAGCCCTGGTTCTGTCCCCTGCGCGGTTTTATCGCGTTTTATTGCTAAACATTCAAATATAAATATAAGTAGAGCTTGTTATTGTAATGTTTCCGGATTTTGGTTATATCTGTGTTGATGCACAAAGTGTAATAAGTGTGTATCTTTACACTTCCCTCCTATGTATGGTTCAATTTAAACTGAAACAGCAATGCCATGCAGCACACGGTATTTCTACAGTGTGCTGGTGAGATGATAAACCAGCAAAATAATGCAGGTCTGCCACTGAACTACTTTGTTAACCCATTCATTACATTACACAAACTCACTATCGATAGCGTTCATGTAATTTGTTTTAAGCTTAAATACTTACTGAAAACTTTTGTAAGACCGTCAAACGATTAAAGAATATTCCAGGTCTCCTACTTCCAATAGCTGAACAATCGACATCTGACAAACGTTAGATTTAGAAACAGAACAATTAAACATCTCGTTTGGGTCCAAAGATCTCAGTATCAGGAAAAAACGCGTCGCTACCGGGATCCATTCAATTTCGCGTCTCTGGCAATAAAGCGTGATTGTCACGCACGTACACATTGCATAAAGCGGTATTACTGCCGGCTGGCGGCCAGGGGACCAGCCCTGGAGGCGGGGGCGGGGGTGGGGTACACCCCCAGGGTGGCGTTTAACGCACGAAGGGATTTTTTCAAAATAATATTTTTTTGAGCGGTGAAGTTCTTGGTTTTGACTTTGACGGTTATGGCCGTTTTTTTTGTTGGTGCATTTTCTTGGACGAGGGTGCTGTTTTTCCTGCTACGGTCTTGAATAAAAAAGCCTTAGGTAACCTCTTAATACTTGTCTTGATGTGAGAGTCGGTCCATTTAACTTAAAGCGACAGTTTTAGTGCCACGATGCAATAAGCTGCAATAAAATTGTAAGGCTTACACAAAACGTACAATTGCATTCAGTGATGGTCATAATGGAACTTCAATTTGACATTAATGTTTTATGTCTCTGCACCTAACCTTTGCATTTACTCCACTTAAACTAAACTAAGTATGGGTTTATAGTATAAACGGGCGACCTTTGAGCTGAACTCTTGCCCTAACCCGTAGCTGTTGGACCATTGCATTCACAAAATCGATCTTTTATTCCAAATCATTTTAGATAACTGAATCAAAATTGGAACGTGGACATTTTAACACTCAAACTGCAAGAAGGATTTGATCGATGAGATTAATAGTCATCAATTAAAAATGTACGGTAAAAACGTTCAACAAAAAGATGGTAATAATAATGATTTAGTTAATGTTTTGAATCTAGATCGTGTCTCACGTTTTGTGCCGGTTATTGGTTGTGTGTGGCGAATCTCATCTATTGCAGTTTCTTAGTTAGAAGATGGGAGTCCTGCAATAACATAGTTTGATATTAATTGAAATAAAGTAGATTCGGTTGTTTATTCCAATCATCATCGTTTAAACACTGATCTTCATCATAGTTTACCACATAATTGTACTATCAGGCTGTAACAATTGTCCTTTTTCAGGGGAAAGGTCCTCTCATCTGTATGCGAAAGGACCTTCGGTCACCAGGTTTGTTCACTACGTGGGACACTTTCCGTTGAGGAAAATCTTTTCAAGTGAATCAAGTTCAAGAAGTATGTGCGGGGTACATATTATGTAAGGCAATAATCCAAAATAACCACATTTGTAGGTTCACACATTTTCTGTCCTTTGCCGAATCAATTACATTATAACATGAATACTAGTTTATAGCTCAATTAGCGTCCGGTAGATATTACGTACTAATACCCAAGTGGATGGAGCATCTAAAAAAACTAATTGTGCTTAAATAACACAAGATTGCTCTACTTGCTCGTAAACTGTGAATAACTGAAAGTGGAATTTTTTTTTTCGCTTTATCAGCTTATGATTTACATAGTACCTAGACGGTATGCATGTACTTTGTAGAAGAAAATGGTCGATAATGACGCTGCTCATGAACCCGCGTTTGCGAATCATCTTCGTTTGCTTCTTGCTTGCTCATTCCAGCAGCTCTTCAAACATATCTCTCAAATTCCTCTAGCAATTATAAATATTCGTCCATTTAAATATAAGACTGGGATGCTGGCAAGCACGGGCCGCGTCCCGCGGGCCATCGATTGACCGAATCCGGCGCTGCGGGATCGACGCGTAATTCCTCGCGCGCTACGTGCTCCGCGTGCGTAAATACGCGCAATCGCTCACCCCATTACGCTACGATACGCTGGTACGGCGTGTAAGCTATAGGAGGTAGCGATTTTCAAGATGGGTAGAAGAGCTTGGTATAAGTACCCGAAAATTTCCTGTAGAATTTAAACGGTCCATATAGACCAACCGTTTTTAAAACTCAATATTTATAGGTATACAGGGTGCGTGGCAGGGCATCGGTGCGCAACCTGTGACCCTGGATTCAGTATATGATTCTGAATCCCCTGCGTTGAAATTGTTAGTTAGTTTTTTTTATTTATTGGTTTTCCATACATTGTGACCGCGCAGATATGGAACTTATTACACTTATTACTTACACTTTTCTATGAAACAATAGTTGTTTTTATTTTATGACTTTCGTAAAAAATTTACGCAAGGAGGTCTAGGATCATTTGTGCTGAATTCATGGTGTCAGTTTGCGCGTCTGTATCCCTGTCACCTTGTATAATATAGTATATTTGTATCCATATATCTGACAAACTCAATTAAAGTCTTGTTGTGTTTTAGGTCGGGCTATAGAAGCCATAACTTTAGTCATTCACACCGCTCCGCTCTCCGCTTCCGCTTCACTTAAGGCTCGTGATTCTAGAAAGTTAAACGGAATTTTCTACATTATTAGCTGTTTGGTAGGCGTCATTTCTCATTGACTCGGCCTCGGCCCGCTCCCTCGTCTGACTTACGCACCGCCTCAACGCATTACTCGGATCGATGTCGGATCGAAGGCAGCAATCAGCCTCCTTACAGCTGGAACAGCTTACTATCTCCATTGTTTCATCCCTCCCCCCCTCCCTCCTGCAATATATCGCCAGCATTTTTCAGCCACCGCCAGTTAACCTCCGTTAATTTATGAAGGTGGAGAGCAGTTGCTTGTTATTTCTTCTACAATTAAGGAGAAGTCTGCTTTGTTTAAAAGTGTTGAACCTTTGACGGCGCTAGCGGTGAGTTCAATTTCAAAGAAAGAACTAGTGGGTTCAACTACATTTTGGCTTAGGATTACTTATCATTTGGGTGTTAACCGTCTTTAGCGTCTTTTTAATTATGTAGAATTCTGCGCAGTAAAATTTATTTGCTGACAAACAACAACTCTAAGGTTATTTATGCATCATTTAATATTACGCCTGTCAACAACAATCTTTAACATTCAATTTGCAAAAACAACGCAATCATTTCTATTAGTATTTATTTTTATAGCTTTGTTATGCGCAGGAGTTGCGGGATCGCCTGCGACCTTGACGGTGGCTCTTGAACACCTCTCGTAACTGCGTAGTAGTTTAATAAAAAAGTACGTCATCATAAGACGTGATGCCTTAATTGTCTCCTTGGCATTCATCCAAGGAGTCAGGATTAAAACGAACCTCGCTTTCCTGTTAATCTGAGAAAACATGTTTATTTCTTAAAAGCTACAATTATTTTGTTAAGGAAACTTAAGACACGGATTTACGATAAAGGAAACCCAGAAGTGAATAGTTCGAAATCAGCTAAACTCGTTGCAGCCTTCAAATTGAAGAAGCGTTTGCCACTACTTCAGTAGATCATTATAAATTGAAAATGTATCATACCTGGCTAGGAATTGCTTGCAATCTACTTCTTTTAGCGTGTCGATGGCAATCTAAATGGACTCGGCCCATAATTCGGCTACGTGTGTGGCGCCATCACTAGCGTGCATCAGTTCCTGTACCGTGCAGACGACAGGACAAGCAGCACACGATATTAAGTGTCCCATCATTCGTGGAACAGCACCGCATTTGCACTCTAAGGCGAGTCGTCTATGAATCTCCATTTGAACAGGTTTTCCTTGCTTCGACCAACCAGGGTCTGGAGTCGGTTCAAAGACTTCCAGGTTAGCCAAGACAACTCGTGTCCAGGTAGGAGACCTTCAGCAGGTGGAACAAATGGTATGGGTAAAGAAGCACTATCTCGCCACAGCATTAGTGATCGTTCGCTAGTGAGTGGGACGACACACTTTAAAAAATGCTTCGGCTTTTCAGCCTGAGTGGCACAGTAATGTTGTCGTGTAAAGGGTGTCGGGTGTCGGAGACCATTTTGGCTCTTTTGCCGGAGCTTGTCTGCCGCTCTACGAACTTCTGGTGGCGCTAGTCCTGCTAGTGGATACAACATTTGTACCAGGGTCGGTTTTAGGCAACCCGTGATGATGCGGCACGTTTCATTTAAAGCTGTATCCACTAACTTTGCATGGGCAGAACGACTCCACACGGGGCACGCGAATTCACCCGCGGAAAAAGATAGCGCCATCCCAGTGGTCCGCATAACGTCAGGCGAAGCAACCCACTTGGGTGAGAGTAGTCGCGGAATAATACCTGAGCACTTCAACTCATCTGGGATACAGTCATGTTGTTTGGTGACAGAAATAGATGTGAACCTTACTTACTTATCCTTCTGAATCGAAATTTTCCAAGAAAATTCTTTACACAAACAAAGAGTCGGTACCTAAACTATTTTACCAGGAATTGAGATACATTAGATAAGCAACGTGACGTAAGTAATGCTTAACAACAATTACAATTGTCTCAATAAATCTCAGCACTCGTGTGTGAGTCAGTAGGTATGCTGCCTCGCCACATAAATATGTCAATAGGTAATATTGTAAGACTTGTGTGCTATTATATGAATCTACATAAAGTTGCTGTCCTTGCGATAATCTACGAACTTACGATGCGCTTAGCAACTAGCTTTATTGAGCATACTAAGCTGATGAGGGACCAAAATAAAGCAGTGACAATTTTTATGGCTTTTATATCATCATCTTCTTCCCTAATTTAAAGTCAAGCATCAAGGGTTCAGATAGGGATTAATTTATAATAAACGTTGAGTTAAGAGACGTTTAAACATCAAAATGTATGTTTAAACAGTCTCTAATCACTACTTAACTTTAAACAATGTTTATAAATAAACGGTTTAATGTTTTTTGTATTGTTTCAGGTAAGATGATTATTTAATGAAGATCCTAAGATGTGGCAAAAAGGGATTTTCTATCTCCTGAAAAGGTAAGATATCTCGACAAATAATTAACTACTATACCTACTTCTGCTCATTACATAGAAATACATGATTCATATCGTTTAAATAACTGACGCAGCGACGACACTAATAGTGGTGTTAAGTTTTTGTTTCAACTCTTCTAACTACCTACTGAAATACACGTAAGTGAGTAGTACTACGTCAACACTCGACTCAAACGTATCATAATTGGCGTGTAACAAATATTATACATTTTAAATAATTGATAAATAGTCCGTATAATTTTTACTACTAATTATGAATAATTTTACATAATAAAACATAAATTCGGAAGTACTTGTTACACAGTTATTTGTATTTTTATGTATAGTTGTACATTAATTGGACAGATTACCATTCGCCCGTGCTCCTGAATGGCAGAAACGAATAGTTTACCGATGTTGCCGCGTGGATAGATCGCGAAACGAATTTGTTAAATAATTTATTAATGTATTCATATTTTTCATTTGAAATATGATTATTATAGGTTACACATGTAAATCGTCTGTTGTAGAAACAAACAAATATCAAAACAAGTCTTCATTGATGAATACCTTGTTTTTAATATTTAAATTAAATATAGTAGAAGTATTTACAAATTGAAAGTATGAAACTTGGAACCATTGTGAAGAATTCGTCTGAGGAAGTAGTTATATACACAGGTTATATACGACCACTGACCATGATGATTGCTTCTGTCAAGGTGCTGCTTCGAAAGGATGCCTGTGAAAAAAATTAAAGGCTCGCGAGACTTTCCGTTTCTTCTGTAATATTTCGGGAATCCCCCAAGATGTTGCACGTTTCCTAATGGGTTTTCATCGCACTTATTGGACATTCCCGAACCCAAATGTTACACATTCGTACTAAATCTTCGAAAATCCCCAAAAAATCTCCGCCTCCAACCAATTTATAATTATTAATTAAGACAAAAATCTAATCAAATGCGCCGAAATCGTGCCGTGTCGTGCCGGTCACGCGGCGTGGTACGCGGAAGCGATTGCGATCGGCGCGTCATTAATCTGCACGGATCACGAGCGGCGTGACTGCGCGCTACCGGCTGCCGGTGGATCCAGCCGGTGACGGACGGTAGTCGTGGAGCGGCCATTCCTAGGTGAAGCATTCTTGGGAACTTTTCAGGTATTAGTAGATCGATCAATCCAGGTGGTAACACCAATCCAATTTGTGGTGTGGCTTTGCCGTGGCTTTGCCGTGGCTTTGCCAGGGCAGAGCCACACCACAGCAGCGCAGCAACAACAGTGTACTAAAATAATTCCTCAGTAGCTACCTACTAACCATATATGAATCTTGTTGTCCGAAATAAATGCATTATCGTTATATTATTATTAAAGCCACACAATGACATGATGATTCTTATGAAAATAATTCTGTAAATACATCTTTGTTACAGTCGCGAATCATATTTTGGATCAACATACAAACTGATACAGATCTGCAAAGTGCAAAAGACGTAAGAAAATTTAATTTTAGCGGACTGGCACTTTCGCCTTTTTAACATTAGAAAAAGGGGATATATAATTAAATTATACTGATATTTGAACATGCAGAAAAACTTGGGTTCTGAGACTTATTTGCTACAGAATTTCTAACAGAACTCCGAAAGCCCAATACCATAGTTTCCTCTGCGCTTTGCTCTTTACAGTTCTAATACAAGTATGACAGATAGCATCGTGTACAGATAACTCGTCAGCGCCGCGAATGGCGCCCGCACTCGCTGATCTTGAAGTGTCGCCCACTTATTTATTTATTGTTATTTATTTAGCCGTTCCTTTTAATTGCATTTATCGTTTATTTCTACTGACAATTGTTGCATTCCATCGTTTAGCAGTAGGTATTTACTGCACATAACGCACGTGGAAATAGCAAAAAATTGCAGTAGGCATCTATTGTGTACAGTTTACTTGAGCTTTTTTATCGATTAATTGGTTGTTAATAGAATTTGATGATTTAAATGGCACAATTTCAATTCATTGCTTTTTTTGCAATAGTTTGCGTAACTGTTTATTTAAATAGCCTAAGATACAAGTTACCCGACAAAAACGTGACAATATAAAGCACACATTGGTAGAATTAATACCATTATTTGCTAAGGTCGACTGATACATAACTCGTGCTAAGATCCATGATGTCATAAAGTTTATTACAGGTATCAAAATTATGTTATCTCTTCCTGCCATTGTATTGACATAAATCACATCGTATCTCTTAGTTAGCTTTTTCTTGTAACAAATTAAATTATTATACGTTCCTACAGCGTAACCAAGTAACAGGCTGCCCATCTCTCGTGCAACATACATTTACACCTAAATCTTCTTTAGCGTTCTAGGTATTCTATTTGTCGCCCGACCGATTTTCAAATTCCTCACAACGACTTAACATCTGGACCCTGGTCACCTTTACATCAAACACACAACACGCAGACCCTAATGTCCCGACCACACCCGATCACCCTACCTAAACCCGGCCAAATCGAACCCATTCAAAATTCCGTGCATTCTTGGAAATCGCGTGAACTTCTTCGTCCGAATAGTTATAAAGTACGGTAATGTTGTCCGGAGGCGGTCGTCCGTCCGGCCGCTGTCCGGCTATCCGGTCCTCACAGGTGCATGGGCTACACGCACGGAATCGGGGATTCAGATGAGTTGGACATATCTTTAGGTGATGGCAACTTTGTGAGGTTATACCGCAAAAGCTTTGAAGCTTTTGGTTTTGTACTTACATTTTTGTAGCCTTGTGAATGAAAATGAGCTGAAAAAAAATAAAACTATTGTGACAAGTCAACAACAGTAGTAGGTAGGCATAACTTAGGCCCAGCTCGTTCAGTTTAGAGATTATTTTATTGTGTCTTCGATACAATGTATTAGAATAGGTAGCAATCAGAACGGTCTGTAATGAGCTGTTCAATTGAAAACGAGGACTTCATGTTGCAGTCCTCATTTTCAATTGTTTGCCTCCTCTTTTGTGACGATATTCAGTTCATAACTCACCCAAAGCCTAGGGACATCATTTTCCTCGAGAAAAGAAGGACGTGACTATATAAAATTCGCCAAGTTCACATACGACGCACTGCCACACGAAGTCCATCCGCTGCTAAATGTTCCACACGCGACTGATCTGCGTTAACTCCGTCCAATCGCATGTCGCCGCCATCGCCGCAGGACCAGTGTTCTACATGCGATTATATTTGTGTTATTCTCTTTATTAATGTCTTAAAATATTGCACATCTCCGTTTTGGGGTGGGTCTTAATTTTAATATGAAAGTTTGTTGTCATGCCATACAAATTGGTATTGTAAGGCAATCATGGTACTGGCTGTGTCTGCTCAGGGCGTTTCGCCAGTGCTCAGTCTTTACCTGTGAGATAGCTCATAACTGTCACCTCGAGGTTTTAAAACCAGCAGAAGTCCCAAATGATCTAAATGCCTGCTATTTATTGTGATCATCCTCCCGTCCTCAGCCCAATTAATTTGACTCTCTATTAGCCGTCATTTCTTTTCTAGCGTTATCATCCACTATCTCTCTGTTTCAACACTTCCATTCCAAACGGATGCTACAACTAATGTAGACCGGCATCGTGATCTGCTTTTAATCCAATTTACTTACAAAGTTGTGCATTGCCAAAAGTGTGACTTCAGGTATTTAATACTTTCGTGCTTAAATTACAAGCCTTCCTGCCAGGATAAGCGAGTTGATCTGTAAATGAGTATAAAATAGAGGGCGCTATAATATGTGGCGGCCTGGGGCGCGCGGTTTATGAGCGGGCGACATGCGACCGGCGCCCGCGCAGCCCTAGGCGCTGCAACTAAGTACCACGACACTTGGAAATGCTGAAATTATACTTTTTACTTACTTTTTATAGATTTTCCAATAGATTTCGTAGAGAAAGGGCTCAATCGGAGAGTTACCGGTCTCTTCATGTTTTCTAAGGGTGTCAGTGAAATTACAAGCACACGCAACAATATAACTTTATATCTAAGGCTGACACCACATGGGCAAGCCCCTTTATGCAGGAATCAACGCAGGTGTTGGTCAGCACCTCCTATCAGTTAGGTCAGCTACTATCACTTTATTCACAAGGTTTTTTGACAGAAGTCTCTAATTTATGAAACCGATCAAGTTCGGCGCCCGCGCCACTCACATTCTCAATGTAAAGATATCTAAGGACGTAATAATTTATTAGGCGTCTAGTTAATACGTTTGTTGTTACATGTGATATTAACATTTAAAATAAAACATCCTATCATCTATTAACGTATAATATATTGATGTGATAGATAGTCTTCTGAATTTGATGTTATCTAAAGATTGGAAATAGAACTGTTTGTGTTTTTATTTCCATATTATGTATTCAGCCCTGTGTGCAAATAAAAAACCATAACGAGCTGAATTTTAAAGAAAAATACATAATAACTATGCTGAGAAAAGCTATGAAATTTCACTAAACATTGCATAGAGTAAGTATCAAGTAGGTGAAGTAGGTATGTAGGTACAGATAACGATGACAGTAACCGCATCATAAACAACAACTAAACCACCATAGATCTCAGTAATATACAACCACTATGTAAATAATAATTCAAAACCGATAATTGAAAATCCAAAACCACTTTCAATAACCAATAAAGGTAAACTACCAAAACGGGTAAAGTCGCGGGTCAAAACTAATTTCCCAAAGCCCGCTTGCCCCAAGGCCGGACAGCGTCGGTAAATCAAGAGGCGTCATGTGGACTCTGGTATTTATGCTCATACATCGCGATTAGACTTACGAAATCATATTTTATTGGCGCAGTGAGCACTCCGAAGGTTAAGACTCACTAATTGATTGTTTGATGCATTTCACAATGCTCAACATCTTGTTTTTTTCCGTGAGAAAATAGTTAATCAATGTTTTTGGTGAGAAGATCTAGGACTCTTTGATTGGGACACTAGCAAGTTGAAATTCAAACACTGTCTTAAGAGTGTGCAACTGCAGTTTTGAAAGTTGGCAACATCGCAAACAGCTGACAAATATTTTGCTGTTTTGAATTTGTCAATATAACTAAATGAAATGATGAAATATCGAACTGTAGTGCATTAAAAAAGCGTTTGGAAGGTTGCCAAGTGCTTTTTTTTACTCCTTAAACTAAATATTGAGTGTACTATATTAATTATTTCAATTCATAATCAATATTTTAGTGCACTACAGAAGGATATTCCATAACTTAATAAGTTATTATTAAAAATAAAACAGCGAAATATTTGACAGATATTTGCGATGTTAACAAGTTTTGAGAATGCACCCTCTTAACTTCTTACTAATAGTGTTAGAGATCAAAAGCAAACCGTTAAATAAAAACAATTAAGTTACTTTTAGTAATGATTGAATAGCCTATAGCTCAAAAATAAAGATCTAATTCCTTTTTGTATGTATACTTACTCGTACACAGTATGAAAAGTTTAATGACCGCTGCAATATTTTCCATCATAAGATCATTGCTACCCCTTCAGGCAACAATTCTTCATTGATACACATTAAACTTAATAACTCTTATTCCATTACAATAATCAATACCTGTAGCTTCAAAAACGAATGCCCTATTTCGTGTATCGCGAGCCATAAGCCGGAAGGCATTAGTCGGCCTTCGAGGATCCTGGCCACTAATAGCGCAGTAATCCTCGCAGCGTGGCCATTGATTAGCCACGGAGCAATAACTGCGCCAAAAAACTGTGCCATCGTGAACGGAAATAGACGTTTGTCTATCATTTGAGCGAATTGCGAAACTACAAGTAATTGTGTGCAAGGAAATGAATACAATTTGTTTGTTTATATTTTGTAAGTCGATGTTGTATTTTTTGTAACTGGCTTCTTTTGAGGATGTAAGCCTCACCTAATAAGGCAGTTTCTGTCGAATTTCTCAATATTCATCTTCGTTAAGTTTAAACATAACCCCCGGCCCCACCTCCTCCTCCGTCCTTATTACATGTTTGTTTGTTTATTCATGACCAATAAATTGTATCTGAAATTACATGGTATGAAAAAGAAAATTAAATTACATAAGAAAAAAAAAAACACTTTTAATATTACAACAATGCATAAATACAACATATATAGGAATTTCGTGGGTCATAAACATACCTAGCGAAATGTGAGTGTACACTTACACCCAGCCTAACGCTTCGCGGGTTGCAGGCGTTACGTTGTGTTATGTTTAAACTTGACATCGTCTTGTTCCTGAATTTTCTGCATTGTTGCTACTTTGTCCTTTTGACGCGTGTTTTACCGGACTATCTTCTAGCCATGTCAATAGGTTCATCAATTCTGTTATAAAAAGCTTACGATCAACGATAGCAGCATTGTGTTGTTATTTGCAATCAGCTGATTGAGTCCATAACAGAATGTGGCGAAAAAGCAGTTAAGTTTATGAAATGGCTTCTTTATCACTATAACCGTATGAATGAATGAATGTATGTAATGAGTCCCTTATTCTAAATTTAATTTATTGTAACCATTTTAATTATTTTTA
This sequence comes from Dryobotodes eremita, assembly GCA_917490735.1. Lineage (NCBI taxonomy): Eukaryota > Metazoa > Arthropoda > Insecta > Lepidoptera > Noctuidae > Dryobotodes > Dryobotodes eremita. Next base: position 24,482,841 of record OU823244.1, read on the forward strand.
TTAATGAATTGTATTGTACTGACAATTCCTTTTTTTATTTTGTATAATCTTAATTCTTATTTGTGATAGTAAGGAACAATCCCAAAATTTTAATCTTATCCAAAAATTTATATGTATTTTTATTTTCTTTTTTAAGTACTTTATTAATCAATTGTATTGTATTTTAATAATCATTTTTTTATTTATTTTTTATATATTTGAGTATTGCTAATCTAGTGGCACTTTTTACGTAATCCTAATTTTGTTACCATGCGGATAATGTAGTGGGCTGCAATATTGTTAATTCTTTTTATTATTGCTATTTGTAAACATTTTATATTGTAGCTGTTTATTGTCCCTTAATAAATAAAATAAAATAAAATAAAACCGTATAGTAGTGGTTACAATGGCTGTTATTCAATTATGAACATCGTTTATAGTTTGATTCTCTGTGCTAACTGCTGATTACTGTTTGGCTGTAAAATTTACAGTTTAGAGGCTTTTTGTGGATATCCGGATTTTATCGTGTCTGCATTAGGTATAGTCCCGTTGTAAGTGTTTGTGAATCCAAAATCCGAATGCATTTCCAACTGATATGGAATATTTCGCTATGAACTGAGGATCACTTCAAATGGTAGGTAGGGGTATTGCTAGTTTAAGACGATATACTCCCTTTTATATGAAAGATCTACGATTCACAAGATCACAACAGGGCCTCGTGCATCAGGTGGCATTGTAATGTAAATTACACAAGTCACACAATATAGCGATCGCTTTTCAAAAATGGTATTTTTAGTAATCTTTTTTGCAAGTGAATCATTACTTCCTGTATGACAGTTAGTCATGTGTCACAAAAGACTTTGTATTTACCATTAAAGAAATTATTATTCCTAGCTTACATTTATATTTCTAACGTTTTGGTGTTATTTCGCAACAGCAGAACGGTGTCACAGCAGTCTTGTATTGTTGTTATTGTGCTGCGCTGTCGCAATAACATGTCTGACACGTTGCGCACTAAACATGTTGTTCATCGAATAGCTACGGTTTCGTGCGCAGCGGTTTTTGCAAGTTATAGATTTTGTGGTGGCTACTGGATTAAATTGTTCACGTAGGGTGAATTATGTGGTTAATGGTGGTGATTTTGGACATCGTCCGGGATAAGTATTCAATTTCTGTGGTCTAGGTGGTAAACTGGTGATGTTATTGCCTCTTCTGATACTTTATAGGGTCTGTCCATCTGATGTTATGACTGAGGAAACAAACATTTCCAAAACTTTTATTTTTCTTCTCATTTTTGTAATAATAGTAAATGATCCTCTCTCAATAGATTAGCGAATGGATATAGGCTTGGCGCAAAACAGCATGAATAAACTGACTCAGCTCCTACATTGTATGGCATCCATGCCCCGGTCAACAGAAATATAATACCACTTAAGGGGGAAGCGCCAGGTTGCCCGCGATATTTTTTCTTTTTTTACGTTTTTTGCAATTTGTCAGGTCAGTGTCAGGTTGTATGTTGAACAAAATATGATTCGCGAACGTAACAAGTATGTATTTACAGAATAATAATCATTAAAATCATCAATGCAACCCTCTAATTTCATAAATAGTCCTATTGAATGACAATTCCATAAAATATCAATTGTAAATTGCAAAAAACCGTAAGAAAATATGAATTTCGCGGGCAACCTGGCGCTTCCCCCTTAACGTGAAGTACTAGAAACATAGCTGTTAATAATATCTAAAAGGCGCATAAAGGCGACACACAGTGAAAGCGATCTGGAAGATTTCCCCACTCGGGCCGAGTTTAATGCCGATATGTTTGAGGTAATGGCCAAAGTTACTTACCGGTTGGTTATGATGACTAAGCTGTAGAGGTGGTATTCCACTTAAAACTTGGCGACAAATAGTGTAAGTAAAGATTAAAGTGACATAGCCAATAGTAAAATGTTTGAGGTTACTGGAAAAACACACATGAGACACCTAAAATATAATAGAAAAGCGGTACCTTGGATTAGGAAACTCCAAGCTGATAGCAATGTTTTCGAAGCTAGTTGTAATGGCAAGCTAAGCATCTTTTTATTAGCGAAGCGAAATTGTGTGAATTTAAATTAAAAGCAAAATGTCAGATCTAACCCTAACATAAAAGTGCGGTCAGCGAGAGTAGAGATGTGCGTTTGACGAAATAAATTCGGTATCTAAAGTAACGGGTACTGGTGCTAGATACCGGATACCGGCCGCTCGGCAAGTTTATGGGCCAATAAAACTTTGAGTCTGTGTCCCCGCGGTGAACATCGCGGTGCCGTACCGATAGCAAACGCGATTAATTATACTTTTTATGTTTGTGTAGCGAGTGTCCCTACATGTGGAACGTGTGAAAAAGACGTCACAATTGACGGGTTAAGAGCTATAAAGAAGAAAAATAATTACCGTGACTACAAATGAGCGGGTTTCAGATGGAATAATTAAACGAAGAATGTATGGATTATTTACATAATTCTTATGTTTATTTTGGAATTGGAAAATTAAGAACTTTTATTATGTTATGCTTCTCAAAGCTTCCGGAAAATAATAAAAACACACGCTGTGATTAGTTGATTTACCTTCAATTGTAGATGTTGAACTTCAAAATCGTCAGTTTAAAAAACACGTACTATTACCTACACATTTTTTTACCAAACTTTCTTATAATTTTCCACTTTTCATAACTCCCCACGTAATTAAACGGTATCCCCGTTGCGCTGCGTTCGGTACCGCTCGTTTCGTAAAGAGGACTATAAATTCAAGGTTATTTCGTTATTACAGTGAGATTGTACAACATTTGTGGGTGATAAAACGTTATCATGGCACTAAGTCGTGCTGCAATAACTTCATATTTCACACGTTCACATCCGCACGTCATGGCGACATTACTTCACTCTAATTTTGCCACTGATAAGTTAATTGTTCTAAAAAGTTAATTGTTTGAATGGGGGGGTTTGTTTTGAGTTGATACCTACTGATGAAAACTCAAGAAAACCTTTTGTGCGTACACGTTTAAATTAAAATTAATTACAAACGCTCACGAGGCCTGCTTTCAAAAGAGTATAAAATTTGGTTTGAAAAATAATATAAATCTTAAACGGCCTGCGAGGACACCTGAGAGCTTAGAGTCGGGTCGAGTGGTCGCTAACCTAACCTCACAAGACAAATAAATATACAAACTGTCTAATGTTGTGTTATTTATATCACCATTCGTTGCTTTTTTAATTAGATTATGTCGCCAAACAGGTATCACAAATTCAAACACGACAAAAAGCTTTTACAATAATTGTCAAATTAAATCATTACTGTTTCTGATTATTTTATTAATTTAAACTAATAAATTGTATTTTAGAAAAGTTACTCCAGCTATAAATATGACACTTGTGACCATTAATACATTAATTATTCATTATAACGTATTTACAAGAGCGAATAAATACGTTTTTATGGTTTCTGGTATCCATGCCCGCGAGTCCCGAGTCGCGACCCATCTCTAATGAATGCTAGCAATGATTGTCATCGTAAAACTTGGTGGGTTTATTGTACGCCATTAGAGACTCAACATGTCGCTCGACATGTTTCTTAAAATTGACACGGCGATCAATAAATAAAAGATCATTACTAAATAAGATAAAAATTAATTAACCTACGTTTATTTCCGTAATCGCCTGGGAACGGAAAAATACTACAGTTATTTTCCAAGATTTCGTAATTTTAATCTTTAGATGATTTACTTGACAATTATATAATATATCAATAAGTATAGCCAATATGATTATTAGGTGTATTGATGATAGTCTGGAGAGTATGTAAGCACAAGTGTCAGTCGCAGATCATGATACATTACTTATGTCCACTGCTTATTTTAGAGAGATTTGGATGATTGTCCTTGGACACTTTCCTTGGAGTTTCTTGCCCGTTCTTCTCCATAGAGATCTACGTTTTGGAATGGGTAACTAGCTTCAACTTTCTGACTAACTGACCGACTCTTTGACAATTCAAAAGTGCCTATAAATGGTTTAATTGAAATAAATGCTTTGAGTTTGAGTTTGAGTTTGATTGCTAGCCCCAAGCATTGCAATTTCTGAAAGCCAGAACTAACTGTGGGACTAGTCCCGGAGAAATGATTCATCTGTCTTGGAATGCACAACGAAGCTAATCAGAACAGAGCAGCGGGGGTGGAGGCGAACACTATAGTTTCTACTTCTTACTAAAAGACTATTGATTAAGCTTATAAGATAGTAAGAATATGTATTAGTACAACAACGTGGTTCAGAAAACTAGGAATGACATGCAACCCGCTGGACCGCTGCCGCTGGACCGCTGGACCGCTGGACCAGTGGACCGCTGGACCGGCTAGCTATTTATAAATCTTAATCGTTGGCCCCTTTAGTGTTACAGCCAATAAAATGGATGCGTGGACATCTGAAATCGAAACTGCTGGAAAGTTGAGTGGTGACGGAGTTGAGATAAGGTGATAATGTGTGAGTGCCGCATTCAGACAAGTTGCGTGTGTATTTGTTTAGTAAAATCGAAGAAACACCTCAATGCATTTAAAGATTACCTAGAGCAATGAAAAAGACCATCTGAGAGAATACATAAAGATTTAGTTTTTTATTTTATTGAGCTTAGATTCGCGGTTGCGTAGGTATTGAACTAGTCTTAATTACATCTTGCAGTGAAAAAAGACGATCTACAAAGTTTAATAATTAAAATTGTTCTGGGATTAACTAGAATTCTTTCAACATGCTTGTGTGACATTTTAACCCAAAGCAGAATTTAAATTTCTTTTTAATAATCGCGTACCTGCATAATTCCACAGCCTCATCTTCCATAAATACAAAATTACACGGTCTTGTACAATCGTCACCGGTGCAATTACAGAACAATTTATAATTATAATTAGCGAACCTATCTTTGGTACGTAATTAACGCGACATTTCCGTAATTATAATAAAATCAATTTTTATTCCATCGGGTAGCCGGTAGCGGGCCCTTGCCGCGCAGATCGACTGTGGCCAGCAATGTAATTTATGTATATGTATGCAGAAATGTACAAAGTGGGCGCTCGTTTACGATCACGACATCGTAATCACCGGGAGGTGTTAACAGGAATTTACCGTCCCTAATTATATTGATTTACAAGCCAAATAGTAGTTCACGCGTGTCAGCGGCCAGCATCACTCTCATACTTATATCTGGGTACTAGGATGTTCTTCGTTACGGTGTGATTTAAAAATTCTTGCTGCTCAAGCTTTGAATTTTAACACATTTTTGAACATTTTTGATGAGTTTTACGAATTTAGTTTAATGTTAAAGGAAACCTTGTGTAAGATTTTTATTTGATTTTTCCATTTTGCAACTTGATTGAAAATACTAAGTCTTAGACCGTAGAAGACCCTTTGTGGCAACATTGTATCCTTCGTAAAAATAATTAATTTAAGTACTTGAAAGAGTAGATTGGATCACACACGACGCTGAACTTTTCAAGAGAATCAGCTGCTTGAAGTTTATCTGCTGGTAATGCGCGGATTATACCATAGTGAGAGATAACTCCGCGATACTCTACGAGTGCGAGCACTGGGAGCCAGTTCATAACTCGCCCTATTATTAACTGTCACTGCTAAGCTCTGCCACTCAAACTATCTTATCAGGAGCAACTAGTTCATTTGCCCTCAATGATTGCGTATCGATGGATTGTCATCAGTCAACTTGATCATTGTCGTGTGCAACCGGTAGACCTGGCATTGCCCTCAATCCGATTTGACAGTTAAACGGCTATGCAGGTCTTCTTTCGCAAGTGTCTTGACTGTGGACCACTTTTGATTTAAGCTAGTATGTATTACTTAAGTTTAACATTACCACATTTAAGACTTATGTTGAAATATACCAATATACGGCAAATAATAAAGCATCTTCAGTAGGGGGACACTGATTACTGGAATATGACTGGTATAGCCGCCATACTAGTTGCTCTTCATATCATCACTTATGACAGCGATGCTTCAAACGACAGTAGAATTAATTCGCTTTTTGAATTTTTGCATTTTTGTATACTCATTCAAAGCCCTGGTTGTTTTTGTGTCCAGCCAGGATGGCAAAGATCAGGTTGTTTATTTCGCAAGTGAGTGGACTAGTGGCCAGTGCTGGCATCAAGCCGCTCTATTAGTCGCCATTCGACGGAGTGACCTGTCGCCAAGGAAGGTCGCCCGGTACTGATGTCTGACCAGTATGGCAACTTATTGAAACTGGCACGTTGGCTTCTATGTGGATGGGACTGTTTGTATATTGAATTGTTAGGTTTTTTGTTCCAAGGTTTGTTTTAATCCCTTAAGTTCGCAGAGGAGTTTTTGTAGTCTGTGTTGTATGACTGGCTCTGCAAGTGATGCTTTTTTAAATATCTTGTCTGGTTTGTAGATAACAATCCTATTATAATATTAATAACAAGCCGTTTCTGTACATCGATCCTATCTTAATTATTTCTCCCATATGCGTTTTTGTTTCATCAAATTAAAGCTTAATTCCTGATTAATTTCCTGGTAATTTTCTTAAAAAGATGCCAATTCAACTTTGCGTAATAGCATTCCTTTCTCGATCGACGCAAGTTGAAGACCAGTAGCATATCCACGTTAAGTTAATCTCGCCAGTATCTCACGTGCTCAACTATCTCTATCTAAAACGTAAACAATCTGGTTCGCGTCGATTTCAACAGCAACGTCGTCGGAATGTCCCCGCAAACAGGTAACATTACTGCTGGCTCGCCTAAAATATGTGTAGGCGAGTGAACGAAGCGCGAGCCGGCGCGGGCGCGGGCGCGGGCGCGAGTCGAAGGTTGACAATGGAACGTCTCAGGAAACAAATGAGTATTACTGATAGGAAACAAACAAATTATACTCCGCCGAAGATACGGAAGTAGATTCGTACATACATACATATATACATCCTACATCCTCTGATAGTTTATGAGGTACTGAGTTGAGGTCTGCTAGATCTATTGCCCACGGTGTTAGTCGCCAGTGACAAGAGACAGCGGTGGTCAAAACAGCCACTCGCTACAACTCGTCACTTTACCAGCTTCCTAGACTAGTGATTTGGCGCGACCTCGGCCCGCCTTATCGTCTATAACGATTTGCAGATACTTTATCCTTCTGCTTGGTATCAGGTGTCGATTTAAAATCATTGTACAGTTATTCCGCCATCTTATTTCCTAACGTGTGGAAAGCATCATCTTTATTTTGTAACTATGATTTCGATATGGTGGCAATTTATTGTAGAAATCGATGATAGCCGACGACGGTTGTGTGGAATCACTTTGTGGTAGATTTGCGATATTTATGTTGGGTTCGTCCAAGTTTCTCAGAAACTGTTTTCATATATCGTATCGTAGACTAGTAGGTGTAACGTTAAAAACAATCATGATTTTTTATCAGTTTTAATTTCATTTGTACAATAAATGAGTATTTAAAACGTGATAATTCTTAGTAGCCTCCAATACGTTCCTTAATGGTCTAATATCAATCATTATGGGGCATTTATAACGTGTTCCAGCGCACGATCTAAATGTTCGCGTTAATTTAGCTGCGCGGGCGCACCACGTATATATTTATACACTTTATGTATAGTGAAGATCGCTGCTGAGTAGTCCTGCCTACTGACCGTCGTTACTTCACTTGTTTATAGGATCTTTATCTGTCAAAGTGTCCGTAGAACTCCAAGTTGTATCAATTAAAGGTTCTTCTACCTTACTGGATTCCAATTTATGCCTGTATTGGAGATACGTTTTGAATGAAGTTATTTGCTGATACACTATGCAACATATCTTGGTAATGCAGACGAGGAGAGCCAACAACGAATTATTACAATATCGAGGCCAAAATCAAACATTAATTAAACCAACGATTACTTCATCTAATAACCCCCTAAGAAGGTTGGTTTTGGTGATTATAAATTATTACGCCAAGAAATTGGTCAAGTACCAGTAAAAGTAAGTCAAGTTTTGTGCGAGCAAGGTCTCGAGTGGAGCCGCGGGCGCAGCCTAGTCTCATGTACCGTTCCCTATATGGAGATGGACCGGCTTGACCGATTACACCGATTATAGCTATTAACTACTTAAACGAATTGCTAAGTTTATATTTTTTCTTACGAGTAATCGTTGGCGATTGAACGCATTCCGCTATTAGCTCGTAATAGGCGAGCGTTTAAAACCAATAACATTAGAGAATTGTCACTTCATTAAACACGTTACATCGACAGCTGAAGTCGCATCGATGTCGAATGTTATGCAACCGGAGGAAGAAGTTGGCCCAAGTTAGAACTGAACTTACTTGGTGGACTCATTTGCACTCCACTATTCTTATTTCTTTTAGAATTGATGAATAATTTTATAATTTTATAGACTGACAAATACGAGTAAGATTCAAAGTTCAAAGATCCAACAATTTTAGAAATCGAAAAATCTTATTTCAATTGTTCTTCACCAACACACATGTTTGGCGCATATTGATCTGCGTTCGTTGAAATCTTTTATTCTCTTCACTCGTCCAGTTCCTTAGCAAAAAATTGCGTTTCGTAACACGCGATCTTACAATGTACGTACGACGACATATCAAGTTATATATATCTAGTATAAGCTGACTTCTCATCGTACGAACAGCCCATACATACCCGAGGTCAGCTAAAACTGGAAATGTATAGTTTAATATGTCGTCGTGTGTACCAGTTGAAATTCAGTTGAAATAACTTGTGATTTTTTGTGCAATGAAACGTTTGTAGATAGACTTTTTGTTTATTTGAAATTCCTTGAATTGTTTATGGTTTATTGAACAGAGAATGTCTATCAAGTAACTAAGTAACGATTTAAACCATTTTAATTGTATCGTTTTGTAAATTGTTTGAGAGGCAATTAGCCTCTCAAACAATAAAGTTGAAACGACAGAGAAACAAACAAACAAAAACTAGTTCAATCCGGGATTAAATCTAAGTCTATTCCGAGGCGTTTACATTATAACATTGTAAATCATTCATTCATCATACTTTAATCGAAAATAAGATCAAAAAGCGATCCTGTATGAGCTTCGATTATTGAATGAAACAGAGAGAGACGGGAGATGTTTTGTTAAGGAGTAAAGGGATGGAAGTAAGATTACTGCGTCGTTCGATTTCAAGATCGATACACAATAAATCTTGAATCGTTTTTTTGTTGTGTGTGTCAGGATAAGCGGTGTTGCGAGTGTGTGAGAGACAGTTCGCGGCTACCGGGTAGCGGGTTTGATTCTCGTGTTATTTTATTTAGTGCGCGTACGATTTATCGTCAACATTTACGGCGTCAATTGCTTTGAATGTATCGTATTAATATCAATGGAAGGATTTTAGTTTTATTTCAGAATGGAGACTTGTCCGCGCTGGTTGCTATATTCCTCTTGAAATGAAAAATGTTTCAGGCTCTCCGCTATTTCCGTAAATAGCTACATAGAATTTATAGAGACTGTTAAATGGCAAGGTGTTAGAAAGGGGATAAAAACTATATGTAGGTATAGTTAACGATATTCTCTTAATTATCAAGCTTTGAGTGTCAGAGTGGTTGCTAGTTATTGACTGTGTATGAAACTATCCAAGAATATGTTGTGTAGGGAATGGATTTTATGAAGACAAGCACAGTAATACAAGACTAGTTTTGTAAAAGACAAGACTGGTCTGGTGGTGGTATTAGAGAAATAAATGCTTAAGCATTTTATTTCTCTTAGGCTTATCAGTTAAATACGTTAATGAGAAAACTAGTTGTCCATTCCAAAATTAGGTCTTCATGGAGAAGAAGGATAAAGAAGCTCTATGGCAGGTTGTTTTAAACTATAATGTTATCAACACATTTTCACATTAGCATACATTGTTATCACATTAAGCTTTTGGACCATTTCTCAAAGTTATAGCAACGTACAGTCAACCCCAAAAAGATATGTATACAGACAAGAAACCGTTTTAGTGTCTACAACCATTGTTCCATAACATTCCACCGTAAAGGTACAAAATATAGTATGCAATTTACTTTACCAAATCAAAGTAAATATTTTGTCCCAAAACATATATATACCCTGTGACCAAACCCAGGTAATCTACAAAAATCTCACAAATATGTATACAATAATCATTCAATAACTCGAGGTAAACAAATCTAAAAGTTCATTAAATTCAAAAGTTTAACTTCTAGAAGAGGTGTTAGTAATAAGTAGATATTTATGTCATAAACAATTGCCCTTTACGCTAACACGTCAGACTGACATGAATTATTATTGTCATGATAACGATCTCATCTCAAGGTAGTCACTCATCGGGAGCATTTGCGTGTAATGTAACAGTCCAGATTCGAGTATATCATCAATTCATCATTGAATGCGTCCAGGCGAGCATTACAGTGCGTACACACACACACACACACATGCACATGCATGCCTGCATGCATTGCACATGTAGAAGCAATAAATATATTGAGTATTGAGTACCTGTAACGATACAATTCGAACATTGCAGCAGTGAGTGAAACCAAGCATTACACCTGAATCAATGTTACATGTACACACGACGACATATCTACAGCCTGACTTTGAAAACATGCGACAAAATTTAAGGTGGTGTTCTACCCATCAATATGAACAACTTTTACTAAGGGACCAACTTAGAATTCACAAAAAAAAAACGATTTTCCTGTATAAAGGTACATACCCGATTGGACCATTTTGTTTAAGTAGGTCGAATTCTTTTTTGAGAATTCTAAGTTGGTCCCATAGTAAAAGTTGTTCATATTGATGGGTAGAACACCACCTTAAATTTTGTCGCATGTTTTCAAAGTCAACCTGTATACATTTCCAGTTTTAGCTGACCTCGCATTATATAGGCTTTTCGTACAATGAGAAGGCACCTTATACTGGAAATGTATAGCTTAATATGTCGCCGTTCATACGAATAATCACAGTTCGAGCGGTTACAAAAGCGAATACTCCTTAGTCAGTGCGTCGAGCTGGCGCAATATTGTAACGCAATGCTTAAAATCAAATCATGCAATGTTAAGTATACGCAAATACCCGGTGAGAGACCACCTTAAAAAGCCTAAGTAACATTCGTTATGAAAATTCATGGTTTACTTATTTGTATTTCAAATCAAAAAACTAAAAACAAATAACACGTCAGTGTCGTCATGCATGAAATGAAAAAAAACCTAAAATTCAATTCTTGTTCTTCTATTAAACAAAGTCAAAGACGTGTCATTCGATATAAGTCGTATGGCGTTGTTGGTTTACCTTGTTCTTTAACTATCACTGTGAACATTGTTATGGTCAAAGGCTGTTTAGGTGTGTTGTGACGAAATGTTTACTTTGTTTTGGTAAAATAAATTGTATACCCTGTTTTGTGGATGCAATGTTATGGAAAAAAGGTTGTAGACAATAAAATGGTTCCTTGTCCGTGTTTATAGGTACAGTCAGCACCAACAAGATGTGTAATATTTTTGGTGCTGACTCTACCTATCAACGGAAAGAACCAGCACATGAATATTCCTTAATTAAATTTAACACATAATACATATTATGCCACATACAGAAAAACAAAGTTATCAGTAGTAATCAAGAAATATAATCTGAAGATTTATTTTATATGATGATGATGATGATATTCCGAAACAGGCGCTTATAGTAAAGGTCATGGTGATAAAAATGACGCTCGGACACAAATAGGATTAGAACAGGTACAAACCTATATACCTAAGTTGTAAAAGAGACACATATGTAATCAAACAATAGTATCTACATAAGTGTATATAATTGTGCGAAAGTGCTCAACATCGATGAAAATTTCAACCGTTTAACTCAAAATGACCCTGTATAGCTTAAATCTTAGTAACCAACAAGGCTTAGTACGATCCCGTTTGGGTACCTACGTAACCCTAAACATGTAACATGTATCACAGGAACACGCTCAGACCTCGACATCTGATGATGGATGGTACGGTTCCGTAGATACGTGGCACTCACTCTATCAGCCTTACAGCTAGCCGGTGACAAACGAGCAGACACACTTCGGTAATTAAAACACCCATCAATCATAGAGTGACGAAATCTTTGGTCAGCTTGGTAACCAAGGTCCGGTTGGTTCTGATAATATTATTGTAAGAAAGTATGACAATTAATTATTTAATAAGACAAACATAGACAGTCAACTATTAAACCATTCGAGTACAGATTCACTTCAAACTTTAAATTCTAATAACAAACATTATTCGATGTGAATGACCTCTTTTGTGTAAGCCCAGTTCACACGATTAGCAAATATAATTACCAATTAATCAACACTTCAGACCGTAATAGACATAAATCAAAACATTACCATATGTATAGCACTATTAATATTTAACTTATGTATTCATTGACGAACGCACCCTCTGAATTATTAAAACTGAATTAGACCACACATAGAATTGTTTAACATAATCATTTGGCAAAAAAGTGTTGAAGTTTATCAATATGGTATTGATATTTTGTGCGAGTTATGATGAATGATTCAATGCATTTTTATGTATTTTTCATTTAAAAGTGTGGCTTAAAATAGTTGACAGAGGTGTTGGCACTTTAATGTCTATACCTACGTCAAAGGTTTCTGACCGTATTCGTTTACGTCAGTGTGTGGACACAGATTACTTAATATGACTTTGATAGCATTCTGTAGCTTTGAAAAGCACTAGAATAATCTTGGACTAGACGTAGGAAGCAAATACACAATAAAACGATATCCCCTTACTTCCGGTTGCTGAATGTCTCTGTTCAAAACTCATATCAACCGAAAGTTACGATACATCGGCCAACCAATCAATATGACAAACAACAAAAGGACTAGTTAGGTATATCACACGTCAAACACGATTAAGACAAGGATTACCCATGACTTCATTAACAACTCTAACAGTCTTTCCATAGATCCAGTGTCCCACGACTTGTGACTCCTATCGAATTATTCAGTGTTCTCCTAAACCAAATGAAGAAGTATAAGGAGCCATACATTACGATGTCATCTTCCAACAGTGAACCGGGAAAGTTAAAGGTCGTCCCATAAGCTCACACGTGGGAAGAGAAACGTAAACTCACTTTCACTAGAATTTAACTGTAATTTTATACTGACATTAAAAATATCACTTTGTGTCATAAAAATGGGATTAGTTTAGAAACCAGCTGTTTTCTGTCAAACACTGATTTATACTAATCGATTTCACGAATTAGCTGATGTTTCCTTAATGAGCAGCGGGTGATCACCAGCGACCAGGTTGTTGTGATTGGAAGATGGTGGGAGTTTCTTTTTAGTATTTTATTGCTTGCTTTGTTGAATCTTTTCTTGATGCCACATTCCGCTACGATTTTAATCAATAAAATGCTTGCCTTTACCGGATTAATTAATGATAAAATAACTGAATTGTCTTTCAAGTCAGCAAATGCACAAAGTTTTAGAGGCTATTATATCCTTTCTAGAAACCTTTGTCTGACTGACCAACACGGTACGAAGACGAAGACTTAGTGGATGGGCCACTAGAGACAACGGATTTTCTTAACAAAGTTAAGTAAAAATAACTGTAAAGATGACCTTTCATGATTCTATGATGCTTACGCACTGAGTCTGTCGGTGTCTGTAATTACTAACATTTACTAACATAGCCTAGAGCTTTATGACAGTACACTGACGGACAGACAGCCAGGCAACCGTCGTAGACATAGGGGCCTGTTGATGTAATATTCTTTTTTCACATCGCCGAAAACTATAGGTTCATTTAGAATTGCTCATACCGTGGTACGAAATCTACCAATTGGCAGGAGGGCGTGGGCGTGGGCTTGAGGCCCAGGGTGCACCAAGTGTGTCCCTACTTACTTAATTATCTCCATTCGTAGAGCACCCACATTTTTCTATTATTTTAAGCCTGAAACTAGACTAAGAGGTATTTTTTTTTCTAAACACTCGGATGTCTCAGCACAAGCTTGTTCATCCTGTACAGTACACTGACATTTACCACCGACATAATAGGGAGAGCCCTACGACCGCGGCCATTATTGTTAATACAAGAAGATGACGCACTTCCTCCTGACACGCGGCTACGCTCATCGGTGATTAAAGGTTAGTTGTAATTGCGAATTAAGATAATAACCGTCGCGGTTCGGCCGCGGTCGAGACGACCCGACACCGGCATTTATCGGATTCATCAATCATCCCAGATGCGCTTTCTTTACGAATTTATAATATAAGAGTGATTGGTAAAGGGTCATTGGTTCGTAATGATAAAGGATACAAGGAAGAAAGGATTCTATTAGAAAGCAGTAGTGATTTGTTTATAGCTGCCTTATAAGTATGTTCTATAAATAAGAAGTTGATTCAACATGTTGGTTTGTGATTTGGAGTAGGTACTTACAACTGCCAGGCCGCGAGGGCGGGTTGGGTTAGTTAAGCCCTTTAAAAATTCTTGTTACCTATATCTAATAACAAATATTTGTCTACAAAGATTTTTTTTTAAGACTGTTTTATGTTTCTTTGTATATTTCCGTTAGAAAATATTTTGACGGCAAGGACGAAATTCTTACCATTATGTGTTTTTTTAAACAGTAGGTAAGTCACTCATTAATCTTGCTTATTTCCTGAACTGTGTATAATTTAATACTACACTAACTTCAGATCGGATGCAATTTTTAAGTCTTTTGTTTCAGTTGTGTCACATTTGGTAGGTAGTACCTACAGTCAGCCTTTTTTGGAAATACACGCCTACGTCGCGTGTGTTCCGCCTAAGGTCAATTTGTTGCTTATCTCGGTTGATCACTGTAAAACCAACAATAATTCGCATTCGTGAAGGAGACATCCAGAGTAGGAGTTTGTAAGTACCTAATTCCAATTTATGAGTATAGGCTTTTGAGCAATACACTTCATATCGCTGCTCAGCTAGAAATATTCACAGAAGAACACTTGAAAAAAAATGAGAGATATCAGATATCCCGATCGGTGCTTCAAAGTCCTTGTTAGCCTGTTCTCGATGAGCTCTAAGTGAATGTTAAAACATTTTGTACTTACTCACTAACAATATTCAAATGCAACTTAACTGCAATGTTTTGTGCAGTTATCGTTTGATTAATTTTAATGGTTCATCGAACAACATAGAAGTTGCAATAACTAGCCTCCATATAACAAGAAACGTTAGTTAGTAACATGTCAAATACAGCTGAGCTTCACCTACAACAGCAGCGCGCGTACTCCAAGGAACACTGGTAGGTACATACAAGCTGTAGATGGCCAGTAAGTAACTGGTCGCTAATTGCTACCTACACTACGATTTATGACGATAAAGTATTGGTAATTAGCGCGCTGGGCATAAACTACCGCAATCTATGTGTGTCGGATAACTAACTGGCTATAATGTTAGCTAATTAGCCAGATTAATTGTTTGGTGGTGACTATTTGCTTGTATCCTTCCTTGCTTGACTACCAGCGTATGTAAGTATCGGATAAAGGATGATTTCCACCAAATGGCTCGCATCGCATCGGATCGGAACGGATTTTACAATCTATAAACGATATTAAATCGTGCACACAGTATATAAAATTTATATTACCAAGCCGCGCACAGTAGCTTGACCGCGGGCGTCTTGCGCGACATGCGATCGTAGCCGAAAGTATGCAGCGACGTGCGATCGGCTCCGTTCGTCCGTCGTCGTATGCGATCACACATTCATCCGAATTAGAACACGTCAACACGGTAGGAATGAAACTATTTGACTAGGCGCCGAAACGGAAACGTTCGCAAGTGACGACGGTCTGGAGCCGATCGTATGCATCGACATCCTGCAGGACGTGCTCGGCTGTCGCCGCATCCGTTCGTATCCTTTCCGATCCGATGCGATGCGAGCCGTTTGGTGGAAATCTTGCTCCATGGACTTAGGCTACCACACTTTAGTGGTTATGACCACTTAACTACTTCTAGAATCTAATTTATTTTTATGTCCAAGATTGCGATGCTATTGATAATAATAATGCGATCGATACGCCGGATTAATTCACCTCTCCCGCCGTTATTGAACACATTAATCGTCCAACAAACCACAGTGCTTCAACAGTAATAATAAACAGTAATAAATGCTCCTCAGTTTCGCCTCTCAACGTTTATTATTAGCACTATAGTCGCTTTCGGCCAGAGGCGGTACCCGGCGACCAGAACACGACAGAGCTACCGTATAATGCTATGCGAAATTACTCCCAGCCACTGGCTTCCAGAAAATTGCCAGTCAGAGCGGAGTAAAAAGGCCGCACCTACGAGAGATCGTAAATAAACATCACAAAAAAATATATAATACGTCCATTTACGTCATATTCCAAATACCGAACACAAAGAAACGTGAATGAAATGACTTTGTCGACTATTGTATTGGTGACTTATAGAAGGAAATTGGGCTTTAATTTCATGAAAGAAAGGTTCGAATTGTATTGCGAGATGTAATTGACAGATGGACTAGGTAACATGCCATCTCAATAGCAACACAAACATAGCGAGGTGCATAAAAACAACACTCGAGGCTGGGTGCGCGGCTACCAGGCGCGCAGTGCGGCGCGGAGGTGGCCGGTAGCCGACCGGTCGGGTAATGATACCACTGCCTTTTAGGGCGCGTGTTATGACGGCCCAGCGGCGAAGTGTGGATACGACAGACATATAACTGTAAACGGACCCTGTTCAAGTAACGGTAGCATATCATATGCCCTTTTTGGGACAAAAACAGACTTTACTAAGATCTAAATAATGTGTACTCAAATCATAGAGTCAGACGTTATAATATTTTCTCAGTGTTTCTGGCAACCGTAAAATTGTGGGTGTAGCCCGAGGAAGTGGTGAGAGCTGAAATACGTACCTACTAGCTAAACCTTCAGTGATAATATAAAGTTTAGAGCAACGAAAATACTCAATGACAAAATTATTATTAAGACTAAGAATTGGTTGCCCGTTTAAAGTTGAAGCAAAGTTATTTTGTAACATTTCCCAGGAATAGATAAAGAAGTCATTTTTCACCACCAGTTTATCCCCTAGCATCTTAGCATCTATGTTACCTACTCCAGACTCCTCATGTTGTCAAATGACAGATGCAACTACTATAATGCAGTGGTCTGTCTTGCATGACTAAGGGCCCGTTGTTTGATACATAGTTAAAAATTACCAATAGTAAATTTAACAATTAGTCACTTGACAATAGTTAAAGTTTAACTACTCTGTCTACGCATGGTTAACTTTCATAGCAAATTGTCAATTTTTTTAACTATAGTTAGCTTAACCATTTGTCAAACAACATAAAGGGAAAAGGAAGGGGCAACTAGAATCAATTCAATTTTTTTGTAAATTTTGTCGTTCAAAAGTGCCTTTTATGTGCCTATTTGAAATAAATGATTTGACTTTGACACACTTATGTCATTTTTAACAAATTGTTAGTTTAACTAACGTAGTTTAACTATTAGTATGTTTGACTACTGATCAAACAACGGAACCTTAGTGACTAAGAGGCTGTTACTATTGTTTAATAATGATGAACATTCCCAGCCTCATCGTCATCATCATCATTGGTTGGCTATTGTTAATATTATATGCCGTTCCTCCCTTCGATATTTAAAAAAAACTAAAGACTTTGTATGTAAAGGAGCTTCTAAGAACCAAGCCTACAGTTGCAGTGCAAACTCAACATAATAAAGAGCATATCCTCACAAATCGAACGTGAAGGCCCTTCGCCATCCAGTTTGTCGACTCTCATTAAGACCGCAGTTAGTACATCTGAGTTTTTCCATCAGTTGACAGCGCAACGAGAGCTCTTTGCAACTTCTGTAATCCTGGTACACAAGCCTTATCTAGCTGATAGCTATGATCATAGATAACTGTATCTGCGTGTATCTATCTTTACAAAAAAAACGGCTCAGGAATGTTTTTCTGTATTTTTTACATATTCGCAATACTGGTATTATTGAAATTTATGTTGGTAGGGTTTAGCGGAATGGCAAGTAGAACAGGCCACCTGTTGAATCTCGGATTTAAAGATTGCATTGTGCAGTGAATAATAAAACTTTGTTGCAATGAAAAAGTAACCAACTAGGAAACATTCTAATAGGACGATCTTGAAGTTGAATCTTGAACTAGTTTTTGTGCGTTACACTATGAATTCTAGCTAGCCAAAGTTAATTATAAAATTTATTGCTATCTATGATTTTCCAGTTAATGTTTTAAATGGCTCTCAGAAACCTGATTTCACTACACCTCGATTAACGATTAGCATTGAAGGTAGTTGATATATTAATTACCCCACATCAGTTGCAGTCACTGGAATTCAACAATAAAGCCCACGGCTACCATTGACTAAATTGTTTTATTGTATCCATGAGCCAATTGGTGAACAAGCAGATCTATAATTATATTGAATTTATTTCTCAAATACGCTAATTATGGAGCAATAGATAGATACAAACAAACTTCTTGCAAGTATTTGAAGTTTCTAGTTTAAAAATATATATCAACGCATTTTTTTCGATAAATTGGGTTCCATCGATTTAGCCAGGCATTTGAGTCGTTCCCCAGTGTAGAACAAAAGCACAGTTTTTCCTGTGCGACTGATGTTATGTGACAACGAGTTCTTATAAGGAAGATCGCGGGCATTTTAATGGTTATATGTATCCAACGGACTGCGCTTGTTAGCACTATTCTTGTATATTCTTATTTTTAGTTTAGTATAAGAAGACTACTTATTTTTCTAAGATTATCAGTAATTGCGTCAGCTATGGTAGTTTCATGTTCTTGTAGTTCTTTTGATAGATTGCGTTTTGTCCTGATTTTGTTGTTGTCATCACTCCCTTTGAAGTTTGCATCTATGTTTTGATCGTGTTTAATAATATTATAGACGTATTCATAGATACACTCGTATCATTACAAAATTTAATATAGTTACTGCATAGGCTGCTCGAACTCAAACTTAGGTCTATTAGAAGAAGATTATCAGCTTCTCGTATCTAGATTAGCGGCAATCTAAACAATTTAACATCGCCGAGCAGATTAACTTCGAGTATTGCCAGATCCAACGAAAGTTTATTCTTCGAAACTTTACCCTTTGCGATAAAATTTATTCATTTTATGATATTTAATGGGGTAGACTATCACGATCATTACAACTAGAGCTGTTGGGCCGATAGTTATGAAAGGTTGGTAATGAATGGGGTAGGATCATCATCAGTTTAACTATGGCGTAGGACCAATAGTCATGGTAGAAGTAAAAGATGAATGGAGTAGGGTCATCATCTTTTATAAGCATTGGGATTTACCAAATAGATGAAGTTTAGATATGTATGATAATTGTTGGTTGTAGGTAGACACAACAGGTAGGTGTAGTGGGTGAGTGTAGTTATGTTGGGTAGTTTTTGGAGTAGGTTGTGTATTGAGTTTTGGTTGATCTGCTTTTATTTATTTGTGGTCAGTAGTGTATTTGTTAACATAGGTTTAATATAGAATGGACTAGTTTTTCAAAGTAATTGTTGTTTAATGTTCTTTTTTATGTTTTGACAACAATTAAATAATAGATACTTTTGGTTTCGTAGCGTGAGAAACCTTTCTAGTACTAAACTTAACTACTCAGGATTTTTACTGATGATAAAAAAGACGTATTGCCGATTTGATACGATCATCACTCATCCGGTGGGCACAGCCCACAGAGCTTGCAAATGATATCTAATTGCTAGAATGGAGCCATATATGTACTTAGCTTAATATAGTTCAGACGGGTGAGGTATGTCCATAACTAAGAGCGAAATTATCGGAAGGTTCGATTTGAGAGTCTTTCCAACAATTTTGCCAAAACAATTTACATTTCGGCGATTTTAGTCAGGTTATATAAATAAAAAATGGAAGAAAACGAAAGATTACTAAACCTAAAGTGACGTATCCTAAATTTTCACTGAAGTTTAAGTCCGTCTTTTCATTCCAAACACTTTCAACTTCACTATGCTTTAACTAAAAGGCTATATATTTCACATCGTCTAAACTTATTCCTTTCATATTAACTACACTCGATTTGGAGATAGTGGCAATCACGTGCAACTGGGGTAACGTGACAATGGGAATCTTCTCCACAACTTCTAACTCCACAAAAATACGACGGTGAAGGTGAATTCCATAGGTTTGCAGGTCACAAGGCTCATCAATTGTCACCAAATAAGTGCCGAATACAAGTTGTTTACTGATCTCTTCACCGCATTGCTTAGTCAGTATTGTTGTCAATTTACTATAAAGGAGCCAGCTAGCTGCGTTGATTTGCTGGACTCTGACCTTCTCAATTTGGATTTCACGTTGTTTACAGGAAGTATAATCATCTTCAAATTGCATCAACTGTTCTACACAGGTAAGTTGATAGTAGTTATAAAGCTTGATTATCCGCAGTGCATATAAACTGATCGCCAGCAGAGAGTGGTCGACATGGTTTCATTAGCGGTAAGTATTTCATTCCTTTCGCCAGAAGGTAAGGATATTTGGGAATAATATTTAAGGTTTTATTTTCAGATCATAAAATATTGGTGAGGAGTATCATCATATAACTATTTCGTATCCGTAAGTGGAACTCCCGTTATAAATGTTATCTGATTATCTTTAATAAAAGATTTTACACAAAAGGTCTCCTATATTTTCAATAAATTTGTATCTAGTGGAGAATACACTAAGTTTCCATAGCTAGAAATTAATTCTAAATGATTCTGCAGAATTCATAATTTATTGATGTAGTATCGATAATTTACTTAACGCTAATGCTGTTTCGATTTCACTTAGCAAAGATAATACGAAAACTACTCGTGAATACAGAAAATAATCGCGTCAGGTAAGTTAAGAAAATCCAATTGTTTTGATTGGCAGATAAATCTTTCAGAAGTAGTTAAATCTGCTTTAGGCGGTTCTGAATGTTTACATTATTCTGATTTATTGTTTCAGTTACATTCGTGAAACTATCAAACATCTTGGAGACTATTGTATTCTTTTTTAACCGACTTCAAAAAAAGGAGGAGGTTTTCAATTCGACAGTATATTTTATTTCTTTTTTATGTCTGTTAGCTCAGAACTTTGTTCTGGGTGAACCGATTTGGATGATTATTTTTTTATTTGAAAGCTGGTGCTTCACATGTGGTCCCATTTAAATTTGATCAAGATCTGACCAGTAGTTTTTGAGTTATCCTTAATACTGCGTATTTTTTCCAATTAGTTTTTGAAGTATTTATTTTTATGATTTAACTTGGAAATAAGTTTTTCGTATCTAACAGCGTCATCGTGAATTAGCTAGGTTACCAGTTATTAATTTTATAATAGAACCCACTGGATGTATTAGTCCTCTTTTAGAACGTTTTTGCGGAATTTGTTGTCGATATTTTTCTACAGTTATATCGTGTATAAACTCTGTATGTATTTTCGTACTTGTAAATTCTCGAGAATATGATGCATTCCAATCGATAAAGAACAATGGCGAGAAAATTGTTGATGGAATTAGTATGCGTCTACTTATGACACTGTGATAGATACCGACGAAATAATTTACTAAGTCTTGTCAAATTAAGCTTATGGCCCATCGAAGTCGGCAAAAAAATCGTCATTAATGGAAACTTAATTGACTTATTTTTTTTTTTGTGTGGGAAATCATCAAATAACTTCTCCCGCTCTGGGCAGAGCGGGAGAGCCTGTCAGACTTTTACTAACTAAAACCCACCCGTGTTCCTTCAGTTGCCTGTGCGCCAGAGCCACGATAACTCTTTCGAACAATCCGCAACCCCGGCAGGCATCGGCCCTATCGGACGCCGTCAATTAGTGCTGACATCTCTTTGAGGCGCGTTTGGAACAGAACGCGCCGACAACCCGGGCCTGGTCCTTATCGGACGGCAAGCTACCCATTGCTCGCCGTCCGCAAGCCCGCGCCTGCGGTGCCGCCTCCTTCGCGAGCCTTACTGCTTCGCAGAAAGAGGTTACAGCTTCCCATGCCCTATCGCTCCGTACCATGGCCTGGACCAGGGCTGGACGCGAGAAATCGCCGCCGCCGATCGCCCCCGCGAGGTCACGGCACTGCTCCGCCCAAGCCGGGCAGACCTCCACAGTAGCCTCCACCGTGTCCTCCGGGCGATCCACACAGTGGTAACACCCGGGCGTTTCCTCCCGCCTTATACGAAACAGGAACCTCCCAAAACAACCATGTCCGGTGAGGACCTGGGTCAGGCGGAAGCTGAGGACGTCGTGGCGCCTCTAAAGCCACTCCTCAAAGAGGGGACTTACGGCCGCAATTGTAGCGTGCGCAGAACTGGGTTGCGACAGTCGCACTCTCCATGCCGCCATGAGATCCCGCCGGAGCTCTGTCCGCTGTGCCGCGATTTCTCGCGCCAGCAGAGTTACGCCACGGGTATTGCCTCCTCGCGCCACTCCCAAATGTGCGCCAGGACTTTTGCCCCCAGATCCCATGGCGGCAATCCGGCAAGGAGACTCGCCGACTCGCAGGAGACCGTGCGATATCACCAAAACTAAATTGACTAGTTTACTGATGATAAAAAATAATCACGGTTTAGTATTCTTTTTCTGGATTAGCTTCATGCCGTTTGACTAGTCTGAACTTTTAATGTTGCCATGTAATAAAAATATTGGTCAAGTTACATAAAATGCTTTGCTTTACGCATTGCATTAATATACTTAGGAATTACATTTCGGCATCAGAATATTAATGTGTAAATAAAAATAATTGTTTTTGCTAAGAATATAGCGGGCATCATTTAACTTGACATCATAGAAACAATTTTTTTTTTTTTTTTTTTAATTTAATTCACAAAACTGATATACAATCACAAATGCAATAAAACAGTTTCAAAAACAATATTTTTGATTGACATCTACTAGATGTGAATCTTGCATGCATATTTTATGTAAAACACTTACTATCTAAAAATAAAAATAAAATAAAAATTACGTTACAATTCGAGTATAGCAACATTGCCAACAAAAAAAAAAATACTTTTCATCTGTCAACCAACCGGCCTGCCTTCTGACAATTGGTCGTTCATTGCTTGCGCGTGTGTCTCGTTATTTTGTGTTTTCCATCGATTTTCCGTGCTTTTCTACTTTATTGACTGCTTCTGCTTATAGACTCTGAGATTTGCTGTTCCCTGTGTGACTACTTGACTGCTTCCCTAAGGATTCTGATTATTTAATAATAATAATAATAATAAATCCATAATTAATATTATAGAGAGCAAAGTAGCACCGCGAGAGGTTTGTTTATTTTTGCAATTAAATAGTAAATGATTGATTACATTTCACCCTTTATAAGACAGCAATTTTTACCACTATTTATTTATACTTTTATTTTCAGATATCATCAAATCAAATCAAATCACTTTTATTTGTTAACACAGGTACAGAAATACAGATCTTATATTTGATGAAAGAGCGCCATGTTATGCCAGTAGGCGTACAAATATGGTGTGCATCTAGCTCAAGATTAAATTTTTATTTACTAAATTAAAAATTGAGTATTTTAATTGGAGAAATACCACGTGTCTCTGAACTGAATAGAGGCAGATTGGGCTTGGCAGCACTTCTGCTGAAGATGAGAACAACGTTGTAGTCGTTGTCGTCGAACGTTGGCGGGTTTAATGGGCAAAGTCCGTGAGATTTTATGCCCAGATTTTGTATCTAGGTATCTGGGAATAAGTCATATTACTCGTGATGAATTAATTCTACATAATTTAACCATTCCCAATGGGCTGTTTGTAAATGATAACAATGCCGTAGTCATTTGTGATGGGACATATATTTATATCACCAAAAGTTCAAATTATATGTTTCAAAAAGATATATATTCTTTACACAAGTATAGGAATCTCCTGAAACCATGTTTGATAGTTGCCAGTGATGGATATATTGTTGATTGTTTTGACCCATACAAAGCACTACATCAGACTCTGTAATCATAAATAATTTATTCAGTAATGAGAATTCTGCTCTAAGGTTTTATTTCAGAAATAAAGACGCTTGTATTTTAGATTGAGTTTTTAGTGATAGCATTGCTTTGTTGGCAGGATGTGGCTACAAACCATTTATGCCAGAATATTTGTCAGAAAGCGAGCACCAGTTAACTACAGCTCAAGCAAACAGGAGTCGCTTTGTTACAATTTGCAGATGTGTGTTGCAAGTGATCAATAGCTACTTCAAAAGAGATTATAAATTACTAAGGCAATAATATTTCCATAGATCTCTTCTCCACATAATGCAAAACTTCCAAATTGCAGCAGCTTTACTAAACAAGTTTGGTGCTCGCCTGTAAGACAATGTCAATGCAAATGAAATACTAAGCATTATTAGAGAAAAGATGAATTTAGAAAACAATCTGGCTAGTATGGTTGAGGCTGTTAATATGAATAGGAAAACATCAAATTTTCAAAGTATGACTGCGGGCAGAAATAATATTTACTTTCCTGTCTTAGAATACAGGGATCTAATTTTATTCGTCTTGGGAACGTACCAAATAAGACAGGCCCGTTCGTATTACGGCGAGCATGTACGTTTCCACGGCGGGTAAAGGATTGAAG
Organism: Dryobotodes eremita; assembly: GCA_917490735.1. Lineage (NCBI taxonomy): Eukaryota > Metazoa > Arthropoda > Insecta > Lepidoptera > Noctuidae > Dryobotodes > Dryobotodes eremita. The sequence goes on from OU823244.1 coordinate 24,507,474, forward strand.
TATGCAGTGAGTGACTTATCTCGGCTGAGTACAATCTTAGAGGCAGTGGTGACACTACCTTAATAAGAGGTAAAATAAAGTCACGCCATGTTTCTAGAAAACAATATTATGTATACATTCTATTAGAAAATAATGTGCCCGGTCGAGCAGGAATAGTAGAGTACTGTTGTAGTTGTTTAGTTGGAAGACGGAGTGTTGGATGTTGCGCTCATACAATGACTGTAGTATGGTATCTAGTATGGGCCAGACATCAATCAAATATTTTTGCACCCATAGGTTGTCTTGATGACATTGAGATTAGGGATGATGAGGAATAAATATTAAAAAATATACTTTTGTTTTTTTTTATACCTATATTACTATTAATGTGACTGACTGACTATGTTCTACTCCTACCATATAATTAATCATATATTTATCTATAACTGTCGAAAAGATAGTTGGCTAAGATTATTAAATAATTATTCTTCTAGACATTTATTTAAATACCTACGTCGCATGTTGGCCATGTGGCAGACCGTACGCACGTCGCGGTCGGCTAGTCTTATAATTCTTAATACGTTATCGTAGTATCAATGATATTTTAAGTGGTAAGTAGGTATTCCTGTATTTCTTTTTCGATTAGCGTCTGTTGTTGACAAAACAACCTCTAGAACTTCAAACTAGAATATCTTCAATTCCTGACTTCCTATAAAAGTAGAACTCAAGACAAAACTGTTCAGGAATTCAAATTCCGTACTTTTACATATTTGTGATTGGCAGACAAGAAAATATTTCAACAAAACATTGATTGGGAGTTCGCCATTGTTCTTTGACTACTACCATGAATGCAGTGACGCATATAATATTGATCTAAGAAATTGACTTCTTCAAGTACGATACTCAAAGCTGCTTCTAAGGTTGTAGGCGATTTAAGCCTAACGATACGCACCATACTTTCAGGAAGGTTGTACAAAAATACATTTACAGCCGTATTGTTGTAGATAACCGACTTACAACGTCTTCATTCCACACAAAAAAGAAGACAAACGAAAAATGGGAAACTATAGACCCATAGCGTTAATCACCATTTTTTCAAAATGATTTGAAAAAATAATATATAGCCGACTATACAGTTTTTATGAAAAATATAATATTTTAGTAGACAAACAGAAAGTCTTTCGCAAGGGGAAATCAATAAATATGGCCATTTATGATCTAATGAAAACTATTTTGGTCGCAGTGGATAAAAAAATACCAACATGTGCTATCTTTATGGTTATGAGTAAAGCCTTTGACCGAGTTGACCATACGATACTAAGGCAAAAATTAAGTATGTGTGGCATAAAAGGCAAAGCGCTAGATCTCATCTTTTCATACCTGCATAATAGAAAGCAAACAGTAGAAATAACACAAATATGTCAGAAAACACGGAATGAGATTAAACATAAGTCAAACTAGAAAACTAGAAAATTTGGAGTTCCACAAGGTAGTGTCCTAGGTCCTTTACTGTTCTTGATATATATCAATGATCTTCCTAAACATATCAACCAACAAATGGTACTATTTGCAGATGATAGCACAGTTATAATAAAATACGACAAAGAAAATGATTACGAACACGTAGTCAACCAAACATTAACTACGATAATATAATGGTTAACCGAAAATAATCTTGAAATAAATACGGACAAAACGAAAATAATACACTTTCACCAGAGAATTCAACTGACAAATATAATCGTTAGTTACCAAGGCGAAGTAGTACATCCTGTAACAGATACAAAGTTTCTAGTTATTAATATTGACAATAAACTGACATGGAAAATACATTTAGAATATGTCTGCAAAAGAATGAATAAATCCTCATTTGCTCTGTACAAACTCTCAAAAATTGTTAATTAAGAAGTCGTATTAGCTGCTTATCACGGACTTGTTGCACCTGTCCTAAGATATGGTATTATATCTTGAGGCAACGCAGTCGATAAGGAATCTGTATTTAAAGCTCAAAAGAAATGCATTAGAGCAATGAGTAATGTAGACAACACTACCAGCTGTCAACCCTACTTTAAAAGCTTAAAAATTCTGACACTGTCCTCGTTATACATATATGAACTAAATGTTTTTGTGAAATTGAATCCTAATTATTATAAGACTGCTTTTAAAAGCTACTATAGATAATTGCGTGACAAAAAAAGATTAGAAATTGATATACCATATGGGAAAACAGCACTAAACAATAAAAGTATTTTTTGGCATCATTGATTTACAATCAGTTTAAGATTTTTTTAGTTCAAGTTTAGTTTTAGTTTTTTTTGAGCTACTATAAAATATTTATAAGATCCTGTTGTATCACCAAAAATCGCATTAATAAAAAACTTTGACTTTGACTTTGACTTTGATGTCGAACAGTTTCATAATCATCATCAGTTTCATCATCACATTCATTTTCAGTTTCATCCATGCAAGTCGAAGCTGCATAAATTCCTAGTAAATAAATGTTATTATAATGTCCAGGAGTACTTACAGGATAAAAATATAGATAGATACATATAGCAAGAGCAATTTATTGACACTGAATAATATGACAATACAAATAGTGTGACATGCTACAACCTAATAATTTATTTTGCTATCTGTATAGTCTTATTTTAATTTGGACCAATATTTTAATTAAAGTTATTTGATTGATAAGTCTATGACATGTATTGTAATTCATCTGACAATTTTTATTTTTAAACCTTTGACATTTGTAGTACTCTGAATTTATAAAATTTTTTGAGTATAATAATTTTGTAATGTTATTTTAACAATTATTTGATTAGTTCAGACAATAATATAAATATTTGCACACCTTATTAGGTAATGATACAGAGTAGGGGAGACCGGGTATGGTTGTCTCACGGGTTGGTTGTCACAGCGGTCATAACAGAAAACTTAACGAACGAATACGAACATCGATCGGCGTCGAAGAATCGCGAAGGCAACACTTCTCTCCCCACTTCACTTCAGTCCGCTCAGAAACGCCGTGACGGAGAGACGTGCGTTCTTTTTTTTCGCACAGTGAAAGTAATTTTTTGTGCATTTGTGTCGATTATTGTAAGTATACTTAAATTTTGCATTGTAAAATACCTTTTCACGTATTTATTATGTTAAATATATGGGCCATGATTTCGTTTTATAGTTTTATAAATATACATCGATTTGAATTTATTATTAAAGGTTATTTTCTAAGACGTGTTTTGGGGCAGCTTGTCTCAGCTTGACGAGGGCTGGTAGTCACATGTGACAACCAACCCCAAGCATGTGTGCTGCCTTTTTTTTGTTGGCTTTTTTGGAGTTTTGCTACATAACTATTTGTTTGTTTTAGATCTAGTCATAACAATGCCACGGCATCACAAGAGAAAGTCTGCTCGAGGGCTTGTTTCACCAGCTTTGATGCTGCGTGCTGCAAGAGAAGTGCAAAACTATGGCAAATCTATAAGGTCTGTCGCGAAAGATTTTGGAATTAACTATCGCACTTTAACAAGGTATTGTAAAAAATTTACTGCCGAAGAGATAAGCAACATCGCCGTATCAACACCATCTACAAAAATAGGCTACCAAAGAAATCGACAGGTTTTTACCGATGAACAGGAAGAAGAATTGGAAAAATACGTACTTCTGGCTTCAAGTATTTATTTCGGATTGGCTCCCAAGGATATTCGAAAAATAGCGTACGAACTTGCTATCTCCAATTACTTGAAAGTTCCAAAGTCTTGGGAATCAAACAAGCTGGCTGGCCCTGATTGGTTTACGGCATTTATGAAGAGACACCCTTCTCTGTCCATTAGAACACCTGAAGCTACTAGTTTGGCTCGAGCCACTAGTTTTAATCCACATAATGTCAATAGTTTTTTTGAAAAACTAGAATTGGTAATTAAACGACATAGTTTTCAGCCACACGATATATGGAACATGGACGAAACTGGGGTTACTACGGTACAAAAACCGAACAAAGTTGTTGCTAGAAAGGGATTCAAACAAGTTGGTGCTATTGTTTCAGCCGAGAGAGGCACACTAGTCACCCTAGCTGCTGCTGTTTCGGGAGGTGGCAATTCAGTCCCGCCATTCTTCATTTTTCCGCGGGTACATTTCAAAGATCATTTCATCAGAGATGGGCCAATTGGCTGCAAAGGAGGAAGTAATCCTTCGGGTTGGATGACAGAAGAGCTTTTTGTCGCTTTTTTGAAACATTTTCATAACCACGTGAAATCAACTAAGGAAAATCCATGTCTTTTGTTGTTAGATAATCACAGCTCTCACCTATCCATTGAAGGACTAAACTTTGCGAAAGAAAATGGCATAATTATGCTTTCTTTCCCACCACATTGTACCCACCGCCTGCAACCGTTGGACAGATCTGTTTATGGACCATTAAAAAAATACATTAACAACGCAATGGATCAATGGATGATAAATCATCCAGGACAACATATGACGATATACGAAGTACCAGGAATAATTGCACAGGCTTTTCCGTTGGCAGCAACTCCATCCAATATACTCACAGGGTTTAAAACTTGTGGGATTTGCCCATTTAATCGAGACATATTTCAAGAGCACGACTTTATGCCGTCATCTGTCACAGATAGGCCACTAATTAGAGGTTCTAATGAGGATATTATACACAATTTCACAGAGAATCAAAACGATAACTGTAACCTTAATCGTAATACAGCACCTGAAGATCGCGATATAGAACGCGCAATGACTCCATTTGAAATCCTTGGCCTTGATGATCCTGTATTGGCTCAAAATGATAACCCTAGCCTTAATGTCCGTGCGATGACACCACACAGTTCTACTAAGCTATCATTGCAACATCAAGCTACAAAGGAACCTATTCCTGGTCCAAGTTGTTCAAGGAGTTCTCTGACTATATCACCGCAAGTTTTAAGACCTTTACCAAAAGCTCCTCCGCGCAAGTCAAAGCGAGCTGATAGAAGAAAGTGTAAATCAGCAATTCTGACAGATACTCCAGAGAAGACCTATTTAGAAGAGAAAAGAAAAGAGCAAGAAGCGAAGAAGAAAGTATCAAAACGTGTGTTGAGTAACAACAAAGAAAATAAAAAGCTTACTAAAGGCAAGAAGATTAAATTGAAAACAGCTGATAAGGACGAAGATGAGAAAGAGGATGAAGAGTTTTGCTTGGTCTGTTTGTCTCCATATTCTGCTAGCAAGTCTAGGGAAGTCTGGATACAGTGCCAGGATTGCAAGTTTTGGGCTCACGAAGCATGCACACCTGGGCAACCTTATTACATTTGCCAAAATTGCGATTCTGAATATTCTGACTGATTTTTTAGACTGATTTAATATTATATCGTTAGCTTAAGTACTTTTATTTTAAAATATTGCGTCCAAAGAGATTAGTGACTGAGACTTTAATAAACATACTCATTTGATTTAAATAAGTGTTTTTTTTTTATATTTTCTCCCCTTGATTTACTATGTGACTACTTACCCCAGACACTGTGACAACCATCCCTGACACGGGGTTAAAAGTCACACTTTTCTTTTTCTCAAATATGTAATATTTCCTCAATGGATAATATTAAAGTCAAAAAATATTAATTTATTTTTGAACTAGATTAGATACACTGTCCATTGATATATAAATGTCATTGATATACCAAAAATATAGGCACTTAAAATTCAAAAGAAGGTAAATGTGACTTCCAACCCCGGTCTCCCCTACTTTTTATTTATTTGTAACATCTGTTTATGCCTACCTTTTTTTTTTTTGTGTGGCAATCATCAAATGACCTCTCCCGCTCTGGGCGGAGCGGAAGGGCGTGTCAGACTCTTACTGACTAAAACCCACCCGTGTTCCTTCAGTTGCCTGTGGGCCAGGGCCACGGAAACTCTTTCGAACAATCCGCGACCCCGGCAGGCATCGGCCCTATTGGACCCCGTCAATGGTGCTGACATCTCTTTGAGGCGCGCGTGGAACACGACGCGCCGTCGACCCGGGCCTGGTCCTTACCAGACGGCGAGCTGCCCATTGCTCGCCGTCCGCAAGCCCGCGCCTACGGTGGCCGGGAGTTGGCAATCGACTCCCGACGCCCAGGGTGTCTCCTCCTGGCGATTGCCTCTCCCTCACGCGCTCCGCCTCCTCCGTCGCGAGCTTTACTGCTTCGCAGAAAGAGGTGACGGCTTCCCATTCCCTCTCGCTCCGTACCATGGCCTGAACCAGGGCCGGACGCGAGAGGTCGCCGCCGTCGATCGCCGCCACGAGGTCACGGCGGTGCTCCGCCCAAGCCGGGCAGACCTCCACCGTATGCCTACCTGTATTAAGCAAATAAATAATTTGATTTGATCATCAATTGTATTCACCTTCGACATTAATAACAAGCGAACATTTTCGATTCTATTACAAAAGTTTAAAAAGCTTTCACCTAAATTAATTGTTAAGATTCTAATTCAATATTAATACAGGCTTCACTACGAAGGTCTCCAAAATGTTAAATCAGCAAATCTTTTAACGCGGACCATGTAACAATATCTTCGCGTTCCGATAGGAGCGCAGCTGCATTCTGTTTCAGTCAACTCGTTGAAACGTTAAAAACATAAAGATATACTGCCCTTAAATCGATCAACCACGTACTGACATTTTCTAAAATAAAGGTTTTACTGTCTTTTGTCACCACTATGGGATTAATTGTACAATTTCCTTTGGTATTGGTTCAACTGCAACTGTTGTTGTCGTCATGATTATAGAGTAATGAACTGTTCAGAGACTGCAACTTGCTTTAAAATAATCCTTTTACAATTCACACACACACACACACACACACACACACACACACACATATAATACAAAAACACACCATTCAATCATTATAATAATCGGGAACAAAAAATGAAAATGAAATAAAAATAAAATGAAAATAAAATTTGGAAAACTTCTATTATAATATGATAGATCTTGTAATAAAAATAGATTTCCTTAAAAATAACCTTACCTTACTACACCTTTAATTGAATTTACAGTTAATACAGTTTATTTTGTTATAATGTGTGTTACGTCAGAACATTTTTCTAGGTGAACCGATATAGATCATTCTTTTTTTATTTGAAAGCTGGTGCTTCTCAAGTAGTTCCATATAAGTTTGATCGAGATTTGACCACTTTTTGAGTTATCCTTAATAATGCGTATGTTTTCCACTTAGTATATATTTATTATGTTTTAATAACTTCCTGTGAATGTTATTTACATATCAAGTAGTGGTATACGAATTTGTGTGGAGTAGGTACCACAACGAAAAACTGTTTTTTTTTTTTTTTTACACAAAACCAACCGATTTCGAAAACAAACACTACAAAGTGAAAAATAACTTTAATTTCGGAAGTCGGGGACAAAAAACGAAAGTACAAAACCAAAGACACCGACTTCCGAAATCAGTTTGTTTTGTTTGTCAGCTATCAGTACTTCGTGTAGAAGTCACAAGTTTATTACTAAGAAGAATTGCATTTCACCGCTGCCAGCACTTGAGTTTAAATTTATAGTTTTTTACACCTCAGGTAAATTCGCATTATGTACAGTTATTATCAGCTAACACATAAGTAGTTATCACATTTAGTTCAGTACAATAGCAAGAATAAACTTATTACTATACCGCTAAGGTGGTTTGCGAGCAGTTTGTGCGAGGGCTCAGTCAGATCAGCGTGTTATGTTTGGTAGGCTAGTTAAAGTTGGGCGCCACTGCAACGGCTTGGGCTTTGTAGGTAGACTGCGCAGGCCGTTAACTAACAGTTTAGTATAAGAGAGATAAAAGAGACACTTAAGGAAGGTTCATACATATTATTTATAGTTAGTAGTAGTTCACAGCTAGATCGTGGGTAAGGTCACTGATTCCCTGTTCTGAGCACTCGCACTTAAAGTTAATAAGGGTATCGTCCTCGGTTTTACGGGCCGCCAGAAGACCTGTCAGCACAGGCTCCGCAAGAGGCCGGTAAGGCCTTCGAAGGGCCGCAGTTAGAGTGCGTCAGTAGCAGAACTTAGGACGCCCGCCGGTAGCGCATAGCTCAGCTACGCGTGCAGCGCGCAGTTTAGAGCAGCGTGCAGATTGGAGCAGCGTGCGACATTTAATTGCCATGTCTTCAGCCTGGACGTAGAACCCTGGAAAGCGCGTAATGAAGTGCATGTCAGTTGCGGTACGAAAGCATCAAGCCGCATGCGATGTGGCCAGATTAATTCTCCTTTAGCGACCAAGAACGGTGTGGGGATTAGGATAGGCAGAAGCTCAACACATCACAGTGGTTTACACGTAGAGAATTTGTCACAATGACAGATGCAATATAAGGGAAGGTATGTGACGCGAGCATAAAATAAAAAGAAACACAATGATTTTAGCAGATGGCTCGCTAAGTATATCGCTTATAATACACAGTGAGGCCTTGCACAGCTCGGATGCAGCAGTAATACATACCATATTTCAGACCCTTGAGCACTGGACAGCCTACAGCCGCGGGGTCCGATATTGACACCCGCGAAACCAAATACTAGGTACATAGATAGCTAGTTATTAACATAGGTTGTCCAGCACAGAGGGTCCGCTATAAATACCTTATTAATGAAGAACTCAAACTAGGTTGGGGCACAAAGAATCCTGAGGGTCAGGGAATACCTCTACTAGCTAAACAAGCGGAAGTTCAAATGTTGAGTATTCTTTGGAAATTAATGTTGTTCTATGATTTTAGTGATATGCTTAGCAACTTACTAATTGTGGAATATTTAGCATCACTCGACTATTTACCGTTGAGACTCTTCACAACGCTAAAATTATATCATTGATAGTGTTGTGGAGGTCGTCTACTGATTATTAGGTTCATAAAGAGTAGGGTTCACCCGCTGTCTACTGTATAAAGTTTAGTAACTTAACCAAAACGTTGACACATTGAATATCAGAGGTCACATTCAGTGGCATACCTAGGCCGTATGATCTCAGGTCACATTCAGTGGCATACCTAGGCCATAAGATCACAGGTCACATTCAGTAGCATACCTAGGCCGTATGATCACAGGTCATATTCAGTGGCATATCTAGGCCGTATGATCGACAGTCGTGTTTGCTAGGTGGTCACCAAGACTTATCTATCTGAAAGGCTGAATCCACTATTAAGTTACGCAAAAGTCGGCTTCAGCGACTTTCACCAAAGACCCGAAGTTTAAGTTGGCTCACACTGACTTTTATAGTGCAACTCTGTCCAAAGCCTTGCAAGGCTTTGTACATACGAGCAACAACTGACTTGCTCGTACAACTGATTTGCTCGTAGAAACTTTTCGATCCTACCGGACGCTGCACCGCACAAGTGCATTACGGTACATCCCACACACCTGTTTATCTCCACATCGCACAGATAACGCACCGCGTCCGAGCCCGATTAAATGCATTTCTCTTGTAGTCTAATAGGAGCCGACCTTGAGCCATCGGGAATTCCTATTGAATTTATTGTAGAATGGCGCCCGTTTAAAATAGAAGCTGTGTTCGGCTGTGGGAAATTGTGTTGCGCAAGCTTGAGTTTCTTCTAAATTGTGTGTGTGTGTTTGTTGAGAGGGCTCTTGATATGTATGTATATACTCCTAGTCGAAGTAACAGTCTTTTTGGATTATTTTACCGTTGTGTGATTCGACTTTTTAAAAGCCTACTGTAGGCGACATACCTACATATTGTGGGAGAAAGGAAGAATCCCAGGACACAACATTTTTATGATCCTCAAAATTATTCATAATTGAATCTAGATACAAACGAAATTCTGCATTTCAACGACTTTCGGCATAACTCCTGAGCAATAATCTGTAATTAACAGCCAACAAGTGGTAATAGTCGCGATAATAAGCGCGCAATCAACGCGCAGTATTTCACTTCACCGGCCGCTAATCGGATCGCACTGAAAGATTATAAACAAATAAACTTAATACCCTAGCGCCTGAGCTTGTACGGTTACTCAACTGGAACTGACGTTTTTGTGGACGTGTTTCTGTTGGATACTTTACAACCCCATCTCAGTCCCACCATGATTCACTGAAAAGTATTGGGTATTATCTAATGAAGCCATGCAATTGAAGACCACGCAAAAACACAGCAGCTTTTAGAAAATACGTGCATGTGAAATATTTACATGGATACCTAAGTTTCATATTGAATTCCACTATGTAGACAGAAGTTAGTCTCTTCCTTTATCTTTAGTAAAACAGCAGGAAGTCTATTCTAATCGGTATAATAAAGTACCGATTAGAATACATCTCATTCTTCAAGACCAACATTACTTCATCCAGACCTTACATCCCAATAAGCCCCAAATACGCTTGGTAAAAATCGTGCATCTAAAATCTAAGAGCTTCCTTGGTATCGCTCGGTGATCGTCGGGTCACGAGCGAAGTTAGCCGAACATCTCTATACGTTCGGGCAAGTTCGCGGGTAATTAGCAAGTGGCCTGCGCAGGCGCCGCGGGAGACGATCTCGCTGATAACCAAGCTATTTGCTGGACATTATGGGAGCTGGATTTTGTTTTTTATTAATAAGAAATTTCTCTTGAAGTTATTGTTATCGTTCAGGAGCAGACAGGGTTTTCTTATGTTATGGAATTATTGCAGCTTATTAAGCTAGAGGTGCGGCAGCATATAACATTTAGCGATTTTATCAATCAAATATTCAGCATCGCACTTTTGTAGTAACCACTAACTGTGATTTGTTAGTTATGTATAGAATAGTCGCCATGGGTTATGGTTTTTACTCTCGGGGTTAGAAGTTGTTGTGGTAAACAATGGCTTCTAACATTAATAAGTGTTCAAGCTGCAATGTCATCAAAGATTAAGTATTAGCTTTTAGCTTTATAAACTACATCTATACAGCCAGCCACTTTGTCAACTACAACGTTCTGTTATCGTAATTATTATCTCATACTTCATAATAAAACTACAATGTATCAGCTGCTTATCCCCTTGTCGCAAGTTGTCAATTGATAGCAGCGACCAATTAACAAGCCCAGCGATGGCCACGCGGTGTCTTGTCCTAGTCTAAACGACGTCAAACCACGTCTATATAATGTGTCGCCGGTGGCTAGCGTTCGACCGACGCAGGCGCAACTGTCGCTTGTAGGCAAAACGACAGCTTGATTATGATAATTAAGTGCTAAATTATATTGGAGCTAGCATTTGTGGTAATCGATAAATGTAGGTAATGTAATTAGAAACATAACATGAGGATTGACGCAAAGATGTCGAGCTAACTTTGCACCCATTTCATTTACCAAACTTTACTTTTATACCTACTCACATTCATACACGGTCACATACCTATGACCGTTGAAAATGGCCATCACCCAGCAGCGACTACAGTTACTGTCCCCGTACAGAACTTTCCTCACGCAGCTCTGATCTTTAATCCCATGTTACACTTATCATCCACACATTTCTGAGAAGCTACTCCGCTCACCCACTAATCAAAAAGACTAAAGAAACGAACACCTAAATAAGTATAAAATATCTAAGTATCAGAGTCACGACCTATGGCCTCTGGGAACCGACCGTTAATTCCTATCGGAATCCACTCGGCCCAATAAAGTGGGAATCTAACACGTCCATAATTAATTCTCACACGTCTTATGACGAGTGACTTGATGGACGGCGTCGTAAACGTCTGGACAGGCTGTCCGGACAGCCGGACACTTGGCCGTCATTAACAGTGCTGTAAAAAGGTTCTAGGTTGAGGAGGCAGTACACGTTGTGAGAAGCGGAGGAGGGCTTGGGGGTAATGAGGCGATGTAGGGAAGTGTTATTGATCAATAACTTTGTGTAGGTACTTAGAGCAGACAACATTGCTATATTAACTTTCATTCCAACTGGAAGTAGCTAAAATAGAATATAGAGATGGGTATATTTTCTCCGTCTGAGAAATTATACAAAAGTTAAAAGACACAAATACCCAGAAGTACCTATAGGTACTCATCCATCGTAATCGTTATATAGCAAAAGACAGCTTTCCCTAACTTTAAAATAACTTTACTTAAAATCTGTAATCATTTGATCCTTGACTTCCATACAAAATGTCGGCTATTTTATTAGCGGTTCGTTCGGTGGCGCGGGCTGGGTAATTGATCACATAAATCTCGCCCGGCGATTGATCCAAAGAAGGCGATTAAAAATTTAGTAGTTCAACATTTTAAGTGTGTGGCTGGGTTCTGTAGGTTACAGAGTGTATGTCGCAAATGAACTTCGTTGATTTTAAATGAGATATTAGGGATTCTTATTAGAATAAAGTCATGCATGACGAGGTCTTGAAACAAATTTCCGCTAAGCATGTTTAATTTATTGATAAAACATTAGAACAGCCATTACAATTACAATAATAACATATGCAAAATAAAATTAAAACAACACTACATTTTAGCCACTGTCACCATGAGTGCAAAGCAGACTCTAATGATTTAATTTGTGTAATAAGAAAAGGCAAAAATAAAATACATTTTGGAGATGTAGTCGTTTAATTTCAAATTGTGACACACAAACTACTTCACGCTCTTTTTATTCTCCGACTATATGGACTTCTAATCTCCCAGATTCCACGCTACGTACCCAACTCCTCTATATCGCACAACACAGCTTTCTTCCATTAAAATTCATCAGCCGAGGTCCTCTAAGCCCCAGATAAGTGTATTCATACGTTTTTTATTTGCCGCTCCATCCTCAGGTTACATGCGACACGGAATAAATTAAGCTACCGGACTTTGATATTCTCATTCGGTAGTTGTGTCATTATATTTATTGGCCTCTTTTGTTTGAGCTGAATCAATTCCGTTTAATACTTTTATGGTGGCTATTAACGATTTTGTATCAGATTTTGGATAATTGGATATGTTGCTTACCTACTTTCTTTTAGTTTTGGGTGTTTCGAATACTTAATTCAGGCTTAATTTGTGGGATAGGACAGTCCTATCCTTTTCTACGATTCATGTGTTTTTGTACTCCGTGTCGTCGGCAAATCGGTACCTCTAGGCTGACACTATCGTCTTGTGTTTGGCGCTACTGTACTTTTATTTAATTAATCTAATCTTTTATCTGACTTCAAGTAACTCACTATCAGTCCAGTCTTTCTTATAAGTCATCACGTGCCCATCCATCAATGATACCAACAAATCTTCTCCGCAACATAAAATTTACGCTTCCTAATCACTGGATCATAAAATACTCTATAAATCTCGTGGCTAGTACAGCACTTAGTTTTCAGTGTTAGTGCGGTGCTAATGAAGAGGTTAATTAGAACCTGTGAACATAAGTCCTCGGTCGTGGGCCGCTTATCTGCAGATAGCGATATCACGCACCAACCGCATGGGAACGTATTATTGAATAATCCCAATGTATGACAGCTTTAAAGGGTGGTATTGGTAGAATTGTTAGCAATGGTAGAGAATAATCTAATCGTAATTGTTTGTTGATAGCTGTAAATCGAGTGTTCATTAAAACTGCGGTTTAAGCACGTCTATATATATCATTGAAAATATTTAAAATACTAATACATCGATAATGGCGGTCCAAGACGAACCAGACCACTGAATACAGATCCAGAATCTAAAGCTGTAATACAGTATCAAAAATAAACGATTATTCTTAAAACTCTCCACTATACAGTACTCTCCAAATAACATATCTAACATAACGGCTCCAAAATTCTCTCCATAAGAATTTTAATACTCCTACTTCTAAACAAATGGAAAGCAAAGCAGAGCGTAACGTTAAGTTCTAATTAGATAACTATCTGACAATATATCGCTTCCCCGAGGTGATTGGTGGGCGATGAAAATTTCACGGTAGGCTCTAGCTATCGAAATTATTTTATTGACGGAAGCCGGCACTCATTAAGGCGCTACCGGGCGAGTCGATGAGCCGGTGCCACTCACATAAACACCGCCTATCGGACCCAATACCACTTCTTATGCACAGGGTGCGCGGATCGATTTCCGATTTATGTGGTTTTTGTGGTCGATTGCCAGTTAAACAGCGGAGTGTTTTGCATTATCTTCACAGTGCCGTACTTTTTAATGATAGTTTAGCATCATGAAAAGGTAAGAAGGCTTAACCACGAAGCTGCAGGCCGCTGCCAGGCCATGACTAACAATTTTAAACTTTGGCTATCCAAAGTTTACATAATAATGCACGACATCAATTTTAGAGTGTGGCACGTACTCTTATTGGAACTATTCTTAAAGTTAACTCATACTGTTCTGCTCGTAGTAGGCACCTATGCGGAATGTCATAGCTATCGAGTTTTTAGAGCTGCAAATGCCAAGCGATCAAATACTAATAACTCGATGATAGCAGGGTCATCTTTCATCCTGGATCTTACTTTCCCAACACACACACACAGCATGCACTTCACTAGAAGTACTGTAGCATCACCCTGTGCATGCAGCTGATCGCACAGGGCGCGAGTGGCGGGGCACGGGGGGCGGAGGTGCGCGTACGCCGCGGATTGAGTTAAATGCCTCCTTATCTCGCCCCCTAATGGCCCCGGGAACATGTCAATTCATCACACGCATGTCTCACACGCACTTTTCTAAATCAACCTTTTTTCCACCGCTGCATACTTTTTGTTGGGCGGCAGTCACGATGCTGATACCTCGGTGACACCGCTGACAACAAATGTCCGATTTTTATGTCTTCAGATAATAATATGTAAATTATCGTGTGTTTAGCGAAACAAACGACGCTGTAAAAAGGTGTCGGCGTGAGTTTATTCGGTCATAAAAATATCCACAAACTTATGCTAAATAAACACAACTGTAAAAATCTTTTAGTTTCACTTGGAGCCGCGCTTAACAGTCTTTTTATTATAAGTTCCTATTTGATATTTGTTCTCATTTGCGTAGCAAAGTCGATGTTTATCTTTTAGAAGCTGCAGTTTCCAACATTTTAAAATCTAGCAAAGGATTTTGATCGTGGTCGTTTTTCCTCGGAGGATATTCCTACTTTGGAGGCTCTTTATAAACTTCTGGGGCGTTTGTTTGTGACAGTGGTTTGTTTTATTGTTAAGTTTTAATATAAAAGGATAAAAAGTGTCGGTGGCGGCGGAAGCCGCTACTAAGTCGCTCGATAAGTGTGAGAGCCGACAAAGGCACTAATACGTTTAGGAGGCATTATAAATCAGTGAGTCGAGTTATCACCGGCCGACAATTAAGATGTCGACCAACTGAGGGAACGAAGCCGGCCGCTACGCACGCGGGCCCAAAAGCCGGGTCTTTTTGGAATAGCGCTGTCCATTGCCTTCATTGTTCGAAATACATTGGAAGGAGGGGAGGAAAACATGCTATGAAACGCAATTGCTTTGTCACCTTTTTTTTTTTCCTTGTGTTCGGCTCTCAGTAGCAACGAAATGATATGAGTATTAACGTATACTGTATTTATCGATGACGTATATAATTATACATACACTCCCGGCCACTTGAAGCTTCATTTACTAAACAGTAACAAGCACTAAAACGTCATTTCTTTCTGAGTTATTAAAGTATACAATCTTCTTTACCAATTGGATTTTTATAACATGACGAGACCTTATATTTACGAGCAAATTTCAATTATTGTAATTAATGCGTACACGGAGACGTACTATTATGCAGTCCCTGTACAGAGTAAATAAAGTTCAATGGCATGACATAAAGTTAGTAATCCGATTAAAAAGTTAACATTCCCAATCAGATTGTGAATACTTAGGAGTTCGTAGTAAAACTTTGTACTTGTGAAACCAAAAACTTTCCAACTTGTTCAAGGAGACTATTTCGCAACGAGAAAAACGAAACAAATAACACAAGTCTCGATAACAACACTCGGGAATCGATTTCGAGAGTAACCATTTAATTATTTTATCGATAATCTTGCATCGAGTGGCCAGCAACAAAATAAGAAGAGCGGAGAGTAATCGTCGCTTAGGCCGACGCCCAGTAGCCGGCGGCGGTTGCCGGCCGATTTTATCGTCTCATAACAGTCTCGATTTATAAGTATCGATTATATGTATCGATCCCTTGATACGATGCGTTCACGGTCATTTGGCGCGTTTTTTTCGCTCCGCTGGGAACGATACATGTTCTCTAAATAACAATTTTGTTCGATAAGTAATTAATAATGGTTCCCTTTTTGAAGCAACCTTTATTTAAAAAAATAAATAAATTGGCTTGTAATTGTAATCGGTAAGTACTCGTGCATTCCAACAAGAAACGGTTGAACTCGAAAAAGTATCGTGACAATGACAGTGTGTGTATCAGATAATTAAATTCTATTGTTACCTTTAAAAGGTGAGTTCTGATTCTCTTCGATTTCATTATCGATCCCCGTTTTTAGTTGTTCTGTGCTAACTTGATACAAGCCATTAAATTTTTATAGCGATTGTATCAGGAGAATTAGTAAAATGTTTTACTAACCGTAATTTTAAATTGGCCCTGGGCTGTTCGCAAGACTTTGCCCTACCTTTAGAAGTAATTCAGTCAGGATAAAAATAGACTGGCCTTTTGTGTGACAAAAGAGTCCATTGAACGAAATGTCACTGATAGTCATTGTTTGGTGGGGAGTAGACGATGTTTTTACTTGTAAGGAAGATTGTGCATCTTGAACAGCTGGTTTAGTTCATTGCTTACAATGCAACAGCTATCAGTTACTGCAGTCCACCTTTTATTTGCCGTTACTGAAATACTGAATGCGCTGACAATCTATTTCATTCAAACAAATTAGGGAAACCGTTTTACAAAAATATTACTTAGATGTGTATTTCTACAATTATTTTATTAAAAGCATAGGTACGATGTCATTAGACTATGTTATAGATGTGTGCGGACGAGCCTATCGGTCGGAGGCCGACCGGACACTGCCGGACAGTCGGACACCCACCGGACAAAATGTCCCGTCGACAATAATCATTAACTCGTTAGCGCAGTTGCGCGGATTCCTCTGAGCAACATAACGTGTTAAGGCCATGCAGTTCATGATAGAAAAGGATTACTTTTTACACCGAGGATTTATTGAAGATATTTCGTTTATGGTCTAGGGGCGAAAGAAAGACTGATTGAATGTGCTGATTATTAAGCAATGCATGTAGTAAAATTTCACTGTGGGGCAGGTGATAGACATGCAAACAGCTAATTTGTTTGAAACTAACCATTATTTTAATTAGTGCACCAACACCAACAAACATTATCAGCGTCATGCTTTTTAAGTAGATACCGACGTAGGTATATTTTCATTTTTAGAACCACTTCTTCTTCGTCCACCTCAGCTTTTCATCCATCATTGCCCATTGGCCGTTACAATCTGTCCTTTACAGATTAGCTCCATCGATCGATACTCTAAAACTCAATATAAATATGGGAATCAAAATTAAACTTTGGAATAACTCCGGTGCCTTAACCGGGGCAACTTGGCATCGCGTTAAGAACATATTTAACGCGAGATTCAATTAAAATTTGACATGTATACGGTATAAAGTAGGCAGGTTACGTCTCGGCGGGATTATCTCAACCACGTCACGCCGTGTCGTGTTGTGTCGTGCGGTGACGACACGCGGACGTAACGACTTGCTATACACTCTATACAGTGTAATGTTGTGTTTGAGATCACAGATGTCTGTAATGAACTTAATAAGGAGATTAATTTATTTTATGTACATGCTATGTCAAATTAAAACTCAAACTCAAAGCATTTATTTCAAATAAACCAATTACAGGCACTTTTGAATTGTCAACGGGTCGATCAGTCAGAAAGATGAAGCTAGTTGCCCATTCCAAAGCGTAGTAGGTACCTATGGAGAAGAACGGGCAAGAAACTCCACGGACACTCCTTTAAATCGAAATATTGTTACAAAAAAATTGGTTAAATCATCATGTTGAAATTATACATGTGAGAACGATGTAGAAAGACGTGCACGTTAAAAAACGTCCGTAATAAACTCAAACTCAAAGCATTTATTTCAATTAAACCATTTACAGGCACTTTTGAATTGTCAAAGAGTCGGTCAGTTAGTCAGAAAGTTGAAGCTAGTTGCCCATTCCAAAACGTAGATCTCAATGGAGAAGAACGGGCAAGAAACTCCAAGGACACTCTTTTTAAATCAAGATATTACAAAATCCTGGGTACATTAGTCGTGTTGCTTCTATATGCGAGAACAATGAAAAAAAATATATAAAAAAACAATTCAAAATATAAGATTAATAATAATAATAAAAATAAGCCGTGGCAGTTAAGAGAAGAGTGCATCTAAGAGATGAGCAGTCCTTACTGACGGCGCCCGTTCACGAACATGACGTATGGATTAGCGCCATGCAGCTCAACCATTTTGAAGGGAACTTAATGATCCAACACACGCGTCACCACCAGCGAGACATTAGAGTGAGCATGACATACTCTCAGCCGCCGGCACATTCAAGTCAATGAAAGACGTACCCAGTAAATGGTAGCTTTATAGTAGGTACATAGTGCTCACAGATGTGCTATGCAATTATACAATACTATGAGATTGAATTTATACAATGCAATGATAGTTTTTACAATCTTCAGCAGCTCCAACAGTATTTTCGAATGCTAATCAATTAGTTTATGCGCCCTTGTGGAGCAGGACCAGCGTTTTAGCCAAGCATTTTTATCAGCGATGTAATCCCCCAACTTATAATATGCTTGGCTGCATAATGTGCGTTTTACACAAGATTTCATTCATTTGTAGTATGTGAGGAGGTATTTTATTATAACATTTTAAACAGTACCCCGTGAAGGATGAGCATATTTTAGCCGGTCTCAAACCTGGCTGAACTAATTGGTACCTATTTCTAGTCCTATAGTTGTGTCATTCAACTCTTTTACTGAAAAGATTAAAATAATTCCTATTATGTTTCCTATAATGTACGTACATGGTGTTTTCATAAATATATTGACAAACCGTCATGATGTTAATATCTTTAAACAGTTTTCCTATAGAATCGCGTCTGCGGAGGGCATATATGGCTCTGATAGCTCTTTTCTGCAGAATGAAAATAGACTCCATGTCTGTAGCCCGACCCCATAGTAAAATACCGTACGACATGATACTATGAAAGTAAAGGAAATAGACTAGCCTCGCGGTATCTACATCAGTAAATTGACAGATTGTTCTTACAGCGTATGCTGCTGAACCGTCGGCGTCGCGCAAGGGATGTTAATTGAGAACCTCATTGCAGCCATGAGTCTAGTGTGATCCCCAGGAAAACAGTATTATCGATGAATTCTAGTATCTCTTTATGGGTACTTATGTGTTATTGACAGGACAATAAAGTATGAGCTGTTTTAATTAGTATGAAAGGAGGTTTTAATATGTCATCTTAAGGCTATTTTCTTCAAATATATGTACCTAATATTTTTTTTACTTGGAAAATTATTTAGTGGACATTTTTTTAGTTTCCAAATGATGAAAATATTTCCATAAAATTGCCACGAGAAAAACTGAAAACGTCTATCCATTCTTTATATTTATTTACAAAATAACTTTAAAAAAAGATTTAAATACTAATAATAACACCGAACCAAAAATAATTTCCTGGAACCATTTGTTTGAATTAACAACAAAACTTTTGACAAATAAAAAAGCTTATTTTGGAAAGTACGGAGTTATAATAGGTAGGCTCGGGCAATCGGCTCCGGGCCAATTTGTAGGGCAATTTGCATAACTTAACCCTTCAATGGTAGCTGTGACGAAAGTACGTTTATTGGAGCAAAAACACAAAACACGGGACACGTTACTGTTTGCTGACGATTTCTTTACGAGCTTTCGTGAAAGGCTGCAGCTGAGAAAAAATGGTAGAGATGAGTGACACTAAACAGCATGATGTATTTTTTGATATGTTAGATTTCAGTTGAAGTACTCGAAAAGGAACACAAGCTCAAGGCATTTATTTAAAGTAAACCAATTACCGGCACTTTTGAATTGTCAAGGGGTCGGTCAGTCAGAAAGATGAAGCTAGTTGCCCATTCCAACGCGTAGTAGGTACCTATGGAGAAGAACAGGCAAGAAACTCCACGGACACTCCTTTAAATCGAAATATTGTGACAAAAAAATTGGTTACATCATCATGTTGAAATTATACATATGAGGACGATGTAGAAAAACGTGCACGTTTAAAGCGTCCGTAATAAAAAAGCTACAAACCAAAAAGAAAACAATTCCGAAATTGAAATAAGCTGTGGCAGCTAAGAGATGACCAGAACCTACTGACCGCGCACGTTCACAAACATGACTATGGATCAGCACTATTCAGCTCAACCATTTTGAAGGGATCTTAATGATCCAATACATGCCACCACCAGCGAGACATTTGAGTGAGCATGACATACTCTCAGCCGCCAGGGCACATTCAAGTCAATGAAAGACGTATCCAGTAAACGGTAGCTTTATAGAGGTACATAATGCTCACACATGTGATATGCAATTACACAATACTAAGAGATTGAATTTATACAATGCAAAGATAGTTTTTACAATCTTCAGCAGCTCCAACAATATTTTTTAATGCTAATAAATTAGTTTATGCGCCCTTGTGGAGCAGGACCAGCGTTTGAGCCAAGCATTTTTATCAGCGAACCCCCCAATCAATCCCCCAACTTATAATATGCTTGGCTGCATAGTGTGCGTTTTACACAAGATTTCATTCATTTGGAGTATGTGAGGAGGTATTTTCTTATAAGATTTTAAACAGTACCCCGTGAAGGATGAGTCTACTCTAGCCAGTCGTACCTGGCGTACCTGGTTGAACTAATTGGTCCCTATTTCTAGTCCTATAGTTGTATTTCATCTCTTTTGCTGAAAAGATTTAAATCAAGATATGCAACATCTAATATATCAACACAGGTGTTTATTTAAATTTAAATTATTTTAATAAAATTTAAATTATCACAATAAGAGCACGAGCTGTTGCCTCCCTTTAAATTTATTAAAGAATGAAAAAGAAAAATTATTACAATCATCAGTATCTCGTTGATTCGTAACAATGACAAGACAAAATTAACTAAGAAAGAAATTATTAATTAAGAAGGCAGGATCCGTTTTTTCATTTCGCAGCGGTACAGCACACGATATTAACATGAATTATAATAATTTAAACAGTAAATAGAAAATATTCCCCATGCTCACAATTATTGAATTATGCCACTACCATACTAATGTTAATGCGCATATTATGTAAAACTAACAAACCCAATTAGGTATAATGAGCTCATTAAGTACATCATTTTGACAGCTGTAATGATGTGTTGGTGGTTTAAGTTTAATTTGTTATCTCACTCATGGAGACATTAGTACGTAAGTTAATCGTTAGAGATTTTACCTTTGAATGCCCAAATATTTTTCTGAATGATTAAGCAATATGTAAAATATCTTTCCTTGTTACATAAAACACTGTAGTTATTACGTTTTAATATTAAATTTAACAGCATTTATAAGGAAAATGAACGCAGGTATGTATAAATTAGTAAATTCAATGACTAGGGAACTTATAATTAAAGCTGTGCTGTTCAATTCTTCCTAGAATATGTTATTAGAATTGTATTAGGCGAACAAAATAGTGGTGTATAACTAGTGACATGCTGTATAAACCGCAACACTTTAAAGTAATTAAACTTTACAACGCGACTTTTTGCCAACTCATCCCCTTTGTCCGTCCGTCCGGGTGTTGCGTCACAGCTCGTCCAATGCCGACAATATCGACATCCATTACACTATTTGTTTTGGTTCAAACAAAAACTAGAGCAAAATGCTTTTCCGAAAAAACATGCCGCGGTCGTTGTGACCACTATTCATAAAAAAGGGTTACAATTTTGACATGTTTGCATAGGTAAAGCAATGTAACTGTGCATTTGTTATAGTTTTTACTCAAAAGAGAAACGTTTCATTATCAATTTTATTTTATTTCATTTGTTCAAATAAATATTAAATTATACTCACAATTTTACTGACACTAAAAATTAAATTATCATAAACAATGTATGTTAAGAACTCTGTACTAAAACATTTTACTTGGACAAAAAGTAAGCACTTAATTTGAATGTTATTTCTTTATTATTCACTCGTAATTCTCGTTTATAGAACAATAAAGTCATACGCGTAGTACAAATAAAACAGCTATCTGACTTCATAAAAAAATAAAAAACTCATAAAAGACAGTAACGGTTACTTTAGACAAAACGTGGACAGTAGTCCGAGGAAAAAACTGTAACGGTCTCATTTTTTAACGTTCACTTTAAGAACCCTTTATCAAGAAATACCGTTATGACCAAACAAAGCATCCTAACGTCACGGCCATCGATAGATTATGCAAAAACCCTACAGGGTCTTCCTATTCAATGTATCAATTCCCAGGCACTATAAAAGGATCTCAACGGCAATCGATATTCAAGGAGATGACATCTTGTTTGAATATTCACATATTTCCCATGAACGCGATTGAATCGAACCAAAGGGTTGCCTAGGGTGGATGCGTCTATAGGCAAATTCGATTATCTCTTAGCATTCTCACGCACATCCCGCGGCTCCACAATAAATCTTTGCATACAGAGCATAATAAAAAAAAACGCTATTAAAAAACGAACTATCTATGAGACGCTCCCTACCGAATATGCATAAGAAAAGAACCGTACACACCCAAATTATACGCCAAGGTGACAAGTGCTGGGATCCATCAAGTAGCACAATACTCTGGAACCTTTTTTGCATCACTAAATGCCGAACTTTATGTGCGCGCGGTGCGCTTGCAATTTTTTTTCTATGCGTTCGCATACCTGTAACCCTCGCGTAGATGTGGGGACAGTTTATTTGCATTTTTTTTATATTATTCCTTTTCAAACAGTATCTTAACCCTATTCAGTAATGTCAGGGGTTAGGTTGCACTTAATATTCAAAAAGGGCAGGTACATTTCTCTTAATATTCTCGCATAAATTATAGTCAGGTACATTTTAGTCTATTGTGCATCGCGAAAGGGGGCCGTGAGCGAAAAGGTGCAACGGAAATTTTATTGATTCGCTATTTTGTTTTTTATGTGAACGATCTAAAGTTTATTTTTGTTAGGATGAACGTTTGAACTTTAATTTTTAAACCACCATACTAGCGGATCTACGACATTTCACTTCCTGAATGGTTTAACCCGTTTCCTTTGTAAGAATTTATGCAAAAAAGTTTTTACCCATCCTA
This sequence comes from Dryobotodes eremita, assembly GCA_917490735.1. Lineage (NCBI taxonomy): Eukaryota > Metazoa > Arthropoda > Insecta > Lepidoptera > Noctuidae > Dryobotodes > Dryobotodes eremita. Next base: position 24,530,685 of record OU823244.1, read on the forward strand.
TTTTTTTATTGAATAAAATTTCGGGGCTATGCACATTATGCAAATGCGTGCATAAATTTTAATGTTACACACGAGGGGCTGCTTTTCAAAATCATCTCTTATGCAGTTCACATTAGACGTACATTTGATTGTATTCATCTCGTTGTTTTATAAGATTATAAATAAGTATGCAATTTTTTTCGTCTGTTTAGAAATGCGGTTCTTGATGATTTTTTTTCTCAGGACCGGTGAAGAAAGAGTCTACCGTTATAAGGAGGTCGAATGTGTGTTACCTTTTTTATTGTGTAAGGAGAGACATATGAAGCGGGACCCTGGATTTGGATTAGAATATGTAATTACTTCCTTTACGGTTTTCGGAAACGGTTGTTTGGGCCGTTATTTAGTGTTGCCACCTTTGCCTCGAACGTGAGGGTCGCGGTTAGTGCACGTCTTTATGTTATCAACTTATCATGGAAACGATTTTTGTATGCTAATCAGTTTGTTGGAAGTAGAAAGGTTTTGTTGTTGTGATTGGATACGGAAATTGATTTGTGTAGCGATGAAGATTAATATATTATGGTTCGACAACATTTACTTTAAAGTTGGTGTTGCACTTACTTATTATCAAAATTATCATAAATACACTCTATAAATAAACTAAATATTACAGCGATGATGACATTGCCTTAGTTCTGAATGCAATTTATTATATTTGACACGCCGTTAACTTTTGTAAGTTATTATTTACCCTTATTTTATGGGCAGTCCTACTTTTTATTATAAAAACCCATTACCAATGATATTAGCCGACAAAATAAACAAACCTCGGGCCCGTTATTAAAAAAAGCTCCTACTGAAGGGCGGTGCACTGATTGTTGTCGAAGGAACGCTTTTGCAAAAAACCACACTTTTTTTTGGAAAAAATAAGTTGGTCCCTTTTTGCGCCGGAGTCCATTGTCTCCACTCTATTGTCTTGGCGATTTGAAATATTTTTATGCTTTCCGGATGACGATAATGTTTTGGATTTATTTTTCGATAACTATTATTTAGCGAATTTATTGTTTGTGTGTCGCAGGTCGCGCTGCCATTGTTTTTGTAACGAACGGTAGGCGAGTATCAACATCGATTTTTATCGTTTTAAGTAGCAATTTGTACACGGATGCCGGCGGCCGACGGCTTTCATAAAATTGCCTAATTTCACGTTACGTTGACAGTTTTGTTATTTTCCAATTTGATGGCTGTCAGATAATTCCGTGTTGAACTATTTGTGTTTACAGTGTTTCTAACTGTTCCATTTTTGTCAAATGAAAATTAGGAATGTTGATTAAGATAACGAACTCTGTGTTATTAACAAAAACTAACGGCACGTTAAACGATTGTTAATGTAAACTTTTGTTAGAAAAAATGTGTTTCATTCTACGAATAAAGATAATTTAATCCGTTCTATTTATAGAATTATACAGGATGATTTGTAATTAGATGTATTCCTTCCAGGACGTGATATGACCTATTAGCGAAAATTCGTGGAGATCGAGCAAATTCAACTTTCATGTACCAAATTTTGAAATTTTTCCAAAATTTGTTACTTAATATCACTTTTCTTTAAACTCTCAAATTGAATGGTATTCATGGCTATTCCACTGGGTACCTAATACTTTAAAAGATCTTTCGATGTAACTAAACTTTCAAAAACATCAAATAAACAATTTGATGTTTAAAACAATTTAGTAACATCAAAAGATTTGTTAAAGTATTAGGTACCAAATAGAATAGCAATGAAGGCCCTTAAATTTCAGAGTTTAGAGAAAAGTGATACTTAGTGATAAATTCTGGCAAATTTTCAAAAATACATAAAAATTGGATTTTCTCGAATCCCAGAAATTTTCGCCTAGGCTTTCAGGGGTGCTTAATTGTTGCATGGGCCACACTATCACGTACTGGAAGGAATACTTCAAATTACCAAGTCATCCTGTATATCAAATTTTTTATCGGGCAATAAATCAAGATCACAAACAAACAATTCGTTTTATATTTGCCGATAGATAAAGACTAACAAAACAAAACATTTATTCTAACCATTACCTTCCGTAACGCATTAAAAATTCGAGCAGCAACACTATGTAAATCAATTCATAATATCATCCCAAATGTTTGATAGTAAAATTAGCATGATTGCGCTGGCGATGATTTATTTTGAAATTATTCAAATTGGCGCTCATTGATACCAATCAATGTGTTTTTGTCCAAACTCGACGGATTAGCATGAGAATGGCAAAGGTGTTGCACATGTAAATACACTGATATATTGTTTATTGGATATCGTTTAGCGACAGCTGCCGTCCGATCACCTATGTCGAGCAAATAATTATATACTAAAATAACTAAACCGCAGGTTAGTTTATATATTTTACAATTAATTTGCAAAATCGCAGTTACTCAGAATCTAATATGGATATAACTGGATAATAATACTATTGGTGCACCAGTTTTAAGAAATTTTAAAGTTGTGCCAGTTGTGTTCAGTGCAAATAAATGGTCAAATAATCGTGTAACTATTTGTATATAGGAATTATAAAATTCTTTGTTTAGAAAATATTGTTATAATAAAACATGTTTTTACGTATTTAATGGATAAAAAAATACGATTGTACAAGTATCTGTATAATTATTAATAAATTACTAAAGTTTATTGACTATTACGTCTTGTATGCAAAGATAATATTGCTGTAATTGCTGTGGCAAGTTGATTAACAGCCCCACTGTCGCCTGGAAAAACCGACTCGATAGACTGTGTGCGAGTACTTTGTATGGACTGCGGAGGTATTTGCACGGGACAGCCATACATAAATCGCAATTTTTAATTAATCGTTAGAAAAACGCATCGTCACACCTTTACCAGGTGCGCATTATCCAGACAATTTAACTGAAACCCGTAACCCGTATGCTAATAAGTAACCCATAAATAAAGTCGCATTTAATGCCATCAATAGTTGAGAAACGCTTGTTATTTATATGTTAATAATGCGTAACCCCGGCGCAGGGGTTACACAGACTATCGACTACTTATTTGTGACATTGAAGGAATTCCAAGTGATTTGCATTGCAAAGTAGGCATCGTTTCCGTTCGCCCTGCTATTGACAATCGATGATTAACTGAATACGCTGTTTTTTGTTATTTTTGCCTTGTAACGTAACGGGGCAGATGTCGCCGAGTGTCTCTTGGGCGCCGTTAGATGTCGCTACTTGTATGATTTTTCTTGACGATCGATACTATTAATAATAATCTAAGATGGAGTTTAAGATGTTTTTTTTTTCTGTTACTAGTGTTAGATTTAATTAAATATTTAAACCATTTCTTCGTTATACGAACTTAATAATAATAACATAATAATAATAATAACGTTTATTGGACAAAATCAGAACTTAACCTACTACAGTTTCAATACTAAAAACATAACATATAACAGGCATCTAACCTAAATGAACTCCTGATTTCCAAACAAGGTACTACCCTGTTTCTTGAAAATCAGTGCTCTTCCAATGAACATAACAAGGACTCTTACTTAGAGAAGGAGCAACTAAGATACATCAGTACTGAAAAAGTTAGACCACAATTAAGTCATGCGAAACAAAAAAGAAAACAGATAAAAATAAAAATATTATAACAAATTAATGACATAGTTAAGGTTTACATACAGCTTGACGATTTTGAGAGATGTGATAAGTGTTGTGTAGTGTAGTGTATAATGTGTATCGTAAAAAAATAGTAATAATATAGTTTTGAGGTTTAAAAAGATACCTAAAGCAATTATTTTTTGGAACGAAGTTCCCTATCGCACATTAAGGACTTGGCTGATGGGGGCTAGGCGAAAAAAAGTGTAAGAATTTTCCGTCACGACCCTTTCTTTATTTGTTGGTTTGATTGAACGCGCTAATCTCAGGAACTACTGGCTGGAATTGAAAAAATCTTTGTGTTGGATAGTCAATTTCTCGAGGAAAGATTTAGGTTTTAAAATATCACGCTACGACCAATAGGAGCGGAGCATAAACGAAAAATGTTATATGTTATGAATATTATATGATTCCTTTTAAGAGCTTCCGTTACGTGCGCTGCGTAAACGGTTAAAGTTACGCAAAAATCATGTATTACGGAATTGTTTCCCACTAAAAGTTTAAAAAAAAAGTCCGCAACAGCATATTATGTCTTATCTTTTAAGGTTGACTCAATAAAACCCTTTCAAATTAATAATAGTATTATTAATAATAATAATAGTAATCAAATTTGTTCTATGGATGATCTAAATATACTACGAAAGGAACTTCGTTCCAACCGAGTGTTCCACGTCGCTCACGCATTTTTTTATTACATTTTTGCAATTTACTATTTTATCATGAAACTTGAATACGGAGGTATGGCAAACACTCTAGAGGCAACGTTTGTATTTTTCCTGTTTAATTATTTTATTTACAATAATAATTTTATGCACGTTTTTATATGAAGAAAAACGTCAGTGATCGTGCGCAGGCGTTTAGCGCAGTTATTTATTTTTAATAAAGTTTTTTGTTCGAAAATAAGCGGAAGCGTTTATGTCAATTACTTGAGATAGCATTTACGTGGACAAGTGCATCATGGATATATTAATCAGCTTACTTTGTGACTAATTAAGTAAAGACACCAGAGCTTTTGCGAATATCATTTATAAAAAACATGTTTATTGAAAGCGTTAATAAATTATTATTAAAACAATGACGCAGTATGAAATCTTAAAGATGAAACGATTGACCAAGGTTTGGCAAAAGCAGACGTCAGTTTAGTTTACAGCTTCCTTAAAGTTCCTCGTTCAGTGATATTTATTGCGACTCTTATTAATTTGCGTTAACTAATAAAATTGTGACTGGTCTAGGCTTACAGGCCGTAAGGATATTGGATGCGTAAGAGCGCTAGACTAAAATATACGCTGAAAAGACTACAAAAAAGCCTTTAAAAATATTCGAGTTTTGGTTTCTTTATGTTGTATTCTGTTTACAAATAATTTTTCTACTCTGTCTGGCATTACTGACATCCACTACTGGGGTCTCCAATCCCACAACCAGCTCGCCCCCTCATGACGTACTGCCTACATTCCTCCCACTACTAGACAGATACATGGGCCAGTGTGTGCATGCCACGCACCAGTATGTACAGGCAGTGGTAGTGGATGATTAGTCATACACACGCAGCGTTATGTCAGCCGCTCGTGTACTATTGTCACCGGCTGCGTCTGCGCAACCGTATGTGCGTGGATGTTGATACGCACTGGGAATATCTGACACCACGGTAGGAATATTGTGCTCTTTTAATGTCTTCAGTCATTTAATGTAGATTTAGAATAACCAATCAAACGTCTTACTGTAGCTAAGTGCCTTATATTAATAAGTTTCTGCATAAATCTTTCGGTAGTTGGAAAGATTTGTTAATTTATGTACCTTCACAAGCAAACACCTGTGCAGCACATACCTGCAGAATCAGATGCACAAAAACGATGACAAGTGTCTTCGCATCTGAATATTTATATTTGCCAAACCTGATTTAAAATCTTACAATCCCTGTATTAATTACATCCCTCACCCTTGTTATCCAAACCTTCAACTGTATTACATGATTAAGTATTATAATAATAGAATATTAAATAATAAACCGCCGCGTTTTTTCTTACCCTTGCGAACAAACGCACGAGACATGTTATTTTTGTCACATTGTCATTACACCAGTGTTCCGGCCAAATTGCAACGCCGCGATGGCACCATGCATATTCATCGCTGTTATTGTCTCATGCCATATTGTGCCCACCTTAGACATGTGCCAACCTAACCAGACCCCTCGCAAGACACACGCCACCGTCCTTGACACCTTTAGTTCCACTAAAAAGGGGAAGGGAAGAGGGTCTCGGTAGAATGGTCTTCTGACACAAAGCGTTCATAAAATGTCAAGAGACCAGGTCTGAAAGAGTGAGGCAAATGGGAAGGCAGGAGTTGTTAAGTTAATAGCAGTTGTTTGAAAGTGAGGAACTTGAGGGTCAACAGCACTGAGCTTGCTCGGGGTGAAACTTCGTTTAAGTAGAGCAATAGTATTTTTTGAAAGACCTAACCAAATTCAACTGAATAAAATTTTAAACCTTCTTTTTGCATCTCGTTTTACTGAAACAGCTTATTTTGTTTAACATATTTATTTTATGCTTCTTTGCGTTATGAATTTACACAGCTTAATAAATTGCCCAACATTCTAAAATAAAATTAAAAATTTCAAAGTTTTTAATGGAGACAACATTTTAACTGAAATCTTTATTTGCACTGTTTTCTTAAACAATCTTATAAACTAGGCATTTGCTTCGACAGCTTAAGTCCTCAATCACCGCTAATCTCTCCTAATGTAGTCGAATAACCCGCATAATAAAGAGGCATGCTAGATAAACGATGGTTATTGATAGCGATGAGCCGCTAGCTCTCTCCAGCTTTCGCAAAAAATCTATTTAATATCACCGACCCGCGACCTCGTATTTTTGGGAGCCTATTTATAACGTGTGGTACGATTAGTCGGAAACAATATGATTTATTTAAAAAAATAAGACTCAAATAGACCTCGGTTTGAGCTTGTATTTCTAAAAAATTAAGCTTCTAAAGTACTTATAACATAAAAAATGTAAGTTATTTTTGCTATTCGGACTATTAAAATGAGCTGATTCAAATGAAATCAAATAAACTAGCGTTTATGCGGCTGTTCGCAATAATGGATATTTTCAAGATAAAAATGATTATTAATAAAAATGATGATTAACTTGACGAATGAAATCAACTCGTTTTACAATTCACTTAAAAATCCACCAATCGTATGCTCTAAACAGCTTTATCACAAAAGTCCACATAATTTTTAATAAACTGAATTAACTAACTGTATTATATCTAATGACGTGTCACGACTCACCTGTACCACCATTTATACCACAGACAATCCCACGTCTTAGCGTGATGATGTTGTTCACCACCACGATATATTATCACACAATTTTAGACTCTACGACGTATTAAAATGAGGTTTTGGGGGAACGATAGTTGCTTGACTTTATAAAGAAAGTTAAATAAAGAGATCAAAGTTACAAATGATTGGGTTTGGTGAATAATAGTGCGTGATATGGGTTAGATATGTAATGATGCCGATTCTCTTGTACACCGAACTAAAATAACCATCGATAAAATATCTTATTTTTGTTAAGAGAATCTTAAAAGCTATTCTGCAAACAAGATTCTCTAAACTTAAAAACAATTTTTACTCAACTAAAATCGAGTTTGACAATCGCTAAGTTGAGTAGATCATAGACCAAGATTTGTCGGAAATTTAAAAAACGAGTGAAAGTGAACGAAATGATCCAAAGTGCAAAAAAACCTAGTAAAATCAAATAATTATCTTTAATTGTTTATCAATAATTATTTAAATGAAATACTGGGGGCATTATGACTGCGTAAAACAATATTAATGTTTATATTTTAATAAATTAAGATGCAATAACCTGTATTCGTTTTTATTATTTGTGACTAATGTGATCCGGCTAGGATTGTTCACCGAAAACGATTTAGAACTTCGCCAATATTTTTCCAGTTTTCAGAAGATTTTTTTTTAAATTCAGGTAGTATTTTTATCTTACTATTTATTAAAGCTAATTTACTAATAAAAATGTGATGTAGAGAAAAGGTAATCCGGTTTTCCGTTCAGTAAGTTAAGCCCTATCAAGGACATCTTGAATTTTTGTCAAGAATCGATAACAGCTGCAATCACTAAAGCTTCCATAATGATTTCCAAACTTACAAGCATAAAAAAAAAACTCTCAAAAACTAGTAGAGAAATTTGCTTCGTAAATTTAGTTAGTCACAACTAATTTTGTTTCACACCTTTTTAATCGCGATAAAAAATAGTCTGATTTAGTTTGACAGTCAAAATTTTTGGAGAGAAAATGCCATTTTCAATAAATTGAATAACTAAATGACATTAGTACTGTCAAACTATAATAGGGTTAAGTTGTGGCACTTTAGTCAATTTCAGAATGGAAAACGTCGTTTGACAGATTTTTAGTCTAGTTTAGAGAATTTTGTGGCAAGAGCATCGGCACCAATGTCTGATTTTGGTTAAGAACAATTGAGGCAGCCTCATATTGACATTCTCAGTTTCTACTTCTCATTTACCGGAGAGCAACTTCCCGGCGACTCTCTATGTATGTCGCAATATTCTGTGCAACGTAAGTCCTTATAAGAATATTGCTGGCAATTCCGTATTCCCGCAATCTTCACACTGACTGGTGGGATTGACTAGCTGATTGAAGAAAGTCAATGGCCCTAAATACTCACTTTTTCAGTAGAAGTTTTATGTCAGGTCACAAAAGAACACACGCAAGTTGTAGGACTCAATACTCGTAATAATTACATTGTTGCAAGTCTCCTGCCCGATGAACCACTGAAACCCATTCCAGGCTAACTGGATATTCCAATGAAAAAAATGTTGTTGCGTGGTTACATCCATGTACTCACATACCCCTTTTTGCAGCCTTCCTTGGTTTTAACGCATCATTTCATATCGATTGTGTTTCTTTGGAATTAGTTTCCAATGTAGTAAGTAAGTACTTCATGTTTACGATCTGGGAATTGTGTAAAAACTCTGTCTATATGTCTGTCTGTGTTTTGTTGGAATCTGACACGGAACGTGATGATCGATACTACAATGAGCAGTTATGTTATAATTGATAGGCAATAGTTATCACTTCATTTGTTTTGTGATTTAGTGAGCACTGTTTGTGAGTCGAAGCGGATTACTATGTGTCAGGAAATTTGTAGTCATGTGTAAAAGTAAAGTAAAATACGCGTGGATAGCACGAGACTACTTTAAGGGAAAAAAGAGGATATGACTCCTAGCCTTACAAGGTGTGATTGATAAGCAATATTTGATTTCACGAGTGACTTTATCCTTATAACGTTATTTAAAAATTGTGCATTGTCTGGAACCGCATGAAAATGTCTTATTGTGTTGATAATAAGCGGGTACACCAAGAAGCGCTGAAGTATATACCCAAACTAATTGTAGTGAGTGTTGTGTATGTGTGTGAGTAATTATCTTAATGAAGACACGCGGGCGCAACTAGTGTCGCTGTACGAGCTGTTATTAATGCCACATTTCAATGGGCCTCAGTCTGGTGGGGGGTTTAATGTGGCTAGAGATTGGACAGTTTTCATAATTTATATCCGTGGTTTCTGTAAGCTCCATTTTTCGTGGCCTATACTAAAACCGCACGTTGGCCACCATCAGTAAAGCTCCAACACACAAGTGTAATTCATTGGCCTGCTATGAATATTACCTGAGCCCATTTGTATGACAATCTTTCAACACAAAAACATCGCATTACAGCCCTTTTTTCATAGAGCATATTTCCCAATACCGTTAATTTCAGCGATCGCAAACTTTTCTTCAGGCAAGTGAAACCTACCGTTGACGTGTCTGGTCACGACGCAGTGCCGTGCTGGCGGCGCAGCGGTCAGTAAAAACTTCGTCACGCCACACCGGACTGCGCCATACGTTTTTGTTGGGCCCACTTTCGTTACTATTGTTTAGGACCTGCTAATTGTAGGTGCAGTGGAAATTGGTGGTTGCGAAACCATCATTGCTTTTGATTGGTTTCAGTCCTTGTTTTGAAACGAGTTCAAAGTACCTAATCTTAATGATGCGTTTTTGCCAAGTCAAATCTATCAAAGTTGAATGTTGTCCATAATTTCCTCTAACACACTCACAAATATAAGTAAAACGGCTAGAGAAGATATTCCTCCTGACATTGTTATTTGGCCGTGGCATGTCGCAATGGAAAAATTCCAGCAGGAAACACGATTACCACACTCATACGCTATGGAAATATAATGCTAACATTACGCAAGGCGTCAATAAATTTCAAAACAATTGAAAGCGACAGCCACCACAACCGAATGTCCTTATCCGACGTTGCCAAATGGGAACAGCACTACGTGACACGCTGTAGCACGTATGGCCAATCAATCACTTGCCAATGGTGAATGACCTCACTATCCTGGCAAAAATGCCAGGGGCGGTGACGTCACGGCGGCCAAAGCGAGCGGATTCAATACCGCGCTAATATGGCAATGCTGGGACAAAGGAGGAACGCGTGAATTTTAAAGGAGCGCCTAAATGATCTGCTGGTACGAATATTTTGTTGAGTGCACGCCTTTATATAGTGTCTCCGGTCATGTTGCAAGGGTTTGCACGAGGTTCTTATTACGACTCACTTGGGTTTAACTCGAAACATTCCTAAACAATAACACGACGAACACGATCAACAACAAGTTGACATTCTTTTATGTTTTATCCTATTCAGAAAAGTTTCATTTTAGACTACGAGTATTACCACATACATACTATCCAAGTCAACAAAATCTTTCTCGTTTATTTTTCAATTTCTTGACCAATTTGTGTGTTGTGTTGTGACCAAGTGACAATGTCGTGACGAACAGTATCACATGTCACTTTGATTTCATTTTCTCTATTTACCATCGTTCGCCAATCTACACAAGAACCCGCTATTCGATGTGCTCACTGACAATTATGTGCACTTGTAGCGAGTGATTGACGCACTAATGGCCGCCAATTATCGACTACGCGATAATTGTTATCGACACTCGCCGTCATTGCTCGATACTTTCTAAGAGCTGACATTGATCGCCAGGAAATCAAATAGCCTAGATTGTTCTAGAACTTTCTGTGCAGTTTCAAAAACGTATCAATTGAATGAAAGCAGCTCTGAGTACATTTCCCTAGTCACTCGAAATATTAGATAATTTATTATTTACCTAAAATTGCCCCGTGCAGCTATTAGGAATAATTTTATGACCTGTATCGTAGGCCCATGCAGCTGTGAGCTTCGATAACTTAATTAGTAAGAGTAGTTACAAGTATCACAAAACCTCAGAAGCTCAAAAGTTCAGAACAACTTATCTAAGTAGCGCGTGTTATCAACGGGATGCGCTTACAACCACTGAATACAACCAACAACCACTTATCTGTAATGTTGTTAATATTCTGCTCTTACAGTACTAGTTCAGTGCCATTAGCGCAATAATTTCTAGTACGTTATCCCATTTTATTTCATTACTACGTTTTAACGGCCTTTTTTATCTCGTTCACTTTTGTTGCTAACTGTACCCGAGGCATCGTAATGAGCCGCCAAGATAACGATTGTATGGACGAAGACATTTAGAAACTTTAAACGAACAATTTAATTTAAATAGAAATATAGAGAAATAGAAATATATATGGCGGTATATTCGGGTGTGTGTTAGATGCGCGTAGATTAGCGCACGGCGACCCACATGCGCACGCGCAGAACACATGCGTGTCATGCCCAACACACACAGAAATACAAGTTCTTTTGTGGAATTTTAACAAAATTAAATACTGAAACTATTAGAAAAAAGTTAAGAGTTTTAGGCTTACTACTTTCTAATTGTTCTTCCAGTCATCAATCTCAAGTAACGAACCTTAAAAACAGCAAGTTAATTATAATTCTCAAGTTAGTCACAGATGGGTTAGTGCGTTCAAATATTTTAACGAAACATCGGACTTGTACTACTTGCGCACTTGCTCCGTGCTAACAAACATTCACAACTTTTATACGCCTCTTGCGTCTACAGCGGCCATTTTAATTACTTAAAAGCGTTCTCTTTTTCGGTTTGTAACGGCGAACCATAGTTTTACAGTTTTAATTGTAGTTTAATGGTAACTTACAGATAGCACATCAAAAAAAAGTAGCGAAACAGTGATGAGACGGCGCAAAAAAAAATATATAAAAAAGTTATCCTCTATGGAGTGGAAAGCGGATCATACCTACTACTCTGTTCGAGTTGCTGAGTTCCACGCCGATAGGTACCACTCTGTTATTACACACACTTGACGGCGAATCTGGATTCCTCATCAAGTTTTTTAACAACAAACTGCTTTTATTTAATACTTGTATTTGCACCGCTTTGTCCGCGTTGTTTTGCTTAGTAGTTTCTTTCTTCTGTGTCACTGTCATACAACACACTATTGTTTCAAAATAACATAAAGGCAAACAAACGATTTGATTAGTTTTAATTCATGCAAAAACATAACCGAGCAGCACTCAACACGTTTACGTAATGTTTAATACGATAATTACAACTTGCCGTACATAATGAATATTAATGAGAACTGCTGCTTTTCATTTGCTGCACTCGTGTTACATTGCTGAATTTGTGCATGTGTGATGTATCGCTGGCTGTAGCTAAGCTTCAATGTACTGCGTACATTAGCGATAGGTTGAGATAATCTGTATGTTTATTCAGCACGCTAGTTGTGTTTGCGTTCGATTCCTTTAATTGCGTTATATAATTGCTGGTAAGAATTTATTTATCTGCGGAGATTATTTTCATTTTAGTGCTGACGTTGACAGCGAATACAATGACTAGACTAGACCCGTGGCTATGGTAATAACTATTAAATGTACTTACTATAAAACCCGTTAATCGTTTCGATAGAATTCGAAATTAGGAATTAATAGTTATATATTCAATTCTTAAGTATACGCTAAAGAGGTAAAAATTAATCGGTACCTAATTGGCCACGAATTCAAACGCAACTTAAGAACTTAGTACATTGTCGTGGTCTAATAGAGTTCGTGATCGAAAATCAATGATATTTGATCGTTAAATAAGTGCAGGGCAGTTGGTAACCTTTACTGGGCGATATAATATCGTGTCTGATAGGCTTAGCGTTATAAATCAGGTACAGTTAGCTGTTGTATCCATTGTTCCGGTGACGGATTCTGGTCACAATGCGGGCAGGTTGAAAGTTTCAAGTGACATGTGGAATAAATCTTCAGAAAGTCTTAGGTAGGTACTGCACAGCACGTGTGTTTCATGAGGTTAGAGATTTGCTTATCATGATATAAGGTAATTTTGATTAACGGAAACATAATCACATAGAATAGTAATTGCCATTATTCGTTATTTTAATGCGAAAATCAACGTTTGTTACCATTTCCAGAACGAGTTACGGTGAAACAATAAATTATAATTCCTCCTTTACTATAGTTGTACAATCTATGATAATTATTTGCTATCAGTTATCCTATGTTACATTTTTCCACGATTTCCGTCATGAATTAGTTGCCTACTGGGAGCAAATATTGTTAGGTAAAGAGCGCATGCGCCGTGGTCGTGGTGTATCATGCGTGCACGCTGACAGAGAACTGTATAGACCTTAGAAATATTGTGAGGTGGGAAACATTATAATACAAGCAAACATTCATTATATCAAAATTTTAAGAAAGTAATTTAAATATTGCTCGACATAAAATATTGTTTGATCACATGAAAAACAGCCCCTCAATGACGGATCCTAGAGTTCAAATGTTTTGCGAGTTTGCAGAGGTTTCCGAATTCATATGGTTAGGTAGGTATAGTCGACCCCGTTATTACTTTACCATCCTAAAGTAGAATGTCACTTGCACGTCATAAAACGGCAATGTCCATTTATCTATGTAACAGTTAGTTTAGATATGCAGTTTCAATCTTAGGGAAATTAATCTTAGGGAATTTTTGTCAGAAGTGATACCAGTGATACGCAATTACGAGTTCGACTATACTATTTATTTAATTAATGATGAGCTGCAGTGCTGCTATCACTCTCAACTAATGGTTTAAATATAATTCAGAAAATGGTTCTCTGCCTCTTTGAAAGTTCGTGTATCATCGTAGCTAATACAAAATAAAATAAACCACGCCATGAACTAAAACAGTTTCATAAATCATGAACGTAATAAATAGAGCGAAAACGCAAATAATACCAGCGCCATAAATAAATAATTGCTTCGCTGACAGTATTCAATTAAAGATAATTTCTCCATCTAATAGTTTCGTATGGCTAGCGAAGAACTCAGGTACCTTGAGGCCCTGGGCGCGCGATATTTCACCGCGTGAAGTCTCAATGCTAACCGGCGATACCGACCTGCTACCGCACCGCACCGCACCGCGCAAGCGACAAACCTCAACACAGTTTACCTATTAACTGGTTAATATTATGTTCAAGTCAATATTATTTAACCTATTAATAATATGGCAAGGTTGGAAGTTATGTTTGTTTTCGCCTTAAAACCTTATTGATAAAGGCTCACGTTTATTACGTGATAGGCAAGAACATTAAATTCACACCAGTAAACTGGACAAGACAAGTACCTCTAAAGAAATTGTTATTTGGCTATTTGCTTCGTATAAAAACACAAAAATAACATTTTTCATAAATCTCTCAAGTACTGGCGATGGCGGTCGGATGGAGTCGGATCTCGGTTCATTAGACATCAACGCGGTGCTGCTCATAATAAGACACGTGCCGAAGACATCAACGCGGTGCCACACTTAATAAGACACGTGCCGAAAAATAGCGTGCGATTAATAATCATAATTGCACATGAAAATAAGCGTTATTGTTTTATTATTAATCTATCTCAATCTAATCAGACTGCACTAAAGTTTCACTGGAATCACTTTTCTAGTCAATTGAAAAAGTAGGTAGTAGAATAATTACTGTTATGGTAATTTTATTTACAATTTAATTTTATTCTTAGTTTTGTAGGGCACGTCCATAATGACCGTAAAATGTACTTAAACGAATGTATCTAATATTGAACCCAAGTTTACGATCGGCTAATATATAATTCAATTACATTCTACAAAGTTAAATTTAATCTTTCCTAACTTTTAGTGTCGCCTAATAACAATAAAGTTGGTAACGATAATTTGGTATGCAAGTTTGTGTGTTTGTCGTTTTATTGGATTCATAAACTGTTTGAGTCATTACGCATGGATGGTCGGTGGTGCACTTTGAACCAAAGGGATCAAGTGCTCGAGAGAACGTGTTAAGTGACGTTTTAAAGTGTGTAACGTAATATAATACTATTATGTTCATTTACCAACTGCTGAGACACAACTGAGCGCGTACATACTTTAAATAAAATATTTTATTTATATTAATGGCATCTTCCACCTATATGTAATCATTCAATATTAGACTTATGCGAGATTATCAAATGTTTCAAGCATAAAGTACCTTAATATGAAAATATGTTTTCCACTTATATGGTAATATACTTTATCAAACCCGAAAGCATATCCTTAGAAAAATCCTGAAGTCATTCACCATATGCATTTACTCAAGTGCCAGCAACATTCTCAACCTATATAAAGGTGCGCGTAAGCAGCGTCAAGGCGATCCGCAATAACATAAACAAGCGATCGGGACCTGTTCTACAGATTGAGCACTAAATAACCAAACACCGGTGATTAGCGCTGGTGAT
Organism: Dryobotodes eremita; assembly: GCA_917490735.1. Lineage (NCBI taxonomy): Eukaryota > Metazoa > Arthropoda > Insecta > Lepidoptera > Noctuidae > Dryobotodes > Dryobotodes eremita. The sequence continues at coordinate 24,546,059 of OU823244.1, forward strand.
TATTAACTATTTAATACAAATTTTCTGATGAAGCTGGATAGACTAGGAGTCGACCTAATACTGATAGACTAGGAGTCGACATCATATTGAAGAAAAAGGCAGGCTATCAAATATACACCGAGAAGGATAGATGAGGAAACTATATTGACAAAAAGAGAAGAGTATAACAAATACTGAGGCTTTATTTAAAGGCTACACGTGCTATATACATGTTTCATTTAGTCAAATAATTAATTAGATATAGTTTACAAAACATATAAATATATCGCTAGTACCTTCTGTAGTGAAACTAAATTAATATCAGACTAAAAGGAAAATATAGTTTCTCGACATGTCAGCAACCAAACCAGTTGTTCATATATACCTACAAAGCTTTTCACTTCCCTGTATAACGCTCACAGCCTGCTAAGAGGACAAGCGGCCATCACACGACGTTTCCCTTTCGTTTCCGACCAGATAGCGATCTTAGGACAAATACAGGTCCTCGCAAGTACTACTACTAATCCTCCACGACTAAACAGGTACATAAAGACTCCGAGTTACATTTAGCAATTATAAGATTATAAACTAAACAGCCAGATGTTTTGTAAAGGTTATCACAGATAAACGCGATGTGCAGACGTTTTCGTTGCATTTTTATTTGCCGTATTTTTGTGTAACACTCTGAAATAGAATATGGAAGCAAATTACCGAATTCTAGCTTTTTTAGCTACAACTATCGTATGTTACAAAAAACTTCCAACACCGCCGTTGGTAGACTGCACCGATACTTTAAATACTATTCCTGAAACCATTTCGTCACTAACCCTTTATGATGGCTACGATAATATAGGTATCGTTATTTTGCTGCTCTTTTTTGGAAGACACTTTAAACATCTCCTTCAGCTAATGCTATTGCGTGCTATCTAGAAGAACACGAATCGTTGATTCCTAGCGTTCTGCGATTCGTAACCGCTGCAGTTTCGATGTCACCCATGTGACAGGTCTCTAACAGTCAGCTGATATGCGTGCGCGGGAGCAATAAATAATAATAACTTTATTTATTTTGTGACGGCTCTCGTGAGTCGGGACTGCTTGACGTCAGCGCTATATGCTATTTATCTGATGGGTATCTAAGTACGGATGTTAGGCATGCCCTTAGGTATTAATTAGACATGCTCTCGTCTTACTTCTCGTTTCGAAACTGCACATATTGTATAGCTCTCCCTATCTCTTTTGTTATTGTTATTTGTCATCATTATTCGTGACCCTTTGCTTTGTTGGCTTTCTGTGTATTATTCCTGGTTATGATGAGACCACCCTTACATTTCTAAGGGTGCTGTTGTTATTTCAATAGTGCCTGCATCTTCAATCTTGTGCTTGTCTGTCAGGTTTCATGTAGCATCGCTGTGCACTCTACAGCTTGTCGTATTCATTCTCTTAGTGCGTCTAGTACTATTTAGTTCGTTTATGTCGTATAATAACATCGTATTAACCCATTAAGGTTTTATAGGCGACGCCTCTGAGGTCGTAAATAAGAGGTGATGCAATACGCGATAATAGATACCGGTACCCACCCAATGTCTGATGCTGCATGCTTTTGTTCAACGTCCTTGGAGATTAGTATTTTAACAAGGTAAGTCGATAAATATACCTTATTAAGAAACAATAACATTTACCATGACACTCTTGCCGAACACTAGTTTGCTTCATTCAAATTGATATCCCTGTTATTTGAGAACCTTGATGGCTGACTGTAATCCTTTGATGACTGAGTCAAAATCATCGAGTTCTTTGTATTTTGTCCTGCTTCATGGTCAGCCCTTAATGCCGCATGCTCTCAGCAGTTTTCTACATATTCTATTTTAAAACCGCAACATTTTTTTGACTACATTTGGTCAGCCTTAAGAACTAGACATCACATAACACGGCCCAAATCAGCAACCTGACGCAAGAATCAAACCTCGGACCGCTCGCAAGCGCAACCAGTTCCATCATTCCACTTTCTGAGCTGCCAGGTGTTCTGATAACAAGTGCGTTATGATATATCGTGTAGTTATTGTGTCGTAACCATTTGTTGAACGGTTATGGCTGATTGTGGTCGCTAAGATAAGGTGATTGAGGCCCAGATTTGGTGACAGTAGGCTATTTAGATTTAGTGTGTTTGGATTGCGAAAAGAAACTAGATTTGTCGGCTTTAGTGCCGATTAACACGTCTTAACAAAGGCCCTATTTTGTAACACAAATGCTATATTTTTTAAATTTATAGTGAAACTATAGACCTCGTCTTATACACACTGCTTGTTACATCTCATCTACTACGTAGCAGCGAATTGCAAATCACACTAACGCTACCATGTTTAATGTTGACACCAGTCCTAGTTTTATCAAATTATGTCACAGTTAACACCAAAATGTTACGGCACAACTGCAAAATCCTGCATCTCAACAATGTCTGAGGCGTAGGTCCGAGGCACACGAGGCGCCTTTCTAAAGCGCGACCTTGCGCAGTCATCGCGCGGCGGATTAATGTCCGAGCGACAGATCGACGCGATAACGCGGCCCACTTCCATCAGTGTTGCCAACAGCACCAGAAGAATGCGAGATAAACTCGTGCTTTGACAACTTGTAATAAATAGCGAATATTTATAATGAATGGTAGCCGTGTGGTCTACCATAAATAAAAAACTTACAAACTGATGTCTTCCCTTGGGTGTCTCGGAAATAACTTGTAAGCTACCTGACAAGACATGTGTCGCAGATCTTGTCAAAGTTTAGATGAGATATTTGACACAATAAGTGACCTGTTACGGCGGAGCATATAATACCATCAAGAAGAAAGTGAAGTAAGAATATCAACTTTTGGGACAAGTCATCTGTTTGAGCTTTCAAGTTTTTCAACAAAACCAGAAAATTTGTAAAGAAGAAGATTCATCATTTTCGGTTTAAGGACAACGAATATCTAAAAATACTGCCACTATAGCGTAGTACCACCAGTATTGAAATAATAATAACATAAATCCTTAGCAATACGAGCCATCAGTGATATCGCGCCGTGGCGTCGGCGTCGCCACACCTGAACTGGTGTCCCTTTAACGTGACGTTTGGCCCAATTACAGCATGTTCCACGTATCACAACACTGGCCAGAACTTGGCGTTTGGCACGTAGTTGAAGTATGCGCGGAATTCCGGACAATATTTGAATTAACTGGTTCGCGTATTAGCAAGGTGCGGTTGTTGATTTGTGGTCCACGTATATGACATGATAGACTAGGTTGCCCGAGTATTGAATTATTTGTTAGCACTAATCTTTACGGAAGATGACTTTTTGGTCAATAAATCAAACGTTATTATTAAAAGTACGTATGTTTTAGTAAAAACTAATAGTTTTATAGGGGATCCAATTAAGGTATTTTAATTAAACAACCTTTTGGCTGTCCGTTAACGTTTAGCATTTGTGTACCTGTCTATGTCTGTCTAAACTTCGTTCTTACTAATAGTGAAATACGTTTAATAGGCTTTATGTTTCTATTAAAAACCGGCTAAGAGCGAGTCGGACTCGCACAAGAAGGGTTCCGTACCACCATACAATATTTAAAACTATATTTATTTTTATTTTAAACACGTTTCTTATATGGAGACTCTCTTTAATTTTTAACTTTACTTTATTATTTGTTGTTATAGCAGCAATAGAAATACACACTCTGTGAAAATTTCAACTGTCTACCTATTACAGTTTATGAGACATAGTCTGCTGACAGCCAGATGGACGGACGGACTACGGAGGCTTAGTAATAGGGTCCCATTGGCACCATTTGGGTATGGAACCCAAAAAAACTGGCCAGAAGGCTTTACTTCATAAGGCAACACGCATGTTTGCAAGGGTTAAAAGTAAAATAACACCAAGTTATTTTGGCTAAGCAAGCCTATTCTCCAAACACACTATCTTCGCAACTACGTCACCTAATCAGTCATATTTACCAGCCACCCCCTGCCACCTTCTGTGGTCCTACCACCGACGGGCTTGCCATCAATCACCACAAAGCCGCTGCGACAGCTGAACGTCAGTACGTACAATAGGACCAAGTCTGCACACCCTCGGCTCAAAGGGGATGCAGTTATTCGATTTTAATTATACCTATATGAGTTTGTAGTTTGCAATGATTTCTCATTAGGGATGCAGTCTGCGATTTTAATGAAACTAATGTATGTTTCTATACATTTGAACGCAAGAAATGCATCACCATTACAAAAGCAAACATTACATTTGACTTAAGCTCCCGAATTTCGTTTATAATAAAAGTGAAATAGGTACTTAGAAAAATCCTCGTAGTAACGGAATTCACATGAGGCTACAGTTTGTTATATTGTTTCATATCAGAACTACCTACTATTGAGATCTGAGACCCGTGTAAAGTGATGATCATAGCCTGGTCAATCATTCTATTATCTTGTATCATTAGTCAATACTCTATGCCAAACGTAGAATACAGTTTTGAACCCGCTACCAAATTAAGCCATCTTCCCCAATCAGTTGATATTAAACTGCAGTTCAAATCCCATACGCCACGTGTGTCAGGGTGTGGGCAGATTCATCAGTGCTGATCGATCATGTTATGACAGCGGCGTCCGCGCCTCCCAGCGCTTTGTTGCGGCGCTGTAAGGGTTCAACTACCAACTGACTATTATAGGGAGCATAGAATATAGAAATATTGATGAGACATTTGGAAAAAAAATTACATGTTTCAAAATAATATAGGTAATTATAAAAATTATTAGTGAAGCTGAATTCAGTGTAATGTTTCTTTTAACAAATATAACCTGTAGATAAATGACCCTCGTTTTCTATGACACGACTCGGTCGATTCAAAAGGCCAAGTTATGTATTGACTCACATTTAATATCAATTTAATCACAATCATTAAAATGGCACAACGCAAACAGTGGGGCAATAAAACAATAATAAACAGTAGTTAAGTAAAGTGCAATAAAACATAACGACGTCACGCGGATCAGAGGTCAGCAGTGTTACGAGTGCTACCAGAACTTGTTATAATTTGATTCATCCGCTGTTAAATGTATTCAATCAGCAAGCTAAACATTCAAATGTATGTAGTGTTATGAAGTTGTTGAGATGAGTTGCGGGATGTTGTTTTAACGTAGCATACATAGGTACGTCACAGCCTTGTTATCACAACATAAAACAAAATAACAAAAAAAAACATGAGTATCTCTATGAACGTAAGGCTTCCAACATCTACGTGCTACAATCCTTGCATAGTTGCATACTTACTCCATTTAATTCGTCCTAAACTGCGCTATGGTTACAGTTGTACCCGACCTTTCGAAAGGCATGTTGTTAACAGGAGTCCTGATAAAAACACTGATCTTAGATCCTAATTCAGCAAACAAGGATCTAATCCATATTTGTCTCTGACTGATCTAAGGTCATTATTTTCATTTTATTGGCAGTAGCATCATTAATACCTGAGCAGAACACATTCCTTCAGAAAAGTGAGAGTAGTGAGCTCAAAATTACATGAACTGCTTCATAAACAAGTTGTATGAATGGCGACATAATGGCCCTATAACAGAGCAGCGTTACGCGTCAGCAGTCAGAGGTCAGCTCGTCTGGACAGCGTATGATTCATAACTCGCCTCTACTTGGTTCATAAGCTATGGACAGAAGGACCACTTGACTTCAGGAGTAGTTACAAGATCCCACATTGACATTCGATGACGCAAAGCATTAAAGCCTACCTAACTGTTATCTAACGTGCCTGATGAGTTATTTTGTTCTAGCATGAAAATGTACCATCTCCACTTCCTTGGGTGTTTAAGGTAACGTGAGAATAAAAACAGTAACATGATCCTGTGACCATTAGGATACCTGCCGAATATGTATATTGCGAGTAGATCCTGTTCGACTGTTTATTAAAAAGATAAGTACATTTTGTCTTTCTGCATAACGCTGAGCAAGTGAAATGGGGGACTAGACTGTAACACAGGGACACTACTGATGACCGTCACTGAAAAAGGGTCTTTAGAAATATATCGATGAGCGTGTGGTTGTGCTGCAGTAAATTTGCATTTTTTGCATCTGGACCTTCTTTATTTTGTCTTTTTATGCGCCCACTTGATTCATCAGTTCATTATGCCCACTAAGGCTTGAAACACTTTTGTAATTAATTCTATGATGCTTAATAGATTGTTTGGCTGTATAACTCCTAACTGATTGGTTTATCTCGTGATTTTATAAAAAAATCGTTGTATGTAAACATTTCTAACATATGAGGTAACGGTTTAATAAGTTTATAATTTTTCCTCGTGCAGTTTGTTTGATAGATTTATAGCTATCCCACGCATGATGTATTAATACTTCATTCTAGCGATTTCTAAGAATCTTAGAGACTCCATGACATAGAAATATTATTCGGTTCTTTGAAAACCGCGAGGATCTTCGACACGCGACAGCAATCTATTCTCATGGAATCTTTCGATAGTAATAATCTACTCAGAAATAGAAAGTTGGTCAACTTAATAGATTTTATTTCATTAAAAATATTTTAAGCTTTCAGTTTTGCATATTGCATTCAACCTCCTAACATACAAAGGCCCCTCCAAAATAGCATATTTCTGTGGCTTCCTCATCCATTCTGCACAGGTTATATTCCTAAATTGATAAGTAAGTATCGTTATTAATGAAGTTAACAATAATCTGTTTTATTTTATTAATTTCTACCACATCCATATATTTCCATGCTCCTGGTTACTACAGTATTGTGCAGTAGGGCAAAGCTTCCAAAAGAGGGGTACGGCTATTGTACGACAGATCCGCGGACGATTGATGACCGGATCACTGATAACGCCTTATTTAATTCCGATAGCTCCTTCTAACTCTGACGACCTGGTACTCTTTCAAAGGGTGAAAGGGGATTTGAATGTCTGCAATTTTTTTTTACCAACTTCTGTCTACATATACGTCGAATATGTAAGTTGTGATACTAGTAGTAATGTAGTAGTATTACGTATATAATAAGTTGTCGCATAAAACTGAGTTTCATAAAAAAACGTATTGATTTAATGGGTACTTAACTAAACATTCATCTCAACAAAAACAATACAATAATAAAATGAACAATGAAAACATAACATTAAATTGCTCTATTTTTGTCCCTAACTACCCCATTGATACGCGAACGAAACTCAAAGGATTTTTTGTGACACGTTTCACGAATAGCGCAGTAATTAAACATCCGATGTGCACAAAAAAACATTTAAAAGAACACCGGAAACATAAAAAATTCCACATGCTAGTTATTAAAAAATACGAAACAAGTTATAATTGCATGTAAACGCATCGTGAGGTACTTATAAAACATATAAATGATGGAATGGCATTCGATTTTGGCTAATTGTCGAGTGACCCGGGCCGCCGCGGCGGCGGCGCCCGCGCCGGGGTCGCAGGTCGGTATGTTTGATTGGATCGTAATAGTTCCGTTTTAGAAAGTTCTTGATGTTTGTTTTGAGACTCGTAATTGGTTTTAACTATGTGTATGGCCCGTGCTTTACTTGGAATAAACAAAGTTTTTAAAGTAGAATTAACGTATGTTAAAACCGTGGAGGTCAAAGTCAAATCCTCTCAATGTCTTGTGGCAGAATTTGCAACGGTAGATCACAAGGCCGAGGTCCTTACTACTTACAGCATGCTGCAATTAATTGTTCAGCGGTATTCGGCGTGCTCCTGAAATCCTTCCTCTCAACTATATATGAAGTTACTTATCCTTGTTTTTTTCACTTATTCCATAATTTTTAGGCAATGTAATTGTTTTAATTAGTTCGTTTCCATGGTTCACCGCTTCCAGGTCAAGGCAGCCATTACTAAGTCCTTATCACTACGCTCTTTTTCATTAACACCAAGTTCAATATCAACTGCTCAATACAAAGCAGCTGTGACGATAATAAAACAAATGCGTATTATTTTTAATTTTCCCAGGTTTAATGTCATACAACAATAAATAATAAATAGTTGTGACCTTTACCACAATGTGTTTTCTCTGAGAAGTTTATTCAAACACAACATTTCTTACTATTAGCGTTCACACGGCGACGCGTCCTCTGGCCGTGACGTCACGATCCAAGGTGTTTCCTCAGTGCGCGCACGCAGCAACAAAGGATACGCCACGATATGCGCCTGATACGCGCCGCTTCCGTGTTTTATATTTGTTTGGTATTTTTCCTATTTGAGTGAAGGAAAACTTGATGGATTTTACGTTTTTTGTGAGGATGTGGTCTTTAACAGTCGCAGGTAGTTTTGGCCTCGGTTAGTGCTTTGTGTGCCACAGTCCGGGAATTGTGATGTTTTACAGATAGATTTACCGCGTTTTTTCGTGTTTAAGGCATTTCATACCGCTGATAAAGAAGGCAAAATTGTAATCTGATAATAGTGGAAAAGGCTTGATTCCACTCCGCAGTAGTTTGCTGTGACTGAAGTTAAGAATTTCAATACAACATTCAAATCAATAACCTAGCTGTAACAGTGCCTAAACCTGGAAATTTATTCTATATAATTTCACGTGAATCCTCTCAACAATTCCACTAATAACAGCTATCCTTTTACTAAGCGTGAAATAAACATGAATAAGATCAAGCTCGGTATCAGCTGATCTGAGGTCATTACTACGCTACGGAACCGAGACCACGTGGGAAATTATACATTCAAACAATGGACACAACGATATTATGTGTAGATAGCCGTCGGCGATACCACTAGTAGGTACCACTCACACTTGCCGCAGATTATCTTACTAACACTGACCACACTTTTGTGGTCTAAAAAATAAATAATGGTCGCTGTAATAATAATATGAAGTAAAGAGGTTGCAAACGTTGTGGTTATTCCGTGAAGTTGGAATCACCACAAACATGTGGTTGATATTACAAAGAAAGAAATCAATAGGTACTATGCGCGACAAGGATTTATATTTTCTTCTATTATCCATTGGATTTGTGGTTAAAAATAAGGCCTGACCACGAAGTAAAACTTCGTGCATCTGACTAATAAATATGTATGTACTAATAAAATAATGCACCCTATAAGGTAAAAAAAAAAAACTAAACTGACACGTGCTTTTCAAAACCACAAGGGCCTGACCACGAACGTATGGTGAGGTTAAATGTTGGTTACTACACATGTTTTGCTATAGTACAGCTAGATCAAGCCAAACAAAACGTGACCACAACAGTTTAAGGAAAAGAACAGTGTGAACTTTACTTTATCGTGTCTTGGATTTTAATTTGGATGTTATAAATATTTTATTATTTCGTTACAATGATACCTTGTACATAATTAGCGATTCCTTTTTCAAAATAATTGTGGTGCTTTCAAGATTCGACTTCTTTCTTCGTTGCTTTTATTGATTTTATTTGGAATCGTATACACCAGACAAAGAACATCTAACAGAATCTCAGTTTAAACACTTTTCCATGGCACCTGCTTCATTTATGTGTATGGAAAGCAGTTAACACGTTATCAATCGATCAGAATGTCGCATCGGAACCGTTCGGCCATCTCCGCCGGTGTTCGGTGCGCGGTCGCATAAAACTTTTAATTGCCACAATTATGTAAGAGAATTTATTTGGTGGCGTTACAAAGAGCATTGTGCCCCACTCCCACGGTTTGGGACACGTTCCCTCGCATCTCGTCTGATCCTTATCTCTCGTCAGCTCTTGACCTTGCGTCGGGCGTGACCTTTTCGGCTTTTCTCACAATATATTCAAGCTATCGCGACTTCCGAATCGCTGGCATTATTGATACTTCCGCAGAAAACTTAATGTTTTTGATCCACGTATGTGAGGTAGCACAAACAATGGACAGTGAATGCAATGTAGCTGTCAGTCCTTGATATAAAGACAGTGTTTCGCTTCACAGTAAGCCTATGCAATGCACACTCAAAACTGAGTTAGATTCTAGACCACCACTCCTTAACCCAGTTCCTTGATTGAAATCTTTAAGATATCTGTAGTATCAACTCGGATATTGACCAGATTCGCTATGCAAATAAGGCTAACCTACAAATCTATACTATGTACCTTAAAGGCAAGCCTAATTTACGAGACATACATATTGACACTGCCTAAAATTATATATATTCTGTTGCGCTGTCAATTGAGCGAGTTGCTTATTCCACCAACAGAATCATTCAATAAACATGGTCACCACTAAATTCTGTCAAATCTACCAGTTTCCATATCTCGTCGATCATTCCGAGAATATCTGATATCGGTCTATAATCATCTCACCTCTGTATCTGTCGCGTTTAGATGGCAACGCGCAATAAACTAATGCATTTAAGGTACATTGTCGCACGCCCGGTACAACGAGCATTGACGACGAATCGAGAATTATCCTATCTCGCCTAATCGGGTCTTAGTACCTACACAATTCCGGACTTCGAACACCACAAGAGATTTCGAACCTTAGTTCTTGGTGATAAGGTTGTTGGTGGGTGTGTTGTTATGTTAGGGTTGTCGTGTGTGACAAAAGGATTTGTCTGCAGCGTTTAGAAATAAACGATACGTTGATTGCGTTATGTAAGTTGACGGTTTTAGTTTTGTGTGTTGTCATGTTGTGGGATTACTGAGCTAAGCCTTTTTATTTATTTTTGCGATACGAAGGAGACAATCGTGGTTCGAGTGGATTTGTTTGGTTCAAAGATGTTTGATAATGATATTGCGAAAGATCTTTAGGTGTGGGTTTATCCTTGGTGAACAGGTATACCTATTAAGATATCGTATATTTAGAACAATTTTAAGTTTTTTCCGTTGAAACACTATTTCTTACTACTTGTTATTCTTGCTATAAAATATAAAGCCTTCTGATTGTCATTCGACATCATCTCTCTGTACGTGCACCATTCGACACTCTGCCAAGAACTGTTGATTGATGACTGTCACTCCACCCCTTTCATCCCGTACTAAATATGAAGTTAAAGCTGATGAATAATGAAACCTTTTTCGCCCATCTCCATCATTTCCAGTCTCACTTTACTCCAGCAATAAACCAGCTACTCTTGTGCAGTAAATACATGAAGATGTTTATCAAGTGCGATATTTTAAGGCTGCTATCTTAACATGTGCTCATTGTACGACAATTTGTTTGCTGCTGATTGGTCGCATCAAGATTTAGTGTCGTATTAACTTGTATAGTTAATTTTGTTAATCGATTGTAGCAGGTTGAAAGAAATTATTAAAATATGCAGATTATTGTGAAGTATCTGTAACCTAAGAACAAGGATATTTATGATCAAAGGTCATGAGAACAGTTACTATAGAGACCACTGACTGCTGTTCTCAGGATACAACTATGTAAGTATCTATTTATACAAGAGCGGCAATCATCCCTTTCCTTCCCACTTGGCTTCGTCAAAAACATTGACAACAAAACAACTTGAATTTCTTATCCATATTATTTATAGGTCTTTTACTTGTTGTGCCTGCCTGTTTCAGCAAGATGACTACATTTTATTTTCTCTCCGACATCAATACCAATAACGGCAATCCGTCCACCATCAGTATCCAAGATGTTCCACACAAACAATACTAATAAACAAACGTTCGTTTTTATACAAAGTCTGTACACGTCCCTTGTCGCCCGGCGTCACTCCTAATACGGCAGCACAAAAACCTTAGGATAATATCGTGCAGCGCTTTGTGAGGCACGTTCTCTATATCCTTCCCTTTGTCGTAACTGGGATCAGAGCTGTGTTCCAGGGAATATTAATATGTTTAATGCGTTTAGTAATAGTTGGGGGTGACCCTTTATAGTTGTACTTTAACCCTCTCGTTGGGATACTGAAATGTGAGTTTTGTGTCAGTCTGCTAAGGTGTGTAAAGCAGCAAGCTGCTTAGTGAAAAATAGGCTATTACCATTGCTATCGTTAAAACTGAATGAGCTGAGAACACTCTACTCTGATATTGGTTGTTCAGCACTGTACCCACATACGTTATGCGTTGAAGTGGTTCCTAAGAAACCTGAACCAGTTGGCACTTACTGAACCAGTATTAATAAGGGTTATTTACAAGTTGATAAAACTGTTCAAGGAACAGAATTTAATGTTTATGTAGACAGAGTATATTAAGTAAAAATATAGAGTTTCCTATACTTTTGCTATTTTTATATCACGTAAAGTAGTAAACACATTAATTGCTACGCAAGGTTGTTCCTGCAGTTTATGGAACTCGTCGCGATAAAACTGTGTGAATCATAAACATGTGTAATTTAAGCGTATACTGCGCTCGTCGAGATACACATCATATAACCGTCAATGAATGCTGCGTTTTTATGAATGTACGCCCGCGCCTCCGCCCCGCGCCCCGCGCGTCCCCCTGACCCCGCCTGCACGTCACGGGCATCCTTCACACACACGCACACATCAATACTATTCAACAAAAATTTAATTAAATCACAAACGTCTTCGGAACTGTCAGTCACGCAGCGCCTCGCTATCAAGATCCCGCATCATTTGAACTAAATATTAATATTCAAATAACTATAGCGTTATTAAACATTACAAAAAACGGTATGACGTTTCCGATAAGCTAATTGGTAACAACAAGCATCAACAAATCGAGATGTGATCAGTAGTCGGCGCTAACGAGCGCTATCAGCGATCTATTCAAATCGCCGGCGATTCTATAAATATTAATAATATGAAGCGTTGAGCAGCATTACGTATTCACGAATTTGTTTAATGGAAACACAACGATTGTTGTCTTGTTTTTATTGTGAGGAGAATGTGCGCGTGTGATCTCGCCTCGGGTCATGAGAATTGTCATCACAGGGTGCTCTGAATTTGTGCAATATGCAACACTTCGACATGGATTCACAAGAGATTTAACTTAACTACGTGACTGTTACCGTGTAGATTTAGTAAGAACCAGTTTAATAGAACTTGGAGATTTTCTAACCTCGATTTGCAAACTTAAACTTTTTAGATTCTTCTATGACATCAAGTCCAGTACAAGTTCGGAAAATATAAGCGAACAGACTAGTTTTACAATTATCTGTCTCGTTATCGACTGTCACCATACTTGACAGCCGATAAATCGATACTAATCGCAGCCGTGACAATTCGAATAATTAATATTTAATAGAAAACTCGAATTGTCAACCGAGGTCAACACTAATGCGACCCGAGTTACGAATAAAATGGTAGTTGTAACATTTGAAATGTCATTGCCGCCCGCTCGAGACAGCGGTCCCAAGGAAACGCCTATGCACCGATAGAGACGTTAGTGGTTACGTAATGGCGTTTCGATAGGCAGATAGCAAGCATTGTTCTGTATCCCAGATAGCGACTCACTACTGACGTAAGCGCGGCGCAGGGCTAGCGCAGACTACCTCGCGAAAATTGTCATTTTGAGGTCGCAATTTTTGCGGTGGTCTATAATTTTTGATTGATTTAGTGGGCCTGTCCATTTCTAGACATTAACCCCTCCTAAGTTTCACTACAGCCCCCGTTAGTCGTCGTTTTTACCATTATTTTGAATATTAGCAGTGCTCTTAAAATCCTTCACACATTTTTATTTTTCTGATGTCTGGAAATGATGAAACTTAGGAGGCTACGTTATTGATATTTCTTAAATTCCATATTCATGCTCATTAAAATTCAAAAATAATGATAGCACTTGATCTTATTCTAATAAAAATGCTAAATTTATTACTTAAAAGTTTCCAAAAATCAGTGAGCACTAGCCAAACTATTTTTCGAGTTATTGCTATATTGAAAGTTACGTAATGATAGAGTAGCTTGTTTGAGTGTTGCAAGTTTGGCAACCCTACGCGTTTGGGACATGCGTGGGCGCAGGCAGCCCGCGATTCAGCCAACACAACCCTGCTCACCTTGAACGTTTAACGCTAAACCTACCGGGGCTCGGCGTAAAAATATCACCTCCGCATATAACCATAATATAATACTATCCACTGATGAATAATATTGCTGTGATAGAGTGCCGCCTGTGCTAACGGCCGGGGCACACGCAGCGCGGGCGCTGCCGACTGCACCGCGCAGGCACCACCCCGAGGTGCGCCACAAACAGCAACAGCCTGTATTACTACGCCGTACGAGTATTTGTTTTAGTAATGAACATACCGAGTTTTAAATAATAAAATTTATTCATAAGCCGGCACTTACCATATTTGAGTGTGCGAACCGCCGTCCATATGTATGAGTGGTTAAGATATTCTTATTTATGGGTCTATGTCAAGGTCGTTTGCGGCGTTTAACTGTGGTATCATCACTTAGCATAATATCAAATTATTTATTCGCGCCGCGCTAAAACTGTCTGGTGTATGTTCAATTTGTAATTCAAATAAATTCTTAGCATTATTCCCGAGGCGAGCAGCTGTCATAATTGTAACGTGCGAGATTTTTTCTTCTCGCTTATTTGAATAATTCTCGATCAATTAGCATGCGCGCGCGCCGCTTATTGTCATTATTAATTATTTGATGCCGCGCACAGACAAGGGGTGGCTGCTATGTTTGGAGTGTTTCCATTATTTTGCATATTCATTGGATCATTCATGGTGTGCGGTAGATTAGCGTTCGTTAGTGTTAGTGAGTTGTTAAACGAGATCGTAGGGTAGGACTTGTCTTGTAGTTACAACAGGTATTGACGTTATTTGTAATTATGTTATTTGTCAAAATTGAAAGTCACTCAGTAAACACTTTGACCCTTCAATCTGATTCTAATTCCCATCTTTGTGTTAATCCATCTCAGGCAACTCCAACATCTTTAAATATGTGATATCCTGTACATTTCCTTTCCCCATTGTTCCATCCAGTAAGACGTCGGTCGTCGCGTGCCCGCCGCGTCGCCGTCGTCACGTGACCGCGTGCCTGAAACTAATTTAGCCTAATGAAAACGTCAAATGGACATAATTCGCTCATTTAACATATACCCGTGCAGTTTCATAATTAATTTTGTGTGCCTTGTGAATAATTACAATTGCTTAACTTATGTCACAATTAAAGTAAATCGCCTGCACGAGTTTATTTATTTCAGGTATTTTGGAGAAAAAATACTGTTATTACTTTGAAGTTAATTCTTAATAGTTTAATTTTAACTACTTTCTTTCTGTTGATTTTTATCGATGGCGGTGTGATTAAAAACCCCTGTAAAATGTCACTCATACGTAGTATTAGAGCAACTTTTTAAATCATAAGAGGAATGTAGTTCTTGAAAGTTGTAAGAAAGACTGTGTTGGTAAAGCAAACCCTAACGTGTAATCGAAATCTAAAACAGTATGCAGTCAGTAGCGCCGACATGGAACACGAGGCACTACCAGTACACCTTAGAATCGGAACCTTATTTCTGTAAGCGGGTCCATAACCTACATGCTATATACCTAGACCAGCTCACTAACACGAGTAGCAAATTCGTACATTCAACAGTAAATTTTCGCTCTCAGATAGTGGCAGGTCGACCGCGCCGGAGTCGTTGAAGCGTGCTTCCTTGAGCCAATTAAAACAAGTCCGACATACCTTGCCCCCTCTCCCCCTACGTGCGCAGACGTCGCTGCCCCCCCCCCCCCCTGCGCTTGCGCACTTGCCGCCGCGACGCGCAAAAACACTGATAACAGAGTTTATAGGTACCGTGTGAGGTGATACAAGAATTGGTGGATTTAGATGTATTGTTTCCAAAGATTAATACGTACATCAAATAGCTATAGCTTTTCCCACATACTCGTTGTGTTCTTTTAAGAACTTGATGATTCCTAAAGAGTCAAATGGAATTTAAGAACCATGAAAACCATGATCAATGGTTGCCACAAACATACTGCACTCCGCCTGCTCTGACTTCATGTTCGAGTCGACGCCATGTCGACGCATTTGGTTTCGCTAAAGGTGGCCGCTACTTTTGTGTCGGGTAGCCATCAACACCTTGTCTCTACACGTGGGAAAATAATAGTTAGGAGGAGCGATGACAAAACGCATAACCCCATTATCGACGAACGTTACATAAATTAGCAGCCTACGTGTATTGTCATACCGGTAACACATTAGTCGGTTCTGTTCAGGTCCATTCACACCGCAGTACTGAATGAAAGCCTTAATGTAACACACTTTACACACTCGCCGCAGTTTTCCGCTTAAACTCACAAAGCCTTTCACAGACCATGTTCAGTTAGATCAGCAAAAATGTTCTTTGAGCTGACAATGACAGCCCGCGCGGGTCCGACGTGTGCGGACATTTTAGTTTGTAAGATTGCATCAAAAGGAGTATATCTTAAATACCTGGAAATGTTTATTGGTGGTCTTACATTTTCATAACTATAGCCATTTTAATTTGTGTGGCCTCTGGTCGTGTAATTTTGCCTGTCCTCATCACATTTTAACGCAAAATTACGAGCCGAAACTACGCTGTTAATTTGTATCAGACGATTCTTTTGGAAAAATTATGTGAAATGTTATTGAAGCGGTGTCATTAAGAATACGGAGCGTTCAGCAACGGCCGGCTATTTTTTTTAAATATATTTTTTATCTCGTAGGCAATAGTCGTGGCGGCGTACAGCCATCAACATTTTAGGTTTATCTGCGTAACAGGTACATAAAGATGTGGTTTTCATTGGTGTCGCGATACAGCGCGGTAATTATGTCCGGGGCGGGCGCACGCGGGCGTTTTCTCTTCATAAATTTGACATGTTTACGAGACGACGTGGCGGCGGTTTTCGCCACCACAAGTGTGGTTCTGTGCGAGCAGGCGAGCGGCTGAAACGGTTGGGATTGACATGAGTCTGTAACAATAAGAGAGTAATTTGTTACCATAGGTTTGGATAAATAAAGAACGTAATAAATGCGTAGGCAGTGTTTGTTAAGAATCCTCGTAGGTGCTGTATGTTTTGCCTGGAAGTGCAGGATATCCTATAGCTTAAAAAAGACCATAATCTCTGAGTTTGTTTCGGCATTTCTTCTAGGAGATCTACTTACATAAATAAACATTTAATTTAATTTCATCCATTTGACTTAAAATCTCTAGATTACTGCTGGATAGCTTCATGAAACCTATGTATATTGCAAAAAACTGGCGGGTGGCTTTACACATTTATATTTTTTTCTGCAATTGCACTATCGCCTGAATACGGACGTACCTAGAATCCTTGGTCTTCATTCACTAACTATTCAGCGCGATCGGAAAGCAGGTTGTACCCACATCTGTTGTCAAGTAGAATAGATGATCTACTACGTCGTGCTATTTTGATGTCATGCTTCGAAGACAGTGTAGAAACCGCCGCGTGTTACCCGTCGGTCTGCACAGACCACACTACCTGCTGCACGTATCGTGAAATGAAATCAGTATCTAGCGCTGCGGATCTTTGCGATACAGCGCCATGTTTATTGTCGCGCACCGACCGCGTGTTAGCCGCCCGTCTGCACCGACCAATATGTACCGTTCGTGTGTATCATATGCGTAGGATCACCTGCGATAGGCCGTGTTTATTGCCAGCGTCCAATAGCTACCTACGAGTTGCGGTTAGAAAAATTGTGAAACTGACCCGTCTATAGTGCCCATAGAAACCGGCCATTGAGAAAAGGAAATTTATGAAGCCGTGGGCCGAGTGTGGTGGACTAAAGTAATAGTTTAGTTGAATTTAATCCACTTCTTTGAACGCGTTTCGATGTCACTGTCGTAGAGTGAAAAGTGATGGTTTTAGTGGGAAGATGATAATATTGTTTCCATCATTCATCGTACATCATATCGTTCACAAAAATACATTATGGATAAGCAGCACCCTAATTACGTAACACACTATCTATCACAATCTGAATCATTTTGAAGCTTATTGCTAATCCATTGCTTCATATGTTCGAAAAATTTGTCTGCTCAGCAACGTAAAAAACGCAATGAATGTTGTTGAACTGTCAAAATGAAACCCATTCCTACTGTTACTGTGTTACGTAATTACCCCGCAGGTGAATAGTAAGTCTTGTGAAAATACCTTTTACGTTTGAATCTTGCAAAGAAAAATTATTGTAAAACCCTATTATCAGTCAATCCGGACAAGCTGTTGGCTATTGCCGTTTCCTCTGATCACAACCAAAAACCTCTCCTAGGCTAGTTTATATACCCGCATTTTCGAAAAAAAGAAGATAGAATTTGAATCATTTAAAGAGCGATTCCGCATTCTTACATTACTAAAGCTATGAAAATACCGGAGAAAGTTGGTTTGATAAAAACCACGGATGTGGAGGAGACATTCTTATTGAAAGTAGAAAGAATTTCTAAAATGAAATCAAGCTGGTTCTACCTCTAGATCTATTTAAGGTGGCCGACACTAAACACTCAGCCGCTATTATGTTAATTACATTGATCTTAGCTATTTAATTAGTTATATTCGGCACACTAATACGAACCACATTGATAAGTTTATATTTTTATGTACCTAATTAATATTTGTACATAAAATATGAACACAACATAAGATTTTCGAACAAGGTTAGCAGATTAATAAGAATGTTTCTCAATCTGGTTTAATAAAATCTTTATATGTTATATACAACTGTTCACTATCAGTACTTACTGAAAAATACGATGACGGGCACACCACACTTTACCTGGGAAAGAAAAGCTGCTACGGTTTTCTGATCACCACGCCGCGCCGCCGGGAAGAAATATCTAAAATGTATCTGACCGTTTATTATGAAAACGGAACAGTAAAAACCAGGTATAATTAAAATCCATATCCGTACACAAATTATGTACAGACAGATACAATTTAAATACGAACAGAAACAAACGGCGAAATCACGCCTCTTCATTACAGAGTTTTAAATATTCATAGCTGAGCTCGCGTGTTAGATAATTTATATCAATACGTCATAGCTTGCGCTTTTTGTTGGCAGCGCAACGGATGAATGTAACGAAATCGGGTAATGCGTGCACCGATATGCATAATTATCGGGTGCGAGGAGAGGACGGTAGCGGGTAGCGTGAAGAGCGTGGACGAAACTTTTTGAAATAGTTATGAACATTAATAACAGGACAGATAGCTACTGATCTTTTAAAAATAATTATCAGCTTTAGTAGGATTGTAAACTGAACCTGACGTACCATCGCTAGCTGGGATGATGGTGAGAAGTCGTTGGCTCATGGGGATTGCACCGGATGCAAACATAATACATATAATAATGGTAGAGCAATAATTTTTAATCGGTAAATGAATCAATGCTTTTTCATTCGTAGAACTACGCAAGAGTCAAAAATATTTATTTTCTTTATCACTTCACATTTGTGCATACCTGTAGACTATAGGTAAGTATTAAAATTTTGTTATTTTTTATAAAAAAATAATTAAGGCCCTCGATAACCACCTAAACAATCTAATATTAATTTTGAGAAATCCTTCACATGATACATCATCTGTTACATACAAGAAAAAACAGTTTTCAACATTTCTTACAGTTATTCATCCTCCCACACAAGTTTAGAAACAATTTAGTGAGTGCTTAAACTTGTGCTTATACCACCGTAACATTGCTATCATATTACAATTTTAAAGAAAAAAATTAGCTCAAACATGTTCCCTAAAAACGGCTTTCATTATGAAAAATTAAAATATTAATCTACGTTACTGAGATTTTCAATTATATACGTATACGAGTATATATTTATTTGGTACTAGCTTCTGGCTACGACTTCGTTCACGTGGAAGTCGTAACAATCACAATACACCAAAATAACAGCCACATTTTTATAAAAAAATCCTATCTACGTTTGTAGTTTTGATCTCAGCAGCAAAAACATGAAGAGAGTCAGGAGTGGTGAGCGGCAAGCGACGCGGCGACGTAGGTACAGTTGTCCCTGTGAGAAGCAGCTCGTCCTGGTGCACATCCCCAACCTGCAGTAGTGATTTCCCGATTTTACGAAGTTTTTCATTTTTAGTGAATTAATGAACGCCTGCGTTCCTGTATATTACTACCTAACGGCACAACACTGATATACTGACAGATGATGATTATTCCTGACGAACAGCTATCAGTAAAATAACATAAAAGTGGGTTGTAAACACGGGATTTCTCATTAATGATAGATTACCCGATGACTTGTCCTACTGGAAGCTCTTCCGGAAAGACGGATTTGCGTGCTGCCGGAAGACTGACGTGAGTCCTGCTAGCAGTACGCAGTTTGTATGAAATGTTGTCTGGTCCTTCCAGCAGTACGGGGACCTCGATGTTGAACCTGCGCTCGTCAGAAATTTTAAACATCTGGTCAGTGCGTATGTTTTTCTGTATACGTTTTACGAACTATCATAATTTAGGAATTTAACAAATTATAAAAAAGGAACCACAAAAGATATCAATTGCTGGGAATCGGACATAGGTTTGCAAACCGCTAAGCTACTTGCTTTGTTGAAAGTTGACTAAAATAGCCGTTCTTATATTATGTCATAATTGACTGCATAACTCCTTCAAGGTAAAGCGGGATGATAATCATTTAATAGGTTAAATCTGTAACTATCTGCTATATTCGTTCCCTACTCAGCTCAGTGCAGCAATGGACTAATTCGTCTGTTGTCATACACTGGTCTAATATGTATTCTCTCTCATCTCAGTCTCATTTCCTACGAAATTTATGGGAAAGTTTTTGCGATTATTGACTTTTCTAGTACGTACACAAAACTTAGCTGGTCCGTATTTTTTTTTTTTGATCCTTAGAAGAAGCAATACTCAATACTCAATCATTGAATGCATTCCACAATGTGCTTAGGTGGTAAGTAAACATTAGTTGTACCAATCGTGGCCCTGTCGGACACAGCAAAATAAAAATTTGAAGGAAGAGGACTTACTTATACATGCAAAAAAAAACTTATTCTATTTCAAATTAAAGGTAACATTTTGTTAATTAAATTAATTAAATCTAAATATTTATTATTCATTTATATTATTGTGCCAGTTTTATTGATTTTTCAATTAAATATTCATTTATACTGTAATAACATTTATTTAGTAATATTTTTTTTTAATTTATTGGTAAAAATAGCAATGTTTCCCTCATTTCTGAGCACCTCAGGTAGTTTATTATAGATTACAATAGATAGGTATATTTTTTTTTAAATTGCCCATTTTCTTGCTGACTGTATTTTTTTCTCAAAAACTGTGAACGCAGATCATAATGTTTCAAAAAGTTAAGAACAGTCTCCTAAGACTGTTTTCTTGTAGCGACAACGATTAATGTCCCTGCCCTTATTGCCCCTTCTCAAAACTCTATCCTGTATATGTCATTATTGACTGCTTAGCTCCATAAAGGTATAGCGTGATGATAATCATTTAAAAGGCTAAATCTGTAACTATCTGCAATATTTTGGCTCGTCTTTTTACAGTTTACGGTAAACTATACGAATAAATTGCAATATTGCTCATCCCCCTTAGCAAATAGCGTGATCATTTATAGCATAAATACTGACCAGACTTATAGGAAATTTCTGTGCAAAATTTGAACAAAATCTATCCGGTAATTTTTGCGTGATGCTGGAACAAACATTCAGACAAATAAACAGATAAACAGACATGCAGACAAAAATTCAAAAAAAAATATTTTCGGCTTTATAATCGTTACCAGACTTCGCGAAAATAACTTTCAAAAAATTAAACAATGTACAGTTTTAAACTTATATTTTATTTACTTAATTTGAAAGCTAACAGGTCTTAAAATTATAATAATAATGTACTTACAAGTATACAAAAGAGGGCGGCGAAATAATCATAGGGCATCAAAAAATTCATCCGCATCACTGTTAACAGGAAAAGTGCCCAAAAGGCTGGCAGCATTTCCGCGTTGTATGGCAATGCTGATTCTTTGGCCAAAAAATTGGTCAGCCCTCTGGTCACGTGAAGAGTCGACCAACCGCTTGGCAATGTCTCAAAAAATTAAGTGGGTACTTGGACCCCATGACCCTAGAGTTTCAACCCCAAATGGCTCGAACATATAAGTTCCAATAAGATTGGAATATTTGTGCTGTTTGAGGTATTCCGCACCTGCAGCAGCCGCCCCAGCACAACCCGCCGTCCTAGGAAGATGGGATGGCGGAAGGGTGTCGACACATGTTGCATCCCACGCAAAAGACCGACCTAACTTCCAAAGCATTATGGTCATTCCGTCTGGTCTCTTCCCATCGTTGCGTGCCAAGCCAACGAGTTCTAGAACAGCTAGCAACCTGGCGGTGACAAGAGCACGACGGATGATGTCACTGATGCTGGCGTGCCGGGCTATCCAGCCTGCGCTCCTACTGCAGGATAGGCCATGGTGTCCGAGGCAGTCCGCACCTTCACCGCATTGGCAGCGATGTAGAGCCACGCAAGGAGCACCCAGAGGCAGACTATTAGCGAGCTGGAAGGTGTTGACACCCAGCATATTGCCTATGTTGGGTGACGGTAGCGTCTGAAGCCAGAGGCCAGACTTCCACTCACCCACAGCCAGAAAGCAGGCACGCTCAGCAGTTTTGGTGGACGTATTAATAAGATTATTCCGTACCAACCTGCAGAGCGATTGACGATTTGATTTGTGGGCTACTATTGCATTAAATTTCTCTAGGATCAATTGTCTGTCGGTAATGTCAGAAAGATAAATTTCACATTTTGAGGGGTTAAGGTCCAAGCCAATAGGTTTAAATTGCTATTTGAGGAGTTGTAGGTCTTTCAAAACGGTGTCTACGTCACCTCCTGGCGTTCCATCATCTAAATACCACACGTTATATCTTGAATTTAGTTTCTGGATAATTTAATGAATAGCTAAGCTAAAAATGGCTGGCACGAGAGGGTCACTCTGTTGGCATCCTACTGCAGATTCCAAAACATTGTCCTTGTAAAATAATTTAGAAAGGTACCTGTAACATTGCCACATAAAACCATAAATTTCGGTTAGTTCCTTTTTGACTTCAGCCTACAAAGTGTCCCCGTTCACAGAGTTATGTATGTACATATGTACAGTCCATGACGTACAGTTTTGACTTCGCTACGATTTTATTATAATGGGTCGGGGAAAAAGACTTATCGTATTTTATAGGTATAAAGTTAAGTAGAATCTCTTTGGCTTGTACTGTTTATATCTGACTGGATTTTATACCATTAAATAGATGAAATTTCAAAAAACAAAAAGTAAAAACGATTTTCTTCCATTTTTGAATTAGTGTTTTTCTGTCCGCCAAAATGAGTGAATCTAACGAAAAAATTCGATACATTTTGAAATTTTATTACAAAAAAGGCAAAAAAGCTATACAACCGCGAAAAAGAAATTACGTTTATGGATTTAACGCAGTGTCAGTAAGAGTAGCACAAAGATGGTTCAAGCGTTTTCAGTCCGGGAATTTTGATGTTAAATGTGCAGCTCGCTCTGGTCGCCCGTTACGGATAAGGATGAGGCCATTTTTTTTTTAAAGTCGAGCAAATAATATTGAATTTAGTAGTTACGACACAGCTGAAGATTACGGCCTGACCAAAAAGTTTGACCAATTTGAAAATGTCTGGGTATACAAAAAATATATAAAGTACTAGCTGCCCGCCCCGGCTTCGCACGGGTTGCGGTACTTATCTACGGCGTACCCTACCTACCTACCCTACCTACCTACCTACCCTACCTACCTACCCTACCTACCTACCCTACCTACCTACCCTACCTACCTACCCTACCTACCTACCCTACCTACCCTACCTACCTACCCTACCTACCTACCCTACCTACCTACCCTACCTACCTACCCTACCTACCTACCTACCCTACCTACCTACCCTACCTACCTACCCTACCTACCTACCCTACCTACCTACCCTACCTACCTACCCTACCTACCTACCCTACCTACCTACCCTACCTACCTACCCTACCTACCTACCTACCTCCCTAACTCCCTACCCTACCTACCAAAAAAAAAAAAAAAAAAATAGATGTTGGCCGATTCTCATAGATACCGGATAAGCACAAAAAATTTCATCAAAATCGGTTAAGCCGTTTCGGAGGAGTATGGCAACGAAAACTGTGACACGAGAATTTTATATATTAGATATAAAATACGAAAGAACTTTCGACCTAGTATGTCTAGATGTAGATATATATTGATCGCAACGAAAATACATAAAAAAATATTTTGGCTGGTTAGGATTTAGGTATCCTAAAATTCTAATACATATGGACAGTAGCGGTAGTAATGGAAGCTGAAACATACATTTAGTTATTTTGATACAGGCACCAACATTAGTGTCACATTAGTATCAGGTTAAAAATATCTACATTATATTTCCATAGAACAAAGAATCGCTATCAGCTTATATCATGTTCGTATGATGTGCGCAGTCGACATCGTTTTTGCGCTCGCAATTACACTGAATCGATCGATATTCATTTATCGAGTGTGTGGGGAATCTCGCGCCGCGTGTAGCGTTGCAGCTGATCCACAGATATACAGGGGGCTGCTAATAGTTCACTCTTATTACTTTAGCAGGGTTCAGTAGCTAGACTAAAACAGAGCGTCTGTAAGGTATCCTGGCCTTTCTTTATTAATCATTTTCAGATCAGAGAAGGAAACAAGTTCAGGACTTTCTCGTAGAGAGAACTTTTCAAGAGTGCGGTATTAAGTTGTAGGTAGGTAATTCTGCTGGTGTCTGTAAAAGGTATTGTGAAGCTTATGGGCATTTCTAGGCGCTTTGAGATAAAACGATCGTATAGGACATAGGACGATAAAGTAAATTTCTGCAGGAAATTAATGAATACATTGTATTAGATTTTGTTAGAATTAGCCCCGAAGGCAAGGTGTGCACGCAGCAGGTCTTTGACCGGGCGGGTCCCAGCGCTCGGCGTCCATATACGGCTTGTCGAGGGTGGTGTATAATTATATAAGGCGTTCAATATTTTCGCAGCATTTCCCAGCCCGTGAGCCCGCTGTAGCGCGGCCGCCAGTCCGGAACACGCCGCAAAAACACACACCGCATCACGGTCAAATGAAGATGTGTAATTACTTGTTTTTTATTAAACCTATCGGTATTTTTTACGGCCATATATGGCGATGGCCGCAAGCCAACGCCCGTTTACGTTGGCTGGTCTTCAAAATAATAACTTGGCGTGAACTCACGGCTGCGAGAGCGCCCGCACACATAAATACTAGTTTTTATTTTCAACATTTCTATTATCTGGTCCCAGTCGCAGGCGCTCCACGCTGCACCGCTAACGAGCCACCATTAAATATGCGTATATTATAACTCGCCAGCGATAAGACCTCTAATAATTACTTTTAATTCTCAAGCGTCGACTATCGAAAGAGTCCAGTGCGATTAATTTTACGCATAAGTAGTGCGCACACTCGTAAACAAGCCGCATGCACGTCTATAAATGGTATCGAACGAATCGAAGCAGATACTCGCAGCGATGCGAATTAAACGCCGCATTGCGACGGCGTATTATATTTTACAACAAAATACCAATTTTCCTTCAAATCGGCAATAAATTATTTCGCCCGGAGGTGCGCCCGCGCCGCCGACCGAGACGCGCCGCGTGTTAATGGCGGACGAGACGAAAAAAAAACGTTGTTAAATGAAAACGGCGAACAATTATTATATAAGCCGGTCGGACGTTTAGGGACCCCCGCGGCGGCGCCCGCGCAGCTAAATAAAACGGATGTCAGCGGCCGACCCGCGGCCCCGCTCGCACACCGCTGTTATTAAGCGCTGTAATTGCGTCTTAGATAACTGATACTTTACTCGATTTTATTAAAGCTTTTTTCTGCGATGGCGTTGTATACAAATAGCAAGGTCCCTCGTACCGCGAGTACCACGACACGACACTAGGACACTTCGCATCGCTTCTCGTTCACCTTACCACAATGCCAACGTTGAGTTGTGAACCGATTTGTTATCATTGCTAAAACATCACTCATAATGTAATTAAGATCAATGTCTGTCTGATTGAGGCAGGAGTGAGGCAGCACTGTTGTATTCGACCAAAGTCAAATAAATTATTTCAAAACTAATATTATTAAGGTAGGTCCGCTCATAAAACTGATTTGCAACAACATTATTAAAACCGGTTACAATAATATTTAATATCAGGGTAGCGCATTCGTCATTGAATTCGCAAAAATCTGGGGTACGATGCTGTAACAGACACAAAAACGAAATGGTGGGCAAGCAAATATTGTGCACTAACCATTTGCTTCCTTCTTCATTATCAACATAGCTATAGTATTATAAGAATCTAGGTTAGCAACCCACAATAGAAAATTTAATTATTTATATTATTCTTCATTGCACTTCTTCGGACATTGGGATAAGCTACGCGTAGGGTCTACGCAACGCTACGCGCTACGACATCAGGTTACGAAAAACTCTATTCAAAAATGTCAATGATCGCCTTACATAATCGCGGTAAAAAAATATTTGTAATCGTTTCTTCGAAATCTTCCAAATGTACCTACCTAATGGTGATCGGGGATATCTAGATAAATATTACTAACAGAAAGAGGTACCTACATAAGTAATTTTAACCGATAACGGTTGGTAATTTACAGGCGATAATGCATCGACACTTCTTGACAAAAAATATTGCATACATATTCTCAAAGATTACTTTCACTCACACAACCCAGTAGTCAAAACCGTAGCTCATCAGTTAACTGTGAAAACGTATATTCCTCAACAAAACTGTCTTGTAGTCAATCAGGGATGTTGCTTTACAACAGATATTAATAAAACGGTCTGGAACCAACACCAAGTGGAAATAGCTAGAAGAGGTTCCATTACCGCACGTAACGCGGGAGCATGCTGCGAGCGTATTAGCATAGGCCCACAGCACACCGGTGGCCGTACCACGGGTGCGGAAAAAAACTAGGTTGATGAGGCGTAGTGAGTTGCTATCAAATGTACCGGGAACTAAAGATAAGATTTATATTTATAATCGTCTAACTATAATATTTTTACATTTGCCATCGACTCGAAATGAAGAATAAGTAGAATGTGATTTATGAAGTTAGGAAGGCAGGGAAAGGTACACACCAAAATATTTTGGGTTTATGTAGCTATTTTTATGGACCAAAATATCACGAAAGAAGGAAAAGCAAAATAGTGGAAGGTGAGGTGGCATTCGAGTTTTGTAATATTTGTGTTACCAATGGTAGTGGTGGCAGTTCGATTAAGTCTAGATAATAAATATGTGTATCGATCATAGGTTCGTGCGGACACCTCGCGACCTGCGCTTTGAATAATCAAATTAAACTCCAGCATTCGCGACAACCGGCCGTATCTAGTTACTATGATCTGACACATAATCGTGCCTATAACCTTACCATTGTGTAAAAAAAAAAATTCACGTATACCGTAACAGTAATTTCAATAAATTTAAGTAGTCGTTATCGGTCAATTATATGAGCCAGTTTTAATATTATAAATAGTAGAATTCTGAGCTCACTGTTCAAAATCACCATTAATGGCTCCGCATGTTTCTATATTTTATTTTTATAGAATGGCTAACGGCCGCGCCACCTGCCTGTTGGTATGTGGACTAATCATTTCGTAGTCATCGGCGACCTTCGAATTGAGATTTCATAAAGATACTACGGGTTGGGAGGTGTAGCTACTGCCATTTATTTCATCATTTACTTTATAAAGGAAACGATGTTATGCTGTGGTCTCGTTACTCATTTATGACTGTCTACAATAGATTCACAAAAGATACGAAGTGTGTATTACGTAATTTTAGCATAGGTGTGACAACATTGACGAGAATGTCACAGCACTGGACACTGCGGACGGCAAACATGCGCACACGGCAGTCTGTCGTCACACCACCGCCAACTGCAGACAACAGCCGCTCTGCAGGAGCGCAAACTAATATAACACTAAATGTAAACATTCACACAACTCGTAAAACGTGAAGCACAAAGCAATGAGTCGCTGGCGTGGGCGGCGGCCGACAACATTCAATTATACGCCTTTAACACTTATAAACCGACAAATTAACATGTCATGAATATTATTTAACTTTTTCTCAATTATGTTAATACGAGTGCAATTCGTAAAGTTATGTTGCCCTAGTATTAAATGGAGAGCAAAAACCTGGAGCAGATCTTTAGCAAAAATTTGCATACATTATAATACTTAATTCGTATTCACCGACTTGTGTGCACCGAGAAAAAATATACATACAGACAGACACACACCCGGAAAGGAGAAGACGGCGCGTGCGCAGCCGCCGCGGTGCCCAATGACACTCTAAATATTCAAATAGCCCACTTATTACCATTTTAAAACAGTGAATCATTTTATGATGTCGAAAAAAACAGGGTGTTATATTATCTTATTTCTTATGAATAACGGAAGATTTATTCTTAAAAGGATTTTAATTCGTGTTTTTGTTACTACGCGTTATTATTTGTTGTTGTAGAGCGGTTACGCGGTAATCGCTGATCGGAACCGGTGTCGTGGTAAGGGGCGCGATGTGAGCGATATGTTAAACACTCATATGTTTTAGTGGATTGATTACGAATGATGATTGATGATCTTTATATTCAAATGATGAAATCATTGTCCAACACATATTATCATATTAAAACAATGAATCAATTTTATACGCCAAGTAATACATTAAATAGTCCTACGATCGTTCTTATTTACTGTTCGAATCAAATTGAGATTTATTACTGAATTTTAATGTAAAGTTCCATTATCATAGAAATTACGCGAAGATAATTTGGGTTTTCTAAATAGTACGTAATGGACACCCTATTTACTTCAAGATTTTACTTCAATGAAAAACACAATGCCATTAATTTGTATCGTGTCATTAAATACACCTTCCTTTAAGGAACTACCTACGTCAGGAAATATTTGGTCACATCTAAACTGACAGTTTAAATGCTTCTCATAAATCACTCGTATTTAAAGGTTTACGTGGCCAATGCGTGACTCTTGCGCAACACAAAGTACGTTATTTATTTTCGCGTCACTACCATCGTAGAAAATATAAAACGACTTATAATATTGTAAGTTTAGTTAAGACTGTCTCAAGAACAAAAGATTTTTTATTCAAAATTATAAATTAACAACTCTGCTACGCAAGCTGTTGCAGCTGGTCTGGCGAAGACTAGACCTTATCCGATGTTTCTGAAGTAGTCTTAATAAATAGACAACAATATAATAATAAACAAATCCACCAGTCCTGAGCATTATCCAAGCAAGATCAACGACAATAGTTGGCATATGACGAGATTCAAGACCTGCAGACATCTCTTGGTTATCCGATATGTATGCTGTTGTAATAGGCAAGCTGGTGGCCACACAAAATGGCGACTCGATCAGTTAATGTTTGATATATGGCGCTGTGTTCGCGCGAACAGGTTCTAATTTGTCGCCCATCATTAGAGCACGTGACGGCTCCTACTGCTGCCTTCCTCGTGGGTGTGGCAGACGATCTCCTTGAACGCGTGCCAACTGCGAAACAACATTTACGCACGTAGATAAAACAAAAGATACACTTCGGATAGTTCATGAATGAACTGAAAAGAAGAAAGGATGTGTAATAAGGGATTTGTGCGGTTTGAAGAAGCTGTTCCTTATTTCGTATACAAACGCCTTATCTGCCATCGTAGATAAGATGTCTTCCGCAGAAAAGGAACTGGTCTTTTCTAAGGCCAACTTCAGGGGTTACCCGTAGAATCATTCCTCACACTTATCACCTGTAACGGTGAAACAACTAAGTCCTTGAGTCGTACCACGCGCCACACACGGAGACATAGCGGTTCTAGCTGTTGATCTTCTATACATTCTTATTCTGTGACACTGTTGTTCGCATTAGAAGTGAGCGTGTGTGTGAGTTCGATCCTTTATCTAATTCTGCGTTAGAATTGGCCGAGATATTTTAATTCTTTATCACCTTATGTATTTGTTTTATACTTATAAAAAGATAAGAAGAAACCTTGACATTTTATTACTAAACTAGCTGCACCCCGCGGTGTTACCCGCATAAGTCTCGAACCCGTGAGTATATCGGGAGATTCGATGTCCTAATCCAAGTCATGGTCTTCATGGTGTCAAATTTCATCTAAAAACGTTTAGCGTTAAAGCGTAACAACAAACATACAAACATCTAACCTTTCCTCTTTATAATATTAGTTTAAATTCTATATAAAATGAAAATAAACTATTTGTTTCTTCGATTCGTTAGCGAGTTCGTTCTCAGTGTCATATTAGGAGTAGGTCGGACCCAATACTAGCCATTAACCAGCCTACCAACGTTTCTCGATTTTGGTTTTTTCATATTCTATATTTTTTCTAAACAAGCGTATTTGGCCTACTGTTGAAATCTCGTATCTTACGTTAGCATTGCAACTGCTAAACGATCTCGACTCGTTGATGTAATAATGGCACTGGTAGGTACTGGTTTCTAAGATCCAGATTATCTGCGACGACCATTTGATTTCCCCTGGTTTGGTTACGGACATAGTTGCCAGCTTACACGTAGATAACTTGACTTTAAGTTATAAAATGAAGGATTTTAGAAGTGGAATTTTCCATTGGTCGAGAAAAAAATGTACTCAGTAGATTATTAGACGTGGGCCTTGGCAAAGCTTTGAACGTAGCGCCGTTTGGTATTAAAGATCTTTGTTAAATAACTACCAGTCGTATTACCCGCGTTTCAGCAAAGTAGGAAGCTGGGGCGGTTGCTCAGTGTGCGCCCGAAATTATCCAGTATCGTCACTCAGTGATAATCATACCGTTACAGTAAGTACCTACTAACCTCGATTTGGAAATTCCTTATTGCATCCTTATTATAAATCATGTAACTCAGCACCAATCAATCCGTTACTAAGTTCGGTCCTTTTAGTTATCCTTTCTTTAAGTCTATTTGCATCAACAGCATTTTACTCATTCATATTCCTCTGGGGTGCAAAGATTAGTGACTGCAGCATATATCCCCGACGGGTCACGTCAACTGGGTCCACTGAAAGTGCACTGGAGTACTACTCGATGAGTCGGCATTGACTGGCGAACGCGACGTAATTATGTGCTGTGCCTACTATCAGTTGGAAATTGAATGATGAGAATTGTATTAACAGATCTAAGACAGATGATTTGTTAGAGGTAAATGACTGAAAGCGTGTAGGTATGATGAAATATGATAATGCTTATGTAGTAGTTCTTGTGGAGCCCTATTTTTATCAACCCAAATCCGATCTTGTTGAGAAAGTATTGGATCCTTTAGATTTTCATATGAGACCTCTGCCTTCACATTTAAGCTTAATAATATATCACGATGGAACCATTATTGTTTTTTTTTTATATATGATGATACATGGTATGCGCACGTAGACCCGACAGACTTCTAACATTTACCGCGTACCGGTTCAAGTGTACATTTGCTTGAAACTCGGGTAATTAAAAACATTGCCGTTACGCCAATTAATTTCTCAAAGTCAAAAGTTGTTTGGGAGTTTTCCAACTACAGTATTTAGTAACACTTTGGGATATAAGTTTGCAGGAGCAGCGGGCGCAGTCTAACACAGTGTGGCACAGTGCTGCGTGTGTTTTTAGATAGGCAGTGCGTTTTGGAGACTCGATACGGTTTGGAGAGTTTATTGCCGGTGCTGGGAAGCGACGGTCAATTAATTCTGACCGAGTAACAAGCTTAGATTTACTGTACGGCGTACTGAATGGCGTTTTCTCTCCGACTCGACGATTGACGCGATTATTGTCTAATTGGCACGCTCATGTGATGAGATAGCGTTCTAGCACAACCTACGCGTATGTACACAGGGGCTACGCTAGGTTTTTTTTTCATGAAGATTTTTTCAAGATTATAGCAGGTATTATTGCTGCTAATAAGTTGTTCTTAATTATTTTAGCCGAAACTTTATGACTGCATCTGCCTGTTCATAAATGCTAGTTTCACTCGTGATATTTTTTTAATATTATGACCCAGAGTCTATCTTACATAAAAACTAGATTTATAAAACACTGCATGTAATCATTATGAGCCGCGTATGTAATCACTACAACACTTATAATTATAATTTAATAATTTCTTATTGGTATAAATATTTTTTATCAAAAATAGTGAGGCCCTGACTCCTGCGCTAGGTACTCGTATATATAGCACCTGTGTTACAGGAGCTAGTGTCTTCTCCCAATTACATGAGTCGATTTTAAGCAATAAGAATTAATTTAAAACACATACAAATAATAAAAATGGAAATGAAATTCACTACATTCCAGCTCTTGGTCCTCGGTTAAAATGAGTAGGACTGAATCCATTGGACGCTGGTCATCAACCGTACTGATCAGCATATTTTCAGCGCCTCACTGTATGACGTATGTGAAGAGATGCCGCGTGCGTGATACTTCTAATTAATTTGGCCCGCGGCTCGCAGCGGTACAGCGGTGCGCGGTATCGTCGCGATATCGACGCGGCGTATAAATTACTTGTCTACACGAGAAGGGCTACCGTACGTGAATGAACACTTTGCTAAGATTTGTGCCAACTCACAAGAGCTACTGTGCAGTTTTATCAAGACCACAAATTCTATGACCAGGTATGTGGTAGTTCAGAACAATAGTAGTAACATGATATCATTGAACTTATAATTATATTCTTACTTTGCCACAATATGTAGGTAAAGCTAGCCATAAGAACACTATTACTTGGATGGAGTTTTGTAAAACTAAAGAAGATAAGTATGCGGTATAAGTTTTGAGTTCAATGAATACCCTAACAGTTATTCCGTATTTTGAAACAGCGTGTGATCGTATCTATCGGAGTTCTATTGGCAAGTCGGAGTTGTGTGGGCGACGCATACATGCGTTGAGCAGTAGGTAATACTTGTCATAAAAGCATCGCACACCATTCGCTTTTTAACTTTAGACTTCAATCTATTTCTTAGAACATTATCACACAGGCAAAAGAGTAGTACTAATAACATTATCATCCACGTCATATCCATTCTAAAGTCGTGTTTTTGGCAATCAGTTATCTAAAATCTGTGTGGTGGAATGCGATAAGTATCCGCCGTACCACAAGATGACCATACATGTTCGTGTGAGTTGGCTTTACAACACTATATCGAGAGGAAATAATAATTGTGTTCGTAATATTATTAATTTGTAATGATTAAAATATCCACAAAACAATTATGTTCCATACAAATAGGTGTCTAAAATGTTGAAGCAGTTTTAACAACTTGTTTGTAAAGCACCTGCTTCCTTCATCATAATTTATAGCCGATGGACGCGTTGGTAATGTTTGTCTACTATAAATATTGTTTGAGTTTTATTTATTCAATATTTTTTACAACTAGTATTCTGGTTGATGCGAGTTAGCGTTATTTTACGAGTCGTCTAATGGGTAACACCTACTTCGATTAAAATTGATTGAATGTCTAATTATCTTCGATCAGCTGACTGGCTCTCTCTAATTAGAGTGGCCATAAAGTATCTAATATGGAAACCAAAAGAAAGTTAAGTCCCCGCGCCTGGAGGCTCGGTGATTTTTATTTTAATAATAAAGTTAATCCGAACATTAAGCAAGGCAGAAGGCGTGACAAGCGAAATCGTAATTAACGTCTCATATCTGTGTGTAAACACGCGCGTTGGTTTGGGCGCGCGGGCGCAGGCCGCCGACCCCGGGCAGGCGCAGGCGCGTGGTCACCGGGTGCTGGTCGCTGGTCGCCGACAGATTTCACTCCACTTGGCCGGATTTTGGATGGTACTTGAAAGGGCACGCAGTGAACATGTCCAGCGATGATGTGCTTTTTGCGGTACTGTTAATTGTTCTTGAAACGAGCTTTGTTTAACGATAAGGTCTCGTCTCATACGTAATTGATTCTAAGAAGTAAGTTCACTTTATTCTTTAAACTAAAATTAACTTCAGTACTGAGCGTCTAAAATTAAACTAGTTGCGGAGATTGAACGGAGTTTAGTTTACAGAAGCACTGTGTGTTCATACTACAACCACTACTCAAGCTGTGACTCGTGTAGGAATTGTTCGATTCGTACCAGAATGACATTTATTCAATTAGTTCATTTAAATAGTTGTAATTTATTCTAACATGCAGAAAACCAATACAATTTCCATAAACTTTACGTCAGTAACGTTCAACTAAGTATTTTAAAATATTGATTGCATTCATTGGTCGAACGTCTTGACAAAGATTCAGTCTGTGGCACAGACTTTCACGTGTTTTAACTAAACTTTTGTTAAATTTTATTATTACCAAAGTTTGAAATGAGAGCCTACATAATAAAATTATATTATTTCTATAACTATCACGAATCTTTAATAGTCCAACCGTTCATATCTATCAACTTAAAAGGTTTACGTACATCAGGCGGCCGAAGCCGCACCGTGACGGGACGCCATAAAATCTCCCGTTCACCAACATTATAACAAATGCTAAACTGTGTGTAAAGGCATTCGTCACTGGTCGTATAAATCAGTTGGATTGCGCCCATTGCCGGCCATTGGATAGACCACATTAAACCGTCGCGATGATTAAACAATATGGCGCTGTAAACCATGAGGAAACTGCACTAACTAACCTTCATTTGGAATTTTATAAAAAAATTGTTCAATTGCTTTAAGTTGGAGGAAAGCAAACTTGGTAGAAGTGGATAAAGTTTTAAGTCAGAATTTGCTTAATATTATATCACTATGATTGTATATATAGATAACCAATCCTATGAAAGCATTCTTCTGATTCGACAGGTGATCGGTAGGTAATACTCAAAACGTTAACGCAATGTTCAATCAAACACTAGCTCAACACAAAACATGACCATCTCAAAACATGCGCAGCCGCATCTCAGACAATAGACGCTAGAGACACTTCTAATCCAGATCGCGATAACCTCGAACAGGACTGCCACCGCGCGGCCTACTCAAGCAGGATAGCCAGCGATCGCTATCGATAATATCTCCGCGATAAAGTCCAGTTCGGCAGCCTGTCAGCCCTTGTCACTGCTCACCGCCATCGCCAGCTCACCGACGCTAACGACTCTTAATTTTTTTAACATGTAGCTCTTGTTAATTGCAATCTTAATATCGAGGGTTAATTTTGTAAAAGAATTTCTTGATAATGTTAATTAGGATCTCATGAGATGGGATGCTGTGACATGAACACGCAAAGGTACCTACTGCTAACCACTTAAAGTTTTAAATTCATATCTGCAGAAGCTTTCAAACATATATTTTAGCACATAATCTACATGTGTACTATTGTAGCGCTGCACTCCCGCTCTTCATTATAATATTACATTGATAACCAGGCGAAGCCCTCTGTCTTCGTTTTTTAACAATTTATGGAAATTCCCTATCTGAGAACCTACTAGTATTAAAAGCTCTTTCTGTGTTCTTGATATCTCTCAAGTATATATTATACATGAACACGCTCCAATAGACAGACAGACTATCTCAAGTGTAACGGTATAAGTTTTCTTGTAATCTCCAATTCTTGGTGTCGTCACTTCTAGATAATCGTCTTCGTCGTAAAATATTAGTGATTTTAGGAAAACTTTTATCTTAACTCTTCAAGTTTCATCTTAATTGTTTCAAACTTTTATCATTTCTTCAATTAAAGTATCTTTTAGTTCTGAGAGCTGTCGAGTAAAAATTTTATTTACTTTCCTCAGTTTCCAATCACCAATGGTTCTGACCCAAATCGAAAGTATCAATAACACACGAGTTTCTAATTTGTAAACGGCAACAAACTACACATCGCTGGAGTGCTTCATTTTAGCCGTGACGCAAACATCGTATAAAACTAGGTACTATAGATAGAAAAAAAAACACAAACCTGTAGTAGTGGGCCTGTGTGTTTCGTCAGAGTGGTGTTAGTGTCAACTGGCCGCAGACCGCATTGCTCAGTAATGAACCAGCATCGGGAATAAATACTATAACACGTGAGCGACGCCATGTAAGTTATGTTAATACATGGACAGTTGACGTAGAGCGTACAGAAGCACGTGGCGCACGTTGCATACTACCTACACACTCACTATTCACTTGCAAATCGCTACCACATTCCAAAAACGACTCAGGAAACCCTTTCAATATTTTATCCCACAAATCAAAATAGAAAACAGATTCCATGATTAAAAATTACTCTCGTACAAATAAAAACAAACAGTGGGAGCTTGAATGTGCTATCACTTTACCTTTTATTATACGAAATAATCAGAAAATCACGTCTCTGAAATGTAAATAGTAAAAACAATAAAACCAACGTCATTGAGTTCTATAAAAATATCGTAAAATTCAACTATGTTATTGTTTTATGATCAAAAATAGAGACATCAAATGGTTATTGATAGTTTTGTTTTAAATATGAGTGGTTGCATGAGGCCGTCCTCCAAGCGCCTCGCGGCGGACAGCCGCAGCCGGCCCGTGTCAGCCGGTGACGGCATCGCCGACGACGTGACCGTCACCAGACAACTCGTGTAGGTACTTTAAAAATTATAATACCGATCAAAGAACTAATGAACTGACTTACGGCACATTCGGTGAACTTACTCATACATAAGTAAAGCAACTTAAAATCCGTAGCAAACACACATTCCAATAACTGCGAATCAAAAATTGCATTCACGGATGCGTTTCACAGACACGATTTCTATTTTTTATCGGCAATAAACTAAATCTATAACGACCTGAAGATAAGACCAAATGTAAATGAAACAACTTTCAGAAATGTGCACCAAAAATATTTATTTATCTGGACCAGTTTAAATAACAGTGCATGCACACGAGTAGTAAACTTAATGTATAGCCTAGAGTTGTTTGCCTACATTCTGCTTGATAGTGACCATACACTTGAAAGAACAGCAGATATAAAAGCCACTCAGCTCCTAACTGTTCAATGAAATGCTATTAGTATGCAGCTTGTTTCAAATATTGACATTGCTAATATTACGATGAAGTTTGATGAGTATGCAATCTACACGAATACTATTATTTGAAACTGCTTGCTTTAAAATATCACGGAAGTGAATTTGAATACGGATCTTTAAAAGAACGTCATTGCAGTAAAACTTGATCAGTACTTTAAGGCGAAGATAACAATAAATTCGATATATTGCTATAAAAATGTTGTGATAGAATTTTTAATAATCAGGTTCCTGTGACTACTCCTATTGAAAGCGAATGGAACTTCGTCCTTGCATCACCTTCCTTCTCGCTGAATGGAGCATGTGAGGTAGCTCAGTAGCGGTTGTTCAATATTTTCATAATCTGTGGTGTCGAGTGCTCGGGCTACCAGCTGCGTCTGCGCATCTCGTGGACGCAGCGCAAACATCGCTTGTGTACGTATTGTATTGTTAAACCATGTTTGCTCGATCGTCGCCAGTTTACCTTTTTTAGACACCGGCCCTTCAAGTGTACCCTTGGAACCGTCACTGTACAACCTCGTACATACACTCGCCCTATAATTTTAGCAGAATTTAATACTCCAAATAGCTAATTAATTATACGTTATCGATTGTCTAACGCTCATTAATTTGCCAAAATACCAGAGACAAAATCGTAAAATTTAATGTCCCCGCCTCATGGACGAGGTTGTAACAATTTTTAACTATCGAATGATTTATTTTATGGCCGCTCTAATGGAATCGTTGGACGTTAATAGTAAATATTTAATTGGTTAATGTTACCGGTTTTTGGCGATGTCTCTCTAATCCTAATATTCCTTATGTAACCTTTGCGTGATATCTGATGACGTCACCGCAAGAGGACGGTATCTCACAAGTGTGCATTGGGTTTGCTGACTATGGTCTGCGTTGACCATAAAAAACTAATAATGATAATATTATAAAGGGTGCTTAACCATCAATCTAAAATAAAGCACCTAAATGTAACAGAAATAACTCGTGGAGATACAGATAGCTCTGGCTGTGATAGAGCTTTTTGCATAGTCCTAGAAGTAGGTAATCAACGAACTCTTTAAATAGCTAGACGTCAAACACTCTAGATCGTTTTAGTCTGGTTAATTACAGTTTAGTATAAAACTGTTACAAAAGCTGAGATTTTTTAACTATATGGTGCTTTATAAATAATGTTCCGAATGCTACACTCTTATGATTATCACAAATAATAAAACCTTACCAACCGTAATATATTATAATCTGTTTCTCAAGCGTCGCGTTCGACCATCAATGAATATCAAGGAAACCAATAAACCCAATAAACTGATGTTATCAACAAAATTATTCACATCATAATATTATCATTTTTATGTTTTTAAGCACATAATAATAATTCCTGACAATCTTGAACAATCAAATCAGATATCAGATTGATACGTAAATATAATGGCGAATATAAAGAAACACAAACAAACGAAAAAAAAAACAGGTATTTGAAACATTAAAAGAGTATCATTTAAATTGTTCCGTAGTCTCATACATAAATACATGCTATCGGTAAACATTTTTATTTCTTCATAAAAACGTATTGATGCTACATAAATCACATCTGATAAATATTTAACACTTGTATAAAAACTTACATTTTACGCAACGTTATATTTTTTTGTTTGCTTGTAGTTGTTTTAAAACTGCATCACAATAACTCACCGTTTATTATAACTAGCGTAGCTAATATAAGATTCCGAGTTTTAAAAAAGTTTGACACAATTCAGAAACTACTTTTTTAAGTTTCGGAATGTGAATGCTAATTTCAATAAATGTTATATTTCTTGAAACTTAAACTTAGTTTTTAAGCTATAAAAATGATATAAAAGTGAAATATGGATTTAAGATACGCATTTGCAATTAATTCACAATTTGGTAACATTTTAAATCGTGTTACCATTCCACGAATCAAGATCATCGACATTCTGCATAAAATAAAGAATTACCGTATCGTTTAGCATAGCGCTGATACGGTATTGATAAACTGATCTACTTCGAAGTATGTATGTATGCTCTAGTCTAACCTAACTGTCAGAACCTAACTAACAAATAAATTTTTAACCCAGCAGGACAATCGGTAAAAAGAGTGTAAGGGTTCAGATTACACATTTGCCTCAATTTGCCTATGGTTGGAATTGTAAAAGCATACAGAGAACTTGAATCGCTCAATGGTCGCCGCAACAAACCTGTCGTCTGTCAAGACAGTTTCACTAATGACACCACCAAACAGTTTAGTGAATCGAGTGACTGGCAGCTTTCACGGTGTTTTCCTTTCACAGCAGACTCCTCATCACCACACTGATGTTATTA
The DNA here is from genome assembly GCA_917490735.1 of Dryobotodes eremita. Classification (NCBI taxonomy): domain Eukaryota; kingdom Metazoa; phylum Arthropoda; class Insecta; order Lepidoptera; family Noctuidae; genus Dryobotodes; species Dryobotodes eremita. The sequence goes on from OU823244.1 coordinate 24,585,283, forward strand.
TCTAGTATTGTGGCGGATGTTAGTTCATTGCACCTTCTTGTGTTTGTGAGCGTAATGGCGCGCGCCACACGGATGTGCGTACGCAAATATTAGTAGTGGCTTCACAAGGTCGGGGCAAATAGATAACGAGGAATGCTCTTTGCTGTGTACCCACTCAAAGAGCATTCCATTTGGCAGATATCATACTTATTTTTGTTGTTTGCTTAGGTTTTTACTAAGGGCCCTCAGAGGTAAAAGAATCAAAAGTACCTTCATAGATTTTAAAATGCGTTTTTATACCTGGTATGGACATCGGTGACAGTCTTCAATGTTAGCTTAAGGCTTAGGAAAGTGTAGAAGATGGCGAGTCAAATGGGAGCCTGAATTTAGCAAAAGTGTACAGGGCGGCAGGCGGCAGGCACGTCGGCGCGCAACCTGTTACCGTGAATTCAGTACATGATTCTGAACCCCCTGCGCTGAAACTTTTCGTCGGTTATTAAAAAAAATTGCTGTTTTATACCTTTTTACCGCGTAGGTTTTGCACGTTTCTATGAAACAGCCGATTTTCTTTTTTGATAACCAACGATAAATTTCTACGCTAGGAGGTCTAGAATTATGTGCTGAATTCATGGTTACAGGTTGCGCGCCGATGTTCCTGCCACACTGTATCTTTGAGAACAGCCACATACGTCCGTAGCATTTTAATACGGCGGCACAGTTGTACCTAACCATTTCACCAAATGAACGAAATTATAATTTAAGACATACAGTCTGTTGCCCCCAACGATATATCACAATCTATTCATTTATATCGCATTATCTACAGTCACACTTTTCTTTCGACGAGTCTGATGAAGTTCTCGGCAGATAATATCGCGTTACTGTTGAATAAATAAAACGCTTTATATAGCGTAATTCGGTGCGACGCGACACTGCGCGCACGCGGCGCGGCATGGAGCGACAACGCATGTATAAATATCGCGTTATCGCGGAACGTACCGACCACTTATTACTCGCCCTTTATCCGATTTCATGAGTTAATCTCTACGCCATGAGGACACTGTGGATGTGCCTGTTCCTGACGAAAAGCTCCTAAACTTACGATAAGTAAGTAATAGTGAAATAACATCTGAGACTTCCACTACAACCTCTACAACGAGACAAGAGTATAATTAACCGGAGGGATGTAAGCAGGTTCCTGATCATAAAATAATTTTAAACATACATAGAAAATGCCGTTGTTACTAATTCTTAAATCGATATTGCTTAGCATAATTACCATGAAGAGATCAAATAACCCTCTTGAGTAACGTAATACAAGGACAGGTCCACACGAATCGTGCGGTAATATGATTGAAAGTAAGAAGCGATCAGATTAAGGCGCGTACGTCCCAAACAAAACAACAGAAGTCCACACGTCACCGCGCGCCGTGGTGTCCTCGACAACTATCACAAATGTCAAAATAACAACTAAATAATTGATGTTGAAGAACAAGTTGATGAAACTGAACTTGAAACTGCGGTGGACCATATCACTGTCATAACCAAAACCACTGAAGTTGCTATATTTAGATCGGTTGTAACTGCAAAATATACGAATACGTCAGCGATTGGACACAATTCAATATGACCACGACAGACCAAAATACATGGACCCAAAAGTAAACAATAGAGTGTGATTAGTTTTGGATGGCAATTGTTTGAATCTACTTGGAGCACAGACGTGACATGCTACGAGTTACGAGAAGCGAGATAGCGTTTTCCATTAAATTTTCTTCTAATTTTGGTATAAGTAACGAACAGTTTTTTTGTTTTAGAGCTAGGAAATTGTTAACATAGTAGTTTTTGGGCAATCCGTCCTTACCATCAGATACAGTATTTCCACAGCAGACCAACGTGCTCCTTTATGTAACTGTTACTCGCATACCTTACATATTTGTCAGTCAATCTGTGTCCACGAAATCATTCAATAATTCTTTCATAATGTTCGTCATTCATCAGTTTACCGCGTTGATTAGCGTTCCTACTCTGTTTGCCTACAAGTGAACCGATATTACGTCAGGTAACACTGTACTGTCATACCGCCTGACCCGAAATTACACGCGATAATCACCTCTAAGTCTATAGAGAGAAGGAACATAAATGTGTTTGAATTTGTTGTTGCCAGTGCAAACATTGAGCCGCTGCGCCCGCGCCGCCGTTCGCACCAAACAGTGTTTTGTCTTTGAGCTGCCGTGGTTCCTGTCATAGATTATGAATGTAGATCACGAGAGTTTTATTCTTACCTATATTAATTTTGAACAGGCGAACACACCAAATAAAATTTTACCATCAGGCAACTTTTTTCGCTCATTTATATCTCTGCTTTCATTTCAGTACATCGACCCCCACAGCTGAATGGAGAGGTATTTCGTAAACATCACCCTGGACAGCAGGTCAACCTCCCTTTTACACGAATCTGGTAATCGGTCTACTATCTGTCAACAACAACCCCTACTTTAATCATAGTCAGTTCCGTTTTCTGAGCCCCAAGACATTGCCGCCAGTCTAACTTGACGCCTGTTCCCAGCACGCATCTGCAGCTAGCTAGTCTCTCAGTTGACAATTCACGTAAGACAAAGCGTGTTTAATTAACCGCGTGTTGACTGTCGCCTACTGCCTGTATTGGTTCTCAGAATACTTGGCCGAGGTTTGCTCGCGCCGCTTACTTCGACAGTTACTGTTAACCAAACTGATTGTGGGAAACGAAAGTTTGGAACTATTGTTTTTGAGTTGGAGTTAAGCTGTTTACTTAGGCAGCAGTTGAAAAAACTTCCAGTGATCAATGTGATCATGATATTAAGAATTGATTATATGTTTTTTTTTTTGCAGTTAATGGTATCAAGTTACAAATTGTTTTTTTTGTAAGCATGTTGAGTATGGTATGTGATTGTCAATATTTGAAATAGTATTGGTAGGTAGATACCTATATCGCTTTCCTTGGCTGTGTCTTACAATGTATGTAACCGGCACCTGATATGCTCATGTTTTGTTCATGATTGCTTATCGCGTTAGTTCGGCAGGAGATACATGGAGGAAATAGCCAGCTATGTGTTATTTATTACGAAATCCAATGGTGGTCACAGCGCGGCGGATAAATTTTCCGAGTGCGAGCGGCCCCGTCTCACATGTATTTATTACTTCCTGACCGACGACAAACGTCGGTAATTGAGCGATCACGACGAGACCATAACTCCTATCAAACTATCGAATTACACGAGCAACCCTATCGCTGACCGTTCACCAGGCCTCTTATTCTTTGGCGCCTTCTTTCAGATGGAGTAGCTCCGTCCCCCTCGCGCTCATTGTTACAGCGCGGTCGAGAAAGAGAAAAGGGATCGAGTGACCATAATCGGTACGCAGGTGGAAACAGTGACCACCGGTCACTAGGGTTATCAAATTACAGATGATGCGATGTGAAATTTATCGATACAACGCACGCGTGTAGCGGGTAACGGGGTGAATTTATAAAAAGAATTATATATCGGACGAAAGTGACCGTTGTCCGCCAAATCGGGTACATTTTCGAGCGTGTGAATAGTATTCATTTGAAATTGTAATCGATCGGTTTGTGAATTAAGTAGGAGACTCTGAGGTCAGTGCGAAGGGCAAGACTTCTAACAAGTATTGTTTTTGCTGAGTCTTCCTGGATCGTATTTTATAAGGTCATAAACAAGTTCAATTGTTTACCTGGTGCCTAATGGCTAGGAAAATGTATTCATTCAGAAGCAATTAAGGAATAAAGTTAGTTTTTCTAACGTCTACCAGCAAATCGTGTGGAAAAATGTCGCACAATTCACATTAAACTTGCAATTGCTTCCATTACGAACTAATGTTTAAAAGATGTGAAACTGAAAGTTCTCAGTAAGAGAGCACTTCTGTAAATACTTTCCTTCGGAACGTCACACTGTTTAGCTTGGGATGGGTTCGAGCTTAGCGTAACATTGGTCTAGATGAAGCTATTGACACCAGTAGTTAGTCCATTTTAATTTCTGGTAGGTAGATTTTTGAAAAGGCTCAATTTCGGTGCATTATTTGAACTATCTAGTGAAGAGCTACATACTACTTACTACCTCCGAGCCCTCTCACCACAGCCAACTCAAAATAAACCCGAATTCAAATGACATAACAGTTGAATTATCGAGTATAGTTAATTGAAGGCATATGTACGTGTGTCGCAACGGCCGCTGCGACCGATGGAGACATGGAGTAAGCAGGAATGGAGAGCTTATGTGCGCCTAATACTTGCCTCAGCTGCAAACATAGGATAATTACAGACACTGCCGTAACAGAGTATTCTGCCACCATTGGCAGAAGCGGGCTGGTAGTCGTTTATTACAAACACAACTTGCAGGCAGCGTACCGAAATCTGATTGTTGGGACTCATTCCATTATCCATATTAGGTATCGATTAGCTGCCAATACCAAAACGTAGTCACGGTGAATTCGCATAGGATACCCCTTCAAGGTTTAGAAGCTTTTAAAATTGTCATGAGCACTCCATTCTTGTATGATGATGTCAGAGTGGGACGCGGACGGCGAGCGACGGCGACGCGCGGCTAATTCGGCGTGCCCGATCTCCGTCATAAATAGTGCTAGAGCCGCGCAGCGTGATGCCGGCTCGTCTTACAGCCTCTCACAGTTAATTGACCCAACTTAGATATTTATATTAGGGTTTAACATATTTTATTTTAAAGTATGGATTTGTGCGATTGTGGGAATTTCCTTCTTATGATTCTTGTTCAAGTTACTTGTCATCAAAGAAGAGAGCAGATTTCTGAATCTTTGAGCGGGTCAATGATCCCATCATATTATCTACCGCTAAGCTGGGTTTTCCCTGAACCAAGCTTTATTTGACAAATAGACCGTGAAGTGTAGCTAACACATTGGTGCTCGCAAAATGATGATAGTTGTAACAAGAATAGGAGCCCAATTTATTAAGTCGTCTCTTACAACACATGAAACATTGTAGGAAAACCTGAACTGATATTTGAATGCCATCGAAATGAGGAGTTATGGGTAGTCTTCCTGTGACTCTGAGGAACTTTGTATTCAATGTGTTATTGTGTGAGGATGTGTTTGTGCTCGTATTAAATGTAGTAGACTCTACTACATTTAATACGTAGAACGCAAGCAACTGCTGACTGTTGAATCTTATAAGTGCGTGCACTACTTTACAATATTTTTATAGACCTAGGAGAGCTGGCAGGTTTTTAAACTGACTCACACTGTGTCGAAATCTGTTCACTGAGAAGAATCCACACTGCCTCACCTGCTGCACCTTGATAGGTACTTCACGTTTGTATCGATTGCACCTACAATTGATCAGTACTCGTGCCCATAAACGGCAATAGGTAGACTCTAATCATAAATTAAGGTCCCTAGTTCCGAGCTATAGGTTACACCTCTGAACAGCTATCTAATCACAGGCGTGACTACTGCCAATGTTCGGCCATTTATGTTAAATTTACTGGCAGAAACAATTACTAAGCTTTCCTAAAGTTAACAGATAGAAATCTATAAATCACAGTTCAACAAGGGCTCGAGTATTCAAAGCAGTTTTGAAGTGAAGGGAACATTGTAATATATCGTAAATTATCGATTAAAATCGGTTTGAGTGCGCGTGAGACAAAGTTATGTACGCAGCCAACACTACATCAATCCTGCGTGTAGGCAGCTCAGAATATAATAACAGACATGTTTACGCAAATACTATTTAAAGGATCTTTATCGCTTAATATCGACGACGACGAAATTTAGAAACGGTCGAGTCATCAGAGTGGACCAGTCACGTACCTACAGCAAACGATCAATAAGTTAGAATCAACAGTAACAGTAGCCAAATAACTGGCTCTAATCCGAGTCGAATCGCTGGATATTTTTCAATAACGCACAGAACCGATGATCGGAATAGTTAGTGAGGAGTCGGGACTGGATCGGTCGGTCGATTCGTTTTTTTGTGTGAGAACATTTCGTTTTTCAATCACAAGCTAACCTTTTTACGGTGCTGGTGTACGTCGAAGGCGATAAATATCGAAGCTTATGGCCGCGGTCGGCTTTGAACTGCGCGTTTTATCCAGATTGCTACACAATTTTTTGGGTGTTCATATATTGTGGATAGCAGCGTGTCCGGCGCGTGGGCACCGGCCGTACATTTGTTTTACACGACACAAGCTTGCTAAAAACTTGGAACATGATAATCACCACTGTATACTTACTTTGCTGGTCGTTCCGGGGTATACCCTTACATGTTAACATGGACAAAAACTTCTTCCAATTTGCTCTCTCTTGCATACATACAAGTATGTAAAGTTATCTTAGTGGTCACGATGCCTATAGGTGATATTAAATTTGCAGTAAAACATCTGAACTCATCTTCGTAAGCGCGATAGGCATCAATGTTGAAACCAGACCCGTCTGTATCAATATTCTCAAGATCTTAATAGTTTTGTAGGACGACTTGCGTAAAGCAAACAGGCACAAAGCTAATAATAATTATAATCTGCCAAAATCTGTTCCGTGTCTACTTATAGAGCCTTGCGCAAGCACAGATTTCAGACGTCCTTAGAGTGTAGACCACTCAGAGGTCACCAATACTTATATAAACAACTCATAATATATTCGCACCGAATCGTCAGCATTTAAATATTGATAGAATAAAGTGAGTCGAGGTGATAACTTGATTTGTGCAAATAGATACACTTAATATTTATGAACGATCACTCATTTATTTGATACAATTATCGATGTTTTATGATTTGGAAATTGGTTTTATTTACAGGAAGTGCACCATGTTTATACATGACATAATCATCTGAATATTCTAATGACTTCTGTAGTTTTAATTATTTTATGATTTTTACACGCATGCAGATCTCTTCATTTACCTACTAGTGTGACTGTAGAATTAACATAACGGCAGTAGGTTCTGCAACCACCAGTAATATATTTGCTAATGATAATGTTTATCCAGTTCTATTCCCGATCGGCACATATCGGTTCAGGAACCAGTGCGGCCACATGTTACAGTCCTGCTTATGACTGGTCCACGTTAATTAGATTGTTCCCGAGCATAGACCGGACAAACGAGCTCCTTTAGCCTCATCTGAATAATTGTATCAAAAACTTTCTATAGGCCAGGAATGTTTGCGGTTCTGATTCTGATAGTCTGAACTAAGTAACATCATGATGTGCTCGACTTCCCTGCAAAATGTATCCAAGACACAGAATTTCTTTTTTTTAACACGTTCATAAACAATCCATTCTCAAGTATAATCTGGTGTGTCAACCACTATCCCCAGCTTTGGGCAAGGCGTGCGGGGCGTGCGGGCCGTGGGCGTGCGTTGCGCTGGCGCAGCCACGCGCCCGGTTTCACCGCAACAAAAGACACACGGGTGACTTTTGACTTTAGCCGTGCGGTTAAGCTTCATAATATAATTGAGCTCGAACAAAATCCGGCCGGGTATTACCATACAATGGGCCAGTCAGTTCCGTCGAGCCCGCCAGGTCGCCGAGGGCAAAAAAACACTACCACTTGCCATCCAGCGCTGACGGCAACGACGCAACGCCATCGCGGCCTCAATCAAATTGATACTCAATTGTCCGTGATATACATTTCAATTTCGATTGCTGGTTAGTGCTCTCAAGGCGTTATTGTTTTCAGGGGGAGGTTGGCAGGCGTCCATCGAAGGCAGCCCATCATGAGCCCGACGACTGTTTGACGAGTGACAAGAGTCTAAAAAACGCACAGTGTAAGTTACCTACTGGCCGAGCGAGTCGGGATGTTCGCAGTTTTGAGTTATTGCCTGGGAGCAGTGGTTTTTGCGCGCTCGTCGCCGTGTCCCGCGTCCTCTGTTGCACTGAATGCTTCTGATTGATGCGTTTTGTTTACTTTTCTGTCTCGGATGACGAGCGTTGAGTTTTTTGACGTTTCCAGTTTTTTTTTTACGTTTTTGGAACGTCGCCGTCGTGCGCATCTTTAGCTGAGTTTACATACAGTATTGTGGAGTAATTGATTGTTGGAATAGGTGGACGAGCGCTCGTGTGGGACGCCCGCGCCGGCCAGGTGGTCTGCACGTAGGTGACAATACACAATTGTGACGTTTTTGAACGCATTTACAGTTATCACTGTAGTATCGCTAGTTGTAAAAATGTCACGTTTATTTTACTTTTCGATGGGCTTTTTTTTACTTTTTTACTACGCTTTCGATAGTTTGTGGTTTATTTACATTTACAAGTTTCGTCTGTGTAGAAATCGCTTTCTATTGGGCTTTTAATTAGCGTTTATTAGCTGTATTAGCACAACGATCGAAGGCTTGGTGGATATATTGAGGCAGTTTTTGGTTTTTTGAGCCATTAAAACATAATGAAGTACAAGCTACAACAACAACAACAACAACAACAACATAACACGTACGTTACGTTTGAACATAAGCTAGGGAAGTGAAGTGCTACTAACATAGTTTTAAGCAATATTTATTAACACAAGTTTGTTTGATTATGTATTAGTTTCTTATTTTGTAATTCGTATATTTTATCCATGGGCCTCAGTTGCCTGACAATAAAGGACTTTTTTATTTTTTATTATAACCTTTAGGTTTTTGTTAAATACGTTCACATTATTAACAATTGATTTTTCAATGCCTTACCTCTAATGAACTACTTAACGCTTACAATGGTAGAACATAACGCTAGTGACACTCGTGTGCATAACTTTCTACGCGCGACGCCGCACACATACGCGACTGGTCGCATCCGGGTAACGCATTGTACAAGTATGTGCGTTTGTTTGTTTCATTTACAAACTTGACGGAAAAGACACCTCTGTTTTTTGGGTGCAGAAAATGTGCGACAGTTTTGTGTTGCATAAAAGTTTGTGAGAAAGATCAGATAATGTAATGCAAGCTTTGCTAATACATTGATCATGCAAGAAATATTAAGTTTGAAGTTATAAATAACGCGCAATAAGGAACGTTCCTTATTCATATTGTGTCAATAACTTGTCAACACCTTGCATTTTGAAGAACTAGTATTATGCCGAGAAAAGCTATAGCATGGACAAAATAATAGCATTTTTCCTAAAACTGGCGTATAACGTGGCTCTGTGTCAACTCCAGGGTTACGAAATATACTTAGTTGCTATAGAAGTCCTTTATGATTTTCTTTTGTCCAACTAAAAATATACATTCTGCAGTATTATATACCAACATTTTTTTTTTAAATATTCCTCCTTCGTTTAAAACATATTCAACCTGTTTTAAGCTTTACTTGGCTTGAGTTTTTTTTAAATTTAGAACTTTTGTGTTTAACGTTACAAGGGATGTCATTGCAGATTTTTTTTTAAATCGAATGGGTAGATCATGATTTGATTAAAGATATAAGCCAAAATTCCTCGAACTAACTATAATAATAATTATATCGATTTATTGGTTTTAAGCGGACCTCTTCGTACCTCTGCCTGTATAAAACCCTAGTGCGTTCCCAGCTTGAATATGCCGTATCCATCTGGAATCCTTACTATGGCAAGTACATTGACATAATAGAAAAAGTGCAACGTAAATTTCTTCGTGCAATGCACTACAGGTGTCACAAAAGCACACTATAACCAGTTGCTCAGTAAATACAAACTTTTGACGCTCAGCTCTAGACGGAAACAATTAGAAGCAATGACATTGTATAACATTGTTAATGGCAATTTTGACTGTATAGACTTAAATAATGTACTGTGCTATGCAGTCCCCAGAACTGTCCATAGACGGCAGGTGCGTGCAGGCAAACTCTTTGCAGTAGATACCTGCCGATCTAACACTGGTCTACGTTCACCAATTCGGCGAATGGCAGCCACCAATAACGAAGCATTCGAACAGATTGATATATTTACATGCCCCTTGAAAAGGTTTCGTAGCCTTTTGTATGAGACACTTGCACTACTGGACTAAACTTTTTTCTTTTTTATTGTTGTTTTTTAAATACCATTTCTATTTCTTTTTTTTTATTGTTTTTATAATATTAGTGTAACTGTCATGCATGAACAGTTCACCTCCTAGTGATTTTAAGGTTTAATTTATTTATAGTAATCTGTGAACAGCGCTGTGGGCTACATTATTACTTAAGTTATATAAGTTTTTCTGATTGTAATATTGCATAATGTAGCTGTTTGTTGTTCCTATTTAATAAAAATAAAAAATATTATCGATAATCAGTCGGATTATCCAGTGAGTTTATTAAAGGTTTATTAGTTATTCCGTCGTAAACTGGGTACGTATTCTTTCTTATTCGTCCAAATTATCGAAAGCTCAAGTCTCTTTTTCTTGATATTATATTCTTTTTCTTTGTCATAGGAACGTTCAGTAAAACGTACGCTTGTCTTCGAGTGTCCATAGCAATATGAATCATACCTTCAACAAAACGGTATGTAAATTTTGTCATCTTCTGTATTATAAAAAATTCTGCTTGCATCTTGTATCCTTATCCCATATTATTTGTCTGAGGTATTAACCGTGTTTATGAAGCCGAATTTCGGTCTCATCTCCCAAGCTAAATGTCTAGCCTGTGAGTCGTAATGAATTAACCTCTCGGCCTACAGCGAGACTACACTACTACACCCGCGGGGTAATTACGTAACACACTAATAGTAGGAATGGGTTTCATTTTGACAGTTCATCAACATTCATTGCGTTATTTACGTTGTTGAGCAGACAAATTTTTCGAATATATGAAGCAATGGATTAGCAATAGGCCTCAAAATTATTCAGATTGTGATAGATAGTGTGTTATGTAATTAGGATGCTGGTGCTGCTATCTCGACGGCGCACGCGCGGCGGTTGGTTGTTCCAGATATTAATAATTTTATTATTCTAAACTACACTGTTGCAAATTTATTAAGTCATAATCATCAGTTAGTATTGGAAGTCTTTATATTCTTAATTTAAGACTGTGATATTACTACGGTTTAACTTAGCGCCGACTCTCAAACAATATATTTAGTAGAAACCTTATATTGAACGTGCGCGTCCTTAGAGTACCGATTGCAATCGAGCTCTTTAGGTCGTATAGCAAAAACAAGACTATAAGGTATTAACGATCTTGTGCGTCTAAGTTTTTCTCGTGTAATTATTTTTTTATAGAAACAGAAAATATCGACAACCCTATCTGCGATTCTTATTTATTACGATGTGATCCTTTCAAATTTGATTGTCTTATTTACTTTTATGTATTTGTAATTTCGGTGTATTTTTTATTTATTATCAAAACTATACGTATTACAAGTGGCGGATGTGTTTTCTCTTATCTATTTCGCCACAACACGTACCCTCGTAGGTACCTATTAACAAGATACCTACAAACAAACCAACACGTGCTACAACTTCTTATGCCTAACCATGTTGTTAATTTTATCCGTCGCTCCATCACGACTATGATAATCATTTGTAATCCTTACGCTGTGCCTACGTATTGTCAGAGCAACTTATGCTGTGCTATGTACTGGCAAGTATTTTGCTCATTTAAAGTTGTTGTTACGGTGGAAATTAATTGATTTTCTACATTATCCTTTTTAAAGACGTAAGTCGGCTGACTGTGGTATATTTTGATATTCAAAAGGATTTGTATCCGGTGATAATTGCGCTACGAAAGTATAAGTTTTCTGATTCGCGTTCCTCAGTTAAAACTTGTCCACCCAACGAGTGTTTGAATCAAATTTTACATCGTAGAGAATAGTTGCCTATCTTAAATAATACTCTAAATATAATATACTCATTTCAACACTTTGGAAAATCCTCGCGCCATCAGTTGTCACCCTTACCACGACTATGAGTAAAGTAAGTATGCGCGTGGGACAAGTCATACCCCGGCAGCTGTTATAAGTAGTGACTACAGTCAGAAAGTATTTGACTGTCTGCTTAGGCCTTGGTCAATCCTTCCGATGTTTTAACACGATAACTGCGACTTCGTAGCATCTTCGTAACGCAGCTCGAATAGTTATAAATTTTCTAGTGTCATCGTATTCACCTTAGTAAATCCCCATGCTTCATACATCACCCTTACAACCAGTACTTGCGTTATGTGTGTGTGTGTGTGCGTAAAGTCCGGTAGCTAGATATAGTTGTGATTACTTACGCGGCGCGACGTGACCGCCATACTAACGAGCGCACCGCCATCGATCGCCTTCTACCTAATTGTAAGGAAATATCCTGCGAGAAACCTTCAATGGTATTTCGGAATATCCTCTTAGTGACTACTAGTACCTATTGAGAATTTTTGAGACGCGTAAATAAGATGTTAATAACTTCATTGATGCTCTGCTACCATAAGCCATAAGCTGAACGATGTACTGGCTATTGCTGTAGCATTATTTTTTGATATGCAGTATTGAACTAAGTTTGAAGTAAAAAATACTAAAGTTACGACTTGCTTAGGTATGTTCAGCATTGACACCGCATAAGAAACATCGGGCCTCTGGAATAACCAAGATGATACCAGACTGACACTAAATAACTCTATACTGACACATCGTGTCGTCTGAACAATTTTAGAGAAACTTTAACAATAAATAAAACAGGTAATGATATGCAGACAGTTTCGCGTAAGTGCCGCTGTCCACTGAGGCGTAACGTCATAGATTCGTGGACGCGCCACAAAAACGAAGCATCGAAGCATGCGTTGACAAACGCTCGTCGCTCCGCGTCAATACCGCACGCGCGAATATCATGATGGCACGCATCAATGGACTGTATACCTAATGCACCATTTCGAAAGAGGCTGTAAACATTTTTTGCCGTTTTTTGACATGCTTCAATGGTATATGATTTAGTAACGTAACGCATTGTATCTATAAAGTACTTTTGAAATTAGTAACATATGTCACAAATATCAAAACCATATTTATAATTATGATGTAATCGGCATTGAAGTTCATGTGTAGAAAGAAGAAGAATTGAAGTAATCGAAAATAGATAGAAAAGCCAATTTTTTTATACAACAATTATTATTTTATTTGAACATTCGAAATAGCAATGAACTACACAGCTGTTCTGGCGCTTACCTGGCGACTAGCCATCTCTTTGTAAATTAAATCATTACAAAAGTAAGTACCTATGTTATTCAACACACCAAAAACGAATATAATAAAAGCTTAGCATATTTAATACGGTTCCCTATCCATTTGCATAAAATTTTAAGACCTAATATAACTTAGCATAATTTTGTTTGGCATAATTATATTTTCGCATAATATAATTACGCATAACAGCTTACGCATAATTTTTTTAAGCATAATTTCTCTAACCATAATAATGATTAAGCATAATATTCTAAAGCATAAATGTATTAAGCATAAAGTTCTAAAGCATAACTTTTTTATGAACAATTTTGTGGGTTTTTTTTTTCGCTGTAGGAAGCATGAAGCAAGCAAGCATACAGCATGCAAGCAAGCATACAGCATGCAAGCAAGCATGCAGCAAACAAGCAAGCATGCAGCATGCAAGCAAGCATGCAGCATGCAAGCAAGCATGCAGCATGCAGCAGGCAGGGTTTCTGTCACGGCTCCGGCGCTGCGGGCCTCCGGCGGCCCCACGCGTGCTAATAGTCGCAGACGGCTTTCGCTCACCACCGCAACTTCGGCTTGTTGGCCGGCTTCACCGGCCAGCCTCAGCCGCGGCGGCTCGCTCGCAGCCGCCTGCTCCTCAGCCCGCGGGCCGCCTCGCCCCTACGCGCCTACGCGATTTTAAATTACACTCTAGGGGTAGGACAAACAAGACTACGTGGAGTCGGTTTTGCAGCAATTCGGTTCTGTCACTAACTTTTGTTGCACAGCATATTAAATTTTTAACCAACAATATTATGCTAATAGTAATTAGGCCTACTAACGTTATGCGAATCAAATTTATGCCAAAACAAATTAGTCTTTAAAATGATTAAGCCAACATAAAATGTATGCCTAAAAAAATTATGCCGAAGTATTATTATGCCAAAACAAATTGTGCCAAAATCGTTATGCCGAAGTATATTAGGACAAAGAACATTATGCGAAAAGAAGGGATCCCATTTAATACATATTTCAACCGGAAGATACAAGAATTTATGCGAATGATAATTTTTTTTGCAATATTTTGAATATTAATATTGCAACTGTGCATATCATAATTCAAAATATTATAGGTATCATTAAAAATAAGTGTTTTTATGAACCTTACTAACATCAATGGTTATTGCGCAATATGTACATAAGTATGCATAAATATACTTACTACTTACTTACTTATTACTTGACTGAATGTACGCACTCCCAAACAAGAGGTTGGACTCACCTCCAACCTTCAGGATGAGGCGCGGGGAGTTTTGACACATTATTCTAGACACTATTCTGAATGCGCAGGATTAGCAAAGTTTTGTAGCGCAACCGTGAAGGACGACAATTATTATAATTAGGATTATTTTTAACGCAGCTTTACTACATGGAACAGAAAGAAACACACATTAACGTACATAATTATAATGAGAACAAATTCTGCAAGTCAAAGATTAACTTACATTTATAGAGACGGTCAGCATCCCTGAAATTTCTCAGAATGTTGAGGAACTACAAAACTTTTGCCAAGATTTTCAAAATCGTGTTGGAGTTAACTTTCAGAATTACCAAATGTAATTTAGTGTCAGGATTTCAGACAGAGTAAATGCACTCATCTGATCTCCATAAAAACGTCCGATACACCGAAATCAGTGTGACTACGTGTGATCTGGGTGTTTCGTTTGTTTGCTTGCGTTGCGATGTCGTAAGTAACATGGATTATGATTATTGTGTAATCTTCATCATCCTTTCAGCTGAAATTCTTTCACTGCTGGATATAGGCCTCCCCAAAGCGTCGCCACATCGACCGATCCTGTGCTTCTCGCATCCAACGGATTCCTGCAGCTTTCACAACGTCTTCGGTTCACCTTGTAGGTCTTCCAATACCGCGCCTTCCAGTATGCGGTCGCCACTCCAGAACCCTTCAGTCCCATCTGCCACCCGTTTTGCGAGCAGGTAATATACGCTGCCCACTACCACTTAAATTTTCTGGGTGACTGTCAGCCTTCTAATGAGGCTCATTGTGAGAAATGAAATGTTTATTTCTGTAAGCAAATCTTTCAGTGCCATAAATCATCACTGGCAACACTTTGTTAAAGACTTTCTTCTTGTGACACTGCGGTATGTGAGACGAGAAGATATTGCTTAGCTTCCCGAACGCTGCGCAGCCGAGTCAGATTCAATGATTAACCTCTTTCTCGAAGTTAGACCTACCTACAACAACGTCGAGTGTAGAGTCTCCGATCTTCATGAGAGCGGGTGTAACATGGGCATTTGATATGACCATTGTTTTGTCCATCTTCATTTTGAAACCCACTCTTTCAGAAGCTCTACTCAGTATTACTGAGACCATCGAGCATTGTACTGAGGTCCACCATAGTCTCAGCCATGACTACTATATTCCGTCGCAAACCAAAGGTGAGTGATGTAATCGGCATTGAAGTTGATATGTAGACCTCTCCAGTCTAGAATCTTAAAAACATCCTCCAGTGCAGCGGTGAACACTTTCGGAGAGATAACGTCTCCCTGCCTCACCTCGCTGGAGAAGGATAGGTGCGTTTTTATACAGAAACTTCAGCACTTCTATATACCGATAGTCAATCTGCCTAAGCCCAAGTATCGACCGGCTTCAGAAGTTCGACCATAATACCGTCATCGCCCGGTGCCTTGATGTTTTTAAGCTGCTTCAGAGCCCCCTTAATCTCGTTCAGGCTGATGTATGGGATGTTTTTGGTATAGTGTCGGGTCACGATTGACCCGACACTATACCAAAGACATCGACAAACGACCTAAGTGCTAGATACCAATTATGTAATTTCAGATTCGCAACGGGGTCACTAGTTGACGTATACACCTGTCCATAGAACCTCTCGATTTCCCTCTAAAGTTCAGGTTTGGACGATACGATTCTGTCATCATCGGTCATCAGGTTAGTACGCTGGTTCTGCCCAATAGACAGATCTCTTGCAATGATCTTGGAGTCCTGGTCCCGCTGTATCGCGTTCTTAATACGTTCAGGATTAAAGAAGCGATGGTCGTTTTTCAAGGACTTAGAGTCCGAAAACTGCACGATAATCTCGCGCCTCACCTCCATAAGCTTGAGAGTAGGATCGGAGAGCATCTTATTTATATTTGTACGACGGCTCTTGAACATTTCAGACCCGACCATATGGACAGTTTCCACGAAGCAGCCCATCTTTCGCCTGGTCTTATGGATCATGAACCTGTTTAATTATGCAATCATAATAATAAATGTTTCTGTAACTTGATTTATTATGTTTTTATCGCTATTGTCGTTGAAAGATTAAAAAGTTTAAATATAAATTTTGTACACAACTCACATTAACATCGAAATTCATCTTTACACCCTGTATATCTCAAGACGCAAGCGGCGGAGGGTCGGGGAGTTTTAGGTCATGAATCAGTACCACATACAGGATATATTATGTATCAAAATTAAGACATGACATGACGTAGGTAAGTCAATCATGTAGAAAAACATCTTGTAGAATTATAGAAAACGATGGCCAGCGGCCTGTCCTCGTACTTTATTAGTTTTAGTAACTGTGCCACGCTACCGCATCGGGGATTTCCTGTAATGATAGCAGTGTTTGTGATAAATAAATAAAAAAGCCACGAAAAGCAATTCCGCTCTGGAATCATAATTAACTAAGTACGCCTATAAACCTTGTGATAATTATTACACATTCATTTTGGTGACAAAGTGATACATCTCCGGAGAAAGTCTCCCTGGGTGGCGACTAGTAGTGTACCGGGACATATATATGAACGTGTTAAAGCTATAATAACTATGAATTGGGAACTTAGCTTACACTCAGATCGATTGAATGCTCGTAACTGCAACTAGCAGTCGAGAAAGTCTTCTATCTCCCAGTATCTACGCAAGCAATCAGTAAGATTCATTTAAGAAGGAACGTGCGTAGTGTGTACTTGGCAGGACTTTTCATACAAAGCGAAGGAGCCAGATTTGTAATGTCTTGTACCTAACTTAGTTAATGCTTCCATTTGATAAGACAGTGCTTTGCAGTTTCTCGGTTTTATAGATTAGGCAATTAATTGACAAACTTTATAACATTGTCACGGATAAAATAGAGCAATCACAAGTTTGCGCTTAGCGTTCAATGTCTTTATATGTATTGTCAGAATCTACATTCCCGTAGGTGTGAATGAAATAAATAGTTTCCCGGTATTTATATCACAAAAAAACTAATTTGCTGGCCACAAAACTCCTAAAATAATTCGTACAACAGCCCAAAAACATAGTAGAGTTGTGTGAGGATTTGTTTAGTATCGATTGAAGTGTTAGCCGGCTCGGTGCGATTAGTATGCGATGCGCGAGCGCGCGCGCTCCGCAAGCGGCTCTATTTGGGGGCGCCCTATAAGTCCGGCCGGACGTCTGGCGACGATAACCGATACCCTCGTCTACGTGCTGCATCCCGCTTCAGCCGTCACACGCCATGTCCATACATGCCGCACAATGATTTACTTCCAACTCCCAAAAATATAGGACAATAGAGTACCTCCCCATACTCGAAGATGCTCGTTCATAAAGATCGCGACGACTGCCCGTCGACAGTTGTGACGGGTCCTGTACTCATTTCAATATGTCTAACTAAATTGACGTGATTTGCAAAATAAATCTTAAAGACCTCCCTGAAAAATTAAGAAATATAATTTATAATGCAACATTTACTGAAGTCATAAATTCTTATTAATGTATCACTTTATTTATGACTGTAATGACCTGTTGCATGTCAAATATAATGTGAAATATATTTGCTACATCGACAAGCGACTCTAAGATTTAAATTAGTATTTACGCAATAGGTTCGACTTGTTTTTATAACAGGTTGTAAAAAATCGTAAGAGATACGCAACATTTACAAGCCAGAAATGTATCATTGATATGAACGTCTATTTAAAAGCCTAGATTAATAAGTTTCTAAGCTTTAACTAGAAATGACACTTGGTCTAGTTTTGATCAAGTTGATAAGCTTATTTCCATTACGTAATTAATTACTACGTCTAGTGACTTTCCACTTTCATTAACGACTCTCTCTCTCCAAATTAGCTTATCAAAAATACCGATGTATAAGTGATTTGCATAGTGAAAAGTAACTAACGGTTTGACAAACTTTCTGAAAACGTATGATTTATGAAGTAGAGCACGGTTCGCGCCGTAGCGTCACCAACAGCAGGAAAGCTTTTCTCTGACACGGTTTCCCGCAAGGTCGACGGCCGCGCCACGGTCGCGTCCCGCCAGTGGCGGCGCCCAGGAACATGTGACGCCACAGCATAATCAGCCTGTAATGTTTCCACTGCTGGGTCACACGCCTCCTCTCTGTGAGAGGGAATGGGCCATAAACCACCACGCGGGCCCAGTGCGGGTTGGCGGATGTTACATATCTTTAAATATTTGGTTCTACGACATGCCGGTTTCCTCACGATGTTTTCCTTTACCGTTTTGAGAACAGTGTTGATGAAATAATTTACACAAAGTAAAGTGCCTGCTTGGGTTCGAACCGACGACCTACAACTCGTAAGTCGCGGCCGTTACCACAGGGCCACCACCGCTCTTGACACCACAGGTCCACCTATAATAGCTCACTTGTAATGCTATAGCTAGTCTAAACAACTAGACGCCTGCAAACTAGATGTCTGATGTTCCGATTAGAAGAAACTAAGAGGTCGTAAAAGAACTTCATATAGGTCATGTTCTGTAACTCATGATAAATAATCTATGATTACATTTTGAAGTGAATGTGAATCTCTTCACTGAACCTTCCTCTCGTGGCTTTTCAGGAAATCTGGTTGTGCGCTGAAAAACACACGCACGGAACAAAATATTGTGCGTCCGAACAATGACTTATCTGAGCTAAGGCATGCATTTACAATATGCTATATACTAATATGCACTTATGATGTTATAATCGCATTTTCAGCACCGAACTAGTTCTTATCAACAATGTAGCTCCGGAGTATTCCCGTAGTGTCGCACGCACGGCTGTACGCACGTGACGCATGACGCATGACTTACTACGCTTTACGTCAACGTAGGAGCTGCTAATGCATGTTGGTATACATGTTGTACCTAGTCCTCGTAGAAATACGTACGTAGCTACGGCTGATGGTATTGTGAGAGCTCAAGGATTTTTTGGCGTCTGAATGACATTGACAGGGCATTGTTGGTAGACATTTGTGAAATTGTCACAGAAATTATATTGACAAAACAAGATGGCGGTTAGTCCCGACTTTGATCACGCGCCAAAAGAACCTTTCAGCATTGTATTCAGCAACTAAGTACTTCTGAGAGAAGCAAAATCTAAGCGTAAAGATAAGTGATTGAATTTTCAATACTAATATTATGAAGTAAAATATTACTTGAGCTTACTGCCAAAACTGTCCAGGAGCTTACAGCTTAAACTGCAATAAATTGGCAATAATGAAATTAAGCTAAATAATAGTGCACACTTGAACGTCTCCTACAAACCCTAGTTTCCACCTTCCGTTATTAGACGTATACCTAACATTACAGTCTTTGAAAACGACCCTACAAGAGATGAAAAAAAAATTAGCAACGTGTCATGCTCATTCCTCCGCCATTAAACCCTCCGCATTATGCGACCAGCGACCAGCGGCCGGCGACCAGATGCCACGCGACCATGTGTCCCGCACTTTATAGTCACGGCGCGGTATTGAGATAGCAAAAGAAGCTGAGTGCAGATAAGCGAATCAGTCCCAGTAAACATAAAGTGTGTATGTTACGCTGTCAGCCGCGTGTGCTGCAGAGACTCCGGGACCTTAGTTAAGTGGGCGACTGTGTTTCACGTTTTATGGACTTAACTAGTCATATTTTGTGATTTGAAACTGTCAAAGGAAATCACGGAACCTAACTACTTTTACCAGCAGAAACAATCTTGTTAAACTAAAAAATATCTCGCCTTTTTGCATCTTAGAATATAAGCGTAGCAACTGCTACGGCTTTCGTAGACGTTAAAATCGCTCTTGCAAACTAAGGGATTTAGAAATCCCTCATGACCCATCTCCTCCATTAGAACCTAGGTACTATTAAAGAATGGTTAAATTATGAATTGAATAACAGTCCTTGAAAACTTAGTCAACAAAAATAAACAAATTGACATTCCGATAAAGATGCCCCTCACCGGATAGGGCAAGGTTCACACAGTGGGCCGGAGCATCCTCGATGCGTACCGTAACACTTGCGCTTCACGTCCACCTTGCAATTTGCGCGACTCTAAAAATGTCAACGAGTTTTATAATGTAAGATAATCGATACACCACCGCCACTAGATAAACAGGCGACCGGCCGAGGAAAATTACGAGAAACCTGCTCATGACTGAATTATAGAGAGGTTGGCGAGGACCTTCGACTGCTGATCAATGTGTGGGGATTGTTGGAGGAATGTGGCACTCGGAGCTAAGCAGGGTTTGCGCTGGAATCAGATGGAGCGCAAACCCCTATTTTTATCACAAATACAAAATAGAAACAGATTCGAATGTATAGATAATCCGGCTTACAAAAAGATGTAGATAGGTGCTTTACCATAACTATCGCCCAAGTAGGTGAAAGCAAAACTAAGCAAAATTATATCGTACGTTATATTGGCCACACTGACACGTAATGTTTACTATCTCCACAAAGTTGTCATTATCAAACAAATAATAACTACAAAGGTATCAGGTTTGCACTGTTGCGTACCTGTACCTATGTGATACCACTATTTTTCTTGTTTGACTCATACAGTTGACGCGGGAGCACTGCGACAGATATACTGTGCCATCGTTATCTGTCCAATGTGCCACACAAACAACAATACAAAATAACATTTATGAAACTATCTACAAGTACTATTGTTCATACGAAGTTCCTCCTGCGTAGCTAAATTCCTTTCGTTTACCAAGAAAAAGTAATTTAGACAAAAAAACTGTATTGATGCATACTCTGCTGTTATGTGAGGACTGCAGAATGTGCAGGTTTCATGGTGTAACATTGTGTAACATTCGATTCAGAGGCAGTTCGACACTATCAATGTTAATATCATGCTGATTACGATTTTGGGATGACTAAACATACAATTATAGGTAACCGTATTATTGTAACAAGGCATAATCGTAAGTGATCTTAAAAAACAACTAACGACGAGTTTTCCCGATATTGCTGCCATCTTTAGCGCTAAGTTGTCCCATACTTCTACTAAACAGTCACATACTGACGCGTAGCTGGAATTGTCCTTAAAAAGTCTAGAGTGCGGGTATCAGGAGGCAATCATAATATATTCCCAGGTGCGGCCGGGAGGCAGGCAGGGTGACACGTCGAGCTGCGCCTGCGCCGGCGCATGCGGGTGGTAATTGCGCAGACGACGTAATTACTGCATCCTCGCTACATATGCTGGCCGACGTGGATGAATGGCGGAAAACTATTCGTTTTTTTCCGTGCCTGAAACTTGTTGGTATGCAAAAATGATATTCATTTTAACATCATCGTATAAAACAATAGAAATTACCTCTCTATTGTTTCACGTAGCTACCTACATTCTTCTGTAAAGCTCCGACTACAGCCTGGGTCCTATAGGTACGCGCTTAACTCGAGACATTCGCGGACTGACCGCAGTCTTTAAAATTATTCAGAATTTATATTATACACATCTCCACAATCTGTCGATTAAGTCAACAGATCGTTTTTCGATCGGCCATTAATACACGGCTCATAATTTATCTCAATAATAGTAAGGTCAATATTCAAATGTAACAAGCGCAGGAGTCGTAAAGATTTCATGTCACCTCATTAAGCGGAGCCACGTTAAGGCCGACCATTTGCGAAATCCTGAACTCTAGAATGCCAAAGACCATGATCTGTTAGAATATTTTTTCTAGTCATTGGAGGTCGTCTACGCAGCGGTACTGCCACTAAATTGTCACCAAGTCACGCTACATTTGAATATCGATAGTGGTAAGTTCGCTATATTCGGCCAATGAGCGCGCTCACAAAAAAAACTAATATCAGTATATCACACTCATCCGCATTTTGGACACAACCACATTCAATGAAAACTCTAAAATGGTCACAGCGAGCGCGTTGGAGTCGACATTACACATTTAAATATTTATTATTTAAATTAATTGAGTTGTTTATAAAACGTATGCGGTAAACCGGTAAACTGCATAATTATATTAGTTACCTTTTAAATTAATGACACGTGAAATAATTTAGATCAAAAATAAAAATTGATTTATTATTCAGATCACTATCTTGTGTTTACTACGCTTCCTTAGTATGACTATATCCGTCTTTTACGAGCAAAAACGCAAGAATATTGGAATATTCATTGAGCATATTAGCGTGTACTGTATACTGTCAAAATGTTTTATATGATTAGAAAAAAATCATGGTGTCTTTTATTTGCTATGAAATTGTAAACTTGTTTGTTGGTGCATAGAGAATTGAGTTGTATTAGGATATGATAGGGTTGGTTTTGTTAAAGCGCGCGTGTTTACAGGAATGCGAGCAAATTCTACATAATTATATGGTAATATGCGAGCTTGTGCATGAAAAGTTGTTCGTTTTTGTGGTGCGTGGTGGTTGGTAACATCTATAACTGCGAGCACAATCAACCGCGTCGTTCCGTGCCACTGGACGCCGCCATTATTTCGTCTGCGATATTCGCAACGACGATGTTTTCCTACCGAAGGCGTTAGAATACATGCTGTAATTGGCTGATGCAATATTTTCATGATTTGCAACAACTGTTGTTTTCATGAAAAAAAAATATTACTGCTACAAAGTTATGTCGGGAACAAGATACAATTAATTCTAAAGAAGGAAGCTACATCAGAATCCTACGCTAAAAATAACCAGAAAAACGTATAGTTACTTTGAAATTACATTTAACTCAATAAACTTTCAAATATAATATTAATATTATTATAACCACCTTATTGTAAATACCTACATTCTGAGCAAATAAATATTCTATTCTATTCTAAATAATTTGTAGAAAATTCGTGGATTCAGATATCTGAAACTTTCAACAACAAAGCAAAATAACTCTGATATATTTTTGCTTTACACGTGAAAAATAAAACATAATTTATATTGAATGTCCGTTGAAGACTAAGCTTTACCTATAATTCGTGTACACGCGACGACTCCACCGCCGGCCGTAGCCCACAAAAACGTGTTTTACTCATTATGAAACACGAAACTATGATATTTGAAGTGGGCTTGCTCGGGCCGCAGCCGTCCGCACCGGTCCGTCCGCGGCCACGCGACTCCGTGCGACAACCGGCCTTAGCGACAACACGACACATCAATATACCGTACTGTTATCTCGTAAGCCTTCAGTTGGGAGCAACCGGTATCGAGGCGAAACTATTCTAATAAAAATGAACCAAAACCAGTCTAAATTAATGATAACATGTTGAAAAATGGTGTTTTATAGGCTATCGCCATCGAGCGTAGGATGAGCCCCGATCTACTTGCCGCAATATCTGTCTGTTTACGAGTACTAATAAGTTATCAAACTTAATTGTCCCAGCTCTTCCTCTGCTCTTCGTACAAAACCGACAAACTAATATCGATCTTTCGAAATCTCAATTTAAAATTGAATTTATGTGAATGCTAAATAAAAGTATATAACCGAAATAAAAATTGTAATATAGTAGAATTAAGCAATTAAATAAAACTGTAATTCAAATAGGAATCTATCTGTTTTGTGCATAATGTTGAGTAGGTATATCGTTAATGATCAGAAATAAACAGGCTGGAATACTTTCTACGGTAATCCTCCATTTATGTGTCTAGACTGCTAGTAACACAGTTTCGAACACATTATTTCTATAAATATAATTTTAATTTTAGTACGAGCTTGTCAGCTTGTGATATAATTGCGCGTTGATCTGTCGAACAATGGCCGTGCGTGTGATCAGTGTGATCACTCGGTGACCGCTGACAGGCACAATTTGTTCCTGATATATTGCGCCTACCGTTTAATCGCTTCTTTGTAAAATGATTGATACGTTACGACCACTCCGATCATTATGCCCATTGTGTGGCTACCAAACGGCCACTGTTACCCATTATCATAACATTTTAAACATTATAGTTTTACGAGTCAGACGCCCGAGCTGTGTTTAGTGATCGTGAACAAATATTATCATCTCATAAATATTATAATTCACAGATATTTTTTTATAGTAATAAATAGCTTAATGCTAGGTTTATTGGTGTTTGACGAAATTGAAACCTTATACTGAGTGACTGATGAAACTGTTGGTAATGTTGTTTGAAACTAGACTATTGACTATACTTTTGTACGGACTTCACGTCATTTTGGATGGTTTTGATCGGATATTTGTGTAAATGTATGACAGTATATAGATCTGGTGTAGGCAGGGATATAGTAATAATATAATTAAATACGGTCGCTTGCATATCGTATGCATCTTTGATAATAAGCAGGGCCTACGTAATGGGATGAGAAAATTGGTTGTCTTATATTTGAAGCGTTGCTTCGAAGCCTTCAAAAATTATGTATTTTATTTGTTGTCATTACAATAATTCCTCACACACAATCATAATAAAACGGACGTAGTTAACCAACCACCCAACGTAATCAATAAAATATCACTTATCACGAGCTGCCATCACGAGCCCATCGCAACACTTATCAACATCACCAACAGAACATTATCATAACTTGTGATGATCACAACGAGCTTCAGACCGATCAAGGCCGGGCTATAAAAGCGGCCACAGAGATGGCCGACTCTATGATACCACTAATTAGTGGCTACCTAACTGTTCGTGGGTTTACAACTAATACTAGATGGGTGCCGTTTTACCACTGCACATATATCTTAGTAATTAAGCTGAATCAGTGGTTTCAAGATTATTTCTTTTTTTACAGTTCGATCCTCAGAATGAGGAAAGTTTTACTTATCGTTTTTTTTCAACTAGAACCAATAGCTGCCTGGAGTCTGAATTTGTGCCCGATTGATGTTAATAGGCCTTACGATTCTATTATTCTATTATTTCGATAGTAAGTCTGTCTGTATGTCTATCTGTTACTTTTGTCGTCGTTATATTTGACAGATAGTTAACCTGAGACCTGCAGGAGGACATTTATGCAAATTTTCATCCTGGATATTTGTATAAAAATATTATGAAATACAAAATACACACTCACGAAGTACAGCTAAGCAGGCAACATCAAAAAAATATAAAACAAACTGTAAAATGAAATGTAGGTTTTGCTATCCGTACAATACACATGTACCTACCCCTTCGAGAAATAATAGCGTAATGTTATTTGTAACTAATGCTGTGATAATAGCGCTTGGCATCATTTTGCGGTACACGCGACACATACAGTCCTGTTGCCGGGTGTCAAGTGTCGTCAGTGACATTACCATAAACAATATTTCATCCTCTGAAAAACCATTGCTTATCAATAACCATTTTCCTCTCTAGTTCTAACTAGAGAATCACAACGTAACAATTTTCTATTTTAAATAGATATTTAGAAGAGGTAATTGTTAAGTTACTATATTTTTCTTTCAGCCCAAGCTGTTTTACTTCAGTAAAACTTGCAACGTATTTACATTTTATGTCCCTCGCTACCCGTGCACTGCCATCTGTCAATGTTACAAGTACTAATTGCTTTTACTGTTTAGGTTTTTTTAAATATTTCGTTCTTGTTTTGCATCGATTTGAACAGTAATTGACTTCATTTCTCAAAGTCACAGCGCATAATATTGTAACTGCGAAATGAGAGAGATGAAAGATCCCGAAGTTTAACCACTTTCAAATTAATATGTTCATTTGATTTGTAATTGCATATTAATAAATTAAATATCCATTCATTAATCCAGTAATTTAGTTCTTTGCACATTTGGGTATAAATTTTTTATCGATTACCGCAGTCTCGTAAGAAATTCGTGGATTTGAATGATGTCGCGGGAAAAAATTTTCAGTGTAAGAATCTAAGGTTAAATGACATACTTTTAAGGGCTGTCAGATTCAAGAAAATGAGCAACTTTAACTGTGGGACAAAGACAGAAATCACGAAAAAAATGCTACTCCATAGGTACCTATATGTTTGTTTAACTCTACAAAATTTAGGGATGATTTGTTTTTCAATTTCATGGTTGATCTACAGTAAAAGTGGCCCATTTTCATGACTATTACCACTCCCTTAAAGTATGTCCCTCGTTGAACCTCACACCCTGTATTGTCAACAACATGCGACGTAGTCTAGGATACAAATATCGTAAATGGAACAAAATCATAAACTAAGTGTGACCAGCCGTTTACCTTACAATTACTAAGTAAAGAGGTGAGTAAAGTGGTTGTGTCGTAGGCGCAGGCGCACAGATAGGTAGGCTAACTGCTTGTCAATGTTTGAGCTCGCAGCCTTCCAGGTCTGTGAGTGTACCACAACGTGTTGTAGGACATTTAGAGCCTAAAATTACTAAAACCAATTCTGTGTTATTTTCTGAAAATAAAAGATGATAGTGCTCTGAGGCCCTAGCTTGTAGAGGCAGACTGGTGATTATTAGAAATTAACTATGAATTGTCTCCTACACCTAGGTATAATTAACCGATTGAATTCCGTAATTACAAAAACAATTAAAAAGCCATCGTGTCTCGCGTGGCTCTACGTTTGGGTGTACGAAGGGTTAAAGGTATAACTTTCAGGTTAAGTTAAACGGTGCAATGATAGAAATTAGATTATTTTGTAAAAACAAAATTTCGTAGGAAATTACGTATTAATAATAGTAAGTCATATTTTTGATGGTCGGGACGGTTGCGGTGCATCCGGTATGCCACCGTCCAGGTGAGTCCATTAGACATATAATCTCTGATTGTTCTCGTCTGGCTAACGGCGAGTACTTGTACAGGCACAAGCAAGAAGCCAGGATTATTCACCAGCAACTTTCTTTGAAATATAAACTTGTGGATTCCGAGGTACCGCATTACAAGTATGTGCCCGACCCAGTTCTCGAAATTGACCATAGCACGTTGCACTGATAAATGATAAATGATAAATGATTTTATTTCTGTAAATAGGTTTGTACAAACACTTTTACACGTCAATCATATTTTAAAACTAGATGAGGTCGGCGTTTCCTATCTGACTACTCTGAGAAGAAAGGCCGAAACAAACTCAGAGGTCACAGTCTCTTTTAAAGTCCAGACATAATCTTGGTCAGATCATGTGAAGACCATGTAGATTTGAGTCTGAAATGGTAATTTTGAGGAAAAAATACCACACAGAATGAGTGGACCTGTCCAGTCAGTGCACGCATTTGTCAGTAATCGTGCAGCTCAACTCAAAACTTAAGGAGCTCAACGATTCGACGAACAATACCAAAGAAAGGACATTTGGGTAGGCCGCATTAATTACTCAAACTGCCAGACTTTGGTTAAAACTAATCAAGAAAGAAAAAAAAAAAAAAAACAATGATCTACATAGTCTTCACATTCACAATAATTAAAATAATATACTATTTTACAAAGTAAATATTCATGTCAATATATTTATAAAAATTCATCAATGTCAACAGGTATAAAAAATCCTGAAATAATCTGGGTCAGATCATTTGAGGACCATGTAAGATTGGTGTCTGAAATGGTCTTTTAAGGAAAGAACCATACAGATTTGAGTGGACCTGTCCAGTCAGTGCACGCATTTGTCAGTAATCGTGAAGCTCAACTCAGAACTTAAGGAGCTCAACCATTAGACGAACAATACCAAAGAAAGGACATTTGGGTAGGCCGCATAAAGCACTCAAACTGCCAGATCATCATTGAAACTACCTGAGAAAGTGAAAAAAAAAAAGAAAAATACTGACGCACATAGTCCTCACATTCACAATAATTTGATACTAAAGTTATACTTCAGAAAGTAAATTGTCATGTCATTCTATATGTAATAATTATCAAATGTCAAAGTTTATGTAAAATACAAATTACAAAAATAGCAAAAATAAAAATAACAAAAAAAAAACATTCAGTATGCAAAAAATTGGAGCAACTCAATCCCAAGCCTTTTTGTCCTCAATATAATCTTTAATGGTATAAAAGGCTTTCTGGCACAACTTACGTTTAATGAATGATTTGAATTTATTAAGGCTTAGATCTTGAACGTGGCTTGGAAGTTTATTATAAAAGCGTATACATTGACATCTAAATGAGCCACCTATTTTCTTGAGCCTTGTTGTAGGTACAACAAATTTGTGTTTGTTCCTAGTATTTATACTATGGATATCACTGTATTTTTTAAACAATTTTATATTTTTATTGGCATATAAAAGATTTTCAAAAATATATTGAGAAGGCACGGTCATTACATTAATCTCCTTAAATTTGTCTCTGAGAGATTGTCTCGGACTTAATTTATAAATTGATCGAACAGCTCTTTTCTGCAAAACAAAGATAGTCTGAATGTCGGCGGCATTTCCCCACAACAGAATACCGTACGACATAACACTATGAAAATAGCTAAAGTACACTAAACGGGCTGTCTCTATGTCGGTTAAATTACGAATTTTTCTAACAGCGTATGCTGCGGAGCTTAGCTTTTTTGACAATTTATCTATATGTGGGCCCCACTGAAGCTTAGCATCCAAAGTTAAGCCCAAGAATACTGTGCTATCTTCAAGATTCAATTCTTCGCCCTTCATCAATACATTAGTTTTCACCTGTCTAACGTGAGGTAGCGTAAACTTAATGCATTTGGTTTTTTTTTCGTTAAGAAGTAAATTATTGACATTGAACCAGTTAACTACTTTTGAGATCGCGATATTTACATCGTCAGTAACCAGCTGCTGACGTTTAAGTTTAAACAAAAGTGAAGTGTCATCCGCAAATAACACTATATCGTGATTATCCTTTATGAGGTAAGGCAAGTCATTAATATAAATAAGAAACAAGAAAGGACCAAGAATTGAGCCTTGCGGGACTCCCATTGTTACTATAGATCCGGGAGATCTTTCTCCATTTACGTCAACGCTCTGAATCCTATTACTCAAATATGAAATAAGAAGATCCAGAGCGGTGTTCCGGATCCCGTAGTGGCGGAGTTTCCTGATTAACGTTTCATGAAGAACGCAATCGAATGCCTTGGACAAGTCACAAAAGATGCCCAAGGCATCGCATTTATCTTCCCATGCTTTATAAATATGTCCTAAAAGTTCAACACCGGCATCAGTAGTCGAACGACCCCTTGTAAAACCAAACTGTTTGGTATGTAATAATTTATGTTTATTAAAAAATCTTTGCAATTGGTTTAAAATTAATTTTTCAAATATTTTACTAAAGGTAGGTAGTACTGAAATAGGTCTATAGTTTGTGGGGTCTGTAGTACTACCTGATTTAAACAAAGGTATTATTTTACTTTTTTTCATAAGGTCAGGAAACTCCCCACAGTCGATACAATCATTAAAGATAAGAGCTAAAATAGGTGCTACAATGTCAATAACAGACTTAGCAACTTCTACAGAATTACCCCACAGGTCTGCAGTCTTTTTTACATTTAAAGTGTGAAAGGTCTTAATTATATCTCTACAAGTAATATGTTCAAAATGAAATTCCGAATCGCAAACATTAACATTTTCTTTAAGCAAAGACTCAGCAACAGAAGGTGATGAGTTTAGGGATTTTGTAGTTGAAATGGGAATATCCGAAAAGAAATTTTCAAAGGCCGCGGCGACTTGAGAGTCTGATTTTATTATATTGTCATTAATGGACAGGCTGAAGTCAGTATTTCGGCTCCTAGATCTTCCCGTTTCACTATTAATAATATTCCAAGTCGTTTTAATTACATTACTACTGTTTTTAATCTTCGAACTCAAATAACGCGACTTGGCCATACAACAAACTTTTTTAAATAATTTTGAATAATTTCTAACATATAAATTAAATTCAGCAGTGTTTACAGAAGTCCTTTCATTGTACAGCTCATAAAGCCGTGTTCTACTTTTATGAATGCCAATGGTAGCCCAATCACTGAAAGGTACGTTACTATTAATCGAAATAGTCTTGGGAATAAAGGTGGAATCAAATTGGTTACAGTAAAAATTAAAGAAATCATTATATAGATGATTAGGATCAACGTGAATAGACAAAAATGATAATTTATTAATGATTTTAACTTTAAAAGCTTCCAAGCGACTTGCAGTTTTAGGGTTAACAGTAATATCCTTTTTAGCCACTTTGATGTTTTGGTTTTGGATAGTAATCCTTTGCCCGCAATGATCAGAATCTAGTAAATTTATAATTTCTTTGTGGCTTGGTATAACGTCTGTATAAATATTATCTATGCATGTTGCACTAGTGGGGGTTATTCTTGTAGGCTCCGAAAATAGGTTTACAAGATTGTAGGACTGAAATAGACTTAATATTTTACTACAAGAACCTGAGTTTTCCAATAAATTTACATTAAAATCACCGCAAATGATAATGGACTTGTTCGAGTTACAAATCTTGTTTAACACTTCATCCATTACCTTTTCAAAGCAGTCATACAATCCTGAAGGGGGTCTGTACACACTTAAAACAATAAACTGCTCCAATTTTATACAGGCTATTTCAACTGTTCGCTCAACAGATAGGCTCACAATATCCTTACGTTCTTTAAATTTAAGCTGGTTACTTACTAAAATTAATGAGCCACCATGTATAGCGTTTACTCTGCTGAACGAACTACCAACCTGGTGATTATTAAAATTAAACAAGAGCTGGTGGCTTTTAAGCCAATGTTCAGTTATACAAAGAATATCAATACTGTTAAAATTCATAAATAATTCTACTTCTAAATCTTTGTTCATAAATCCTTGAATGTTTTGATGCACCAGGTTGATACTATTTACTGATTTTAAAGTTTTACTTGATTTATCTTTACAATTCTGTACATTATTGCTAGAGGTTGCCTCTGTTGTCTTAAAAACTGGGATCGGTATATAATTACTGACATGATAGATCAATTAGCGCGCCGCGCAATGATTGTCGATGTTAGCATTCCACATGACGGGAATCTCGTGATCGTGAAATCTGAGAAAGAGAAACAAATCAAATATCTCGACTTAGCACACGAGGTCGTTGACATGTGGACTGTGAGCTTGGCTGTCATTGTGCCAATTGACGTAGCGGCCAATGGCCTGATGGCCGAAAGCCTCGATCAATAACTCTTGATGCTCTCGTTAGGCGGTAGGATCAAGGGCCTGATTCAGAACGCTGTACTTCTCGATACGGCTCGCATCGTGTGGAGGTTTTTGTCTCTGGAGTCTTAACCACTGGTAGCTTGGACCCTGCTCCCGACGCCGGCGGACCACTACTTTTTTCTATTTTTATATGCTCTTAGACGAATTATTTATATTTTAAGAAACATTTAAAAATGTATAAGTTTTTCAACTAAATAGGACCCAAAATCCTACACATGCATTAAAGTATATTAAACCCGCGAAGGGTGTCCGAAGCAACTCATCTGACTACTGTACGTTATCCTCCATGTTTGTATTACTTTCCTGTAGATACCGGCTTCATGCGGAGGTATTAACTTTCCATCTTTGACAACCTGCGAGAAAACTGGCATAGATGAACAGTTGATTCTAGATTGCAATAAATCTAACTTATTACCTGATCGGCCAAGAGGTCCTGGGTTTAATACCCGGGTCGGGAAAATTTTAGTAGTTTTTTTCAGATTTGTGTCCGGCGTGGGTCCCCATTACATGGGACTTAAACTTAAACGGCAAAATGTGGGTGTTTAGTACACCTCTGCTTCCCTCTACGCTGAATAGCAGGTGTAGGTAGGTACTTGTGCAGGCCATGAACTATTTCCACGTGTAGCCTGAAATTAAGTGCGAAAAACAAAAAAATCTTGAATGGTAGGTACTAATTAACCAGTTTTTGAGTATTTTTTGTATAAAGGCTTCTTCAAACTGAAACTTAAATTTAAATTCAAAGCATTTATTTCAAATAAACCAATTACAGGCATTTTTGAATTGTCAAGGGGTCGGTCAGGCAGAAAAATGAAGCTAGTTGCCCATTTCAAAGCATAGTAGGTACCTGTGGAGAAAAAAAGGCAAGAAACTCCATGGACACTCTTTTAAATCAACATAACGTTACAAAAAAAAATTTGGCTACATCATTAATGTTGAAATTATACATGTGAGGACGATGTAAAAAGACGTGCACGTTAAAAGCGTCCGTAATAAAAACGATAAAAACAAAATAAAACAATTCAGATTAAAATAAGCCATGGCAGCTAAGAGGTGACCAGTCGCCCCCCGCCTGTTCACGAACATGACATATGGATCAGCACCATTCATCTCAACCATTTTGAAGGGAACTTAATGATCCAACACACATGCCACCACCAGCGAGACATTTGAGTGAGCATGACATACTCTCAGCCGCCAGGGCACATTCAAGTCAATGAAAGACGATCCTAGTAAATGGTAGCTTTATAGTAGATACATAGTGCTCACACATGAGCTATGCAATTATACATTACTAAGAGATTGAATTTATACAATGCAAAGATAGTTTTTACAATCTTCAACAGCTCCAACAATATTTTCGAATGCTAATCAATTAATTTATGCGCCCCTGTGGAGCAGGACCAGCGTTGAGCAAAGCATCTTTGTCAGCGATGTAATACCCCAACTTATAATATGCTAGGCCGCATAGTGTGCGTTTTATACAAGATTTAAATTTCGTTTCATTCAGTTGTAGTATGTGGGGAGGTATTTTATTGTTACATTTAAACAGTACCCCATGAAGGATGATTCTACTTTAGCCAGTCTGAAACTTGGTTGAACTAATTGGTCCCAATTGCTTGTCATATAGTCGTGTCTTTCACCCCTTTTATTGAAAAGATTAAAAAATTTCCTAACGTACATGATGTTTTTATAGATGTATTGACAAGGTACCGTCATGATGTTAATATTTTTTAACATTTCCCTTAGAGAAAAGCGCCTTTTTTTTGGGTGAGAAATCATCAAATGACCTCTCCCGCTCTGGACGGAGCGGAAGGGCGTGTCAGACTCTTACTGACTAAAACCCACCCGTGTTTCTTCAGCTGCCTGTGCGCCAGGGCCACGGTAACTCTTTCGAACAATCCGCGACCCCGGCAGGCATCGGCCCTATCGGACCCCGTCAATGGTGCTGACATCTCTTTGAGGCGCGCGAGGAACACGACGTGCCGTCGACCCGGGCCTGGTCCTTACCGGACGGCAAGCTGCCCAATGCTCGCCGCCCGCAAGCCCGCGCCTACGGTGGCCGGGAGTCGGCAATCGACTCCCGACGCCCAGGGTGTCTCCTCCTACGTGAGAATCGCGCCAGCGGAGGCAATATATTGCTCTGATAGCTCTTTACTGCAGAATAAAAAATAGACTCGATATGTGCAGCCCATCACCATAGTAAAATTCCGTAAGAAATTATACTATGAAAGTCACTGAAATAGACTAGCCTCGCGGTATCTACATTAGTAAATTGACGGATTTTTTTTACTGAATATGCTGCTGAACTTAGCCGTCCTGCAAGAGATGTTAAATGAGGATCCCATTGCAGCCTTGAGTCCAGAGTGATCCCCAGGAAAACAGTTTTATCGACGAATTTTAGTTTCTCTTTATTCAATACTATGTTACAATCACTACTTTTAACATTCGGTAAAGCAAACCTTATGCATTTAGTTTTTTTCCCATTTAATACTAAATTATTAGCAGTGAACCAATTTTGTACCTGCAGTATGGCATTATTTATGTCGTCAAGATTTGATGCACGTCTATTTATCTTAAAAAATAAGGAAGTATCGTCAGCAAATAACACCATTTGTGGTTGGCTTTTTAACAAATGGAGTAGATCATTAATATATACTAAAAAGAGGAAAGGCCCCAATATCGAGCCTTGTGGTACACCCATTTTTACTTTTAAACCAAGTGAATTGACACCATTTATTTGGACTTTTTGTTGTCTATCATTTAAATAAGATTCTACTAAACTGAGCGCAAGTTTGTCTAGTATTACTCTTAAAACTTGAGCATTACGTCCTCAAGTTTTAAGAGTAAGGTTTCGTGTTCAACGCAGTCAAATGCCTTGAAAAGGTCACAAAAGATTCCTATGGCATATTGGGCCTCCTTCCACGATGTAAATATGTGTTTTAATAAAGTGACAACGGCGTCAGTCGTACCACGTCCTTTGGTGAAACCATATTGCTGATCGTATAAGATTTTGTTGGTGTTAAAATGATTAACCATCTGATTGTGCATTACCCTTTTGAAAATCTTGCTAAATATCGGCAACATGGATACTGGTCTATAATTGTTGGTGTCTTTGCTGTCCCCAGATTTAAATAGTGGGATCACCTTATTGTATTTCATTAAATCCGGGAAGACTCCTTGATCTGCACACAAATTAAATATCAAAGCTAAGTATAGTGCTACGAGTATAGTCTCGATTATGGATGTACGAACTTTGATTGACATTCCCCATAGATCTTTGGTCAATTTGATTTTTATTTGCTGAAAAGCTTTTATAACTATAATAGAGTTGATATATTTAAATTGAAATTTAACCGGGCAGCTTGGAACGTTCGCTCTTAATAAATCAATTGAGACATCCGGCGAGGAATTTAAAGCTTCCGTTGTTTTAGATGGTATATCAGTAAAGAAATTTACAAATTCTTGAACTACTTCTAATTTAGAGCTTATGGCAAATAGGCGCGACACGCGGCGCGACACAAAGGCACCACCTGTCGACGAGCGGTGCCTTTGTGTCGCGTGCGATCCGCGTCGCGTGTCGCGCCTGTTTGAAGGAGCCTTGAAACTGGTTTTGTTAATGATATTAAGATAGCTACACTCTAGGTTGGCCTAAGACTAGTTTCTGCGCGCTCTTGTACCGATGACACGGGACAATGAACATGTGTTCATCCGACAATGCTACGTACTGGCATAGAGAACGCACGTGTGTGCATACTCTGTGCCAGTACGTAGCTTTGTCGGCTAACTCATGGTATTTCCTACTCATCTAAACAAGATACAGGTTTTATGCAAAAATACCAATACATATTAAAAATCATTTAATTTATTAAAATTATTACAAATACAGAGTCTACTTGCATTCAGTTTCTACTGAGGTATTTTGGTACCTTAAATTTATGATAGCATAGATACCTACTTGCAATTCTACAGAAGGAGAAGTAGAAGAAAGAGAAGTAGCTATACATAAGTATAGGTAGGTAGATGGTGATCGTTATTCTGTATACATGCGACAAAACTTGGTGCGGATATTAAAGAATCGCAAGTGTACTCGTAGCTGGAGAGCTATATACGAGTACATTTGCGATTCTTTCGTATCCAAGTCAGTGCCAATGTTGGTTATTGGTGAATAAACAACATTGGTAGCGGTGTGGTCAACCGCACGTCAGTGGTAACATTTGAACTAAAAACTAAAACCGCTCTTACAGCTAGGAAGTAAAGGTCTAAGTCAAATTGGTACCACAGACGTGCAGTTGACTGCACAATATTCCACAAAGTCAGCTCATTAGTTTTAATCTTCGAAGTTCGGTGGACAATTAGAGAACAATTACTTGCAGCGAGCTTCCATCGCATGATACTCCTCATTGTCACATAGCACACACTTAGCGATACAAACCTGAACATAATGTAGTCCTTAGATGGTGAGCAGAACTTTACTGACGGAGCAAGCGAGCCATAGCACTTAAGGCGTTCGCACACACGCGCGACGTAACAGGGCGACGCGACTCTTGTAGAACAATATCCATGAAGTTTTTATATAAATTGTACTACTAGAGCCTCGTCACGCTGTCGTGTCGCGCCTGTTTGCCTTTACACTCAAAACTTTTCGGTGTTGCTAGGGTCATTAATCAAAGTCTATGAAGAAGACCCTGCTAGTAATTCTAATTATTCAGAATTTTACCCGATTTTTCACTTTCGTCAGGAAATTTTTTAACACCTTTTCAATAGTTCTATAATAATTACCTGTGCGTAGTTTCATTCTGAATACTCTACGGTCTTCAGTACACTTTCATGATTAGCGAGACTTCAAACTCAAACTTAAAGCATTTATTTCAATTTAACAAAGAAAAAAAGAAAGTCAAAGAGTCGGTCAGTTATTCAGAAATTTGAAGTTGGTTGCCCATTCCAAAACGTAGATCTCTATGGAGAAGAACGGACAAGAAACTCCAAGGACACTCTTTTAATTCAAGATATTACAAAATCTTGGGTATATTATTTTTGTTGCTTATTTATGTACGAGATTTTTTTTTTTACAAATAATTCTTAATATAAGATTAAAAAACATTTTTCAAAAAAAAAAACTTTTGCTATGTATAAGTGAAGCGATAAGTGAGCAATGTATGTTATTTTAGAATAAATAAAGAATCTTTAAACACAAAACAACCGACATCCAAAAAAAAACACTAACTAACACAAAAATGTTTTTATTTTTCACTTTTTGGTTGTGGTACCTACTCCACACCAATTCGTATACCACTACTTGACATGTAAATAACAATTACAGGAAATTATTAAAATATTATCATTAAATATTAAGTGAAAAAATACGCATTATTAAAGATAACTCAAAAAGTTCTGGTCAGATCTTGATAAAATTTATATGGAACTACATGAGAAGCACCAGCTATCAAATAAAAACAGAATCATCAAAATCGATTCACCTAGAAAAAAGTTAAGAGGTACCATACATAAAAAATATATAATAATAACTACCGTCGAATTGAGATCCTCCTCCTTTTTTTTGAAGTCGGTTAAAAATAAGCCGTGGTAGTTAACGGTGACCAGTCTCAACCAACGGCGCCTGTTCACGACTATGACGCGTGAATCATCCAGCTCAACCATTTTGTAGGGAACCGAATGATCCAACACACGCGCTACCAACAGTGTGACATTTAGGTGAGCATGACATACTCTCAACTGTCATGCTTTTAAGTCAACATACATAATAATGAAATAATAAACGGATTCATGGTACTCACATTTACAAAACTGAAAAAATTCTTCTAAATTATACAAAACTATAGTTTGCAATGTATTTGAAAGATGAATAAAAAGTAGCAAAAAGAATAGATTATCATTAATAGATATTAATGATAATCTATTCTTTTTGCTACTTTTTATTCATCTTATCTAGATATCTATCTATTGAAGCATTCAGAAACTAAAACTTGATTAAATAAAAATCAAAAATTAACATTAAGTTGGTAACGTCAGAGAAAAAAAAAGGGAAGCATCTCTTCCAAATATTAACAATCATTAAAAAATTTAACTAGTGAGCCCACGTAGCAGTGAAGCAGGACCAGCATTAAGCAAAGCATTTTTATCTACGATATAATCATCCAACTTATAATAGGTATGCTTGTCTACATAGTGTGCGTTTAATAAATGTTTTAAATTTCTTCTCATTTAGTTGAAGAATATCGAGTGGTATTTTCTAATTACATTTACACAGTACCCCATAAAAGAAATATGTAAAGAAGTGTTTAGACAACCTGAAACGTGGCTGATGTAATTAGTTCCTATTTCTAGTGTTGAAATTATGCCTGTCACTTATCTTACTTAAATTTTTGTAAATTTTTTCGAACATACATAATTTTTTCATGATGTTAAGTTTTTGAACAGTTCCCTTAGAAATTGGCGTCTGCGGAGGTTGTACATGGCTCTGACAGCCCTCTTTTGCAGAATAATGATAGAATCAATATCCGCAGCCCATCCCCACAGCAGAATACCGTAAGACATGGTGCTATGAAAGTAACTAAAATATACTAGTCTCGCGGTATCCACGTCTGTTAATTGACGGATTTTCCAAACAGCGTAAGCGGCTGAATTTAGCCGCCCTGCAAGTGATGTTAAGTGAGAACACCACTGTAGTTATTCAACATAGTTATTATTAATTTCTCATTCATAGTTACGAGTAAAGTAACTGTGTCTTTAAAAACACCTGTAACCTCAGGCGACGGTGAAACATAACGTGTCGCCCACGATACGTGTCATTTTGTTGAGACCGATACCAAACAGTGCCATTCATTCTATAATAAAACGGATGCAACAAAGTATAACATTTACCCTATAATCGAAGCTGCGCAGGTACCTTTAAAGGCTACATCCTACATTCGAGCGAAGTCGTCAAAACATATCCAATCGCCGCCGTAATAATCTAGCTGTCGCATAAAAACCATAAATAACCTGATTTGGAGATAAAAATAATTGAACTGCAGCTTACTACATGTTCCCTACCCTTCAACCCGTCACGAGCCGGTAACGAAAAACTATCATCTCCCACAATCGTAAATACAGATTAGGACTCATACCCACTCGTGCATCGATTTGCAGCGCCATCAAATATTGACGCGTCCCGCCGCGTACAGCTCGCCGGGGATGCATAATTCCACGAATATGGTTTACGACCCCCTATGCACACCCTGTATCCTGCCGGAGACTGTATCCCCCAGTAGTGCCCTACATCGTCATAAAGTATGAATCCTCGCGTCAGGTGCGATCGGTTACAGCCGCGATTTATTATCGCTCCGATATGTACCGTGACGCATCTCTCCCCGTTTTATTTGGAAAATATTATTGAATTATTGATATGTTATGCGTTAGTGTTAGTGATATATTAAAGAGTAGTTCACGGTCGACGGATATCGTTTTGCGTAACTTTTAATGTCTCAAGTGGCATCTTTGTTTATGTTTAACATATTTCTAAATCGACATTTGTGTGCAGCGTGAGGTGTTCTGAAACTCGTCCAAATGTCATCAATATCATTAATTTTATCAAAAGTTTCTCCACATCACGTCATCCGCATCATTAGGCTAGGCTTTCAGCAACATCTTGCAAGATCTCCGACGTGAGCCTACTGTTATACAATGTGCTTGTCCCACATCGGTTCGGTTATCAAATTCTGTACAATAACTGAAGGCACATTTTAGTTGTCGTCGGGTGTGTAAGTACACGTTTATCTACTCGTGGACAACATTCCGTTAGCCGTCGACCAGTCTGGTGGCATCCTCTCCATATTTCCAAACACTTACAGTCATTCAATATTCCACTACCTATGTCCAGAGCGTAAATTAAAATATAATGTCGAAATAAATGTCATCGTTTCTAATGGTGTTCGACGATTTGCGGTATTTTATTGCAGAATTTCTAGATCATTAAAATTATCTTAAAATAACAGTCAAGGATACTTACAAGATATCTCTTTTAGAAATCTGCGCATTTGAATATTTTTTTAAAATACATTTTGTCTAGATTCTTCCTAGACAGCGACAAGTGTGCAGAAGTTCAAGTTCGTTCAAGGCACACAAAATGTATGACTTAATGTATAATAGAGGATTTTTAAGTCTCTTATACACTAACCTACCTTGCAAGCAGCGCTAATTAATCAGCTCTGTTATACTTTATTGTTTTCAGCTGAATAAATCAAGTAACAATTCCATAATTACGAACTATTTTACATTCCGTTCCACAGAATGTTCAAAATCTATGCAATGAAATATGTTTAACAATCCATAAATGTTTAATTAAAACATCATTATTTTAGACTGTTGCTGTGGCTACATACAACAGTTACAAAGGCGCTCTGGACTAGTATTTCTGCTTCCAGTCCAGTGGCACGGCACAGTCTAGCTCCATAAACTACAGCAACAGAGCCCATAACACGAGTGCCATACCTACGTGTGTGTGGTATACTGTAATGATCAGGAAGCTTTCCTTTTTATATCACCGTTTTTTTAATAAAACTGTCTAATAAATTAAGGCAAAGCTAAATCCATTAAAACCCAGCCAACTATTCCTACGAACTAGAGAATATTGCTATCTTTGACATGCGTCGCTGATTGGTACAATAAATCATTTTTCATAATTCTTGCCTAATTTGGCCACACCCATGCATCTTGATGGTGGTCTACAAATACCTAAGACCACACGCTATTAACAATAAATCTTTAATTAATTTCACACAAATGAATTAAAGAACAGTAACAAAATTAAAATAACACATTAATATCAGTTTGACATGCGCCAAATTATCACACCAAATGAATCATAAGGGACATTTTAGTCGCACCGTTAGTCTAGCGATTACTAATTTTAATGATTTTATTTATTATGCACGTTGTTGATAATAAATAAAGAATGTTGATTAACATCATATTAGAAGCTTACTACTCATTCGTTGATTCGAATGCCCCACGCCACCCATAAAAATTCCCGTACCTGTGGCTGTGCCATAAAAATAATTATTCCTAGAGGTGCAAAGAATATTCACAGGTGTCAAGTTTGGACTATTTGTTTTAAGTTAATATTATCCGCATATTCCGTAAAGGAATATAAATCTCAAACGCATCTTTAATTTAATATAATATCGAATAGTTCCGCATGCCCATTTTGGTTTATTTTGATGTGTTCTTTATTGAAATATTTCATTATTTGATTGAAAAGATATTCTACTTATGTATCAATAAAGAATCAAATGCGATAAATATTCAAAAATCCATATCATACCAGTAGCGTTTAACGGTGTTTTATATTAATATAATTAATTTTCGTCATTAATATGTGCAACACGACATTTTGGTAACTGATTGGTCTGATCAATTCGCAATATTTTGCAATACTGAGTATCTTCGAACACTAAGCATTGCCTGCGACGTTGGCTTGCAAAAACATCAGGTTTTTTGCTTATTCCGTCACTCTTCTGGGCAAAGGCCTCCCCCAAGTTCTTCCAGGAACTGTTTTCCCGCGCCCCCTCGAACCAGCCCTCGCGGTACGCGTCAGGTCATCTCGCCGCCGCTTTCTGGGCTTACCTCGGCGGCGCCGTCCATCTTTAGGCACCATTGTGTGGAGACTTTATTAACATCTAACATATAGGTACAATAGAATATTCTGCCAATGACGACAACTTTGCGACATACTTGCCATTTATTGGTTTTTCGAAAAAGTAACGTGACGCTCGAGCGACTTTCTTTTTGGATTTCTTCTGTCTTCTGACATCACTAGCAAAAATTTATAAATCATTGATTAATTAGATCTGCCACTTTGACGTCATTTCTTAAAAAAATACGGTTTTATGAAATAAAAGTAGTAACACAAACTTGCCGATATTAACGTTCCTATAACGGCTCATATAAAATTATTTAGATACTTCTCCTTGCGTATTATGTTATGACAGGTGAATCGGCGCGTGATTCATTTTGCTGTTTATTTCATTTTATTGTTCGGTGCGAGCCTCCGCGGGTTACCTGTGACAAATGTTTTAATGCTGCTAACTCGGAGTTTACTTGCGAAAACGAGATCTAGATTCTATCTGTGAAGGATTTAATGAAGGAAAATGAAAAGTGAACGAACGAGGATAGGATGTTATGAGACTATTAGCTAGCATTGAGAAAGAAGGCTATCGTTTAAATGTCAAGTGACAGAGTATTGCCCAATTGTAGTAAAACTAGGTGTAAATGTTAATATTTTAAAGAGCGATCGTAAAAGAATTCAGATATTTTTAAATTCTCTCGTAAAATAATTTATTCTATTAATAACATTCTACACTTAAGTTCATAAAATAGCGCTTAAATATGCGTTTTAATTTCATGGCAGGAGTGACCGAAGGCGAAGGGCGCACTTATTAATAAAGGCGTAGCTGCACTGCTAATAAGAGCCGCTCGTAAATCGTTCTCAACAACAGATTCCGAATTACGAGCTGTTGTTACTTTTTATATTTCACTTTCCACTTTTTCCACGTACGCCGCACTGGGGACGTGTAGAGCTACGTAAGGCTTACACGGAGCACTCCTTAAAAATGGCAAAGAAAGAAAATTATAATAACTTGTACATATTTCTGGAGTGAATAGAATCAATGGGTTGAAACATTAACAAGAAGTTCTCTGTTACCAAACACAAAATGTTCAATGCAATTTGGTTTTCACGTCAATTTCTTTAAAAATACTTAAATAATATCACTTTTCTTCAAAGTTGCACTAAGAAATTGCATGATACCCATTTTCTGTGATACCCATCGTGTCTACATACATGTTTTCGCCATCGCTCTGTCCTTTCTAAAAATAACTGTGTCTACAAACTAAACCCTTTCGCGCGGTCTGCGCCAATAATGAAATCTGGGGTGTGAAATAAAAAGAAAAAACTCTCTTAATTAAATTTTCTTTTAGCAAAATTTAATAAACGTAGGGGCGAGTGTGCCCACCGCCCGCGCCCGTAGCTGTGTAGCACCACCTACCACCGGCGCCCGCCAGCTGAGCCGACCGCTATGTACCTAACTGTGTACTTATTTGGAAAACGGAACACTTATATTTGGAATATGTTTTCAGGAGAAAACGTTTGTTCAAAACAGTAATTTAAAAATAAAACGTCATAGAGAGACCTCGCAATAAAGTTAGTTGAGTTTCTTATATAATTTTCAGGAAGGTTATCTGTGAAGGCTTTTACACATGCATATGCATAAACATGTCGTACGAACTAGGGCGCTGTAAAGAAGCAGAGCCCAACGTAGTGACTGTGAAGGAAAAATAATCGAAAGTAGGCAAGGTCTATAAATCCCTTT
This sequence comes from Dryobotodes eremita, assembly GCA_917490735.1. Taxonomy (NCBI): domain Eukaryota; kingdom Metazoa; phylum Arthropoda; class Insecta; order Lepidoptera; family Noctuidae; genus Dryobotodes; species Dryobotodes eremita. The sequence goes on from OU823244.1 coordinate 24,628,000, forward strand.
AAAAGCAGAGTCGAGGATTTAAGATATTTTTCTATTTTATTATAATTTCGAATAACTTTATGCTCAGTGAGTTTACAGACATTATTAGCAAACCTATCAGATAGGCGTCCAGTGCTAGATGCGCGATAGGCAGCGACGCGGCGCGGCGGCGCGCGATGTTTAAATAAACACTTAGCAACAATAAGCGATAAGTGCCGCGCGACTCAAACCTCGCGGTTAGAGACCGACCGCCATACGCACGGTACTGGCTGCACAATAGGTACCTAACTACTTTTAGAAAAAAATATAAAAAAGGCTTTTAGTAAAGTTAAGAGTGTCTTTATTAGTATCAGTTAAAAGAAACGTTCAGCTGAGTATTTCTCTCAAGACACTGACGTATTCAATATTACGTAATTTAAGAACCTATTTAAAGGTACCAGTCATACCTATTATTTCTGTCGTTCATAGAAATCAGAAAAGAACAAAACAAAATGAGCTCAATTTAATTATTAAGTTAGTTGCGAGTACAAAGCAACAATTTTCTTATTTGCGAGTGACACAAAAAGCTACTCCATCCCGTATCGCGTGTAACTAATACTTCACATTATTAATTACAAATACGTATATAATTGCAATGGCCGCCACAGGCCGGCGGCGGCGCAGCGGCCGCGCGCTGCTTCTTCATAAATAACTACGAATGTATGGATTCCTCTCAAATTATTTAGCAGTATATAATGCTCATTTAGCTGATGTGAGCTCGTAAGTTCGTTCCCCGTCAAATTACCGTTGCACTGCGGAATGATTGAGATCTATGGTGGAGCATTGAGCTGCATTGTTGCTGTTCCACCTTTCTATTTTTAATTATCAAAGAAATTGTTGATAAATCAAGTGTCTGTAATTTTATTGTGATTTATATATTTTTTGTTCACATCTACTCAATTTTCTGCAGCGATTATGTTTGATGCAGTTTTAAATCAACAGACATTAATTGCTACCCACATCTTTAGTTCTAAAATTAAACAATATGTTACAAAAAATAACAACAGACAAAAAATACAAAAATCAGTGTAGTTGTGTTATGCTGACGGTACGGGGTGAACCTTACTCCACGTATCATAGCCTCATGAATAATGCACTGCGCTCCAAATAATATACGATTACACCGAAGTCTGTAGTCTGTAGGAAAATGCACTTTCTTTGTCTCGTGTGTTTGTCCACGCGCCGAATTCGGGTAATGACCGCTACCAACGCAATGCCTTACACTGAATTACGGCCAAAACTTACGGTTTTTGTGTAGAGAGTCTTGTTCTGTAGATTGTTGACTTAACTCGTTTTTATATCACTTGAGATCATACTAGTGATCAATGTAATGTTTGCCTACATCCACATAGTTTGCGGTATCAAGTATTTAGCTTTTTTAAGCCATAAAATATGTATGCCACAAGTAGGAACTGATTCATTCAGTTCTTTTCTATACTAAACATTTAAAACACCAGCTATTGTTGCACGAGTAGCATTGCGTCTTACGTCACCGTGAAATCAGATAACAGACCGGCAGACTTGTTATAATCGTAACCTTCCTAATCACTGTTAAACTAATTTACTTCATTTTATTTATTGCTAAATTTTTTCTCTTTTGTTCCAACATGTCTGATTTCAAGTTAATCAGCGCGATGTAGGCGGTGTCCGTATTTTATTGTTTTAACAACTTTAACCGTTAACGTCATTTAGGCGAGGCGCTCTGTACACGTTATAATTTGTCTGATAATCCAAATTTATAGCTGGGGTCCCACTGAGTGATTTATTTTAATAAACATTGTATTTATTTTCCATCTAAATTGAAAATGCAATCATAAAATCAGTAAGTAGAAATCAAAGATACTTAACAACTGGTTTTTTAAGATCAACAATGAGAAGATCAAGCGACTCGGGAGTACTTCACGAATCGTTTGATCGTCTCATTGTTATCAAGTAAATCATGAGAAAGACATAGTTAGTGAAGTGATTGTGCAATAAACGGTTACGCCCATCCGTCGATATTGTTTGCTTGGTGTTGTTCAGACGCTTGTGCCAGATTGCTGTTATTAGCGTATCTGTTAATTGCGCAATTTGCAGCTGCTCCGCGAGCCTCATGCCACGCCACAGCACTGGCCAGCACGCTCAGTAGCTCAACTCACTGACATGGATTAGTTGAGTAGGTACTTATTCTATAGGCCCATTTAAGGTTCTCATTAAGCTTACAAAGAAGTTTAATTTTAAATAAAGAACCCTTCAAAATATTCAGTTTAAAAGTTACTTATACAGGGTGGCCGGAACATTGACGTCCAAAAATAAAATTTAGGTCCCTCGTATCGTGGGGTATCCGAATCACCCCCATGTATGTTCCGCGACTTTTCATAGTTTTCGAGTTACGAATTTTTTTTCTGATTTTTTGAGAATGATCGACCTGACCAATCTAAAAAAAATAAAAAATAAAAGTACATGGCTTTGTCGAGATTTTTTTTTTTTGCAACTGAATCTTCGTGAGTAGTACTTTTATGCATAAAATAATCAGCTTCGTAACTGTGATGAAAGTTATGAAAAAGTTGGTCTAAAGTGAAAAAATTACGTTCGGTAAATTCGTAAAAAAAAAATTCGACCTAAATTTAATTTTTGGACGTCAATGTTCCGGCCACCCTGTATATGTAAAGTATTTTCAAACATTTACCGACGCATCCTTACTTACAGTGCACGGAGGGAAGCTTTTGCTTTAGTCTTCACTCATTGACGGCCACGGACTGAACCCACTGCTAGCACTTGGCAGTGTCATTGTAATGGTAAATCGCTGTGAATTATTTATTTGCGTGATCTGTCCAAGGACCGAACGTGGGACAGTGACGGCTTCCCAGAAGCGACAGCACAGCATCTATTACGCGACAAGCCTTACTGTGGGAATGTTCAGCCTGGCTGATAACCTACTAATAGTAGAAGTAGATGTCTGATAAGAGCCAGTGGGCTGACTCTGCGAAGGGACTGAATACTTGTGCCAAGTGTACCTGTACCACGGTATTACGACGTGGCAGCAATAAATAAGAAAATAAATTCGATTTCATAATAATATTATTTCTATAATTCAGTTAAACTTTCTTCAAAAATACGGTAAAATACGTACGTAGGCTGATCCACGTTGTCGAGCGAGAGGTTCTTGGTTTGATATCCTGGTCTATGAGCAATTTCTCATTGGATGACTGGATTATCGAATATCTCATTTGGTACTAAATCAGACCGAATTTTGACACCTTTTACATAAAATATCATTGCTGACACCAGTTAACAAAAAACATTATATGCACTAATAACAATGAAATCTGTTTAAATCAACAGTTGATAATATCGATGCCACGATACCATTATTGTAATAAAGTACAAATGATTACCATAATAAATTGATAATTAATTCAGTACCGTATCGTCGTACTACAGAAGGCTCCCAGGCGATACTCAGTAACATCACCACTCGTCGTAAGGTGGAGGTGTTACTCTATAACGACGTCGGATGTGAGGGAAGCGAAACAAGTATGAAATGTCCCCTTGTACTGGGAACTGTATACAGGAATCTACAGAGAGCGGACACAAGTAAGGAGTTGTAAAATACAAAAAATATAATGTTGGTAAACAACTAAACAGGCAGACCGTCCACCTGGTGGAAAGTGGTTATTGGCGCCGATGGAGACACCCGCAGCACCCGGAGACTGTGCGAGACGAACTTATAACTGTTGTGTGTCTGACACCTCCCTCACACCTGGTAGCTGGTTGACAGCTATGGTGTATCCAGGCTGAAATATTGAGATACTTAGTATGGTGTACTTCCTTGAATTATTTTATTGCAGAAGTTCTTGGTTCTACTCTACACTACACAAGGATTTGCCTGCACTCATAGGGTTCGAGACAAATGAATTTGTTCTTTGTTTAATACTTACTCGTTATAACTTGGACATTCTTTACCTTTCCCCAAAGAATTAGTGGTCAAAGAAGTGCTATTCAAAGAGTAATAATAAGGCTGTCGAAACGCTTACGAGCGACGATTGAAACTTAAACGTTTGTCTTCAACAGTGAGATATGAGTCGTTACAATACAAACAGTAGGGTATACTCACCTCTGTGTGTACGGGAGGTACGTCCAGAAGGTGCACGCCATACAAATAGCATACGCATATATCTAGATATAAATTATTGGAGAAAGAAACGGAAGTACCGAAAGAGTACAACACTATCTAGTATGATATTATTCAGTTCAGCTTTATTTTATATATAGCTATAAAAAAGGAAAGGGACAAGGATCATACATTTACGGTCTTCTTCAAGTTTATTCAGTTTCATGAAGGTGTATGAATGATGCCCACTGAATTCTTACATGCAATGGGCAATTCTAAATATTGATAGGTACTTTTTCTTGGGTTTAAAATGAGTTACCATGACCACATACAGCTGAGTTGCTAGCGAATTTGTTGCAAACTCTTCGTCTTCCCAACTCAATTGAGAAACATCCTCATAAGCAGTGCTTCTCTCTTGCGAGAGCCTACCTTCACAGCTGTGTGATAGTTTCAAATTTCTGTTTACTTTCGTGCGTTATTGCCACTAGTTCTTCTGCATGTGGTTCCTGTAGCCGGTACGTGCCGTATGCTCGTCACGCGCGCACATCTCGCCGCGCCGCGACGTCGCCGCGCGTAGTAGCGCGTGTGTGGGGGGCCTAACGCTGGCTTCTCATGACATGAGTATTTTTAGACACCGCCACTTGGTTACAAGCATGTTCAGGTAATGTACGTATTAAAGTTATCTTCTTCTTAGCTTGAGTTATGTAAAATTGCAGATGTAACGTGACCACTCGTCATTTTGATTCAATTTCCTGGCGGTATAATGTTGTAAGTATAATTGGATGTTCTGTTAGCTCAAGCCTTTGGCAAGGGGTTGAAAATGAGCAACGTGTCTGGCGATAGGACACACCGCTTCTATTTGGGACCTCATTAACTGCTATTGGCGTAGGTACACTGGGCATATGGCAATAGGTGCCAGGTACTTACTTATTGAAAATATGCTTGATAATAGGTAAAATTAAAAAACCCCCGACACAAAAGCAACTGATGAACTTGAAACGGCTGAACCGATTTTGATAAAACATCTCTAAGAACCACCGCTAGAAAACCTGCTTTCAAATTAAAGAAACCGCATCCATATCCGTTCACCCATTTAAGAGCTACGGTGCCACAGACAGACACACAGACAAACACACACATAGCTTCATCGTCAAACTTATAACACCCCTCCTTTTGCGTCGGGGGTTAAAACAGTTACCATTATGCAAGGTTTTACCAGGTTTTACAAGGTTACTTTAAACAAACAAACGAACGAACGAACCAAGTACTTAATTTGTTGTATGTTTTGATCGCTAATGAACAAACAAGGATACAATCTTCATACATTATGATAGTGCCCTTTGAAAGTTAGAGTCAGAGTTGCGTCAGGCGCACTTCCCGGCGGCTGTCCACCGGACCAGCCACTAGGCTAGGAAGTGATAGTTTACCGCAACAACACCTGTTATTGCATCGGCCAAGCATAAATAACACATTTATGCACTAATGATTCACTACTACCTATACACGACACTATCCGCATCACTTTGCAATCAATTGCCTTGTAACTACAACGGCATCAGCGATGCTTCGTTAGAGAAACAGCAATGAATTGCAAATAGGAAAGCGACTGACTAAGGGAGTACTCACACTTGCCAGCGTCAATCAAACTATATTGACTATACATATATTATATTATTTCGACAATTGTAACTTTGTATGAGTGATAGCTGATTGATATTGCTGGTTGGTATTTAAATGTCGTGAACCGCCTTTGCTTTTTGCATAATTAAGTAAGTACGGCGTATGGCATGTCATAGATAGGTACGTGTGCATGTCCTCGATGGCTATCTAACGTCTATTTGTAAAGACAATAATTATAATCTCGACATTGTAGAGACTTAAACATTAAATAAATTATTTATTAATGACAAGGAAAACCACAATATACTGGGAATGTTAGAGAAATATGAGCTTAAGCATCCATTCGACGAAGGTAAAGTTCCTACATAAAGTTAGGTACTTTATGTATTGTGCCATCGAATAGGCAAAGTAAAGTTGAATTGCCGTCTATTAAAACACTGAAGCTGTAAGTACTATCTCAGCCTATGAAGTGCTATATCAGCCTATGAAGTACTATCTCAGCCTATGAAGTACTATCTCAGCCTATGAAGTACTAAATCACCCTATGAAGTACTATCTCAGCCTATGAAGCACCGGCAGACTGTAACTTTGTCATTAATCAATCTTGTCGTCGTCATAGAATGCCATGACAAGATATTGTGTTCATAATTCGATTCAACCCATGTTTGCTAGCTGTCGTTTACAAAACGTGATGCATCCTACAAACATCCTCCGCGGCGTGCGCCTCCTGTGAACGGCCGCTAAGTCAAAGCTCTCGCCCTTGAAATAAAAGGTCCGAAGCGAAAAGTGTATTAATATTCAGTGTATCTTGGAGGGAAGTTAAATAGCCGTGTATTTGTATTCATTATCCTCCGACTCTAACAGCTTACGTGTGAGCCGAATAGTTGAGCGACGCGACCTGCCACCGTGTCCGTTGTCACACGATACGAACTTGCGGGGCTAGTACCCCACCGCCCAACGGCCGACGTGGATAGTAGCATGAAAATATGGCTGCGGAACTGTTTGTTTGGATACTATTTTTAGATCAAATGATCAGAACTAGTAAACGCATTAACTTAACAACATCATGCCTATATTCCCGAAGGGTTAGCTAGAGGTGTATCAATAGTACACCCATATTTCGCCACTTATTTTTAAGTCCCATGTAATAGGGGGCGAGGCTATTGCCATCAACCGCGCACAAATCCAGAGTCCAGTTTACTACAGAGAAATTTAAGTGTTATCATTCTTCAATAATTTTTCTTCGGTGCAAGAAATGGCAGACAGACCCTTCAAAGTACGCTTCAAGTTTTCAGGCTCGTGATGCTACGAGCATGGCATGGTTAAGACAAAAAGCATGAAAGGAATCCAGCTTCTATGTAAAAACGTTAAAGTTCCGTAAACCATGCGCGCACCAGTGGTCAGTCCTGAATGTCGTGATACGTCTGAACAACGTAGCCGCGCACTCTAACAGTTTTGTCTGGTGGTGTCATTGTGGCGCAGTCGCGGCGGCGCGGTGTGCGGGTAGCATTAGTCCACATTAGACACGCCACTGCCGCTACGTGTCGCCATTGTGCGCTCCTCCTTAGCTAGCGCGGTAGGTGACCATCAGCTAACAATACGTCGCCGAGGCACAACCGACACTTGTGGAACATTGATGCCACACGTCTGAAGGAGCCTTTGTTTCAAATGAGAGGTTACGACGCCTCATCCTTGTTGCTCCATCACTTTCATGTAGGTTTTAGAAGTGAAAGAAAATTGTGTTTTTGTCATCAGGAAATGAGACAACATCTTAAAGAGAAGTCCGGGAGGGCTAAAGTCTAGTTCAAACAGAATTCATTCACTTTTCTAAGTCTGCTAAGTACCTAGTCGTAGACAGTATTTAAGTATCTAATAGGTACTGACAATGGCTGGAGCCCTTGTTGACCCTATAAAGGACAACAATCAAGAATGTACGCATTGCTAATAGTAACCTTGGACACCGCAAACTGAGCAATGAACAATGAGATTTTACTCCAACTACTAATAAATTTCAATGCTACATAAACTTACGAGTACAAGCACTGACCACGACACCGCACTTCGTGTCTTTAATCACCGCGAGCCCAAACTCGGCCGTGCGATACATAATGTTGCTGTAGCTATCTAACAAAGAACAATATTTTAATATTCCCCAATAGAAAAAGCTCTGTAATCCTCGTCTCACTAAATAGGTATACTTAATCAATGAGAATCTAAGCATTAAGTCCCCCACGCCGCCGATACGTATCGAATTGGAATGACGTCTCATTCGTCCGATTTATAACGCGTGCACACTACGACCAATAGACGTACTCGACCACCCATAGACAAAAAATGTTTTGAACAAAGCTAGTAGCAAAACAGCAGTGCAAAATGTTGTGTGCACTGAATGTTTGTAGCATGTGGTTTAACGGAGTTTCGTAGCAGGCGTAGTCTGTACGTAGCGTGACGCAACATTTTGCATGGCGTTCGATTCCCGCGCGGCTATAAATCATGTCGTCCGACAAGCGAACAAAGCCGGGTAACGCGCCGTGTCTTTGTGGATTTTGAGCGATTTCGGTTTATAATCATTTTTCATCCCGCGCCGCCGCCGTCAGGAATTTTACGCTGATCACCGGAATATACTAGCTTTGTTACCGTTGTGTACCACTTCACTTTATTTGTGTGTCATTTAGTTCTTGTAAAGTCAAGGTCCTGATCATTTAATTATAATTTATCTGTGTTATTACACTTAACAGTGGGTAGGTTTATAAAATATACCCTATAATTGTTTATAAAATAGATCTAGAGAATAACCATTTACAAAGTGCATGTTGCATGTCGGAGGTCGCAAAACATTCGCAACTATTGATTACCCTTTGAAAGGGTTAAGAAAACTTATCTATTACAATAACAGATTTAACTTTTAAATGATTTAAGTAAAGTTAGAGTCTAAGAGTTTTTGTCAGCGATACTGCATTGAGATGTCACCGGCTGAGCGTCGGCGCGGGGCGGTGCGGGCGGTGCGGCGGCGGCGGCGGCGGCGGCGGCGGCGCCCAGTTCCCACCGAGAGTCGAACATAGAGCACGTCTCTAATTAATCATAATAGCGGTTTTTATATGAATGTAATGAGGTAATAAATTTTTGTCAATAGTTAGACGTTGCACGTCGGTAAGTGCTCGCGTGCGGTCCGCGTTGCGCCTTGACCGGCCCGAGGATCGCGTGTCACTAATTAGCTAAAACCCAAGGTCCATATGAGAGATTCGACATAAATATGGGCTGTTAGATAATGTATTGTTTGCTTCTACAGATTAGGGTCGAAGGTGGATGCTAGTAGGTACGTTGGTACTTGTGCGGCCGGACTTTGGCTACGTTTCACTTTCGTAGTTCTGCCGTAGAAGGTATAAATTACACTCAAGAAACATGCATGGATTAAGATTCGTAATTGAAAATCATGAAATTTATAGACTGAAAACAACTCCTTATTTACTGTCAAACCAGAAAGTAGTGTTACTTGTACCTTTGCCTCTACACCAGTATCCACGTTTACCAAACAATTTCATTTATTTTTATAAAATCTATTTGCCTAACTGCAAATCATATCTACCCAAATAATATAATCATTGTTAGTTCATCTCCTAGTTGTGCTACAATTCCTCGCGTTCAGTGACGCGGCGGCAGTTAATCGTGTGTCGCGACAAAGCGCAGTTTAGTGTCGGTATGTACAACAAACTCGGCGCGACGCGAGTTTCGCGCGCCGCTGATTCGTTGTACCAGCGATCCTTTACAAGCGCCCCATTAATCTGAAGTTACTATAAAACTCCAGCTTATTATTGAATATTAGGAAACCTAAAGGAAAATTTAAAAAAAAATGGCTGCTGTAAAATGAGAGGAACTCAACTATTGCAAGATAAACATAAAAATAATATGTTTTATTTTACCAAGAATAGGTGATTTTGTTAGTCTATTTTGACCTCATATTTACATTACATGACCACTCCTAGGGTTTGGGAAGTCTCGACAGTCTCAAAGTCTCGGGATACGAGACAACACGCGATCAGTCTTTTGACGTCCCGGGACTTTGAGACTTCTCAGAATAAAATTAGAATCGAGGTTAATTTTGGGCCAATGCACAATGTATCAATAAAAAGCAATATGTTTGTGATTTTTGTAATAGTGCTACCGGAAAAGAACACTCTCGTTGTCTTCAGATTTACAAACGTTTTATTGCGTTTAAAGCTTTATAAAGTAGTTCCAAACTTTCAGTACGTTTTCCGGTTACTTCAAACAACTGAACTCCTTGTTTAATGTTGCTCTTAATTTATTTGCAACAATTTCGTGTACATTTTTTTGATTATTTTGACTTTGATACGAATCAGGTTCGTCCATTATTTTCAAATCTGGCATTTCGATACGAGGGATATTTTCAAAAATCCTGCAATATGGGTGGGTACTTTGTATATGAACACACGGCAATGCCTATAAAATATAAATTATTGAATGTTTATGTTATTTAATAATATTGTTCGTATAATTGGTTGTGCATGTGGTTGATTTTTATTCTTAATGCTTACTGTTTGTTTTATTTTATTTTGTTACATATACCTACTATTAATCATTAAACCTGACTTGGTGTCTGTACGTCCTTTTTGGGTAACCACTGAAAATCAGCGCTGTGCTGTGGGTCCCCTTAGCACAGCATCATGCTGAGTGGGAGCCTTCTTGTCACAGTCATGACGTGCAGCTGTCGACTATTTCTGTTTTGTGCTCGTGATTATAGATCTAATTTGTTTGTTTTATTTTTATTTTACATTATTACCAGAGCTAATTATCTTTTTTGTATGCACGTGTTTCTGTGACAACTAAACCTATTTTTCTTTCTTTCTTTCAATACAGTTCTTCCCCAAAAGCAATAAGTGCAATTTTACTCAAATTCGAAGTAACGAAATCCGTATTTTGAGACTGTAAGATATGGTGGCCAGTGTGTCCAGTGTCGACCCGAAAGTCTCGGCACCCGAGACAAGTAAATTTACAATATTTCATTTTTTACAAAAAAATCGACTTCCAAAAAAAACACTAAAAAACGTGAAAAATAACTGTAATTTCGGAAGTCGGTGTTGTGGTTATGTATTTTCGTTTTTGGCCACCGACTTCCGAAATTACAGTTATTTTTCACGTTTTTTAGTGTTTTTTTTTTGGAAGTCGGTTGTTTTTTTGTAAAAAAAAAAATATTTTTCTCTTTTTAGTTGTGGTACCTGCCCACACACATTCGTAAACCACTACTTGATATGTAAATAACCGTGACAGGAAGTTATTAAAACATCATCAATATAAACTAAGTGGAAAAAATACGCAGTATTAAGGATAACTCAAAAACTACTGGTCAGAACTTGATCAAATTTAAATGGGACCACATGTGAAGTACCAGCTTTCAAATAAAAAGAATTATCCAAATTGTTTCACGCAGAAAAAAGTTCTGAGCTAACAAACATTTAAAAAAAAACAGTCGAATTGAGGACCTCATCCTTTTTTGGAAGTCGGTTAAAAAGTCCCAGGACCAGAACCCGACCACTCACACAACCAATAAAAAATATTCAAGTCTAAACATCCCAACAATCATATAGGTACCTACAATACAAATATCTAGCTACCACATAGTATAGTGACGATGTGTTCACGCGACAGCGCGATTATCGCGACAAAACGCAGTTTAGTCGGCCGTCGCGCATCTGCGCCACAACGAATGTACGCACGCCTAATTAATGCTCGGTTTGAGCGATGCCTAATGATACGAGCGGCTCATTATTTACACCTTTACTGCACAACTGAACAGTCAGTTAACGTAAACCTTTAATGATCCGGTAATTAGTACTTGCCTTACGATATTGGCACGTCCGGAACAATGTTTACTAAGTCATTTTTTGCTTGGCTCTGTCTAAATAAATTAGTAAAATGGACATAAGTATGTTAGAGGAATTTAATTATTTGAATTCGATTTATAAACAGCTAGTGTATTTTTGTAAAAAATAGTATGATGATAATTAAAAAAAATATAAATTTATTTAATAATAAATTTTTAATAATAGATTTTTAATAATAAATTGTTAAAAATCGTTTTGTATAAATCACTATTATTATTATTATTAAAAATTCATCCTTTTAACAAATAAAAATCTGAACAATGTGATATCTATCCCCTGCGGAGAAACAACAACCCTTGCGATGGACTGTACAGTCGGCAACGTAAACATGTTCCTTTTTTTTAAATTATTTGCAATTATTTATTCTCTTAGCTTCTACCATTTTTAACCTTAAATTTTCCTTGCATTACAGTTAAACTACCTACTTGAGATAATAAGCTGCCTTAAGGCAGCTAAGAGTAGAACAGTTAAGTTTAAATCAAGCATATTTGGTATGGGTGTGAAAATTTATAATAAATTGCCAGACTTTATTAAAACCACTGAAACATTAGCTACTTTTAAGTACAAACTTAAAAAACTACTGATACAGAAAGTATATTATACAATTAATGAATTCTTTAATGACAAATGTCTTGACTGAAATTTATTTAATGGTATTATGATAATGCATAATTATGAAAAGTGTTAGTTATTGTTTAATTTATTTATCTGTAATGTAGTGGTAATGAATATTATATTGCCTTGACTATTTTGTATACTTGTTATGACGGTTTATATTATTATTATTATTTTTTTCTTTGGACATCAATTAATTCAGTGACAAATGTTTTTGACTAAAATTTATTTAATATGATGTTAATGATGCAGTAATTATGACAATTGATTTTTATACTTAATTTATTTTCTCTAATGGTTATTATGTTACATGAATGATTTTATTTTGTTTTTCTTTTGACATGTAATTGTAAATTTTAAAGATTGTACACCCCATGGGTATGTTACAGTGATACTTTGTTATAATACTAATTTTAAGAGCTAAATTTCCACCTGTGACAAACAATAAATAAATCTTGAATCTTGAAAAAAAATACATATTACCTAGTACCTATCAGTGATTTATTTCATCTATATGAATTTTAGATAATTTATTACTGACTACTTGACAACAAAGTTGTACACTTCAATATGTTGCGTAACATATTTTAATAACATGTCATATATGTTTTTATTAAAAAATATGTAAATAATATTTTTCACTTACAGGGGAGGGAACCAAAAACCTGTGACATATTGTAACGGATTTTTTCCTAAGCCACGAGATGAATGCAGAATCGACTAGAATTATTCAAATATTCACTTGCGCTCTGCATCGTATGGGAATTTATTTAAATTAGTGTACTTGTACAGAACCTGTTCTAGATGATAAGGGGTGTTTGATTCGCTCCCCTCGTCATCGTACCGGTCAGCCTCCGGACCGGTGCAACGCGCAACAACACCCGGCACTATCACAACAAAACTGCGTTAAAAATGAAACATTATTTATCCGACTAGAGAAAATGGCTAAATAGCTGAAATAAAGATATTTCTCTATTCGGTAGAAATCGAAAAATACCAGAGTTCGAAAAATCAATCCCAATACACTGACAAAAAGTCATAGCTTTAGCTTACTTACCTACTGCCTAAGCAATTTACATTTACGAAATAACAAATATGTTCCTCTTAAAAACCAAATCTGTTTCGAAATAAACTATAATTTAGCGTAGATGACAATATTAATGTAAAAAGCGGCAGCGATAACAATTTATGTGCCGTTACAATCGTATGCAAAAATCGTCCTTGGGCAATTCACCATTAGCGACGCGTAATTAATTTAAATATATTCAAGGTCGGTTCACTTTCTATTCATAAATGATTTTTACAAAACCATACAGAAATGTAGCAGAAACACACGCACGCATCGATTTTGTCGGACGTTATTGCTGTCGAAGGAGGGCGGAACCTTCTGTTTTAAGCTGACTGTACTTATCGCCAAAGTCATAGAACAATCTTTTGAGTAGCACTTGCTGCCGGTGCTGATGACTTTTAACCGACTTCAAAAAGGAGGAGGTTATCAATTCGGATGTATATATATATATATATTTTATGTCTGTTCAGGCATAATTTTAAATAACTTTGATCTTCGTTTAGATTGATTTCCATCATATTCATTCACAGTAACATAGGTACCTAAATACGAAATTTTGTTTAAAAAAAAGTCCCAACTGATTGTTGAACAATTGTTGTTAATTTTCCATTGGCAGTAATTTAAATTGTAAATGTTCGTACGTCAGTTAACTGTGTAAGTATATACCTACCTACTCAAATTATATCAATTCAGTTTTTGTACATCATTGTTGTTTTGATCTTTCCCCTACAGGCATCGTGACTTTGTCGTGAACCCTGTCGACAAACATCATGTGTACAAGTTTCAGTTTGTACTTTGGGTGTTCTGACTTACTGCACAAGTAACAGCTGTTTTAAAGAATGAATACTAATATATTTTAGACCTGCCACGTAATCAATTCAGTCTGAAAGTGAAAACACAGTAGATGAAGATAGCCCGGCAGCTGAATGTAACAGGATGCTGCAGCGATCCACCGCGCATGCGCGACTGACGTATGCAGCGCCCGCACATTCTCATGGTAATCCCGCATGACGACACACACTTAACACATGCAAATCGTTTATTGATAAACAAATAATGGTATTATAAGTTTTATAGCGCATTGTCGGCTCTCGGGCGGCCGTGTCGGGTGTCGCTGACCGCTCACTCCAGCAGATTTGAATTTATAATGTTTTTTATTGTTTCGCCTCCGTTGTATAATATTTGTGTTTCTATTATAGCGGCGTGTGGTTGTATCATTTACGTTAAGTTGTCATAACTTTATAATCGGCCACTTATGTTAAGTATTGTTGACTTTCATTAACTGACACAATCTCACACTAGGTTGCTGTCAAACAGAAATATCCTGGTTAGGTAACATTCAGAACAAAGATTCGAATAGATGAGGAGAATAGCACCTGTAGCGTAGCTCAGAGAGGCGTAACATAATCTTGGCGTAGCATGTCGTAGCGGGGCGTGTCTTTGCTTAGCATTTCGTAGCGTACCATAATATGTGGCGTAGCATGTCTTAGCGTAGCTTGGTGAATACAAGTAATTGCGTGACGGAACCGTCATTTTTATACTGAACACGAACATCACTAAATGTTACTATTGATAGGTAATAATCCTAGGTAGGTTTCTACTTCTCGGTGCTGCAATAAATCAATAAGTAAATATCAATAAATCTGCTTATTTTACTATTCCACATTTGTTTAATTTTCTGTTCGTCTTATTATTTTCCAATAAAAAATACTATTCATTTATCATAATTATGGTAACGATTCTTTAGCTGTTCGGCGACTTGGCAACAGGTTGAAGTAACCAATCTTAGGAGCGTAGCTAATTATCGAGAGACGTGTCAATTAAACGCCTCCGCGATGACAACTGACTGACATTTACACAACTGTGCAACATTCTGTTTCAACCGTATTGCATGGCCGCCATACTCGATACATAGGTACATCTTAATAATTATAGTATTAAACTATTTGCACGTTTTTGTGCTAACTATTGTTAATTCTATATTTTGACAAGTGGACCAGATTCGGTATCTACTTATTACCGGAATAATTTGGCAACAATGCCGTCCTTGAAACGCGCGAATTAGGTTTTAATATTGTAATTGTTTCCACGTTTTACCGATGTGTCATTATAAACGAGGCGAAATGTTTAATAGATTATATGCCTGTTTAAAATGTTATACATAGATATAAGTCTAAACGAAAGTAATTTGCATGTACATTATTTACTACAAGACTGTTTAAGCGTGAGTTTTAGAGTAACAGTGTCGAAGAGAATCTCCTCTGGCTATTAAATAACCGTGAATATAGGAGTTAAGGTATCGATTCTCAAATATCGTTGTAATCTCAAGCAAGCGATAGTAGTAGTAAGCAAAGCTACTAAGTAAATTACCTCGAGTGCGAATCGTCTGAATTTCGAGGTGCTAATAACGTTCTAGCTTATCTTCCCGATCCGGCACATAACAGTAAAGTACAAAGTGTATCTAACAGCCGCGTCCTCCCACAGCGACTGATGCTGCTGGGAAACAGGTTGCTGCTGGTGTCGCAACCGAACAACCGGACAACCTGCGAGCACTGCTGCACGGCTGTTGCGATACTGTTATAAATATCGCGTGGAACAATACGCTCCGTATGTTTATTATTATATTGGTGAAGGTGTCGGCTGTTGATAAGTTGAATTGGCACCTATCATTTGGTTCTCTACATGTATAGACTAATTGATACCAGATCGTTTATAAATTATGTTACGAAGCTAGTGTAAAATAATTATTAACTTTTCTTTATGAAGTCAAAAAATATTGAGCAAAGGATAATTACTGATTCATATTTAATTTCTGTACTTATGAGTACGAGTAGTGTACTTCTAATAGAACCTCAAAGTCGTCAATACCTAGACTTAAATAAGGAATATGACGAGTTTTATGTGGTCCGTTTAAAGAATAGCTCATCAGCTACGGAGGGTCTGTCTGCGGTGCGTGGGGCGGTAACGTGATGACCAGCTAACTGGGTTACGGCCACAGAGGGTGACTGTGGGCTACGAGTGGCCACTGATTTATTGTGCCACTATCTCAATAAGAAATATACAAACAGATTTGATTGAATTAAGTATAATTTATACAAATCTGCAAAAAATCAAGAATACTATACTTAAACATTTAATTAGGGTTTTTTTGCGGTTTATTCATTGTGGTACTTAATTGTGACTTATTTTTTAATTTTTGTCACTGTTTCCTGATCCCAGGATCGTCATCTTAAGCTGCACAAAACCAAGTCCAGGGCTGGACAAAGGCCTCTCCTAAGTCGTATCACCTGCTTTCTGTTCCTGGTATTTAATTCAAACACATGTTACTTCGATTACACTATCAATCATAAGAACGCTTGAGCAAGCCCGCATTGTACAATGTACGCACTTTACATTTCCAGTAATATGCAACGAATCCGGATCACAAAGTGCATACGGGAACCACCTTTTGCCAATGTACTGAATCTTATCAAATAGCTACTCTTTTAACCTGGGTAAAAACTTGATACTTTTTTAGAAGTTCATAATATCATGCCTGTATTCCCCGAAAGGGTTGGGCATAGGTGTTAAGCACACCCACATTTTGCAAGTTATGTTTGTGCCCTCTGTCGTTGACCTGGCACAAATCCACACTCCGCGCTGCTACTAAGTATTCCCCATAGAACACCTAAATGGCACTGTCTGACGTAGGGATCCCAAGACGTCATGCTCAGCAATAGCACTGTCTGACGTAGGGATCCCAAGATGTCATGCTCAGCAATAGCACTGTCTGACGTAGGAATCCCAAGACGTCATGCTCAGCAATAGCACTGTCTGACGTAGGGATCCCAAGACGTCATGCTCAGCAATAGCACTGTCTGACTTAGGGATCCCAAGACGTCATGCTCAGCAATAGCACTGCCTGACGTAGGGATCCCAAGACGTCATGCTCAGCAATAGCACTGTCTGACTTAGGGATCCCAAGACGTCATGCTCAGCAATAGCACTGTCTGACTTAGGGATCCCAAGACGTCATGCTCAGCAATAGCACTGTCTGACTTAGGGATCTCAAGACGTCATGCTGAGCAATAGCACTGTCTGACCTAGGGATCCCAAGACGTCATGCTCAGCAATAGCACTGTCTGACTTAGGGATCCTAAGACGTCATGCTCAGCAATTGCACTGTCTGACGTAGGGATCCCCAGACGTTATGCACAGCATTTGCACTTGTGACCACTAGACCAACGAGTCCGTTGTTCATTAATTAACGTTTAAAGACTTTTCCAGCTGACTGCTGTCCGTACAAGGAGCTGTTCATGAAGGGTACTTAATATTAATTACAAGTCCTTCACGGTGCATTGCGGGGGTTGGCAGAGCTCTAACTGATTCGATTACTGGCGTGGATGCACGGGCTTATCGCTTAATATTCATAATTACATTATTTACGCTTTCGACCATTTAGTGGTGTGAAAGAATTTATTGTACAAATCTAAATGATGTGTTCAAATGCAACTTCATTTCAATAAGTATAATTAAATCATAACTAAAGTTAAGCAATAGCTTTAATAAATTTAATAATTAATTTTAATCAGAATATGAGGCTAACTTTTCAGCTTCATACAGATTTTATATATTTACTAGCTGCCCGCCCCGGCTTCGCACGGGTTGCGGTACTTATCTACGGCGTACCCTACCTACCTACCTACCCTACCTACCCTACCTACCTACCCTACCTACCTACTCTACCTACCTACCTACCCTACCTACCTACCTACCCTACCTACCTACCTACCCTACCTACCTACCTACCTCCCTACCCTACCTACCAAAAAAAAAAAAAAAAAAAAAATAGATGTTGGCCGATTCTCATAGATACCGGATAAGCACAAAAAATTTCATCAAAATCGGTTAAGCCGTTTCGGAGGAGTATGGCAACGAAAACTGTGACACGAGAATTTTATATATTAGATTTATTAAACTTTATGCTCTATAAAGGTATTGAGGCGGAAAGGTGAGAGGTGGCTTATTTTTTATTTTTAGACTTGATTATAATTTCATTAAGTACCTACCTACCTACGTTGGACTTACCTTTGGCAATCAGCCCTGCTTCTAACTTATCTGTAAGGTAATCTATTCACACGGCATAAGCAGACACGAGAAAAAAATTGTGTCGTCTGCTCTACTTTTTTATAATTTCTGTCTGCAGCATTCGAAGTAACGGACATACGTGAATCTAATTTAGACTCTCTAACAGGATCAAAATTTTATGCATTTAAATGTATAAATTAACCGATTGAACCACAAAATAATTTGAATCACAACAATAACATCAAATAACAACTTTCACCATCCCTCATCTACCAACATTACCTTCTGCTCAATAAACTGCACTCGACCATAATCTACGAAATGTGACTTATGAATTATCATTTCCACATGAACACACACACAAACATACAACTTGCAATAAACATGCCGTGCTAAATCATTTCCTGCAAGTGTGGGGACTGACCGGGCATTGTGCAGTCCGCCCGGGTAATGTGCACAGTGATCAATCAGCCGGCAACTATGTGCGTTAGGACAAATGATGCGTTTTGTTCACCACAATCATTGTTTGTGGTTTGGAGCGATAATGACATCTAATGTTACGATTGTCTATTGTTAATTTGGCTAAAATGATTTAGAACTGTGTGTGGATTTTAAAACATGTAGGGTCATTTCGTGTTAATGTATTGCCTTCCGCAGTCGATATGTACGCTAAGTTATCTCACCATGAACTAGTTTTTTCATCGATTCACATAAAGAACCCGACTAAGAAAAACATTATCTATTGAACTTATGAATATGGGAATCGAACCATGGATGACTACACAGAGAGCAGACTTGCATACACTGCACCGAAACTACTCAATAACAATGAAATAAAATAATCAATATCTTTCGAAATTGAAGGAGTTGAAGGAATGTGAAATGAAACAATCAACACGATTAATATAATTAGCGCTGAGTCATCTGTATGTACAAGTGTCGCGAATGTTTGATCGGAGACTGTGGACACAGCTAGCGACGAGGAGACCTGTCGCACTGATGAGAAGTAAAGACGTGGAGCTGATCAAGGACATCTACATAATGTGAAAGCATAGATCACAGCAAAACTACACACGAAGACATGGGTTGTAGTAACTTTTACGCTCAATTGTAGAGTTCTTATTACCCTTCTCCTTTTTGCTTAAAAAAATAACAGTTTAATTAGATTCTAATCATCGTCCACCGCTACCGCAATCTTCACGTAACCACCAACTTCATTACAGTCGAACAGGAGTCCATACATTAAAAACTCATACAAATCAACTCGAGAGCTCATATCGATAACTACAAAATTAATCGAAGCAATGTTAACTAGTAGTTGGCGCACGGCGCCGCTCGTGCCTCAGCGCGATACCATCGGCTGTCAATAACATCCTCGCGTTTCATATCACTTTTATTAAACTACAATTTCGGTTTTGTAAAACTACCCACACAGCCGCGGACCTTGGGTCGCTAGAACCGCGAAAACAAACCGAACCAGAACGAAATAACAGCAACAACGACCCTCGCCAATTTCAACTCTCAATTTCGCGAATTAGGTTCAATTTAGATTGGCAGCCACATTATATGTGACCGTATTAGACATGTTTTTATATTTTGGAGTATGGTAACATCTGCCTTTATTTACGTTTTGGCTGGAAACAGCAGTACAATAGGTGCGGCGAATCGGACGGCTCCACAATGGCCCCGCGGCCGCGAGGGGGCGCCTCTCGTACCGCACGCTTTTTATGAACAAATAGATGACCTTCTGTTTGTAAGAGTTGCCATTTACTGTTCTTCTGCGGTTCGCGATACCGAACCATTTCAAGCAGTTCCACACATTTCCTTGTATAGTTGTGTGCTGAAACTGAAACATGGCTGCGACCTCATTAACGCCTACTTGTACCTACGATAAGCAAAACATTTATTTGGAAATTGATAAAAAAATATGCAGCTCAAATAAGAATTCCCTAAATAACGACAATACTTTGTGTATTCATCATTACCTAATGGATTAGGAACCTTTCCGTTGTATCGCTAGGGTCAATGACCAGCACTTGAACTTTATAGCTCATGTGCCACCGCCTTATAGGACGGCTGTGACTCGGGAGGAGGAAGCCATGTCGATACAAAGTCGAGTAGATCACCGCGTCATGTCGCCCCCCCAAACAAGACATAATGGAACAATTAAAATGCACGTGCTCACCGCAGTTACGAATTAACCGCACTCGACGAGTCAAAACCGCGAGCGACATATGGCGCCGCGACACGCACCCCGCGCGATGTGACGCCCTTCGCGCGACAAATTACTGTTTAAGTGATTGCCATCAATACGAGAAGTACAAACTGTTCGATCCATTAAGAACAAATGGCGTTATTTAGCGTCGTCGGGCACTCCGGGCACTCCGGACACCGCGCAAGCAGCGCCGACACCACCACGCGCTGACTTACGGCCGCGCACTAATCGAAGATCATTATCAACCGCGATTCAATCAGAAACATGATTAAAAACGATTTAGTGCATCATATCTCATCCAGTACGTTCACTTTCGCGACGCACCTCGCCGTTTTATTGGAAGCCTCTTAATATCAGTGTGTCAATCGTATTCTAAACTCGGAATTAGTGGCTCATCAGAGAAGTGATTGGTTATCGAGGTGGTAGCCAACCCGACGCACACAACACAACTATTTATGAGGAAAACAACGCACTACTCTGACCAGTTCATCATAAGTAGATCTTCGTTGATAAATAACACAATTTTTGGGACCTCCTTGATACAACCCTACCTAGTCCTAATAAAAGACTCGTGTTTAGCCTGTCAGAGGAAACATAAATCATTTGATTCGAAATCTTTACAAAGCGCGATGTCAAATAGATAATGAATGGCGTCCTATAACTATGAGAACGATTGTTACAAAGAGATTGGCCGATTTGTAGTAGATTATTGAAAAGCACAAATGGAACTAAATGAATAGGTACACCTCAAGAGGATTCAAGTTTTTTAGTCTCTTGACTCTTTGTAAAAAACACAATCCACGCATTGTGTACCCAAACACGATAAGGGCCAACAATTGCACAAACCCTTCGGCAGCCGCCCTGCGCCCCGCGCCCCGCGCCCCGCCGCCCCCGCGCCCCTCACACAAATGAATTAACATAATATGATATCGGCGCGGCACAGATGCGACACCGGCGCGTCTGCCGCAAGACTTTTACTTTTCTCGTCTCGTTCAACTTTCACCTCCACAATAATGTGATTTACATGTGTTTAGTGTACGCCTGACGCGCAGCACACGTGTCTACTAGATGCGATGCGATCGTCGCGGATCGATCTTCCTGCGCGATTGTGCTGCGCGACAATGCGACACAAAGCGCGTGGGCGCAGCGCATTGTGGCGTCGCTAAATGCGCTCACGCACGCTCTCGAGGGCTCCTTTGTCCATTGTCTGCCCGCCTGAGGGTGGCACTGTGACACATTTATTTTAGGCCAGTTTTTTACAGCACCCATTGTATTGGAAATTAGACATCGGCGCAGAGTTCACGAAACACGATATTATCTCAGCCCTCTGTGCCGCGCATCCTCCGACGATTTCTCCCGAAGCCATTGTATCTCCAGTTACAACGGATATTTCTAAACGCTCATAACTGCCTATCTTAAAACGAGAAGACTCATGTGTTATTGAAATTAAAAAAAAAACTGGTTAGCTTTCCATTTCTATGAGAGTGAATCGAAAATTCGTTAAACGAAGCGGTTAGGGAGTAGGACTAGTCGATCGGATAACTGATCAAAGATGGACCGTTAGTGTTGTTGAACGGGTACTATCAGCTGATTATACGGATTCCTTTCATCTGCGCGTGATGAATGACAAGCGAGCATCGTTACGAAAGGGCGGCCAGCGCTAGAGATCACATAAAGAAGTGTAGGGCTGGTTTATAGTGTTTGTGACCGTTTTATCGATGGCCGGGAGACGCAGCATCCGGTTTTGTGCATTAATCTGGACAATGTGGCTCTATGTGATGGTCCGTTTGGTCACAAACTAGTTTGGGTAACGTTTCCCTGGGCGAGCTCTAACGCGCCCTCCGCGCGGTGCATAGTAATCGAATTCTTTTCATTACGAACATCTTCGCTATTGAAATGTCAAGTCTTACATGTAACGGCATCCAAATCAACTATTTATTCTGTAACGATTCCCACGAATTATTATCTAAGTTCATATGGTTCTCAACTCGCCTACATTCCAGCAGCTAGTTATCAACGGACTAATATCGTTCATTAATCAGTATATTGATTCCAAGTCATCACTCGATCAGACAACATTATTGCTGAGGTTTGTTATTATGTTGCTAATTCCTTTTTTAAGATGCGCAATAAATTACACTTTCTATAATTTGGTTCCAATATTTCACTTTATCAGCGTAAGTACGAGATCGATTTCTACGCGGACATTAGGTATGTTTTTAAGTTAAAGCATTCGAATGTAAACTAGGAGGCACGCCATAAACCAAATAATTTACATAAAGCCACTAACGGATCTCACGAGAACCGGTCGCGAGCATATTAATGTTTGTGATATATTAGAAAATCGGCAACAACACGCACCAAACGGATACTCGTGTTTCTTTTTGTAGCGTCTCTTTTTATTCTAATTTCTTTTCCCATTAAATGGACCATTCTTCCAAGAATGTTCCCCATAACAAGCGCTGCGTACATTTGCATATGATAGCGGGGAGCACTACCACGGCAGGCTAGTTCACACTCGGCTTGCGTCTCCGAACATCCAGGATTTCTATTTATTACCACAATAGCTATTGATAGATTTTATAATTTGTGTTCATTTGCTTTCTGGCTCAGCAGGCAACACCCCCATCGCAATTAGTGATAAATAAACTCATCGTTCATAAACCAAATCCAGTTAAAAAATTGCACTGCTACTAAGCAGGTTGGGCGCCTGTTGATTGTACATAAATTAGTAAACGTGTAAATATTTTCATAAGTTTATTGTAACAGGGTGATCAAATTTGGTACAGATTCAAAACAAGCGCAGTATATCGCATTACTATTGTGTTGTACAATACTAGTTGTTGCGCATTATCTGCGCGGGAGCATTCCCAGGATTCCGTTAGCGGTTCACATGGCGACGCATCCCTTTCCCGCGAGTCAAGTGATGAGCCCCACAATGGACCAGCTGCCGACCCCTGGCTACCAGGTGACACCACACACCGACCTGCCAAACAAAACACAACCTTAAAATAACCCGTACACAATCTACAATTCAAGTATCCAAAAACAGGAATGAAGACACTCAAGATGCTACTGAAAACGTTAAATTTGAACTTAGTGCTGCTGCACTAGCTTTGGTTTTAGAATAAGGAAATATCGATTTTGAGATGATTGCAATAGATAACAAAGCGCGCAGTGATCTGTAACTAGTTTGATAAATACAAATAATTACGTAAGACTCTGCGGTCGTGTTATGACTCTGAGGGATTAGATTAGAGCAAATGCATTAGAATCATAACTTCTTAACAAGAAAACTAAGTATATTCATCTTATTGCAAGAACGACATTCGCGGTTGACCCCTTAAGTAACAATGGCCGCTCAGAAGAAATCCTTTCGCTCCAGGACAATATTGCGAAAATTATAATTTATGCAAAGGGGAAGTGGAAGCAAAAAATACGAATAAAGCTTATGCACCTGAGTGTCGCATGCGCCGCAATAGAAGCGCAGGTATCCGTCATTCTTACAATTAATATATGTAGATACAAACATTACGAGCCGGCACGCGCGCACAAGGGACGTTTAGCACATTCTCTAGATCCTCTACCATATATACATTGAAGTTAGACCATAACAGCTGCTAGGGTCGAAGAAGGAATCCCAATTACAAAACGTGACTGGATTTTTCTCGACGGTGACAAATTTAGGCCGCATAAACTTTTCTGCCCGATTATTACTGTTCATCGACACGTAAACACGAGCTTCCCTATTTGCAAGCGAATGGGGAGTTCGATCGAGGATTTTACTAAAAAAATAATACACCTGAACAAAAGCTAATTATACTTTGATAAAAGCTGGCCCACAATGGGTGGCGTCGGAACAATCGCGGCCTGGAGCACACTGGAGGGCGGCACTGGCGACGTGTTAATTAGCAGATTTTCTCACCTTTCGACAATGATTATTTTTTGTAGTGCACAGTAACGTGAGTGATGATTTTTTTGCAGCTATGCTTTACATTGTCTACGTGTGGTTTTGTAACGAACTTTTTAAACGGTGGTTGTTTATTGAAATCACAACTCCCAAATGCATAGATATAACAGTTTTTTTTCGACGGCTTACTTTTTTTCTGTAATTTTTTTAGAAGCTTTAATGAAGAGACACCGCGACACAATACATTAACCCAGGAGAGCAATTTTTAGACCCACCTAAAACGAAGATATTATTTTCAAATAAAATTTTCTGGGAAATACAGACCATTTAAAGCCATTTAATTAATAAAGAGCGCTAAGGAGTGCACCGATATCGATGCGCGGACAATCACAGCGGCGACAGGTGTCGTAAGCGCTCGCCTGACCTCCACCTCTGCGCCGCATTGTTACGCGCGTCGATACCTACTCCGCACTCACACTACACTCACTACAGGACTAAACACTATATGTAGGTACTACAACTAGGTATCTTACAGGTAGGTGAGTTGTATAAACAACTTTGAGTACGAAATAGTCACTCATTGAAATGTGAATCTCAACTCGCGGCAAAGTTTTGATCTTAGATGAGTAAAACTAGAGAACAAAGTCAAAATGCGAAATAATTATTGATATCACATTTTGCAGAATGGCAGTTAAATTTTAAACTGTAGGTACATCTTAATTGAGAACACTCTAGAACCGTTAGAACTCTATGGTTTCACCCTGTGTCCTTGTGTTGACATTTTGGAACAAAATGATCATGCGTGAGTTTATGTATGTGTATGATCAGGTTTATTGATGTTATTATTAAGTAGTAATGAAATTAACGAAATCAATAATAGTATGACACGTTGTTGCAATGCATATTCATTACGAAACTGTAGACACGGTCGCTTCGACATTCAATAAACTAAAAGTAAATCAATGTGTTTTGGCAATAGACCTTTGTAACCTCATTGCAATATATTATCATTGTAAGCATCGACAGGTTACAGTCATGATGCAGGACGTTTCAAGGTGATGCAAAACTTTGAACCGCAAACCTGGTGGCGACTGATCCACAAGATAACATCAACCAAGTTAAATGTACTGAGCAGATATTTTTGAACAAGCTCAATAGAAAATCTCGACCCAGACACGGGTCAAAAGGCAGCTTGAAATTTGTGGGTGTCTAAAAAATCTATTGTGAAAGAAATCACAATGAAAGTAGTTGTCGTCGAGTCTCAGGATCAAGGACCGCTTCCAATCAGAGCTTTTAGCTGAACGTTTGGCTTTACAGTTTTAAGAATTGCTTATGATAATTTATCCTTTTTATTTTTCAGTAATTTCACACATATTTTAAAGGAATATGTTCAAAGCATGGCTCACAGTGGTGTCGTGTATGTTACGGCGGTGTCGTCGGGCACGTGACACCGTCACCTCTGGCCCTCGACCCGCTTTGTGTGCTGCTACAAGGGAACTAACGTGCAAAAAATATCTTTTCTATTATTATTTGTATAAAACTGTATCTTAGTTCACAATATCGAACAAAACAGTTACAAATATAAAGTTAATTCTAAGTACATTGCTAGATCCACTCAAACTATTTAATCATCACCTAAAATAGATATTAATATTCATTACAGCTACATTCGTACCTACTATTCTTACATAAATAAACAAATAAATGTATGTTTAACAGATTCGTAGACTTGATTTGCTCATAATCGATTTATCACTAAAATGTAGGAATTATTATACTAAACTGGCATCAAATTAGTGCTAACCAGAGACTTTCCTGTAGTTATGTATACAAACGGTCAAAGATCGAAGATCATACACCATTAATAACACTGAGAGCAACTTTTAAAGTAAGCTAGTGAGACAAACAGACTGGTGAGGAAATCATGATAACTTAACAGTTTCAACGAAATTATGTCAAAAAAAAAATAAGTTCTGGTTGGTGATCGTATGGTTAACGTCTGCTGCTTATTTTCGCCTAAAGGTCTTTTTATTTATCGTAAGCAGCGCATTATCAAGCGGGAACATACCAAATAGTTTTTTGAGGACGTCCTCATTCGATTGGCATTATTGTGTCCCCAAAACTAGTGACATGTCGACAATAGCGCGGTGGAGGTACAACCAACAAAACCAAACAAAAATTTAAACCGGATTTCCAAAATCCCGTTCCGTCGCATCGGCAAGAAGCTCTGTTTTCAATTTCTATTCCGATTGTTTGTTTTTTGGATCCATTGTTGGGTCCGTCGGGGCTGCGACACGCGTACCCATTTTTGCAAAGTCTATTCCATTGTGTTAGCGAGAGGAATGACGTTTGACGGACACGCGGGAGTGACGCGCCCTGCACCGCGACGCTCTCCTCCTGTGAGGTCAGATATTTTAACCGTCCTCCCGAGCATCGTTAGTGCTGTGACAAAAAGGAAGATGATCTCCGCTCGTTCGAAGCTCACTTCTGCAATATTTGGCCAAGCACCGCGGGCTACGCAACGGGATTCCTGTTATCATATTGGGTCCCGCCATCATGGTCTAAATTACTTTTTGTGTGGTGTAAAAGGAACGAAACGTTTCGTCGGTCAACCATCGCTCGGAGCAACACTCGACCAATTTTTGTTTCAAGGGTCCCGCGTACCCCTTTTCTTACCTGCACCTCAAGATGTCTTTCGTATTCATTTTTAGTTGCTGTTATTGTTCCTTTATTTAGATTGCGTCATTCCATTCAGACCTAAAACCACTTCTTGTAGTAGCAGCATATTCATCACAATATAAAAGGCCATATTAATTGCATATTACAAAGTAACTTTGCATTCATTGAGTTCATTCATCGACTCTGAAGGTGGGTCGCGTCGAACTTTTTCATTTTCTTTGAAAAGTTGTTTTTTATGTTTCCCAATTATCAGTACACCTACACAGCGACCGGATAATGTTCCTCCTATGGTGACAAACTGTCCATTAATTCCCACATTTGGACAACGGAATGCATATTATGTTCGCATCTACATTTAGAGAAGCTCAGTAGGTTGTTTATGTGTTAGTTGTGTTGTCACCATTACGTCGACTTAGTTCCGTTACGTAGGGACGGTTATCAAACGGCGACTAAGTCTCGTTCGCAAAAAGCGCTCGCTCCTGCGCGTCCGGCGCGCCAATTATGGCCCGCGCACGCGCCTCCAAAAAAACACCCGCAGACCATCTCAACCATTTTTTAAAGCCCCAACTTAAATAATAATGCAGTAACACGCGAGAGTATTCGCAAAATGCGATCCGCGAATTTCGTTTCCAAATTCCACCGGCTTCGGAGCTGGACGTCGTTTTTTGTCGCTACTATTGTCTGTTTGTCTTTAGATTTGTGTTCGGCTGTTCTCGGAGCTTTGTCGGTGTGGCTGCAGCGACGTTTTCAGATTTCCGTTCGTTCGGTTTCCTCTTATTGCAGTTCAGATTTAAATTTTATAAAACTGGTTGGTTAATTGGTTCCTGTCCTATATCGTCCTCGGCGCTGTCAAAGTTCCCTGCGTCCGCTCCACTCACTGTAAAGGAATGCAAAATCAACTGTCTGCGGCCGTCGTCCCGAGCGGGCTTTTAATAATGCACACGTATAGCTATAATGAAGTGCCCAAAGTTTTTTGTGTCGGCGCACGATTAGTCCCTCCCGGCGATCTGGTCGCGTACACCGGCCCTATCATTACTAAAAACGATCCTAATAATATAATAGTCCTGTCACATCCCTTCAAGGGATCGACTTTTTAAAGGACAATTTTCTTAATAGGCGACGGAATTTAGCAGTAATTTAGAAAATGTTATAGTTTGAACTAGAGGATAGTTCAAACTATAAAATTTTGATAATAATTGTTGCTCGATCGTCCGGGGATTTAATTTAAAAACGCTTTTGTGGGTTCATGATAATGACCTACGTTTCCGTCTGCTTCGACTGCTTAAACTATTTCTACAAAGCTTGTCGCTGTTGATAACTCAAAAATATGACAAACGTGTACAAGATTCCAAGAAGATGGAGTGAACCGGTTGAGACGTACACCTGGATTTCAACAAATCGTCAACAGTTTTATTATCCACAATCCTGAGATGGATTCGACAGATTGCCTGCACTTAAACGTTTATTTATTGCGCTGGAGTTAAATTATGAGTTTATAGATTCAGTAGCGAATACAAGGCTGTAAATCATGGTTGGTATCTAGTATTAGCTATGGATTTCGAGTTGTATGTATGTATACCTGTGCGTGGAGGAGTGTTGCGGAGGGTGTCGAGCTCGGCGGGGCTCGGCCAGGCTCGGCGGGGCTGGCAAATGGCACATTTATATTGTTCATTACGGGGCCCCGGAGGTGAGAGATGTTGGCGCTGTCGTCGCGCCGGGGGGCCGCCGCAGGGTTGACCGCGCCCCGACGTGCAGCACTCCGAGCTGACGCTGCATCTGGGAAACATATAACACCCAATTGTATAATACTACCAAAAACTCCCTTTTTTTGCTCTAGAATGCCAAAGCAGGTTAGTTGTGAAAGAGAAAATCTTTGGGTTGACGGAAAATAAGAAATTCTCTTAAATGCCCTCAAATAATGTGATCAAAATCAACTAAAGTTAGCATTATATCGGCTGATTACTCTTTTCTAGAATGGACCAGTATTTATAACGTAAATAAACTAAAGCTTGGCATAGCTGGTGCATGTGCTGAGCTACTGGCAGCCCTGCTGGCGCTGCCACCGGGGGTCCGGTGCGCGCACGTCCGATCGCGTTGATTTGTGCACGGACTCCCGCCGACAGTATTTGTACAGGGCACGCGTGGGCCGCGCCGCGCTGCGCCGCGCCGACCCGCGACACGCGACATCACGCGACATGACGCGGCCGCGACTTTGGCCATCATATCCAACCTCACATCTCCAACGATGTTACTAAATAATTTACGTCACACTTCTCTTTACCAGAAGTAGGTCGAACATGACGTTTGAATTGTTTAGTTTCGTACAATCCTATCACAGGTCAGCTTGAATAAACTCAAGCATTACCTAAGCCACAAAAACAGAAAATAAATTAGCTATAGTCCTGGACATTGAACTAGGATCAATATGGTCATCATATAAATCTGAGGTTTACGTATTTTATGTTTGCATAAATCAACTTATAGACATTTGTAAAGGATATAGCGTCAGCAAGCAATATGCTACAGCACAGTGAAAATTCTAACTAGTCGTTAAATAGACATGTTTATGCGAAAGTTGGAAGTTACTTTCAATGCCATAAGGTGTTTAATTAATGACTTAACAGCAACGACAGACAATGATCGGTAGGAATCTTAATGCGGGCGGCGGCAAACGATACGTGAGTGAAAACATGGGCTCCGATCTCACCCGGCTGAGTTTCATTTCGAATATCTTTGTGGACGTATTTTCCAATCTAAACGAGCCGAAATTAGAAGGCTAAGACAACTTTGAAACCGGTCAACATAAAATTGGAAACCAACTGTAGTCTCCGAGTTGCGCAAGAGTCGATCGACCAGTTTGGCGCGGGCTCGCCGGCGCGTGGGATCTATGGGTCTGCGACGCGCCACGGCACCAAACGTCGCGCGCGCACGCCCCGCACCTGCACTTAGGACGTTTCACTCCGACACCCAAATTATTTAGTATGTCACTTATTGCTGCGGATTAAGACTCTCGTTGACATAAATTATTATGTGTATAGCACTTAAAATATGGCCAGTAAGGTAATGTTACCTACTGCACGAATATGCATGCGGAAGAGTTACGACGACGCTACGAGATCGCAGCACTCTGCTCACCACCATTTGATATCATCCAGCTGCTTGTACGCTTGAAAATATCGTGCAGTATGAGTAATGTCATCCTTAGTATCGACACTCTGTTTATTTGTATCGGGTTCGATTTCCAGGTCAAGCGAAACATGTTTCAGATTGTGCAAACAGATCTAGCGTCCTTGATCACCGACAATTTGTCGGCTGCGAGGTGATTACGCCAACTTCTTCTTTAAATTTCGTCAATCCTAAATGGATAGGCTTGTGAACGGCGAAGCATTAATAGCCTGTTAGTATGTTACATTAGGAGTATCAGAGAAAGAAAGTGGCACACTTGCAGATACGAAACAGTTCTAAGTTTCAACAAGTAGTTATCTCGCGTTAATTTGCCTCCACTAATGTAGGCATCGGTCGCATTATCAGTGGATAACTTCATCCAAGCCTGAGTGCGGCCTGCCGGGGCCTGTCGTGCCTGTCGGGTGTCTGTGACTGGTGACGCAGGGTATTATGTGACTCTTATCAATCACGAATCGCTCGCCGCTAAAGCATCACATTTCTAAAGCCAATTAAGGACTAAGATATCAAAACGAGTTTTTAGTAAAATTTAATTTCATAAGAATCAGTTCGTCGCGCCGCCAATCCAACCCAAATTATCGTACATTATTCGTTTTATAAAATACCTTGGGTATTTAGAACTTAATTCAGAATCAAATTCGTGTCAAAGTCATAAACTGTCAACTATATCAGAATTATTGACTATTTAAAAAAAATCACAACGACCTTTCGCTTAGCGAACGCTTTAACGAATAGACAGCTACCGTTTTAGATGAGCTATTAAAATAACTCGTAAATCGTATTTATTATAGTTATAAGTTTATTTAACTGCAGATATTGTTTTATGCAAATTCACAAACGGACTGATGCCGAAATTTCACGCTTAAAATTACCGTTCGGTTAATCTTTAAGGGGAATCTCCGTCGGTCTATCAGGGATATAAAAACCGTTCGGTTGTGGACGCGGTGGGTGCCAGTACCTGGCCAGCTATTAAGTGTTCCGGATAAAACGTCGTGACCACAATTACGGTTTTATATTCCGACCATGAAGGGGTGTGCGTCGCTCTGCTATATTGATGGCGTATATTTATCATAGACAATTTTGGAACACCTGCTGTTAGTTCGGATGAGCGGTATATGTCAAATTAATACGGCTCCTCGCAGAGGGTTTATAGTTTGTTGGCTTTTGACGCGGCTAATGTTTTATTTGTTCTGCCCGGGACCGATTGATGGCTCTCAAATAGATTCCTGAGCGAGCCTTTTTGTTTTCTTGTGTATTTTATCTTTTATGGTCGGGAGAAGGTAACCGATTTCTATTGTTTGCTAATTGTTGCTTTGGAAATAACTCTTTTGTATCTAATAACTTTTAGATTTTTGTGATAATTTTTACCCTTTCCTCATGTTAATGCTGTGACACAAAAAATATTATGACCTAGTTATATCTACGCAATAGAATCCTTTCTGGTTGCTAGATCATCGTCGTACCTTTGATGTACTTATGGTTGTGTTTTTTAGTTACTAAGATTATGATTGGATATCAGAATTGTATGAAACAGTGCCTGCCAACAACCTTCGCAAATCTGCTGGTTTAGTGGCGACTGGAATATTCCATTACTTCCACAGCTTTCATTCCGGAAATTATGAGAGCAGCAACAAAAGTTTTCTTTAGCACCCGCAACCTAACGTATTTTTTTGTATGTAGGCAACGAGTTAATAGAACAGCTTCTATTATCAATGCGTCTGTCTCATTTATTTGGCAGTTTGTTTATGTTTTGTTTTGCAATTTTATTTAATATCATACTAATTATTCAAATATTCGTTATTATTATTCTTTTACAATCATTTATTTTTATAAGGTACATAAGTATACATTCATACACGCATTGCAGTATGAAACTGATTTACATCCTTCACCTCACACTTCAGGTTCAGGTGAAAACCGTCAGGCACTAGTTGTCTGACATTTTTGGTGAACTGGACCTATTTGGCGCAGCCGCGAGGCACACTTTCCAGCTAATTTCTCACAACGCACTTTACACTTTTTATTTGTTTTATTTTTATTTTCTTATGTAGTGTTGTATGCTTTGTAGTCTGTGCTAAATAAATGTAATTTCTTTCTTTCTTATTATATTAATTCATCATCTTTATTATTCCAACAAAACATCAAAAAAATCACCGTCAATTTACGAACGTAAATGAATATGACTCAAAGCTACCGATAAATATATTTAATTGATAACTCAGCGACTAATGTTGTAAGTGGGCTACTATATATATAGCGATACATTTATATATATAGTGTAAGGGCGAAGGGGTTGCACTTCCCGCAGCGCCGGAGACGATGCAGAAGCAACTAAGTGTTTTGAGGTTAGGTTAATAATTTGTCCCGCAGTGGTGGACAACGAGAATAATTTTTAAAAGATGTTTCGCTGTCCCCCGGTGGGCGCCAAACAAGTGGTGGCGATCGGGAACAATCGAAATGAACTTATGGTAACATTATAAATAGATAGGTGACTACATGGAATTAGAGCATTCATTGACCATTATTTGATGACAATAATAAGGTAATTTTATGCTCAGTTCAGATTCACTCATCAATTCCTTATGCTAATGTATAAAAATATAGGTGACTATGAAATTAGAGTACTTACGTTGAAATTATTTTATAGATGCAGTTAATACATTATTGGAAGCTGGCAATGCGTAGACATATCACTAATTTAGTTGCTTAATAATTATCACCATGCTGCTTGATATTAACTGTAGCTTGTTTTACAATATACTTATGATCGCTTGAAAAGCATTTATTAGACGCTAAAAGTTCGTCGCTGACCTATTAATACATTAGACAACTAAATATAATTGAAGACGAGAATGACATTTTAAAGAAGCTGCTTTAATTAGCACTATATTCATTCACATGATTTTCCATTCCATAGTGTTGTGGTCGACTTCAGCGACGACAGTTTCCTTATGGCGCGGGCGTCGGTCGTCATTGGCGGGTAAAAATAGCGTGGTGGCTGGCGGCCTTGCCCCGCGCCGGCGTCGGCCGCAGCGCGCATGCGCCACCCCCCGCCCCGCTCGCGCGCCGCAGCACACCCGCCGCTGCCCCTGCGCATCGTGCCGTACTCACTTGTTCCAGCAATGAATAGTTACAGTACTCACAGAAACTACTACTCCTACTGTGCGGTGCGAAAGTGCAACGCAAAAACTGTCCATTACAGTACTGTCCTAATTTCATAATCATCTTTATTGCGGTTATTCTACTCTGAGAAGGAGCTAAAGCTTCTAAGATACTACATGAATAACTATAGGTACCTACCATGAGGGCATATATTTTTAATTTATGGAACGGAGTCGAGAATAACAATATCGGTAAAGTTTAGGAGCTTTGCAATCACCGAGTTTTCTTCATTTGCCATCGGCATCAGCAATAGGGTTATATAATTCGCACCTATTTCATTCATCACAATCTTCAGCGATCTTTTCAATTAATTGGCACTCAGCCACAAACATTTTGATTTATACTACCTTTGTTAGCAACCATGGTCGCGTCAGTGGCAGATGCGTGCGCGCAGGTGACCGCGCACCTTATCGCGCACAAAAACGCCGTATCGGTTTCGACGCCTACCATGTACCTACTGCCTTACTTCGCGGCATTATATTAATTATGTACGACTCCACTAATGAAATTACTTAACGTGAAGTAATGCTTAATGGTCTACTTTGGATCTACAGTGAACACTGTTATGGGACAGAACGTTGGTAGGTACGCAAGTACGAAATAAATCATTAAAATGAAATGAGGTTTATTTCTCTAAGTAGATCTTTAAAGAAACGTTTACACAAACATACATTTAATTATGTACTTATCCTTTGGACTTACTAAGACTAGTGAAATATCTAAAGCTTTGAAAGTCATGGTTTTAGAAGCATTACAAGGGAAGATTTGGAAGTAATCTTTCACAAAATCAATAATAGACTCATATAATTCATCAGCAGCTCCGCCTGCTGCGCCTCGGTATTGACCCGAAAAAATTTAGGAAAGTTTTTGACCCAGAATTCATTGATAGCAGAGCCAGTTGAGAGTGCGCGGGAGCGGGAGTTGTAGTTGAGTACAATATATATTGCAGTTAGGTATAATATAAATTGCAGTTAGGTACAATATAAATTGCAGTTAGGTACCATATACATTGCAGTTAGGTACAATTATTGTATTAATTATACTTCTCTAGAAAAAGCTTTTACCTAGCTCAAAACAAAGTCTGAATGTGATATTTTCTACATTTGTATTTCTAGTTTATATTAATGACCTTATTCATATGATGGCTAACTTATCGGATATAATTTTATTCGCTGATGAGACTTCTCTTATTTTTGAAATTGATAGAAAAGATACGAACGATAGTCTGGCTGTTCTTTCGAAATGGTTCTCAGCTTATAATCTTTTACTTAATGCGAACAAAACTAAATGTCTTAAGTTCTCATTACCAAATGTACCCCAAGTGGGTCTAAATTTAAAACTTGATGGCAAGAAACTAGATGTTATTACGGAAACTGTATTTCTAGGAATTACTTTAGATTAAAAATTGCAATGGGGCGCCCACACGACATTAGAGCTCTTTTAGGTAGATTAAGTTCAGCTGCATATGCAGTAAGAAAAATAAGGCAGTTGACTGATATAGCCACAGCTAGGTTAGTATACTTTGCTTATTTCCACAGTATTATGTCTTATGGCGTTCTGCTGTGGGGATCGGCAGCTGATGTAGATTCAATTTTCATTTTACAAAAGAGGGCAATCCGCGCGATCTATAAAATGGGTCCTCGTGAGTCACCTAGACACAAATTCAAAGAAATTGATGTACTAACTCTGCCTTCTCTTTATATCTTAGAAAGTATTTTGTATGTTTGCAAAAACTTAGGACTTTTCAAAATAAGAAGCGATTTCCATAATATAAATACATGTAGTAAAATTGAAATTGTGATACCCAAATTTAGATTAACTAAAACAAGCAAGTCATTTCTTCTAAACAGTATCCGCTTATATAACAAGTTGCCAAAGTCGGTTACAAAACTTAGCGATAGAAAGTTCAAAACTCACATCAAACGTATCCTTATCAAAAAAGCAATATTATAAGATTAAAGGCTACGTTGAAGACAAGGAAGATTGGCAATAATTTCTTCTGCACATGTAGCTTCCCTGGTACCTCATTAACGGCATCACTATGTAAATATCTAGATATTAACTGCACTCAAATGACGTGTTTTTTTTACACGCTTCTTTACTTCATCTTCTCATTATTTGACATTATATAGCTACAATTCTAATTTCAACACTTTACTAATGACTTTTGTAGACAGGATTGTAATTCAGATTTGTTGTAATGGCAACCATGTCATTTGGTTAAAATAAGCTTTTATTTTTATTATTTTATTTATCTTTTATATAGATTATTTTATATTTTGTGAATGTGAGAACTTTGTAGGCCTAACTTGTAGACTAGATTTTTAAAGGATTCTCTCCTGGTACTTGTTGACAGGCCTACACTTTCCTCCCACACCTATTAGTACTGTAATTTGAAAACATTGTTAAAGCCAATTATTTTTAAAAGAGTAACCGTGGAGTTTCTTACCTACTCTTCTCCATAGGAAACAACCAATTGAAACCGTGCACCTAGCTTCTGACGTTTCATAAGTGACCATGTAGGTTTATAGGAAATAAAATATTTTGATTTGATTTGATACTTTTTGTTAGAATTCGAGCATGCGTGAAGCTAATGCGGAATGAGAAACTTTTTCTAGAATAACTGCCTTATCTAACAAGTTTTTTATCGGCGCTCTGTAAATTAATGAAATATCTAAACCAAGCACTAGGGTCAAATTGTATGAGCAGATACCACATTAAGATATGTGTTCTCAGTGTCTCAGTAGTCCAAACTATTAATTTAAATTCACATTTCTAATGTGTGCAAGAGATAGGTCCAATAACCAAAGTTCTTTCCACTGAGTAAATGTCGACATCGTCACACTGACTAACCCTAACTGTTTGCCCTCTGAAGCCTCGCAGGGGGTTGGTACGAATGTTCAAAAAAGTCAAAAGAGAAATGCTTATTAGACCGGTGTTTCGGCAAATTCTGCGCGTTTTAAACTTTTTGCTTGCACGGTATCCTTAAAACGAAAATTACGGTGGTTGCGCACGCGGCCCGCGCCCGCGTGTCCGCGCATGCGCGCCACTGTTTACGCAAATTCACGCTCATTTAAACGCTGTCAGTCGCCGAGCGCTCACGTGTTTGTTTTGCGCTCATGTAAGTGTTCACCGAGCGTTTTGCGGTAATTGCTTTTTTAAACTTCATATAATTACATACCGAGACTGCTTCTGCGCTGTCTGAAGTTGTAACTTTTTCTGACAAACATAATCTTCGGTAGTCCACTTACGAGGCAAATGTACATTTCTTTATTTTAAGCCAAATCAAATTGCAATTTACTATTGCTTGCAAAATATGCATTCTCATTACTCTCAAGTTGTTCATATAGAAACATTTAAAGTAAAATTAAAGTAAGCATCTCATTTGTGTAGTTAGCCCGGGTTCGGTGTGTGCGGCATGTGAGCGCTATCAATATCGGTTACTGATCGCCGCAGGCGCTAGATTTATCGCCAATATTTATATGAAGCCGGTGCACTCCGCTGCTCCACTCCTTTGCACACATTTGTCCCAGCTACGTGTTAGTCAAGGAGCTAGACGCTAACACTCTGATTACAGACATTATCTGTGGCGGACTACCTATATTGGAATATGTTCTATGATTTTTCAACAAATGTTTCATTTCTTTCTCCCGGGTACGCCTGCACTAATGTTTTTATTAACCAAATATTTATATTTTTACAAATATAAATGAATTACACAGCACACACAATACTTACAATAAAGTGATAAAACGGGATCCCTTCTTTTCGCATAATGTTCTTTGTCCTAATATACTTCGGCATAACGATTTTGGCACAATTTGTTTTGGCATAATAATACTTCGGCATAATTTTTTTAGGCATACATTTTATGTTGGCATAATCATCTTAAAGACTAATTTGTTTTGGCATAAATTTGATTCGCATAACTTTAGTACGCCTAATGACTATTAGCATAATATTGTTGGTTAAAAATTTAATATGCTGTGCAACAAAAGTTAGTGACAGAACCGAATTGCTGCAAAACCGACTCCACGTAGTCTTACGAGTATTTGTCCTACTCCTAGAGTGTAATTTAAAATCGCGTAGGCGCGTAGGGGCGAGGCGGCCCGCAGGCTGAGGAGCAGGCGGCTGCGGGCGAGCCGCGGCGGCTGAGGCTGGCCGGCGAAGCCGGCCAACAAGCCGAAGCTGCGGTGGTGAGCGAAAGCCGTCTGCGACGATTAGCACGCGTGGGGCCGCCGGAGGCCCGCAGCGCCGGAGCCGTGACAGAAACCCTGCCTGCTGCATACTGCATGCTTGCTTGCATGCTGCATGCTTGCTTGCATGCTGCATGCTTGCTTGTTTGCTGCATGCTTGCTTGCATGCTTGCTTGCATGCTGTATGCTTGCTTGCATGCTGTATGCTTGCTTGCTTCATGCTTCCTACAGCGAAAAAAAAAACCCACAAAATTGTTCATAAAAAAGTTATGCTTTAGAACTTTATGCTTAATAAATTTATGCGTTAGAATATTATGCTTAATCATTATTATGGTTAGAGAAATTATGCTTAAAAAAATTATGCGTAAGCTGTTATGCGTAATTATATTATGCGAAAATATAATTATGCCAAACAAAATTATGCTAAGTTATATTAGGTCTTAAAATTTTATGCAAATGGATAGGGAACCTGATAAAACAGTTAATTAACTACGTAAACAAGCATTTACCTTACTTCATTATCTTTTATAAGTGCCAGAGGACAACACCAGTGGCATGCTATTTTTCTGTCAACTGTTATTGAGAGGAAATTATAGCCGTCTGTTGTGAGTTTATGACTATTAAAAGACTATTTCATTACTTTGCTTCCATACTGCACTACTAAAGGCATAATACACTTACCTGTAACACTTACCTCCGGTTCGTCTCGTCTGCGCAACGTGTGTGTGGGCCGTACAACCATTGAAGAAGGAACAGAACACCAACTCCTGATGTACTTTCAGTGGATTATTGAACCATTGTTTATCCAAAACAAGAGATCCTCATCCCTCCTTCGTCCATCTCTTACGGTTCACGATCGTGACTCCTCATTTCTTTCTAAATAGTAGATCTCAATTTGCTATGGCCTTTGGTTTGATTGATAATAAAATAAAATACATTTATTTAATGTTTTTACAGAACCAACTAGAGTAACTCAAACTTCTGCTACTTGTTTCGATAATGTCTGCTGCGATTGTGATTATTTAGAGAAAGCCATTGTAAATTATCTGCCGTTTGATCATTGTGGACAAACGGTAATTTTAAAGTTTAAAGACCTTTGCAAAAAGTGCAAATATAATTTAGATCAATAACGACTGGCAAATTAAATAGATTCAATAGTACCCTAAATAATAAGTTAAATGTTCTGGGCCACAGTAAGGACGATGCAAATAAATTGCATGAAGATTTATTTTCACTAGTGCACAATGAACTCAATAAAACTTTTGAAAAGAAAACAAAAAATATTTGCCTTAATTTTATATTTAGTGACTTGGCAACCAGAGGTATTAGAATAAGTAGAGAAATACTGTTCGAGCTGTATGGCCTTAAACCTTACATTAA
This sequence comes from Dryobotodes eremita, assembly GCA_917490735.1. Lineage (NCBI taxonomy): Eukaryota > Metazoa > Arthropoda > Insecta > Lepidoptera > Noctuidae > Dryobotodes > Dryobotodes eremita. The sequence goes on from OU823244.1 coordinate 24,667,107, forward strand.
CAAAGAAACTTTCAACAGGTATGTTGCTACATATTGCATTTTTTTTAGGAATACCTGCACGCCCTGTACATTAGCAACAAGAGGAAATCATCAGAAAATAAAATAAAAACAGTTTGGAAAGTTATAATTAATAACCAAACTAGTAGGAAAAAAATACGAAGCAATGATTATACATTGGAGACTTCACGTGGTTCCATAAGCTCTTACTAACTCTCATAAGCTCTCATCTTACTCTCATAAGCTCTCTACTTAGAACTAGCTCAAGAATTTGTAAATTTCTTTACTGATATACCATCTAAAACGACGGAAGCTTTAAATTCCTCACCGGATGTCTCAATTGATTTATTAAGAGCTAACATTCCAGGCTGCCCGGTTGAATTTCAATTTAAACATATAAACCTTATGATAATTATAAAAGCTTTTCGGCAAACAAAAATCAAATTGACCGAAGATCTATGGGGAATGTCAATCAAAGTTTGTACATCCGTAATCGAGACTATAGAACCATACTTAGCTTTAATATTTAATTTGTGTGTAGATCAACGAGTCTTCCCGGATTTAATGAAATACTCGTACAGTAAGGTAATACCAAATTTTAAATCTGGGGACAGCAAAGACACCAACAATTATAGACGAGTGTCCGTGTTGCCGGTATTTAGCTAGGTGTTTGAAAAGGTAATGGTCAATCAGATGCTTAATAATTTTAACACCAACAAAATCTTACACGATCAGCAATATAGTTTCACCAAAGGACGTTGTACGACTGAGGCCGGTGTCACTTTATTAAAACACATATTTACAGCATGGGAAGAGGCCCAAGATGCCATAGGATTTTTTTGTGACCTCTCTAAAGCATTTGACTGCGTTAATCACGAAACCTTGCTTTTAAAACTTGAGCGTTACGGCCTAGCTAAACTTGCACTCAGTTAAGTAAAATCTTATTAAAACGATAGACAACAAAAAGTTCAAATAAATGCTGTCAATTCAGTTAACAGTAAAAATGGGTGTTCCACAAGGCTCGATATTAGGTCCTTTCCTCTTTTTAGTATCTATTAATGATCTACCCCATTTATTAAAAAAACCAACTACAAATGGTATTATTTGCTGATGATACTTCCTTAATTTTTAAGATAAATAGACGTGCATCAAATCTTGACGACGTAAATAACGCCATACTGCAGGTACAAAATTGGTTCACTGGTAATAACTTTGTATTAAATAGAAAAAAAACTAAGTGCATAAGATTGTCTGTACCGAATGTTAAAAGAAGTGATTGTGACATACTCGTAGTATGGAAAAAAGAGAAACTAGAATTCGTCGATAAAACAGTTTTCCTAGGGATCACGCTGCAATGGGGTCCTCATTTAACATCTCTTGCAGGATGGCTTAATTCGGCAGCATATTCAGTAAGAAAAATCCGTCAATTTACATTAGTAAATTGACGGATTAACTGAAATAGACCAGCCTCGCGGTTTCTACATTAGTAGAAACCGCGAGGCTGGTCTATTTCAGTTACTTTCATAGTATCATTTCTTACGGTATTTTACTATTTTACTAGGCTGGGGATATGGGGATATCGAGTCCATTTTTATTCTGCAGAAAAGAGCCATCGGAGCAATATATTGCCTCCGCAGGCGCGATTTTCTAAGGGAACTTTATAAAGATAATAACATCATGACGGTACCTTGTCAATGTATATATGAAAACATCATGTACGTAAGGAAAATATTAATCTTTTCAGTAGAGACCAATAGAAAGAGAGAAATATGGACCAATTAGTTCACCCAGGTTTCATAATGGCAAAAGTAGACTCATCCTTCATGGGGTACTGTTTAAACAGTTACAATAAAATACCTCCCCACATACTCCAACGGAATGAAAGGAAATTTAAATCTTGTATAAAACGTACACTATGCAGCCAAGCATATTATAGGTTGGGGATTACATTGCTGACAAAGATGCTTGGCTCAATGCTGGTCCTGCTCCGCAGGGGCGCATAGACCAATTGATTACCATTCGAAAATATTGTCGGAGCTGCTAAAGATTGTAAAAATTATCATTGCATTGTATAATTTCAATCTCTTAGTATTGTATAACTGCATAGCATATGTGTGAGCACTATGTACCTACTATAAAGCTGCCATTTACTGGGTCCGTCTTTCATTGACTTGAATGTGCCCTGGCGGCTGAGAGTATTTCATGCTCACTCAAATGTCTCGCTGGTGGTGGCGTGTGTGTTGGATTAATAAGTTCCCTTCAAAATGGTTGAGCTGAATGGTGCTGATCCATACGTCACGTTCGTGAACCGGCGCCGTCAGTACGGACTGGTAATTTCTTAGCTGCCACGGCCTATTTTAATTTCTGAATTGTTTTTTTTATGTTTCTATCTTTTTATTACGGACGCTTTTAACGTGCACGTCTTTCTACATCGTTCTCACATGTATAATTTCAACATGAATGATGTAATCAATGTTTTGTAACAATATTTTCATTTAAAAGAGTGTCCGTGAAGTCTCTTGCCCGTTCTTCTCCATAGGTACCTAAACTACGCTTTGGAATGGGCAACTAGCTTCATCTTTCTGACTGACCGACCCCTTGACAATTCAAAAGTGCTTGTAATTGTTTTATTTGAAATTGATGCTTTGAGTTTGATAGCCATAGCTTCGTTGGCATATTCAGTAAGTACAATATCAAGATAATGAAATAATTTTTATTTATTTCAGGCATACAGTCCATATAAGTATTACAATGAAAGCGTTAGTAGAGTTGTTAGTACGAGCAGTACACACAAAAATAGAATAAAAAGGATATTAGTAATTTGTTAGTAAACAAGACAAGTTACACAATAATTATTTAGAGCCTGTTTCCTATTCCTATGCAGGTGCACGCCTGCCCAGTACCTATACAGTAAATGGACCGAAAATTTTGTACGCGAACGTTCTGAGGACAGTGTTGGTGCTACCACAGACCCTACTTATCTGTTCTTTTCCTAATGACGGCGAAGAGATCATCGATGGAAGCATCCGCAAACATTGCGGAAGCACTGCAGTAACGGGGCTTTTTCAACACTACCCTCAGAGCGTCGTCGTACTGAACACGCAGGGCGATGTAAGCCCGCCGCCTGTAGTTGACACAGACTGCACGTGTAAAAAGACTGACAGTTTTACATCTGTGGCACATCGTGCAAATCTGCGGGCCAACATATTGCAGCGGACTGCCAACGCCCTCCTTTCACTCTCTAGGTCTTCATCGTCCTGTAGCCAATCTGTCAGAATGTAACCCAAATACTTTACTTTAGACACCCTCACGAGTGCCGAACCAACGATCTTAACTGGCGGCACGTTAGAGGGAGCCTTGTTTCCTGCTTTGTATATCATGAGAACACTCTTACTAGCATTATATTTGAGTCCATGTGACAGGGCATATGATTTAAAACTACCCGGAAGTCTCCTGAATGCACTAACTGATGGGCGCAACAGAACCATGTCGTCAGCATTATTATTATTGTTGACAATTCATCCACCTATTGAGCATCCGACCACGGCTTCGCTGAGCTTGCCGATCAGCTGATTTATAAATAAGTTAAACAAACTCGGGGACGTCAACCCGCCCTGAATAATACTGTATTTCAAATGATATTCCTGACTATGCATGTAAACCCATCTGACAGCATTCTTTTGATTACTGTACCAATATTTAAGAAGAGATACAATCTCCCACGGCACAGTGGTTTGTTCAAGCAGTTTATGCCAAAGAATATCATAAGACACCAGGTCAAAGGCCCTTGAAAGATCAAGAAAACACGCATATATTGGTGTTTTCCTGTCGGTATAGTACCTTACTGCTCATTTCAGACACATAATTGCCATTTCTGTTGACTGGTTGGGCCTGAAGCCAAACTGCAAGTCATCTATCTGAAGGTGTTCGCTTAGTTGCCTACTCATGAGACTGTCAAGGACCTTCGCCATGGTTGTAGCCAATGATATCAGCTGGTAATTATGCTTGTCAGATGGATCCCCGGTTTTGTACTTTATTATTGGAACCACTACCGTTTTCATCATATTATCCCGAATAAAGGAAGGTGCTAGACAAAAATTTAAAAATAGACTCAGGACTCTGGGTAGATGTACACCCGCAAAACGCAGATGTTCTATACTTATAACGTCATGACCTGGTGACTTTCCACGCTTCATCTTTTTATGACGTTCCTCACATCGAATGGCATAATTCTACCGTAGTTCTCACCAGGTCTGACGTCTGTTATACTTAAGTTAGTATAATCACAGGGCATTGGTTCTACTGTAAACAGCTCTTTAAAAACATTCGCAATATTTTGATCCCCTACTGCACTATCGACACTCACACGAACACTGGGCTTAGGATTCTATTGCCCCGTTTTCTTCCAAAGACTGCTAAAATCATTAACTTATGTTTTTCCGCCAGTATGTTCATTTTTTTTTGCTCAGTATTACCCTGTCTTTCCGTGTTTCACACATACTCAAATACTAGGGTCCGGCGCGCAGCTTGCCCTGAACAACCCAGTTACTAAAACTAAGCCGAGCCCTCCTATGGACATTTTCCTACATGCTTGTTCCACCCCACAGTATACGTCTTTTTATTTATTTTAATGTCAATTCGAGTGTTCTCCGAGGCACCACTCAAGATAGATCTAATGTTAGCGTGCATTGTGTTAATAATAAGGGTTAAATAGGAAAGATTCTTCAAAAATATCCTATTATGAAATCACACAAACTGTCGCTGCGTTAGCGAAGGTAATCTGTATCCAGAAAATGTCTGAACAGCTCATTATTAGTAGTATTATGTGGAGTGGAGCTTCTGCAGCACTCTACTTTGTGAGGTGCTCATGTGCAGGTGCAGGAGCTCGGCGAGATTCCCGCTGCCTACATGCGCCCTCAGCCTACCATGACTTAGTGTCCTGCTAACTACCAATGCGATCCGTCATTGAAGCATCTGTCATTCGGAGAGCTCATGACTGGAACTGATTTCAAAGCTATCGGAAGAAGGACTGAAGGTTTAGAAAGTAAATGTCAGAAAAAGTAAACCTGCTTATACCTCACTTACTTGGATTTCAGTTTTATAGGATCATTAAAAGTTTGTAAGTACATGTGTTTAAAACATTAATTACCTACCAATTACGTCCACAGCTTAGTTTTATTTTACAAAGCAATGAGTATCGAAACCAGTTTAAAAGGAGCTCCACAATCATAAGCTAAGCCAGACCGGAACAATAATTTTGATGTCAACAGCAACAAATGACCGCGTGGGCCGCCGCCGCCGCTCGACGCGCGCGCAACTGTCGCGCGGCTGTCGCGCGCGCGTCGCCCGCCTGTCGCGCGGTCAGAAGGTGCTGCAACACTGTAGTTCCGCCTCGGTTATTTATTATTGCCGACTGGTTCCGGAGGTTCTGTCCGCTCGATAAGCTCTCCCTTCACCACGCACTCTACGCTCAGCTAGTAAGTACGTAGGTACGTACGCACTCACTGCCAATTCCTGCTGCCCTCGGACACGTTTTCCATTTGATAGAAAACGGCTTTCCTTTTATAGATATGACAAAAAACAATACCTATATTCCATTACCTCGGGCACATATACCTACCTACATATTATGATCAAACACAGGAGCAATGATCTTAATCTTGACCCAAACTAAAGGTAGTTTGTAAAAACAGCCCGCACTAAAAGCAACCTACATATAATTGTAAACCTACTCCTAAAATACGAGATTCCTTAACCTCAACACAGGTAGTTTATGAAACTTGCAGAAAAAAGTACTTTAGAATTAAAAGCACAATAATGTTGACACTACATTACCTGGGTGAGCGCCGCCGCCGCGCCGGTACTGAAGCGTTCAATATTTGGGCTTATCAGTTGGAAGTGCCTACTTCCTGGTTGTTACTAAACGGCTATAACCAAAAGTATGACGCGAAGGACATGTCGCATGTCGTCAAAATTAAGGGCCGTGACAGGCCCGCGCTATCGCGATCGCACGCGCAGGCCGCGAACACACCTGCCGACGAGTCGCCGACAGTGATGTAATGCCTTTATTCAATTTTATGCTTTTTTTGTTATTGATATTGTCTTGACCCTTTGTATTTGTTTACAGAGAACTTGTTAGCATTCTTGAAGGACATTTTTGATGAATAACACGTCTTAATTAGGTTTTAAAAGTAAAGCAAGCAGCAAGTAGTAGCATTGTAATAACCATTAATTAATCATTCACTTCTTATGAAAACATCTTAACAGCAAACATTTTTGACTAGTTACTGATAATACGTTACATGATACGTTACGTTACACATACTTACAAAAGAGAGCGTTCTATTCGGAGAGCTAACGCCGTAAATTGTGCTGAGTGTGTGTTATTTCAGTCAATCAAAAGCAAGCAAAGAAAAGCAATCAAAATCCTTTCTAATGAAAAAGCCACTATACAAATAATGTTCCACAAAAACACAAAAGAAGTTAATACAGAGTTCTGTAAAACGGCACATACTTGAAGTGACATTAGGTGTAATGTGGCATGAACATGAAACAAAGGAAGTGGCCGCGTGACCTCCACACTCGCCGGCCGCGCGGCGGCCATGGATCGCACCGACCGCGGCCCATACCTCACGCATATCTGCCTTCAGCTACTTTTTCGTGTCCACATAGCGGACAAGAAAAAGTAGCGCTGGAGGCACGAGTGTAGTAGCTGTGTACTACACTCGTGAAATTTCTTCATAATTCAATATTAATAAATGTTTTTCCTTGTTTTCTTACATCTACTTTAAGGTTAGCTTAGCAACGTCGACTACTTATTCATTCCTATCAATTAAACGTAAAGGAAAAAAGGAGTTATAGAAAAATAATTATGCATATCAACGCACATTATTTAACTAAAAACAAAAACTGAACGAAGCTTGTAAGTAATCATCATATAAAAACCTCCAATATCAACTGAAAACTTTCCACTTACTAAATGAGCAAAGTAAAAGAAAATAAACACGTAGTAGAAACTAAACGTTTTATCAAGTCAGTGCGTTTACCGGGAGTACTTCCATACGTAACAATTGCAAGCGTGACCGTAGGCTATCGCCTACGGAAACGGAAGTATCGTCGAGTGTCGCCTCACTATAACTGAACCTAGTATCGTTGTGTGCGTACACGCATCATGTGCATTGTCTTTGTGCTGGTCTGGCCTGTTTTGATCAGGACTTGATTTATTCACAGATGAACCTAATGAATCATCTTCGACATGCATCAACAGACCTCACTGAACAAGAGGTCGACGATTGAAATGACAACTTTACAATAAATACTTACGATTAAATAGACCCATGTCTCATATTATACTTACTCGTAGGTCGTTTTTCAGGCACATAATCTCTTCTCGATTCTGGTCGGGTCGCCCTCGTGTCGTCAGGTCGAAGTCGCTTCAAATAAATCGTCGAGATTGAAAAAACGCCAGGCAGCAATTAATAGTCGTCACTACGAGGTTGTAACGTTACAGCGCCAAGTAATTCCCGTTCGTGTGCGACACACGTTACTCTCGGTAACATTTGTAGTACTTATGTATGAGTGTGACCCATATATTTAGTGGTGTGCGCAAATTGTGAGCCAACCGCGTGCGACCGCGGGGCTCCGTCTTGTGGCAGTCAGCGAAATGTGAGATATAGGTACAGAAGACTCACTTGAAGAAACAAGTGATAAATAACTCGTACAATAATAAATAGGAAAAATGTAGAAGGGTTTAAATGTGAGTATTTAACTATTGTAATCGCACATTTGCCCACTTCAGCAAAACTTTAAGTTTGCGTGAGCTTCCTATCGCTAAAGTGGATCTTCTGTACGTTATTTATGAAAATATCTTCAGCTTTTCCTTTTGTACAAACGTTTGATCAAATATGCCAATAAAAGCCAGTATACTCGCCAACGTTACGTGGCCAACAATTGGCCGCGACGTGACTGCTTGGAGTGAGTTTGGTATGTTTTAGTAATGACCGATATAACGCGTTATTATACCTACTGCGGGTAATTAAGTCGGTTTCATTCATTTATGGAGATTGAATTGAAGTTATTATTTTATACATTATTGTTGATGCGATAGTTGCAGCGTTGAGGAAATTGCTCGAAAGCTGTTGTAGAAGGAAGTGTGATTGGCTCGATGTTAGAGGAAGCTCGACCAGCTCACTCGATTGAAAGCTCGGAACAGACAATATTTCTTACAGCTATAGTGAAACTCGACAACGGAGGAAATTGAACGTCGACTCAACCTGTGCTGCTCATAAATATAGGTAACTTTTCCGAAAGATAAGAAAATGGATAATTAATTATTAGCAGTGGCCAATGTTATAAATGTGCGGACTAAGAAAAGGGTCATTTGGCAGCTCAAGTGGGTATCTGAATAAACTAAATGGATAATTCGAACAATATTTAATTTGGAGCCTGCTTTAGGAACATAATTTTGTCTCTTGGACGAATGAAAGGATGATTTTCAATAACGGTTGGATAAATTGAATGTTAAGTAATTAAGTAGCGTTGTAACTTAGAGAGAATAGAGTATTTGCAATAAATTTGCACAGTCACAAAACTGAGTTATTTATTGATTATGTAACTTAACTTACTACTTCATCGGTATAATTCAACAAACCATAATAAGATAATCGTAATGTCTTTCTGAAATAAGAACATGGGTGTATGAACGTAAAACGTCCTGTTCACGACCCTGTCAAGGCCTGCACCGACGGCACACCGTGAAGCAGGCGCCTGTCAGGTCTGCACCGACGGCACAACGTGAAGCAGGCGCCTGTCAGGTCTGCACCGACGGCACAACGTGAAGTAGAGATAACTTTGACGTTTTTCTTCAAACTACAAGTAAGTTTACAACAGTTTGCCAACGGGGTCCTTCGGCGGATGTACTGGCACGTACCTCGCCTTTTAGTGATATAGTGATATAGTCGAAACTGTAATGGATTCGTAAACTATCTAGCTACTTACTCAGTGGTTACAAGTGCGGCTGCTAAGCTTGCGGTTCTGGGTTCAATACCAGCGATACCGAGGTGGAAGTTAAAAACAGATGTTTTGTTGTGTTCCACATACAGAGAGGAAATGATAGTGCGTGCGTTTCGGCATTGAGTAGAAGTCAATTAAGAGAACCGGTCGGTGCTCCTTCCGCGTCCGGAAGTAACGACAACCTGCGCTCATAATACCTATGTGCAAATAAATAAACACACACGTGTGCTGGATTATGTGGAACTAATGAGACACATGTACAACTACGGAAACGGATTGCTTACCATTTTGATTATCACTCCTAAGTGTCCATTCTTTAACAGTCGTATGGAATGACTTTAACAAGCCAAAACTACACTTCGTTGACTGTACACACTGTTTAAAAAAAATACAGTTCAATACACAAAAACATAAAAAGTGCAGTAGGTCTATACCTACTGCACTTTTTATTTTGTTCAAATAATACAGCACTGTCGTAGCCTGTTGTGTCAGTTGAAAAGTGGAATTGTGTAGAATTTAATTAGGTTATACACAGAGCTTTTTTACCTATTGCACTAAGGTAAGGGCTCCTATTTCCGCAGTACTTTTACTAAAACTCGAAAGGAGATCGAAAATTAAGCATTAATTGTACCCTTTTGAAGGTTTGGTTATTTTATCAGAACCATTATTGTTTCTACTCTTGAAATTGACAATAGGTTTGGCTATTAGATCTTGATTTATATTCTAAATTAGTTAAATATGAAGAGAAGTCGGAGGCACCTTATTCCGATGGTAAAATCTTATTTCGATGTATTTGGTTACTAATTCCGAGTGTACAAAATGTAAAGGAAAACGGTATGAAGAATAAATAATACATGGTGTTAAAAAACAACTCTATTTATTAATTTAGGGTTTTCTCTTTCGTAAATCTCAGTCTTCTTAGATGAGGTTTTAATATTCTAATAAAATGATGTCACAATATTCAATTAATACCTAATATACCTAGCTAATCAATTTTACTAACCCTTTAGGTTAGCAACACTAGTCGTATTATTACAACAGTAGTACAAACACCATGTGGCTCTCTATAAAGCAAGATATTGTGTAAAATGATATTATTAAATGAATGCAGTTGATTATTCATAAATTTTTACAACTACGTACTTACCTAAGTTTGTTAAAGATATTATAAGGTAACAGGAGCAAGCTGCGTAACATTGTAAACACTCTGTATTTGACGTGTGTATATACCGCAGAATAAGGTGCTCATAGAACCTTGTCGCGACCTACTACATCGGAATAGCGGTGCACACCAAAAAATCTCGTTTCCTAATTTTGAGTAAAAAAAATGCAAGATTTTTGCATAATTTATACATACATTAATACTTCGAGGCAAAAGGAGTATGTAAGGATCGTAGCAGGTGTCGTTCTGTAGTTTCCGCCTACCCCCATGGGAAGTAGGCGTGAGTTTAAGTATGTATGTGAATTAATACTTAATTGCAAAATCTTCGTAAATATAATATAATACTTTCTAAAAATTACATCAAATTGTGTATGATAAATGATTTTATTTCTGTAATTAGGTTTGAACAAACACTTTTACACGTCAATCATATTTTGAAAACTAGATGAAGTCGGCAAGTTTGTTATAAAAAAAAAAATAAAATAAAATTCATTTAATTCAGGAAAAACCCATATTACATCAAATTTAACTATACTGCAACACACAATCTAACAAAACCAACATAATAAAAATAATGTCAATGCAATTAAAATAGGTACACATTATAAAGATCACAGAATTCAAATAAAAATAAAATGTCAAATTCAATTAAAATAAACGAATGAGTAATAAAAATTATAGGGTCACAGAATTGAAATTAAAATGATATGTCAAATTACACTGAATTAATCACAGAATCAATATTAAATTAAAAATTATAGATTTAATCAAACAAGTCATTAATAATAATATAGGTCAGTGTCAATCAGCTTAAGTGCCCTGGCTATACATGTCTGTTACAGCATTGTCGTATGTAGGGGCAGTCAAATCGCTCAGCGATGATTTTCAGGACAGTATTGGAGCTGGCCCGCACCCTGCGCACTAAGGACGCGCACCGCTTGCGCATGGTGGCGTGAAAACAGTCGGTGCGCGCTTCCGCAAACATGCCCGAGGCGCTGCAGAACCGGGGGAGCCTCAACACTGCCCTGAATGCGTTGTTATACTGGACGCGGAGGGCGCTATAGCAAGCTTGTGTGTAGCGAGCCCACAGGCTGCACGTGTACAGTGAGGTGCAATATGCCTTGAAAAGAGTGACCTTAACTTGATCGGAGCAGCGTGCAAACCTACGAGCTAGCATATTCGCTCTTTTCGATAAGGCCCTCCGCTCCCGTTCGATGTCAGCATGGTCCTTGAAGTCAGCCGTGACTATATGCCCCAAGTATTTAAAATGGTCCACTCTGTCTAGGGAAACACCATTGAGAAAAACTGGTGGTACATTTTCCGGTGATTTAGCACCGCAGGCTCCAAAGACCATACATTGGCTCTTGTCAACATTATATTTGAGGCCATGCGCGCGCGCGTACTCCTCACAGATCTGCACCAGCTCCCTTAGGCCACAGATCGACGCGCTCAGCAGCACCATGTCGTCAGCATAACTAAGATTATTGACGCAGACACCGTCAACGTGGCACCCGACATGACGACTGCTGAGCGCAACGACCAGCGCATCCATATAGAGGTTGAAAAGGGTTGGCGAGGTCAATCCACCCTGCCTCACTCCACACTCAAGCTGATACGGTTCCGACATTGCCCCGCCCATCTGACGCTGTTGACCTGATTCGTATACCAATACTTGAAGATAGTCACAAGTTCCCGCGGCAGGTTAATACTGTCCAATTTATCCCAAAGAATATCATACGCAACCAGGTCGAAGGCCCTAGACAAGTCGAGGAAACACGCGTATACAGGGGTCCTACGATCCGTGTAGTATCTGACGGTATGCTTAAGACACAGTATAGCACTTTCTGTAGACAGTTGAGGTCTAAAACCAAACTGGTTATCATGCAGGCTTACATATACATTCAACTGTGTGTTAAGCAAACCGTCAAACACTTTGGCTATGATGGTGGCTAGGGAAATAGGCCTGTAGTTAGTTTTATCTGCAAGGTCACCGGTCTTATTTTTCACAACTGGCACCACCACAGACTTCATAAGATCCGCCGGCAGGTAACAGTGGCTCACGCACAGTGAGAAAAACATCGCTAAAACTCTAGAGATATGCGGGCCAGCATGTTGCAGGTGTTCAATGCTCAAAATCAATGAACAAAGATTTTCCATATAATGAATTAACAAAATATCTGAATAGATCACCATTGACGTGCTATAATGAGTGAATGAAACCCAAAAGCATTATCTTTTAAAGTTGTAGAACCCAAAGCGCGAAGGGCCTAATCATAAACCCAACCCTGTAAATTAAAAAAGAAATCAAGAATCTGAAATCGCTATTTCGTGGTATATATCGGAATAAAGACCCGACTGAAATATTTGGCACCTAATGCCGCGGTATTTTCAAGACGTATTTCCACCTTGATTTATTCAGAAAAACATACAAAGGTTAAATGTTTTCGATTGAAAATATAATCCTCGAAATAGTTTAACTCAAAGAATTACACATAGGGTACAAAAATAACCAAAGAATCACTATTTAAAAAAACATGGCACTCATGTGTACGAGGTCCAAAATGTATGAAGTGTGCGTTCGGACCAGCTGCTGACGCAAAACTAAGCAATTATTTTTAAAATTCGATTATTTTAAAACGTATACACATTACTCCAGACCTTTGATTTTATAACTACGCACAGATATTTAAAGAGAGCTTGTAAATCGCTCGTAAACGCAGATTTTCTAAGTACCTCGGAATATGGTGCCAATTTTAGAACCCCTCGGATTAAGGTGCCCTTACCTTAGTCCATTAAGGTACATTGGTACAGCATAGAATATTGTTAATTTGCATCAAAACATGAAACTTTAGGTACTCACTTACCCACACCTATGCGGTGTATGATGTTATGTACGTACGTATGCTAATATATCTGAGATAGGTATGGTTGTGTGTCACGAGCAACATCAAATTATAGTTATTAAAATTATGTGATCGTTGCACGAGCATTGTCTTTGTCTGACGCTCTTAATTACAACATAACTTTTAATTGATGCACACACTTATTTAGACTTTTAGTCCATGCCAAGTGATTTAATCTGATTTCAGGAAAGATATATAGGTGAAAAATTATTAATTTGAATTTTATTTTAGATCAAAGAAAAAGAACATAAGTAGGTGATAACTACAGATAGGTGTGAATTATTTTAAGGGTAGAAACTTGAAATTATTTTACAAAAAATTAGGTATGTAAAGTATTTTCTGAGGCTTTCATTTCATTTTAAGAATCTCAATGAGCGAGCATCATCCACGTTATAAGACAACGCACGGCAACTATACATATGTGAACAAACTAACATGATGTCTATGCTACACTAATTAGATGCATAATTAGAATAACTTGTATTATATTCTATTTCCGTCACATGAATGGCACCTTCAAACTCACACACGTGCAAGCGAATTAGACTGTGCTTGTAATAATATGCATGCACTATGTATGTATGCGATATTATGTCCAAAAGTATGTAGGAGTGACCCACACACACACACACATCAGTGGTCACGACACCGCGAATATCGATCACGTAATTAATCGATTAGTGACGTGCGCTCCACAATATATCATAAGTGTTGAATTTATTATGTTAATACCGCGGTAATATTTTCATTAGGAGCTCCGTCACAACACCCGCCGCTGGCTAACAATCAAATAATTGACGACAGCATTCGGTGCTAATGCTCACAACTTACACTATATTAATATTTATAACAAATTCGCATAATATCCGTGCGAGGGGCGGCTCTATTTATAATAATGAATGCAAATTATGATTAATATGATACTCAGTGTGTCAATAGGTATGAAAACGTATTAAACATACTTAGGATGTTTACATACCGCTCGTTATTAGCTGAATTTAAATACCACGATTATACTGAACATACGTAGTCGTTAATAAATACCGTAACCTATCAACAAATAATCGAGCGTGATTGATTCGAATCGAATTTACAACTTCCTTCGACATTACAGTTTGATGCATCGCAACCGATGCGACTGGGGCCGATCCAAGGACCGTCCGGCCCCGTCACCTCACAATAAGAGCACTCCGTCGCAGTCGGAACACACTTCTAGTTTATTTGCATCCACTAACAATGTCATTATGTTAATCATACCACGAGCGACTCAATCGAGACCGAAAGTGAATCGAGATCGACGTATGATCGGTTAATTACTATCCGATTTTGTATCGAGTCGGCACCCAGCACTAGGCAGTAATCGATTGGTGTAGTATTAAAGTAATGGTTTATATTAATTGGCGCGGCGGCCGGTAGCGCTATGGTAATAGTTAATAGTTGATCGACATTATAGTGTAATTGTGGGCTGTGCTGTATTTGTTTAGATCGCCGCTAATGGAATCTGTTCTACCTCATTATAAACATATTGCTTGCAATATTAAACAGTTTATATAGGAGTGGAATGGATATAGGAAATGCAGCCTTATTGCCTACATCGCTAACCACTCCTTTACCTGTAACTATCAAAACACCAACTCGAAATACTACCCGTAACCATTTACAGGGCAGTTCACGTGCAGGGCAAGTCAGTGCCGTGCACGGCACAGGATCGCTTGACCCTCAGCATGTCGCTTCACGGTGCGTCTAATATAGACCTGCTACTAAGCGTATGGTAACCCCAGTGCTCAGCAGACGTGGTCGCTAGACACCCGGCCGTCGTCTAGACGCTCTCAATTGCAGGATGCGTCTGCCGGCTACCGGTGCCGGCTGACGGCTGCCGGCGACCATCAATCACAATCACACCACCAGACTCCTATTAATTGGAGATATAAGTCTACGAGGGTACTTCCATGGACCTATTGGAGTTAGTACTATTACAAACCCAGTGGCAGAGCTTGCTAAAATTGCTGTAACACCAGTTTTTCACAAGTAGGTATGAATGTAGCACTGCTACTTTATTAGAAGGTGTGTGGGTACCTATAAGATTATCTACATATTACTTTTGTCATTAGTCAACGAATAATGTACCTTATTCAAACGTACCTATAACAAAAAAATCTGTCACTATTTACTGCGACTTTCAGTTTAACCTGCATTCACTATTGCACGATGCAAATGTTGTTTAATTTTTTATCGCTTCTGTTCATAAAGGATCCCACAGACAGGCGCGACGTGACAGCGCTACACAAAGGCGCCGGTGCACGCGGTGTCTTTGTGTCGGGCGTCGCGTCGCGCCAGTGTGTACGAGCCTTTACAGTCCTAACTCCTTACCATCCTCAGAACTGGATTGTTTAACTGTTTACTGTCTGTCACGTATGCAATAATAATAAATCTGACAGACTTCTTTACAATAACCAGAACTGTCTGATAATTATTATAATTATTTCATCAACATCATTATTTTATTTAATAATAATTGCGCGCTGGTCTTAATTTAATATAACATTTAGGTAATTATTCACTCGCTTATCAACGGCTGAAGATCAACATCATGAAAATACCAACCGTGTGTATCTTTTACGTTAACTTTATATATCTTATATAAAGATGTTAATTATCCACGAAAATACCAACTTGAAGTACTTACAACAATAGATATTTATATAAACAGATAACATCGCGGTGGCCAGTCGTAATATGACTGAAGTTATAACACGTCATAGCTAATTAAATACCGCCAGAAGTGCGTCCACAGTTAGTTTATCAGCAGGACCATCTGTAGCTATGTATATAATGTACTCTGTGGCCTCAAAAGCCACTCCGAGCTAGATCGAGATAATGAATTAGCACCCGCTAATTAACAAAAAAAACTGTTTATAGAGTGGCTCTATAAACTCAGCACCCAACTAAGCAGGTAGGCAAGTATGTTCCTGTTGTTTCAAACCTGTTTAATTGATTCCACTGACTATATTTTGAGCACTACATTTTTTGTTGCTTACAGAACATAGACTGCAGAGCGGAAAGTAGAGCCTTTGTATGACAAAAACAAACGGCAGACAAAAAATTACTATTATTATTTTAATAGTAATTAATTTATGATTTGGTATATCTGCGGTGTTATCAACTAACTAAAATGTAAAAGGAACGCAATAAACGCATGCATAGCAAGTAATGAACTCAATTATAACATTATTCTAATAGTTAGTTCTGAATAAACATTGGATTACTAACTGAAATAGTTTCTGATAATATTCCGATTAGATATGTTAATTCTTGCTTGTTATTATTGCTAAAGCATAGTTTTATCGACAACTAAATAACTATATACCCGCGGCAACGAGCTAACGACATGCGAAATCGTTTTAATCAGTAATTATCTATGTAAGTCAATAGCTGTATTAGCCGCTCTGTTCATATTCATGACTCTCTCGCATTGTAAACATTTTTTTCCTCTAGCATTTTCATCAAATATTTACGAGGTAATGTTGTCTAAAGTAATCACATCAACACTATAAACTTGTCTAGTTTAAAAGGGCAGTTAACTGAATGGTGCTAACGTCGAACCTGAAATTTCGCCTGTCAGCCATTCATAACGGGGACTTGTAAAGATATAGCAACAAATGAAGTGGGCGACACGACGACATGCCAGCAGGTTGTTGCAGGGCGTCATACATTACGGGACTGCTAGTATAAAGTTAACTGGCGGGCAGTAAAGAGTGCAGCGCGTTCAGTACAGACCGAAGGAGTCGCGCCTCGCTGTAACGTTCAGCGTGTAATGTTACGTGTACTTGTGTAGCTAGTGATGTTGTGTGAGATATGTACTTCAGCGGTGATTGGTCGCCCGGTGGGGGGCGGAGGGGAGGGGGCGGGGGTGGCGACTCCATCTAGCGACGCCCGCGGGAACCTCGGCCATCTGTTGTAATGGCTCCCGAGCTATGATACGTCGCGCCGGATTTGTTCCAACTTGTTATGTGTCTGTGTTGTACTCCAATACACGGCAAGTAATCAGTTCTGCTTGAATCGTCACAGCTGATATGTTCTAAATATGAAAATCATTTGCCACAACTAAATGCTCAACTTTCTGAAAGTTTCAGGCGGGTAAATGAGGTTTTGCTGGGACCCATAATGAAGTAAATGTGTGTATACCGACACAGTAATTGGTGTTTCAATAATAGTTTAGCAACAGAATAGAAAACTACGAAGCATATCCACTGAAGGCTTTCCCTAAAATATCAAAACGAGATAAATTGCGGCGATTATAATGAACATTAACTTCAGAACCTATTGCTACAAACAGCGACAGAACACGGCGTGTTGACCGTGACCACAGATGTCAGTCTCTGACAGATTGGCATGAGAACAGTTCCTACTGGACATTGTATCAATTGTAAGATAGTACGTTTGTAGCAGTGACGTCAAATAGAACAAACAAGTTCTTCTGACGATGTACATTCGACCGCACGTTGGTGGCAACCATTTGACATTGACAGCGCCGTTATGTCGTAGCAATAAGAGTGGTTTTCGTAGCTCAAGTGTTACCACAGACGTGCTGCAGATGACCGTACAATTTATTATTTTGAAAGACATTAACTTAATAAACACTAATTAATCGCGCCACATTCACCAAATTGTTTTAAAAGATTTGCCAGAAATATTTTGTAATAAAAAGGTGTCAATCAATTTACTGTACGCTCATTAATTAGATAATTATGTTAAAGACAGTCGTTTGTAAAGCGCGTGCGTGTTGCATGAAATATTCAATGAAACTCCTATATTTCTAGATAACTAGAAAAAATACTTAAGAAACCTGCATTTACTGAAACCAACCGTCTCGGAACATGGGCGTCATTATTGTAGCCATCTGCCGCAGAACAACTGCGATGTTGTAGTACTACCTGTCACTTACAAACGTCGTCGTGTCGTCACAATACTATAACTGAAAAACAATAAAGTTTGCCACCTGTTGCTCAAGCTACGAATCGAACCCTGAACCACACGGCCCTAAGCTTTATGATAGTTAGCACAGGAAAGGCTTAGTTTCATCACTCAACAATAACTGGTAATGTGAGCATATCAAGGAGTGTTGCCATCATCAGTCAGGCTTTCCGCCAAGGCTGTGGTGACAGTAAGTATAATGCGTGGTGTGGCAACACTGCTCGGTCGGCTGCCGTCGCGGTGGTAAGCGTTATTGATGGCGGATCGGGCGTCGGTCAAGGATGCTGGTGAGCACCGCGGTGATAGGCAGGCTCTACCGACCACAAGCCTGCGGTGCTTGAAATATAGTACGTGTAATATAAAAACTACTTTCAGATTCTAATACAAGTGAGGTGTGTAAGCTTGCTGTGAGCAATCAAACAGTTTTAAGTTTTAAAGCAGGTGCTTGTTTTGTAAATTAAATCGAGTAAGTCGACTGTGCGTGGAAAGTGGCTATTGTACTGTTCCTGTACCCACACTTAAGTAGCTGTTGTTGTAAACATTTAGTAAAGTTTGAAGAGCGCTACATCTTAAAAAACACTGCTAAACTTATCACCACTAAAAGCATATTACTAATAACAGCTCTTTCTAAACATCAGAAACAAGTGTGATAATGTCTAATAGTAGCAATGTATCAAAATGCCATCAACAACGGGTATTACTGCGCTGGGAGAGTGCGTGCTACAGCACGGCTATGAATGGGCCACCATTCATGCTCACACTCGCACGCAAAAAATATGAAATTATGATCATTTGTCGGCTCCGTTCTACTACACCATGGATATGAATGGAACACTGCGTTTGTTCAGCATTTGTATAAGATGGCCTATGGGTTTGAACTTGGATCACGCTTGTGATTTTCAAGGATTAATATACCTTTAACTAGTGCCTATACCAACGGATGTAAGATGTACAGGTACGTCTTCAGTGCTAGGGATGATATTAGGCAAAGTAATGGAATTCAATTACGCAGGAAAATATTTATTTAAGGCAATAAGTGCATTCATCTATATTTTGAAGGTTTTAACTTGATAATAACTTTTACAATATTTAACACAACTAACTTTTTACACTTTGTACTAAATTAAATGACTATCTAACTATAAAAATAAATACAAGAACAAAAGGACACTTAGGCGTCGAAGTACTCGTCCGCATCGCTGTCATCCGGACACGTGCCCAGGAGACTGGCAGCGTTGAATGGCAATGCTGATTTTTTGGCCAAAGAACAACCCAGCCCTTTGGTCACGTGAAGTGTCGACCAGTCGGCGAGAAATTGCCATAAAAAGGAGACGCGCACGCGCACTCGGGCCCCTTGACCCGAACGTTTCGACCACAAACGGCTCAAAACTGTAGTTACCCATAAGGTTACAGTATTTGCACTAAGTTAATCAATGAAAGAGATGGTAGAACCAGCTGCCGGCTTAGCATGAAGCTTTCTATTTCTACTCTACTGTAGACTAGAAATCGCGTGTCTACCGAAAATGTACCACGTAATACACGGAAACGTCATTTTTGTCTACTCTTCCGTCGACAAAACGCATCTCTACGGTTCTCGTGCTAAGCCTGCTGGATACAATAGTGACATTTCTTTAAGATCTGAATATCACCTTTGACAGTTTTCCTTATTTAGATACTCAACTTTGACAAAGTTTCCCTCAGCAATTTATTATAAAACACTCATTTGATAGTCAATAAAAGTCGTCTTAAACGCAACAATGTTTGTGTTCCCACAGTAAAGTCGTGTCTCAAGAATATTGTCTCGTAATTAACTAATAGAAATAAGTTGCCGCGAATATAATAATGATGATCGCGTGATTGTGGCCAACAGACAGACAGTCATGCAAGCGTCACCGCCGGTGTCGGCGGAGCGGCCGTCACGGTGGTGACCCGCGGGGACTACGCAGAACTACCTTTGTCTAAGTACAGCATATGGAACAGCCAAAGGAAATGAGTGGTATTATTACCTCTTAGGTATATAAGGAAGGAGGGGAAGAGAGTGTCTACTAAAATGCTACAATGACTTCGTAGTAGTTTCACAAACGATGCACAAGTGGCTGCTCATTAAAAGCATGTAATGTTAATTGTATAGTTATTGTGATACATCGAGTCTTTTCCTTAGCTACAATCGAAACAAGCATTAACATAAACTTGGCAGTTTGCATCAGTTCATGAAATTACAAATTGAACAAAACTTTGCTACTCGTACGTCGAATTTCGTAGCACCTATTCGTAGCAACAAACTTCACTAGACTTGTTGTCGGCCACTTATAACTGATGTCCGGACAAACTTTCCCAAGTGTGATATTAGTAGTACGTACTATGAGTAGGGACTCGTTCGTCACGCATGGCCACGCGGTTTTTCTTCGGATAACTTTTTCCCTGCCTACACCAGCGCCACCGAGCGTGAAGAACGCGCATTACATTCAACTATATATAAAAACTTTGTTTGTGTGTTTGAATGTCACGGAGCAACTGAAGCTTTTTGCTAATAACTGTCATTAGTGACAGTCGGTGTACAGTGCTCGCCAATATGGAGTTCAAACTGTTGCGGCAGTATGATTTACTGCGGGATAACATAGTACATGAAAAGTTCACACCAGCGAGCAGCTGCTAGTTAGTAATAATACTTTGTACGTATGTAGGTAACAGGAATACATATTATCTATGATATAATTCTCATTCACAAGGGCATCAAAGTTATATAATTTCTTTTACACGCAATTTGCAAAGTGTACCAAATGAAGAACCATGGTAAATATATTGTATGAAGCACGTAATACATTAATGAAAGTCTTATTTACGTCAGTCATAGAGCTTGTGATCTTTAGCGTGTGTATTGTACTCTATAAAAGCCCCTAGCAACTGGTAAAATACTTAAACTATCTTATAAGCAATAAAAGATACATTCGCTTATATAACTAATATAAATTGTGTCAAATAATTCAACAACACTACCTACAGTCAATTCTTAAATTCCCAAAAAGACATTAATAAACAATGCCAAATTAAAACTGAACTTGACACCCGCCTCATGAAATAAATTCCACATAAGGAGGCTATGTAAAGCCAATAAAAATAAATAAGCGGTTCATCGACCCCGTGTAAGTGCACAGTGAGACTGCTGGCTACTGGCTGCTGGCTCCCAAACGAGAGCTAGCACAGAACATCTCAAGTCAAACTGGACAACCGAACGATTTCTATTCACTGGTCACCTTTAGAACTAGTTTTAATGACTATTTGATATTACAGTGACTTAGAGTTTTATGATATTTGCAATGAAAGCGGTCAAATTGCGAAAGTACCGTTGATACAGTTTTGACAATTACCGAAAGATTTATTTGATTTAAAAGTGTGTTGAAATGAGAGAAACACTCATTACCATTAGCTACAGGATTTTATGTCGATAGACATTATTGACCAGACATACTTTAACAAACTTTTGGATACTAGTACCTACTCGACAAAGTTATAGCGAAAGTGTAGTTTCGAGATCAGTAATTGACGATTAATTAGCCGTCGGTAAAGTTATCGTAAAAGAATTATCCGAAATTGAAAACCGACTGAACAAATCTGAGTTTCTTATCCTACCTCCTACAATACAATAACTTGCATTATGTATCTAGACGAAATAATGCTCAGTCAATTGTTTGATAAACATATTCTTATTCGATCAGTGCTGGTGGGTCGCGGGGGTCAGTCCGGGTGCCGCGGGGTCATCGCGGCACCGACCGGTAATTACCGCTCAATTGACCGACACTTGACCACCGCAATCACTGATATCTCACTAGCACACACGGCTCTTCATTTGTTCGATATTCTATCAAAAGAAGGTATCGTTGGTCTACTGCCAATAGAAAACGACCACACACTAGGGATAGTTAGGTGCATTAGAGAAAATAGGGATTTTTTAAAGTGGGAGAGTAAATAGTCGGAAATAGATCACAATAGAGAAACACACAACGCAGCTGTAAAGTGTAAGGTGATGATGATATAGTTTGCGCACGCCCACATAACACCACGCAGAGGCACTACGTTGACACGGAGAGATAGGCACAGAAATTATCTGTACGATCATGAGTTTGGCTGCAGACGTAAGAAGATGGACTGACTGCATGACCAAATAGCGAAGTTTCAAGGTGCTCTCACTTTAACATGTGAACATTTATGAGTTAATTTAATGTTTTTTCTTTTCTCCCTATCTTAGAGCTCAATAAATATGTATGTAGAGTTGAGACAAAATTAGCCGGTCGTTAGCTGAAGGTTTGTTGGATACGGTAACATCAATGTTACCGTACCGGCTGCCGGCTGATATTAGTGGACCTGTCAACAGTGCCACTGATGTCAGCCAGTAGGTAGGTACTGCTGGTCGGCAGCACATGCGGGTGTGCTATCCTGTAGATAATGGCTTCAGTCATGTGTCTCACGGAAATCATTGTCTAGCTACTTGTTTCTTAGAGCGGCTCAGAGATGTAGTAAAATTTTATTCATTGCTCAAATACATAGCAAACTATAGTTTTGTATAATTTAGAAGCATATTGCAATTTTGTAAATGTGAGTACAATGGATTCGTTTATTATATAATTATGTTGACTTGACAGCATGGCAGTAGAGACTATGTCATGCTCACTTAAATGTCTCACTGTTGGTGGCGCGTGTGTTGGATCATTCGGTTCCCTACAAAATGGTTGAGCTGGATGGTGCTGATCCACGCGTCATGTTCGTGAACGGGCGCCGTCAGTTGAGACTGGTCATCTCTTAACTGCCACG
This sequence comes from Dryobotodes eremita, assembly GCA_917490735.1. Lineage (NCBI taxonomy): Eukaryota > Metazoa > Arthropoda > Insecta > Lepidoptera > Noctuidae > Dryobotodes > Dryobotodes eremita. Next base: position 24,689,964 of record OU823244.1, read on the forward strand.
GCTTATTTTTATTATTAATCTTATATTTTGAATTGTTTTTTTATAGATTTTTTTTTCATTGTTCTCGCATATAGAAGCAACACGAATAATATTCCCAGGATTTTGTAATATCTTGATTTAAAAAGAGTGTCCTTGGAGTTTCTTGCCCGTTCTTCTCCATAGAGATCTACTTTTTGGAATGGGCAACTAGCTTCAACTTTCTGACTAACTGACCGACTCTTTGACAATTCAAAAGTGCCTGTAAATGGTTTAATTGAAATAAATGCTTTGAGTTGAGTTGAGTTGAGTTGAGTTGATGTTTGTTCTTCAGTGAGTTTATTTTTCCTAGTTATTAATTTCAAGTTGAAGTTATTGAAATAGACACACAAATGACACGGATTGGTTTTACAAATTGTATTATGTGAATGTAAATAGGTAGATACGTGAAGTTGGAACCTGAAAAGTTAATTGGTTACTCAGATAAGCATCGCAATTTTTTTTTATTTCTGTGTTTGTGCAATTTTGTCACACGAATTTGTAGCGTAAGTTGTAGGTTGTAAAAAAATATGTTTATTATTACAATACCTACCAAGATACATCTTACAAAACATAATATTTTAAACATAAAAGTTGTTATCAAGCAAAACTTCTATGGGACTAAATATTTCAGGTGCAAGTGTGGCCTAACAAAATCCTACATTATACATAATGCATTACAATTTATATGAACACAAGTTATCGTGTTGGATGAACACATAACGATATATTAGCATTATAAAAGTATAAGTAAGCATATAATAATTAATTAGTCAAATACCAACATAATGTAACCAATCAAAAGGCTGTAAATCATCTGCAGTAAAAAGTTATGAATAATTGTCTGAAAGTGAAATATTATCAATAGAACTGGTCGGTGCCGCGACCGCGCGCAGCTACACGAAGTAAATTATACATTAAATAGGAACACTCGTTATAAGCGCTAAGTGATGTGCGAAATTCAAACATAGGTCTCCAAACATGTTTAATGCGGGTTTCACAATATTAAAAACCTGCGTTTAAAATAAAAAGCTGTATGCAAGCTGCGTTGGCATAAAATAATTAAAAGTTGTGTCGAGCGGGAAGATGGAATGTCACATCACGCCTTGTGTCCCCGAAGGGATAGGCAGATTGAATATTCAATGTTAATATTTCAATCCATCATATTTAGGGTATACTTTAAGTAACGCTGAGTAGGTACCTAAACCTCGAAAATATTCGTTAGTTAAACAATTTAATAGTTGTGCTCACTCAGTCATATCAACAGTTCCTACACGTAGCCTACATTACATGTCACCACAATCTACTCTTTTTAACTGAATAGAAATACTTTTAATTTTCCGAGCTGTTGGCACTCACGTCTGCGTAAAGGATAAAACTATAAATTAGCTACAATATATATAAATAAAACAATTATATATTTTACACTTAAATAATATTTCCTGCCGACCCGGTAATGAGCATGCACCGTGAAGGACCTGGGATCGTCAGTGGCTAGTATCAACCTACACTAGGTAGAGGTGCTGCCTACTAGTCTTATACAGCGTGACCCCTGTGTGGGGAACGCAGCCGTCACGCTATGTATGAACAGGAGTTAGGCAGAGGAGTGTAGTACAATGTAGTACCTACACCCCCTTTTTTGCTTTTTTGTAACGGGAGACGAGCGACATACTTCAATTTAAAAATAAAATACTAATATACTAAATTTACTCTTTGCCCGGAATCAAACCACAACCTGTAGGTACCTAAGTTTATGATAAATACGGCAGTGCTGCTACCGTGCTTTCATTGTCTGTTTAGCATGTCATGGCGGCCATGTTGGTAGTTTTCTTTAAAAGTGATTAGTTGGAAACGTTCTAAAAATAACTGACTTCGACATTAATTTATTTCTATAAATCATCGCTATTTCCGGAAAGTTTTCTAAATGAAAACGGAATAATTTTAAAATGTCGTTTCGACAAAATTTTCTCCGTGATCTCACTGTCACCTCGGTTACACAACCACTCGTGTTAGAAATTAACCAGAACTGGTGTCGACCGAGCAACCGCCAGCCGGGCGACCCGCGCCGCCAACTGACAACCAAGGACTTACATGTAGTTTAATTAAAAGTACCTAGGTAGCTACCTATTTTGTATTTCCTGAAATTATCGGCTGTGTAGCTATTTTCGAACTTGTTTAATGCGTCAAACTCACTGGATAGCAACGAGAAAACAATTCTTCAATAACGCTAATATAAAATAATACGGCTACAAAGTGTTTTAGCAAAAAGTACGACCCTACGACCATTCTAAAGTGTGGCTCACAATACGTCCGTAGGGTACACAGATTAGCACAAATAAGTTATCACTGTAAAAGTAACGATGCTATTCGTTTAAGATTTTAATCATTTTATTAGTCACCGTATTTTGTTTAATTATGAAAAGTAATATACCATATTGACTACAGATTTACGACTGGCCAGCAAAAGTCCAACTTTCTCTAATTATGGCCATTCAAATCACGGGTTTTATAAAATGCAAATTGATAACATTTCAAGTTTCACTGCTGAATGTTTGTCTGTGCATGAAACAAGTGCTGAGCACTGGTAGCGTTGGCAGTGCGCGTCGCACTCGTTAGCAGTCGTTAGCAGTGCGCGTTGCACTCGTTAGCAGCGCGCGTTGCACTCGTTAGCAGTGCGCGTTGCACTCGTTAGCAGTGCGCGTTGCACTCGTTAGCAGCGCGCGTTGCACTCGTTAGCAGCGCGCGTTGCACTCGTTAGCAGCGCGCGTTGCACTCGTTAGCAGTGCGCGTTGCACTCGTTAGCAGCGCGCGTTGCACTCGTTAGCAGCGCGCGTTGCACTCGTTAGCAGTGCGCGTTGCACTCGTTAGCAGTGCGCGTTGCACTCGTTAGCAGCGCGCGTTGCACTCGTTAGCAGCGCGCGTCGCACTCGTTAGCAGTGCGCGCTGCAGTCGCAGCAGCGAACTGTTTTGTCCGCACATCTTACTGTTTTTATAAGATAGAGAGATAGTGATAGGGTCACGTGCCGCGTGTACTAATGAGAGCGTCGGGTGTTACTTCCACACTAGTCGCGCCCGTCGGTCGCGTTGCGCCTACACTACGCGGCTACGCGGAAAAAACATACGAAGGGCGAGATAGTGGCGGCGGGACCGCTCGCGGCGCTACCAAAACCGAGGAGACTATAAATTGAGTAGAACATGGCCGCTGATAAAGGTGGCCTCGCCGCCACCGCCGCACCTGCCACAGCCCGCCGTTTTTTAAATACATATTTTACGATAAAACGCAGAAAAACTGACAGGTAGTTGGTACGAGCGCTCGTTTGCGCGACAATGTCGCCGCGCGCCGTTTTTGTCACCAGACATTCTGACACAATTGAAATACAGATGTGAACTTACATATTAATAGCCACCTTAAATAACTCTTTTATTTAACTTATTCTTTGTTTTAGATTCGCGGAAACAGGAACATCGCCACATTTACTGAATTTAAAATAGGATCTCGCCCATTAACTTAATTATTTGTTTGTTTTGATCAATCAAGAGAATTAATTAGACATCTAGAAACATTTATGTTAAGCATGAAGCAGTGTTTATGATTGGATATGAATTATTGTTAAAATCTTGTATAAAAAGGTGCTTATAAATACAAAAAAAAAGATTAGTGACAGTGATGTATGTAAGTAGGCGCATGTAATGAATGTCATTCATAAATCAGTTTTAGTAATTCTTTAGTATCGCACACGGTACCTACGTCGGCAACACGTTAACAGTGGCTGCATAATAATCTTGTTTTTCACATTTTTGCCATTCGCCTATTTGACATTTGTCAACACCTTCAACTCTTACGTCAGTATGTAACGCGACAGTTCACTGTGTGCAATATACTACAAAGTCCATGAAAAAATGTCTTTTGTTTTTTAATATTTCTGGTTTTAGTTGAAATACATGGGTATCATTTATTTAAAATGGAAAGTACGTCCTGAAGACAGTCACTGATTAACAAAGAGGATTGTGTTACAGAAGACGGTTTAGAAACGTCGGGGAAACCGAAACGTGAGTGTGGCGTCTTTCCATTCTGAACAAGGCCAGAACGCAAGGGTGTGAAACTAATCGCGTATTGATCGGAAATCACTTTTTTACTAAGGTCTTCCAATCTATACAAGAGTAGTAAGCAAATAGGTACTTACTCGCGTATACTTCCTACCTAGCTAACTACCTTATTCCATAACATACAGTGCTAGACTGCCAGTACGCATACGGGACTAATCAACTTAGTGAAAAGGCAATAACAGCTTAGGATGCGAGAGCGAGCGAAGCGAGCTCGGGACTTGGGTCACCCCGACTCGGACAGGTTAGGTTCGAAGGGGTTCCATGATTTCCTTCGTGGTTATTTTTTTTAAATTCATTCAGAAGTAGAACCCCTGCGAAGCGGTGCTCCGTCGACTACGCCTTACTACAATACATATATTATTCATTTTAATTTAAAAAAATATGATTTAAAAGCCATTGTTATTTATTTAATCCTACACTAATAAAGTTTAAATATCATTCCATATATTAATCTATGATTTTATGAAACTACCTATATCTTTAAAAGTCTTGTCAGGCGTCAGTGATGTAGTATAGTTTGCAACGCGGACGATACATTTGTAATCACAGATTTAAAAATAGCATTGCAATGTATACTCGAGCAGTTTCCTATGGCTGCGTTTTGGCCTTGTATAAATTGGAAAGACACGTGAGTACGTGTGGTAGTTAGATTGTGGCGTATTCTGGTTAATGTACAGTTCCGTACAGACAAGTGAACAGATTGAAGTGGGTTAGTGTAGGAGTACCTCGACAAGTTACGTTTCAGCGCTAGGCGTGTGTTAGTGCCGCTCGTGTAGGACTATGAGCGAAGGTCGAACAGCCCTCAATACGTATTTATGTCGCGGCAGCGACTGCGACGAGTGCCGAGAGCCGACAGCCGACAGCCGAGCCTTGAGCGCGGCTGGCAGCCTGAACTTCTTGCTACAACTATACATCCTGCACTAAACATCATTCTTCTTAAACAACAAATAATAGGTAAACGTTTTGTCAAAAAATTACTAAAGTTATAATGAAGAAGCCTTTTTACATATCTACATTAGCATAATTAGGTACAGTTATTTAATGTGAGTACTATTTTAAATTGATAATTTTAAAAGCCGATTAATACCCTTCTGATGTAGAATAGCTAAGCAAAGATTGCAATCATTATAATAGATATAAAAAACCTTTTTGTGAGGAGGTACTATAAATAGGTATTACAAAATCTAAGTTTATTAGTATAAATACTAGTACAACCTACCTAAGTATAGACTCACATATAGCATTCATTAGCACACAAAGTAACAAAGTACAACAATTGAATAGCATTAAATTTCTTTTTCATTTCTCCTTTCGCAGGTCTGGTGGAAGAAATTTCTTAAGAAATAAGCAGTACCTTTACTTAATACTATAATATGCCGTATCTGTATTTATTTTATTGTGTGTACATAAATAACAAAATAAATAAAAAAACACATACTACAAAAATACGTGAGTCCTAAAACAGGGAAGGTCGCGCGACGTGGCGCGGCTTTTATAACGATTCTAACAATTATTTGACAATGGTTACACAGGCGCGGTTTTTGCACAACATTCTTGTTCGACGTTGGTGCAAAAAGTTTGGGGTTAACAGGCGGAAACAAACGAGCGATTGTCGTTTTAATTCTGAAAATAATCGCTAACAGAGTCACAAAAAGTTATTCAGAGTGAACGTAAAAAACTGTCGCCCCGGGTCGTACGTATGTGTGCGGCAATGTGGCTAGACCACCTAACAATAATAATAAATACTTTATTATGTTTGTATAGGTTTTACATACAATCTTAATTTAGCTATTTAGCTAGTATAGTTATAGTTTTACTATGCATATATAAAATGTATCTATCTAAGTAAATTTTATTAATTCTGTTTACTATTGTGGAAAAACAGATTAAGCTATTTCTAATCTCTTAATCCAAACAAACAGATGTAATATAACTTCAACCTCTTGTTAATCAGATTATTTATCAGATGTTGATTATTTATCTGCATAAACAGCGTTTTTAAATATGCAAGACCATCTATTCTGGATACCTACAATAAATATTTGCGTAAAATGTTTACCACTTTCTGACTTGGATTATAAACAACACAAAAAATACAATTATTTTGGAAACAGCTGTACTTAAGTAAGTCTATACTAATTGCACAAAGAAAAAGATGTTTGAAAAATTTCGCCGAGCCCAAAACATATGTAACTGTCAATACAGAATGTATCGGTGAAGTTTCCTGAAACACTAATGTTTGTTGGTATTGGTTTAATATTTTTTCAGCGGATGAGATTTCACTGCGGCTATAACGCTTCATTAGCCAGACGGAATGTCATTTGGTCTACTGTGGCTGGCGAGCGCGATGCGGCCGCGGGTCCACACGTGAAGTTTTTGCGCGCGGCGCGTCACCACCGCACCGCGCGACAACCGTCAACATACACTCCTTTACATTTTTTATGCGCGTCTCTATTGACAGGAGAAAGCTATCAGACACACTCGTTAAGAGAAATAGTTTTTTTATTCGCCGTCGGCCACAGAAAAAAAAATCGTTTAATTGCACCACAAAGTTTGGTCGGAGAGTCGCAGAAATACCTACTTGTTCATGAGAAAACCTGTCTAGCGCTGTAATTATTCATTAGAGTGTAATTAAATTAAGTTTATATTGAAGCAGTAAAATGATACAAACGTTGTATCCTATATAATAAAAATAACCATAGTAGGAAATTCACAATTGCAGTTATTCTGAGCAATTAATGTCGACCAATAACTAAAATACTTGTTTTTGTACTGATACTGTTTTAATAAAGTCATTTAACATAACATATCGATGCAATCGATCTAGGAAATATATAAAACATAGCTTCAAAGGATAATTAAAGTACAAAGAGCATTAAAAGTAAATAAAAGAAAAAAATTGTTATGTAAGACAAGGTGCAGTTGTTACCAGGCCAGACTGTGTGATGTTATTCGATCAAACAGTTGATCCGTTTAGATAGGAAATATTCTAATACATGAGTAAACACTTGAGTCACTAAGTAAAGATGAAATATTGTATAAGTGATGTTGTTTGTGTGCATAGCAAGTGTGCGAACAATTGTCATTGTGTTTAAATTATTGCAAATAGGGATTGATATTATTCAAAACGATTGAATTCTCTTGAACAACAATAAAACAATGAATTGGCCAAATGTAACAGTAAATGTCACTCAGTTTAATTCATCTAACAAATAAATTAGAAACGTCATGCGATAACACTAGCTGCAGTCAGCTTATGTTACCAGAACCTCGTGTACAAACTTATAGCTCGGACAAAAACGTACAAAGGTATTCTTTAAGAAATATAAAAAATTATGTGCGATGTGTTTAACTACACGATAAGATCTGCGTGTAGTTTGTCAAATCTTTGATAAATGTATTGTGCTGAGCCGGCGTGGCGGCGGGTTGTGACGACCACACTACCTGCCCTGCTGCTTGTACCCTCATAAATAAAACAAACAACACTAAGCCGACTCACAACATTTTTTTCACATTATAATTATGACCTACTGACCGGGATTTATTAATAATACTCTTTAGTAAAATATTTACTCTGTTTTATTAAATACTTAGACGATAATATAAAATATCATATCACTAAGTAATATTTACTTGCTAGTAGACTTGCATACCTAACTCCATCGTGATGCGATTATTTATTTACATTATTCATCTAATTTAACTTTAGCAAAAACAATTCACAAGTGTTACTGAGCTTCTGTTTGTTAATAGTAAAACTATGCAAACAATCCCTAAAACTAAACATTCGTTTGTGTCCGACACTGACACGGCACACGCGACACTTGTGTCCGAGACTTGGCAGGTCACTATAGTAACTAATAACATAACTATCATTATGAAACAAACAAAATGTCTGTCGAGGCAGAGATATTAAGGACATGTTCAATAAAAGTCATTTCCATATTTCAATTTCTATAAAGAACTTTTTTAATATATATCATCATATACGTTGTAGGTACATTATTTTATATAGAAAAAATACCTATTTTTACAAGTATTAAGTACCAAGATTGGCCACAAATACATACAAACGAAAAAAACAACAAAACAAGTAAAAAACAGGAATAAAACCATTTTGGCATCGTGTCTGCATCCTTTTAATAATAATTTTTAATAAATTATGTAGTGGGAGCTAGGTGTGCGTCGAGTGCGTGTCGGCGCGTGGTCGCGCTTGCAGGCGCGGCGCGGCGCGGGCGGCGCGCTCACTAACACCAACAGAGCGCGCCGCCGCGCTGCGCCGCGCCGAGCCGCGGCTCTCATGACTTACTACGTACATGATTGCTCTCATATTCGGATCGTTTCATTAAACACTTAAAATAAAAATTGCACCTATTGACTCACTCGTATTCCCTTACAAAACGAAGCTTCGACCCGATTCATATTTTTTACTCTCGTCCTCGTCACTAATCATAAATTTACAGTAATAGCAACAATTTAAATTTATTCCACACCACAATGACTCCCTACTGACAGGTAGGCATGTATGAACATCGTTAATTTGTAATATCTATAAATAAATTCGATGAAATCGTCCTTTACAAAACTGAATGGTGCTACGCACTCCTCGCCGGAGCGGCCAAGCGGCGCGCGCGACTCGCAGGTCGCGGCGACGTGCGTCAAGTACGCGATACGCGTCAGTGTGTACGCGGTACTGTGCTACTCGTGTGTGTAATGTCGCCGTACTTACCGCACGACGTCTGATGCGGCCGCGGCCGCCGGCGAGGCGCGAGTGACGCCGGGATCCACCTCCGATTTAAGCTCTTATTTATCAATTAGACTATCTAGCTAAACGTATCGGCGATCACTCCGAACCTCGGCGTTTCGATAAAGTATAAACGATTACTGGCTTCGATCTTAACATTACTCACATAATTAATCAATGACTTCACTGAAATTATAAAGAACAACTTAAACGTAGCGTTCGGTCCGTGGGGGGCTCGCGATATGTACAGAGGCGCGGGCCCCGCTCACTGCGCCGCGGGCACGTCCAGGCGCGCGGCGCTATGTACACAGGTATCCCGCGGGCGCGGCGCTAGTCGGCGCTAGTGAGGCTCCGAGTAGTAGGGCCGCGGCGGCGCCCACGGGGCGAACTGTTAGTGCGCGGCCAGCGTGTGCGCGCCGGGGGCGAGTCCGTGCTGGGGCGACAGGCCGGGGGGCGAGTGCGAGTGTTGCAGGGGCGAACCGTGCACCTCACCGTGCCCGTAGTGGCCGTGGCCCATGCCCTCCATCATCTCGTTGCCCAGCGTGTTGGGTGGCGTCATGCGCTTCTCCTTCTGCCGCCGGTTGCAGAACCACACGCGCACAACTTCCTTCTCCAGCTGTAGGCTGTCGGCCAGCGACGTGATCTCCTGCGCCGACGGCTTGGGCTGCTTATGGAAGTGCTGCTCGAGCGCGCCCTTCACTGACACTTCTATCGACGTGCGCTTCTTTCTTTTCCTTCCTTGTGCGGCTATTTTGTCGATGCTCGTGGGGCTCCCCGTGGTGGAGTCAGCCTCCTCTAGCCACTTCTGCAGCAGCGGTTTCAATTTGCACATATTTTTAAAACTGAGCTGGAGCGCCTCGAACCTGCAGATGGTCGTCTGTGAGAACACATTGCCGTAAAGCGTGCCTAGCGCCAGGCCCACGTCGGCCTGCGTGAAGCCCAGCTTGATGCGGCGCTGCTTGAACTGCTTGGCGAACGCCTCGAGGTCGTCGCTGGTGGGCGTGTCCTCCTCGGGTGGGTCACGCTCCATGGCGTGGTGGTGCAGCGGGTGCGGCGAGGGCTGGATGTCGCGCAGCATGTGGTGCTGGTGCATGGGCATGGGGTAGCCGCCGTGCAGCGCCACGGGCGAGCCGGCGCCGTAGTGCGGCGACACGACGGGCGCGTGCCAGCCGCCATGCTGAAGGTGGCGGTGCTCGTGCGGCGCGGGTGGTGGCTTTACGTCGGGCTGGTGCGCGTGCGCGTGATGCTGGTGCATGGCCCAGGGGTCGGCGGGCGGCAGCGAGGTCCAGGGATTGAGCACGGGCGCGCCGGGCGACGGCGAGCCGCCCGCATGCAGCCCGTGCGCATACTTCATGTCGGCGGGCTCGCTGCGCGGCGACGCAGCATGGTACCCGCCGAGGTTGCCCAGGTCCATGTCGGCGGGCATGTACGTGGTCGCCGCCATGGCGCCGTACCTCAGATCCACGGTGGACGGCGTCTTGCCGGCTCGAAGGCTCTCGAGCCTTCAACTGGCTTATTCGGTCGCGAAACAAGCGCGTTAGTCGCGCGGAGCGGCAGCGGCGGGGGCCACCTCACATCACCGGGTAACACAGCGAGCGACATGCGCGTGCGTGCGCGACGGCAGCACGGAGCGGACTGGAGCGCTCGGCGGTGCTGCGCGCGCCCGCAGAGGTAGAGGGGCGGCCCCGCCCAGACGCCGCCCGCTAATGACGATGTAATTACTGCGCCCCGCCCCCCGCGCGCCCCGCGCCCCGCTCGCCCCGCGCCCCTCGCTCGTCGCTCGCACACTATACTGTGTGTCGCGTCGCTACACTCTCCGCGACCGCTTTGCCGTCGCCGACGGACACTCTACTAACATAGAGATCACGTTCTTGACTTATTGAATGATACCAATGATAAGAGTCGATTAATTATATTATAATATATCTCAATGCTTCAAATTAAGTTGAACTTGAATTAATTCTACTTTTATGCAATTCAATGACAGAACAGTTAATTTAAAAAGTTATTAATTGTTAAACTTTTCCTTTTGTGCTAATTTCAATCGTAAATAATTTTTAATAACATATTCAACTCCACATATTTATTAATATTTTTTTGCACGAGTATTTTTTTATTTATTTCATATAATATTGCCTTCTGTATGAGCACCGGCAGCTCGCTACTGCCTGACAGTGCTGCGGCAATGCCTCAGCACTATCAGTCAATAGCGAGCTGTTTATACAGTTGTATAAACATGCACTTGGTTACTATGATGCAATTATAACAAAATAATTCTTACACTTAGCTAAGTAAGTAAATATAATAATAATAAATTATGTCCTTTTCATATTAATTGGCCAACAGCAAATATTTAGCATTACATTAAACATAGAAAATGTTTAGGTGTTACAATAGTGTTGTAACTCAGGTACTCCTATTAGAATAATAAACAGTTTTTTTTCATGCAAAATTAAATATATATTTGGCTCTACTAAAATTAGAAGTAACAAGCGAATGTATTAGATTTTATATGTTGTAAACGCTACCTTGAACAAAGTAGAGACATCAACACCTGCTTATAAATAACTTAAATTATACAAAATAATAACAACAAGTTGTCCAACACTTACTAAATATTTAATATAAAATAGATTATTAATTACATAGTTATAGTAAATCAGATTTTAATTAATATTCTTTCTAATTAGGAACCTAAATAATTTTTGAGAATAACTTTTGCATTAAAATATTTTAACTTAATCCACTTTTCTATTATAATATTAACTTACCTATAGATATTTCTGTTTTCTGAACTGAAATTTGTTACACCACCTACCGTAACCCATCACAATGAAACGCGACTCTACGCAGAATATATCAGAGAGATATCATTAATATTATTATTTAATAAATTATTTACCTGCTGCACATCGCGGTCATTTCACAAATTAACTTTATTAGATAGATGTGGCACCTTGTTTATCATAAATTATTCAAATAAACCCCTTTTTTTCTCAATTAACTTGTTTAATTGCTGTGTAAAACAAAAATCTTTCCTCGTTTTTTTCGACTTTAGTATTACCCACCTGTCTAAAGTGAACAAGAAAGCTTTTTAGTTTACCTAGATTTATAAAGTTTTGGTTTCCCTTATTAGGTACGCAGGTACTCCAATATTTTTTGTCTTTCAGTTTCCTGTTCCTAAATAATATGAATCGAGTAGTTTAGTTTTAGGGAGTGATAACTTAATTTTGTTATTCATAGATCTCAATAATTGCACAATAATATCCAATGAGTTGTTTCAATAATAAAAAAATTACAAATTGTCGAAATATATTGGCTAATTATATTCATCGCGCGCTCGCCAACCTGACGCACACGGAGAAGCGACCGACTGCGACTACTAACGACATCTGTTGCCGAATAGTGAGACTAAACTAGAACTAACACTAACTAAAATTCATTTTGAAATTATTGAATATGTTTTGATATTCGTTTTTGTTATTTTTTACTTTATAAAAGATTACCTTATAAAATACTCATGTGATAAATGTATACATTATTCGAAAGTTAGACGTGAAATGTGAATTGATGAGAAATGTTTCTTTCGACACTATTTTATTACGATTTTTGCAGACTGGATTAATTTAAAAATAGTTAAAATTGTTGGCTACTTTATCAAGACATTCGTTTTCATTTGTTAAATTAATAACATTATATTTCATGGCAAAAAAAAAACACAATGAGAGCTATCTAGTGGCGGGTAGCGGAACTACCAACTACCTTCTGGCAGGAGGGTTGTAACCTGATAGCCCGCGCTCAGGTTCACTGAGGGATGTCTTTGTACTGGCGCGATAGACATTGGTGCCTCACCACTGACGTAGGTACCGTTCTGATAACATTTAAAACAAAACTCTGTCTTTAAATGCATTTTTCGTAAACGTCCTAGTGAATGAAATGATTTTTTTTTCTTAGAAACGGTAAACTAACGAGACTGCTAGTAACAAAACGGTGAACCAATGCAAGGTTGCGCTGAGATGTGAACACAACATCATAGTAGCGTTCTTTGGGTTAGCTTTTGAGAAATAACTACTGAGATTTATTGTATATTAATGAATGTTTCTCTTTTCGTCATTACGTTCAGTTTATTATAAACTGGTGACATAGTTCGTTCTACGATTACCTTTAAAAAATCGAGAAACTTTAATATGTAAAAGGTCTTTAAAATAATTGTTACAAAGACTTTTAAATAAATCATTAATGAATATTAAAAACATAAGTATGTCAACACAGTATCGTTTAATTAAGTAGGTACTCTGTAATCTTTAGTACCAAGTCGTTAATAATTCATTTTCTTTTAACGTAGTATTTGTAAAAAGTTTTACAGTCTTTAAATAATTTGCATGAAATGACTCCTTTTTTGTAACTTGACAAAACGTGACACTTTAAAATTACATTTTTATCAAATGTAGGTAATTGTTAAGTCAACGTTATGAGCACAATAGTTGTTAAGTCAACGTTATGGGCACAATAGTTGTAAAGTCAACGTTATCATCACAGTAAAACAAGCTTTCCTTGTTGGGTAAGTACTGGGTATTGAAAATAAATCTAATTGGATAATGAAATAAAGCGCTAATTACTGGTTTGTTACCTCTTAATTCGACTTACTTAGTTCATTGCCTAAGTTTTATTTTATTATTAGTCCAGTGGTTCTAGCAGGCAAAAATAACAGTAATTAAGTACTTAGATCTTCTACTTAATAAAAATCTAAATTCATTCCTTCACTGACAGATAACACATAGCCTAAACCACTGAATTAGAATCAGGAAATTTTGCATTAGAGTTCCTTATACGATGAAAGTGAGCACTAAGGAAGGGTTTATGAAAATTTAGACCCAAAAGGGGTTAAATAGGATATGAAAGTTTGTTTGGAAGAACGTCGTTTTTGCGGATGGGAAATCGCATCGAGCGCACAGCTTGTGACGTAATAATTTGCCAGATTGCTGAGGGCAAAACTAAGCTGAGTCTAAAATTCTTACTAACAAATATACGGGATTTTTATGAGCTATATATCTACCTTCACATTAAGAGCATCAGCAAGCTACTGATAGTCTTACAAGAGTGCCGGCAAACAGGGGTCGCAAACATATTAGTTGCTCAATGGAAGCTCAACAAACATGGGGCGCTCGGCCCACGCTCAACTGTTGACTCAACACTTGACGAACTGTTATTGTGACTTCACGACAATGTTACTGATATCACACCACTTGGAATAAAGAGTGTTTGATTCTGATAGTAATAAGTATTTTAAATGTTGTTGTTTTTATGATACTACGTGGGAAAAACTGAAAGTATAAGCAAAACACATAGGTAGTAAAAGTCAAATTATATAAATACCTATTCATGTACCTAGTCAGTAAGCAATATGAATCAACAATACAACTAACCGAACCCTGTTCTGGTGACTGCTGGACAAACGCCTCTCGCAAATTGCGCCTCAACACACATTTATCTGTCTTGTACTCGGGAACTTCAACCCAGTCATTTCATACAAGTCGTCGATCTTAAACATTTGGTACTTTAACAAGGTCGTAACTTTAACATGGACACTGCTTCTGACATCTCACGTAAAGACCATCAGTGCTTGGAATAAGCTCACTGACTCTGAATCTCCAGCAGATTATAAATTCCTACATAATGCAGCATTATATTCCTGCATTAAAATTTTCGTATTATATATACCTTTTTCGTTATAAAAATAATTAAACCTGTTTTAAACTTTTCTTTATCGGCAATAAGGTTGTTCTTAATTTTTTGGAATTTAGAACTTCTTCCTTTTGACAACTAACCTTTTCAAACGGGCAAAGAATACGAGTATACTACTCTCTACTGAGAGCTGATGGGTTGTTCATGATTTATATAATCAAAATTTTTGTAGTAATATAGCAATATTGTAGCAATATTTGTAGCAATATTTTTGAGGATTTAACCGTAATCAGTTGGATTACCCAGTGCTGTTATTAGATATTCCGTTTTAAACTTGGTATGTATTCTTTCTTAATCGTTCAGATTATCGAAACCTCTTTTGTCTCCATATTATATTCTGTTTCTTAGTCATAGGCACGTTCTCTGAACGCTTTGCTTGGAGTGTTTTAAAACAATAAGAATCCTATCTTCGACAAAACTGTACGTAAATCCTCTCACCTTATTTATTATTATAAATTCTCATCTCATTTGTCTTAGGTATTGGCCGTAATTATCAAGCCGAATTTCAGCCTTACCCCCTGGCTAATGGTCTAGCCTGTGAGTTGTAACAGGCAACCACACGACTCGTGCCGAGACTACGCACTACTCCCTTGTACTGGACTGCGGCAGTCACAACGATCACAGGATCTTACCAGCTATTTATTTATTATTAATTCTAAACTAAGTACTTTTTCTGTTTAATTTAAGTCCGTACCATGACCACGGTCAAACTTAGCGCCGTCTCCTAGACAGTAGAAAGCTTATATTTAACGTGCGCGTCCTAGAATACTGGATGCAATCAGGCTCCTTATTGCGAATACTAGACCAAAGGTATTATCGATCTTGCGTTTCTAAGTTTTTCTCGTGTAATTCTATTTTATTTAAGAAGCCATATCGACAACACTTTCTGCAATTTTCTGATTTGATTCCTTAAAATTTTGAATATCTTTTTTTATATTGGTGTATTTTTTATTTATCAAAATTATACGTGTCTAAGTGGTGCATCCCATTTTTTATTTCGCTACAATAGTTATACTTATCACATAATTGAAACCCGATATCTTTAGTATTTAATATTTACAAAAAATATCTTATAGGTATCTAGGCAACCATAGTTTGTGTCGACGAAAACAAACAAAACAATATGGTTTTGACATTCATTGAAGGTAATGCGGGTGATAACTTAGTACTTAAGTTACTTATTAAAATACTAGTTATGAGCCCGCAACTTCGCCTGCAATCCAGGATGAAAGTAGCCCATGTCCTTACCCAGGTCATGGTCTATCTGTGTGCCAAATTTCATCTAAATCCGTTCAGCCGTTTTGGCGTGAAAGCGTAACAAACAAACAAACTTACTTTCGCATTTCTAATATTAGTTAGGATAGTTAGGAGTTACGATGTAACAGGTACATTTTGACACAATCTTTAGATTTAGCCAATCTCAAAAAACTTTGCAAAAATATCAAGTTCATAAGCAAGGAAGTTTTTATTTATTATTTTTACAGAAGTCATCCTACCGACAACGTACATACCTGTGTGTACATGTGTAATAAATTAACAATATTACTATAGCTAAAGGCTAGTTTCCTTTTTATAAGTTTTTATTAACGTAACTAACCACTTAATAAGAACATTTAATAGATATCAACAAAACAGGTTTTTTTATTCACAAGACCTTCGGCTAAAGGATGAAATTTCTAAGAAAACTTAGTAAAGAGCTGCTACTTAATTTTAGGCAAAATGTTCAAATGAGATTAACAAAAATATAATGAGTTTGTATCCCGGCTGCGGTCACTGTCCCACCGCGGAGTAAGTAGCCCAAGGGCTCCACAAAAATGCAATCTTGCACATTTTTAGTTTGCCTATGACAGAATCAAGTTTTAGTTTATATATTGTTATGAATTGTTATGTTACTTTATAACCTCCTGTCCTATATTAGACCTCGATTTGAAAACCTTTAACTAAGTTATAGGCGACATCGAATTGACTAATAAAGTTAAACTGGGCTTACATGCAGCTCTAGGCCAATGAACAGCCTTATAAAAGGCAAAAATTAGAAGCACCAAATGTTATACTAGATACCTATAGTTACTATAAGCGCACATGTAAATAATAAACATTATAATTTACATTATTACATCATAAACCTTAACGTGGCAAATGTTGAGTTATATTCATAACAAAATATGATACCTACTGGTTTCAAGTAATGTTTTTGTTTTCAACCAACTTAATTTACGTTCATATATTTCTTATAAATTGTGTTACTCCTAAAGTGGTTCAGCCACAGACTTCTAATTAGAATTAACCACCCGAGTGCTCTCCCTATTACAGCATAGATAATAGAAATTATAATCTCAACATTTTACTCGAAGCGTCATCTGGTGTAATATGTTGATGCAGGCTGTTTATTTTGACATTGGATACAAGAATTAAATCTTTATTTGGTTTTAGAAATAAAACAAAAGGTTCTCTTCCCTTAGGCGGAATACCGCGAGGAACCATGTTCCTGGGTAGTTACTAGTGTGGTATATTAGCGGATGGATGGTTGTGCAAGATATTTTCAATTTACTCGCAAGGTGCGCGGGCGCGGGCGTGTCGGATCGATCCGTTCCGTCGCCGCCGCGCGCGCAGATAACATCAGGCATCGGATCTTACAGAGATTCTTAGGAATCGACCTTTTTAGCTCCCTAATATTGTATAAAACTTAAAATTACCGTAATCTGGTTCGAGGAGCTTTTATTATTGGAATGTCGATAAAGTAGGTATTTAATTCATTCCGCGACTGCAATGTTTCCAACAGGAAAATAGAAGCTCAAACAAGATGATTTATTGTCTTCTAGGCAAAATCAGGCGTACTTGGGAACAGTGTGCCTAAAAGTTGTACGTCACTACGAATTGTACTTCGTCGGCTAAGATTGAAACAAAAGTCGGAGTTCTTCGCAAGCAAGTTCCAGCAGCATTTTTCTATCCTACTTAGTTCCTAGCATTCAGCCAGTAATGCAAACACCTGCCATTGTTTTCTGTAATATTTATAGCACTAAATTGATCACCGGCGAGCTGACTTTTAGATTGGAATCGGTGAAACCTGCCGGAGACGACTATAACAATAATAAGCAGGGGGGACTAAACTAAATACTATAAATACTCGTAGACTTAAAATGCTATACTTAAAATAAAAGAGGGTACATATTTCACCAAAACACCATTACTACATACTATTTATTTCACAAACAACTTATTCCGCAAATGTTTTATTTTATAAACACTCGCTTTACAAACATTTATTTGGCAAATGCTTCTCTTTAAAAATGTTTCGGATGATATTTAATCATTTATACATTTTTCATTTAATATTTAGATTATTTTGGAAAAATCACTTTTATACTAAATATCATTTTATAATACATTTTCTAAACCAGTGACACAATATTTGAAATGATTATGGATTATGGAGCAGAAAATAACACAGACATTAAGCCAAGAGTTTGCATATTAGATTTTGAAAAAGCGGCCATATGTAGTTTTAATCTAACCTAACCTAACCATTTTTTTACCCGACTTCACAAAAAAGGAGGAGGTTCTCAATTCGACAGTATGTTTTTTTTATGTGTCAGATTTTTTCAAGATGAACTGATTTACACGATTCTTTTTTTATTTGAAAGCTGATGCTTCTCATGTGGTCCCATATAAATTTTATCAAGTTCTGACCAGTAGTTTTTGAGTTATTCTTATTACTGCGTATTTTTCCACTTAGTGTATATTGATGATGTTTTAATAATTTCCTGTCACTGTTATTTACATATCAAGTAGTGGTAGGTATAAGAATTTTGATAGGGTAGGTACCACAACTAAAAAATGAAAAATGAAAACTATTTTACAAAAAAAACAACCGACTTCCAAAAAGAGCACAAAAAAAAGTGAAAAATAACTTTAGTGTCGGAAGTCGGTGTCTTTGGTTTTATATTTTCGTTTTTTGCCACCGACTTCCGCGAAATTAAAGTTACTTTTTACTTTTTTTTTTTGTAATTTATTTTTATTTTTTATTAGCGCAAGTCTTTTCTGGCATATAAATGTGTGTGTGTGTGTACACATTTGATTTGATTAAAGAAACTATAAACAATTCCAATGAGATTGAACAAAAACATCAGGTGCTACTCTTGAAAAAAAAAATGAAATATATCTCGAAAGATGAACGCATCGCGAGAATATTGATGCAAAAAGAAAATTATTCGGAAATTAAGGTATTGAAATGAAACCACTTGCAATTAAGATAATTATTAATATTAATACAATTAATTATTAATACAATGAATTATTAATATCTACAATTACAATTAATGCAATTAATTACTAATTAATACGCAAAAAATACAAAAACAATTAATTAATAAAAAAATATTGTATAATATAAATATTGTAAAATATATATCACAACTAACTATTTCACTAGGTACTAAATTAAATGACTAACTCACTTAACGCCTATTTTTTGCCTATTTAATGAGTTTCATCTTTAGGAAATTGCGTAATAATAAGTCAATATGTAAAACGTTTTTATTCCAAACGTTGTTTTATGAGATAAAATGAAAAAAAAAATGAATTGTTTGTCAAATAATACGTTATAAAAAAAAGTTTATCGGAGATAATCTCTGTAAAAGAATTAATAAATCCTCATTCGCTCTCTACAAACTGTCCAAAATTGTCAACAAAGAAGCCGTCTTAACAGCATATCACGGACTTGTTGCACCTATATTAAGATGTGGTATAATATTCTGGGGCACCTCTGTAGACTAGGAATTTGTATTCAAAGCCCAAAAGAAATGCATCAGAGCAATTTGCCATTTAGATAGTCTACAAGCTGTCAACATTACAAATTTAAAAATTCTAACATTACCTTCCTTGTACATATACGAATTAAATCTTTTTGTAAAATCAAATCCAAGCTATTATGAGACTGCTTCTAAATGCTATTACAGACAATTGCGTGACAAAAAAAAGGCTAGACGTAGAAATATTGTATGGAAAAACGGCATTACTCAATAAAAGTATTATTTGTATGGCATCACTGATTTATAATAAATTGCCCGATGACCTTAGGAAGTTACCTACTCATGTATTTAAGAAGAAATTATATAAATTCCTAATTAAAAAGTGTTATTATAATGTAAAAGACTACTTCGAAGATAAAGATATTGTATTTTAACTATACCAAATATTTGTAAATTAATTCAATATGATAATAATTACAATCACTATGACATTATTAATTTGCTTGACATTACTGTTATAATTTATCAGTTCAGATCTAATTTAATGTGTAACGAAATTTACTATCCATTTATATTTTCAATAACAATTAAATTTAATAAGAAAACTGATTCAGAATAATTGTGTCATAATGTTCCCAATATATTTGCACACCTCACATGGTTATAATACCTTATGAACCTTTTGTAACATCCTTTGAACCTGTGTTATGCAAATAAATGATTTGATTTGATTTGATAATTATTTTCTTAAGTGAATTATTTGGCAAACTTGTTGTTAAACAACAAGTTTGCCAAATAATTCACTTATGAAATGACAAATAATTTTTTTGCCAATCGTTGCTTATCAAGTTATTTGTAAATTAATTTTTGGGAACTGATAGGACACACGTCAAATATAAAGTAAAAAATATATTATTTCAGTATCTACTTTCATTTGACTTTTAAAGTTTAGGTACTTACCACATATTAGCCACCTGTAATTCCTCTCTTTCGTAAGATTCATATTATAATATAAACTACGTAGGGTATATATAAACTTCTCTGAAAAAACAGTGAACTCCTTGGGACCACATCTAGTGAGAGCAATCTTTTGCCATGTTATTGCACAAGCCAATCTCGAATTGAAAACGTTTGCCGAGTTAGTAATAAGTTAGGTGCTTTCGTTGTTGTACTTATTTGTCGTACGAGTAATTAGATAGTTATTCCAAATACTTTTAACAAAAATGCACGCTTCCTCTTAATTTTATAAACAAGTATTAGGCATAGGGTTGGTTTTGACTTCTGCAACTTAACTAGTCGGTGTTTAGCTAATATTTGTAAGATGCTTTGAAGTTCACAACTTCTAACAACGACTTGAGACTTAAGCACTGAATTGGTGAAATGTGGCTATATTATTATTAGGCAGGGGGTACTCTGCCTGACCGTTTCGGGGAAAACAGGCGTGATGTTATTTTATGTATGTTATGTTCAAAATCCTCGGGCACAGAAAGGTGTCGGAATAGGAACTTGAATTATGAGAGCAGTTACTACGGCACCGGCGCGCGGCGTAGCAACAGTTAACCTCGACGATTGGCCAAAGTGTAGCAAGCGACGCGACGGTCTGTAACCAGACGCCCAGTGGCTGTACCTGCAGAACCACCAGTTGTGTCTTTGCTATCAACACCTTTGAAGTTATTACAAGTTCATAATAAGCAATGATGTCACCACGATATTCTTATCTTATTAGGTATCGGTGTGCCGCTCGTCCGGCCGCGACGCCGCAAGCGCTCCGCGAATCAATTTCAAGTGCATACTGCGAACTGAACCCGCGACGAATATGGACATACGATGAATACGATCTTTGGATATTTTCGTACCTACGTATGAGTATACACAATTGTGTGTCATGTTATGTTAGCACGGATGACTCCGTTGTCATTTCTGGCAAAAATGCCAGTTTTTAAAACGATAACACCGGCAAAGCCTCTTTTGTTCATAGCAGGATGCTGCGAATACACAAAAGGAATTAAGGATTCACTAGCAAACTTGAGTCAGTACATCAAAGTAAAGGAGGGTTTATTTATTTATTTATTTTTGGTCGCGGCAGGAGGTAGCTTTATCGTCATTGGAATATGACGTTAACTATATATCATAGAGCTGTGTGTTATAATTTTGCTTTTTCCCACTTCAACAGTTCCATGGCAAGGATTTTTTAATTCTAAGTTTTAATTTGCTGGCCGCCAGAATATCTGCGAGGCAGTGCTGCGCAAAGCCCCAGCGGCTACGTGACCCTGCACACGACGTCGTGTGAAGTTTCATTTCTAGCTGTTAGTGTGCAGCTTAATTTTACGTCATATAACTCCGTAAGTCCCTCGATATTTCAGTTCCTACATCGATGCGTTCACCGCGGCTCGGCGCGGGGTCTGGGGTCGCGAATCAATTCGCTTGGAGTGCACGGTGTAGCGGTATGCGCTCGCAGCGATCTGACCCCACACGAAGCGTTCACTTGTTATTAGCACCTATTAGTGATGTATGTTGCTAAATGTTGTACAACGACAGCTGAAGCTCAATGCAGCTGCTATTTACGGATGGTGTTTGATGGTATTGTAAAGCCTGATCGTCTAGATTTGCTTGAAAAAGTGCTTGTACTAAAATGTGAAGAGATTGTTCGTTCTTAATCTTAAATAATTATTTCGTGTCAGCACAAGCTATGTATACGAGATTGAAAAGGTCAGACGGTGCTAAAAAAACTAGCCAGTCAGCAAGGATATTAGCGAGGCTGTGTGCCAGTCAACAAGGTTGTTGGCGAGGCTGTGTGCCAGTCAGCAAGGTTGTGGGCGAGGCTGTGTGCCAGTCAGCAAGGTTGTTGGCGAGGCTGTGTGCCAGTCAGCAAGGTTGTTGGTGAGGCTGTATGCCAGTCAACAAGGATGTTGGCGAGGCTGTGTGCCAGTCAGCAAGGTTGTTGGTGAGGCTGTGTGCCAGTCAACAAGGTTGTTGGCGAGGCTGTGTGCCAGTCAGCAAGGTTGTTGGCGAGGCTGTGTGCCAGTCAGCAAGGTTGTTGGTGAGGCTGTGTGCCAGTCAGCAAGGTTGTTGGTGAGGCTGTGTGCCAACCAATGCAGTGCCAGACTTCGGTATTATCGTTTCGTCTGTATCGTCACTCGGTGGAAGCTTTTTTAATACAGATTCAAATTGTCCGCCTGACCTGAAGTAGCACTTCAAAGGATACACAATATAAAAATATAGCCAGCGGGGTATTTACGTATCACACTAATAGTAGGAATGGGTTTAATTTTGACAGTTCAACAACATTCATTGCGTTATTTACGTTGTTGAGTAGACAAATTTTTCAAACATATGAAGCAATGGATTAGCAATAGGCTTCAAAATGATTCAGATGTGGTAGATAGTGTGTTACGTAATTAGGGTGCCGATTATTTTAATTATGTTTTCATTAGTAGACCACTATTAGTGCACTGTTGCTGCGAAAAAAGTTATACATCTGTCTATAATGTGTCTACGCATCGTCTTTTGTCTTCCATGATTCTGAAGGTGGGTTAAAGAATTAAATATTCAATCTACTGTAATTGTACCTATCTCGTTAGTTAATGATGGCTGAGTAGTGCTGAGTACATTGAGTACGCGGACATGATGCGCGGTACGGCGACAGTCCGGCGGCGCGCGCGCAGGGGCGGGGCCGGCGCCGCCCACGCGACATCCATCTTGCGATTGTGTCGCGCACCCACTCACTGCATCCTCCACGTTATGCACTCAGTTCATATGCACATACCTAGATCACTATTATTACTATATTTCATACTGATGGCTGCTGTCACAGAGTATAGTTCTTAGATCATAATATTATCATTGTGATATTGAAGCCAATGTTGCAGCATTTGTTGATGATCATTGTGTTGTCCATCCCGGCGCAATGTTGCAAGTTCTAATAACTTGCGATTATGAAAGATTTGTTTTTATAGTGGTAATTGCGGATTCGTGACGAGCTTTGTGATCTTTGTGATCTTTGTGATCTTTACATCAAAAAAGCTTTGCTTTGGACTTGACAGTCAGAGCAAACTATTCTGTAACTTATAATTCAAAATATCCAACTTCAGTTGTTATCATTATTACAAACATTAAGATTTACATGCAAAGGATTTTTCCATAAAGTTGCTAGAGTTATAAGTGTGAAGTGACCAGACAAAGACGTGTTACAAAATACGTCAAAACTACCCATCTATATAAACCTGCCCTCGCCGCGGCGGAGACTAGAGGTTGTCATATCATCTAGCCGTATTCAGCTTACTGCTAACTGCTACTTGACAATCGAGATTCGAGGGTCCTCCAAGCCGTAGAGAATCGAGAATGCTCTAATGAAACTAACTCTGCATAAACTGAAGACTTTCTGAACTAATCTCAAGTGCGCCTAACTATATCACATATTAATGTTGCATGTATCAACCAAGTCGTGCATGATCTAAGAATAGCTGGCTCAAGTATCGAGTTATACTTAGATGCGCCGGCGCCGCAGTAGCAGTGACCGCATCGTTGTAGAATTATAATTCATTTCATTGCGCCCGCACCCGGCTTCTCTCGCGACACATATAAAACACTCGCACTGCCTACAACAGCCGTCCAACTGCCTGGCATTTCCTTTAAGCTCTAATGTAAGAAATATGAGCTATCAACAATTTCGTTGTCAAGGTTACGACTGGAACTGATACGCCAAGGCTTTGGGCCGCAGCCGAGTAACCCCAGGGAAATGGTCCAACACTATTTATGGACTTCAGAGTTTTTATTGCTACGTATAATTTTACCGTCTCTGTAGTGAGGCGCTTGTAGAAACAAGCGCACTACAGAGACACTACAGAGACACTACGGAGTTCGGTATGTAAAGTAAGTCAGGCTTGCAATCCTATGTGATCCCTTCCGACCCATACCATAGGAAGGGAGCGGGTGCTGTACAATCATAACTAAGCTGATTGAAGATCAGTTGCGTCATTCAAGACAAGTTTATTGTGAAACTATTAATTTCCACGTAATATTTTTTTATCAAAAACTAGTCATATATCGTGCAGGTGTATGTGTTTGTACTTAGGTAGGATGTTATAAAAACGTAGTACGACATAGTTGCAGTTTAAATCCACGTCGTTTAGCGTTTAGGTATGTCTCACAATCCGCAGTCCTGCTGTTTCTTTCGACATTTGAAAAAACATACATAGTTGTTGCACCCAAGAATGTCGTCACCGCCGCAGATTATATTTGTATCATAACGAGAGGCGGTCGCACTGATCTTATCGTAGGAAGATTTTCTTCATCGTAATTGCGCGGAGGCATGTGGTCGCATAGTCGCATGTTGCGTCTGCGCGTAATTAATCGAGCGCTGTTCGAGTGGCTCCCGCGCCATTAGCGACCTCTAATCAGCCGCCGCTCGCTGTCGTCATGACGAGTGTACCTTCCACCGATATAGCTACAATGATTTATGTTCGACAGCGACTTCGTTAGACAACCGGCCGTGCACATCATCCGGAGATGGCTATATAACATTGTCTTTTATAGATTAACTTGCAACTTTGTAACTATTCACATCTTTACACCGCGTCCTACCAAACAAAATAATCGCTCGCATAAAAATGAGGCCAAAAATAGCACATAACGAGAGTAAATCATCCCAGCGAGTCTGCGAACGGTAAAGCGGGAATGCAAAACATGTTCCTTGCATCCGACAAGTTTATTTTAAGAAAAAATCGATTGACAGCGTCGTGACGCAATCGTTTTCCGCGGAGACATTTCCAACAATTTGTACCCGCAACAGTTGCTACGTGCAACAGTGGAATTACAAGTGAACGAAAAATAATCGTACATTCCCGTCGGCCACTCGTACTTATGGAGATATATTATCATCAGCATGTGATCACTTGCTCAATTTTGAGCAATTGTCCCAAAACCGTGCTCGATAATAGAATACCAACACAAGTCGCGGTGAGGGAGGTTCACTCATTTGACGCAGTTTTGTCACTTCACGACGATAAACGACAAATGAGGGCCAAGTGCCAATGGTTTTTATGTTTAATGTTCAATACCGACAGCTTTAAAGGAAACTGTGACGAATTCTAATTTGTTTGCGGGTGTAAGTGGAATTGTTGAAGGACAGCTATGTCGAAAGCATAAACACGATAAATGTTTTTGTTTAAGTTCGTTGTGTAAGCCTACCTTAAATGATAACTGTCGGAGCATAACATGACATCGATGCCTATTCAGCGACACACGTTACTGTGTGTACTTATAATGATAATTTTCAGTATTTGCATCGCATGAATGTATTGTACGAAGCTCGCTAGTTCTTCACAACTGTCGACAGAACAATATTTTATGTTTTGTACGAATATTGTGACGTCGCCGTTGACGGCTGTACTTAAATAGGTTCAACTGGTTTTATTGACCATTCGCTGCATTTGTTGTGCAGTTTTAATGTGGTTCCAAGCTTGTTCTAACAGATATTTTGTTTGTAAAACTTATTAACCTTGCATTTCACCTAAGTGAGTAGTAGGTATTTTCCGTTCAGTTTATTTCTTAAAAATAAACTTCGCCAAAAATATATATACGTACCGGTAAATCAACCGCAATTCGGATACCTCCTTAAGATCGTAGATCAAGGCTATATTGACTCATTAGGTAAGTACCGTGTGTCTATATTAATATTCCCATCAGGTGCACATTGTGTAACAAGCCGCGTATTGATTGCTCACATTTATTATAAAAGCAAGAGTGTTAATGAGCAGAGTAGGTGACAACTGAACAGTTAATACTTTGACCTCTTCTCGCAGACCACGTAGGTACTTATTATGTACCTGAATGTATTGCCTGTGAACCTCCATTTGTACATTTTATTGATTTACGTTTGCAGCATGTTTTAAAATTCTTTACATTCGATGTCTACTCTTTCAGAAGCAACTAAGTCATTCGTTATAGTTAGGTATATCTGATTTGACATTGGTCGTACCACCTAATCAAGATAATTCTTGTGATGTAAAAGCTCGCTACTATAATATAAAAGCTCGCTACTATAATATAAAAGCTCGCTACTATTATATAAAAGCTCGCTACTATAATATAAAAGCTCGCTACTATAATATAAAAGCTCGCTACTATTATATAAAAGCTCGCTACTATAATATAAAAGGTCGCTACTATTATATAAAAGCTCGCTACTATAATATAAAAGCTCGCTACTATAATATAAAAGCTCGCTACTATTATATAAAAGCTCGCTACTATAATATAAAAGGTCGCTACTATTATATAAAAGCTCGCTACTATTATATAAAAGCTCGCTACTATAATATAAAAGGTCGCTACTATTATATAAAAGCTCGCTACTATTATATAAAAGCTCGCTACTATAATATAAAAGGTCGCTACTATTATATAAAAGCTCGCTACTATTATATAAAAGCTCGCTACTATTCAGCTCCTGGTGTACCGTATTAATAGAAAAAAAGTGCACAATGGTAAATTTTCAAATGTTACATCCATGTTCTGCAAATGTCGTACCTATCACTGCTTAGACGTCAAGCAGGTGGGGATCAGCAGGGAACTATGCGAGTTTCATCTATTTGTAGTATTTACATATTAAGTACTTATCTAATTAATGAGCAGCGGATCACGTCCCAATCTCGCACTATAACTTACATTAACTGTGGCATGAGATTTACATTTACATTTTATTTGCATCCACATTGAGTAGCCACTTCTAAATGCAATGACTAATGGTATTCGTTTTAACACTGCCTACTTTTTGAGCCACTTGCTATGTTTTCCGTTTTCGAATAAGCTTTTGTAACTTCCTTAGTTAAAAGAGTTATCAAATGAACTTATACTCCTAATTATAAACTAGACTAATGATAATCCAATAGTTACAACTTTAAGCTATTATCTTTAGTATTTTTATTTAAAAAAAACGTTAAAATAGACAAATTTTATGATGAGTTATTTTATATTATATTTTTTTATGAGGATCATAAAGTCAACATATCCGTCTGCAAGTCAACCTAGGCTTCAAGTCAATCCTTTTACTGCACGCTCACAAAAGCTTCTTAAGAAAGAACAAGTTCTCGTATAAAAGCTCAATAAATTGTGCTCCAACATTATTACCTCACGCGTCCCTCTTGATGAGTGTAGTCCTGGGAGAGGCGGGGCCAGGTGCATGACTGAGCGGCTCTCGAACGCACTCCAACTATCAACACAGTGCTGGGAATCCAAAACATTATTGTTTTAACAGTCGGCACAATGAAACACTGTGTTGCTGTGTATAAGGACCTGGTTATAAGATCTGGTATCAGATGGAGTGGCTAATGCAATACATATTGGGCATTAATATCGCGCATCGACGCGTCACGATTAATGGTCACCATTTTGCAGTGTCAACTCATGTGGGCTGTAGTAGCCGGTAGCCGGGAACAGTTGATGTATTTCATAAAATTGAAAACTGCACGCTTTTTTCACAAACTAACATTTAGTCGGTAATCATCGATCGATCTTTATTCCCACTAAGCTCTGACAATCGGTCTTGTCTCAGTCGATGACGTAGTAAACGTTTCAAATACTTAGTTTATGTCATGTCCATGTCCCTAGAGCGTGCTACTCATACGTGTACATTTTCAAGTCTATAACCGACTCCGTGTTCCTCACTCGCATACCTATTCTAACAGCACAATGATTACATTGATTACGAGCAGCTCGTAGCTCCACAGCTGCTGCTGTATTACGGACGATCATGTTCTAATGGAATACTTCTCTGGAATTCGTCTGCGCTACTCGTTATACAGCTACTGTATCATCTCTCGCCGGCGACGCTAAAATCTTCTTATAATACTGCAACTCAAAATATGCTCTATCTTTCAACCTCAACGGCGATGTTTGGCTGACCGTCGTTTCAATCTGTGACGTTTTAAGATAGAGCGTGTTTGAGTTAAATGCAGAGTTTATTTCATAAGAATATAATTAGTGGGTGGAGTTCAATCAAATAGTTGTTGTACGGCTGCCGACCGCGAAATAAATCGACTCCCGCGCCGGCGGACGGAATTCGCGATGTGCGGGATGCGCACACTGACACGATTTAGGACTTAGTTAAATTAAGTTTTCGTTTTTAGTTATAAAGTTATCATACAGGTATAAAACATGTGATTAATTAAAATGGTTAAATACAGATTTTTAAACTGTGTGATAAAATAATCGACATTGGGTATAGACTAATTCTATAGTCAGTGTAGTCAGTATCGTGGATGTGTTCAACTTTATATGTAGGTACCTACATTGTGCATAATTATTAATTTTATAAATTGTATTACCACAAAAGTGTTTCTGTTGTGCTGTGCAATGTTCGAAATGTTCTAGGAACTGTAGCTCTCGTCCAAGTATCACGTGTCCGTAGTTCGATTAACTACGGTAGTAATAAATCACGCAGGTATCAATTATCGCAATATGCAGTTAACAGAACCCAGTAATTGAGTACCTACGCGGATAATTAGACAAAGTAACATATACGCTGTGTTACTAGAATAGCTAGAATAGTCCTACGCAACAGGTTTGCCAATATTATTGAAGGTGCGGGAAAAATTTATCATGAAATCTGTGAGTAATAGGTAGCTATAGTAAGTTAATGATGTATCGATGATAAATTAAAATCGCTCCATTTATCCTCGTAGAAGCAGCCAGCAGGCCGTACAGCGGGTGCGAGGGCCGAGGGGCGAGGCGCGGGGGGTGGAGAATATGACAGGAGGTAATCGGCCGTTCATTATGGGCGCTGGTCGCGAGCATGTCGCGCTAAATTGGCCGCTACCGTCTTACCCGCACTATGATTTAGGAATATTAAGGCTCATCCCACGCGCTGCGTAATTGCGAAGCGACACGGCACAGACACGACTCCGACAATTATGTCGTCGCGTTTAGACGTTACGCGTTTTTGTTGCGAATCATTATCTATCATTTGTAATGGAACTGTATGAACAATGGAATGAATAGCTCATTACTGTGTGCTGTATCCGGCCGTGAGGTTTTTGTTAATGGCAGAAGAGCAATAAAACATCCGACACTCGTATAAATTACTATAGCTCGAGGAGGTTGCGATAACATTGAAAATATTGTTTGTACGAGTTCATTTTGCTAACGTACGCTTGCAGTTATCAGCGTCACCGCTAGTGAAAAGTAAATACTTAAAGTAGGTATTGTTGCAACAATGTTACAACAAAATACCTTGTGATATATTGCAATTAAATGAAAGAAAATTTAAAACTCATATAAAAAGTACACTTTGTAAACAAGCATATTACAAATTAGAGGATTATATCCTAGATAAGAATGCTTGGAAACATGCTGGTCCTGCTCCATAGGACAATCTAGAGTGTAGACAAAATCAAACTGGTTGCTAATTTAATTGTATAATTTATAATTTTTATGACATTGATTGTTACATTATGTACTTAACTACTTTAACTCACACACTAAATTATTACTTGTAAAAATTTTGGAAACATCATCTACTTTTCAATATTTGTAAATATGTGAGCACCGTGTATCCATATCCATCACATAATTAATTTACCTGCCTTTGCATTATATTTAATTATTTTTACCTATTGTGGTATAGTAATTTTATTCTACGTGCATCGTCTTCACATATGATTACATAATTAATGTGAACTTACATAATATTGTAAAACATTTTAAAAGAGTAACGGTGGAGTTTCTTGCCCATTCTTCTCCATACGAAACTACAATCAATCAACTAGAAGCAACTAGAATCAATTCAATTTTTTTGTAATTTTTACGTTCAAAAGTGCCTTTTATGTGCCTATTTGAAATAAATGATTTGACTTTGATTTTGAATTTGATACCGTACGACTCTACAAAATTCTACGCGCTGGCATCACTTCGTACAGAGTCTCCATTGTTATCACACCTCATCATCTCACAAACACGAAAGAATTAAACAAATGGTGCGAACAGTGATACATTTACATTCGACCTACACGTTTCGACACAAAAAATAACAATCACATAACCCTAGTAATTAGATACACTGGTATTTTCGGTCTTCTCAATTCCACTATTACTGATCACTTCTTAACCTCCTTTATTTAAATTTGAAGCCACCTCGTAATTTTTCTAATACCTCAATCGTAAAGACCGAGTTCATCCCACCCGACATCTCTATGCAAAATCTGGAATTCACGCATATTTTTTCCTTGAATGATACAAACGCTGCTACAGACTGTCTGATCCAAATTCTATCGCAGAGATAAATAATCACTCAACATTGAAGCGCACAGCAAAACGCAAAAGAATCCTAAAACCATGGATTATTCCAGGACTACTGCGATGCATGAGGAACAGAGACATTTTTCACAAAATATACAAATAGTCTCTTGATAATGAAGTCCTTAAAGCTACCTACACAAGATACAGGAATTTTGGCAATAAGATTCTTAGAAAAGTTAAAAGATAGTTCGATTTAAATGAAATTGCCAAAGCTGGTCTTAACACAAAGATGTTGTGGGATACAGTCAAGCGTCTCACAAACACAACTAAAATTACTTACCCTCCCATGGTGTTGCTTTCCTTCACGGAAACCCCTTCTCAATCTCTTAGCGATACTAATTCATTTTTTGTAAATCCATGTAAAGATCTTGGTGATCGTATTCGGAAAGTATAGGATAGCTACCCTCCTCATTTCTAGTTCAATACCTACAATAATTTGAATTCTTTCGTACTCTTGGAACCAAATTCTGATGACATAGCTTCTATTATTGGATCTCTGAAGGCCAATGCTGCAGTGGGGTTTGATGGCATTTCTACAATTATGATAAAAAGGGACTATGCAATTCTCACACTCGTACTTTGCCGTAATTATCTCAACCTATGCCTCGTCTCTGGTACCTTTCCATCTACTTTCAAAAACGCCATTATTCATGCCATTTTTAAAGGGAGGGACCACGACTCTGTTAGGAATTATCACTTTATTGCGGTGCTACCTGCTCTACCCAAGATCTTAGAACAACTTATTAATAACAGGCTTACCACAAACCTTGGAAGCAATAATTTATTATTAACTAACCAATTTGGGTTCAAGAAGAAAAATCTATTTCAGACGCAGCCTTGACACTGATACATAGAATCTTTGATAAACTAAATCAACGCAAAAAATTCCTCACAGTATTCATTGATCTTGCAAAGACATTTGAAACCGTTCCCCTCCCCTTCATTCTATCTAAACTAGAATGTCTAGGCGTACGTGATATACAACTCCAGCTGTTTAATTCATATCTCTCAGACCGTAGGCAGATAGTCAAAATCGATGGTGGCCATAGCGACGAGCTGCATATTTCGTATGGAGTGCCTCAAGGCAGTGTTTTCGGCCCTGCGTTTTTCTTGGTGTTCATAAACGACTTGTGCAACATGCACCTGAGCTCTCTTTTATGATGAATCCTGGGCTAAACTGCAAGCAACTGCTCAAACTGGATTTGATTTAATCTAAAGATGGCTTAGCTCTCACTCACTCACGCTAAACACTAATAAAACTAAACTCATAACATTCTCTCTAAACTCCACTACGCAATCCTTGACGCCCATTACTCTAAAAGCTTACACCTGCCAAGCCCAATCGGCCTCAAAATAAAAATATTGTAGGTCACATAAACCTACATGGGCACTTATGAAATGTCAGAAGCTATGTGCACGGTTCCAATTGGTCATTCCCTATAGAGAAGAGCCGGCAAGCAAACTCCACGGTTACTCTTTTAAAAATAATGGGCTTTTAAAATGTTTTCAAATTACAGTGTGAATAAGTATGGGAGGACAGTGTAGGCCTGTCAACAAGTAACAGGTACTTCACAAAATAGAAAAAGGTCTACAAATCTACAGTCTACAAGTTAGGCCTACAATGTTCTCAAGACACTACTCCTGAAATACGGGTACCACCTGGCACAGGAGTCAGGGCTTCAATCCGTTTATTTTTATTTTTTATGTTACACCTTTTTATGTCAATAAAACATTTTATTATTATTACATTCACAAAATATAGAAGAAAGATTGCCATTACAACTGTAACAAATCTGAATCAAAATCCTGACTACAAAAACTTAAAGAGTTGAAATAAGAATTAGAGGTATATAATGTCAAATAATGAGAAGATTATGTCAAATAAGAATGTATTTAAAAAAGACATCGTAATTTGGGAGCTGCTTCAGTTTGGGAACATTTACATAGTTATGCCGTTAATGAGGTACCAGGGAAGCCACCTGTGCAGAAGGAACTATTTTACAAACTTCCTTGTCTTCAACGTAGCGTAGTCTTTAATCTTATAATATGCTTTTTTGATAAGGATACGTTTGATGTGGGTTTTGAACTTTTCATCGCTAAGTTCTGTAACTGACTTTGGCAACTTGTTATAAAAGCGGATACTGTTTTTAAGAAGTAACTTGCTTGTTTTAATTAATCTAAATGTGGGTATCACAATTTCAGTTTAACTATGTGTATTTATATTATGGAATTGGCTATATCCGATAAGTTAGCCATCATGTAAGGAAGGTCATTAATATAAACTAGAAACAGGAAAGGGCCAAGAATTGAACCTTGAGGTACGCCCATCTTAACTAAGGAACCCGAGGACGTCGCACCGTTAACGTTTACTTTTTGCTGCCTGTTTGATAGATAGTAAAGAACAAGATCGAAAAGTACATTTCTTTTTTCATTCGCTGAAATGCCTTCAAAGTCTCCTGCCCTTGAAGACTAAAATTTCTTTGGCACAGACACTTATTCAGCCGATTATAGATTATGCCGACGCTTGCTACTTGGATGATACTGAGGAGCTATTAAACAAGCTTGAACGCTTGCAAAACTTGTGCATTTTGCAAATTGTCACTAGAAGAAAAATCTTCCAAAATTCAGGCACTTGAGAAAGATAACATACAGTTACAAACATCAATCCACGATATAAGTCGACGACGAAACCTTAAGGAACAGAACTTCAGAGCCACCAACCTCGAAATTCAATATGTGTCCTAAAACCGCTCAGAAAACATATTCACCACGGTGTTACAACTCGGCAACATCACTAATAGTGAAATCGTGGAAGCCGACATAGCTCACTGTACCAGGATCGCAAAAAAGGATACCTAGACTGCTCGACCTAGATCTATTCTTGTTAAATTCAATAACCCACGCCTGCGAGATATATTCTTCGCTGCTACTATCAACTACAACAAGAACAACAGTAATAATAAGCTGAATTCGAGTCACCTTGGTATCGCTACTGACAACCCAGTTCCAATTTACGTGGGGGAAAATTTATTGGCAGATAACAAGGCATTACACGCGGCGAGCCGAATTCGTGGCAAAGCACTTGGGTATAAGTTGGTTTGGGTGCGAAACGAAAGAATATTTATGAAGAAGAATGAACAATCTGAATACATTGTTTTCATGAACCAAGAGCAAGTTATGTCTATAACGTACAAATAAATTAGGATAAATATTAAGCAAATTTTAGAACTTTGTTGTTTAACTAGCCTCATTCGATAGTTCACTTCGGATTTATTATCAGAATGTACGCAGCCTTAAAACGAAACTTATATTTTTTACCATAATTATGTCCTTCCAAGATTATGATATAATTGTGCTTACCTACGGAGACTTGGCTGAACGAATTATTTGACGACAGGTATGATATTTACAGACGAGATCGCAAAGCTAGTCGACATAGTGCGCGCAGAGATGGTGGTGGCGTCTTGATAGCTATTTCCAGGAAGTTCAAGTCGTGTCGGATGCCACACCTGGAGAGTTCATGTGAGGATTTGTTGATCAATATTGAAACCGCCCCGTTTGGCAAAAAAACACACAAATTACTTATATCGCGGCGTTTACTTACCCCCGCCTGTGACTTCTAATATCATGCAAGTATTCTTCAATTCTGCTCAGAGTGTTCTTGATGATCTAATATGATTTAAAGATGACCACTGTGATCACACTCTAGGGACTTTAACCACAGTAAAATAATTTGGAAAATTTATGACCAAAATACAGGTCATGTACAACCATGTCCTAGAAATAATAGCGAGGTGATTAAATGTTTTCTATATTTTGTTTTTTAAATACTGTAGAACAGTTTAATTACTTACCAAATGCCATATCTAAAACATTGGAATTTACCCTCTGTAATACTACGTTACCTGACCGCAGCCGCTGCACCTGTCAATTGATTTCAGAAGATCCCTAGCACCCATCATTTGAATTCTCTATATCTTTAACCATCAAATCAAACCATCTTCAAGCTAAACCACAAATAAAACTAGAATTCTTTAAAGCTGATTACGATAACATCACGATAATACTAAATTTTGTAGACTGGGAAAAAGAACTGGAAAGTCACCTCACAACTAATAAAATGATCGATATATTTTACAAGGTACTACACGACGTCATCAAACAAAATGTCTCGATGAAAAAAATATTGGGCAATAAATATCCACAGTGGTGTTCTCGAGAACTTTTATGTCTCATAAAAGAAAAAATAAATATCGCATAAAAGTTAAAACGTACAAAAATCCTTTAGACATCGTGTTATTTGAGAAACTGCGTGCAAAATGTGGTAAGCTTATAGTAGTCGGTTACAAAAACTATATGGTTAGAATCGAAGAAGCAAAGGACCCAAAAAAATTCTGGACATTTATTAAAAAGAAAAATAAAAGCAAAAACATAAAAAAAATAAAAAAAATAATTAATAAATATTTAAAGTCAGAGATGTGTCACATAGACAGGACAGCATCATGTGGACGCGAAATCTGTAATTTGTTTGCCGAGAACTTTGCACAAGTCTACAATACCTTGTCGACTGTTAATGCATCAAACCATAGCGATAGGGGTCTTGCCCCATCCGGTATCTGAAAACTGGAATTTGGCGCTGAAGAAATATTCCAAACCCTAAGAGCCTTGGATGAGCGTAAAGGTGCTGGAAGTGACGGAATTCCACCCGTATTTATAAAAAGATGTGCAAAGGTACTAACTAGACCTCTTTAAATTATTTTCGTCATGTCAATGGCGGACGGGGTGTTTCCTGAGAGGTGGAAGGAAGCATTAGCAGTTCCTATTTTCAAATCAGGAGAAAAGCAACAAGTATCGGCCCATCTCTATTTTAAACATATTTAGCAAAATGCTTGAAAAGTTAGTAACTAAACGCCTAAATGCACATGTTAAACAATATATTACTATCCATCAATATGGTTTTATCGATTCAAGGTCAACCTCTAGAAATCTTATGTGTTATGTCACAGCCATTTCGGAGTCTCGTGATACAAGAATCCCGGTAAATACGATATATACAGACTTCAGTATGGCATTTGATAAGGTTGACCATAATATCCTACTGAAAAAACTAAACCGATTGGGAATACGAGGGTCATTACTTAAATGTTTCGATTCTTACCTCGCTGGCAGGAATTCAAAAGTGGTAATTAGGGGTCACCACTCTGACACCTTTCCAGCAACATTGGGAGTCCCCTAAGGTTCGCACTTAGGCCCTATCCTCTTTAACATCTTCATTAACGACATTACGTCATGTTTCAAGCACTCAAATTTCTACCTGTTTGCAGATAATGTTAAAATTATGTAACCAATAGTGACCGACCCAGATTCTGCACTTTTACAGGCTGATCTCGATAGAATGGTGGATTGATGTAGAATAAACCAAATGTGGCTCAATGTCTCCAAATGTCACTGTATGCAATTCTCTCGTAACAAAACAGTGCAAACCAACAAATACACATTGCATCAGCAAACACTACATGAAGTAGAAGAAGTTCGTGACCTGCGAATCGTATTTGACAAGCATATATTAAATATTACCTCAAAAGGGTTCAAGCCTTAGCTAAGGAAGTTAGTATAAGGATCATTATAAATTAAATATCTATAACTTGTACCTCCTTTTTGTGCAAATAAAGAACTATTCTATTCTAAGGACCTCGGATCTGTCTGGCGTAACGGCAAAGAATTTTCTAAACCCTCGACTAGAATTACAATATACAACACATTGGTTCGCCCACTTCTTAAATACAATAGCACCGTATGAAATCCTCACTATGATATTTACATTAAATGCTTGGAAAGTGTACAAAGACGTTTTCTATACCATCTTTGCTATAAAGACCGTCTGGCAAAAAAAAATGGTGCTACGACCTAAGAGTACAACATTATAAAATGTCCTCCTTACTAGATAGAAGAAAAGTTCTAGAACCCACATTTCTTCACAAATTTTTCAATGGGGTTGTTGACTGTAGCGAGCTTCTTGGAAAGCTGCACATAAGTGCACCAACTCACTTGCCGCGCAAACGTACCTATAATCTTTTCTATGTGCCGGGATCCAAAACAAACCTCGCATACTTTGCCGTTATGTCAAAGCTCTGTAGGCAGTCTAAAGAAGCATCGAAACATAAAGAATAAAAAATAAAAAAAAATTGCAAAATTGCAAAGCTTAAAAAGGACATAAGAGACTTATTATCCAAGTCATAATATTTTGTTATTGTTCAAACTCAAACTCAAACAATTTATTTCAATTAAATCATTTACAGGCACTTTTGAATTGTCAAGAAGTCGGTCAGTTAGTCAGAAAGTTGAAGCTAGTTGCCCATTCCAAAACGTAGATCACTATGAAGAAGAACGGGTAAGAAACTCTAAGGACACTCTTTTTAAATCAACATAATACAAAATCCTGGGTACATTATTCTTGTAGCTTCTATATGCGAGAAAAATGTAAAAAAAATATATAAATATATATATAAAAAAATAAAATATTAAGAAACAATTCAAAATATAAGATTAAAATAAAAATAAGCCGTGGCAGTTAAGAGATGACCAGTCCCAACCGACGGCGCCCGTTCACGAACATGACCCTTCCCTGTCCTTTGACAACTATGGTTACATTTAGTTTGTTTTTTGTTTTTGAATTTGTATTTTATTATTTGTTGCTATATAAATTGTTTTTTTTTTTGATTTTTGTATGATTGTTTTTTGATTTATTTTAATGTTTTCGTCCTTGTCAAACTTGTTGTAGCTACCTAGATATTAAGTGAATGATGTGGTCTCCTATAATTGGAGGCGCACACTTGTATTTGTCTCTGTTTATGTTAATATGCATGTAATTGTGTACAAAATACCTATTGGCGATCCAAAGATAAATAAACAAATAAATAAATAAACAGTGCAAGCAGTGATATCCTTTCTTTCCTTATGTCTAAAACGATTATTGCACAATATCAAGGCACCATCCCCTATTGAGGACCTGTTGAATGCACCGGCAACTGCAAAATTATTTACATTAAATAAAATCCTATCCGGTTTTAACCAGTTTTCACAAAAACATGAGATCTCCTCATAAGGCCTCTTGCAACTGTCCTACAATTTCTTCTACTGACATAGCTAAATACCTCGGTATCATCCTAGATAAACACCTTAACTACACATATCACCCACCTTACTGCTCATGTTCGTAAACTTATATATCATTTACAGTCAGACACATTGCCAATACTTATGAAATACGCACCGTGTATCTCACCATGTGTCAGTCAGTCATCTCGAACTGTATTACTACGGGGGAATTAATATACGGGGTGGAGCTGCAAAAACTACACTCAAACCTCTGGAACGGCTCAGAGAGCCACTCTTAAGATTGCCACTTTCCAATGAATGCTCTACCCGAACTTTGATCTATATAAAAACTGCAAAGTCCTTACGGTCGGTAAACATTCATCCTCCACATTTTATTACAACAACACTCACAAACTCCTTGTACACTAACTCCATTTTCACTAAGGCGAAAACACGAAATTTGCAAAATACCCTTCACAAGCTTTGCTTTTACTAAACGTTTATTTTACTACCTTGGGCCATTTGTATATAATATAACAGAATAAACAAAACTATCCCTGTATATCAATCCTCTTACTAAAAGTTTAAAGACAGATAACACGCTTTCTAACCAGTTTAAACTACGACGACACTGAATATCTGCTTACTTCACAATCGTAGTGAGTTCTCTAACACTGTATGTAAACTCAACCCCCTTTCCTTCCGTTAACACACACACACACACACCACAGCTACATCACAAAACATATACTAGCACTTCACACACTTAGTATAAGTTAACATACGTTTGCAGTTTTGCACCTTATAGTACTAAGCAGTCTCTCTTAAAAATGTTGTACTCGTTCTGTGGGAACCTGGGCTAGCGAATCTTAATGCAGGTTAGCATGTAACCTAGCTAGAGCGCCAGATTTAATTCTGTTAATTGTTTCTCTCTTTACGAATTGTCCCTAAACTATAAAATTATGTTTATTGTAACAGACTGTTATAACATTTTTTTTTTAAATAAATAACTTATTATTATTATTTTAAATAACAAAGGTTTCAATTTGTATGCCTATTGCATATGTATGTACCCGCAGACGCCCAAAGTCCTAGGACCTACATCCTACATACTTGCTTGCAATAGATCAGCTCCCAGCCTCTAAACATAGGCTGTTATCTACTGCTGCAGTAAAAACCTAGTTGTCTGAGTTATGTCCCGCATGCACTCGCAGCATGCGCTTAATCGCCGCTGGAATTCGGCGTACACCAGTATTTCCACATACACCACATGTAGCTAGGTGTAAGGACGTCGAACTGACAACTGTCGATAAACTTATTAGGAAAATCTAGAAGCCTCGATTCGACATATTCAGGTGAATTCACCATATTGACAAAACCAGAACAAGGCAAGCTTTTTTTAAATTCTGTAATTTTGCATCTCTTAGATGAAAAATATTTTCATGAAATTCTGAATTGTTCAAAACTACATACTAAGTATATCGATATGTTTCCGTCGCTCCTAGCCTACTCGAATGCACGCACAGAGCGCGCGCCAGACGCGCTTGCGCCGCATGTTGCACGACGTTACCGCTGACCACCGGATGATGAATTACTTTATCCATGTTTACTCTGCGATGGTGTGTGAACATGGAGGCACTCCCTTCAGCCAGGTGGACCGTATACCAGTGAACACAATGTAGTAGCACCAGTGAACACAATGCAGATGCACCTATTGTTAGATGGTTTCCTGATGCTCCTCCTAGTACTGCGATGCTTTACTACGACCTAGTGAACGGCTATAGACAAAGGAGAAGTACATTAATCGCAGATAGAATCAGCTATAGACATTTTTTTTGATAAATTCTCTCCACAAAATTTACATTCCTACATTTAATTAATTTAATTAATTCCTACATTTTACATTTCCTTACCTATATAGAGGTATGAGGAACAGGGTGTAAAGTTCACTCATACTCTATAGAAAAGGGAGGATCCTCCGACCAGACGGGTGTCGTGTCTGGTGGGCAACTGCCCGACGATTGATGTCGGGATGTTGTATATATGCTAGTTGCGCGGTAAACTCTGCTTGCGCGATGCAGGATTTTGCGTGACGTCAGTATGACGCGTAGCTGCATGTGGCGATTGTAGATGCCGCTACATCACTCCCCCCCGGAGACCGGAGGTCGATAGTGGGCTGATTCGTATATCTTGCGATGCTTGCCAGGGCCAGGTGAGGTTCCAGTGAGTCGGAACCGGTTGTCGCATAGTTCGCGGTGAGTCGGAACTGTCTGCGAAGATTCCCCAGTGAGTCGGGGTGGCGCTGCGTTATGCTCCAGTGCGTCGGATGTGGTACAGCGCCGGGTTGAGGCTGACTGCTGGCGTCGACCAGGAGAGGGATTAAGAGCTCTTCTTGTTGACCGGCTGAAAGTGCAGTGTGCTGTGCCAAGGTTGCTTGATGAGGCTGAGGGTGATGACCAGGTATGCGCGGTCGCTGCATGCTGGTGGTCAGGATACCCGTGGAAGCCGTGGGTGCTGGCTGGCTGTGTGACTCGCCGCTCTAAAGCTTGCGGAAGTGATGATGATGACGTCACGCTGAAGTAGTTGCACGAAGGCTGCGCTGACGTTCATGTTCGGGGTCACCAGTATAGAGATATGAGGAACAGGGTGTAAGGTTCACTCATACTCTATGGAAAAGGGAGGATCCTCCGACCAGACGGGTGTTGTGTCTGGTGGGCAACTGCCCGACGATTGATGTCGGGATGTTGTATATATGCTAGTTGCGCGGTAAACTCTGCTTGCGCGATGCAGGATTTTGCGTGACGTCAGTATGACGCGTAGCTGCATGTGGCGATTGTAGATGCCGCTACACCTATACCAAGAAAATTACCTAGCTACGACGTTTTGTATAGGTGTGGTTTATACCTTGTTACCTATAAATTAGGTCTGATCTGACATGATATTGCTCCTACAATGATTTTATTTATGAATTTATATCATATGGCAGACATGTCCGCCATTATATCGGTATTCCATTTTCTTCCTTTCATCATCAACATCATGGGCCATATAGTCGTAGGGGCAACGCTCGCGCGAAGAGTTACGATGATCTTTGCAAGATTGCACGCAATACAGGATAAATGTTTAACCAGTGCGCAAATTGTTACCATGAATTCAGCACATGATCCTAGACCCTCTAGCGCAGTTTCTCGTCGGTTACCAAAAATAAAATCTGCTGTTTCATAGAAAAGTGGTACCTATGAGGTCAAAATGTATGGAACAACTAATAAAAAAATGATAACTGACAAAAAAAATCTACGCTAGGGGGTATAGAATGGTCTCCTGCGAGGCGGCGAACCTCCTTGCCGGATTGCCGCCATGGGATCTGGAGGCAAAAGTCCTCGCGCACATTTGGGAGTGGCGCGAGGAGGTGAAACGCTGGGGCGTAACTCCGCTGTCGCGAGTAATTGCGGCACAGCGGACAGAGCTCCGGCGGGATCTCATGGCGGCATGGAGAGTGCAACTGTCGCAACCTAGCGCAGGCCACGCCACAATTGCAGCGGTCTCCTCTCGGCCCTCTTTGAGGAGTGGCTTGAGAGGCGCCACGGCGTCCTCACCTTCCGCCTGACGCAGGTCTTCACCGGACATGGCTGTTTCGGGAGGTTCCTGTTTCGGATATGGCGAGAGGAAGCGCCCGGGTGTTACCATTGTGTGGAACGACCGAAGGACACCGTGGAGCATACCGTGGAGGTCTGCCCGGCTTAGGCGGAGCACCGCCGTGTTCTCGTGGCGGCAATCGGCGGCGGCGATCTCTCACATCCGGCCCTAGTTCAGGCCATGGTACGGAACGATAGAGAATGGGAAGCCGTCACCTTTTTCTCTGAAGCTGTAACGCTCGCGAAGGAGGAGGCGGAGCGCCTAAGGCAGAAGCAATCGTTGCGCCCTCACGCCCCTAGTCGCCGCAGGAGGAAACACCCTGGGCGTCGGGAGTCGATTGCCGACTCCCGGCCACCGTAGGCGCGGGCATGCGGACGGCGAGCAATGAGCAGCTCGCCGTCCGGTAAGGACCAGGCCCGGGTCGACGGTGCGTCGTGTTTCACGCGCGCCTCAAAGAGATGTCAGCTTAATTGACGGAGTCCGATAGGGCCGATGCCTGCAGGGTCGCGGATTGTTCGAACCGTAGCCCTGGCGCACAGGCAACTGAAGGAACACGGGTGAGTTTTAGTCAGTAAGAGCCTGACACGCCCTTCCGCTCCGCCCAGAGCGGGAGAGGTCATTTGATGATATCCCA
Organism: Dryobotodes eremita; assembly: GCA_917490735.1. Lineage (NCBI taxonomy): Eukaryota > Metazoa > Arthropoda > Insecta > Lepidoptera > Noctuidae > Dryobotodes > Dryobotodes eremita. The sequence continues at coordinate 24,731,989 of OU823244.1, forward strand.
ACCAAAAAAAAAGCTGTTATAGAATCATATCGTAGCATTATGCTGCGCGATTGCCGTTTTGCGTATATTTTTTGTATTTGTGTGTTTTTTCTTTGCGTCATGTTTACCGCAAATAAATCTATTTTCTTTCTTTCTTTCTTTCTTTTATATATGCTGAATTCATGGTTACAGTTTGCGCACGGGTTAAAAATGTATCCTGTATATGGACGACAGTGGCCGAAGATCAATTAGTCTTTGTTTTTTTTTATAATCACTAATTTCCCTGAAACTTAACCACTGTGTTCCTACGGGAGCAGAAATTACAATATAATGACATGATTACGTGGCACAATTTAGTGCAGACTGTGTCCGCTCCCGATCGCTCCCAATCGCTACCATTAGGGGCTCGCTTCGGAAATTGATAGGAATTATAAAATGGCGAAGTGGAATGCAGCTGCGATTAGGGAATTGGGCCGAACAGACGGCCCTAACAAGTACCTATACTCTCACAAGGATCTGAAAACATTAATAATATCTACTTACAGTGTTTCTTTCAGAATCTGTAACAATAATAATTATATTGTTGACCAATAATAAAAGTATATCTGGATACCTACACAGGGAAACTTCATAACGACTGAACTTTTTAATTTAAAAAGTTAACCGTTAAATCATTTAAAGAATGTTTATGTTAATGAATACTTACACGGGAATTATTGTCTTATTATTAAATAAAAAAAATACATACAATAACTCATTAGCTGACAACCCTCACGTATAGTTCCGCCTGCCCGTAAGGTACATTGTCCGTGCACGCACCGACCTATTCAAATCACAACAGACTGTCACCACGTGATGGTGGTATGTCAGTCTGCCAAACTACATTACCCTGAGCATGGGTTGTCTACCCTGCATGCCACAGAGCCATCAAAGGTGCTGCTCTCACCAGGCTGTACCTTTCCTCCATACTTGTGTTCGCTCCCTGCTCCTGTTGGCAGCACATCGCCACGCCATGCCGGACATAATGAGCAGTAATCGTTTGTTAGACACGCATTATGAATATTATGATTATGATACACACACAACACAACATATCGTATCGCGAGCCCAACTCATTGCTCATGGTAATCGGTGCTGGTTGGTTTGTGTGAGTTGCGAGCTCGACGAATATGTCTTACGCCTTATTATTAACACAAGTTTTGTTTATTCAATTCAATTCAATTCAATTTATTTAAATCGGAAAAAATAAACATCAATAATTGTATTAGTATAAAATAAACTTAGAAAAATATGTTAGTAGCATTAAAATCACAAAAAATAAATAATTACAGTCAAAACCAGAAATTAAATTACAATCAAAATCAAATTTCCAAACAAAATTTAAATTACAATAATAATCAATCAAAATTATAATCATAATCAAAAATAAAACTAAAGTCAATATTACGTTAGAATTAAATAAAAAATAAATTACAAACAAAACAAATTAAATCAATATCAAATCAAATTAAAATTAAATCAAAATTATGTCAAATCAAATTAAAATTAAACTAAACATGACCATAACTTAACTTCTGAACCAAAATTCAATTTTAATATCTTTCTTCAGCACCAGGCCCGCAGCTATGTCTACGTTTATATGAAAATATGTATGTTTAGGTTAAGGTATTTTTCTATGGACCGGTGTCGCCTGAAATAAATGGTATTATTATTATTATAAGTAATTGGAGCTTAGTAACACTATGACCATGTGTTTCACGTCAATAATAAAATGCAATAGGTGAAGCTTGTATTGAACCCACTACCTCTCGTTCACCAGTAAGAGCCTGGGGGTATTACTGAGATGTGATCATAGGTGTAAAATTAATCAACTTTTAGATCGTGAATACAAAAAAACAATATATTAGAATTATTCGAAATTATCGAAAGTTTACTATTTTCCATTAATTACGACCAATACTTACAACAGTTTTACTATGGAAGTCTTGCAAATTAATGTCAGCAAGTTTGACTAGATGTTGTCTATGTGTGTGTGTACATGTGGCGACATGTAAACACACACATAGACAACATCTAGTTCAGTTAGGAATCTCGGTAGGTAAGTACTAATTATGTACCTATTATCCCCTTTACAAAGTTGCTAGACAGTCATGGTTGCCCGATGCCGTTTTTTGTTGAGCCCTTACCCGGCGTTTTTTGTGATGTAAGGCAGAAGGCACTTGAGTAGTTAAAGGTAATTTTGGCAGGAAAATGATGACTCAAAAAATGTTAGCTATTGCTGGGTACTAGAAGAGCAATGTAGCACCAAACCACAGGCAATAGTCATGCACTAGCGACGTCAATACATATATAGGTACTAGTAACTACCTAGGTAGATACTATAGACAAGTACCGGTAACGTGACACAACAACGAGTGGTCACGTATCACATACATCACTCCTGTCAAATTAAACGGATTCCGGCTACTGTTGTAACCACGAACATAACAATGGTGGAGCGTCACCGGAGACGAAGTTTGTACACTTTATGAACTCAAAGGTATAACTGAAGATAATTATGTAGGTACTTCCTGAAGGGGTTTGATGGAGGTATACAGTATTACAAGTAATAGTAGACGAAACTAAGGGCATCTAGTATAACTGCAATATTTTAATACGAGAGAACGGGTTAGCCATTAAAACGTTGGCACACCACAAATTATGCTAGCTGGGTTGACTGCAGAAATAAGAAAAAAGACGCAACGGTTAGAAATATAAAGGAAATATTCAGAGGGACAAGTATGAAGCTTCAACATTCCGGGTCTGATTGACAGGAAACATTCACACTCTGATTAAACAGGAAACTTTTACACTCTGATTGAACAGGAAACTTTCACACTCTGATTGAACAGGAAACTTTCACACTCTGATTGAACAGGAAACTTTCACACTCTTATTGAACCTCTGATTAACAAGGTACTTGTTGATTTGGAAGTAAAAGCCCTTACGAAATAGGTAAATACTAAATACCTATCTATTGAGGATTTTTGCAGATTTATTGCAACATACAGTAAGCATTTATTGCAACATACAGTAAGCATTTATTGCAACATGCAATAAGCATTTATTGCAACATACAGTAAGCATTTATTGCAACATACAGTAAGCATTTATTGCAACATACAGTAAGTATCTAAGGGAGACTGCCCGGAGAACGCATCGCGCAGGAAAGAGAAGAAAGCTTCAGGGGAGAACTTTGCCCAGCAGTGGGAAAAACAGGTAGAATACAAAATACAGAGAGTAAGTCTTGCGTGAATCTGTTTTGATTAAAAAACATGTCATTTAATTAATGTAGTTGCGTTGGAGCGAGTGAGCGAGTGAACTGGTAGTACGCACGACTACATATCAAGCTATGTCATATCAAGCTGTAATATGCTGGCTCGCAGGTTTGCCAGGTGTTCAAAGGCAGTCAAAACAACATTGTTTAGGGCCTTCTGCCAATCTTTTTATACCTGCAGCCTGTGGGCCAGCTGCACGCAGCGGGTCGTGGGTGCTCTGACAGTCCAGTATAACGATGCCTTTAGGGTGTTTATGGGGCTGCCTCGCTATTGCTGTGCGCCAGCGATGTTTGCAGAATCATAAGTAGATGGCTTTTATGCCATAATTAGAAAAAGAGCAGCATCGTTGATGCGCAGAGTGAGACAGTCCTAAGGGCTACCTGAGGGTCATTGCTGAACATATTGAGAGTCCTATCTCGACGCACTGGATTCGCCTACATATAGGATGATTATTATAGTTTGTGTTTGTATGTGTGTATTACTAACAGAACAGTTCTTAAGTTTCAGTGTAGGTATTACTAACACTCTACACTATACGACAATAGTCTGAAATAAATAATAATTATTATTTTCAAGCTTTTCGTATATGTCGGGACCATGAGGTCCCGGACCTTTGGTAGGCCTATACGAGGGGCCGAAGCCAACTCGCAGAGGCCCGTTAGAATCTATAAGTAAAGGAAATGAAGCATAAACCGGCGATTATCCCTGTATGCACTGTGCAAGTGCACCCAAGGACAACCCCCGGTTGATGTTGGACTATTGCAGGATATGGAAAAAAAAGATATTGGACTATGGGTTTGGGTGCCTAGAGTGGGCTAGTTACCTAGAACTATGGAAGGACTATGACCCCTGCCTGATCAATGTTTTATATATACACGGATAAAATGGCAAGGGGTGACTTGCACACTCAATAATGGACCCCCGGAAACCGTCGCTGGCACATAGTGACGTAGCGACAAAGGGGCAACATGTACTGAGGTGCTTTTGAGGAGTGGAGAGGTATCCCACGGTTATCAGGACAATTCCGGAAGTACGGTCAAGATCCCTACCAGCATCTTACTGGAATACTTCCTTCCTCCGAGCACGTTTGCTCTTGCTAATCTCCACTCTAGCCTAGCAGTAAAGGCAAGAAAGAGGTGGGAGCTCTGTTCCTCGTCATTGTTTACTCCAGCCGGCCAATAAAGACAAACCAGAGGTGAGTAACAAGACTTCTCCCGGGAGATAGAGTCCGTGGGGTCGCTACTGCCCAACAGCTCGCCACATGCTGCCCTGCGGGTTTCTGTATCTCTTTTGGTCTGGCCCCTCACCCTAGACCTATTTCGGCAAAGTAAACTCTACCGGTACAGACCTAGAGTTCAGGAGCGCGCAAGCCCCACCACGACGTCAACGTAGAGATACGGTGGTGGGGCTTATTTTTATTATTATTATACATTTCCAGTATATGCTGACTTCTCATTGTATGAAAAGCATAAACAATGCGAGGTCAGCTAAAACTGGAAATGTATAGATCGATATGTCGTTGTGTGTTCTTGTACGGTCTCAGCCCGCGCCGCCCTCGGCTCTATTGGATTGCCCCGCGGCTCCTGCGCTTAAACGGTAATTACGTTATTAAAAAAAAACATATTTTCGTTCTCTTTGTTTTGTTGCGGCTGGCCTGCCTTGCCAATACACTTTTTTATTTATTATTTATGAACTTAATTAACGGTTGACGGTACCGACACAACATGGAAATTAATTTATGAGTTCTGTTGCGGATAATCGTCGCAAGTACCTTCCCATCTGACAAAGTACCATTCGGCCCGTCGGCGTCGGCGCAGCTCTCGGTAAAGTCCACGTAATTGAAAAGCTTAAACTAAACATTATAATAATTTGAACTCACTTTGAACAACATTGACCTGACAAAAACCAGCGATTACCAAGAACAATCAAATTAGCGAACTTGTAATCTCATCAGATGCAATTGGGGCGGCAGTTGTGCCGCATTAACTGCGCACTAAGCGGCAGCGAGCATTCGCGAGCGAAACCAGCGAGCAATATTATACGGACGCGATACATATCGAGCGAATGCTACCGGCGACGACGCGACACCGCGCGAACGCAAAACGTCGCTTCGTCGAACTGCGGACTGAGCACTTACAACCTTCTGCCGCGGAGCTACAGAAATAATTTAATTCGAGCACAGCCCGTTAATCTGGCGGATCACGGAGAAATGCGCCGGCGCTCGCCGCACGCGAATTTATTGTTTATGAAATTGTTTTTGCATGTTCCAGATTAGCCCAGTTTTATGGAACATTGTGTGGCAAACGTACGCCAACTACATTTTAAACAACTGCTGATATTATGTCGTAAGCAGACAGCTTAGTGGAAGTTAACAGAATCGTAGAGCACTACGAGATCTGTGAGACGGAAGCAGGCGAGAAACAACCAAACGAAACAAGTAGGTGCGTACTTAACTATGATGTTTATTACGATTAAAAAGTAACTACGAGCAATGGCTAATTCTGCTTCATTTATACTCAAGTCATTATTTCGCGAATCGTTGAATTTCTATTTTCCCTCTTGGAATTTAGTAGGTAGGTAGGTACAACTCATAATAATATTTGCCCACAGTGAATAAACTACAATGATTAATTGCTGACGTGTCAGATATGTACGATAGCGCCAAGTATGTGAACAAAACTAAAAAAATACCAGCCAAGTATGAGTCGGACTCGCACACGAAGGGTTCCGTACCACCATACAATATTTAACACTAGGTAAATATAAAAAACACGTTTCTTGTATGGGGACCCCCTGTCATTTTTAAGTTTATTTTCTTTTTATTAATTAAGGAAGTATCAGTTTTTATAACGGTAATAGAAACACACACTCTGTGAAAATTTCAACGGTCTACCTATTCGGTTCATGAGATACAGCCTGCTGACAGACATACGGACGGACAGACAGCGGAGGTTTAGTAATAGGATTCCGTTGGCACCCTTTAGGTACGGAACCCTAGCAAATGAGAGACGAGGGTGTGACGTGTCCATGGCCGCTGTTACTTGAGGTAAACAAGGCATGGAAAAAAGTCTAAATAAGCGCCGCGGCCCAACTCAAAGAGCAGAGGACGCGAATATATGCCCACGTACGGTTCAATTACGTGAAGCGCTATAAAAATACACAATTTGCATGAGGCACGGTGAGGCGGCGGTGCGGCAGCGGCGCGGCGGCGGTGCGGCGGCGTGGCGCCGGCGGCGGCTAGATGTGCAGCGATAACCGCCGCGACGTGACTCGCTCGCTACACTACGCGCGTACACTCACCTCACTGTACCACAGTCTGCTGAACTGCCTCCACGAGCAGTTACATAACTGAACTGAAGCCGCCCGGCTTCGGTTCAGTTATGTTGAGCCGGAACACAGGCAGTCATGGTGTTGCTGGTTCAATGTGGTGTGTGTAAATAGTTGCTACAACAGAGTCAGTCTTCAAGTCAAGAAAGAAGAGAAGGCTTCTTTAGACTAGCGTGCACGGGGCACGGTGCACCATCATCGACCGAATCGGATTATCGCTTATCATCAGTTGATTGAGTAATAAAAGTGGCTGCTGGGTGGCAAAGCAATAAACAAAAGTATATACTAGTTATGACAGATTCAAATTCAACATGTTCACATGTTCCAAGAGTACTCCTCAAGAAGAAGAAGCAAACGACAAAATTACAGACTGCAGAAACGTAATTATCTCCGGCACGATGTCAAAAATTAAGAAAAGAAATATCACTTCTTTGTAGAGTAGAGGTAGAAGTGGTCATGCTACGCGTGCTGGATATACCTATAGGTAGGTCAAACGTTTGTGCGTAGGTGATACGGATAGAACACGAACATGAAGGTATTCAAAGAGCTCTACTCCAACCAAACAAACCCTGATATTTTCACATGTCACGCCCACAGTTCTACAGAAAAATAGCTTCCAAATTCACATGAATTAGACAAAGGAAAAACCAACGCGAGACGTCAAAGCACGCACAAACCTGTCTGTCAATCATCACAGACTATGGGAATCGATCACTTAACGTTCATAGCGTCCATTCTAATGCCAGCGACGCGTCGCGGTCGTCGGTCGCCGGCAGCAGCTCGGTGCGCCGCGTTCCTAGACGACCTACTGCCTATGGCTTGTGCTGTGACTCTGTGACCACGCACACTCACGCGCCTGTTATCTACGTACATACGAGTATCGTGATGTGCTCACTACTTATTACTACCAACAGATTTGCCAGATTATGTCGTCAACATTTACTGTCACTTAAATTATTCTCTGAAGTCATATAAGTAAGCCAATGGAGTAAGTTGAGGTGTCTGACTGTTTGGCTGCAACATTACATTAAAGGAAGTATTTGTTGAAGCCATTAAAGTGACAACAGGAATCAAAATATGACTCGATCGTTTTGTATGTCAGCAAAGTCCGTAGTTTGAATGCTTTCCACTTTATTCAACCACGAATAAATAGTGGATTTGACTCAGCAATGCTATGCGTTTTATTATATCTCACAAAAGCTTAAGTACCCCGCAGTACGAAAGCAACACATTAACAAGCTGGCACATTACGGTTTAGACAAATCTAGAGTTAGTCTGGTACAGTGAAAATTCCATTGTATTTACTGGACTTTACTGAAATAACCACTTCTTATCATTTGAATGACATAAAGGCCGATGCAATGAAATCCAACGTAGAGGCGAATAATAAAAGTGGGCAACTTAAAACAAAAACTTTTGTAAAGCGATGCTAGTTACTTTGTAAGAAATGAGTACGGTTCTGATCGAAACAGAAGAAATGACGAACTGGGCCTAGTTTGAAGCCCTATGGAACTTGTTATGAAGATCGCCGTAACATCAGTAAGTGTTCACAATTCGTCGGTACATTTTCGTAGATACCTATTGGTATGATTCACATTGTATCTTATCGTAATCGATTCTTAAGCTGCTTTGCCTGAAGTCAGCACAAGTTATAGGGTCCTAGCTATAAGCGTCGTTTTACTCTCCTTCGGTTTATTTTTAACGCGAGAAATGAGACTGAGTAATAGAACGGGCTTGTGATAGTTCTGTTGAGTATCCGAAACAGTTATTTATGTTCGAATTGATTTCACCGCTCAAGTACCGTCATTTCAGTGGTGGTTGGTGTCGGCCAGTGAGTACCTACCGGTACATACGCGCACGTATGTACAGGAGCGAGGCACGTACAAACGGAGTTTTCTAACATTGTGAAGCCTCACGGAGGCACTAAAGCGTCCAGCTGCTATATATGCAGTGCGCGCGCGCATGCCCGCGGAATCACAATCGACGCTCGCGGTAATAACTCGTCGAACGAAGCCGCGCCGGAATCAACAAGCAGCTGCGCAGGCGACGACGCGCGGCGCGGTGACCGGCACCACCCGCCGACGGCGGCCGGCTATGTGGCCAGCAGGACCTTGGGCACGAAGGTCACTACATGATGGACATAATGGGTAATATCCACATATATTAATATTGGTGATCACTGAGTGGGCTAAGTGATCACGAATATTTATAAATATTAGCTCGTCATGGTATCGCCCAGTAAACGATAACAATTTTTTTTTTTTAACCCGGTACATGTTCAAAATGTATAATAAACGATAAGTCTGTAACAGTTGATTAAAAATAAAGAGCGCTTAAATCAGCTAAATCAAGATAATATCAATCCAAACTAAATAGATACTGAGTGTTTCTACAAAACTCAGAAGATGTAAATAAAGCAAGATGTCACATCGTTGCTTGTGTTGACGATCAATATTGAAAGCTGTTTCCATTCAACGCTTTTTCATAAAATCAAAGCAATACATTTCGCAGGGAAGTTGACACGAAGCTAATGACAATTATAATAGCGTTTCTTGCAAATGATGTCAAAAAAAGTGAAACAAAAAATAAGAAGAACAAACATCGTTTGATATTCATGCGATTCATGGAAATGTTGAGCAGGCGACGCGCATTATTCAGATGCGATCGAACGCGTCAATCATTCCTCACCTCGGACCGCAGATCCATCACCCGGCGCGGCTGCGCACGCTATTACCGACCTTAATTACTCACCCTAAGATACATATTTATAATGCTAACATAATTCGGATGTAAAGACGAAAGGTAATATTTAATAGGTCCATAGTAATGAGGCAGTCGGTGACGAAGGAAACTCCGCATGTATTTATTTAAATTTATGAGTATTGGTATAAATATAAGCTCTGTTCACACTGCGATGGTTAGAAAACCAAACACTAAGTCGTAAACTTTTGACTATCTCAATGACAGAGTATTTTTTTTCATTGAAGCGGTCATCAACGATCGCTTACCTTGTGAATCTCATAAATTTGTAGCTCGGCTCGTGGTAAGTGTAACAAAGCTCAATTATTGATTCAGCTATTATAAAATACAAACTATGGAGATTATTCCCAATGAATAGGTAACTTGTCATTTGCGTTACAAAATACTTACTTAGGTAAGCATCAAGCTTTTATGTGCATGATGGATGGCATGACGCAACATATACGTACGAGTATCTTCATAAGAACATAAATAAATACAAATGTATATTTACGTAGGTAGATTGTGTCACATTTAATGAAGTTCCTTCTTTATCAGATCATCTCCCATCTTAAGCACCGTCATTAGCAAGCGCATTATTTCTAATTAAACATATTTATGTGTGTGCGCTGCAATAGATCTATTAAATTACACATTAACTGGTTTTAGAATAAAAACTGTTTCGTCGATTTAATACGTTAATTGTTAATTGATTCAGCTATTAACTAAATTGTTACAAAAAACCGCGGACGCGGCGGTGTGGCCGCGGGTTTGGCAACTCCCGCGCAGTACCGATTTGATCGTGCGCGCGCGCATACGCTACATAATTCATTAATTTACGTCGTTATCACTGGAATATGTTTTTATCATACGCTTACAGACGCTCGGCCCTCCCCTCCTGCGTCACTAAACGATGCTAATATGTCCACTCGTCCAGGTGTTGACGCAAAACAACTAACTGTGCATCTAATATCACGTCGTAAACATCTTTTGCTGAGCAAGTTAATAAAATCCTTCTTGTTATTGGTTCAAGTACCATTGGCCGCAGTCGTGTGAAGCGCATCGTGGCACCTTAGTGTGGAACACGCACCAGTTCTGCTTTCAGCCGACTTCGAGCCTAGGTAGCTTCAGCACATAGTACATAGCACAGCACATAGTCGCACACTCGTTGATGACGTTTGCAGGTAAGTGCTTACGACCGTGGAATTTCTTGGCGGCTCTTCTCCATAGGAAACGACCAATTAGAACCGTGCACCTAGCTTCTGACGTTTCGAAGGTAAGTCCATGTAGGTATATGTGAAATAAAATATTTTATATTATTATATGAATATTTTATTCATTACATATTTAATGTAAGCACTTACCATCGGGTAAGTGCTTACACCGAAGGGTTTCTTGACTAAATATAACAGCCGCACAGGTCGGTTCGTGGATGGATGACCATTGGTGATGGTCATTTATATTGTGTAACTAGCTGCTCCCCGCGGTTTCACCCGCAGCGGTATGAAATATACTTTAAGACCTATTCTCAGACCTACCAAATATACACAAAAAAATTCATAAAAATCGGTCAAGCCGTTTCGGAGGAGTTCGATAACAAACACTGTGACACGAGATTTTTCTGACAGTCGGTACGGGTAGACCCCCAGGAACCCTAAAGCCTTACAACCAGTCTTACCAGTCTTATCGCATTACCCAGTAACTGGATTGTGGACATTCATTTTCTTATACTAAATAACTCCTTCAACCCCCACACATTTTGTCTTCAGTTGTTTGTTACTTAAGAAGTAGTTCGTCATACGCGGGTTCTCGTAACATTACCCCATTGATATGCACCACGGATTCTGTATTTCCGACTCGGCTGCCCGTGGGAGCATCGTTTTGTTACAAAAACTCCTGTTTATGTTTCCTTTTCATACATTAGGTGGAGACGCAGCAATAACAGCATGTATCACTACTGTGACCACACATTCGCCTTCTGTACTGTTCAAGTCTACATTTGTTCCTCTACCTATATCTTCTGGTTGCTAAATGACATTCTACTTTACTTTCGTACTTTTCAAAGATCGATCTTAATGGAATGATGGCAAAAAATTTCAGTGTAGGACAGAAGCAATGAGGGCCGAATGCAGTTTCTGTTTGATTGACGGAAAGTGTATAAGTTGTAAACAGACTAATCAAAATAAATCTATGAAAAACCTTCCATTTAAGCCTTTTAAATACATTGGTGTTAAACTTTCTTTTAATGTGTCCTGTGAACCCTCCATCGCTGTACACCCTACCGGCTGAAGTCGCGCGGGCGCAGGAAGCCACGTCGAGTGTCGTACGTGCGTCACCACGTGCACTGCCGCAGACGTGCAGGAAGGAACCGAGCTGCGGACACAACGCGTCCAACTCACTGTTGTTTGTCAAAAGTGTTCCAACCAACAAGCAGGAAACGGAATTATTATAATAATTGTGGGCATCTTCGCTGGCCTCGCCTAGCGCTCTTTACAATTCACATTCCTTTCTTGCCGTCATTTATTTAGTCAATAATAATTTCTTGCAGCAATTTTGCAGCTTCAAATACATTTATATATACTTAACACAATTAATAGGTAATGTCGGCACGATTGGCGCAGTGGTTAAGCGATTGACTGCTGCACTGCGTGTCGTGGGTTCGATTCCCGCACGGAACAAATATTTGTATGACCAACAAGTAGTTGTTCCGGGTCTGGCTGTTTTTGTATGTGAGTTTAAATGTTTGTAAATGCTCCCACAATACAGGAGAAATTCCTAGTGTGGGGCAACGTTTTGTATAAAAAACAAAAACAAATAGTGGACGCATTAAAAAAAAATCCTCTTTCCATGGGATCGGCAATTGTTGGTACTTAAACTTGTAACCAGACCACGTTCGTTCACAAGTAAAGTCCAGTATCTGATGACCATGCCATTACAAGACATTGCAAACTCTGAAAAAGCATGCATAGAAGCTTGAATTATGGTATTGTATGTTTTCCTCAATGCGTTAACAATAGTGTAAGGTTCCCAGAAACCACGTGGAGGAACCAAAAGCCTTGGTTGAGTGGCGCACGTTTCGTTGTCCCGCCGACGAAGACGTAAAAATGTGATTTCCTGTGACGTGAGCGTGACGCGGCGATAAGGTTTCTCCCGTGTCGAGTCATCCCGCCCCCTCCGTGCCTCCTCACGTACAGCACGACACTAACAGACTGTTAAATGAAGGGCTTCTCGAACTGATCAAAGGAACCCAAGGAAATAGACGTGGTGAGACAGATGACCCAGGTGGTAGGCCTAGCTAAAGCTAGATCTTGCCTGGAGCCGGCTTCATTGTTCTCTCTGTAGAGTTTGTAAGGTCGGATTATCAGCAGAATCCACTTGTACGCAAACCGTTCTTCCTCATTTTCAAGCTTTCTGTCCAACGTAATAATCTATCAAGTCTATCTTGTGCCTAAAATGGAGCTTATGGACCTTTTCACTACGTGATGATTAGCGATCAGGGTTAATAGTAATGAAACAGATATATTTTTGATACTCTATGCTGGGCACCATCAATAGTGGGTTCCATTGGTTAATTGCACGATTAATTGTTTCAGTCAACACACACAATAATTACTGTCATGTACGCAGTTGTCTCAGCATAATAGACGCCCGGCTGATTTGTGAGCATCGACTGGCACAAGCAGTAGTAGCGACCCGGCGGGACTGTCATTATGATAATTGTAATGTGATATGTGCCAGCTACACGATCAACATTCAGTTACACCGCACACTACATGTTATACCTACCTTTAGCGTCGCCCCTTCTGACTTCCGACAAACTGCTAAATAAACTCCAACCAACGTAAATGGAAGTTTAATACATACCTATAAAGTCACATCACTGAGTAAATAAAACTAGCTCACATACCTAATTATTCAAATGTTTTAGACTCAGACGTCGTATGTTTAATCATATTCAGAGTTCGTGTTCGGGCCAATAAAAATAGCACCTGCGAAATATAGCACAAAAAATGTATGTCGCCGCTCGTAAATGCCATAAAGCAGTCTTCCATCGATCAAGAGTACAAACGAGACATACATATGGGCTCATAACGTGACGCCGAGGGCGGCGAGCGGAGCGCGAGCGGTGAGCGGAGCGACACGGCTATTAGCATTACATTCTTATTGAAACCTCACCCCGCGCTCCCTGACCAACACGTTAATTAGACAATTTGCGTATCCACTTCCAGACGCTAGCCTTAAGCGACGTCCTAACTACTGCTCACCGCGCTACCCCGAACACACTTCAATCGTGACCATCTTAGAGCAGATAATCGCAAGATCTCCCGCGCACTTGACAGTGGCATCCAAGACATCGGCGGAATAGCTGATTCCTATTGTAATGTATGCTAAACGGGTGTGACCGCGACAATTAGGCTAGGATGTGCGGGCCACGGCCGCGGTCGTGTCTGCACATCGTCACGCTGAATTGCGATCAGCAATTAGTGGCTCATCGCTGCATCGGCGACGTGTTTATTTAATCACGAGCGCATACATAATGTGCGCGCGCAGACGACGCGACGCACCGCGCGAATGTTAAGCGTCAAAGAACGGGATGAGACGTGGGACTGTGGGACTGGCGCAACACCCAGCACTCGCAGCAGCGAGCACGGGAGCGACGCGTTAGGCGCAGCAGACGCCGCTCATATCGTGATATTTACTGAATCTCCAATTCAAGCCACGTTATTAATAAGGAGAGAGGTCGGGGCTCGCGATGGGCTCCTACGCCGCCGCGCACCGCGCAGTCGCGGACACGAACAAAATAGTCGAAAAAGGTAAGCGCGCGGTCGTGACGGGAATGTCGCTGATGTTATGTATTTCAGGTCGCACTCATTGTATTTTAAACCGCTATTGTTTCGTATTTCGCGCCTGCGCACAGAATGCTGCGCTTGCGCCGCGACTCGCATCGTTTTTCACGGTGCGACGTCACTCACTCGCGGTGGATGCTGTATAAATAGTGGTCACTGTATAAGCAACGGTCGCTGGGAGGTGGTCGTTCTACCATCTTCTGATGTGAGTACGAGTTATGATGAGTGGTGACAGCGAGTCGCGCGGGGGCGGGGTGCGGTTGTCGCACGTGGCGCGCTGCTCCCACGGTCGGCGATTGATTAACGGTGCGGTTCGCGCTAACCGTCGCCGACGTGAGAACACCCGCGCTAATGTGCACACGCAACATTCGGGCCGTGTCGCCGCCGCGTGACAGAATTGCAAGCGACGCTACCACACGACGCAGCGCCACGAATACTACGCAAATACTCACTGCCACCAACCTACTTGATCTACCTACATAACTTTGCATATTCGCACTTGACAGTCTTGTAAGGATACTAGTTTAGTCATCTAGTTGATAAACGACCAGTCAATACCGACAACAAATAACCAACCGTTAGGTATTTGATTGGTTTTCAAAATAATCTCGCCATCTTGAATAGCCAAAAAAGTCATAGTATTGAAATTGATCCAACGGCTGCCATCAGGTATGTACGAATCTGAGTGCCTGATTCCTTGATGCATATCAGTAATGAACAACGGTTACTCGTTTCGAAGACTATCGATAGTTGCTTCGGGTCCTAGATAGCATCATCATCGATGGTCGGCGAGCAAGCGGCGCGACGCGGCCGCGATGCGACGCGATAGTGCACGCGCGCCTGGGAACCGACGGGACACCGCCTCTCCGAAACACTCCCGTGCACCAGCAGATATACCTTCGTAAAATAACGCTGTGGCCTAGTAATGCCTCTGAAGCATAACTTTGAACCTAATCTAACCCTTCGTTGTAAGAGACTCTTACCGCCTTTTTCATAATATTTCTTAAGAGGCTTTAGTCAGTGAGTGATCCTGAATGCACGCCGTTTTTCAAAGCTTGGCAGTACAGTAACACAAACTTACAGTAGGTAGGTAAATTCAAAGTCAAATCGTATATTTCAGTAAGACTAGGTACGCAGTTGCAACAACAATCGATTACCTTGACTGCGGGAACTACATGAAATATCTGTACCTGCCTAAGTTACTACATAGGTATAGTGGGATCATAATGATAACAGTTATAATGTACTGGTGCGCCTGCGCGGTGCGGTGCGGCACGTCCACGTACAAATTAATCATAACACGCGTAATAGTCAGATGCGACCGCCGCTAGCAGCACGCGGCTCGCTTCACGCAGCGTTAGCATTCAGAAGACTTCGCATGATACATCCTCGTGTAAGACAGATCTTAAGTGAAGCATTGATGTAGTTACCTTCCTGCTTCAGTAAATATTTTATTGTTTTGAGCAGACTTTTATGACAAATGATGATGCCTTAACATTACATTTCATAAGAAATGCACAAATAACACAAAAACATAAATTAGTCCAATGTTTACCGAAAGTGTATACTTACTTAAAGTTGTTCAGTTTCAGGGCAATGATGTGCATAATATTATAGGAAGTAGAATGGGATCCTTTGAAGTCCGGCGGCGCTACAAGCTACGTGAGATAAGCGTGTCACAGCACGACACACGCGCTTCACAACTATTGTCACCTCAGATTATCACCTGTCACAGTTGTCATTTCGAAGTATTCCTGGAAGCTGGAAGGGTTCCTGTATGGAGAGTCAGCCTATACACTTAAATACCTGTTACGTCTAGACACACGGTAGCGTGTCAAGCCAAGTTCAAAGATAAAGGAACTGGCGACCCAATACCCGTGTGTTATATTACACGAACCATCTGGGGACACTTTAGACCTCTTAATAACTCAAAATCTATTGAACGTACATACATGAAACTTGGTTTTTAATAAAAATTCTTAGATTCACTAGAACCCCGAATTTCATAAATAAGCTCAAATGGTTATTGAGATATTAACGTCAAAAAATCTAAATGTTTATCTCTAACTGACTGACATATAGATCAATAACCTAACCCACTTCCAGATGACCTAGAAACTTGAAATTTGGCGTCCAGCTGCGTAATTCAAAGGAAAAAATCTGAAAACAGTGAATTTTTACGATATGAAATATTTTCCAAGCAATCGATTTTTATTAACAATTAGCGCCTTTCAAAACCATAATAGACACAATAGCTTTTTCTTTCGCAGGAGTAGGTCCCATGAGGAAAGTCGCTTTTATTGTTTTGTATACCAGATTATTTATAACTAGCGCTTGCCCGCGGCTTCGCCCGCGTGGAGGTCGGAAATTATCTCACGGGAACGTACTGCCGCGATAAAAAGTATTCTACATGTTAATCCAGGTTATAAACTATCTGTGTTCCAAATTTCATCTAAATCCGTTCAGTAGTTTTTGCGAGAAAGAGTAACAGACATCCATCCATCCATCCATCTATCCATCCATCCATCCTCACAAACTTTCACATTTATAATATTAGTAGGATTTACAAAACTTAGACACCCTATAATAATAACACAAACTGCAACTGGCAGCGCCGGCGCCGGCTCAGCGATCTGACATGATTGCGAACAATTGTAACAATTATTGTTACGAAAGAAAATTCTTACACAGTCTGTGTTTTACCAGCCCAGATTCGATTCCTGTTGTCTATAAACCTCTTTAATAGACTAACCCTAAAACTAGCCAAGCCAAATCATGAGCTTCAATTTATCCCAAATTATCTGCTTTATGTAAATAATTCGACTGTTCAAATTTAAGAAGTCATATTTTTTAATAGCAAACATTGTTGTAGGAGGAAAAAACAAAAAATTGAGTTTTAAATTTATTTTAGAATGTTGTATGTTCTTATAAATAAATTTCAGGATTATCTACAGAACTTGGCACCCATTTAGATCTTAATTCTTTTGTCGGCGAAGTCGGTAACCACGAATATTCTTAATATTGAACTTGGCTCCAATTTTCACATTTATGTTTTTGATGGGATTCCTTTTAAACGATATCTGGTGGTAGCACGGTGTTTTTCGGGGGTGTGTAATGTATGGCATAATATACTTTCCCCGACATCCCCTTCTAATCTAACCTGTCCGAGTCGGGGTGCCCCAAGTCCGGAGCTCGCTTCGCTCGCTCTTGCATGCTAAATTCTCCTAGTGCAGTATTATTGCATTTTGTACCGATCCCTTCGCAATCATTTTTACGACAAACAGCTGATCGGAGACAAATACGCACATGAATGTGAGTATTATGTATTTACGCCCGCTGCATGTGTGCCCGGTGGATGTACAAAACAAAGTAGACGTTTCTAAATTATATTAAACGTTACTTATAGATTTTGAATATTATAGTAATTGAACATTTGAAGTATTTCGTTTCGCGTTCTGGCGATATGTAAAATCCAAACAACAAACCAACTGTTACCCGTCTGTTTTTAACTTTGGTCAAATTTCATCCAGCACTGGGGAGGAAATTTGTGATATGTTCGGAGACTATTTCTTTTCTAATTTCCAAGAACGAAGGGACGACAATCTGTCCACTGTGGTAATGGATGAACCGGGTAGTCAGACTGTTGGTTGCGTAGCAGACATAATAATAATAATAATAATCTTTATTATGAAACACACAAGATTCATGATACACAAGAGCAGATGTACAAAAATAAAAATGACATGGTATATCTACATAAATCTACACAGATCATGTAACCCTGTCTCCTAAACTAGGTAGTCCTGTATCTTAGGAGACAGTGTAAGGCCATACAGGGCGACTAGTCATGTAGGTATAACAGCAGCCAGGGTTATGTAATACATTTAATAATTTGTGTGCCGAAGTGTAAATGTGTTTGAGTGTAAGTGAGTGAGTGAACACAAGTATGTGTAAGTGTATGAGTGGAGAGTATGGAAATGTGTGCGTGCCTCTAAGGGTGCGCGTGAGAGAGAGTGAGTAAGTGTATGGAGTGTGAATGAGTGATAGTGTATTGAGTATGAGTCGGGTAGTGTAATGACTTTTTTGAGATTATTCTATGAATGTTAGTAAAGACTCCGTGAATGAGTAGTCTTTTTGCAGTAGCCATAAGCTCTATTGATGTACGGGAGGAGGAAGTGTTTCGGTTGCTTAAACAAGTGGACCTTAAGAAAACCGCGGGCCCTGATAACATTTCACCCACTTTTATTCTTAAATGTGCCAGGTGCCTATCCCGCCCGTTAACTATATTATTTAAGCGGTCATTTGAATTAGGGGTAGTGCCTCTCGTCTGGAAGTCGGCGTATATAACGCCGATTCATAAAAAAGGAGCTAAGGACAATATAGGCAACTACAGACCGATTTCCAAACTTTGTGTGTTCGCTAAGGTTATGGAGAAAATTGTGCACAGACAACTTTCTTCTTCACTTAAATTTAGTTTCTGTGAACATCAACATGGGTTCCTTATAGGTCGCTCGACCACATCCAATCTCGTGGTCTTTAGTGACTATCTTACAGAGCACATGTCCAGACGGTCTCAGGTCGACGTTATATACACTGACTACAGCAAGTGTTTTGATCGAATTGATCATGCGCTTCTTTTGCGTAAACTCTTGTTGGTTGGTGTGAGGGGTGATTTGTTTAGATGGTTCTCGTTATACGTGGAAAATAGGTGCCAGACGGTGGTACTTAATGGGTATACATCGAGAGCGATGTGCATTCCGTCGGGAGTTCCCCAAGGATCCTTGTTAGGACCTCTCTTATTTAATATTTTTATAAATGACGTTGCCTCTTGTTTCCTTAACTCTAAAGTCTTATTGTATGCGGATGATATGAAGATTTTGGGTCGAGTGGCAACTGTTGAGGACGCACGCTTATTACAGGATGATCTGGACCGGTATTATGAATACTGCGCCAGAAATAAGTTGGATTTAAATGTATCTAAATGCTATGTATGTACATTTACGCGTAAGCCAAATCCTGTTATATTTAATGATGTGCTTTCGAATGACTTGGTAGCGAGAGTGAGTGTCATCAGGGATCTTGGAGTTATGTTTGACTCTAAGCTTCTGTTTGATGCACATATTAGTAACATAGTCAATAATGCTTCTAAAGCCTTGGGTTTTATTTTTAGGGTCTCTTCAGATTTTAAGACTGTTAAAACAATGAAAATTCTTTATTGTTCGTTTGTCCGTAGCCACCTTGAATATGCTTCTCAGGTTTGGAATCCAAATTATAATGTATATATTAATCGGCTTGAAGGTATACAAAGGCGATTTTTGAGGTACACTCAATATCGCTCAAATACCTATCTCTCGAATTATATAAGTCGGTGTTTAAAATTTCATATTCTGCCTCTACACGAGCGAAGGAAAATTGCAGATCTTGCTTTCCTATTTAGTGTTATGAACGGATCAACTGACGTCCCTGAGTTGGTGGGCAAGATCGGGCTTCGCGTACCGAGTGCATTTTTTCGGAGACCACGTCTTCTCCATGTGCCTCAAGTCAGAACTGTCTACAGACAGAACTCGTATGTGATAAGAGCTTGTCGTACTTTTAATATGTTGTGTCAGGATGTCGAGTTGGATTTATTTACTAGTAGTATTAAGGAAGTAAAGAAAAGTTTGAATAATTGTTTTTTAGATGTATAATCATTTTTTTTTTCTGTTTATTATTGTATTTTTGAGCGTGCGATTATTCATTTGCGTATTTCCCACGCCGCTGTTTTCGCGTAGTTAATATTACTCACACTAATCGTTAGTGGAAGCTTGTAATTGGCCATCTTTTACACATTGTAATATATATTTAAATGTATTAGCTGTAAGCTTTCCTAAAATGAATAAAATGAAATAAATAAAATAAAATAAAATTAATATTCAATTAGTATTAATTGAATATTAATTCAAATTTGCATTATAGAAAATGTTCTTCATTACATTTAAAATTAGGTAAAATGAAATTATACCAATAATTCATTATCCAGTATATTAAATGAAATTAGGGCATATGATCGTGAGAACTTTTGTTATTATTTCAAACGTTACACACCCGTTTTTCGGACACACGATTCCATTTTCAAATAGTTAACCTACTGCAATTACTGCAACTGTAATAATTACATGTCCGTTGTCACTTCTACATTGTGTCCACGTGTTTGTAGCGCACTTGTAATTTGAGAGCGATGTTCTAAGCTGAATGAGAATATGAACCACTTCAGATTCTATTCACACCTGTTGGCGATAAACTGGAACTAATTAATATTCTTTTGTGCGACATCTACAACGCTGCTTGTCTGGCTTGTGTTCGTCTGATCCGTCGCTGTGATGCAGATTAGGGAACTTATGTGTGTTTGTGATAATAATGAGATGAGGATAATTGAGTCAACTACCATCGCATACAACAAGTTTGTTTTGTATATTTTTACCGGCGCCTGTGCTATTACGA
The DNA here is from genome assembly GCA_917490735.1 of Dryobotodes eremita. NCBI lineage: Eukaryota > Metazoa > Arthropoda > Insecta > Lepidoptera > Noctuidae > Dryobotodes > Dryobotodes eremita. The sequence goes on from OU823244.1 coordinate 24,752,678, forward strand.
AACCAGAAAAGTTGTGTATTGCCATAAGGCATACAAGTCATGAGATGCTGTACAAGTTTATTGGTGATGTAATCGGCAGTGGATCATGAAGGTTATGTTTGGAAAGCCATCAGCTCGGTGCCGTATAGTGGAGTAGCGTGTGACGTCACGCGAGGAGCATGCCCAACAGCGCTGATTAGGGAAAGCCTCGTCTAGTCTCCGCTGAATAATGATGAACTCGCTTTCAAATCACTTTCCTCGTAGGATGTACTCGAGGAGAAATGCGGCAATGTTGCACACACTAGAAAGTCTAGAAGATGACAACCTTCCACTTTGATACCTGTTCCGCTTCAATTCTGCTTTTAAGTTACGTAATCAGATGTGTCTTTAAACAATACCCACAAAAGTAGGCAGAAAACTTTAAAGAAGTATTTCATAGGCAATGTAAGTACATCGTATCCTAAGTACATATGTGATGCCTTGGCTTGCCTTGGCCGCTGTGTCTAACGTAGGTAAGTAAGTAGGTATGAACTAAAAGTTTATCGTCAGGTGCAAGTTATAAAGGTTAACTGTCAGTTAACTGGTGAAAGGTAACGGCTTGCAAGCTTGCGAGCACTGATACCTGATGGGAAATATCTTCTTAAAGGCAGACAGGCGCGACGCGACAGCGCAGCACAAAGGCGCCGCTCGTCGCGTGACGAGCGTTACCTTTTGCGACGCGAGCGATTCGCGTCGCGTGTCGCGCCTGTTTGTAGGAGCCTTTAATTGAGATCTTTCAACTAAACGCTGACATTTGCTCGGAGCAATCTGCTTCGAAACCTTATCACGTTGTTTATAGAAATAGTTATTTTAGTTACAAAACAATTTTGTTAAAAGAACATGACATGTGAAAACATACAGGGCCTGGAGACGGTCAGTCATGAACGCAGATTCAATATACCTACTAACTATTTACAATAGGTACCTACTAAATTAAATGACTAACGAACTATAAATTGTTTTGATGCCCTATGGTTCTTTCCTCTCCCTTTTTATATACTTCTACATATTATTATTATTATTTTAAGACTTTTAAATTCTGTAAATTTTGTTTCAATGTTATTATACAAAATATTACTATACAAATAAATACAAAAAAAATACAAAAGGACACTTAGGCGTCGAAGTCTCGTCTGCATCGCTGTCACCCGGACACGTGCCCAGAAGACTGGCAGCATTGCCACGTTGAATGCAAATCTTTGGCCAAAGAAAGAGCCAGCCCTCTGGTCACGTGAAGTGTCGACCAGTCAGTGAGAAATTTCCTTAAAAAGGAGACGCGAAACCCCAAATTACTCAAAACTGTAGTTACCCATAAGGTTACAGTATTTGCACCGCTTAAGGGTCTCAGCAGCCGCTGCAGCGGGGCCAGCACAGCCTGCCGTGCTTGGAACATGAGATGGCGCAAGGGTGCCGACACAAGTTGCGTCCCATACCAGACGCCTACTCACCTTCCAAGGCAGCAATGTCATGTCATCTGGTCTCTTCCCATCGTCACGTACCAAGCCGATCGGTTCTAATACCGCTGGTATTTTGGCGGTGACAAGGGCTCGACGAATAATATCGTTGATGCTGGCGTGCCGCGCTATGCGAATCATTTAATTCAAATAGGCATATAAAAGGCACTTTTGAACGTCACAAGAAAATAGAATTGAATCTAGTTGGCCTTTCCAAAGGGTAGTTTCGTATGAAGAAGAATGGGCACGAATTACCACCGTTAGTTTTTTTTTATGTTTTACAATATTTTGTATACCTATATTTATTATATAATTATATGTGAAGACGATGCACCTGGAATAAAATGACTATACCACAATAGGTAAAAACAATTAAAAATGTAGCAATGACAGATAAATTAATTATGTGGTAGATACATGGTGCTCACACATTTACAAACATTTTAAAAGTATAACATTTTCAATAAGTCAGTGTGTGAGTTAAAATAATCACAGAATGTAAATCAATGTCATAAAAATAATAAATTATACAATCAAATTAGCAACCAGTTTGATTTTGTCTAGACTCTAGAAGTCTAAATTGTCCTATGGAGCAGGACTAGCATGTTTCCAAGTATTCTTACCTTGGATATAATCCTGTAATTTGTAATATGCTTGTAGTGTACTTTTAATATGAGATTAGAATGTTCTTTTATTTAATTGCAATATATCACAAGGTATTTTGTTGTAACATTTAACAGAGTATCCCATAAAAGATGTATGTACTTTAGACAATCTGAAAAATGGTTTATCTATTTAATCTTTATTTCTAGGATTAAAATTATGTCTAACACTTATTTTATAAAAAAGATGTAGGTTTTTTCTTACATATGTAGCGGCATCTACAACCCCACATGCGAGCTACGCGTCATACTGACGTCACGCAAAATCCTGCATCGCGCAAGCAGAGTTTACCGCGCAACTAGCATATATACAACATCCCGACATCAATCGTCGGGCAGTTGCCCACCAGACACGACACCCGTCTGGTCCGAGGGTCCTCCCTTTTCCATAGAGTATGAGTGAACTTTACACCCTGTTCCTCATAAAACTCAAACTCAAAACTCAAAGCATTTATTTCAATTAAACCATTTACAGGCACTTTTGAATTGTCAAAGAGTCGGTAAGTTAGTCAGAAAGTTGAAGCTAGTTGCCCATTCCAAAACGTAGATCTCTATGGAGAATAACGGGTAAGAAACTCTAAGGACACTCTTTTTAAATCAACATAAAACAAAATCCTGGGTACATTATTCTTGTAGCTTCTATATGCGAGAAAAATGTAATATATATATATATATATTAAGAAACAATTCAAAATATAAGATTAAAATTAAAATAAGCCGTGGCAGTTAAGAGATGACCAGTCTCAACTGACGGCGCCCGTTCACGAACATGACGCGTGGATCAGCACCATCCAGCTCAACCATTTTGTAGGGAACCGAATGATCCAACACACGCGCCACCAACAGTGAGACATTTAAGTGAGCATGACATAGTCTCTACTGCCATGCTGTCAAGTCAACATAATTATATAATAAACGAATCCATGGTACTCACATTTACAAAATTGCAAAATGCTTCTAAATTATACAAAACTATAGTTTACTATGTATTTGAGCAATGAATAAAATTATACCAAAATCATACCTCTATACATACATAATGTGTTCATAAATTAATTGGCAAGGTACCGTCATAATATTAATATTTTTAAATAGTTCCCTGAGAGATTCGCGGTGAAGTAGATTGAGCGTAAGATCGCCCAAGCGGATACACGTAGCGAGTCGAAACGATGAGTCATCCATCATTGTGCCTATGGTCGATGATGGGAGCGCCTGAAACCACAAGCCTGACTCCTATTCTCCCATAGCCAGCAGACAGGCACGCTCAACAGTATTAGGAGACGTGTCTACCAGGATGTTCCGTATAATACTGCAGAGCGGCATACATGTCCCACCACCTCTGGGAGGCCGGGCTGTCGGGCAAATCCCAATTGGGACAAGCCATTTTCCAAGCGTTCAACGCATCGGTCAAACACGGTACATCAAAATCGACTAGTGTAAAAGGTTCCTGGTAAAAAAAATCAGTACTGTGAACCGACGAGAGGAAGGCCAGTAAATTTAAGCACACTTGAAATTTTGCGGGCGCTGGGACCACCCCAGCGAATGGGAAGTGTGGCTTGCTGCCACGCTCGGTGTCCAGGTCTACTTTTTCAAAAAATTGTGGATTTTACCATAAATGGTAGGAGCGAAGGCTATATGTAAAGTTTTGTCCAAAGCAACAGTATCGAATGAGTGTGAAGGCCGAACGAATGTTAATTTAGAAAAGTCTTTCCAAGACATCATTGAAATTAGGTATTTTCTTCTCAGTGAAAAAATAATACGATTCGTCAAAAATTGGGGACCCTATAAGAGTTGAAGAGAGTTTCTTTCCGTAATTCTGATATTTGCTCAATTTTGCTAAGGGGTAGTCTGTCTGTCAGTGGTTTAGGCAAAATGAATTTCACATTTTAAACTCAATATGTGAAGGTTCACTCAGTTGCGGCAAAACATACCAACTACGAAGTGAAAAATCGTTATTTTTCAGTATTTAGTCTCTTTGTTAAATATCGTAAACGATATGGTATAATGAAGAAAGATATATACCTACTTATTAAAATACACACACATTTAGCGAAACATAAAAAGGCCAAAGCTTTAAAAAATACGCTTTGCTTTTTAAATCTAGTATTAAGACTTCTTTTCTTATTTAAAATTACACCTTTTAAAATTAAAATGAGATCACATCTGATATTAATTTTGCGAGAAAAATACGTTTTTATGAAATACTAGCTTTTGCCCACGGCTTCGCTCGCGTTAATTTAGACTTTGACTATAAATTCGGCTTATAATTAAATCATGATTCAAAAGACACGTGGCGCCATCTATTATCATAAGAATGTTGTTTTTTTTCCTCGGTAACAGTACTTTTTTGCGGGATGAAAGGTACCCTATGTCCGTTTCAGTACACCTGACAACGTATATGCAAAATTTCAGGATGATCGGTTCAGTGGTTTAGGCGTGAAAAGGGAATAAATAACAAACAAACTTACTTTCGAATTTATAATATTAGTTAGGATTAGGATAGTTAGGATTTACTTTCTCGAATGTTTAAGGTAACCATGAAAAGTCGAAAAAAGTAATGTTTTTTTTTTAATATAATGGATTTACACAAATTAATATCGCGTGTTCGTTCGTTCCACCATGTGCTCTTATTAAAGTTTTCACTCGCCTAGACATGCTGAGAATGATGTTATCTATTTATTCCTGTGATAGTCTATGCCATTCCTCGACTACGGCGATTCGCAGTTCACCCACATTGATAGGAGCTGGGATTCTGGATTTTACTCTTCGTTTCAACACGTCCCACACGTGTTCTATTGGATTCATATCCGGTGATCTCGCCGGCGACTCTATAACTGTAATATTGACATTATTAAGATATGCCAAGCATTATCCTGCATCAAAACGAAGTCGTCACCGATAAAGGGGGCAAACGGTACCACATTTTCTTCTAAAATTTCTCTTATATAACGATCTGCAGTCAGACTTCTTTCGTCGATCACCACCAGGTCCGTGCGAGCTCCTAAACATATCCCCCAAACCATTATTGATCCTCTACCATATGTAGGTAAGTAGTAAGCATATAGTTTCAAAATTTGTCTGATTATATCGTTCTTCTTTGCGTGTATATATTCTTTGCCTTCCGTCAACTTGATTTAAAAGAATTCTGCACTCGTCACGAAACAATATTTTACCCCATCTGTCCGTGGCCCAAAGTTGATGTTCCCGAGCAAAAGTTAGCCTGTTTCTACGATGGTGTATCTCAAGTTTTGGAGCTCTGGCGGGCACGAACGAACCAAAACCAGCTTCTTTGAATCTTCTTCATATCGTACGCTCACTTACTGTAACACCTCGAACTTCCATAAGCTCTTTTCTGGCTTGGACGGCCGTTAGACATGGGTTCCGACGTATAAGAAGCTGAATGAAACGATCATCCCTTCTCGAAGTACGTCTTTTTCTGCCTTGTCCCGGTCTTCTCACTAAAGCATTAGTCTCTCTGAATCGTTGGATACTGCGACAAATTGTTGAAATAGGTTGGCGAAGAATTCTTGAGATCACTCTGTAGGTTTCATCATTTCAATTTCAGTTGCGCTCAAGTCAGGCACCTTCCTTGACTTTTAAAAATATTTAAAAGTAAAAAAAAAAACAAATAAAACTGAATTTTAAAGAAAATTCCACGAAATTTTAAACCAACACCATACAATTATGATTAAGAGAAATTCGCTAAAAATGTCAAAGTCAAAACGTTTATTGCGAACTAAGTGTTACAATTTTGGTGTTATGTTATGTTAGTACTTATGACTTAGCAGCCTTTTACAAGCATTGCAATTATCATTCGCCTGCCCATATCATCCTAAATTAGCATGCATTAAACATTATTATTACTTAATCATTTTATTTTATAGTAGTGCAGTTAAATTGAGAAATTTTAGTTTTGTCAAAATTAAACATCAATAGTAATGAATTTTTTACAATTATTCAGCAATATTAATGTCATCCTTTTCAGGCAGTACAAATTATAATTTTATATGAAGTTGAATAGGATATATTAAATCTTATTGTTTGTATAGGACAGATCGCCACTATTGCACATGAGAGAAAATCGTTATTTTAAGCTAGACTCTAGATATTCTTTTACTGAGTAGAAACATTTTTGGATTAGGTATAGTTTTAACCTTTTTTGGGAATATTGTTACTGATTTTTCAGCTTTAAACATGTTGGGCACCTTATTATATATTTTTATTGCCATATAATATGGGCTACTACTTAACATTTTAATTCTTGAGGATGGAGCGCATAACCTCTTTTTATGGCGACTATTGACGTTTTGCGTATCTTCTACTTTAATGAACTTGTCGATATTTTTATAAACAAATACGCTAATATCAAGTATACATTTTCACGGCAGAGTTAGAATTTGATATTTTATAAAGTATGGTTTGCAGCTCCGTATTATCTATTTGGGCTAGAATTCTTATACACTTCTTTTGCATTATGAATAGTTCATCTACGTTAACACTATTTCCCCATAGCATGACGCCATATCGCAGCCATGAGTATGCGTATGCGTAGTAACCAACCGTAGCTGTTTGTGTGTTAGTGCTTTGTTTAATTTGAAAAAGAGCGTAAGAGAATCTACAGATTTTTGTTTTTATATGTTCTATGTGTGACTTCCAGTTAATGTGTGTATCTATATTTATGCCAAGTAGACTAAACGTATTAACTTCTTCTATTTGCGTGTTTCTGAATTTATTTTTAAATTGAGAGGCGGTTTTTTGTATGATCTAAATTGTATTATTTAGTAAGTGGTTGTTTTGTAGTATTTGTAGTTGTTACTTATTGTGTTGTTTTGTGTTTGTTGGTGTGTTTGTTTGTTTGTTGTATAGTAGTTGTTGTTGTTATTTTGTTTTGTTTATTTTGTTTTGTTGTTGTTTTGTTTTTGTTTTATTTAGTTTTAATAAAACTAAATAAAACAAAAACAACATTTATTTTTAGGTTGTGGATCTGGAGCCAAGTATTTACAGTTTGGAGAGTATCTTGTATTTGTAGACTAGGGTTATTTACATTTCCACAATTGATTAATATTGAAATATCGTCTGCAAATAATACTGGTAAAGCGTTTTCTTTATCTAATGTTTTGACAAGGTCATTAAAATTATTCGGGCAAATAATTGTTTTCTTTTTGTTTGTATTATATTTTCTTTGTGATTGTATGTATTACTAGCAATAGTTTAATAAGTAGTTTCATGTCAATACTAATACTATGGACTTTAAGGTCTGCAAATAAAAGTTTATTATTAGATATTATTAACATATATTAAAAATAGTGGGCATCCTAACACACTTCCTTCTGGGATTGCGCAAGTAATTGGTTTTTCTTGTGATCTAATGGTTTTGATCTCTTTTTTATCATAGTTGTAAATTTTAATTTTTACTATTTCTGTCCTATTATCTACTTAAATATGATTTGAACCACGAATAAGCTGGTCCTCGAACGCCGCAACTATATAGTTTTGTGAGTAAGATGTCATAAAGGACCTTGTCGTATGCTTTTGTCATGTCTAGTAGAAGCCCAATTACATATTGTTTGTCGTTTATATGTTGTAGGTGTAGCGTTTGTTGAACATATTTATAAATGCTATTGTTGTTGATCTACATTTTCTAAATCCATTTTGTGCGTCGTCAAGAATATATTAAACTTTTCTAAGAACATAATTATATAAGTGCGAATAAAATTATAAAAATCGCACAAAATGTGACATTCAATTGTTTTCTCAATTTGAAATAATTATTTCTAAAATAAAAACGAATTAACAACCAGCCAGCAATGCCACACAAACAAGTTTTTCGAAAAAGAAAATAATGTTCCGATTAACAACAACATTAATTATTTTGTACCGAGTAGTTCTTAGTACCTACTTCTGACGCGTAGTTAGAGAACCTTTAAAGTAGAAACCTTTTACTTTGGAAGAAAAGAAGGCTGCAATAGGTAGCTTACTCATTTCTTTTGGATTATTTTGAACACGTGGCTTCGAATGAGCAGATTATCAATAAGCAAAAGTGTTCGTCGTACTGGCGAAAACACGCTTAAGTTAGTACCTAACTACAGTTCTTAATAAAGTAAAGGAAAGCAAGGAAAGTATGTGGCTATAAACGTAATGTGTCTATTTGATAAGTAATACATTTTCCTGATTCTACAATAAGAACTGTCCAGAAGTGTTTTTATATAAGTCTCAAAAAAGAAGATGTACCTACAGTAATCTACAAAAACAACAATTGCAAACAAGCCGAAACAGCAGTTGAAGATAAGTATTCAGAGTAACATCATTTAATAGAGTGGCGCCAAATTTGCCGACAGTGGCCATAAAAGTAACGGTGAGGCGACCTCTAGCGTCACGAGCGAGCCTCGTGACATGTGGCCACAGTAGAAGGATATGAGAAGGTTCACTGAGTTGCCCAATTGCCTCGGCAAAACATACGAACTACGAAGTGAAAAATCGCTTTTTTTCAGTACTTAGTCTCTTCTCAAGCCACTGTTGCTGTAGGTTTTATTTAGTGAGAGAGTTTGCTTTTGCGAAATAAATTGAGCGAAACTTCTGCCGTGGTTTTTAGCCGTGAGTGCGCCTGTAGCTATTTATCATAATCATAATAACATCATCATTGTCTAGCTCGGAGGAAGTAAGCTAGGTTGTGGACTATAGTTACAATCTCTTGTTATGAACAAGGATTGCTTGTAGCAACGGCACATAACGTTTAGGAACCTCTCGCATTATTGTTGTCAGAAACCCAGGAATTTTCTTCATTCGAAGATACGGATTACCTGTGATATGCACATAGTTTTGCGAGGCGATACAAAAGTCATATGTTCAAGTATAGTAGGTACTTGTCGGGAAATAACTTGATAGCGAGTGATTTTACCTGACGTGAAGTAAAGAGGTCAGTATCAGATTCATTGTCTCGTGGTGACGTCGCCAGTGGACAACAAGCACGCTGTCCGATCGTCGTTCACGTTACATTACGTGTCACCTCCCGAGTCCCGACCGACGACCGGCTCCCGCGCGACAAACAACTCCGTATGCTTAGCCTCGCGGCTGCTGCGCTTTGTTAGCATGTAGCGCTGCGCGGGCGCACGCGGTGTTGACTCGCGGCCGCTTTGACCACGACAAACATCGCCCAAACAAAGCTTTTCATAATTATTAGAATAAGAGGCGAACAAACACGCAGTTCCTGGTACCAGCTCCCGATGCCGCACCGCACCGCACAGCGTCGCACCGCAACGCACCCGCACCGCACCGCAGTTGGTTACATAACACACCAATATCGTGTTTGTTAGTCTATACATACATGCTTTCTAAACTACCATCATTCGGAATTACGAGATTCGAGAGCAAAGACACGAAACGTTCGACGGTTTTAGGAACCAATACGTATCTCGTTAATGTCCAAGTTTTTAGAAAACAAACAACGACTTGTGTTTATAAATTGAATGTATGAGGGACGATGTTATCTCCTAAAGACGCATTTAATGTAATATAGCGGACGCAGCTCCTTAAAAAATGTCCGCGACATCGGGAACGACGAAATCCTTCAAAAACAAAAGCCGTCCGGGCCCATCATTTATGGACAGGACAGACGAATCGTATCAATACGCTGATGGAACTTTTAGGGACGTATAAAATACGAAGTCATTGTCTTTTTTGCGCGTTCAGTTTGCGCGCGCGACGCGGCCGCGGAATACCAACAAGGTGCGCCGGCGCAGTGGAATGCGCTGCCGCCATTCGCGGGACGCCTGTCACACGTCGCTCGCATCGCGACGCCATACGCACACTACAATAACCCCAGGACTGACTGACGCACACACTTTCCAAAACTAACGCAAACTCAGGAAAAAACTGTCATTCTAAACGACATCCCGCGACAACCACTTCAACTTAGGACTTTGAAATCAAGAGTATTGAGTCCAGTTCCGATCGCAGCTCAGCCATCAATTGTGAATTCTGACGGTCTTTGTACGAGTTTCGGACATGGATTTGCTTAGATAATAATCGCGCTCCGAGTGAATCTGAAATGTTGATTTCTTTATCAATTTCTTTTATTCGAAATGTTGTCGAGATCTCAACGACTAACGTATTGCCCTCTGAGATTTTATCGCGACTAATTAATTAGGTCCATTAACGTTTACGACATTTTATCCAGTTACAGTTGTTTGCAGCAGACGTCAATGCATGCAGAAGAGCATAGCTAGCATGTACACCGTACAGCTATTCTTAAATTACCCATGTGTCGATAATAAGTCCCATATTCTTTGCCTTTCTAAAATCTGTGTTATGCAAATATATGAAATTGAATTTATATGAATTGCGGTGAAGTAGGTATGAAGTGCGCGCGCTATACACATACCTACATAATGCCCATTTCTCACATATCTCTAAGAAATAAAGTAAATATACAAAACAAACAATACTTTGTAGATACGTACCTACGACCCGATGGTAAGTATTTACTTACACCCTGATGCTAACTACTTGCACTAGTTGCACTGTATTGGTAAGCACGTAGTACATCATACTTACTACGGCTTTAAACAACATAGCAGACTTAGATTTTAAAGTACATATTGCAAAATCTTCTCCTCAATTACATTGACATGAATATTTACTTTGTAAAATAGTATATTATTTTAATTATTGTGACTGTAAAGACTATGTAGTTCATTGTTTTTTTTTTCTTTCTTAATTAGTTTTAATCATAGTCTGGCAGTTTGAGTAAGAAAGAAAGAAAAATAGGTTTATTTGTCACAGAAACACGTGCATACAAAAAAGATAATTAGCTCTGGTAACAATGTAAAATAAAAATAAAACAAACAAAATAAATCTATAATCACGAACACAAAACAAAAATAGTCGACAGCTGCACGTCATGACTGTGACAAGAAGGCTTCCACTCAGCATGATGCTGTGCTAAGGGGGACCCACAGCACAGCGCTGATTTTCAGTGGTTACCCAAAAAGGACGTACGGAAACCAAGTCAGGTTTAATGATTGATAGTAGGTATTGTAACAAAATAAAATAAAACAAACAGTAAGCACTAAGAATAAAAATCAACCACATAAACAATTATTAAATAACAGAAACATTCAATAATTTGTATTGTATAGGCTTTGCCGTGTGTTCATATACAAAGTACCCACCCATATTACACAAGAACAGGGTACTTATATAAATATTCTGTGAACAAGAATATTCAGTGTTTTCTCGTTTTGCATTTTGCCTCGCTGCCACCCATACCTCCGCGAATTATTTATTCCCCGGGTAATTCCCCGGATAAGGGATTACTATTTAAGGCACAAAAAAGGTGCATTAGAGCCATGTGTAGTCTGAAAACAGATGACAGCTGTGCACCGTATTTTAAATCATTAAAAATACTTACGCTACCGGCATTATACATATTTATTAGAAATTAGTATCTTCGTCAAAACAAATCCCAACCTTTTTGAAAAAATGACAATAGTACGAAATGTTCCATTCCAATTCGTAGTCAGTACAAAAATTATAAATGTAATACTGCATTAGTAAAAAAAGTGTCCTGGGTATGACTCCACGCATTTATAATAAAATAGATATTAAATCCAAAAATAATAAATCCAGACGCCATAGAAGAATAAAATTTTACACAATTTAATAAAAAATTAAAATTGTTCTTAATTGATAAATGTTATTATACTATTGACGAATACTTAAATGATGAATGAATTTAGAATTATTATTATTAATATTAACATTAAATAATTTTGACATTTTGATTAATTTGGCATAGATTTTTGTCATTTTAACAATTCCCCATTTAGGTCTAACATAATTGGAGTATTAGATAATAATTATGTAATAGTTCAATGTATTTTCTAATTCAATACCGTAATTATGCATGTTTACAAATATTTTTAGTAGATTTTAATTTGTAATCCTCAGTTAGATTTGAATAACATATTTGTACGCCTCCGGGCATAACATAGCGCTCTGTTTATCAAACATTAGATCTGTATCTCTTTACCTATGTAAACAAATAAATAAATAAAAATAATCAATTCTAAGATCTAGCCACGACATCAATACCGCAGAATGACATTCAGCCATCAAAAGAGATAAGTAACTAGGGTCGTCGGATACAGTTGAATTTTAGTAAGAAACCGATGGATGTTTTTGAATGAAATTTAGTTTGATAACTGTTTGTTTTCTATTAATTAAATTAAACTTCAACTATATCCAACGACCCTATTTACTTATCACTTTTGGTGACCGTACATGTCAGAATTAAAAACGTGACACTGACAAACTCTGACAGTTGAATAATAAAAAAATATTCATATTTCATAAAATGGCAAGGCCATTGAAAAGGTTTTAATTTTATGTCAATTTGACATTGATCAAAGGTGTGAACTTTTTAATTAAGAAATAAAGATAGTTTTCTATGCAATAGTCTGCTCGGTGCCGAAGCTTCAAAATGTATTATGTGACTTGACTCGATAAGGGAAAAAATTGAAAGCTGTCGAAGATGTAAAAGACTAGACTGTACCTACAGCCACTATCATTAAGTTGATGACTTTGGTAAAGCTTTTAGTTTGATTCTATGTCCAACGCCGCTCGCTGGCTACGTCACCTGTCTGCGGCGCCTGCGCATCTTTTGTCATAAATTGTATATACTTTACAACGTGCACGTAAAGCTGCCTGAAAAGTTTGAGGTGCGCTCCACCGACAAGAAAATGCACGCCCTTATTAGTCATTCTGAACTCGTCTATACAATATTTATCTCAGTCGCCGTGTTTTTAGAGCTGCGACACTCGCGCGGCTCGCTTGGGTTGAGTGCTCCGTTGCTACTGTTGCTACCCGTGATTCCGTGAGCCAGCCCACGGAGGATCTTGTAAATATTATAAATACTTACTTATCGAATGTTTACACATTACTATCGCGACAGTTTAAGCCCAGGTTTTTCATGTTGAATTTTATTTTTGTAAATTATGTATAATTTTGCACATTTGGACACACTTGCAAATAATAAGTAGTACTTGTAGATAAATACATGAAAAAAAAAAATTGTTGATAAAGCTTGAAACCTATAAAAAGTTACAGTCCAATAGTTTTTAACAATTATTTGACCATTAAAAAGCCCTTTTGAATGTAAAATTTAACAAGAAAAGAAGATTTGAAAAATCCCCTTCCAAAAGTTAGTTACGTATGGTGAATGATGAGCAAGAAACTACATCCTCAACTCCTGTGCCTGTCCCAAATAAAATATTTTCTTTCTTTTCTTTCTTTAAAAACAACGTTTCTACGCCATAAGGTCACTATTATTATTGACTAGCTTTTGCCCGCGGCTTCGCCCGTGGGGATGTCGGAAATTATCCCACGGGAACGTACTGCCGGGATAAAAATGTATCCTACATGTTAATCCAGGTTATAATCTATCTGTGTTCCAAATTCCATCCAAATCCGTTCAGTCGTTTTTGCGTAAAAGAGTAACAAACATCCATCTATCCATCTATCCATCTATCCATCTTGACAAACTGTCACATTTATAATATTAGTAGGAATAGGAAGTAGGATGATATAAAAGTCAAAACTTTTCGGATCTTTGGGCAATTTTAATGTTCCGAAAAGCAAATAATTATGCAAATCTTAAGTACTTACTGCTAATTTACGAGAAGACAAGTAGATAGTTCTAAGTTAGGATCCGACCAAAACGTTTGGTGGGGTTAACATCATCACCCGTTGTAGTCGCAAGTCTGGCGGACCCATAGAGATATCCGTGGACGGACCACTCTGTGACTGAAATGATAACAGACTCTTTTATGTCTGACTAGCGGTCTGCTGTGACACATTCGCAAGTATGATGAGCATAATGATCATGAAACCTGAACCCTATTAATTTTCCTTACTCTAATGATAATAACATGCACCGGATGTAGAGCACTGAGGTACACTGAGGTACACTGAGGTACACTGAGGTACGCTGAGGTGTCACTAAATAAACGGCAAATAATAATTATGGAAATAATACTAACTAGTCACTTATTGTAATATTCTGCAAAGGATTTATGTCATAAGGCTAAGCTCGTGTACCTATGTTTAGCATACTCACACGTATTACTACGGTAAATATATAATTATAAGTAATATAACCGGGGCTTGTTCCCCATCACACTAGTATGAGCTAGGTTTCGTCGTCAACCCCTGTGCAAGTGTGCATCTCTCGGTTCCACGTCCACCACACACTCTACTTGCCAACTTGGTTTTCTTTCAGCTTCATACTTATTCATGTCTATGAATGATACAATGCTTATTACTTCTACAATGCTAGTACACTGCGGTGTACCGACGCACACTGCCAGCCGATATGCAAAATATTAATTTTTACAAAAAAATTGTCTCTTTTTTGTACTTGTATGACCAGATGTATGAACGTAAATGAAACAAAAAAAGTACTTACGTAAGGATCGTAGCAGGTGGCATTCTGTAGTTTCTGCCGACCCCTATGGGAAAAAAGCGTAAGTTTTTGTACCAAAGTATGTTATTTCTACTACAATTTAAGTACTTCGCCTTTTGAAACTCACTGCTGACATAACCAGCCCAACAGTAAACAGTTTCTAGAATTAATTACCTTCGCACCATCTCGTTTAAGCATTTTTTCCCCAAAATGCTACTGTAGCTGAACCATGCTGCGTGATCGATGACATGTTTTTAGTCCAGTTTAGAGGCTTATTGCTGCTATATTTAAAGTTAACGGATTACATGGCAAGCAGACGGAGGTGATGGTAAGTGTTCACGGTCTATGTCTCATTATCTAGTTTTAAAGATATGATTGACGTGTAAAAGTGTTTGTACGAAGCTACGAACAGAAATTAAATCATTTATCATTTATGGACATCTGCAATTCACGAGACATTGCTGTTTGGCAGGGTATCTTCTGGGATACCAGGATACCAGAGACACATACCATGTCTGCCAGAGACCAAGCTGTTATGTCTCATATGTCTGTAATTTAATTACCCTGGCACTTTCAAACTGCGACGGAACTTTGCTGTGTGGGACATAACAGACTATACGAGTACCTATGCTGTTTTTAAAAGGGGTAACTGGTCTGCGGTCCCAGTTCCGTAGCGGGCTGAATGACCCCTAACCCGTTTTAAATACCTTGTTATGGTGATTGACTTCTCCGGACGAGCTCCTTCTCAAACAGTTCTTCTAAGACATTGCCGCCATCACGAAGCAGATTTCCGAATTGATTTAATTAAAAGTACACTCTTTTTTTGTAGTATTTCTACTCATCTAGTTCGACCGTTAACTTTCATAAAAGCTCATTAATCGGTGTAGGATCCCCGTTGGAGGCAAACTTCTAGTGTGTTAAATACCTAATATTTCTACACTTCCTTCTTAAAATGGATTTAACTTATCTAATGTTATAATTACAAGAGGTACTTAGGTATGGGGGTCTCCTGGTATCTTTCGAAGAAACAGAAAACAAGTGCTAACATAATGCAAGATGGATACTTACCATTAAGCAAAGTGTAATTCAAGATAACAACAGACTATCTAACATAAATGATGTAGAGTGTGTGATGGATATGATCGCGGCGCCGCGCGCCGGCGGAGACGCGCACAGCCGCCGCGCGCCGCATGCTTATGAACTACTTAAGGCACGGACACATTACTGTGTAGAGTTGTGTCGTGACGCGGGATACACCAATCAAACTAATCTGTTCAGGACTACATCTAATCACAACGAGTTTTGATTGGCTAAAACTGCGTCAAAAGGCGTCACGACACGACACAACACAGTAATGTTAATCTGGATGAAGGGTTGCTGCCTTTACAGCTGCCAGTCACAACTACCGGCATCGGCAGCAGAGGATGATCATCTGTGACGTCATCATAACTGAGCTACTGTATGATCACAAACAGGTGCAGTAGGTAAGTACTCATTCTTTAACAACAGCTGGGCTCAGTCTCAGGACCCAGGGGTCGGTATTATCCCTGATGGCACACGAGCATGAGATGGCACACGAGCTTGAGAATGAGCGGTTAGTGCCGCATTCCATTTATTCTGTCAACTGTTTAAAGTTCATATGGGACATTACATTAGTAGGTATATCTACGTTAACAAAAGTGTCTGGAAGGTTCCTAGTTATAGTTATAAGTGCAAATGTACAAACACAATCCGAAACCGAAACGAAACCAATATTGAGCGTTTTCATGTATCTAATTAATTTAATCACAAACTTTGTAAAAATTTTCGTGAAGTTGGCTTTAAATCTGAAAAACACATACCTACCTACCATTTCAGTCTTTATTTCTATAAAGTTCAGGCTTCACCACAACATTTTTCTTTTGATTGTAGGTAGTATCTTTCTGACTAATATTTATAATCTATTATAGTAAATAAAGCAGTAGGAACTTACGTGGAACTTACCCAACATTGCACCTAAATAAAGTGCGAGGACGAGCGTGTCAACCATCAAACTGACGACGATTGATTATTATTTAAGTACTGATTATTTTTTCGCGATTGCCATGTTGGTCCCGTGGAGAAGTTGATCAGTTTGATGGTCTGTTCACATCCTTAATTTTGACCCCACTTTTCTGATACAGCCTGTATAGTGACAGGCTATTAATGTGATGAGTAATGATGAAGCATGTGTCAAATGCATTTGTACTTATATGGCTCATGTATCTAATAGTTCTTATAGTTAATACCTGGGTGGCTGGAGCAGACGGGCATGCGGCAGGCCCGGCACGCCGCGTCGGGCCCGCCACCTATTGTGAACATGACAAAACATCACGCACACAGCCGCACGCGCATCAATCCGTCCGCCCCACACTAGCGTGTCACTCTGTGACATCACTTAACTTTCAATGTATACGTACATTGAACAAGATCGACTGCCAGCCAGCCAGGGCCGCAGAGCTCTCCCGCCCCTCGCACACCGACGGAGCCGGGCCAGCGCGGGGCGCGACGGAGTGCGCGCCGGGCTCATGTTACAGCGGGCGGCTTACAATGAGCGGGCTCGAGTGCTGCCTGTGCAAGTGAGTGCCATTGTTTTTCATGTGGCGCGTTTTTTCCTTGTGTTTCGGCGGCAAACGTCGTCCAATAGGTGGCGCGCGGCGTGCTCATTGGCGGAGAGCGCGTGGGCGGGACGCGCTCGCCAATTCTTCGCGCCTTTTCGCGATACGCTCGTGACGTTCCTGTTTGTTTTTAGAATGCGTCCCTTTTTCAAAAGTGTTATCGCTTTCCACTACCCTCACAGGTACCGAGACATGTTTGTATTAACTTTGATGCTTGGACAAAAATTTCATAATGTAGCCCAGAGCAATACTCGTAGTAAAAAACATACCTATGTTTTTTGTCCACCGCAATAGCCACTAAAAGCCAATTTGTTGTTTATTAAATTAAAAAAATACAAAGAAAATATAATAAATAACATAAAACTTACCCACATACATCAAAACTCACGCCTTCTTCCCATGGGGGTAGGCAGAACCTCCAGAACCCCACATGCTACGATCCTTACATACTCCTTAACATAAAACCTATGACTAATTAAAACAGCACAAAACTACTTTGATTAGCGTAACGTTAAAATGTACTTAAGGGTATTCATCCACCGTAGCCGTCACTGGGACTACTAATTTGTTAAAAGTTTTGGAAAATTATCTAGTTTAACAATATTTTTAAGTATGTGAGCACCGTGTATCTATCACATAATTAATTTATCTGTCATTGCTTCATTTTTAAATTATGTTTTAAATTCTTTTTACCAGTTGTGGTACTCGTATAGGAATTTTATTCTTGGTAGTGAGTACCTACCAAAAATTAAAGTCTTTACATTTAATTATATAACTAATTAGCTGCCCGGCGCGACTTCGTTCGCGTGGTGTGCTACCCCTACCCTACCCAACCCTTAAACCTTCGCGGGCGTATGCAGAAACACTCACCAAAGTTTCATCAAAATCGGTCCAGCCTTTTCGGAGTCCAAAGAGGACAAACAAACAAACATTGATGTTTATTTGTATAAAAGATAGATGTATACAAAAGATTGTAAAACATTTTAAAAGAGTAAGGGTGTAGTTTCTTGTCCATTATTCTCCATACAAAAATACCTTTCGGAAGGGGCAACTAGATTCAATTCTATTTACTGGTAAATTTTGACGTTCAAAAGTGCTTTTTATGTGCGTATCTGAAATAAATTATTTGACTTTGAACTTGTGAGCAAGGTGTCTACCTAGTTATCTAGGTAGACACCTTGCTCATAAGTTCAAAGTTCAAGAGAAATTGTGACGTGTAAACGTCGCAATTTGATGAAGATCAAATAAATACTGAGTGGGTCATAATTCACGTTGTAGATATTTAAGTACTATGAAAATTTAGGGTTTCAGCACTTACAGATTTTTTTTTGATCCGGAATAGTTTAGTAGCCGATTCTAGCCATACCGTACTTGGGAAGTACAGGTACCTACTATAATCATCCCCATATACTTTCGGTAGATATTGTTTCGCCTCATCTCGGGCCTTGACTACTAGCCTCCGAAGCGATATACATTAGATATAGGTACAGGGTGGCAGGACATCAACGCGCAACCTGTTACCATGGATTCAGTGAATGATTCTGGACACCACAGCGTTGTAAATTTTCGTTGGTTATTAAAAAAAAATCTGTTGTTTCCTACAAAAGTGTAATACCTACGTGGTCAAAATGTATGGGACAGCAAATTTATTTTTAAATAGCCGACGAAATGTTTTCATGTACTGAATCCATGGTAACAGGTTGTGCGTCGATGTCCCTGCCATCCTGTACAGCCGCAGCCAGAAAACCTGTTACTATTCTGACACTACCTACGTAGAAGTACCTACCTCTAGTTCGCTGTAAAAAAAATAAAGTCGAAGCCCCAGCACAAATGATGTGCTATTTCTGGAATAGATCCTTGCAAATACTTACAGTGTGTCAGTAAGGGTCACGGTGTGTAACGTCTGTGGTCGTGTGGCCACCTTATGTGACGTGGAGACCACACGTAGCTGCGACAGGAAGTGTCTCGACCGATACGATCAGTCGTTAAGATAAGCAGCAGTCACAGGCGGAACCGGTGAGGATGTCGTGATGCGCCGGCGCACGACTGCTAGCACATGTAGTACATCGGGAGACGTTCCCAGACCACGGCGGCGCCTGTAGGACATAGGCGCGCTGGAAGGTACTTTGGTGCTGTGTTGCTGTTACTGTTAGGTCAGGGACCAAGCTTCGTGAACTGATATTTAGATTACTTAAGTACATAAAATTAGTAGTAACTATTTAAATGTACCAAAAACCATGTTCTCATGACTGTGATGCATTCGTGTTTTCATTGTTCCATATTATGGCTGGTTCTTGGCATATTGTTTGGAAGCCGCGCGCGGGGCCCAGAACTTGAGTATGTGTGAAACACGGAAAGAATTTAAGAAGAAATAGAAATGGTGCCAGGATAATTCTGAGCAAATAAAAATGGATACTGGCAGCATAACATAAGGCTAAAGATTTTATCAGTTATTGGAAGAAAACGGGGCAGTTAAATCCTAAGCCGAGTGTTCGTGTGAGTGTCGACAGTGCAGTAGGGGATTAAAATATTGCGAATGTTTTTAAAGAGCTGTTTACAGTAGCACCAATGCCCTATAACTTTAGTAACGTAGGTAAACCAGACGTCAGACCTGGTGAGAAGTACTGTCGAGGAGGTTGGCAGTCCGCTGCAATATGTTGGCCCGCAGATTTGCATGAAGTACCACAGATGTAAAACTGTTACTTTTCAGAGCTTTCGGTCAGTCTTTTTACACGTGCAGTCTGTGTCAACTACAGGCGGCGGGCTTACACCGCCCTGCGTGTTCAGTACGTCGACGCTCTGAGGGTAGTGGTGAAAAAGCCCCGTTACTGCAGTGCTTCCGCAATGTTTGCGGATGCTTCCATCGATGATTTCTTCGCCGTCATTAGGAAAAGTACTACATCGGTGATGAGTAGATTCCCTGGTAGCACCAAAACTGTCCTCAGAAAGATTGCATGCAAAATTGATCGTCTATTTATTGTGTCCTGGGCAAATGTACACCTGCACAAGAGTAGGAAATAGACACGAAGTAATTAATATTGTGTAACTTGTTTTGTTCACTAACAAATTAATAACACCTATTTATTTTTATTTTTGTGTGTACTGCTAACAACCGCTTTCTTTATTATAATAAAGAATTATATTTGGACTTATATGCGGACTGTAACTGTATGTCTGAAATAAAGATAAATAAAAACTTAATATCGGAATTTAAAAAACGTAGTCCCGAATACTAAATTACATCATCTTTTTTACTCGATGCTTTGAACGAATACTTATTTTCAAGAACGAGAACACAATCCTGGTGAAGAAGGCAGGCAGCGGATGAGCAGTGCGTTGTTCGAAAATTATGACGATTGTTTGCGTAGGCGCAACACTCGGGAGCAGGTACCACCAGCCAGGGATGGCACGTCGCGAACACCTCGCGCTTGTGACCTTCATGCTGTTTGTAACAACTGGGGCAGAATCTGGATTAATATCCCATTTTCAGTTTTAAACGATCACGTATTTTATATTATAGTTTTACCAATTTTATTAATGAGTCTGGCAAAGTAGCCAAGACTATTTTGCCATATTCCATGATTGAAATAATATGTACTCCTCGGGTGAATGGCCGTATGTACCTAATGTTTTACTACATGGATATTACAAAACACTGATAGGATTTCAGTAAACTTGGAAACAGTACATATTATTATACCGTCTAAGAATTTAAGGCTACAGGATGGGCTGTCACATGAGGCAAGATGTTTTGTTGGTACGCAATGCACACCGTGCTCCTTTACTCCGACTCCTACATAAGATCGAAAGTAAATATTTTTAAATAGAGGAACATCTAGCCCTACAAAGGAGTGCACGGGTTTTTCGCATTTAAATCAGCGTCACCCTTCGCTACACAATACAAACTTAATATCAGCCGAGAGTCCTCAGCACGCCACCCCTCAAAGAAATGCCTCCCCCGCGTGAACACAGGTCAGGGGGGGCGCTCATTATCCGAGCACAGGCTCCGCAGTCGGTTGTGAGCCACTCGACACCTGTACCGTGTAATTGTCTCGTCGGCAGCACTCCGGCACTCCGCCCGACCGACGGCGACGCAACGAGCCCGCTGAGCGGCACTGCAGACCCACTCATAATGACATAAATTTATAATCTTCGTATCATCGTAGTGTCGTTAACGTTAATTGGCGTGTGATTGAAGGGTATGATGAAGACTTTAATAATGCTTTGCGTAGGTACCTACTTACTACTTGGCACTATGTACGAGGTGCATTCAATAAGTACCTAGCCTCATCGCCAGAGGGCGCTGTAGTTTCAAAAGAGTTTTACCACAGTGTAGCACATTCTTTTTTAATTCTTTTTTCAAATTTTCATTCCAATCCCTTCATTTGTTTTAATTTGACAACTTATGGAAGCGAACGTGTCGATCGGTTTTACAAAAATGGAAAAAGAGCAATATCGTTCGGTGATTCGATTCCTATTTTTGGAAGGGAAAACGCGCATCGAAATCAAAGAGCGCTTGGATGCTGTGTACGGTGACTCTTCTCCATCGATGGCCACCGTCAAGAATTGGTTCAACGAGTTTGCACGTGGCCGTACGTCGGTTTTTGATGAACCACGTCCAGGTGCACCGAAAACAGCTGCTACGGAGGAAAACATTAAAAAAATCCATGATCTCGTATTGGCAGATCGCCGATTGAAGGTTCGGGAGCTAGCTGAGACTGTAGGCATTTCAGAAGGAACAGTGCATCATATTCTTCACGAGGAACTCGGCATGAGAAAGCTGTCGGCGCGATGGGTGCCGCGTTTACTCACACCAGAAAACAAGCGCAACCGTGAGACCACATCGGAGACGTGTTTGGCGCTGTTTAAGATGAATCCAGCGGAGTTTTTGCGTCGTTTTGTGACCGTCGATGAAACCTGGATCCACTGGTACACACCAGAGACCAAGGAGCAATCAAAACAATGGATCCAGACCGGGGAACGTGCTCCAAAGAAGGCGAAAACTGTAAAATCGGCCGGAAAAGTTATGGCCACCGTTTTCTGGGATTCACAAGGTGTGATCTACATCGATTACCTCGAGAAGGGTAAAACAATTACAGGGCTTTACTATGCCGATTTATTAGGCCGATTCGACGCCGAATTAAAGAAAAAACGACCCCATCTGGCGAAGAAAAAAGTGCTGTTTCACCACGACAACGCACCGGTTCACACGTCTGCCGTTGCCATGGCCAAATTGGTCGAATTACGCTACGAATTGCTGCCCCATCCACCGTATTCTCCAGATTTGGCCCCTTGTGACTTCTTTCTGTTTCCTAATCTGAAAAAATCACTCGCCGGGAATAGATATGGATCGAATGAGGAGGTCATCGCCGCCACGGAGGCCTATTTTGCAGAGTTTGACAAAAACTATTTTTCGGACGGGTTAAAAAAGTTGGAGCATCGCTGGGCTAAGTGTATCGAACTAAAAGGAGACTATGTTGAAAAATAAATTGCCACTTTTCCAAAATTTTCGTTTACTTTTTGTAGGCTAAGTATTTATTGAATGACCCTCGTATCTTCTACATCAAAAGCCCGGTGTGTTACAACCGTTACAAGGGGTAGATATTAACTGACTTTTTGTCTTCTTGCATGGAATTTGACTTTGAAGTAGAAAATATGTAAATAAAAGACTCCACCGACCTGCTAACAAGTTTTTCAAAACCAACAAACGTTACCAAGAACCAGACCATTTTTCGCTAACTTTGTTCTGGGCCTGCAAACAAAGCAAGTGATGTAAGTACTTGGACTGGCGTTCAATTGTCAATTAAAAATTAATGTTATTAAAACAATCACGTGGCGTGTTTGTGATGCAAATGTAGGAGATACCCTCGCCCAACGCGCGCCCCTCCCATGCCCGCGCCCGCCGCGTTCAGATCAACACTTTTACAGCGACGAGACACACTTCAATACGACACTTGCACATTATAATGGCCTCATTATTTGGTAGACAACCAAATCAAATCATTTTGTCATTTAACAAGTTTGATGTCAATTGCTAAGTGCCTCTGAACATAGCTGTACTGCTGCAGTGTTCAGCACACTGCAGACGACCATCACAGATACTGATCTATTAATCTATTAAATAATACTATAAAGTTGACGATTATTTAATTAATGTACTTTAGTCATTTTTATTAATTTAACGTAACTTTATGATTTTTGTACTTCCAATTATATTATGATTGTATTTGTACACCTTTCTAGGCAAAACATGTTGAAACTTTTAAGCTATTGCATAGCTTTTATCGCGGGCTTTGAGCGCGGCGACCGAATCAAGAAATTCCGTAACGAAAATAAAACCTAACACCCCCACTCCGCCTACCATGTAGCTCGGCCGAGCGTTCGCTTAATGTGTATGTATATGGTACGACTGTATTTGAATTAATATCAAAGAAAAAAAAATACTGCATAAATAAAAAAAATAAAAATAATTATAATTGCATAAGTTGATAAAAAATGCTATGCAATAGCTTTACCGCGGCAGTCCCCGAGTGTCACACGTGTTTTTTTTTTTTTGCAATCTTTCCAACTGATTGTAAATCTACACGTGTTTTTGACAAATAAACATACCTATCTTATCTTAATGTACCAGAATCTATAACAAGATTGTCATATCCTTTAACGAAAAAAATATTGATGGATTATAATTATTAAGAACTTGGAATTATTATTTCCCTTATTTCATTAACATAACATAAAAAGAAAAACATTAAAAAAATTGTACAACAAGGACCAAGCTGCTGGTGGTCAGGGTTCTAGAGAGAGGGACCTCCTCACTATGCGTGCTGTTTCCAGGAGTACTGCTTTCTGAATCAAGGCCTTGACCCAGCCGCACAAATGAGAGCCTCCCGAGGTGAGGCTCGACGATCTCCGCTATTAGGCCATTAACCGTAACGATTTTCGGTACAATACAATGATTGCAGAGTCCACGTCCCACATCTCGATAACCTCGTGTGCTAACTCAAGATACTTGATTTTTGTATCTTTCTCGTCTTCAGGGACAGTGATATCAACAATCATTGCACAGCGCTCTCGTCGATCTAACACCACAATATCTGGCGTATTGGCTACGATAATCCTGTCGCGATAATAATAATAATAACACAACCTTGTAGCCAGGATTATCTATCAGCAACTTGCTCTCAAATACAGCTTGTAGAATCGGAAGTGCCGTACTACAGGTATGTGCCCGACCCAGTTCTCGAAAATGGAAATATCACTTCGTACTGGGATCGATCCATCATCACATTCATCACTGACAGGACTATTGTTGCCAATAAGCCTGATATAGTGGTGGTGGATCGATTAGAGCGGCGCGCAATGATTGTTGACATAACGGTCCCACATGACGGGAACCTCGTGAAAGCCGAGAAAGATAAACAAATCAAATATCTTGACTTGGCTCGCGAGGTTGTCGACATGTGGGATGTGGATTCAGCGATCATTGTACCAATAGTCGTGACAGCCAATGGATTAATAGCCAAGAGCCTCGACCAACACCTGAAGAGGCTTTCGTTGGGCAGCTGGATCAAAGGCTTGATTCAGAGGGCGGTACTTCTGGACACGGCCCGCATTGTTAGGAGGTTTCTCTCTCTGGAGCCCTGACCGCCGGTAGCTTGGGCCCTGTTCCCGATACCGGTAGGCCCCTATTTTTTATATTTTTAAATGTTTTTATATTTTTTTATATTCTAATATTTAAAAATATAATTTATATGTATATATATATGAAATAAAGGAGATAATAATAAAAATATATTTATTTAATTTGACAAAATTGGTCCATTGGTTAGTAAGAAACTTGTCAACTAAGAGTTAGTACTTATTAATTACACAATATATTATTCACCACTGCCGCACGTGCAACCGGACAAAGCTTTTTAATATTGGTGCATCGTGTTGTTCGGCTAGGGTTTTCAAAATACTGTTGCTGCTAGCCCTCATTCTGCTTATTAAGGATGCGGTATTTTTCTTCATAATAGCATAACAGTCGTCAGTTAGATACCAGTACGATTTGGCATGACCATTCTCGAGAACTAGGTCGGGCACATACCTGAAGTATGATACTTCGGAATCACAAGGTTATATTGCAAGACAATTTGTTGGTAGCTAATCCTAATCACTGGATTGTCTCTGTGCAAAGTACTCGCCGTTAGCAAGACGAGAACAACCGGAAATAATGTGTCGGATTGATTCAGCAGGGCGGTGGCATGCCCGACAGATGTCAACCGTACCGTCCTTGACAATGTATTTCCGGTAGGTAATTATTCGTCATGATAACTTCATCCATAATCGCACAAACAAAACGTGCGGTTTCCCCAAAGAGGTCGCCCAAAATGCAGCCAGGATATGGACGCCCAGGCCATGGCCATTATGAGACCCATGGAGGGCCCGGATAAAGCGTCCGTGAAGCTCTGCCTTGCCATACTTCCATACGATCGTTAGTATCGAGTAGTTCAGGTTTACGCCAGTTCTCTTTCGCCAAAGAGAACGGCGTAAGGCCCTTGTTCACTGCGACCACGTCTCGGTGCATCCCCACCGTCCGCCATAATCTCCGCCCGTCCGTCCGTCCGTCGGTCATCTCCGCGTCCGTTAGAAGGAAATATTCCCTGGGACTGCAAATCTGCGAAAATGGAGGGTTTTGGCATTTAAGAAACCTCGCCACCACACTTCATGTACGAATCTTCCTATCCAGAGCATCAATGAACTTGACATTGGATTTTTATTACGGAAACCATCGGCGGAGACTGTTCGTAGCACTTACTACGTCGCAGTAGGGCAACAAAACGAATACAATAATAATCTTGATGTCAATATGGTAACCATCGATAGTAGTCGGTACAATACAGACATTACAACGTAAAGGCTGAACAATAAAGTTCTTGAGACAAAGACCAATAAACAATGTACAAGCTCGACGACACACCGCTACGAATTAAGCGCGACTTTAATAAAGAGTTTTGAGTGAAATATTTCCAATAAACAGTATTGAATAGTCGGTGTGTGTGCAGGAGGGGTGTCACTCGCTAGTTGCGCACAGTCACGTGGCGGCCGCCGTCGCAGCGATTGTTTGTCCACAATATTGCACAGAGTAAACAAACACAACGCTACACAACAGGGAGCAGAAGCCCCACAACGAACTAGATAATAAAACGTATGCATTAAAATCCAATTTCCAAAAAAAATTGCTATAACAGGTCATCACAATGTATGTAAACTTGAGCTCACTGCTGTCGCAGGTAGGAGATACTTTCCCCAATTTCTCGTCCAGTTCTGATGTACGTGAGTACTTGTTATGTCATAGAGAAGCTACAGCAAAAATCGGTCTCAGATCGTTGTGGTTTTGCACTCACATGTTGTAGTTTTACTGGCATAATATTTACTATTGTGAAGCGTGATATCGCGCCGTGTCGTGTGACGGGGACTGCCCGTACAATGCCTCCGCGGGACGCGGGCGCCGCCGCCGCCGTGATCAAAGAGCAGCACTAATGCCATTAAACCGATGCCCTAATGATCCGTTATACGTCAATATTCATAAAGAGCGCATTGATTGGCGCGGGGTGTATTGATGTGTGGATTTGTTTGTAAACCTCCCCTCCGCTTTGATTCTCAAGTTGCAGTTACCCCGACAAACGGTATAGGTACTTGCCTAGTATTGATATCAAAATTTTAAACGTTTGTAAAAGTGACAGAATATGACGAATAATTTCATTCATCACTTCGGCAGACTACACAGGAAAAGCATCATCTAAGCTTCTACGTAAGTAGGCAATATTTATAAGAGTGAAAGGGTGACAGACTGACTCATCATTGCGGAGTCGAAACCACTGAAGTTACAAAAACCACTGAAGATTATTTGTATTTAGAAGACGAATAGGTTATAAAAAAGATTTTAGAATTAAATTCTGAAGCTTAATGCTTCGGACTAGTTTCAACTACCTTCAGACTCATGTTGAAGAGCATCGAACTTGTTTCGACTAGCTTTGCACTAGTCACGACTTAGCTTCGGACAAGTTTTGGAGAACATTGGACTAGTTTCAACTATCCTCGGCCTTATCACGACTTGCTTCGGACTTAGCGACGACTAGCTTCGGACAAGTTTTTAAGGAGCATTGGACTAGTTTCAACTATCTTCGGGTTATCACGACTAGCTTCGGACCAGTCACTTCTAGATTTGAGAAAACGCAGAGACGGGAATGAGAGGACATGTCCAATTCCTGCCCTCTGATTACGGGCAAAAGCCATGATTTCTGATTAGGTTTTACAGTATACTTTTTAAAATTAACACTTTAATTGATACGAGTTTCATAGTCCACTTTAAGTACAAAATTCTATAGTACCTAGTAGTAGTTCATAATAACATAGACAAAGGACAGCGATTCCTAAAAAAAATGAAATTGAAAAGCAAATTATACTAATTAGGGCTGACACGGTCAGTCGTCTTAGTTTTTAATTTGTCCGTAGCGGGCAGGCGTGCGGGTTACAGGGCGGCGCGCGGTGGGGCTCGGGGCGGGGTAATCCCGGCCGGCAATAAGCCCAGATCAACCGCTCTAATGAAAACTGTCACCCGACAAACAAGCCCGATAGATGTCGCCGCTAAATTAAACTATTTCGCGAATACATTAACCGAGCCCGTTCGGACATGCGCCTCCTACTCAATTAGACATTTATTACTTCCAGCCTGTCTCACATGTTGCCCCTAACAATTTTATTACGAAATCAAGGCTTATGGATTGGCGTTTTAAAAAGTAAATTACAGATAAACATGTTGGCCTATATTTCGAAATTCCTTCTCATTCCCCTGAACTTTATGTGTACCTAAGAGACATTCTTCTAGTTGTAAATTGAATCTCTGAACTGATTTCCGGTTGTGATAGTGCTGACATCTTAAATAATAATAAAATATATTTAATAACAACCAGATTATCGAATTGCAAATATAACTTAAGGTCATAGCACACACATCAACTCGGAAAGGGATCGTCACCGTATCGCGTTTCGCCTCGCCATCAAACAGGCGTCAACCTAACGTAAGCACGTAACCAAGGCGGATCAGCAGCTCCGATACGTCGACTCGGCTACGGCTAGACGACGACGCCGCGCTTACGGCTCGCCGACACCGAGGCGAGGCGATTACGTTACGATGCCGTTTAGTGTGCGTTGCAGCAGGGAGTTTCATACAAAGAATATTGAATGGGTCGAGTTGATACGGTTACGATCCCTTTCCGATTTGATACGTGTACTATTTCCTTTAACTCAATCAATTCAAACATTATGCGAACATAATTACTTTCTTACTTGTAAATCGGGTTCCCGGAATGACTTATAATTTGCATATTAAATCTGTCCGCTCTGTCACATCGAGGAAACATCGGAAGCTTATAAAAATGTTTTGTGTGATGTGTACGCAGACGTGATTGCAGATAATTGAGAGATAACCCTTGACGCGCGACAATGGCCGGGCCCCGGCGCGGCGCGGCGCTGTAATTAAAACGCGGCGAGGCGCGAGAGTGCGCCCTCCACCACAGCCTCTACGTCACACAAATACACACACGCCATACTCAGCACTCGTTACGATCGCCTCGCAGCACACAATTTTCTCTCTCAATTTTACTTAGCAAACATTTAATTTAAGTAAGTTAAACCCTCCTCTAATATACATTTATTTCGATTTATTGCAGTTTAACCATTCAATACTATCTTTCAAAAGTAATATTTTTGCTTACATTATGGGCAAAACATATATACGTTACGATTGGGTCCCAAGTAGTCCCAACACACAGAGCTGGAAAAACGCGTTATAAAAGCAGCAAATTATTAAAAAAATCGATTAATTTGGTTTGGACACTAGCTCAAACTCAAACTCAAACTCAAAGCATTTATTTCAATTAAACCATTTACAGGCACTTTTGAATTGTCAAAGAGTCGGTCAGTTAGTCAGAAAGTTGAAGCTAGTTGCCCATTCCAAAACGTAGATCTCAATGGAGAAGAACGGGCAAGAAACTCCAAGGACACTCTTTTTAAATCAAGATATTACAAAATCCTGGGTACATTATTCGTGTTGCTTCTATATGCGAGAACAATGAAAAAAATATATAAAAAACAATTCAAAATATAAGATTAATAATAAAAATAAGCCGTAGCAGTTAAGAGATGATGCATGAAATGGTTCACTCATACGCCTTCATAACCCTACCATGCTCTACATTTGAACACTAGCGTGAAATGGTTCACTCATACGCTTTCATAACCCTACAATGTTCCACATTTGAACACTAGCATGAAATGGTTCACTCATACGCTTTCATAACCCTACCATGCTCTAAATTTGAACACTAGCGTGAAATGGTTCACTCATACTCTTTCATAACCCTACAATGTTCTACATTTGAACACTAGCATGAAATGGTTCAATCATACGCTTTCACAACCCTACAATGTTCTACATTTGACCACTAGCATGGAATGCTTCACTTATACGCTTTCATAACCCTACAATGTTGTACATTTGAACACTAGCATGAAATGGTTCACTCATACGCTTTTATAACCCTTCGATGTTCTACATTTGAACACTATCATGGAATGGTTCACTCATACGCTTTCATAACCATACAATGTTCTACAATTAAATACTAGCATGGAATGGTTCACTCATACGCTTTCATAACCCTACAAAGTTCTACATTTGAACACTAGCATGAAATGGTTCACTCATACGCTTTCATTACCCTACAAAGTTCTACATTTCCATACTGTTAATGATTTAGGTGCAAAGTTATGATAGCCTGTTTTCTTTTCCTACTCGCACCAAACTGTAGAGATCAGTATCGTTTCGTCACTTCTAGTAAATCAGCAGATAGTTAGTGATCCGTGAGTGTTGCAGTACGCACGTATGCAATAAATCTGCTAAGGCCTGCAGAACACAGACCCGCAGCCGCGTCGTCTCCGGCACCGCTCACTGCGTACTGGCACCCACTCACACCAACACACACGTGTTAATAGACATCTAACGGCAACACCCCGCCGATGTTATCAGTTCTATAGAAACGGTCGCGGCTCATAAGCAGAGACGTGCACCTGCACCTGTGTCTTTGTCTGTCCTCCTAAATCATATCGCGTCGTAGGAACCCTTTGCTCGATTCTCCACGGACACCACACGCCGCGACTGCTCCGGCTCTGAACATTGTTCCTATGATTTATGTGGGACACGGATATGATACCATGTCAGAAAGGTGTTGAAAATAAGTTCACGGTGTTAATTAGCTACAAGAAATCTGTATATCTGTAATCTGTAGGACCGGCACGACTGATTCAGACTCGATTTGTATTGAGAATAGATCTGAGTTCATCCTGGAACAGGAACACGACTAAGCATTGTAAGCACTGGCGTCTTATTAACCCACTTATTAGTGGCTAGTTAGAAGGTATTATGCAGTGCGGTGAGCTCGCTCGGTCACCAACATACTAAGTGTAGGTGTGTGTGTCTAAGAATAGGTTATATATTCACCTATTTTGCTGCTGGAATCTGAGTAAGTCAGTACGCTTCTGCCTAACCCTTCGAGGATAACAGGCGTGATGTTATGTTATTATGTTATGTAATATCAGTCCTCCGCGTCATAGAACTCTTCTATAATATACATAAATATGTTATGGTTTGTATTCTCAGTCCTCCGCGTCATGAAATGCTTCTATAAAACACGTTAATACATATTTTTAGTTTTTGGAATTAGGTATTTCAGGCAACTTTAAAATCAACTATATTTAATTTTGACACGCACGTTGGCTCATACAATATTTGTATGCGTGGAGTTGTTGAGTATGTTGAGTATGTCCTGCTGCAGTAAGTTTTAGCAGGTACCAGTGCGAGGTCAGACCACGTCATTATGTGTACCATAAAGAATAAGAACACCGGTCGCAGCAGCGGGCGGGAGGGGAGGGGCACAGTGTTTCACAATTCATCAATATTTGATCTGATTTGCGTTGTAGATGCGCTGACGCCGGTCAACGCAGCCTCCCTCCTCTCATTGTTATTCTTGTTTGTCAAATCAATCGTCCAGGTATCTATCGTACCGATTACTCTGACACTCTGTTACTACGCTAACGCTCCGGTGTTACGGAGAGCGATACCTATGTATCGCTCTCCGTAACATCGGGGTGCAAAATACAAAATGACGTCACTATTGACGTCATTTCGTATTTTGGATGCCCCCCATTACGATTCAATACCATAAAAACTTAGATGGAGCTTTAGAATAATAAAATGACATGTGTCAGTGAGCACCTCCAGAAGTCAGGGGCTGGCATTGACCTGCGTCGGCTGAACATTCAGCAGCCCTGGTTACATAATGCCCGGGCAGTGTCGTGCGCGCCCGAATCATGCAAACATTACCCCAATTATTACCTGGCCCTGCAGTCTCGACATTAGATAGCGACAAAAATCTGTCGCTAAGTCGTATCGATTTTTGTCGCCATCTAATGTCGAGACTGCAGGGCCTACCTACGCTTGCGAGGCGACGACTGTCTATGGGATATATTTATTTATTAATAACCAACTTATATTAACAGTTTGCACCACACATACAAGTCACCGGTCACATAAAACTCGGTTAAATTACATAAAAAAAGATTAGATAATTATGTAGGTAGGTATATGTACTATTTTTATTTCTTCATGACATCGTATTTTTCCTGTATTAAGTATTTCATTTTATAAATAGCAGTAGGTACTTGAATATTTTTACAAGAATAAGCGTTATCAGCGTATCTGTCTTCAATAATATCTAACCTGCGTTGCGATGAGAAGCGAGGGTGGGCCTGAGGGACTGTCGGACTGTCGTACCTACCACACTGTGCACGGTAAGGCGGCTCTGTCTTCAATAATATCTAACCTGCGTTGCGATGAGAAGCGAGGGTGGGCCTGAGGGACTGTCGGATTGTCGTACCTACCACACTGTGCACGGTAAGGCGGCTCTGTCTTCAATAATATCTAACCTGCGTTGCGATGAGAAGCGAGGGTGGGCCTGAGGGACTGTCGGACTGTCGTACCTACCACACTGTGCACGGTAAGGCGGCTCTGTCTTCAATAATATCTAACCTGCGTTGCGGTGAGAAGCGTGGCTAGGCCTGAGAGACTGTCGGACTGTTGGATTTACCACACTGCATCGTAAGGCGGCTCTGCGGCCCGGAACTTGCTGTATTGCATTGAAAGGTTTGCTAATGATGATCTGAGGACCTATTTTTTTTATCGATCACGTTTCACGATAAACCAACTCAAAAAGATATATTTCTATCAATCCACAATGCTCACTTGCATTTCACTGACAATTATTTATACATATATGTGAATATTTTGCAGAATCACACGCCATAAATTATAAAGATTGGTTCCAAGAATGACATTGTTTACAACGTTGAGAGATTACTGTTATTACAGAAACTAATGGTTATGTCACCAACACATGGAGGGTGCGCAGATTCGGGGAAGCGGCGACGTTCAGGTGATCGAGTAAAAAACGCGAACCAGAGTCCCGTTGCTACCTGTCACGACTCACGAGCTCGATACCTGCCACAGGGTACTGCGGGTACCTGCCACTGCTGTCAGATTCATCGCCGCCACTACACGTGTTATCTGATGTCAACTGTTGTCTTTTACAGCGAATAGGTAGGTATCATCTACAGTTGGATAGTTTTTGTGCACGTTTTGTAGCGTAACTGATCTGTGGAGGACATCCGGGAGTGTGACTCCGCGTACGTTTAAATTATGGTAAACTGAATTGATGGTTTGTCGTCAGTTCATTTGAAATTGCTAGTACTTACCTATATCGTCTAGTTTTTTAATACCTATTTTCATCTAAAAAAAAGTGTGAATACTCTATGT
Source organism: Dryobotodes eremita (assembly GCA_917490735.1). Classification (NCBI taxonomy): domain Eukaryota; kingdom Metazoa; phylum Arthropoda; class Insecta; order Lepidoptera; family Noctuidae; genus Dryobotodes; species Dryobotodes eremita. The sequence continues at coordinate 24,785,824 of OU823244.1, forward strand.
CGAGCAGTCCACAGCCGCACGGACGCACAATACTCTACGTCGAGCAGTCCACAGCCGCACGGACACACAATACAAAGCACTCCGCACAATAGCTGACCCGACCTAGTCTCACGCTACCTCAAAAAGTCAACGAATTATGTTTTAGGAAAAAAAGCAGTTGGAGATATGTGACAAGAGCAATTTCTTTAAGTTAAGGATAGCATTATGGCTGACAGCGTCTGCGCCATGATTTATACAGTGCACAGTACCGCGCACTTCATAACGTGGAACTGAAGTAGTGGCTCAATAGCGGACACGTCTCAGATCTCCGCGTCCGGTACTCAGTATCCCGCCACGTAACATAGAACATGTCAGAGGATGATAAACCCCAAGGTTTTTAAGACTGTGATTAACTGAAAGAAAAGCTTGCTCTTGTGAACGAATACAGATTCGTTATGAGCGTGGCATACATAGCTTTTAGCTCTCTGTCCACTTTTATACCTTCTCTCCAGAGCAATCCAGGCCGTATCGCATATTTCTGCTATACTTCATACTTGTTACTTATTCTGTCAGAAGTCTCGTATGTCGCGCAGATGAGATTAGGTACTAATTAATAATGCTTGGCAGGCTTACAGCGTAATCATTCGGCGAGAACTTGTATTACACAATGATTAGAAGTAATCACAGGCGTCCATATATACATCCGTCATGTAGGTACGTACACAATGTAAGTACCTATATATATGCACAATATATATCGTGTTATGATTAAGCAGGATCCAGTAAATCAATGTTGTCTTACGTATTGTTCATCTCGATCTGTGATTACATTAGCTAAGCACATTCATAGAGCGTCTGATGTCGCTCCACGGCCGGTGGTTCAGGCAGCTTGCTTAATTGTGCTGATAACTTGGAAAAGTTTTCTACCTATTCGGCAGGTTAGTGGACTAAGCTATCAAAGCATACTAACAACCACGACACAATAATATAGGACTACGATTCCGGCAACGCAGCAATGTTTTATATAGAGCTATTATAAACTGTTGCAGTTATCATTACTTAATCTGGTTGTCTTCAAGTCTACCAATTTCCAAGTGTTGTCTCAGTTTCTCAGCTCAAGATTACCAGTATCATCATCTCTGGCTAGCTCCCCGCTGTCGCGCGGTAGTTAGCCGGGCCACATCTGTCATCCGGCGGTGGAGCGGTGTGCAGGGGAGAGGCTGCCTAACTAACCATAAATTACAAGGTCACCAATTAAGATAACGCTCCGCTCGCACTGTAGACGTTGCAACACTCTACATTACGACCAGGAAGTACTATACTCTCACCTGCCTTATACAGCAACCTTAAAGATAGCAATATTATTGTGTAGGTACCTCTCCACCACAAAAGGGACGTAGATAGCAGCGTGGAAGTTCAAATATCCCCTCGTAAGGTAAGAGTGAACAATCGACAATACCTTGGATTTAAAACAAAAACATGAGTTATATGAACAAAACGGTCGGCGTTCATTGTGCGGGTGGTTTGGGAGCCATAAGTTACATGCGTATGAGCGGCCGCCATCGCCACGGCGCGCATCGTTACAGGAAATAAAAGAGAAGCAGCGGAACAATAGCGCGGTCAATACGGTAGCGGCCATTTGCATATCGCGCATCGACTCCCGCGCCGGCCGCGCCGCAGGGCTGCTGCGCACTTCACCTGGAAGTAGCTGCGGGTACAATCATAGAGGAATGTCCAGTTATTCATAAACTTAACAATGTGAATTCAATTAATTTTGAATTTGAAACAAATCGCGTCGCGTTTGGTTTCGCTGTAAGCAGGTTGCTCATAATTTAATATCGAATTTAAACCGGTGGCGGTGTGGTTTCGCGGGAAATTAATTCAGTGTATCAGTGACTTGCAGCTTTGCGTCCACACGAGCTCGATTCATTCCTTACTTGTCTAATATAGACGTGAGAGTGCAGCGGAGATAAAGCAACTCACCCATGTTTCTCTTCAGCTCTTCAAAGATTGCTCGACTATAGATCTTCTAGGTTGTGCACGTCAGATAATACCTCTTGCAAGCGGAACATAGTGGACGGCTAGTTTTGAAAAAAAACAATTAAAGTGTTTAAACTCCAAAAAATCTCAGAAAACCCTTTACTTAGTCTAGACTTCTAGTGTATAGTAGTAGAGTGTAGGTACCTACCTTAAAAAACAAACCAGCAAACAGGTCATGCTCACTTAAATGTCTCACTGTTGGTGGCGTGTGTGTTGGATCATTCGGTTCCCTACAAAATGGTTGAGCTGTATGATGCTGATCCACGCGTTATGTTCGTGAACGGGCGCCGTCAGTTGAGACTGGTCATCTCTTAACTGCCACGGGTTATTTTTATTATTAATCTTATATTTTGAATTGTCTCTTTATATTTTTTTTCATTGTTCTCGCATATAGAAGCAACAAGAATAATTTACCCAGGATTTTGTAATATTTTGATTTAAAAAGAGTGTCCTTGGAGTTTCTTGCCCGTTCTTCTCCATAGAGATCTACGTTTTGGAATGGGCAACTAGCTTCAACTTTCTGACTAACTGACCGACTTTTTGACAATTCAAAAGTGCCTGTAAATGGTTTAATTGAAATAAATGCTTTTAGTTTGAGTTTGAGTTTGAGTTACCTATTCGGAAATCTTTGTACTTCGCCAAGAAAAAACTGGGTAAACTTTGTAATTACCAAATTTACCAACGATAAACTTTGTAATTCAACAAACGGAAACTTTGTGACAGAATAGTTAAATATAAAAAAAGTATGTAGGTAAGTACTTACTTTGTATACTAAATAGTCGCTTGTGTCCTGCGAGGTAATACTGTGGCTGCACGCCAGAGACGTGCTTACCAGGGATTTGGAGAAGTGACTGTCTGCATTTTGTGAGAAGTTGTAGGTAAAAACAGAAACAACTGCATCATTTATTGTTAACTAGTAGGTAACCCGCCCTTGCTTCGCACGGTTGCAATCTACTATTGTGGTTAACTAGTAGACAGCCCGCCCTTGCATCGCACGGTTGCAATCTACTATTGTGGTTAACTAGTAGACAGCCCGCCCTTGCACCGCACGGTTGCAATCTACTATTGTGGTTAACTAGTAGACAGCCCGCCCTTGCACCGCACGGTTGCAATCTACTATTGTGGTTAACTAGTAGATAGCCCGCCCTTGCATCGCACGGTTGCAATCTACTATTGTGGTTAACTAGTAGACAGCCCGCCCTTGCACCGCACGGTTGCAATCTACTATTGTGGTTAACTAGTAGACAGCCCGCCCTTGCACCGCACGGTTGCAATCTACTATTGTGGTTAACTAGTAGATAGCCCGCCCTTGCATCGCACGGTTGCAATCTACTATTGTGGTTAACTAGTAGACAGCCCGCCCTTGCACCGCACGGTTGCAATCTACTATTGTGGTTAACTAGTAGACAGCCCGCCCTTGCACCGCACGGTTGCAATCTACTATTGTGGTTAACTAGTAGACAGCCCGCCCTTGCACCGCACGGTTGCAATCTACTATTGTGGTTAACTAGTAGACAGCCCGCCCTTGCACCGCACGGTTGCAATCTACTATTGTGGTTAACTAGTAGAAAGCCCGCCCTTGCATCGCACGGTTGCAATCTACTATTGTGGTTAACTAGTAGACAGCCCGCCCTTGCACCGCACGGTTGCAATCTACTATTGTGGTTAACTAGTAGACAGCCCGCCCTTGCAACGCACGGTTGCAATCTACTATTGTGGTTAACTAGTAGACAGCCCGCCCTTGCACCGCACGGTTGCAATCTACTATTGTGGTTAACTAGTAGATAGCCCGCCCTTGCATCGCACGGTTGCAATCTACTATTGTGGTTAACTAGTAGACAGCCCGCCCTTGCACCGCACGGTTGCAATCTACTATTGTGGTTAACTAGTAGACAGCCCGCCCTTGCACCGCACGGTTGCAATCTACTATTGTGGTTAACTAGTAGATAGCCCGCCCTTGCATCGCACGGTTGCAATCTACTATTGTGGTTAACTAGTAGACAGCCCGCCCTTGCACCGCACGGTTGCAATCTACTATTGTGGTTAACTAGTAGACAGCCCGCCCTTGCACCGCACGGTTGCAATCTACTATTGTGGTTAACTAGTAGATAGCCCGCCCTTGCATCGCACGGTTGCAATCTACTATTGTGGTTAACTAGTAGAAAGCCCGCCCTTGCATCGCACGGTTGCAATCTACTATTGTGGTTAACTAGTAGACAGCCCGCCCTTGCACCGCACGGTTGCAATCTACTATTGTGGTTAACTAGTAGACAGCCCGCCCTTGCACCGCACGGTTGCAATCTACTATTGTGGTTAACTAGTAGACAGCCCGCCCTTGCACCGCACGGTTGCAATCTACTATTGTGGTTAACTAGTAGACAGCCCGCCCTTGCATCGCACGGTTGCAATCTACTAATGTTGCGACACGTCAAAAACAAGATTTCTGTAATATATGGAAGTTAAATATAAATGACACATAAATATATATACATATATATAAATATAAATTCTCTAAATTATGGTGGAAACCGCATCCAAATCCATTGCGTAGTTTAGAAGGACAACGCGGTCAGACAAACAGACACGAAAAGCAATTTAATTTATAATATGTGTAGATGCGCGATCGTCTACGATTTATTCTCAGTATGTCTTTAAATTATTTGTGGGCTGGTACATGGAGTACTTACCTACCCTTAGCACAGCGCCAGCGGACGCGCGCGAGCCAGCCCTGGAGCGCGGCGCGGGCGGCGGCGGCGGCGCGCACAAATACAACAATTGTTGTTTATCGTAGTGCACACGATATTCTCACTAGCTTTTGTTCGCGAACTTATTTGTAGTACATTTTATTAGACTCAGCATCTGAAAGTAAATAAAATATCGGTACCTATTATCATTTCATCGATTAGGTACTTGCTTGAAGTAGGTAGATACCTATACCTACTTAGACATACAATGTCTAAAAAAGTTTGAGTTTTGACTGTTGTAAGAGTACCTAGCGCTGACGAGATAAGTAAGCAGGTATCCACCACACCGATCTACTGTGTTCAAATCAACCTGTGCCTGTGTAGCGAGACGCCATCGATTTAGCAATCGATGGCGTCTCGCTGGCGACAAGCTTACTGAAATATTTTCAAACTGCTTAAGTAGCTACTTTTGGAATGTTCCGACTAAGCACGAATTTCGGACATACCTAGTAAACGGAAAAGAAACCTTCAGCCTACCCAGTACTCATTACAAAAAAAATACAGATTTTAATAACTGTGTTGGAACTTGAAACAACCAAGCATTGAGGACTTCCACGTTTATCTGACGCAGGGTATTGAAAGCTACCACCCGAGTGTCGGGCCGTGGCTACTGCACACTGATCGGTACCACAACGTGATACCTAACATTAACGATGATAATATGTATAGAATATACACAAGCTCATGCAGCCTACTTTACTGAAATCTTAGCGTAGATAGGCACGTGGGTACTTACATGCCACCGGTGGGGCGGGTGACAACAAAAAATAACGCATGTTTGTGTCACGTGTGCCAACGTGACACATTACCATGCATTTGAATTGAGTGACAGCGCCTGGAGATTTTCCAGAATAATCCATAGTGTTCCATACGCATGAGCCGAGTCCTTCAAACACCCGCTACGTGCCCTATTTGTAGGGTGCCTACCTCGGACACGTGATGACGACCAATGACGTGTTCGTACCGAGCCGAGGTACTCTCGAAACAAAATACATAGACCTACTGGTGCTTGTTAAATGATTGTCGATGTTCCAGAACCAATGTAACAGACACGAGTACATTAATACCAAAAACTGTGGAAGAAAAACTACCGCTATATAATAATTTATAGGTGCCTATGCAACAATAAACGACACAAAAAGTAGCACCTACCTACAGACGGGACAAACGCTACATTTACACTTGAAGTACAAAATGATGTAATGCGACACGCGCCTGTCTCACAGACAAACGACTGATTAGTATTAGATCAGGAATACTAACTCACATCGTTTGTATAATGTTTATTTGTAAATAGATCCATGTTTTTGTTACTCCTTATTTGGTCTAACAAAAAACATGGATCTAGTTAACGTTGTGTCGGTAAAAACAACTAATTCAGTTGATATCGGCGGCAATCAGAAAATTGGTGAGTCTTGAAGAGCGTCGCGCGGAAGGTTTTTGCCGCGCCGCCGGGGCTTCGAGTAATTCCCAAAATGGCCCCTACTCTAATGCATAATTCAATCGATTTCATTAGTTGGAGTTTTTCAGCGTCGCCGGGTCACCATAACAATACATACATATGTATGGGCCGCTCTAATAAATTGGTCGGAGCCGAGTTTTTAGCGTGTTCGTCTCGTCCGCGGCACACCCTCCATGGGTCGAGTTGCACGGGGTTGCGCCGGGTTGCATCGGGTTGCGCCGGTTTGCACCGGGTCGCGCGGGGTTGTGCCGGGTTGCACCGGGTTGCGCCGGTTTGCACCGGATTGCGCCGGGTTGTGCCGGGTTGCACCAGGTTGTGTGAGATCCTCACTCCCCCCGCGGACTTGAGGAGGCCCGCAGAAGCGGGCCGGCACTAGCCGGGGATTGTGGAAGGCGCACAAGTTCCCATGATCCCCGGTGCAAGTGTGGGAAGGGAACACCGGGGTGGTTTTTAGTCAGTAAGACTCTGACAGACCCCTCCGCCCCCCCATGAGGATTTTCCACCCCGGAACAAAAAAAAAAAAGGTTGTGTGAGATAGAACACCGGGGTGGGTTGCACCAGGTGGTTGCACCGGATTGCGCCGGGTTGCGCCGGGTTGCGGCACTGCTCGCCGTGTATGATCTCTCGACAATTATCATGGTGGCTGTAATTAATTAGCACACAGTCACTTCTTACACCACACATGCACCCTGTCAGCATGTGCCTCACGCGCCAACCACTAACATTAATTATCAACGCTAAGAATAACTTTACGAGCATAAAAACGTATGATCGGCCTCAGATCATAGAGGTCCTTATTATGGCTAAGTATAATTTGCCCATTGTATGCCGAAGCAATAGTAATACGTGGATGGTTCATTCAGAGTTTCTGACCACACAGCGCCCCGTCACCGACGAGCTACTGGTGGAGACACTCACGAAGATGTGATCGAGATGAGGGAAAAAATCAATTGTTTAGCTTTTTCCTATAGTTTGTACTCATTTCATCGTTTCTTGTGACAAGATGTCTGCAGAAATCCAACACCCGTCCCCGCCCTAGTTAACATCGCTCTCAAAGTCTCAAGTACGTACTATTGGACATTATTTACCAATAATCTCGTTATATCCTACCTATCTATCTAATAACAAACACAGAAGCTCCAATGATAACTTTTCCATAGTTGGGTGAAAAAAATGGATGTCTGTAAGCATAGTCATGTATCATACTGCTGTCGCGCTGCTACGAATGTTTCGTTGCTGCACCGCCAGGTACGTAAGTATACAGGGTGACTTGTAATTCAACGTATTCTTTCCAGGACGTAATCCCCTCAACGTGACGTCGACGTGAGGACCCCTTTACAATTTAAGCACCTCATATATTTTTTTGCCATCCATTTCTAAAATACTGGAAAAATTAATCAATGATATAACAATAAAATACCTTACTAAATTTAATTTACTATCTCTCTCCCAATTTGGCTTAAGACAAGGCTTATCCACTGAGGATACAGTTACAGCAATGAGTTCCTGAACTGTTACTGAACAACTTGATACTGGCAACAAATACCTGACTGTTTTCCTGGATCTTCAAAAAAGCTTTCGACACCATCTCTGTTCCTGTCCTTGTGAGTAAACTGGAAAAAGCGTGAATAAGAGAAAGCCCGCTGAAGTTGCTCAAAGACTTGGGACTCATCTAGGAAGCAAAGGGTTAAGGTGGGTGAACTGACCAGTAGAGACGCTGAGGTCACATACGGCGTTCCCCAGGGCAGCGTACTGGGCCCTACATTATTCTCGGTATATTTATATGATCTCTGCAACATGCATAATATCAAAAATGAAAAAGTTTTCTCTTATGCCGATGCTACCGCTGTCGTTTTCTATGTGAACTCCTGGCAAGATATGAAACTCAAAGCTGAGATGGGTATAGCACAAGTAGCCAGTTGGCTAAATAATAACCTGCTCACTTTAAATACATCAAAAACCAATTACATATGCTTTAGTATTAACAAAGGTAGTCAACCAAGTGAGGATCCTAAAGCCTACTAACAAACCTAAGAATACACACATGTAGAGATGTTTATAACAGATACTGTAATTGTTCATGAATTAAATAAGTAACACATACTACTTACCTAGGTGTGATAGTCGATCATCGGTTATCCACATCTTGAACAGGTCTCAAATAGGGTTAGGAGATTAAGCTGGATATTTAAAACACTTCGTCATATTATTCCAAAAACTATGACCAGTAAACGAGATCCCCCAAGAAATGTTCTTAATGAGATCTACATGGCTTTGGTGTAGTCTGTCCTTTTGTATTGCATCCCTATTTGGGGAGGTGCAGCGAAAACTAATTTCATAGACGTGGAGCGAGCCCTACGAGCTCTGATAAAGAGAATGTACTTTAAAAATAAAAGATATCCTACTGAGACCTTGTACAAAATTAGTGATCTACTTTCCGTAAGAAAAATGTACGTTATGCAAACAGACTTAAAAAAACATAAAACCCTGCCATACGATCCAGAATTATTAAGGAAAAGCAGGACTGACATTGTTGCACAAATTCCACAGACTAAAACTATGTTTGCCTGTAGACAATTTAATAATCGGTCTGCTCAACTATACAACAAAAATATTTACTTATACACAAAAAGAATTTATGAATGTAAGAAAACGTAACCAATTGGATAAAGACACTTACATATAATGACACGGAGGCACTTTTGGAGCACATAAAGTAGAAGATACACTCTCACTTACAATCTCACATACACTCTCACATACACTCTCTCATACACTCTCACATACAGACACACTACGCACAGATATTCTCACTGGAATCATACTCTTACTAATATCCTTAATTGTATTCGATATTAGTACCTACGGTTTTTGTTACTACTTAGATTAAGTTATACTGTACCATGGAAGACCGGAGTCTCCTAACACAGGCATTGGTGCCGATTCTCTTGTACACCGAACTAAACTAACTAAACTATCCCTATTCCTTACTTTTGGCTAAGATAAGCTTAAAGCTATTCTGCAAAAAAATATTTCTAAATTTAAAAATAATTTTGACGCAACTAAAATTGAATTTGACAATCGCGACTCCACGTGGTACTTGTTTGCCCTACCCCATGAACTTTCTTTAGAGCCGAAGGCGCACATTTGGAGCAGCCTCGACGTGTTTTATATGGAATTTTTCACTTTTTGTATGGAAAATATGAAAAATTATTAACTACATGTAGAGTTTTAGGGGTTTAAAAGCTTTATGAAGTGAGTCGAAATTTTCATTATTTTTGCGATAGGACACACCATTTTCGAGATATAAGCAAAATAAAAGAAAAAAGAAGATACAGTACTGTTTTTGCACCCGAAGTCGAGGTGTTGTGGTGAATTGTAGTTCATGATAACTAATTTTATTCCACAACTTTTAATCGCGATTAAAAATAGTCAGATTTAGACAAACAACCAAAATTTTAGGTGAAAAATTTCACATTCAGAATAGCAAAATTGCCATTTTCACTAAATTACTAACTCAGTACCATCTTAGTGCTGTCCAACTAAAGTATAGTTAAGTTGTGTCACTTTAATCTATTTCAGAATGAAAAAACGTCGTTTGCAGGAATAAACAAAATTTTAATGATTTTTGGGTCTAGTTTAGAGAATTTTGTGACAGGAGATGTACGAGCTACGCTGTACATTCCACTAACTTGTCCTACTTTTAGTGATACGTTGCAGTTTATTTAATCCAACATTAATTGTACGTTAATACTTTATAACATGTTATTTTTAGTAGCAATTAAACCTTTATACCAATCGGTTGTCTACTCAATCAACATAACATTCCAACATAACATAACATTTTCACTGTTGGGAGTTACGCCCCAACAGGAGAATCGGCACCACTGTTTGCTTAAAAGGAGGCTCCAAATACTAAACCCTTTTTGTAAACTGAAGCATAAATAAATAAACTTATTATTATTATATAGCCTAGATGAAAATCCATGGGATTATAGAAAATCAAAGATTTGTGTGATAATTCTCTGTAAACTCTCTAACTGAATACTATTTTTATTAATCAATGCTATTCTATTTGCAAGGGAATACGTTGACAAAGCTTTCGACGTAACTAAGTGCTCTAAAACATCGAACAGTTAAAAGATACAACAAGAAGTGAATTAAGGCATTAAGTCCAGGCGGAATGAACAAAGGCTTGTTCAGTATTTTTTTACGTGTGCATAAAGTTTTAATAAATAAATAAAAGTCACTCTATATTGTTTCTGTACACATGTGGAATGTAAATCTATATGCCTAATTATTATTTATTGAGTTGGTACTCGAGTAGGCTTCAGAGCTCAAAAACTCGTCAAACTTTGTACTATATTCAGCAAACGCGATTCCGGAGCGTTCCCATAACATTTTGATAAAAAAGCTCACATAATACAAACATTAAGAGGTCCCCGAACGGAAAACAGCAATCCGAGTCACGCGGCCGACGGATGATCCGGCGATTTTTTTACGACTACAAAACATTGCGGAAGTTATGTTTCAAGGGCATTACGCACAGATCATTAAACTCCATTCTCCTCTCCTAAGTGAAAGCGCGACTATATTTATTACTGTACGCTTTGACAACCCTGTCCGGCGGCGGCGGCAGCGGAGCGACTCCCCCGCGGCTTGCCGCGCGAACTAATCGCGACCACAAGTCACATAGCTTTAAAGTCGCTTCTTCACTGTCGTGATGGGCGTCGTGAGGACACATTCGCGGAGGGTTGTCAGCCGAGAGAATTATCTCGTGAAAAGTTATATTGTCATTATTTTATGACGTCTTCATCGAGGGCCGCATTGGCCACGGCGCGCGCGCCATCAGCCCCGAGCTTGTGAATTCATACTAGAGTAGTTTCAAAGAGGGCAAACGCCGTTATTGTTTGTTCTGTCGTGTACTAATGCTATAAATTAATGTTCACGAGCTAGAGCATTTTAAACTAATGTCGGGGATAAAGTAAATACCTTAGGTATTGTAGCTAGTAGGTATACTCGCCTAAAGGTGTGCCGTATTTACTTTTAGTTACTTCTTAAAGTTTAGAAGGAATATTACGCTTTAATAAGAATTTTGTAACCTAACATAAATTTTGTCGCGTTTAGAGCAGTGGTGGTCAGTCGTGGGTTCGAAACCAGGCAAGCACTTTACTTTGTATAATTTATATCATCCATCATCAGGGCTCTTACGGCGGTGAAGGAAAACGTCATAAGAAACCCGGCGTGTTCTAGAACAAAAAATCGAAGAAGAGACCTACCAACCCGCACTGGGCCTACATAAGTACCTATATAGGTACTTTTTTTTTCATAGTCGAAAGGGGTTTCACTGTAGGTAAATTGTAGTCTCTTTGTAGAAAATAAATTATATCTTCGATTCTTGAGTTGTAAGCTTAGACATGGCATAGACTATAACATCTAGACAAGGTCTTGCTGAACATTGATTGAAGCAGGGCGGTGGAAATGTGTGAGTGACATCAAGAGTGACAGTGGTAGGAATGTTGCCAGATAGAATCATTTTACCCCTAATGACAACGAACAGAACTAAAATAAAGCATGTTTTTGAATTTATTATCGCTTCTGCCCACGACTTCGTTCGCGTAAGACACCACAAGATACTCGTACATACTAAAATAACAGCCACATTTTAATAAAACTACCCTGTATACTACGTTTGTTGCTTAGATCTCAGCAGCCAAAATATGTACAGATTCAGGAGTAATGACGCGAGAGCAAGCGTCGTACAGTTGTCTGTGAGAAGCAGTTCGTCCTGAGATCCACACCCACAGCCTCCAGTATCAATTTCCCATTGCTTGTGAAGTTAGTTTAAGTTTTCGTTTTTAGTGAATTAAGAACGCCTGCGTTCCTGCATAATCTACCTAATACGGCACAACACTGATGTACTTTGACTGATGCATTCTTACAGATTAATCCTGACGAACGGTTATTACTAATTAACTAATATAACAGTAGATTGTAAACACACGGGATTTCTCTATGGACGAACAAAAAATGTCGGACGGAACTCCGCTAAGAAAAAACTGAGTCCCGTTTATTTGTGAATATTTGTATGTGTGAGTGTTGCCGGCTACGCGCGTAAATGCCGACCGTCGCGCGTCGTCGGCGTCGGCCAACTAATGTGCGAATGTGTGCTTACAGCGGCCTGTACGTACAGCGAGCTGGCCGACTTGAGTGACACAGCTTTTTGTTAGCGAGAATCTGACTGACTTTTTTTGGTCGTTCATGGATTTCTCATTAACTCGTCCGCGTAGATTTCGTATTTTCCTCTACAAAATTGAACACCCCCTCCACCATGTTTTGATTATCTTTTTATCTAAAAGTATTCGGGTCAATGTCTAAGTTGATTAGATGGAAAATTATTTTTCATATAAACTGTATGCCCCCCTTTTCACCCCGAACGTGGTTGAGTTTTGAAAAATCGTTTTGACGTTTCTATTATTTGACCTATAGGTTATTAAACCAATGTTTTAGTTAATCAAGCCACCCCTACCATCCATTCACTACCCCTTTTTACTCCGTTAGGGATAGATTCACGAATATACGTTGTTCTTTATTTTCGGTTTTAAGTATTAATATTTACCGAGGTTCGAGCCACGCGTTAAATTTCTTCTATGTATATAAACTGTAACACCCCCTAATCCCCTGCTCCATAGGACAAGATAGAATCTAGATAAAATCAAGCTGGTTGCTTATTTAATTTTATAACTTATAACTTTTAATGACATTGATTTTACATTATTTAACGACCTTAACTCACACATATAATTATTACATACATGCTAACTTTTTTGAAAAATCATCTTTTTTCAATATTTGTAATTATGTGAGCACCATGTATCTATCACATAATTAATTTACCTGTCATTGCTTTATATTTAATTCTATTTACCTATTGTGGCATAGTAATTTTATTCTAGGTGCATCGTCTTCACATACTATAATTATACAGGTTGGATTTTTGAGATGGGGCAGCAAGGGCAAATTAAATTAGACTTCTTTCGAAATTCGAAGTAGTTTTTTTTTTCGTTTATTTTCGGCCAGTCTTCATTGTAGCGGTAAGTCTATCCATAATAAAAAAGTAAGTTGTAGTCCCCTTTCCTACGAAATATATGGGACTGTTCTAGTACTCCAACCTCAGTTGGTCCAATAGAGGCTTTTGATCCTTAGAATTGCCCATTTCCCTGCCGACTGTAATTTTTTTTTCAAAATCTGAGAATGCAAATCAAAATTTTTCAAAAAGTTAAGGAAAGTCTCCTAAGACCGGTTTTCTGTAGTTACAACGGTTAAGTTAGTTGCCCTTGCTGCTCCATCTTAAAAATCCACCCTGTATAATAAATGTATCTCTATCATCTTACATAGTATAAAATGTAAGTAAAAACTTTTTTTAAAACAAGCTTTAAATGAACTTAAAGTACTAAATAAAACTTACGGTAACTTAGAACTTCAATATTAAAAATAAAAATAAAAACTGTTTCTCTCCTGTTGACCGTTGAGGAGTTCCCTCGACTGGAGCCAATCCTAGGTGCATCAGCCAGGTCATGGTGGAATTTAGAAGGAACTACCATAATTAAATTTCGTGACCGTACCGTTGACCGTTAAGGAGTTCCTTTGTCTGGAACCAATCCTGGGTGTAGAATCAGATCATACATCATAAAAATGCATTGTCTTCGAAACAGAATAAACGTGTGTTTCAACTCCGTAGGAGAAGAGGAAGTTGTTTTCATTCAGCTTGCAAGATTTGTCCCGAACATACATATATACAAACCATAAAAGTTTGTAAAAACAAAGTCGCTTCCCACGTCGCGTCGGTACGCTTAGGTCTTTTAAACTACTCAACGGATAATTGAAGGGGATGGTTTATATTTATATTACATCAAATTACATTCATAATATAGTAGAGAAAAGCCGAGAACTTCAAGGATTTGTAATGTGATGTCATCAAAAACCTATTTTTGTGCGCTTACATTAAAAACGCTGGCTAAACCTTACGAGATAGATCAAAATAATGTACTACGGAATTTTATATCTTAAAAAGATCTACAATAAAATTCGCAATGGCCTATGTCTATCTTATAAGAATAACCCAAAGTAACCATTTTTATCTTTTAATTATTACACATAATAATGGGTTATTTACGAAGCTATTTTAAACAATACAGTATTATTCCTTATCCAATTAAATACGTTTGATACGTTGTGCATTTAATGTAGATCAAAATTGACCTTTACAGCATATCATTAAAATAAATATCTTAGAAGATATCAGAAATTTAAAATGCGGGGGCAAAGCGGCCTTCAAGCCGTATGTCCGTCCCGGGTGGCTGTGCGGCCGGTGAGCGCGGCGTGTTCATGTAAATCAATACAATATTACAATTACTATACAATTGGTAATTGTATGCTGAAAGTGGCTTGATCGCTACCTTTATTTATATATTAAGTTCACTCCACACTGACACACACACACCCACACGAACAGACACACACACACACACACACTCATGCACACACACATACGCATACGCACATTGCACCCGTGCGAAGCCGGGGCGAGTTGCTACTACAAAATATTTTAAAAGAGTACCTAACGGTGGAGTTTCTTACCCATTCTTCTACATAAGAAACTACATTTCGGAAGGGCAACTAGAATAAATTCTATTTTTTGGTAAATTTTGGCAGTCATAAGTGCCTTTTATGTGCTTATTTAAAATAAATATATGTGACTTTGACCCTTTAGAGGGTAGTTTAAAAAAACAAAAAAAACCTCTTTATTATTTATTTATTTATTTATTTAAACTTCTCGCACACAATAACATACAAAGGCGGACTTAATGCCTTAGGCATTTTCTACCAGTCAACCAAGGGTGGTGTAGAGATAAGATGGCAGGTGCTCTGCTAACAGGCGTTAATAATAATAAAAAAAAATATTAAAAAGATAACATAATTAATTATACATGAAATAGGTATACAAGTACTTAAATAGGTTATAAACTTATAATACACATACATATATATTTACTATAATATATACCTACATTATATAATACATATATATATACTATATATATACACTAAAAGGGAAGGAGGTAAATGAGATGACTCTACACTATTTATTTTGAAAATAACTCTGCAATTTTCGCTTAAATGCATACCGACTGGTGGCCGTCCTGATATCAAGAGGAAGCGCATTCCAGAGAACAATGGACTGAATATGAAAGGACGAATGAACGAAATCAGAAGTATGAGGAGGGCAGAGTAGGAGAAGATTATTGGAAGAACGCAGATTCTTAGCGTGTGAAGAACATAAATATTGAAAGTGAGACATAAGATAAGAAGGAGGGGTGGGGGAGTTGAGAAAGGAGAAAAGTGTGGTCAAAGCGCGCAAACTTCTCCTTTGGCGAATGGACATCCACTTGAGCTCAGTCCTATAACTCGACACATGGTCATATTTCCTAAGGTTGAAAATGAACCGGATACCATTGTTGAGCAGTCTGTCGAGCTTATCTAGCAAAACCGCATTCAAGTCAAAGTAGCACACATCACCATAGTCAATGATGGGGAAAATCAAAGTCTGCACAAGCATAGTTTTCGTCTTAGCGGGCAAAAAGTTTCTCAAACGATATAGGGATCGCAGAGTACCATTGACCCTTTGACTAACACTAGAAACCTGGCGCTGCCAGTTAAGTGTCGAGTCAAGATGCAAACCGAGATCTTTCACCGTAGGGGTAATAGGTATGATGGTACCATTAAAAATAAGAGGAGGAAGAGAGCTAAGCGCCACCCTACCCATCATGCGCGAGCTTCCAATTACAATGGCCTGACAAGTTACCTAAGCCTTAGATAAGTATTCGTGTCAAGTTGCAAGTAAATTATCTCAAGGAATAAGATTTTTCATACAAAAAAAATCCTCCCCTTTCACCCCCTTAAAGGTTGAATTTACAAAAAAACCTTTTTAGTGCTCCCCTACATTATAAAAGTAAGCCGTTTGCAAAATTTCGCGTACCGTCCGTCGCGTAAAGTTTCAGCTGCGTAGTGCGTTAATAAGTCAGTCAGTCAGTCAGTCAGTTTCATAAATATGACCGAGAAGATACGCGTCTCTCATTATCATCAGCCTTATTTTAATTACTGTGGGCATACTATGAGAAGTGTTGGTTATTGCGCAATAGTAAAACCGTTTGCAGTTCAAATCAAATAATCACACACTGTAGGTACTCGTACACGACACAGCTATACAGAACGCGCGACAGGCTCTAAACGTGTTCACTGCTTGATCGCCACCGACCATGTCTTTTTTACTCTGTTCGAGAGTTATGTTGTAGACTCTGTCGAGCGCCGACTAGTGGCGCTGGCGTCCCGATTAGTCAAAATCAAACGATTGATTTACCGTATTTCCGACAAATATATAACATAGTGTAAAAAAAGAAGCACAATTATGCAATAATGCAATTGTTGGGAATCGAACTTAGGTTTGCAAAGCAGTGGTCAAACCTTTAAGTTATTTTCTTTGGTGAAAGTTAGCTAAAATAGCCGTTCTTATTATGTAATGATTGACTGCTTAGCTCATTAAAGGTAGGTATAGCCGCATGATAATCATTTAAACATCAAAAGTGTCTAGGGATTGACGCCTACTGCTATGGGCACATGTTTATTTCATAAATGTTTTAGCAATACGATAAATTGGCCAAGGTCACGCGCATAATGCGAGTGTAACGAAAGCGACGGAAATATTTTTTTTTGTTTCGTGTATTGCGACGCGAGTACGTGAGGATACGACAGTTTTGACGTGCAAAACTGCGATCTCTGTAGTGTGTGTTCCGTGTTGTTTACTCATACAGATGTACGCACTGTATCGTGTGTTCACAGAAAAACGACTCTCAACGTGCCAATCCACTTTTGAATGCTTACTGTACCAAGTAAAAACATAAATTTGTCTTTCCACAAGGACTACGTTCGGACAAAAGAACTACTCTACCTCCGGCAGTAGCCGTACAAACTTCTTCTACCCATTCTTATCAATCGCAATTTCAACAATTTCAACAAGATACATAAATACTAATACTACAACACATATATATGCGAAATATACAAACTCAATCATACACACACCCTTACGCACATTTACACCCCCTCATAAACACGCTCACTCGCACATACACACCTCCACGTCCACACACACAATTACACATGCACACTCACATTACAACTCTGTTTCATAAATTACTTTACTCCCTGAACCTGAAGCCAACTTTGTACCTTAATCCTGACTTCATGTTGATTTAGCCCAGTTAATTGAATAATTTTAGCAATGTTTCTGTAAATGAAAGAACTCACAACGTAAAACTGGCGCCTGGCGAATGCGGTCTTCTGGCTTATTGTTGGGAATATAATTTTAGCTTTTCTCTTAATGTTATCTGGTGGGGGAATTTGCGTATGCTTCGTAAGTGTGGCTCGGAGGACAAAGAGCTGTCTCACGGTAAGTAACTTACAGGTCGCATACAACTCAATAGTGGGGAATCTATATGGTTTACCAAGCATAACCTTAAGTACAGCTCTCTGCGCCCTCTCCACTTCGATGATCTTGCTTTTAGCGGCTCCTCCCTAAACCGAGATGCAGTAAGTGATAATGGACTGACAGAGTGCTAGGTAAACCATTTTTAGAATATGTTTGTCTGCGCAGAATCTCAAGAGATTTGAAAATATATATAAGTCTTCTGACTTTTGCAGTAATATTGTGTATTTAATTGTACCATTTCAGTCCGTCATCAATCACTACACCCAGGTACTTCGTTTGATTGACGCAAGTAAGCACTGCGCATGAGCAGTGGTTGAGATCAGAACATGTGTGTGGTGTAATTTCAAATTCCGGTGGTGCTTTGGTTTTATAATTAATAAAAAACGGAATGAAGTTGGTTTTAGCCACGTTTAGCGTGAGAAGGTTCTGTCGCAGCCACCTCCCAACATTGCTCAAGGACTGTTCCGCCGTACGCTTGACATCGCCATCGCTCCACGTATTACCATAAACGACAATCGCAGCGTCATCAGCGTATGTAAATTTATGTAGGGACAGCGTGCATAAGTCATTTAAATAGATTTGAAAAAGTGTGGGTCCTACCACGCTGCCTTGCGGGGCGCCGTATGTGACAGTTTCTTCATCACTTAGGCATGAGTCGATTTTAACAGCAATTTTTCTGTTTTATAAGTAATCGTTGAAGAGTTCTAGAGGTTTACCACACTACAGGTATACACTCCAGTTTGTAGAGAAGGCTGGGAACAGAGACTGTGTCAAAAGCCCTTTTCAAATCTAGGAAAATACTAGTGCATTTTTGCTGTTCATCTAGTTTTTGTGATACAAATTGGGTTCGGTGGAGACTCCTTTTTTGAACCCGTATTGGTTGGATGCTACAATGTTGTACTTGTTCAGGTAGTTTACTAAGCGACTGTTTATCAACTTCTCCATTTCTTTAGAGAGAGCCGAGAGTACCGAACTTGGTCTATATGTGTTGACACAGTCTCTGGTCCCACCCTTGTGAATCCGGTGGGCCAGGGCTCTCTTGAAAGATTGTGGGAATACTCATTTTGCTATGGAGATGTTAATAATGCGGGTTATTAAAGGCACAAGAGTATTCCGACAAACTCTCAGAAGGTTTGTCGGTATTCCATCCCAGCCTGTAGCACTATCGTACCTCAGACCCATGATGGTGGACTCCACCTCAGATTCGGCCACCACAAGAAATACAAAGGAATTTGCGTAGGTGTATCGTTTAGTGGGCAGTTTGTGAAGTCGCAGAAATTTTTGTGGCCAGCTCCAATCGTAGCAAAGAAGTTACATACACTGTTAATTGCTGCCTTAGGAATCAGGTTTGGTGTTCAGCAGTTCTGTAGGTGATGGACATTTCTTTTTTGTGTTAGTGATGTCTTTTGACAATGGGATTATGAATTCGTCAAGTTCAAGGTCAATACAGTTAAATTAAAATATAAATGATTTAGTAGAAGTCAGGATCACAGAGATGTCATATTATCACTTTCAATTCTTATCGGTAAAAAATTCGCCAATTGAGTAATAATAACATTTTTGTTGATTAATAGATCTGTCAATTTATTTTTGAAAAGTGGAAGTGCCTCATTTTTATTACATCGGGTATTTCGTTAAATATAATCGGAACCATACATATAATACTTTTCTTTAATAGGGCAGTATGGGAACCACTAACAACTAGCAAATTTTTATACTATCTCCTGATTGGCCGATTTCTATTTTCGGACACTTTATTAAAAAAATATGCATATTTGCATTAACAAAAGCAGCCAACTCGAAAATATAAAGTAATGGGAATGTTAGTAATTTTAGGGCCTTAAATACAGGTACGCAGCTATATGTTACTATTAAATTGCACATAGCCCTTATACAGCGTTTTTGAGCCTTGATCACCTGTTTCCACCGACTACAATTTCCCCAAAATATTATGCAGAATCTCAAAATCGACGCGACTAAACCACGGTATGCATTTAACCTTGTGGCCATATTTACTTTTTTAAACAAGTTAAAGAGTACATACGCAGCTGCACTAAGTTTTTTGAATACTTCTGCTTGTGGCTTCCAAGTTAATCTATCATAATGCCAAGAAATTTTGCAACTAGTACTTGGTTAACTTTTTGTCCATTATAGTGTAAATGGACAGACTGACAGACAGACAGACAGAGAACTTGGTAGATGAACATGCACGAGTACTTTGCAGTACAGTATTCAGAAGTAACCAACTATGTAGGAATATAAAAAAAACAGTAGTGTTTAAATTACCAACCGTATTTTTAATGCAAATACAAGAAGAAACTTTAGAAATTTGCTATTAAATCAAGACTGGAGTGATTTCGGAATAAACTCCTTTTAAAAGCAATTCGAAGAAATGTTCACACGCTGTTTTAGAAAAAGGAAACGGCAGGTACACTTAGCACGTAATACGCAGCAGCGCTGTGTCACTAAGGGAGTAAAGGTTTCTAGTAAAATGAAACGATTTCTCTATGCTGGCAAATGGAATAAAGATAATGATACTGTGATGGATTACAGGCAAAAAAACATCGCTCTGTACAGGAAAGTAATACTATGGCCAAAAAGCTAACAGTATAGTCTGAATTAGCAAAATCAACGGAAATCCCAAAAGATGTTTGGAAAGTTATAAACAAACATAGAAATAAGAGTGTCAAAAACAATACAATGGATTTTAAAATCAAATAATATGATTATGTCAGAAACATCAGATATTGTGAATATCTTTGTCCAGCACTTCGAATTTAATTCATCAACTACTACATGCACATGGACTGCTATGGATATTCTTCATAAAAGTGCAAAAAGAGTAACCAATGACCTTGTCCTAGACCCTGTCACTCCCTTTGAGATATTCAAAATGGTGAAAAAAATGGACAGCAAAAAATCTTGAGGCTATGATGACATAAATATATCAGTAATAAAGGACAATATAGACGTACTAGCGGAACCTTTAAGCATTTTTTATAAGTGTTTTGACGAGGGAATTTTTCCAGATCAACTGAAGATTGCTAAAATAATACCTGTACACAATAAGGATCTAAAACAGACCAATTTCATTACTACCTATTCGCTCAAAAATTCTTGTAAAGCTAATTAAAACTAGATTACTCAGACATTTCAACCTAAATGGAGTGTTACGTAGAAGACAATTTGGTTATCAGAAAACGTTGGTACACAAGACGCAATAACGACTCTAATTAAGGACGTAGTTAGCAGATTGGACGACAAACAGAAAGTAGCTGGGCTTTTCTTGGACCTAAGTTCAGCATTTGACACGGTGGATCATAAATTATTGCTAGAAAAACTTGAGAACTACAGCGTCAGACGTAAAATATTAGCACTTCTCACGTCATATTTAAAAAACAGGAAGATGTTGTTGTGTGTGTTGAAGAGTGCACAGGAGACAGTCTGGCGTACCACAAGGCTCCATACTGGGTCCGATATTTTTTATCGCGTTTTTAAATGACCTCATACAATACATGAGTGGAAAAGCTGCGGGATCTATCCAGCTTGTGGTGTTTTCCGACGATACCAATGCAGTTGTTTCGACTGACAACGCACGCTCTTAATTCTTTAGTTAATCAAACCTTAGATATCTTCCACAGCTAGTTTACTGTTAACAGTCTTAAAGTTAATGCAAGTAAAACCGATGAAATGCCTTTTCGTTCTACTTCCAAAAATAAACATAGCATTAACTGCGTCACAACTGGAGAAACAGAGAACGTAGTCCCAGTGGTTAAGTTTCTGGGCGTTCATATCGATAGCCAGTTAAAGTGGAGATAAGAGCTAACACACCTAGAGAAAGTAATCAGCTCTGCCTGCTACGTATTAAGAAGTCTAAGAAACGAGGTAACCATAAAACATTAAAAAATTGTCTATTACGCATTAGTTGAGTCAAAACTTAGATACAGCATACATTTCTAGGGAGGAACTTGTGATTACAATACTCAAAAAGCTTTTGTAAATCAGAAAAGAGCAATCAGAACCATAGCTAGAATTCAACAGCAAGAATCTTGCAAGCCACATTTTAATGACTTAAATATAGTGACAGTCCCAAGCTTACACATTTTAGTCCTACTTAGTCACTTATCAAAATATATCTTTGAGTATGAGATTGAAGATGAAAGGCAAAAAGGGAGACTACAAGAAGAAAATATCTCCAGATGAAGCAAATGCCTCACTTGAACGTTGTAAAGCATAGCTCTTGGTATTTCAAGCCAGGGTATGTGGCACCAGTGCTGCTTAATGCTGTCGTTCTCGAAGAGTGAGAGAGTTTAAATACCTCGGCCATGTGATCACTGAGGATTTAAATGACGATGGGGACATAGAAAGGGAGAGGAGAGTACAAGTGGGTTTCAGAATAAGCTTAAACGGTTCTTGTTAAATAAGCGTCTATATTCTGTTGATGAATTATAAATTAATATAAAATTTGAAAGTAACATAATTTTATTGATTTAAAATGAAAATTGTATTGAATTTTATGAATTGACATTTGTTTTTATATGTTTTGTTTTTTTTATTTTTTTATTAGTATTCTGTTTTTAATGTAATTTGGATAATTGTAATGATTTAAATCGGCAATCGGCAAGCGTAGTGTGGGACGCCCCCCAGCTAGATGGACCGACGAACTCAAAAAAGTGGCTGGGACAAACGATGCGGAAGGCGGAGGACAGGGTGTTGTAGCGCAGCATGGGAGAGGCCTATGTCCAGCAGTGGACTGCGATAGGATGAGTTGCATGATTTAAATGAAGTTTCTTATATATTTTGTAATAGAAATTCAGACACGATGTAATTTTTTTTATTAAATACATTAATTGAATTGAACCCAATATTAAAAAAAATATACTGTTATTACCTTTTATCTTAATTTGACCGAGATCTATCTTTTGATAGTATTTACGAATATACACGAAGTCTAATTGCGACACCCAGATTACATGGAATCCAGTCATTGTTCTTTAAAATTTTAATCGTATATATAAATTTTTAGGGTTCCGTACCTAAAAAGGCATAAACGGAACCCTTTTAGGATCACTTCGTTGTTGATCCGTCCGTCCGTCCGTCCGTCTGTCAAGACCCTTTTTCTCAGGAACACGTGGTACCTCCACGTGTTCAAGGTGACATTAACATCAAATACTTAGGTCTACGGTCCTTTGACGTTCTAAAAAAGTCAACACAATAAAAAATACGGCCATTTATTCGACATAATTTGATACTCGCAAATAAATCAATACCTATAAGTAGAGTAGTTCCCGTTGACCTAAAATCATTAAATTTGTCAAGAAGCAAGGTCTCACAGCACAAGTAAAGGGAAAAGTCCGAAAATCGTTAATTTGTAGTTTTATCACATTCTTTTTTATTGCTTTTACAAACTTACATTTGCAGTTGCAGAATTGACCGCGACATATATCGATAAATGGCAAAACTTGTTTTTCAATTACAATGTTGAGTTTGTTCTTGGAATAAATTCATCCCAACAACGGAACCCTTTATTGAGCGTGGTCCAACACGCACTGGGCCGGTTTGTATTTCTTTACTTGTGCTGTAAGAGCTTGCTTCTTGCCAAAGGACATTGTTCGGCGTCCATACATCTTTCGCCTCAGAATCAACAGAGACGTGAATTTACTTTTCGTGTTCAAAATAATGCATATTTTCGATTAAAGGCAAATTAAAATTAAGGACACTTTTGAGAATTGTCTAAAACACTTTCAGATTTTGGGGTTATAAATTATGCCAATAGAAACATACGTTACGATAATAACATTAATAACTTAGCGTTTATTAGTGAAAATACATTGTATTTTATCTTTAAACGTTTCATTACATACTAGTCGGTAGTCTAGTTCGGTAGTCAGAACTATTCTTTCTATACTAATTTATTTGTAGTTATGACTAGTTCAAGGCTATGGACTGTTTCGTTTTTGTGTGACTTAGTAGTAAGTATTGCATTTTATTACAAATATAGACTACATACATAAAATCTCACTT
The DNA here is from genome assembly GCA_917490735.1 of Dryobotodes eremita. Taxonomy (NCBI): domain Eukaryota; kingdom Metazoa; phylum Arthropoda; class Insecta; order Lepidoptera; family Noctuidae; genus Dryobotodes; species Dryobotodes eremita. The sequence goes on from OU823244.1 coordinate 24,809,621, forward strand.
GTTTACTGAAAAGGGTTAGGTTACTAACAGAGGTATACTTCTTGTGCTCTGCCTAACCCTTTTAATATCCCTTCTATATTCTATTTTATTTTTTATTTTTTTGATCTCCTGTAATAGGGGTGAGTCTATCACCATATTCCTGGCGCTCATCCAGAATCCAGAATTTCGAAAATCCCAATAATACTACTCGACCCAAGGATCGAACCTAGGATGATTAGCAGCCGCTTACGACCTTTAGACGTTAACACCAGCAGCCAAGAGAAAGTAAACAGCTTTTGCAAGACGTCAGAATTAAAATAATATAGGATCAATCTAAATACTTAATAAAATAAAACAAAAATGTTTTGCTTCAGAACATGTTAATTTGAATAATAGCGACATAACATTATCCGCGGGGTAATTACGTAACACACTAACAGTAGGAATGGGTTTTGATTTTGACAGTTGAACAACATTCATTGCGTTATTTACGTTGTAGAGCAGACAAATTTTTCGATCATATTAAGCAATGGATTAGCAATAGGCTTCAAAATGATTCAGATTGTGATAGATCGTGTGTTACGTAATTAGGGTGCTGGTCACATCAGGTCCGTTCGTCTATATTTTCTATTAAAATATCATCCCAAAACTGTGCAGGGGTGTTGACGATAGAGTTTTGATGTCTCGCCCAGCTCAAGCGCCATATTATTGTCATAACATGGGCGCAGCAACCAATAGTGCTACGTCCAACAATACAGTTGCAATAGTACTGTTTGATGGCACCTCTGCCAATTTGATTAGCGTCTACTAAAACATAAACAAAGTATGTTTTTTGGCTTATATGGCAACTACGTATTTTGCCTCTAAGTAGCCATGTATTGTCTGTATCTGTTATTTGCAATTCGCCTAGTAACTCCTCGTCGACCTCCCAGCATACTTCAATAATATATGAGCCGTCTTATGTCACATGTTCACCATAGTATGAGCGATCCTGTTTTATTTGATATACTGCTAGTGCTATTAAAACTATATCATTTTATACCATTTGTGGAAAGGCTTCAATGTTAACTCTTTCTACAGTTAAACTGTGGAATTGTGCCCATGTCCTGTTTAAATTATTTAGTTTCACAAAATCTGCCAGAATTATTCGTAAACATTTTTTCTTAAATTATTGGAATAATTTCCCTTGCATCCTCTCTGTCAACCAAAACACGGTGTAATCTGTTTATTAGGGCTGCTCCGACCTTAAAATCAAGTCTTGAGGCCGTGTTAAAATATTCCTGTCGCAGCAAACCCAACGAACTGACACAGAGTAATGCACTGAGTAGTGATGATTTTCCAATAGGTTATTCTCCCGAAAGCCTTTATTCAAAATAAATGCACTAAAATATTGTCTCGAAGGATAAGATGCATCACTTAATTGGTCTGTTAAAATATCGACATCTGGTTTTGTGGCAGGATATGGGCCAACATAGTATTTATGAATGATGAATGGTTTGACCAGATTTCTATAGTTAATAAAGTGAATAAGTTTTCTTCTGATGAGAGTAGTTGCTGCTTTTTTGTACATAAATATATGTCCCATCCATTACTGCAATGGCTTTTCTATCCTCAACGTTGTTTTCAGGGTTTCTGAACACTGAGTTTGGAATGACAAATGACATCTGACGGCTGAATCTAAAAAATATATAATCGTTACACACTGATATTGCACAAAAAGTCAATCAGATTACTTAATTATATTTATATGGACGTGCGACGTGCGATTTACATATATAGTCTCTTAGCTCTCATGGGTGAATTCAGTTTTACACAACATTCAAGACAATTATACTAGTTCTACTCGGCCTGTAGAATGGAGTATCGCAGTTGTGCCACAGGATGAACACATTTTATGCACACATTTTGATGACCTACAAACACTGCAAAATCTTCTAAGGCCATTGGTGTATCATTATCCAATATTGTGTGGCATGCAACACATATGTAGTCAATGGCACTCACCTGTAATATAATTAATTATTTAGCCTTATTTGAATGGTAAGAAGCATTAATATATTTTTCAACACATTTGCTCAAAAAATGCAATTACGGTGCCTGTATACATTTTACGACAATTAAAAATCACGCACCATACAATGGAACGTGCGGTAAAATAGGTAAGTACCTGTTTTGCCGCATACTCCGTTGTATAGCGCCGTGCGTATCCTTTACGGTTTATTTTTAATTTCCATAAAAAATATAAGAATTTCACCAAGGAGTTTCACATTACGAGAATAAATAAGCTGAATAATCGAACCTCCTTGGAAGCGCTTTTGCTCATTACGTTTGGCTCACTTTAATACTAAAGAGAAAATGAGAAGAAAAATGTAGTTCTAATTTTCACCTCGCGCACGTGGCGCCATTTGCAATTCGCGCCATTTTCATATTAAAAACGTCAAAGATTGTTGCGACTTTCCTACTGATATTTATAAACAAAGTAATAATAAATGAGTTCAAGTGAGGAATCCGATATTAATATTGTACTGTTTTCTCGCAAATGTATTGAAAAACGTTGTATGACACACGTGCGGAAATTGGTATTTACAAACTCGTGACTACGGTAAGCCCTCGACTATTCGTCTACTCGTTTGTAAAAACCAACTTACCGCACTAGTATCATAAATAACTATTATAATATGTACAAATATATGAAAACACTCACCACTTGTGGTGCAACAGGTTGTTGTATTTGTGATAGAATTGTATCATTATTTAAAATGTGTCGCCTCAACCTCGTTAAATCAATGCAACAATTTGCACATCTTAATGGATGGTAGGAATTTAGTTAATCAACCGTCGATTTAAGGGGGTGCGAGTGGGTGGGGGAGGGGGATAGGTGTAGAACCCCCCTTTGAAGGAATAGTGGCGGAACCCCACCATTTTGAGATATATTTTTTTATATTTTATATTCTAACCTAACTTTCGAATTTTCTTGTATTGACATCGATTTAAAGGCCGGAATACCTGATTTATGGGGCGAAAGAGTGGGAAAAAATGGAGGACGAGAGCGAGTCCCCTATGCTTTGAGAGTCTCCCCTCAAGGCATAGGGGACGAAGCCCCGCTTGGCGGGGCTCCAATTTCTGTCTGCAGGGTTTAAAGGAACCTAACACGAAGGAGATGACAGGGGCTCGTTCGCTCACTTTGCTCGCTCACTTGAGCCCCTGTCATCCCCTTCGAACTTAACTTGTCCGAGTCGGGGTGCCCCAAGTCATTGCTTTTTTACTAAGTAGAGCTGTGTCGGGTCTTGGGGCACCCCGACTCAGACTCGGTTCGAAGGGGATGGCGGGGTCTTTGTTCGCTCGATTTGCTCGCTCACTAGACCCCGCCATCACCTTCAAACCTAACCTGTCTGTGCTGGGGTTCCCCAAGTCTCAAGCTTAACCTTCTATTTGAAGTATGTCAAGTAACAGTGACAGCACAAAATGGCGTCGTTTTTCGTTTATTTTCACATATCGGCAATACTCGGTAAATTATTATAAATTTTAATTTAATAGCACTAATTTAAATCAGTGAAATGTATGTAATATAATAAAATATGCATAAAAAGTATCTAAATCACTAAATATATGTACTTATTTCATCATTATATGAATTGAAATATTTTAGTGCGTTGACCTTACGACCAAAACGAAACGTTCAATGGCGAGACAAAATATCAAAGTAACAAAATATTGGTACATTTCTACGATTTTGTTTCTTTTTTTTTTCCGTCAACCATTTATCTCCGCAACTTAAAACTTTACGTTGAGGCTTCTAATAATATGATCTTTCTGTAATAAAAATATGGACTTCCAACTCGACGGATGATAAACTAAAACTTAGCCTAATGGATTCCTGGTAGTTGGAGTAGCCGATGACGAAGTTAACGGTTGACGATGTGAAAAGTGCATGGCAGCACGATCAGCCCTTTGCCAGCAAGGATGGCAAATATAGAGTGATGTACGAACCTGAAAGTAATACACCATTTTACACTAGTTGCAGGTATAAATACATTCAGTCAAAAAAGTATCGGGAATGGATGATTTGTTTATGGTTCCAAATTCAATTTATTGTTTTTGTTTTTTGTTGTTGTTAGATTGGCAAAACTGTTTAACATTTAGGCGCGGAGTTTGAGTTGCATATGTCATTTAGAATAAGTACAGTGCTGTTTTTAGTTAGATCATATCTAGTGTGTATTTAAAATTTCATAATGGACAAAAATATCGAACAAAGAGTTTGTCTTAAATTTTGCATCGCCAATGGAATTTCGTGTTCGAAGTCACTGAAAATGTTACAGAAGGCTTACGGTGAATCGACTTTATCAAAAACACGTGATTATGAGTGGTACGAAGCATTCAAAAGCGGTCGAGATATGCTGGAAGATTTGCCTCGTCCTGGTAGGCCATCAACGTCTTCAAAAGTTAACATCGCAAAAGTGAAGGAAATAGTGGTTGAAAATCCTCATTCAAGTTTGAGAGAGATAGCCGCTGAACTTTCTGTGTCTCACGAGTCGATCCGTATCATTTTAAATAATCACTTGGGTATGAAACATGTTGCCGCTTGGCTAGTCCCAAAAGACCTGAATTTTCTCCAAAAACTCAATCGCATAAGAATCGCGGAAGACATGCTAGAACGAGTCAATTCCGATCCAGATATTCAGGAAGCGCTTTTTACTGGTGACGAGATGTGAGTTTACGAGTTTGACATGTAAACTAGTCAACAAGCTTCGGAGTGGCGCCTTCCAACTGAACCTAAAACGAAAAAACCACGCCAAAGTCGATTAAAAGTCAAACTTATTGTTGTGTATGTTAACCATAACGTTGTATCATAGAGTCCGGGTAGTTAGCCGTCAGTTCACAATAAATGTTTAATGGAAGCCCGCCTTTTATTTGAATAGTTATGTTGACTGTTTTCTTTGACTATCGCGGTGTTGTGCACTCGGAATTCTTCTCGAAACGTCAAACGGGAAATAGAGTATATTATTTGAGCGTTATGCGGCGTTTAAGAGAGCAAAATCGACGAAAAAGGCCAGATAGTGGAAAGAAAATTCTTTGATTTTGCACCACGATAATGCGCCTGCGTACAAGGACATCATAGTGAAAGAATTTTTGATCAAAAACTCAACAAATACCATCGAGCAACCACGTTATTCACCAGATATGACTCCAGCCACTTCTTTATTTTTCCTAAACTCAAATTACCACTTCGTGGCATCCGTTTTCATTCGGTAGAAGACATAAAGGAGAATTCGCGGCGAGAACTAAACTCAATTCCGGAAAAAGCGTTTAAAAATATTTTGGTGATTGGATTATTGGTTTTCGTAAGTGTATCGTTTATGAAGGAGCATACTTTGAAGGCGATAAAATAAATTAGGATGAATAACTAACATTTTGTGTACTATTGATCTTTCCCCGGTACCTTTTTGACAGAGTAGTATTTGTATGATATTTGTTCCAGGCTAGGTGTATATGCATTTATAATTATCTGTCTGAAACTGCACCCACAACTGGGCCACATCATGGGTCTGTTATTGAAAAGAAAAACGTAAGTATATTAGTTACCTGCAATGGCAGAAGTCTTTTCAAGATGATGTTTCTGATATACAATGTCTGTCCTCAGTGCAATTACTTGATGAGAACGTGTACGATGTGGCAATAGTACTTGACAGAGAGCACATTCTTTACCCAAGTTGTTAGATAAAATCGGAACAGAGTACCAAGAAAATGCAATAACACAGACGAACACGCACAACCAAAGACCGAGCAAGAGCACAGCACATGAGTGACAAATTGTCAAAATAACGAGACTGTCATTACCTATCAAATGCAAAGTGTCATCTGTCAATTCATCGACAGTCAGTGTCGATGCTCGTTTCACATAGCGCTTTCAATCGCTTTATTCTGTTTGTAACTAAACACCTTCCCCTTTATTTATAAACGTTGCCTAAAGTTAAGTAATGATTAGCGACTGTTTAACCATACATTTTTGACGTTTAAACGTCTCTTAACTTTAAGCAACGTTTATAAATATACCCCCTTATTCATAGGTAGATCAAGCGCTGAGAGTGCTGGGTTTTGTAAGATGCACAATTTAAATCGCTGCGCCTTTAGACTTGTCTGTATGAGCTACAATACCCTTTGCCTATTCAAAACGTCAAATTGAAACAAAAAATAATGGCGCTGGGGAATAAGAACGAAGTGAAGTACTTTTTAAAATGTTTTCTAAATTACGAAGTGTCCATTCTATTGTAATATTTGTGTACGGGTTGTAGTAGTTAACTCCGTACACTGATTTGTCGTGAAGGTTTGAAAGTTTAGTTAGTATAAAGAAACACGCTCCACTAAGTTGGACTAAATACTTAGTTAAGTTTATTTAAGTTAAAGGTAAGTTACAGTAAGTGAATGGAAGGCGATTATTTCTCTCAGTTGTTGACAGTTACACAGTTATAGTTGACTCTCTTTTTATTCGTTAGTCATGTCAATATAACACGCTAAATTATGACGCGCATCGTTGGCCTAAAGTAGGTTACAGAGTAAGCAAAAATGTACGGCGATGAGACCGTACAATTTTTAATGTGAATTATAAAAAAAAGCCACTAACTATTGTAAAGGTTTTATTTATACGTGGTGATTCGTGTGGCCATTTTCGACAATCTCCTTTCATCAGTCTATGTGAACGGGAAATACCCTATAGGCTTTAATTTACTTGCGAGTGAGCAAAATATGCGAAATATAATAAGGGCATTTTTTTTTTTTTTGCGATGACTAAAATATTTGATTTTTTGGTTCCGTTTTTCCTTTTGAGGTACGGGCTAAAAATATTACTCTTTACTTTGATGTGTTCAATTTTCTTGTAATTAAGTCACATAAAGCCTATAGGTACACTACTTAAATTTAATCCTGTTACTTTTTTGCCTGAACTGCTATTGCAAAAATTATTTTAATAATAACTTGCGGCAGTAAAATATGTTTCATTTCTTGGATAGCGTATTAAAATATTTAATTAGGTTATTTCATGTAAAAAACCGCTGTTTGGCTTCATCAAATTTTTTAAATATTGTAACAAAAGGTTTACGTTGATAATTTTTTCTTTTTTTTTTACCTTGATGCGGTCCTGGAAAATGTCTAATATTTTATTATTATTTAAAAGCTAATTTCAAATACATGATTCAAGAAAAAAATCGCTGTTAAGTAAATCTAAACAGCGAGTTTTTAGAACGAAGTTCCTTATCGCACGGTACTGACTTGGTGGATGGAGGCTAGGCGAAAAAAGTGTAAGAATTTTCCGTCACGAGTTGCCATCACGACCCTTTCTTTATTTGTTTGTTTGGTTGAACGAGCTAATCTCAGGAACTACTGGTTGAAATTGAAAAAATCTTTTTTGTGTAGGTTATTCCGTCTATCGAGGAAGGCTTTAGGCTATACAACATCATGCTACAACCAATAGGAGCGGGACATAAATGAAAAACGTTGCAAAAACGGGTAAAAATGATTCCTTTTGAGAGCTTCCGTTGCGTGCGCTGCGTAAACGGTTAAAGTTAGGCAAAAATCATGTATAACGTGATTGTTTCCCTTAAAAAGTTCCAAAACAATGTCCGCGATAGCATAATTATGTCTATCTTTTAAGGTTGACTCAATATAACCCTTTTTATGGTAATCAAATTTGTTCTGTGGATGTTCTAAATATACTACGAAAGGAACTTCGTTCCAACCGAGTGTTCCACTACACTCACGTTTTTTTTTTGGGTTCCGTGGTGCAGGTTTCAAACCTCACCGCCTATTGAGCATATTTCTGGCAGTTCACAGCAGGCTTAAGTATACATTATGGAACAGATGCTGCTTTAATCCTAAAATTGTCAATGGTCAAATGGAATGCGAAACGGAATGAATACGAATGAGAAAACGGAATGCGAAAAATTTCCAACACGTCTCAAAAGGTCAATAGTCAAACCTCTTTATAAGAAGGTATAAAAACTGACATGAGCAATTATCGCCCAATAATCTTAATCCCAATACTATCCAAAATCTTTGAGAAGGTTATGTGCATTAAAATAGGAAACTTTTTAACAGCATGAGATATTCTTAAAAAAGAACAATTCGGTTTTAGGAAGGGCAGTTCCACTGCTTTAGCAAGTTTTGCGCTAATAAAATACATAACTGAAAGTTTGAATCAAAAATCTAAGATAAGTTGCGTGTTCCTAGATATGACAAAAGCCTTTGATTTTGTTTGCCATAAAACACTACTTTCAAAGCTTGCGCATTATGGAATCCGGGGTAAGGCCAACGATTGGTTCAAAAGTTATCTTTCTGAAAGAGTACAATGCGTGGAAATAACAAAAACTTGTAAAAATGAAAAAAAAACCTACAGGTCGGAATACAAACTAAATAATTATAGCACGCCACAGGGAGGGATCGTCTCTCCACTACTCTTTCTAGTTTACATCAACGACATTCCGGAGGCGATAGGGAAAGATTGCATACTATTCGCTAATGACACTACAATAATGGTTAAGAGCGACAATAACAAAAAAAAAAAAAAATTAAATCGTCCAAGCCCTCGATAATGCAATCGATTGGCTAGAAAAGATAACTTAAAAATAAATATGACTAAAACCAACATAAACTAACAATACAATTTCAAAATATAAAACTAACAATACAATTTCAGACATACAATTCAAACATAAATAGACATTAATTATAAAGATTCTCACTTGACCACTGTCGATAATTGTGTATTCTTGGGGATAACGGTTGATAAAAATTGCAATTGTAAAACACACAGATAAAATTCTTACAAAAATATATCGTTTTATATTTGTCTTGAAAAGAATTACACAAACAGTAAACTGTGATACGAGTACTGCAATGCTGGCTTACCATGCTTATGTATCATCCGTACTTAGATACGGCATTATAATATGGGGTAATTCAGTCGATTTTGTCAGAGTTTTTAAAGCTCAAATGAATGTATCCGAGCAATTTGTGGAACTCAGTTTTTAGACAACTGTAAGCCACTATTTGAAAAACTTAAAATTCTACCTCTGCCATGTTTATATATTTTTGAAATATGTAGTTTTGTTAAGAACTACAATTTATTTGAAATTAGCACTGACAGGCCAAATAACCGAACACGGCATAAAGATAGACTTAGGCTGCCACCAATAAAACTAAAATTATTTAAGAAAAATGTATACTGCATGTCGATTATTAAAAAAATATTTTTGCATTTTATAGCCTTTTCTTTTTTCTTGAGGAAGGCTATAGGCTATTTAACATCACGCTAGGACCCTTACGAGCCGAGAAAAAAGAAAAAAAAGCCTGAAAGAACGCTAAGCGTAAACGAAGTAATGGCGCGGGCAGGTGATGCAATGGGACGCGGTGGGTAGGAGGGAACCAGAAATTTCACGCAGACGAAGTCGCGGGCAGAAGCTAGTTTCAAATAAATACCTTGGTGACAGACTTTATTTATGGCAATCACTTTAATTTTGGGAGCAAAATAGTGAAAACCGAAAACTAGAAACAGTCTTTAAAAATAACAGTTGCAAAAATTGACGCCTTTGATTTGGTTACACTGCTAAAAGGATCTTTTGGCGCTCGAATGACGTTGCCAGGGGGCGCTGTTGCTCCGATTTTAGCCACGCGCCAAAAGGACCTTGTAGCGCTATAGTAGGTATACTCACAATAACTTATTTTTGACACCGAATACATACTCCGAAACAAAGAATAAGATAAGAGATAAGAAGATAAGAGAGCATATTTTTTTGTAGTTGTTTAATTGCCATCTATCGGTAGAAGCGGGAACTAAGTTCGTAGCCGTAGCCAACACCATAATGTATCGCGGATCGTAGCGCTGTGCTGCCACGTTGTCGTAGCTACAGCGCACGCACAATCGTTCGTAGTCGGTAGTATAGGTGGCTCTGCGTTGCTTCATTATTGCTGAAAGTTTGAAGTCCGCACTATTTTAGTAACATGATAAAACTAGAATCTATTTTCTAATAGCAAAGAGGAGTGATAGTATTTTTTTTAAATCCTTGCCGCTGAGAAGCCAGTAGGCCACGATTCCGAAGACTCATGCATGAGATACCTTCACTTAGGTTGGAACTGTAATTGTTAAGGTCTACTGATTTCGTCATTAATAATGATCATCTGGTTTAGTAACGTGGTTTTATAAGTGGTAGATAACTAAGCAGCATCGCTAAACAATCCGATTGATAAAAAATAACTACACAGATAGTGAAGATTTACATAACTATTATGTAGGTATATAAATATTCCTTTTATCACTATTATCACTCATTTCAATCATCATCATAGTACGAGTAGGAGGTCCATGTTAAGGTACTATCAGAGTCAAAGTGATTTACGTTTAAATTATTTTAAAGGAAACATATTTTCAACTTATTAAAAAACTTAATAATTCATGCACTAGCCGACAACGCACGGCATAAACCGCTGGGTCTAGAAACTTAACAGGTTGCCTTTTATAACGATAGTGAGCACTAAGAAAGGATTTCTGAAAATGTATCCCCTAAAGGGGATGAAAGTTTTTTATTTTTTACTAGCTTTTGCCCGCGGCTTCCCTCGCGTTAGTTTTGACTTTGACTATCAATTCGGGCTATAATTCAATCATGATTCGAAAGACACGTGGCGCCATCTATTATCATAAGGACGTTATTGTTGTTTTCCTCGGGAACAATATTTTTTTGCGGGATGAAAGGTACTCTATGTCCGTTTCTGTACCCCTGACAACGTATATGCAAAATTTCAGGATGATCGGTTCAGTGGTTTAGGCGTGAAAAGGTAACAAACAAACAAACAAACTTACTTTCGCATTTATAATATTATAAATAAATATAAATAAATAAATAAATAAATAAATATATAAATAAATAAATATAAATATAAATATAAATATAAATAAATAAAAATAAAAATAAAATAATAAAATATAAATATATAAATATAATATATATAATATTAAAAATATTAATATTAAAATTAAAATTAAATATTAAAAGTTAGGATTTTTATTTTTATTAAATAGGAACAACAAACAAAGTTTTTGGAAGTTCGTGATTTTTGCTGATCGGAAACACCATTGGGCCCACGGCTGGTTAATTAATAATGATTATTAAAATAACATTTCATTTAAAATGTATTCCTATAACGCTTACAAGAAAGTTGTAACGTATGCAATTTTTGGACTAATTTCCTGTTTAAGTAAAAGTAACGTGTTGATCTACTTTCGTTGCTGACCGTACCAGCATGCAGTTGAAGTGGCTTCGAAGCCTCTGGGCTATCTACTATTCTCTCAGTGTGCGTAACATGCTTTCCAGGTACAGGCTACAGGTAACAGGCTTTCCTTAATTTTTTTGAATTAGTTTGCTTGGACCACGCGATCGCACCATGTTACCGCATGCAACCATGCAACTACTGTTGTAACGAAAAGTATTTTGTTTGTGAAAATCGTAAGTTGAGGTTAATGTGCGTCATCGAGGCGCCACTCCACGCCACTCGTCCATCCCGATGTTTTCATGATCTGTCAAGGTCAGTTTCCATGGCAACGGAGGAACAGGACAACGACTTGTCAACGCTTATGACCGGAAACGTATGTTTAGGCGTCGCCATGGCAACCACTACCTGTTATAATAGCTTTATAGTAAAAATAAAAACAGTTGTGATGGAACAGGACAGCGGCCTCGTACGGCGCGCCGCGCTCTTGCTGTGACCTGCGTCGTGTGTTATAAGTGGCCATCGTGCTCACAGCAGCGTATGGTGAGGGTGTGTGGACAGAGGGACAGTGGGACATATATATTAGTCTATGAGTGTGACGTGCGACAGTTCGATATTCAAATGCGTGCTTGTCGCGGCGGCTCGTTGCGCAGGCGGGCCGTATGTGTTGCATGCTGCTGGCGGCCTGCGAGGAGCTGTACTTCTTGCTGCTGACCGCGCTGGCTCGCTGCGCCGCGCGTCATGAGCGTGTCGGTGCGCTCGGTCTTAGTGGAAGGCCCGCAGGTGGCAAAAAGCAAGGGCCCGTTTACATATGCTAACACACCTAAAGCTCTCTACAACAATACCAAACTCAAGACGAACCCTTCCTGGTACGTGCCCCTTCTATTATTGTACTAAAAACAGATTATTAATATGTAGCAAGCTAGTACTAAACATTTACATTATTCTGTTTATTTTGTTTCGTTTTTGACGTCTCGATACAATGTCATTTGCATAGGTTATGTCGTGATGGTCTTGACTACTACAAACAGACTATAAACAAAGTATGTTGTGAATTTTCGTAATGAACTAGCTTCGCTTCAGTTCAGTAGTTACAAGAGGCAAGAGTCATTAGTTTAGCTACTTACCTATCTATTTCTATAACACTAAAAACTTTACTGATTGGTAAAAAAATCAGCTTTATTCAAAACTAGCTCCACTGAACCCCCGCGAGTGAGAAGCTTCAAAATTTTTGGCGTATAGATGTCTTCATGTAGAGCACTTTCGCGAAATTTTACACAGCGCAAACCCCTATTAGTCCATCCAGTCAGTCCTATCCATTGTATAGTTTAGAAGAACTAAGTTGACAGACACGAAAAGCGACTTTGTTTCAAACTACATATGTATAGATTATTATTATAGAAGGTGTGGAACTATAGTAGAGCAGAAGGGGCGTAACGGGGATCGTCCATCCCTCTCGCTTCTGCTCTGAAGCTCTAGCTTCTGCTCCTAGCTGGGAAGAGTGCAATTACTTCACTCGTCCCAGCTAGGTACATGCAGGGACGCTGCTCCTGACGCTGACGGCCAACCACAGGATGATATCTATCATTGGTTGCTAACTGCTGTTATATATCTGGTGTTATTCTAAGCGGTGAGAACCCATATGAGGCTATGAGGCTTGAACAATCAATACCTAGAAATTTATTTTAAAACGAATGTTCGTCCAGCGTGTGTGCTCTGTCCATACGTGTCACCCGCACCCACTCGTACCTGGCTACTCGTTGGTTTGTTGTAATGAGTTTCCTCATGGCTGACATTTATAATATTATCTTACTAGCTTTTACTTTTTGCTTTTAGAATCACATAATCTATCTATTCATACATACACAAAATCGTAGCGAAGTCAAAACTGATTCAATAATTTTGAAAAAAGTACGACGACTACGAGGTCTGGGAACGATTCTAATGCCGAAAATATAGTCTTTAGAATTTTTCTGTATGTCTGAATATATGTTCCAACATCACGCAAATACTATAGTATTTATAATATACTAGCTTTTGCCCGCGACTTCATCCAAGTGAAACGTATTGTGCCCCCGACCCACCCCGTCGCATCGCATCGCCCGCCCCCGCTACTGCTTCGTTTTCGCTTGGCGTTCTTTTTGCCTTTTTTCCCTTTGCTCGGCTCCTAAGGCTCGAAGCGTGATGTTAAAAAGCCTATATAACCTTCCTCTAGAATTGGGCTATCAAATGCAAATTATTCAAATCTAACTGGTAGTTCCAGAGATTAGCGCGTTCAAACAAAAATACAAAGAAACTGACTCTTTAGCTTTATTATTAGATAAATAAGTATTCGGGCCAATATTTAAGTTAATAGATCAGTGGAATAAGATTTTTCAAATAAACAGGGTCCTCTCTTTTCACCAGGACAGGGCTTGTTTAATAAAAAGCGTTTTGTACGCTTCCATTGTATAATAATAACAAATAGTAAAAGTATTTATTATTTAATAAAACAAGAACAAATTGCACTGTATACATTGTAGATTATAAATTTAACATTTTTCACACTATAAACACAATTATATAGAGTCTATCCCTTAAACTAGGTCTGGCCTGTATCTTAAGAGATAGGGTTCAGCCATATGAGTACAGTAAAAAAATAACATTCTGTAACAAGACAGTGACGCAGTGTCGATGTTACAAAAGCTTAAGTCTGTTATTCTATTCTATGAAATAAGTGTAGGTAGAGTTACTACGTGTGTTGTGTATGTGAGTGAGAGTTCGTGCATGAGTGTGTAGGTGTGAGTCGTGTGTATGTGAGTGTCTGTCATGCATGCGTGTGTATGTATATGTACGTGGATTTTGCGATTGTATTATTACGAGATATATGTTAGAAGATTCTCCGTTGTGAGGTAGTCTTGTTGTAGTAGCCATTGAGAGATTTTGTATTTTAGCGTGTGTCTGTTTAAATCAAGTATGTTTAGTATTTTGTGTGGTTTCTTATATGTATGGGTACCTATTACGGAATATTGGCATTTGGCAAATGCAGTTTTATGTGTTACAGCTGATGGGACATTTGTGCGTGTTTTTGGGTTGGATCTGGGCATGGCTCTATGAGTTCTGAGGACAGACTGCAAGATAAACAGCTGTCTAACTGTTAATACCTTACATTCGACATAAAGTTGTTTGGTTGAATATAAGTACAGTTTTTTAGACATAACTTTAAATACGGCTCTTTGAGCTCGCTCTGCCCTCAGGAAATTTGTTTTAATAGCAACACCCCACGCAGTAATGCATTATCCGATAATCGACTGACACAGTGCAAAATAAACTATTATTAATGTGTCTATGTCAGCCGACTCTCTAAGGGATTTAAAAACATAAATAAGACGCATTGTCCTGCCAGTAATCATTTCCAGCTGTTTGTCCCATCGTTGCCGTCATCTATTTGCAGACCTAGATACTTTACACAGTCACTTCTAGCTAGTGTAGGACATGAACACGGTGTTAACGAGTTCAGGCAGGAGTGAGCAGTTACAACAAAGCTATGCGGTGGTTTGATGTTTCGTCGGATTCTGAAAGGAATGTAACAAGATTTATCTAAGTTTAACGTAAGTAGATTTTGGTGGAACCAGGTCATAATACTATTTAGTGCTATTTCTGCCTTAGTTTTAACCTCTTCCCAAGTAGAACCATAGATGATATTTGCAGTAATGTCAGCGTATGCGTAGATCTTGCAGTTTGGTAGCATCACCCTACAAAGGTCATTGACATAAATTTGGAACAATGTGGGACCTAATATGCTTCCCTGGGGCACTCCGTATGTCACAATTTCTTCATTACTGAGATATGCATCTATTTTAACTTGCTGAGAGCGATTCTTGAGGTAATCTCCGAAAATGTCGAGTGCTATGCCACGTATACCCAGAAGCTTCAATTTTGAGATATATTTGGGAACAGAAACTGTCAAAAGCTTACGACAGATCAAGAAATATACCCAGACACTTAGCCCCACTATCAAGTTTTCTTGCTACGAATTGTGTGAGATCCAGTACAGCATCTTCCGTCGAAACCCCAGACTTGAAGTCATACTGGTTCTCGGCAATAATACTATGTTTATGCAAAAAACCCCTAAGTTGTCTGTTAAGGATCTTTTCAATAATTTTTGAAAGCGAAAGTAGGATGGAAATAAGTCTGTAATTGTTGACACAGGTTCTGTTCCCACTCTTATATAGCCTTTTATGCTTTATATATATAGCTTTTTTGAGTCCGTCAGGAAACGTTCCTGATTATAAACAAAAATTGCAGATGTTCGTGATTGGCGGCACTAGTATGTGGCGACAAGTTTTCAGCAAGGTAGATGATATTCCATCCCAACCTACAGCACAATCATTAAGTAGTTGTAAGATGATTGTTTTACCTCACATTCATCGGTGTCTAGTACAACGAGGGAGCCAGCTGGAGGTGAAAAATTGGACTTTTCGGATCGATTACTGCCAGAGGAAGTATTAGTAGGATCGTGAAATTTTAAAATATTTGCCGCAAATTTTTTACCAATATTACTAAAGAAGGAACATACTTGGTTTCCGGAAGAGTGAGGATTATCTTCTAGTTTTAACAATTAATCGGGACTGGTGCGTACTTTACGGGTATTAGTCATTTCTTTTATGGTTTTCCAAAGAGCTTTGGGATTATTTTTAGATTTTTCAAGTTCACTTTTATCAAAGGCTATTTTAAGTTTCCGGGGTAAATTATTACAGAAGTTTCTATAGCGTGTATATGTTAATTGTAAAATTAAGTTATTTGGTGATTTATTTGATTTCATAAGCAGCCTATCCCTATTTTTAATACATTTTAAAAAGCCTGGTGTGATCCAGGGTTTTATAGTTCTATGCTTCTTAGGAATTGTAATTTTGGTAGTGTTTAGTTATTACGGTAGTTGCTATTGATACAAACTTATTCAAGGCTTCGTTTGTATCATTAATTTTATAAACGTCAGAAAAATGTATATTTTCAAGTTTAGATTTAATGGCATCTAAATTAGGTCGAGAGATAGTGTATTTTTGCTTTCGAGTTGGGTTCGTGTTCGTTAACGTAAGTATAATTGGTTTATGGTTTGTGATGTATGAATCAAGAATTAATGTGGTGGAAGGTAATTTGATAATTATAATTTAATAAGTAAAATATGATCAAGACAGTTTTCTAGTCTTGTGGGAGATAGGTTGGTAGGGAGTAGACCATGGGAAGCATTTTGGATGAGATATTCAAAACTATGGGGGCTCTTGTTATCCGGTTTTATGTCGATATTTAAATCACCGACAAGTGCGATATTTGGGAAGGAAAAAGTTCCTCCAAGACATTATTTAAGCTGGTCAGAAAATTTTCCATTCGGTCTATGCTGTAATAGGACGGCGAGCGGTAAACAGCTAAAAAAGCAAACTTAGAGTCTATTTGACATACAAGGAAGTTGGCATTTATTATGCTTGGTTCCCAAACTGTGGCATTTAATCCCATTTTAGTGTAAATTATTACACCTTCATTTTGATTTGATGTAAGTTTAGTTGAGTATGTCAGAAAACCATTAAGTATCGGTGGGCTATTTATTTTGCTCAGCCAGCACTCAGAAAGTCATAGCTAATTTTTGTGGAACAGATCAATGCCTGTAGGTTATCAAATTTTTTCTTTACACTGCGTATATTTATCTGTAATTATTTAATATTACTCTCGGAAACGTTAGTATAATTTGTACAGTCTTGTGGATTACAAAAAAAAGAGTTATCTAGTCTAAAATGTCCAAATCGTCATTAATATTTATTATAGTATCCATTTATACTTTAAGTAATAACTAATTATGGGCATAGGGAAGCTGAATGTTATTGTAACTAGATGAAAGATAACGTCTCTCATTGTTGAAGTTACACTTATGTTTGTTTGGGTGTATGCGTATGTGAATGTGTGTGTTTTGATCAGCATGAATATGATTGCATGCATATGAAATAGATGTCGGTAAGAATATTTTTGTGTTATATGTATGTATATTAATAAAACGTGTGTTAAGTCTAGTACTAAGTATTGAAGGCAGAGTGTAATTAACAAACATTAAGGTATAAGCAAGAGATGTGAACATAAATAACAGAGGAAGTCATATAATCTTCATACCAAGGTCCTGGAAACATTTTTCCGAATTAATAAGTAGCTGTTTATCCCCAACTTTTTTACGGAGGAAAATGTTCCCGTTGTTAGTCCAGCAGAAAGTATAGTGATTGTTCTTGGCGAATTCACGTGCCATGTAAAAAAATTTTTTTTTGGAGCTGGCTGGTAATTGTTCAGCTACATAGACTGGTTGCCGTTTGCCGGGAATGCCAATTTGTTCAGTGTTCAATTTGTTATCTTTACCTTCTATGTTTTTATTGTAAGCCCGGACAGCAGATATTAATTTCTGCTTGGTAGGTATGATTTAACATTATTTATACCCATTTTCGAGTTCATTGAAGCAAGCAGAAAAATTCAACTTTATTACTCTTTTCTCCACCCCGTTATGAATTGATTATTGAAAAACCCTGAATTACGTACTTTTTATTTTTAGTTTTAAATGTAAGTACAGAGTTTCAAGTTAATCCGACGGCGCCTTTACTTACTAACTTTGACACCCCCTAAACCCTTGTGAGGTGCTATTTAAAAAACCAAAAGTGCCAAACTTTATTACTTACTGAGGTAAATATTGTCAAGTTTCAAACTCAAACTCAAAGCATTTATTTCAAATAAACCAATTTCACTTCACTTCATTTTCACTTTTGAATTGCCAAGGGGTCGGTCAGTCAGAAAGATGAAGCTAGTTGCCCATTCCAAAGCGTAGTAGGTACACACAGCTCCATTAAGTGGTTACCTCCCCCAAAAGACATGTGCGTTCAAATCCATGATAGGTCCAAGTTGTTTTTTGTATTTTGCAAAAACATTTTATTACAATTAATGTATTGTTTTAGTGAATAAAAAGTTTAAGTTAGTATTTATTTTTTAAAGTCTGTTTTTAATATTGTTTTTATTCAATAAAACGTAAATACTTTTAATAGTGCGTATAATGATAAGCATTAATATGCTTAACATTTACAAAAAGTTGCCTAATGTCCAAATAGATCGGAAGTTTCAAGCCCGACTGCTGTGCAAAGGTATGGTCGTTCAAATCCTAGCCACGAAGTGATATTTTTGACATGCATTTTTTTTTTTTAATATAAAGTATTTTTATTTTGTTTTAGTAATATTTATAAAGAATTTAAAAATGAATAAAAATAAAATACTTTAATAATTATTTATTAATATTTATTATTGCTATTATTAAACAAAACTTTGATCTAATAAGATTTATACTTTACAATTTGATTTGATAATTTACAGATAACATATTATACATATTTTGCCAACTGACACAAACGGGTCCCTAGACAAGTGACATCCTATTAGTGCAAACGATAAAATAGGAAGCGCTAGAAATATTTTAAATTGACATAAGCTAACGAAATGTCACGTGATCTGTCATGTCATCTCTGCATACAAATTAGACATTTGACAGTCTGACAAGCGACATCGAAAGAGACAAGTTTTGAAGCGTTTGCAACTCGTCTAGGACCTAGAAGTTAGTTTGACATGATAGCAATCATGAGCATAACAAGTGAATAAACATGATAACAATAGATAATCAATTAACATCTCTTATTAACTCATGATATCTACTTAGAATATTTCGCTATACCAAGTAAAATAGTGGGATCAAATGAGTTTAATGTCTTCTTTGTTTATTTTCTTCTCATACTTAATTAACATAACCGCATAAAACTGTGAGATTACTAAATTTAGGTAACAAAATGTTTTCACTACAGATACAATTTAACTGTTCTATTATAATAATATTTAACCGGGATTGCAAAGTGTGAAGTGATGAAATAATTATAAATTTAGTAGCGAAGAGGATGACCTTCGCTTTCTATTATTTGTTGGAGTCTGCTTCTCATTTGAGTAACCATCGTCCAACCTGCATTACTACCTCGCATCAACTCCTAACTCCTCAAAACTTAATTGTGCAAGTTAATCTTGGACTTCACTTCGCTTGAAACCCAGTTTAAAACCATTTGACCCCACATATTTTCTATTGGATTTAAATCCGAACTTTTCGATGGCCAGGAGATGATAGTTATGTCAGTCTGTGTAGCGAGCCATTCCATCACTATTCGCGAACGATGGATCGAACAGTTATCTTGAACAAAATAGATCGATAAGCAACTCGCACTATTGGCACCATAACATCTTGCAAAATTTGCAGATAGTTCTGGCCGTTCATGCGCCTACTTGCTTCTACTAATTCTCCCGGTCCCATGGACGATATCCACCCCCAATTCCCTGAAAATAACAACAAAGGTTTAATTTTGTTTTTAGACATTTGTCTCCAAACGATTGTCATGACGTTCAAAACAGAATAAAATATATAATAAGAAGTATATAATACTACTGAATTAAGTATATAAAGTATATGTATAATTTATAATAATAATAATTTAATATACCTACTTACTGTATTAAAATTATAATAAATAAATAGTTATATGTTTATATTTGTTAAATACAATATTAGGTAATTAAATGGGGTGGAATATACATAATATTAATTTACTTATTGATAGATAACTTACCCAATGTTATTCTACCACTGGCTCTGTTAGGTAAAACATTTTGAAGTTGGTATCCTTCATTAGGTTTCCTCCACAATATTTATCGACCGTCACAGTCCGACCTGAAGGTTTTTTCGTCAATGAAGATAATTACTTATATTGTTTTCCCAATCAAAATTTAAGTATTTCTGGGCAAATCGCACTCGTTCTCTTCGATGTTCTTCCGATAGACATATTTTCTTTGCAGATCGATAACTGTGAATGTTTGCTGCGTGTAATTGTCTTCGGACCGTGGACTGAGATATTCCATGCCGTTGCGAACTGTAACGAGTGGATGTGAACGGTGATGTAGTGTGAACCTTAACAATATCCCGATGACGTTCAGATTGGTCCGTATAGATCCCAGTAGTCCTCCGACCCATGGACCTTGTCTTAACATAGCCGGTTTCTTGGAATCTGTGCACCCATAAGCGCACCATTTGTCTCTGTATAGAAAATAATGGTTTTAAATAAGGTATTAAATAACACTCAGAAGATACCGCAACTAATTCACCCACTCAAAATCGGAAACCACAAATAATATTATAATTAGCTTACTTACTGCTACGCCAAGCTGCCTCGCAATTCCTTTTATGCTCATATTTTGTTCATACAGAACAACTATTTTTGTTCTCATGAAATTAGAAATCATTTTTAAAAATAATGGATAGATCGTAGTCGTTTACTCTTCGACGTTTTAAGTGAACGTATACATCAAACGTTGTAGTTATAACTTGAGGGTATGGATTAATTTTTATGAAGAAAACGTAAGTAAGTAAAATTAATGGATACCCTCAAATTATAACATCTATTGATTAGACAGAGACCTAAAGATAAAGTGACTCGGACGATACTACATAAAAATTTCATCGTAATTTGTACGGACTCGCTGGCTAATTTGTCAAACTGCCGGTATAAATATAACGACGTTCGGTGATGCGATGGTTCGAATCCGAGTCGAAACAATGAACTCTTTTTGAAGTATTCTTTAGATTATTCGTAACAAATTCAATTTTGAAGCAACATTTTAAAACTTGAGGGGTTAGCACATACTGACGCTGTGTGTACCTATGGAGAAGAATGGACAAGAAACACCACGGACGCTCTTTTCAATCAAAATATGGTTACAAAATATTGGTTACATCATTCATGTTGAAATGATGCATGTTAGAACGATGTAGAACGTTAAAAGCGTCCGTAATAAAAAGATTAAAACACTTCACATATTAAATTAAATTAAAATAATCCGTGGCAGCTAAGAGATGACCAGTCTCTACTAACGGCGCTCGTTCACGAACATGACGCATGGATTAGCACCATTCAGCTCAACTATTTTGAAGGGAGCTAAATGATCCAACACATGCGCCACCATCAGCGAGACATTAGACTAAGCATGACATATTCGCAGCCGCCAGGGCACATTCAGGTCAATGGAAGACGTATCCAGTAAATGGTGGCTTTTTTAGTATGTACATAGTACTCAAACATGTGCTATGCAATTATACAATACTAAAAGATTGAATTTATACAATGCAAAGATAGGTTTTTAAATCTTCAGCAGCTCGAACAGTATTTTTGTATGCTAATCAATTAGTTTATGCGCCCTTGTGGAGCAGGACCAGCGTTGAGCAAAGCATTTCTATCAGCGATGAAATCCCGCAACTTATAATATGCTTGGCTGCATAGAGTGCGTTTTATACAAAATTTAAATTTCGTTTATTCAGTTGAAGTATATGAAGAGGTATTTTATTGTAACAGTACCCCATGAAAGATGAGTCTACTTTAGCCAGCCTGAAACCTGGTTGAACTAATTGGTCCCTATTTCTAGTGATATAAATTGTGTCTTTCACCTCTTTTACTTAAAAGATGTAGATTTTTCCTTATGTACATGATATTTTCATAGATATATTGACAAGGTACCGTCATGATAATATCTTTAAACCGCTCACTTAGAGAGTTGCGCCTGCGGAGACCATATATGGCTCTGATGGATCTTTTCTGAAAAATAAAAATAGAATCAATGTCTGCAGCCCGTCCCCATAGTAAAATACCGGACGACATAATACTATGAAAAAACTAAAATTTTCTAGCCTCGCGGTACCTACATCAGTAAATTGACGGATTTTTCTCACAGCATATGCTGCTGGACTTAGACGTCCTGCAAGGGATGTTAAATGAGGACCCCATTGAAGACTTGAGTCGAGCGGGATCCCCAGGAAGTCAGTTTTATCGACGAATTTTAGTTTCTCTTGATTCAATACTATCTCGCAATTAGTACTTTTGACATTTGGTAATGAATATCTTATGCACTTAGTTTTTTTCCCATTTAATATTAAATTATTAGCAGTGACCCAATTTTTGATCTGCAGTAGGGCGTTATTAGCGACTTCAAGATTTGATGCACGTCTATTAATTTAAAAAAATTAAGAAGTATCGTCAGCAAATAACACTATTCTTGATCGGTTTTTTAACAAATGCGGTAGATCATTAATATATACTAAAAAAAGGAAAGGACCCAATATCGAGCCTTATGGTACACCCATTTTTACTTTTAAACCAAGTGAATTGACTCCATTTATTTAAACTTGCTGTTGCCTATCATTTAAATATGATTTTAACAAACTGAGCGCAAGTTTTTCAAGTCCGTAATGAGTTTCAAGATTAAGGTTTTGTGGTCGACGCAATAAAATGCTTTGGATAAGTCACAAAAGATTCCTACGGCGTCTTGAGCCTCTTTCTATGCCGTAAATATGTGTTTGAATAAGGTGACACCGGCGTCAGTCATATAACGTCCCTTGGAAAACCATACTGTTCATCATGTAAGATTTTATTGGTGTTAAAAGGTTTGAGCACTTGATTCAGCACTACCTTTTCAAATACCTTGCTGAAAACCGGCAACACGAATACGGGTCTATGATTATTGGTGTCTTTACTTTCCCCGGATTTGAAAAGTGGTATCCTTCTGTATTTCATTAGATCCAGGAAGACTCCTTGATCCACATACAAATTAAATATTAATGCCAAGTACGGCGCCATAGTCTCAATAAAGGAGGTAGAAACTTTGATAGACATTCCCCATAGATCTCGCTTGGGTTAGTTTGATCTTGATCTGCTTGAAAGCTTTTATTACCATTAGGGAGTTTATATGCTTGAATTTAAATTCAATCGGGCAGCATGAAAAGTTTGCTCTTATTAAGTCAATAGAACCCGAGGGCGAGGAGTTTAAGGTTTCAGTAGTTTTAAGTGGGATACTGGTAAAAAAACAAATTCTTGAGCAACTTCTTTGTTAGTGATTATCAGACCACATTAAGTCTCTAGTGTGAAATCATTATTGTGTCTTTTATTCCTGTTAGTTTCATCATTGATAATTTAATTTTCCAAACCATCTTTATTTTCAAGTTTATTAACCAAAAGGAATAAGATGTTTTCATAAAAAACTGTGCCCCTCTTTTCCCCCACATAGGGGTGGAATTTTGCAATTAAAATTCAAAATATTTTATTGTGGGCATATGTTAGTTACAGGTCTAAACAATAAATAAAGTTCCAATATGTCCTGCCTAATAGACATACAATAATTATGTAGTGGCAATAAGTACATTTAAAATCGTTTGTGTTGTTTCCATGACTTAAAGTACAGGTTTATACCTATTTTTGAGTTTAATCAAGCCACGCAGTAAAATCCCCCCCTTTAAAATTTAATAACAACATTGCCCCCCTTCAGGGGATAATTTTCAAAAAGCCATGATACACGTTATTCTTTATTTTTAGTCTTAAGTACAAGTACTGATTTTCGAGTTAATCGGACCGCGCGTTAAAATTCTCTATACAAACTTTGACATCCCCCAATGCCCCTTTCTTTAGGGGATAGTTTAGAAAAAAAAAAATGTAACTTATAATTTACTTAGTTAATATTTGTGCCATGTTTCAAGTAATAAGATTTTTCATACAAACAAAATGCCTCGTTTTCACCCCCTCAAAGGTCAAATTTCCAAAAACCCCTTTTTATCTGATGCCTACGTCATAATAAATGTATGTGTGCCAAATTTCACCCAAATCTGTTCAGTGGTTTTAGCTATGTCCTGATAGATCAGTCAGTCAGTCAGTCACGGTTTCTTTATAAATTTATAGAAATATATTATACATACAATATATTTATAAATAGCATTGCTGGTATACCTGTATAGGATAGATTCTGTTAAAATTTTGCACAGACATTCCCTACAAGTTTGGGTCAGTCTGTGGGCTGTAAATTAATTATCACGCTATTGCATGCTGCATGGAAAAGCAATATTTAATGCATTTTGTTCGTATTCTTCTATAGTTTACCGCAAATTGTAAAAATATTAAACATTAAACTACTTACTTGAAAATAAACAACATTTCTGTAGGATTTTGCAACAGATTTACTGAACTAAACAAAAATATGTGACGTTTAAAAAGTGATCAGGTCATATTAAGTTCCGTGTTTGTTAATTCTATGACATTGTTGTGTTATGCATTGTCATGTTATTTTCGTAAACCTTGCAACCACTCTTAATTCTATTAGTTTAGTCATGATATTTCTACTTTTAATTATCGTAGATTTATATTATAGGTATTGATTTAAACTCTTTCGGTATTTTATTAAGTAAGTAGTAGATGTTCTATCTAGCAAAAAGTTGCTTTTCTAGAACGATCAGGTTCTGATGATTTGCTGAGTGCTACACATCGCCTTCATCAGTCACGTTAGTATCAAAACCACAAAACACATTCAACCCTCGCTTTGTGATAACATATGGTTTTGGTTTGAGACATAAGTAAGCCAACTATTAAAATAATGATGTAAATACATTAATGGTATGTTATTTTGTATACTAAATCGGGATAGCACGATCTTTACAAACAGCATACAATAGCACCAGTACCAACAATAATAAATAAGTAATATTTATTTAGCACTGAGCTGCAATATTTTTCGATACACAAATACCTTATATCGGTCGAGTAGCGAAGTCAGGTAAACCGTAGGGTAAAACTAACCCTAATTACGTAACACACTTTCAATCGTTTTCTGAATCACTTTGAAGGATATTGCTAATCCATTGCTTCATATGTTCAAAAAATTTGTCTGCTCAACAACGTAAATAACGCAATAAATGCTGTTGAACTGTTAAAATGAAAGCCATTCCTACTGTTAGTGTGTTACGTACTAACCCTACAGAAGAAATTAGCTTTTAGAATTAGGTTTTATAAATTACAACTATTTTCGGTGGTTTTGATTACTCCGTTATGTATAAACATTGCTTAAAGTTTAGTGACGTTTAACGTCAACATGTAATGGTTAAACAGATGTTAATCATTACCTCACTATACGCAACGTTTATAAATAAAATTAACCCCAATGTGTAACTTTGATGTTAGATAATCGGAAGCAGAGACTGCTGCGTCACAGACGTCTGAGTATGTTCCGTCTTCCAACAATACATGTTTATTGCAAGAACTAAGTTAAGAGAATGAGAACGTAGAGATAGTGAAAAAGTAGCCAAAAACAATCCTATGATTTCACTTCGAATACATGAAGCAGGTCTCTAGACTGTAGACTACAGGGTGTAGGGATAGACTGTAGACTCCAGGATGTGGGGATAGATTGTAGACTACAGGGTGTGGGGATAGACTGTAGACTCCAGGGTGTGGGGATAGATTGTAGACTACAGGGTGTGGGGATAAATTGTAGACTACTGGCTGTGGGGATAGACTGTAGACTACAGGTTGTGGGAATAGATTGTAGACTACTGGCTGTGGGGATAGACTGTAGACTACAGGGTGTGAGGATATACTGTAGACTACAGGCTGTGGGGATACACTGTAGACTCCAGGGTGTGGGGATAGGTTGTAGACTATAGGATGTTGGGATAGATTGCAGGCCAACCAACACGGCTACACGAAACGATTCCTAATGTTGAGAGACGAACAGCACTATCTGGTAGCAGTAGCTACTTCGTCTCACCTGCACACACTGTACTACTGTGTACTATAAAGGCTCAAATAAAGATGACTAGGTACCATTTAAAATAATTGTTGGTTGGTGGGGCATTTACTTTTGAGTTAAGTTGTCTAACGGGTAATTTGTAAGCCCTCTGAGGTCCGGGCCCAATGCTCCCGAGATATACCTACTATTCGGTATGTTGGTAAAGTGTTTACTATTTGGAATGCGAGAAAACAGAGAAGCGTCGTGCATCGATTTTCTTATCAACAAGATAACAGTGCGGTTGGTTTTCCGTCATCGCTAACGATTTATTAATTAAAGAAACTAAATTAAGCAATAGATAATTCTCAACGACTAGCCCATTAACGGCTTATAAAAAGTAAGCGCATGTGACTCCGGCAAGCACTAGTTGAGCGGCTCGGCTGGGTAATGTTGAAACACGTAAGTTACTCTCACATAATATTTACTTATAAATTAAAAAATAACGTGATACTTCTGTATTAATATTGTTAAAAAATCTAGTTTACTTGGTTCTCATCATGTTATGTGCATTAGTTTTACTGTAAAACTTGTACTGTAAATTAATTTTTGTTCAAGTGCATTTTGGTTAGAGATGCCGCGAATAGTTGTTATAGCGAATAGTCGAATACTCGCCATCATTACTCGACATAAAATAGAAATATAAAAACTTATTTATACTCAAATAATAATATTACCTACACTTGTAGTAGTCTCTTGAACTTATCAATCATTACTGTAATCTAAAAAAAATCTAAGATTAGGAGAAAAGAAAACAATCAGGTTAAAGAAACCTGTCTCATATTTTACTGATTTTAAATGCTTGCAACTGTTTTTCTTGTACGATATATATTATATTAAATACTCCCCGTAAAATAATATTTTTTATTATGTAACTTAATACTGTATGGGATTTCCCGCCCAAGAGTTCGCTTGTTTGAGGTTGGGTGGCACGGATTTGTTTGTCATTCGTGATGAAACCCATATGTGGGCGGGTGGTGGGCAATCAATAAGAATCAATTCCCCATTTTAAGTAAGCTTGCTAAACTATGCTTAATCACGCCAGCAAGCTCTGTTTATTCAGAAATACTATTTTCTGAGGCAGGTTTGATTTATGAAAAAAAGCGCAACCGACTTTATCACAAACGTGCAGAAAAACTAGTTTTTCTGCACCACAATCTGCCCCTTTTGGACTTTAAGTATTATATTATTAATTAAAAAACCTACTAATTAACTTCCTTACTGACTGATTTTTGGCTAACTTTTTATATTAATGATAAATTGATAATAATACTCAGTGTGTTTTGTTTTTAAAGGTTATTATAAGTTTAATTATTTTTAATTCTATAGTTTTTCTGTTCATTATTAGTTTATTTTTATTTAGACAACTATTCATCGAAAGTCGAATAATATACACTATTATTCGGTATTCGACGAATAACAAAAAAGAAACAAGAAATGCCGAATACCGAATAATAGCGAGTATTCGCGGCATCGCTAATTTTGGTCTATATTATCTAACTTCTCGGGTTGCGGTTACTAATTGAGCGGAGCATATTATAGTAACGACTGGTTGTTTGCAGACGGGGTTGATACTGCTGCTGGTGGTAGGCGCGCTGTGGAGCGCAGAAGCCAAGCCCTACCTCAGGCTCGGCTTCGGACTCGGCCTCGGCGGCCGCTATGGTGGCTACGGCGGATACAGTAACGGCGGCTTCGGTGGCTATGGGACTGGAGGCTACGGAGGCTACGGCGGCTATGGCGGCTACGGGAATAGGGGCTACGGGGGCTACGGCTATTACCCATCAGTATACTACTAACATTATTACTAACAACTGCAAGATATTGTACCAATGACCTCGTCGTACCGACTGGAATAAAACTGAACTATTTTAAAGTGAGTGTTTATATTCAGTGCCCCTGAAAAGTACATTTGTATTTATATCATGGGGCGAGTTATCAGATCGAGACTGGTCAACGTCATGTTGTGTGATAAGCATCGCCGAGTGCAGCGGCACCGCGCGGCGCTGACGTGACGCGTCCCGCGACCCGCGCGCCTCCTCGACCAGCGCTATCGCAGCACTTTGTGAATGATTCAATCGCAGTAAATCTCACGCTATAACATAATGTCAGTAAATAAATAATGAAGAAATTCCTTTTACTAATCTCTTCTAAAGCATGTACTTTAATCTGCCCAAGCGCTAGCGGCCACTCGACAGGTCGGCGTCGTGCTAATGTACTGTAATCAACGAACACTAAATATTATTTAAGGCGAGGCTAACTCAAGCGCCGTAGGTATTTAACGCTTACCCCAGCCCCCGCAAGGAGTAGTGATTTACGTAACAAATTACTATGCGCGGGAGACGCGCGCGGCAAGCGCACCGCTCATGAGTTCACGAACTCGAGTAGGTACTAAGTTGCGTCATAATAGAGCAATGCCAGATGTATTTGAAACTCGGTGTCTCCAGTTTGCCCCTACCACGCGCCACTACTACTCATAAAGTTCATTAAAAGCAATAGATACGAAGTTGCGCATACACTCGCAATTAATAAATCAGAACGTACTACACAATCAGTTTTAAACTTTATCTAAATTATAAATAAATAAATTAGTTTATTTATTTTCTCTCACAATGGTTTTGTAGCACTTAACAGTTTTGAAATTTATAAATTCACATTGTGTTTTAGAAAAAAAAAACCTGTATTACAGGTCACCACAACCCACTTAGTGCAATCATAAATAAGCAGGCAGGTAACATGTATTTTTCTACTAAACAATTTAAAAGAAAAATAAAAACTTAAATGTAAATAAAGAAATTAAATAACATAATAACAAAAGCAGTAACAGGGTGTGTGGTGAATGTAAATAACGTGAAGGTTGAATAGTGGTGAGTGTGTATTTGAATGGTAGTGAATGTGTGTATTTGAATGGTGGTGAATGTGTAGGTAATTATTTGAGTGCAAATATTATGTAATTGTGTGGAGCAATTTTTCTGTGTCCTCATAAGAAAGAGTTTTAAGAAAGTCAGTTACTTTTTTCTTACAATTGGGTTTGTGTAGTGAATTTACATTCTGACCCTTGTTGATGACATTATATATATAATACCCCAGGAAACAGAAAAACTTGAGAGATTGACGTAAACGGAAAAACTTTGTATTACTCAGTACCCTTTCTTCGTTTATCTTTCAATAGACCCGAATCATAAACTAGCTGCGAGTGCTTTTTAAGGACTGTATGCAGAATTAAAGTTTGTCTTATAGACAGTACATCCCACTTTCTGTATAAGTCGACTGTAGGATATCGAAAGGGAAGACCCGCAGCAACCTTAAGTATGGCACGTTGAGCTCTTTCTGCCTCCATCAAGTGCGTTTTAGCAGCACCTCCCCAGGATATGATGCAGTAGTCAATAAGTGACTGACACAAGGCATAGTACACCATCTTGATGGTACGAAGGTCGGCTACGTGCCTTAGACTCTTAAATTTATAAATGAGTTTGCGCAATCTCGTTACCAGGACATCTATCTGTGGTTTGAAGCTGAGAAATCGGTCCTTTGGAGGGAAGGACATACGCAAGGCTGGTGGGTTGATCAACACGTGTGAGCCGTAATTGACAGTGAATGTGGGGGTAGCACTTTCAATCGATGTGCAAATGTCACGTATTTGGTTTTGGTGACATTAAGAGTCAGCACATTACTCCGTAACCAAGCAACAACCCTATTAAGCCCCTCCTGAGCCACACCGAAGACCTCATCCCAGCTATCACCACTAAAGAAGAGAGCTGTGTCATCAGTGAATGTAATTTTTTTACAATTACTAAGGTGAAGCTCGCACAGGTCGGTGATGTAGATCAAGAAGAGGGTCGGGCCGAGTATACTACCCTGAGGCACTCCAAAGGTCACTGGCTCCTCGTTCATACCATCAATTCTAATTAGCTGTTTACGGTTAGATAAGTAGTCCTGGAATAATTTTAAGGGAAGACCCCGTACTCCCATATTTTCCATTTTGTGCAATACGTGTGGGACAGAAACTGTGTCGAAGGCTTTTGCCAAGTCCAGAAACACCGTAAGACAATTTCTCTTCTTATCCAAGTTCGTTATGACCGAGCTAACCAGTTCATGTACCGCGTCATTGGTAGATTTACCACGCCGGAACCCAAACTGGGAAGATGAAAAAGGTTGTTAACCTTGAGGAACTTAATCAGCCGGTCATTCATAAGACGCTCAAGAACTTTTGAGAGCGTTGGAAGAATAGAGATAGGTCTAAAGTTGTTGACACACTCCCTGTCACCACTTTTGTGTATGGGTTTTAAAATTGCTGACTTAAACGCCTGTGGAAATGTCCCTGTCGATATGGCCAGCTTGCAGATGTGGGTAATAGCGGGGGACAGAAAGTGAGCATATCATTTCAGTAACCGGCCCGGGATCTGGTCAATTCCGACAGCACAATTATCCCTTAATCCTTGAACGAGTTGCAGGATCTCAAATTCGTCCGTAGGAAGCATGACCAAGGAATGAAGAGGAGCAGTTTCCGCGAGATTATCAGCCTTGTCTCTGAGAGAGAATGAATGAGAAGTGATTTCCTTGGATAAGTTGCGTCCAACGTTTGCAAAGAAACTATTGACCTCGTTAATACTCTTTTCCGGGTTGACACTTGAGATGAGACAAGAGGAGTGATCTGTTGCCCTGTTGGAGCCGCTAATCTGTTTTATAACATCCCATAGCTTCTTTTTGTTTCCACTTGCGTTCTCAATCTCTTGTTTATCATAATTTCTTTTAGCTTTCTTCAGTAGTGAAATGCAGAAGTTTCTATAACGCTTGTATATTGTGTGAAGTATTTCGTTATTGGGGTCCCTTTTCAACTTTTTATACAGATTATCCCTGTTGCGCATGCATTTTAAAAGCCCTTTTGTAATCCACGGCTTATTGGTTAGTTTCCTTCTAGGTATTTTCACTACTTTGGAGTTATCTTTTATCTCGTCAAGCACAGCGTGCATTTACCATGCGCCGTACAACTTACTCAAACAAAAACGTGGGTCGCTATCGTTGTTTTCTGCAAAAGCCATTTATTTTACATATTTATTTTAGTGATCGACTTAATCGGAAAGTTAACGATTCTTCCATATATTATTGTACTAAAAAATGTTTGGGATCCTGAAAATAAAATAAATAAAAAACGGGAAAATATTATATTATAAATAATCAAAATGTAGCTTAAAAAAAAATATGAAGTAAATCTAAAAAATACACAATTTAAAAAAAAAACCGGTTACGTTGGTTTAGGCCTCAAACTGCGTTAAGCGGGCGCCCGTAACACGTGGACACGCTGGTGGGGTCGGTGGGAAGAATAAAGAAAGACAAGGTGCTGGGGATATTATTATTATTATTAGAGCCCCGCGCGTGCCCCCGAAATGGATTTCATCACACAGAGTTGGCCCTGTTGTGCTGGCGCGGGGCCTGCCTCCCCGCGAAGGACGCTCGCGCGGGTCCCCGCGACTGAGCACTTTTGTTAAGAACCTCGCGGGTGTCCGCTGAACACAGTTTCAGGCTTAAGGCTGTCATAGCGTATTGAAACAGTAGGTATTTTGGAACCGTTTTAACTCTTCAAAATGGGTTAAAACGGTTGACTAATTGAAAAATAAACTATAATAGCAATTTATTTATATTCGTTGGGCAATCGACGTTGTCGATAGCCTACGTTAGTGGATCTGCCCAAGCACTAACTAGCCGCAAGATACAGCGGCCACGCGATGCATCCGCATGAATGAAGTATCATTTTCTGATTTTTACATTGCTTGTCCAGTCACTTGGCGACATACTTAGGTAGTGGTTAAAGAGCAATGTATTTTCTCCAAAAATAGTACAGTCGCTGCGATATTTGAAAACAAAAATAACGTAGTAAAAGCAAGTACCTAATATTTTACGATTTGTTGTTTTTCATGATACTACCCATTTAACATATTTTAAAAACAGTAAACCATTATAACATATGCACGCGTGGCAGCTTTATTATTATTATTATTATATTCATTTATTTCGGATTTTTAAATACATCCATATAGTTGTTAGTAACACAGAAATGCTTATAAGAAACTAGTGTTAGTAACGACATGACAAGACACTTTAAAAACTAAACACAAACATAACACTATCGGAAACTCCGATACTCGTTCGCGTGTTTACTTGCATGCTTACTGACTGCATGCAGTCGTATCCAGCGTTCGAGCATCAGAGAATCCCACCGGTCCGACAATATACTCAGGATGCTGTTGGTACTAGCACGCATGCGAGATAGGACGGAGGTGTAACGCTTGCGCATGACTGCAGCGAAGCTGTCTACGTGGGCCTCTGCAAACATGCCAAACGCACTGCAATACCGCGGGAGCCCCATCAGCACCCTGAATGCATTGTTATACTGCACTCTCAGGTCACTGTATGCCCTCTGCAAATAGTCGACCCACAGGCTGCACGTGTAAAAGGACTGACAGTATGCTTTAAACAACGTTACTTTAACTTTTTTGTACATCGTGCAAACCTGCGAGCTAACATATTACATCGTACAGACAATGACCTGCGCTCTCTCTCAATATCAGTACTGTCCTTTAAGTCTTCGGTGACCCCATGACCCAAATATTTAACTATTGTAACTCTTTTTAAAGCGGTACCACCCAAAAGAAGTTCAGGTACGTATTCGTAACACTTACTCCCAAAGACCATTAGTTCAGATTTTACTGAGTTGTACTTGAGGCCATGGGCCTCCGCATATGATTCACAGGTATTTAACAGCTTTCTCAATGCACAGACCGAAGGGCTCAGCAGCACCATATCATCAGCGTAACTTATATTATTAATACAGACACCATCTATATAACAACCGTTCCTAGTGCTACGGAGCTCCTCGATCAGCTCATTGATATAGAAATTAAAGAGATCAGGGGAAGAAGTCCCCCCTTGCCTCACTCCGCAATCCAGCTTGTACTCATCCGAGAGTGTACCTGCCCATCTTACATGATTCTTCTGCTTATCATACCAATGCATCAGTATAGTCACAATTTCCCTAGGTACACTGGTATCCTGAAGCTTTACCCATAACTTAATTGTAAGACACTAGGTCAAAGGCTTCAGATAAGTCCAAAAAACAGGCATAAACTGGAGTTTTCCAAGCTGTATATTACTGGACAGTCTGTTTAAGCGACAGAATAGCACTTTCTGTTGAGAGGCCAGGTCTAAACCCAAACTGTGCATCGCTCAGTTTCGAGTGTGCCCCTAAGTGACGATCAATAAGAGTGTCCAGCACCTTGGCTAAAATTGTAGCCAGAGAGATAGGCCTATAGTTAGAAACCTCTGAAGGGTCACCCGTTTTATTTTTAATAACAGGGACTACTATGGTTTGCATTTATGTATTCGAGCATAAGGTCCAAATTCAACTGTTTTACACACTTGATGCGGTTACTTAGTAAATCAATTCCGCGAGAAAAATAAATCATTATAGCTTTTGCGCGCGTGGCGTCTTTATCTATTTATATTGTTATAGGGTTTAAATTTAACTGTTTTACACGCATATTTGCACTTTGTAAATTTATCCATACCGCTTAGGTAGACGGCTACATATCAAGCTATATATTTCCAGTATAAGCTGATCTCTCATTGTTCGGAAATCCTATACAATACAAGATCAGCTTATAATGGACATTTGTAGCTTGATATGTGGCCGTGGCCGTACTTACCTAGTTAGTGAAGTAAAATAAACTATAGACAGGTATTATTATTTACAACCCGTAACAGAGCATAGGAGGGTGGCGGGTTCGAAAAAATTGGCACCGTCCGACCTACAACACGTTCCGCTCGGGACTAAAGGACTCGGGACGAGCGCATGTTCAGATGAAATTTCACACGTAATTTTGGATTTAGTGGTATATGTATTTTCATATTTCGATCGATTTATATTTCATTTTTTACGATCTTTATTTTGGTACTTATAAGTTTTATTGTTCAAAGGCTAATATAACTCATATGAAATAATAATTAGACCATAATTTTGACTTATCTTTGCGATTTGATTGGATGCAGTAAAGTGCAAGTAATCGTGTATCGCACGACCGAAATATCTAGATCAAAGTGTGAAATATGTAATATGTTTTTTTCAAAATTGAAATCCGTGCTATATGCGAATAAAACACATTACAAAATGCCGTATTTCCAGGAAACCCCGTCTTAACCTGTACTGACCCGCGCCGCGAGCTCCACGTTATTAACACTCAACACAACCATCACGTTCATATGAGCTCTACTCACATAACATAACACCGCTCTTTCATTTCTCGAAGGTAAGGTAACATCCATAGTAAGTAGAGGAGAGGTACTGGACTGAGGACACTGACATAGTAAGTAGAGGAGAGGTACAGCTAGGACTGAGGACACCGACATAATAAGTAGAGGAGGGGTACAGGTAAGACTGAGGACACTGACATAGTAAGTAGAGGAGCGGTACAGCTAGGACTGAGGACACCGACATAATAAGTAGAGGAGGGGTACAGGTAAGACTGAGGACACTGACATAGTAAGTAGAGGAGAGGTACAGGTAGGACTGAGGACACCGACATAGTAAGTAGAGAAGAGGTACAGGTAGGACTGAGGACACTGACATAGTAAGTAGAGGAGAGGTACAGGTAGGACTGAGGACACCGACATAGTAAGTAGAGAAGAGGTACAGGTAGGACTGAGGACACTGACATAGTAAGTAGAGGAGAGGTACAGGTAGGACTAAAGACACCGACATAGTAGGTAGAGGAGGGGTACAGGTAGGACTAAGGACACTGACATAGTAAGTAGATGAAAGGTACAGCTAGGACTAAGGACACTGACATAGTAGGTAGAGGAGAGGTACAGGACTGAGGACACCGACATCGTAAGTAGAGGAGAGGTACAGGACTGAGAATACCGACATTTGCCAGTTATGAATAAGTTACACATGTGGCTAGTCTATACCTACTCCTAGCCGAGTACATCTCCAGACAATTTTTTTTAAATGATAAAGTGCAATAATACTAGTACTACGCCAACTTACAATCTAAAAAAAAAACAAAAAAAAAAAACGAAACAAACGACGCGCGACGATCTAAATAAACGACTTATTTAAAACTACCGTTTTGTCAGAAGGAATTCTATGGATACTTTAATGATGAATTGAAACGTAGCAGAGGGAAAACACGTTATAAATTAATTACCTATTAATTACCTATGTATATTCTGAGCGTTCTCGTTTACATCAACGTGCCTGTCTTTTCACTCGTTTTGCTTCTGCACCACATATTTATAGAGCGGTATTATCACAGGGCCGATCTATAAGAAGAATTTGGAGTACAATCAGCGAGGAGGTACTGCCCATGAGCCACCCTAGCCACCACAGCCACTCGTTGGGCGAGCGGCGGCGTCGCGCTCACCCTGGGGCAACGAACTTAACCTTGAGCAAGCGCCGCGGCTACCGTCAGCCATGGCGAGCTGGCATACTCCACTGATGCGCACAAGTACCACTCCACACAAGACGTGGAGTAATACATATACGATCCAAATTCAAGATGGTGGCATCATTTTCGCGCTAAGATCCGTAGGTCCTAGATTGGACTCGCTCGGTGCAATAGTGAACTGTCCGCGTTCACCAATAATAACAACATCACACAGTACGATACCGCGTACAATGTTGTTATTACTGGTCACAAATAAGGTGGCAATAGCAGTCATCGCCGATTCCCTGATATATGTCTATAAGAATTCCAACGATTCATTTGTGAAATATCTCCAATATCATCGGACTTTATTTTGTTTTTTGTACTAGAGTCTATAAATAAATGTAGGACGAGTCAATAACCGCTATTGTCCCCTTATCTGGCACAAATATAGTAGCGTGGACCTTCTGTGTTTCTGCACGTAACTAGCCGATGGGTGCCCGTCACTTGCCGGCCACCGTTGCCCGGCAACCGACGCCTCAACTTCCGTCCCTCACCAATAATACTGTAGGTACCTACCAACGAACAATCCCATTTATTTTGATATACTAATATGTACACCACTTAACACCACGTAATTAGCCGCACTTTTCGTAATAATTTGTTTATAAGTACTAACTAAGGTACAGTCACGAGCATAAGTATATTACTATGGACATTATCAGCAATAATATCTGATTGCATGATTCATTCTTTAATATCAGTTCTCAAGAAGACTGCAAACATATCTGATTATCTATGGAAGGCATACGTATACAAGTAGCGGCACAAATATGTGACGTCGTAGAAACACCAAAACTATCTGACGAGACAAACCACGCCAAAATATAGGATACACCGCATATATCGCAAGTTTACTGCCAACTTTTCATAAAAATATGTTCGTACTCTACCTACATAAACTGATGTACGATGGAAGTAGCTCATCGCTAAACACTTACAAAATAAACTTTAAAGAAAGTAAAAACCGATCTCAAAAGAGTAGGTATAATAGGAGCAACTACAAACATGTACAAGTTTTAAATGTTAAGAAAAAAGCTGAGGA
This sequence comes from Dryobotodes eremita, assembly GCA_917490735.1. Taxonomy (NCBI): domain Eukaryota; kingdom Metazoa; phylum Arthropoda; class Insecta; order Lepidoptera; family Noctuidae; genus Dryobotodes; species Dryobotodes eremita. The sequence goes on from OU823244.1 coordinate 24,846,062, forward strand.
TAACTTTCTAAACTATCACTTACTCTTAACATTTTTCTATTATTTTGAAGTCAGTTTTTAATTTATTAAATTATAAATTTTGAGTGGCTTAAACAATACCTTAGAAAAGAAAAGCCATTGAAGAAATCGCGAGTTTTTTTGCTATTAACTACCTGTGCCGGCTTCATTAGATTTTCAGCAAATTTAAACGGTACCACTTCAGGAGAATACTCTTCAAACAAAAAAAAAGAATCACCGGTAGAATAGGTTCACAATTGGGCGACGATATCGTCGAACAATAACTACATTTCTACACCTACCACTACATAATATTACGTCCAATTGAGAAATTGTTCCTTTCTTTTAAATTAATTAAAAACATTCTAACTTTGAAAATATTAGTTTAAAAGATCATGCTTTTTATACTACAGGCTTAGCACGAAAACCGTAGAGAAGCATTTTATCGACCGAAGAGTAGACAAAAATGACGTTTCCGTGTAGACAGTAGACATTTTTCTACTGCCTTTAGCATGGCAATTACAAAATCAAATGCCAAAAGAAGTGTTATCACTACCCTAGACAACTGTCTACAACGTCAAGCATGACGTACAATTTTTCTCCTCCGATACTGACAGTTTGGGATAGACAATTTCTTCCGATATAGTCTACATAAAATAGGACCTAGACAAAGATTCGTTAGTTGTTTTTTCGTTAAGGCGAGTAATTTTAGGCGATACTTTGTTGCTTTTATCATATATTATAATAGGCTGAAATAAATATATTGGGTTCAAATAGCCGATATTATTTAAGTTTTTATATAGAAAAACATGAGCGAAGATGGGAAAAGGGCCCGATAACTCCCCGTAAGCGAACTGTAGACATACAGGCTGGCAGGGACATGACGCATAAACTGTTACCTTGGATTCAGTAGGTACATGATTCTGAACCCCTTGTGCTTTCAAATTTTTTGTTGGTTATTAAAAAAAAATACTGTTCCATACATTGTGACAGCGTAGGTATTGCACTTTCCTATGAAACAGCTGTTTTTTTTATAACCGGTAAAAGTAATTACTGCCTAGGGGGTCTAGAATCATATTCTAAATTCATGGTATCAATTTGCGCGTCGAGGTCCCTGCCACCTGTATAGTCCACCAACATTTCTATTTGTTTTGCTGAGCTTCTAAGGCTATAAATAATAGATTTTTGGTAATAACAATAAACTGAGAACAACAAAAGATCCTACAGTTTTTACACTATGTTTGCCCTTAACTTCTACCTTACTTTACCCTTAACTTCTTTGATCTATTAAATACATTTACAGATAATAATAATAATAATACTTTATATCAATCTGCAGAAAGCAGCCATCCTAAACACATGCAGAATCGTTAGGAAATTCATGCAGTTAGACGAAATTAAACTCTCACTATAAAATTCACCACACGCTGCATTTACTTGGCTTTGGCCCGTAAATGTAGGTAAAACCAGCCTAAAAGCTGAGAAAAAAACACTTCCAAAAATAATCATAAATTAATACGGCAACACCGTGTCAACAGAACTTCTCATTTTCAAATTTTTATTTAATTTTAACAGTGAACGTAATTTTGACCCACTTTTTATTTTATTTTAAACCAAAGCTGAATCTTCAAAACCACTGACAAACCAAAAAAGAGACCGCATTACACGAAAATGAAATAAATTAAATCAAAAACTGCCGATTCGGAGGTGACATGACAGTCTTAGATAATAACACTATATGACAGTTGTCACCTCTAAACAAAAATTAAGAAAATGAAGGCATAATGTTGACAAGATCAGCCGCACGTCGAGCATGCCCATCACCTCCGAACTCTTCACTCAGCTCCGCCTGGCGCCGCCAGTACCCAGTCCCACTGTGAAAACACCGGCCGCGGTAGTTGCGTCGAGCTCGAGCGACGAGTATTTCTCCCCACCCACGACGCCACCACCTGCTCGTCGACGGGGAGGACGACAGCCCCGGACGGCTTAGGACCTCGAGGCCCACCGGCCTTTGATAGGGTCCCAGCTCTCGGCGGAAGTGTGCAGCGCATGAGATGTACAAGATTCATCAATGAAAACGTCATGCGCTCATACTATGAGGCTACAGAGGTGGAAAACAATCTGACCGCGTACCGTGTTCGGATGCTCTCTCTTTTTCATGTTTTAAACCAGCTGTCAACGTTTCGGCACAACGACAGTCGGTCATCCAGCGTAATCATATGTTGGATGTTACTGTACTTGATCTCCTGCGAAGTGAAATGCAGAGTAGCTATGTCATCGCCCCGCCGTCGCAGACTGTTGTATTAGTACTACAGCCCAATACAAGTCAAGCTTACGAAGGGAGTGATAGCAGGGCTACAAACGTAAGTAGCCGTTACAATGAGGAATTCAGGAGTGCTTTGGAGTATGCGATTAGGGAATATCGGTTCATGTCACCCTAACTTAAACCACGCTTACCTCGTTTGCCCATGCATAAAAAAAACGGGGCGCGCCGGCGGGTGTCCTGGATTCGCAGTTGTCAAACTATTTTGATGACTGCGAAGATTTCACCGATACTCATTCGATTCTGTACTGCGCGGCTATAGCGGCATGTCGTGTGGCTCACGTCAAATTTGCTAATGACTATAGAGCTACACGACCGAAACCAGCCGTACCAGCTTGGCAGTGCAGAATTGAACGACGTATTGGTGCAGCCAGAGCACTCAGCGGCAAACTAATCTGCTTCAAGGAGGGCAATACTCGCCCTAGAGTGATGCGCTTTGTGAGGCGGACGTTCTCAGGGACTGATATCACCCCTCAGAACTATATGTCCTGTGTCACGGAGCGCATCGACTTCCTGAAGCAGAAAATGTATGCATGGGCGAACCGTGTTCGTAGGTATAAGCGGCGAGTAGAGCGATACACTCAGAATCGCAAATTCCAGAGCGGTGAAAGGTGGGTTTATAGGGATTTTTAGGGTTTATAGGGAGCGACCAGACCAAGGTGTGATCGACACGTGCCCCCTGGATGATGTTGCCATATGCTCTGTCTGGCGCAGTATCTGGTCGGTGCCTGTCGAGTCACACCGAAGGCGATTGGGCTTGGGAAGTCGAGCGAGCCTGCGATCCAATACCAGAAATCGGAGCCGTTACCATCTGCCCCGAAGATGTGGCTCATGCAGTCCGTCCGTTGCCTAACTGCAAGTCTTCCGGGCCGGACGGGCTGCACAATTTTTGGATCAAATAGTTTCTAAGATCGCATGCTCGCTTGGCGGCTTGGTACCAGACTGATTTGGAGTCTGGTTCGCTACCCCAGTTCCTAACTACAGGAGTTACCCACCTGCTCCATAAAACAGTTAGCACCGCGGAAGCCAAAAATTATAGGCCGTTCACGTGTTTACTGACGGTCTATGAAGTTCTTACATCCATTTTGAGAGCTAAAATTAACAAACATATAGACACCAACTCCATCATGTCTGCCTATCAAAATGTATGTACGAACGGGTCCCGCGGTACTAAAGAGCTGCTCCTCATTCCTATGGCCAACAGGTTCATCGTTCCCGAAAGGATTTGTCGACATGTTGAATAGATCACAAGAACGCCTATGACTCGGTGTCACATACATGGCTCATGAGGATGCTGGAGTTGTATAAAGTAGATGCAACTCTGCACACCATCCTGATGTCGTGTATGGGGCAATGGAGGACGGTCCTTTGCTACCCAGCATGTCGCAATATCTAGAGGACTAGCGAGCCGATAAGGATCGAGCGAGGCATATTTCAGGGTGATAGTTTGAGTTCGCTTTGGTTCTGCTTAGCCTTGAATCCTCTAAGTACACTGCTGGAGGATTCAGGTCTAGGTTATCGGCTGAGGAGAACTGGTCAGGTTATATCTCACCTCCTCTACATGGATGACCTAATACTCTTTGCCGCAAACTGATACGAACTACTGAAAGTAACTGAAAATTTCATTAGCGTCATCAGGGAGGAATTTGGTATGGGCAAATGTGCGGTCATGCATGTAAAGTGAGAGGAGATTGTGAAATCCGTAGGAACCCAACTCTCGGATTCCTTAAACCTTAGAGCCCTCTCGGCATCCGAAACCGTATTTTGGTATGTCGGAAGCTTTGGGCATCAATTGTACTGACATGTAGCAATCGTTGAAGGAGCGCTACTTTGACCGCCTAAAGAAAGTATTTAATAGTCTTCTATCAGGCGGAAACAAGGTGCGCGCCTTCAACGGTTAGATTATGCTGGTTTTGATGTACTCTTTCGGCATATTCAAGTGGACTCAAACCGAACTCGACGTCCTGGATAGGAGGGTCCAGAGGCTGCTGACTGCAAATCGAATGTATCACCCACGGTCATCCTTAATGAGGCTATATATCCCGCGAAAGTGTGGAGGTCGAGGCTTTTTAAACACTAAGACCCTCCACAATCGCGAGATATGCAGTCTCAGGGAATATTTCCTAGAAGCCGACGTGGGGATGCATCTAGATGTAGTCGCGGTGGACAAGGGCCTCACCCCGTTCTCCTTGGCTAACGAAAACTGGCAGAAGCCAGTAGTGCTTGACACTAATGATCGCATGGAGGTATGGCAGACTAAGGAGCTTCACGGAAGCTTTTTCCGGGCTCTACATGGACTCGGTGTAGATCTACTAGCGTCCGTAGCCTGCGTAGCGTTTTGGCGACCTCTTTGGGGAAATCTAAGGTTTTGTCTGTGCAATTGTGGATGAAGTTATGATGAGGAACAATTACCAGAGATTAATTGTGAAAGACGGCATGGTTGACATCTGTCGGGCATGCCACCGTCCGGGGGAATCAATCAGACACATTATCTCTGGATGTTCTCGTCTAGCTAACGAAGAATACTTGCATAGACTTCTGTCTATGCAAGTATTCTAGCCTAATCCTTGTAGCCAGGATTATCCATCAGTAACTTGCTCTGAAATACAGCCTTGTGGAATCGGAAGTGCCGTACTACAGGTATGTCCCCTTACCAATTCTCGAAAATGGAAATTCACACTGTACTGGGATCACTCCATCATCACAGATAGGACTATTGTTGCCAATAAGCCTGATATAGTGGTGGTGGATCGAGTAAAGCGGCGTGCAATGATTGTTCACATAACGGTCCCGCATGACAGGAACCTCGTGAAAGCCGAGAAAGATAAATAAATCAAGTATCTTGACTTGGTTCGCGAAGTTTTCGACATGTGGGACGTGAACTCAGCGATCATTGAGCCGTAAGTCGTGACAGTCAATGGCTTAATAGCCAATAGCCTCGACCAACACCTGAGGAGGCTCTCGTTGGGCAGTTGGATCAGGGCTTGATTCAGAAAGCAGTACTTCTGGACACGGCTCGAATTGTTAGGAGTTTCCTCTCTCTGGAGCCCTGACCGCCGCCACCGGTAACTTGGATCTTGTTCCCAATACCTTAGGGCTACTATTTTTTATATTTTTAAATGTTTTTACATTCTAATATTTAAATATATAATGAAATAAAGGAAATAATCCTACTATATATATTATATATATATATATATATATATATATATATTATATATATATATATATATATATTATATATATATATATATATAATATTATAAATGTGAAAGTGTGGATGTTTGTTACTCAATCACGCAAAAACGGCTGAACGGATTTGGATGAAATTTGGCACATAGGTAGACCATGACTTGGATTAAAACATAGGATACTTACTATCCCGATATTTTATCGGAATCGAGACTTATGCGGGTGAAACCGCGGGGCGCAGCTAGTAATAAATAAAAAGTTTTATTGATTCATAAACAAGTGTCACAATATTTAGGTATGACACTGGGTCCCGCACTAGGATACCCTGTGTTGCAGGATCCAGTCTCTTTCGAAAGATAAGAAGTATTATAAAATATATGTTATCAAATGCAACGGTTTCAGTATAATTAATGAAACTTAGGAGTAAAAGATAATATGAAACAACAATAAGAGTCAAAATCTCCTTATTGAACACTGACTACATTCAGTTTTAAATGGAGATTATACTATTATATAAAATATCTAAAATCAAATGATATATCCTTTTACATAAATGAATACCTACAACAATAAATAACAATTTATCTAGTAAAATACTTACTTTTTTCGTGACGCCATCAAAATAGTACCTATAATTATGGCACTGAATACATACTACACACAAAATAATGTGTTTTAATACTTAGTTGGTGGTTTAATATTTTGAGCGCACCAGCCATAAATTAAAATTTATGACATAACAAATAGACCATTTGCGTTTTGTTATTGAAGAAAGATTCGTTCAGAACACTTTCCTTCCTATACTTATTTGAGAACGAAACGCAAAAATACAGTAAAATTGGGTAGACAGTGATGTTACTTGCGACTAACCCCGTTGCTACGGAAAAGTCACTGTCTACGAAGAAACCCGACTCTAGGTGTGACCTCGTGCTCGGGATGAAGACATTTCGAGAAGGGTAGACGAGCAATTTCTATTCCACAGTGGAGTAGAAAGCGTCATGCTAGGCTTCTTAGCATGACGCTTTCTTGACGACCAGCAGGCTTGTTGGTCGTCATTTGTAGATGTTCTATATTGTTCATTTATGAACTTCACTTGGTAGCTATCCAAGAATCTGCGATCTTCTAAATCTATATAAGTACACAGATAAAAATATGGCGGGATCAAGGTATTAAAAAAAAAATATTGCCTTATTGAAATATGATGTGATTAGGCAACGGTGCGGTTTAAAAGAAGATCTAGTGACAAAAATTTAAAAGAGTATGCTTAGATGGTTTGGTCATGTTGAGAGGATGAATGAAAGGCGACTAACAAAGGGTATTTACAAGGCAGATGTGAGTGGAAACACCGGGAGGGGACGCCCTAGGAGGACATTTACGAGTATAATGACCTTATTGGACATGTTCTTCAGTAACGTCAGGTGCGTAGTACTCGCAACCGGCGTGAGTGTATGATCAGATGACTATGAACGTAAACGAGGCAAAATGAGTATGTAAGGATCGTAGCAGGTGGCGTTCTGTAGTTTCTGCCTACCCCCATGGGAAGAAGGCGTGAGTTTATGTTATGTATGAAATTAAATAAAAATGTCTAATTAGATTGATTAAATTAAATTAAATGTTTTCGTATGTATAGATCGACGAAGTATTCTATGCTTTTGCATTAATAAAAACTTCGCAATTTTTTCTTAAGCTGATTTTTTTTACACCTTAGTTAATCCTGACATTAAAATGTAATAAAAAAATTAAAATTAAAGTTTTTAAAGGTTTTTATGACGTAAAATACACAATTATATTTCTGCCGTTAACGCGTTAACAATCGCAGCGATTCGGCGGCATACTCAATATGAGTTCATATAAATCACGTCGCGGAATGGCCGCCTACGTCCGTTGTAACAGGCGAAAAAGATTTTCTGGTGTGTGTACGGCATCCATATTTTGCAGAGCTCTTTTTAGAAGCATATTTAATGCGTGCTCAATTAGATTTAGGTCTGGCGATTGAGCAGGTTATTGTAGGACGTTGATATTAGCTGCGGCAAGTATGCATATTATCATGCATAAGCAAAAATGATGCACCAAATTGGGTCCGCAAAGGAATGACAACATCTGATACAATCGTTTCAGCGTAAATCTGTGCATAGATTGCCTCTGATCCAAATCAGTTCGGTTTTTCCGCCGATCCAAATACCTGCCCATATCATGATTGTTCCAGCACTGTATGCATGGACTTCCTGGCATGATTTTAACCATTCTTAGCGTCCAGGAGTCCTCCAATACCGTGTACGGCTAGTATCTAGCCTCACACCAAAGCGAGATTCGTCAGACAAACATACAAAATGCCACTCTTCTGCTACCTAATTTCTGTGTTCATGAGCACTTTGTAAACGGGCTCTGCGATTGCGGGGCTCAATAGAGATTTGAGATATATAGAATAACCTCAGTAGAGATGATATAATTAAATACTGGTACGGCAACCAAACAAACATTGTAAGGTGGGGAAGTAAGTTCTCTTTACCGTATAGGTTAGAATGTGGCGTCAGACAGGGGGGCTTAACCTCCCCTAACCTTTTAAATCTGTATATGAATGAATTCATTGATCGAGGGACTCAGCGGGGCGCATGTGGGCTGCTATGTTGATTGGTTGTGTTTTAACAACATAAGCTACGCCGATGATATGGTCTTGCTGCCTCCCTCGGCCAGTGCACTCAGGAAATTGGTTAAGATGTGAGGACTACGCTGCCGGTCATGGGTTACTTTATAATGTAAATAAGTCGGAACTTATGGTCTTTAAGGCTGTGTGCAAGCAGTGTCCTGAAAATATACCACCTATTAAAATTAACGACGTCTCGATCCGTCTGGTACACCAGTTTAAATACCTTGGAAATCTCGTTGCTGAAGACCTTAAAGACGATGCCGATGTTGAACGGGAACGCATGGCATTGACGGTGCGGGCGAATATGCTGGCCCGTAGGTTCGCGCGATGTACAGATGCGGTCAAAATCACGCTTTTTAAAACATGCTGCACATCCCTGTATTCGAGCGCTCTATGGATCAGCTGTACTAAGCGTGCGTGTTATGTAAAACAACAATGCTTTTAGGGCGCTGTTGAGACTGCCACGTTATTGCAGTGCATCTGCTATGTTTGCTCGAGCCAGATTTGATAGCTTCTCAGCTGTAGTGCGGAAAAAGAATGCATCTCTTGTCACAAGATTGCGGGACAGTGGCAACAGCCTCCTGAAAACTATTGCTGATGGACTTGACGAAAGCCCCATAATGAGGTATCTTATAAAAACCACCCTATCGGTAGTAGAATTTAAGTACTAACATAGCAAATAAGTTAAATTGTTTGCTAACATCTAGAATGATTGCAAGTAATATTTTTTCAAATTGGATCCAGTTGTCTGTTGAATAAATAAATTATATATTATATAATATAATAGGCGGTACTCGTAGCAGCCTTCACGAACGGAGATTGACTTCATGCAAGCGATTTCTTATGGTTTGATCGCTTATTAACCCCCCTGAAGAGCTATGAAGCCTCGTAACCAACATTATCGCGGTCACTGTAAGATTTCATCAAGCAGTAATTTGCATGTAACGATCTTGTCTGCATGTGGTGATGCGAGCTCGGCCTCCATGTCGCTCTGCCAATTGCCAGTGATGCGATAACGTGTCCAAAGTCCACTTATAACACTCTGCGTAGTGCCCAGAGCGATTGCCACAGCACATTGCCGAGAACTAGCTTCCAACATTCACACGGCTCTGATAATTTATTTTTTATTGATTCCAAACCAAACCAACCAATTTACTTAAGTGAGAATTTTTACTGGTTTGGCCTCAAACCCGATGTATGATTATATAGCAATACGACTTAATAAAAGATTTTCATCTTTTGACTGAAATTCAAAAACTATTCCCTTTTAAAATGACGAAATTTACTAAAAAGTATCCATAGGAGTTATAAAAATATTAATAATAAACCTAAAAACTTGCTTGATCTCTAGACACTTTTGATGTGTAGTTTTATCTTGTTATTTATTAAAGTCGCTTTTCCTGCCAGCCTGTGTGACCGCTACGATATTCTAAATAACACAATGGATATTGGTGCGGTTCTTACCACCATTCATAAACGGAAGGGTTATGTGTATAATATTTTTTTTAATGAACTCCTATATATAGCACAGAAATCTCGATAATTTAACATATCGCCATTAAACCAGTGCGAACCACGGGCGTCTAGTCTCCCATAATTTTGTGACCAATGGCCGATCTACTGTGACTTTCAATCAACACACCTGTCAATGTCAAAGTCTTCTCGTTAATATCTCTCACAAAATCCTCAGAACAAATAACAATATCTACTGATCATGACTCGTGTTTTGGCGAAGTGCGAACGCCTCAGTTAGCGCGTTTTTGGTAGATCTAGATAAAGCCAAGGACAAGCGGAACACGCACGAGGTCGATCTAAACGAGAACCCATAGTCGTAAGCACGCTTACTTACTGGTGCGTTACGTAATATTACCACTTTGTCACGAAGCTTACGAATTACTTAACGCCTCACTGTTAAACAGTAGGTACTGTTATACCTTTCTCAATATATGAAAGTGGGGGCGTATGAGAAAGGAAACTATACTTAATGTTTAACTAGATTATTATACTTTATCAAGGAATTTTCCTAAATAGACTGACAGGCCCTAGCTCTGCCTATCTATCTCTAAACAAACTACCATCACTTTTCCTTCCTTATTTCAAACTTGCTTGACTGTTCGAGAGTAGGTAACCATCAATAATATATTAGCGGCCAGTCAACCTAAGGTTGACATATGCAGATAACCTCTACAGTACCTTTATTTATCTATACTAATATTATAAAGAGATAAAATTTGGTTGTTTGTTTGTTTGTTTGTAAATAGCGGGTAATTTCTGGAACTACCGGTCGGATTTGAAAAAATCTTTTTGCTTTTGATAGCCAAATTCTTGAGAAAGGTTATAGGCTATTTACCATCACGATAGGAAAGGTTATAGGCTATTTACCATCACGATAGGACTCTCAGAAGCCGAGCTAAAAGAAAAAAAAGTCAGAATGAACGCTCAGTGAAAACGAAGTAACAGCGCGGGCAGGCGATGCGACGCGACGGGGTAGGTCGGGTGAACAATAAATTTCATGCGGACGAAGTCGCGAGCTGAAGCTAGTCATTTAATAATATTATACCATGCTTTTTGTATGGCGTTGAGGGCACGTATTTTGTCAGCCCAGTAAGTATTCCGCCACACGCACGGCGTTCTCGTCAGCGTTCATCAATTCGTCCTGGGTGCAGGAGTTAGGCATGCGGAAAAAGATGTGAGGTGTGTCATAGGAAACCGTACCTACAATATCATACAATTAGGATTTCTGAATCCTTAAGATGACTAGCGCTTCTTCATCGTCAGTAAAGGATCTCTTAACCCTGGTTATTCCTCGTTCGTTCTTATTATAACATATCTCCAATTCGTGATACGTATGGTAAATATAAAATGGTCAAAATTAAAGAAACTGGTTACGAAATATTAAATAATATAAATAGACTATATAGCACTCGTGAAACCCATACAACAAAAACTATACTGGACCATATATGTACAAATAGAAGCAACCATTCAATCAGCATGTCTATAGTGGAATCGAGTCTATCAGACCACAAACAAATATTTCTGGAAATAGGCAGCTTGGAGCCGCAAATAAACAAGAAAGGACATTACAAAGCACTGGATTACACAAAGTTATATAACTGCGCTCTAACAGCTACCTACAGCAATGAAGATAATGACTATAATTATCTAGAGAGGTTTATTTCGGAACAAGTCAATAAGAGCAAAATAGACAAAACAAAAATATTAAACCTATCACAAAAAGACTGGATAAACCGAGATATTATCGATTCAATAAACTCACGGAACATATTATGGCAACAAACAAAATCACATCCTAAAAACGATGACCTAAAGAAAAACTTCAACGAAGAACAACACAGAGTAATAGACCTGATCAAATCACAAAAAAAGAAGTACTACCTTAACTTATTTAAAATTAATTATAACCAACCTAAGAAAATGTGGGACCTTATCAATAATTAAGCGTTAAATAAAATTAAGGACAACAGCCGTGCCCCTCCTAAACTAATGTCGAACTCAGGCCTGATTACAGAAGGTAATGTAATATGTGACTTCTTTAACACATTTTTTTCATCAATAGGGACAGATCTAGCTAACAAAATACCCATCACATACCATGTAAACACCGGAAATATTTTTATGTATGATTATAATTACACACATACCATAACACTAGACGAGCTTTCCCCATGTAGCACAGATGAAATATTTAGAATGATTGACGACCTTGACAGCAACACAAGCACAGGCCTAGATGGCATCAGCACTAAGGCGATCAAATGTTTAAAACTTATAATAATTAGGAGATTAACTGTAAAACTGTAACTGTATAAATGTGTGCTTATCACAAGGTATTTTTCACAATACGCTTAAGATTGCAAGGGTCAGTCCTATCTATATATAAATCTGGAAGTAGAACTGACCCGAGTAACTCTAGGCCGGTGCCACTCTTACCAGTGATATCAAAGATATTCGAACGAGTTCTATATTATAATCGTCTAAGTAAATATCTAAATGACAAGAATTTCTTGATAGACCAACAGTATGGCTTTCGAGCTAGTAGTACGTACTCTAACAGCTGCAGTAGACTAGTAGTAGTAAGTACTCTAACAGCTGCAGTAGACTTAATAACAAAAATAAAAACAAATATTGATGAAAAAAATATTGTTGTAGGGATCTTTATCGATTTAAAAAAAGCATTTGATACAGTAAGTCATCAAAAGCTCATCCAGAAACTAAATAATATAGGTATCCCAGGCAGCGCCCTCGATATGTTCACATCATATTTACAGAATAGGCGACAAGTAGTTAAATAAGACAATTTCACTAGCTCGGTTCAAAGCAATACGTATGGCTGACCCCGAGGTTCGGTTTAAAGCTCATTACTCTTTCTAATCTATGTGAATAATATTAATAAAATAGGGCTTAAAGGGCACTTAACTCTATACGCAGATGACAAATGTCTATTTTATTTCACTAAATCTCTTCATAACATTATAACGGACGCATAAAACGACCTTGACCTGCTGAGCGAATGGTTAAAATGTAATTTACTAACTATTAACGCCGCAAAAACATCTTTTATGATTTTTTGTGCCAAAAATAAACCGTTGCCGGAGTTCACACCACTCACAATAGATAAAGAAGTTCTGAAACGATCAACCTATGAAAAATATCTAGGTTTACATATAGACGACAAACTCACTTGGAAACTTCACATCAACCATATCAAAACAAAGTTAATGTCATTACTGGCAGCATTACGTAAAGTTTTAAACAGCATTCCAAAAAAAGTACGTAAATAATATATAACTCTCTGGTTAAATCTCATCTTAAATATTTAGTTGAGCTATGGGGGTCAGACGCGAAAACTTACCTAGACCCACTACAAAGAACACAAAACAAAATTATAAAATCACTATTTCACTATCACTATTTAACTCCGACAAGAGAACTATACAAAAAAACCAGACTTCTCAATATAACTTATCTTCTACACTTGCGTCCTTATTAAAAAACTCATCACCAAATCCGTTCAATCAAATATACAACTACATATGAAAAAAATAACATACAACGTAAGGAATAAAAACAAAATCCAGTTAAAACCAGTGCACGCTCGCACTAATTATGGCAAAAAAACAAACAATATTGGTTGAAGGAGCACGGCTGTTCAATAGTTTACCGGAAGATATAAAAAACGTTACTATATAAATACTTTCAAACGCAGATTAAGGCAATACACACATTTGAAATAACATAATCAGAATATGCTAATATAATGTCTCCAGCGCCCTAGAGATAACTAATGTTAATAGTACTAGTTATAATCACTTATGTATCTCAGTATAAGCGAACTGTTATTTTTAAGTTCTTATGAGAAATAAAGTTCTATAAACCCAAATAATTACTTTGAACTCAATAACTTAACAATTTAAATAATTACTTTGAAATCAATAACTTATTTACTAATGAACAATTTGGTTTTCATAAAGGAAGATCCACGAGCGATGCTCTTTTTAATTTTCTTAAGAAAGTAATGACGGGATTGGATAACAAGCAACAAATAACAGCTATTTTTATGGATATGACTAAAGCGTTTGGTCATGTAGATCATAATATCCTACTTAACAAATTAGATAGACAGGGGATAAGAGGAAATGCCTTAAATCTTCTTAAGTCATATTTATCAAACAGGTTTCAAATAACAAAAATAACGAGAATAGATAAACACACAAAATTCGAACTTATATATGTGTCAGACCCTATACTCGTTAAATTTAGAATCCCCCAGGGAAGTGTCCTGGGGCCTCTTCTGTTCATTATCTACATTAATGACTTACCAAGGTCTTATAGACCAGGAAATTATATTGTTTGCTAACGATAGCACGGTTATTTTCGCTGATAGTGGTCAAGATAATTTTGAAGTACAGGTGAATAAATCTCTCGAAGATAAACTGGCTAACAATAAATAATTGAATAAACATTATATGTTCTTCACAAATAAAAATACAAAGTCAAATAAAATCAATGTAAACTATAAAGGCAAAACTATAAAACAGGTCAATAACACAAAGTTTCTTGGGATCCATATCGACTCGGAACTAAACTGGAAAATGCATGTGGATGATGTCTGCAAAAAACTTAACCAGTATTCATATACTCTCCAAGTACTACGAAAAGTAGTAAATGAAAACGTACTACTAAATGTGTATCATGCATATGTAGGTTCCACACTTAAATATGGCATGTTATGCTGAGGTAACTCTACTAACAGCGAATTTACATTCAAAGCACAAAAAATTTTTTTCAGAAGTATGTGTGGGCTTAAACAGACCGATTCATGCAGAGCGGAATTCAGAAGATTAAAAATCTTAACCCTAACGTCAATATTATATATTGGAAGCGGCATCAATCACAAAGCGTGATATCAGTAATTACGAGACAATGAGAAGTACAAGACATAACAATGAATTCAGGGCAGTTAAGTGCAGAACAGTTAAGTTCAAATCAAGCATATTTGGTATGGGTGTCAAAATTTATAACAAATTACCAGACTCTATTAAAAATATTGAAACATTAACTACTTTTAAATACAAACTCAAAGAATTACTGATACAGAAAGTATATTACACAATTAGTCATTTCCCAAATGACAAATTTTTTGACTAAAATTGATTTAATATTATAATAATGTAATAATAATGCTTAATTATGACAAATGACAATCGATGAATGTATAATTAACTTATTTTCCCTAGTTGTAATTAATATTATGTGTCCTTCGTGTTTTTGTGTACTATGCCGATATTTTAAAAAATCTTTTTAGACATGAAATTGTACATTGTAATATTGTACACCATAGGGGTAAAATGTGTCACTGTAACAGTGATACATTTTACAATAATAATTTTAAGAACTGAATTTCCACCTGTGACAAACAATAAAATGAATCCGAATCTGAATCTAAATTAGTTAAATACGTTCCATAATTCATCATCATCATCCTCCCACTCGACACCCGTCCACTGCTGGGTCCTGAGCACCCCGCTCGCACCGCACACCTGTTCAATGCTGGATCCTGAGCACCCCGTGCTCACCGGACACCCGTCCAATGCTAGGCACTGATCACCCCGCGCGCACCGCACGCCCGTCCTAAACTGGGCCCAGAGCACCCCGCGCCCACCGCACACCCGTCCACTGCTGGGTCCCGAGCACCCCGCGCGCACCGCACACCCGTCCACTGCTGGGTTCTGAACTCCCCACACGCACCGCCATTCGACTGGTCCTTCACCGGATCTTCGTCGATCCACCTTGTGGAGGCATGGTGGTCTACCGGCAGGCAATAGTACCTACCTAATTAAAATATTACAATCATAATTAATTGTACGACCAATATTATGGCGTAGAAATGTTTATTTGATCCTCTTGAAAGCTTATTGACCGTCTGAAGATGTACCTATGCTTTTTTTTTTGTTAATAAATGAGCCTCTACAAATACTTTTTCAATTTCTAATTACGCACGTGGCCTTTTTTAAACAAATCAGCCTCTTCTTTATTACTTATTCGGGGTTCGATTAAATGGATCAAAAGTGTCTAGGGATCAAGCACGTGTTTGCTGGTTAACAAAAAATCTGGATTTTTAGTTATTTTTTTGTAACTCATAAGTACTGTACTATTTGAGTAAATTTCGTCATTTGAAAATGTAATTAATAGTTCTTGAATTTCAGTCAAAATATGAATATCTTCTGTCAAGTCGTATTTCTCTATAATCCTGCAACAATGTTTGTGGCCAAATCAGTAAAATTTCTGTCATACTTCTGAGTAGAATCACCGTACCTTATTATAGAGAGAAGACGTCATTTGAGCCAAGAAGAAATGATCAGAGCCGTGAGAATGTTGGAAGCTGGTTCTCGGCAAAGTGCTGTGGCAATCGCTCTAGGCACTACGCAAAGTGTTATAAGTCGACTTTGGACACGTTATCACATCGCTGGTAACGTGGCAGAGTGACATGGAGGAAGAGCTCGCATCACCACACGCAGACAAAATCGTAATATACAAATTACTGCTCGACGAAATCACACAATGACCGCGATTATATTGGTTACGAGGTTTCATAGCCCTTCAGGGATGTTAATAAGCGATCAAACTCGGTCAATCAGTCAATCTCGTAAACCGCTTACAATGAATTCGTGAACACAGAAATTAGGCAGAAGAGAGTGGCGTTTTGTTTTTTTTTTTCTGACGAATCTCGCTTTGGTATGAGGCCAGATATTAGACGTACACGTTATTGGACAACCCCTGGACTCCAAGAACATTTAAAATCATGCCAGGAAGTCCATGCATACAGTGGTGGAACAATCATGATATCAGCGAGTATTTCGATCGGCGGAAGAACCGAACTGATTTGCATCAGAGGCAATCTATCTTCATATCTCATATTTTTAGTCCAAGGTCTGTTTTGATGGAATAAACTAGATAACAAGGTTAAGAAAGTGAAAACGTTGTTTGCTCAGAGATATTTTTTATTGCAACAAAAATGACACAAGTCATTTATATGAAAACACATGTTCGAATATCAAATTGAAGAAATCGTTATAAACTAAAAAGTTTCTCAGTCTGGGAGACGAAGTGTCGGGTGTCCGTCGGGCGGACGACATTGTTACCATCACGGGTAGAAGCTGGATGAGGCTGGCACAGGGGCGTGGAGATTCGTGCCTGGGCGCCCCCACTCACTGACAGTCTGCAGCCTCAGCTGCTGGATGAAGTAGTCGCAACCCTCTGCCCTGATAGAGAAGAGCATGTACCGCCGCCGATGGCTTTGCCCACAGCCGTAGAGTTGGATGATGAGGGTCGTTAGCGACCCCGAGGTGACACAGCCGGAGATGAGGACGGCCGTAACGCGGCTTCGGCTAAAACTGTTGTCCCGGGGCCTAATGGAGTTCCTGGCCGAGCGCTCGTCCACGCTCTGGAAGAGCTATAAAGCCCCAGCTGAGAGGACTCTACTCCGCTTGCCTTGAGCAGGGCCGATTCCCTACCCAGTGGAAAACAGGTCGTCAGGTCTTGCTCAGGAAGGCAAGGCGCCCAGCAGACTCACCGTCCGCATACCGGCTCATAGTGAAATAAAAGAAAGAAAGAAAAATGCGTTTATTGGCATTGCAGCAACAAAAATACACCTTAAAACTAAAAAATACGGAACAATGATTATAATGCCAATGGGGCCTCAGCTCAGCATAATGTCAGATGGCAACACAAGGTGTATCACCTGACGCTGATTTTCAGCTGCAACCCACGAGTGCCATACGCTAGAATAATACAAAGAATAGGGAAGTGTGTGTCCGTTCTAATAAATTAAAAGTTTTGTGACATGGGTGTGTGGGTGTGTTGTGTAGTGATTAATGAAAACCTAAAATAAATACCTAATACCTGCGTACATTAACCTAATAAGTCTAAAGTCCCTAGATCTAAAAGACAAAATCGTGTGACTGCGTTGTTCTTCTTAACTACGAAACGGATTTTCATGCGGTTTTCATTTCCATTTATGGTACAAACAATAATAATTGACTAATAAAAAATGATAGCAAATTGAAATTAAAATTGAAAAAATAAAATAATAATAATGAAATCGATAAAATTGGTAAAATTGACAAAACAAAAAATTATTAAATATATTTTTTTTTCACAAGGCAGAAATGTCGGCTCGAACATTTTCAAAATGTTTTTGATGGTTTAATAAAAACACTTTTAATTTTAATTTGAAAGTTGAGCAACTTTTACTTTTCCTTATGGGAGGAGGGATATTGTTCCAGCATTTAGTAGCTGCGTAGCGAAAACTGCCTCGAAAAGCCGCCGACTTGTGCTGTGGTATGGAAAGCTGTTGAGAACATTTTCGTCCCTCACCGATTCTATGTTTTCTTCTCCACGATAGTCTCTTATATAAATAAGAAGGGGAGTGAGACTTAATAACACCAAAGAGTAGGCTCGCCAAGTGGAGTTTACGTCTAGCTTTCATTTTCAAAATATTGTGCTCATTGAAGAAAGGTGTAACATGTCCCCTATAGGGAACTTTAAAACAGAACCGTGCACAGGCGTTTTGAAGTCTTTGGATCATTCTTTCAGTTTTTGACAGTAGTCGTTGGCCATATACCGTGTCCGCATAATTTAACTTAGATAAAACCAAAGACTCCACAAGCAAGACTCGCAATTCTTCACTAAGATAGGGACGGGCTTTGTATAAAATCTTAAGTCTATAATAGCAGTTACGGATAGACTCAGACACGTGTTTGTGAAAACGAAGTTTCGTGTCCATGATAAGACCTAGATTACGTGCTTCGTGGACCCGTTCAATAGGCTCTCCATTAATAGTCACACAGCCGGCACAGGGTTTAATTTTACATAACTGGTTTTCGGTTCCAAAAAGCATATACTTGGATTTTGTAGGATTCAAGGCAAGCGTGTTGGCATTGGACCATTGCACTATGTTTCCAAGATCTGTATTAAGATAGTTTAATGCTTGTTCATAGTCTTCTGGCTTAAATGATATATAAACTTGTGTATCATCGGCATAAATATAGTATTTGCATTTATTCATATTTTTAACTATATCGGCACAATACAAAATAAACAATACTGACCCAAGAATCGAGCCCAGTGGAACCCCCCTTTCTACTGAGCGCTGTCTTGAGACAATTGTTGAGCCGTCCGCCCGACGTATTTCAACGAATTGCGTACGATCGCCAAGATAGCTATCAAACCATTTTATTGTGTCCTCGTCAAAGCCATAAAAAAACATCTTTGACAGTAATAGAGGAACGTTAATACAGTCAAACGCGCGTGAAAAATCAAGCAACACCAAAAGAGTACACATACCATCATCTTGAGCCGACAAGATATTGTCTGTCACATCCAACAAGGCCGTGGCTGTACTACGGCCCTTTCTAAACCCCGATTGTACATCTGGGAGGATTTTATTAGTCTCTAAAAATTCAAGCAATTGCGCACAAACTACTTTCTCTAAAACTTTAGAAAGTACCGGCAGGATACTAGTGCTCCTGGACCAGGTGGGTACGCTTTTTGAGCAAATAATTGCAGCCTGCCTCGTCGGCCACTTGTACAGAGAGGGGCCGGATCTGGACGACAGTCAGTTCGGCTTTCGGCATGGGCGCTCCACTGTGGACACGATACTGCGGATTAGAATCCTAGCGGAAGAAGCGGTGTCCCAGATCGGGGTGATGTTGGCGGTGCCCTTGGACATGTCCAACGCTTTCAACACCCTGCCCTGGAGCTGTATTCGGGAGACAATGCGCCACCATAGGGTGCTCCCGTACCTCCACCACATCGTTGGGGCTTATTTGGCTGAAAGGTATGTCACCTACAGAGGACACGGCCCGCGCAACATGTTGTGCTGTGTTCCACAGGGCTCGATCTTGGGCCCGCTCCTGTAGAACATCGGGTATGACTGGGTGCTGAGGGGTGAGTTTCAGCCGGGAGTGGACCTGACGTGTTACGCGGACCCCGGGGGAGCTCGCATAGAGGGGCAGCGTTGCTGATGATAGCTGCGGTCGCGCAGAAAGTGGGCCGCATATGGCGCCGAGGCCTGGAAGTGGCCATCAACAAGTTGGAAGCTGTGGTCTTTCATAGTCCCCGGCGGGCGGACGCCGGGATCACACATCGTGGTCGGAGGGGAGCGAATTGCTGTTGAGTCTACAATGATGTAACTGGGACTGGTGCTCGACACCCTATGGGACTTCGGTCCCCACTTTCGGTGGCTGGCACCCAAGTTGATGGGCGCAGCGGGCGCGCTCGCAACGCTGCTTCCAAATCTAGAGGACCCAAGCACGGCCCGTAGGAAGTTGCTCCTTGGAGTCGTACAATCCATGTACGAGCCACGGTGTGGTTCTCTGACCTGACGGCCAGCAGCAACCTAATGCTGCGAAAACCGCAGAGGGCGATGGCCGTCAGGGCTATCAGGGGGTATCGCACAATCTCCTACGAGGCGGCTTATGCACTGGTTGAATCTTCGCCTTGGGCCCTAGAGGCGAGAGCCCTCGCGTCACTGTACCGGTGACGCGAGGTGTGGTCACGGGGCGGTGGACCGATGCAGCGAGAGATCGAAGCTGCGAGGTGGCCCGGTTACTGCCTCTACGGAAGAAAACGGGAAAAGGTTGAGAAGCTTATACTGGAGGATGCCCGAATAAAGATGAAAATTATAGCAAAGATGACTCACCTCTCGGTTAGTACTGTGCACACTATTCTTCTTGACCTTCTTTTCCTTTAAAAAGTCAGTGCAAGATGAGTGCCGCAAATGCTCACGAGGCCTCAAAAACAAGTGCGAATCGAGTTTTAAAGCTCTGTGGTGAAGTTCTATCAAGTATTTTCGATCGAATTGTTACTGGAAATGAAACTTGGGTTCATCATTGTGACCCTGAAAGTAAGCAGGAGTCCATGCAGTGGCACAAGAAGGGAACTCTGCGCCCCCTAAGAAATTCAAAGTCTTTCTATGTGCCGGAAAAATCATGGACATTACATACATTATTATGAAACAATACCGAATATCTTGTTAGTAATAAAGAAACAAATACTGGAATAATCGTAGCTAATCCTTTGTAGCAACACACACGTAGCATTTCTGCGTAGCGGCTCTCGTGCTACGAGCGTCTACAACTGTTATTATGTTGGCCATTTCATGACGCACGTCCTGAGAACAACGACTGCTAACAATCTGTTAGCTGAAGGTCACGACGCTGAAGGGGCTCCGTAGCGCATTAAATATTTTGTATATAAAACGAATTACCTAACCGAGTGGATTACCCTGTAAGATATACCCATTTACACAAACTTTTGAGACAGTACCTGACTGTAATAATGTGTCGTTTTGAACAACTTGGCCGTTTAATGTTCTGGAGAGTTAGCATCTTCAATATAACATGCAGTTGTACCATAAGGTGCTTTAAATGCCATAAGGTATTATCTACCAGTCCCAGTCGACAACTTCTATTGCAATCCGCGCTCACTTGAAGGACGAGTTCATACAGACCGATATCTTAGTCTTAACACATTCACACAGTCGTGCGTTTTTTAATCGTTGTTTGTGTTTCTCACAAAGTGAAATTATCAGTACTTATGAGGGTACCTTGGTGTCAAATTGGCCAGCTGTATTAACTTGTTTTATGTGTACCTACACTTTTGTTTTGTTTGCTGTTTATCTCGTACGTTGTTGTTGTTGTTGTTTACATATTCTACATCTGCATGCTTTGTCATTAGACGACTATTATTTATGTGTTAAAAGTTAAATCTCGTATAAGTCAACTGTATCATGTTGTTATGAGAAATAAAGATTCTTTAAACCTAACGTAACCTAACACTCTTAACTCATCACCATCCGTCGTCATTACAGCTACGTATGATTCGAAGTGAAGACGCTTTTGCGCTAACGTTCGAGATAAGGTTACAGGTAAGTCCTGTTTAGAGTAGACGTGACGAGTTGGAGTCGTGCGTCTGGACTCCGGCATGCTTGCCGCTGTCCGGACGGCCGCGGGGAGGTATAACTACTGTGACTATGTTACGTGACACGTGCGCGCTCCGCGGACACGGTCACCAGTGAGCGGCTTGTCGTTCACTTAGCAATATAATAACATGTTAATGTTATTGACACAGTTCGCCCTGATTACATTGAAAAGAGGACGCTGATAAACCGATTATGGTACATGGGGCTGGTTGGCTGTAAACCGGTGATGGTACCTACTAGGGGCCGGGTGATTGTAAAATTGATGATAGAAACAATGTTTGTTAGGAAATAGAGAGACATTTGTGTTGACTAACCACTTATTACTTTCAACATTATGTTGTATTATGACAATTGATTACAAGCATGTGTAACAACATTATACGACTATCGATTGACAGAAGTGACCCATTATAATAATCGCGTCATGACTCGCCATTCAAATCGAAAAACGACTTGGTATGAGTCGCACTCTAAAAACGTTTCTTCGAAGACAGACCACTGTTTACCCTCTTCGTGGGGAACGTAGCGCTTGCGCGATCATGTCCGCATTAGTAGTGTGTAGACAAAACGACGCAGGTGGGCAGCGGGGCGCGGCGCTTACGACCTGCGGCCGCCGAGCGCTGACCAGCGGCCGACAGCACGCGCTCAGTGATCGTTAGCCGCCGAGCAGACCGGCCGCGCCGCCGCGCCGCCGCCCGCCCGCCGCGCGCCCGCCAGCACGCGCCCGCGTCCATCAGCGACCGACACAACATGTAACGCGCCGCCATGCCACCCGCGCCCGCTCCCACCGACGACACGAGCGCCTTCACGGTAATCAACCATGAGCAGAGCGCAACGGACAAGCTGCAGCCCGCGGCCCAGCCGGCGCCGCCGCGCGTGCACGTGGTGAAGCCGCTGCAGCGCGCCCTCGCGCCCCCTGCGCCACCGGCGCCCCCGGCCGCCCCCGCCGGCATGGGTGCGCCCGCCACGCACACCATCCTGGACCCCAGGTTCTCCCGCGCACTGGACTTTAAACTCCGAAGACTTAAAGAGAAAGAAATTCTGCAAGCTAATCTCCGTCGACCGACGCGATACCGCTCGAAGACCGGCATCCTCGCAGCTTCTAATCCAAACGTAAGCTCGAGCGAACAGGCGCTGCCGAAAATTCTGAGTCAATCGCATCCGCGCATCAACATCATCGAGCCGGAGAGCGCCAAAAAGATATCACCCAAAATGGACAAGTCACCATCACCGGGACGCAAGACCCGCTCCCGCAACGCGGCGTCCAACGACGGGGACAAGCCGCGGTTCGTGACGACGGTGAGGAGCGGACAGTTTCTGCTGCCGCCGCCGGAGGTGGCGCGAATACTCGGACTCGAGACCCTGTACCACCCGGCCAAGGAGAGAGACAAGATAGTATACTCGTACGCGAGCAAGCCGAAAGCGGTGGCCCCCCGGTCGAAGCGATCAGTTCAGGAGAGGAAGGAGAATGTGGTGCCGAACGGTGGCGTGCTGGAGACCCGCGCCGGCCAGCTGTTCGGTGGCGTGCGCGCGCTCGTGGCCGGCGTGGTAGGCATGCAGCGCCTGCTCGACGCGCCCCGCGTGACCACCAGCGAGTAAGTCACGTCAACTGAGAGGTCAGCTGTATCTAGCGATGCTCTACGTCGACCCTTACCACAAAAGTGTCTTCGAGTGTATTGGGCACGACCGCACCATTGTGTCGCTGGCATCCCTTGTGATGACACTCGTAAATTCTAACAATTAGGAATGCAAATGGACTCGTCGCGACAGCTAGCACTGTTGGCTGTCGGTGGTGGACGAGGGGTGCCAGTCCGCTGGCCCACTTTCCGTAAGCGCACGCTCGGCCGGCGAGGTCAACAACACTCGCTTAGCTTCCGCCACACTATAGTCGCTTATCTTATCTCGAATTCGATTTGTTTTCGGCACCCTCGTCATTGAAATAATATTTTATATAGTCACTAGCTTTTGCCCGCGGCTTCGCCCGCGTGGATGACGTAAAATATCCCACAGGAACGTACTACCGGGATTAAAAGTACCTGTGTTACCATTTGTTAATCCAGGTTAAAAGGTAAACGCGGTTGAAAGTTGACAGTCGTCTAATTATCTAAAAACATCAATATCTTTTTCTACTAAACATTAAACTGGCCGAATTTTAGGGCAACATATTATTGGTAATATTTTGCACAATTAAAATAACAAAGACTTTTAAATGTAATGGCATATGAAATTATTTACTTGAAAAGTGTGTACGTACTACAAAAATGTTACTTTTTTGTAAGTTTAGCTGCTAAATGTGAAACTCAGCACGTAGTTTTGTTTTTGATTTGTGAAACTTCAGTGGGGTATACGGTAAGTCTGATTGTTTGATAAATTAAGAGCGGGTAGTAACCAAAATTGCCTATCTTCAATTTAATTTTTCAAGAAAGTCATAAGACTTAGTTATAAAATAAAAATAATATGAGTAACTACATGATATTTTGAAACTTTTTGTGGAACAGAAACACAATATGTTAAAAATTTCTCCATAAAATAACACCACGAAGTTACCGCAAATTTTCACGTTTTTTCAATTTGTACTTAATATGCTAATGACTAATAGGATACTTTTAACCTTAGACGACCCATTTCGAGCGACTTTTGACCAAAACCCCCGAATCAAGTCGAAAATAAAATAAAAAAAAAATAAAAAAAAATAGGGTTTATTGCGGACACAAGTACGAAATGGTGTGCACGGGACATGACAGTTTTCATACGGATAGTGTTCTCGTGACTAGATCCCTTCTTATGGTGGGGATGAGTAAAGATTGTGACGGATCACAATGTTTGGGACTGTCGGCTTGCTTTTCAAAGCTAAAGTTTCAACAGTTACAAAAGAGGAACCTAATAAACTTTCGACTTTCTTTGGCACCCATATAAATAGATGCCAATTATTTTGTCGGTAAAGCCGACTAATGTACCCTAGTTATTTGTTCCGAAATTGGCCTGTTTTTCACAAATGTTTTCGGCGAGGACTTTTTTCTACTCGCGCTTCGCGCAGGATAGGTTTTCATGACACATGCCATTTGACTTTGCACAATACAGTGCGAAATCCACCATACCAATATAATTTTTTACTTGGTAACACTGTTGCTAATTGAATTTGCACGATCCTGCAAAGCAATATCCACGATATACCATTATATTTTTTTACTTGGTTAACACTGGTTTCCACGAAGACGTCGTGAGGTCCGACTTGTACAAGGCACTAACTAAAATTTGGTTACCTTGGAATTTGAACTTTGTCACGCCAGCATTGAGTTTCTAGTTCCAAAACATGACTATGATCTAAGATTTTGAATTCAAGCTTAGCGTATAGTATACGCAAAATAAACAGATGTTTTACCTACTGAAGAATTTCATTGAAATAAAGGGACTGGACAATGATTATACTTCGTTTAAACATTGTAAGTGAAAAACCATTCGAGGTACCTATTTGTGCTGTGAGACCTCGCTTCTTGCCAAATTTTATGATTCTAGGTCAACGGGATGTATCATATGGATTTTAATTTATTTGCGAGTGTTTATTTTCTTAGATTATTGATATGTTTGTGCAATTGATTTCATTTTCTCAAAGTAAAAAAGCGGAAGGTAAGTGACGCGATTATAATTATACGCTTTTATACCGTCAAAAAACCAATTTTATCAAAATTGTTTTCAACGTCATGTCGGTAGTATCATGAGTATGTAGTATTTTCGACTTTGATGGAAGTGCTTTGCTTTTTAGAGTTCGGTACCTCAAAAGAAAAAATCGAAACCCTTATGGGATCACTTTGTTATCCATCTATCTGACCGCTTATCTCAGGAATGCGTGGGGGTATCAAGTTGAAATTGATATCCAATACTTAGATAAACGGTCCTGTGGAGCTGTAAAAAAAAAACGAGCTTCTAAGACGTTGACTTAGTATCTTGGCATAAATTGCCATTCATTTCGCATATCTTGACCCTCGCAAATAAATTAAAACCCATAAGATACATGTCGTTGACCTAGAATCATGAAATTTGACAAGAAGCAAGGTACAGAAATAGGTACAGGAAAGTATCTGAAAATTGTTCAATTGTAGTTATGTTACATAATGTATGGAACAATATTTTTTTAACTACAACGTTAGGTTTGTCTTTCAATTCGGAATCGAAAATTTATAGGCCGTATCTTGAAGTAACATTTAGTCTTTATTTCATTTAAGTCAGTCTAATCTCCAATCTAACATCCCACCAGCATCGGTAATAGATTCACGGACATACAATAATATTTAATATTATACCTACTTGTACACATAGGTAAATTGAATAAAACAGTTTCATCTGATTATTTTGCGTATACACACTACACACAAGATTCAAATTCAAATGCCTAAATATACGCCGGGCGAAAAGTTTCTGCTGGCGGGAAGGGATTGTGTTTTGTTTTTGTCGTGTTTGATGAGAGGGGTAGGCAAAGAGGCGCGGGTGAAACTTGATTTTTTTCTGTCTGGCTGCGCCCTCTTAAGAGCTTGCTCATCGTGTGATTAAGCGCGCGCTGTTCATTGGTGTCAATAGTGGGCTAGCTTCGCTCGATGCATCGTGAGAGCGTTCGCTTCGATCGATCATCTGGTGGGTAAGCGTACTCCAATCGCTTGGCTCGTAAAAAGTATTCTCAGTTCTAACCTAATCTGCCTTACCGAGGAAGGTATAACCGAGCTGTAATAATCCCTGACTAATCAGTGCTACCATTACACCAGTAACTGCTACGGTATGCTCGTCGCTCGCTCAGATCATTACACCAGTAACTGCTACGGTATGCTCGTCGCTCGCTCAGATCATTACACCAGTAACTGCTGCGGTATGCTCGTCGCTCGCTCAGATCATTACACCAGTAACTGCTGCGGTATGCTCGTCGCTCGCTCAGATCATTACACCAGTAACTGCTGCGATATGCTCGTCGCTCGCTCAGATCATTACACCAGTAACTGCTGCGGTATGCTCGTCACTCGCTCAGATCATTACACCAGTAACTGCTGCGGTATGCTCGTCGCTCGCTCAGATCATTACACCAGTAACTGCTGCGGTATGCTCGTCGCTCGCTCAGATCATTACACCAGTAACTGCTGCGGTAGGCTCGTCGCTCGCTCAGATCATTACACCAGTAACTGCTGCAATATGCTCGTCGCTCGCTCAGATCATTACACCAGTAACTGCTGCGGTATGCTCGTCGCTCGCTCAGATCATTACACCAGTAACTGCTGCGGTATGCTCGTCGCTCGCTCAGATCATTACACCAGTAACTGCTGCGGTATGCTCGTCGCTCGCTCTGATCATTACACCAGTAACTGCTGCGGTATGCTCGTCGCTCGCTCAGATCATTACACCAGTAACTGCTGCGGTATGCTCGTCGCTCGCTCAGATTATTACACCAGTAACTGCTGCGGTATGCTCGTCGCTCGCTCAGATCATTACACCAGTAACTGCTGCGGTATGCTCGTCGCTCGCTCAGATCATTACACCAGTAACTGCTGCGGTATGCTCGTCACTCGCTCAGATCATTACACCAGTAACTGCTGCGATATGCTCGTCGCTCGCTCAGATCATTACACCAGTAACTGCTGCGGTATGCTCGTCACTCGCTCAGATCATTACACCAGTAACTGCTGCGGTATGCTCGTCGCTCGCTCAGATCATTACACCAGTAACTGCTGCGGTATGCTCGTCGCTCGCTCAGATCATTACACCGGTAACTGCTGCGGTATGCTCGTCGCTCGCTCAGATCATTACACCAGTAACTGCTGCGGTATGCTCGTCGCTCGCTCAGGTTGAGCGCGTATTATAGTTTAAATAAATACAGTTCCAATCAAACCCTCATCTATATAGAGGTGTCTTCTTACTTCGATGATTTTTTTAGGTTGTCAGGTATTATCCCAGCTTTTGTAATCAGAAAAACAATCTTGTAAATTCAATGAGAAATCGTTGCCGACAAGTTTTAAACAATAGAGGCGGTCACACTTTGTATTGAATTACCAAATAATTCTACGAAAAAGTCGTTATTTAATTTTGTAAAACATGATAAGTTTAATTTCTTTAAGTTTAATTCTTTGGTTGTGTATTTTCGTTTTTGGCCACCGACTTCCGAAATTAAAGTTATTTTTCACGTTTTTTAGTGTTTTTTTTTTTGGAAGTCTGTGGCTTTTTTGTAATAAAGTTTTTATTTTTCACTTTTTAGTTGTGGTGTGTACCCCACGCACATTCGTATACCCCTACTTGATATTTAAATAACAGTGACAGGAAACGATTAAAACATCATCAATATAAACTAAGTGGAAAAAATACGAAGTATTAAGGATAACTCAAAAACTGCCAGTCAGAACTTGATCAAATTTAAATGGGACCACCTGTGAAGCACCAGCTTTCAAATAAAAAAATAATTATCCAAATCGATTCACCCACAAAAAAGTTCTGAGCTAACACACATTAAAAAAAAAAAACATACAGTCCTCCTTTTTTGGAAGTCGGTTAAAAACATGAAAGTTTAATTTCGTTTTAAGTTTATTTTATACTACGTATGTTACGGTACACATATTGTTAATTATTGTGATTACATGAACAATTGAATGAAGGATTTTGTTGCTTTTGTCACTAATGCATAAAAAAATGCTTAGTTATTATTTATAAAAGAAATATAAATATATTACAATAGTAAAGATCGTTCAAAAGTTCAAAACCTACATGTTGCTTAGACTTTTTTGATGTGTGTATTTTGCTATAGTCAACTTCAAATCATTTTTAACCCTATTTCGGCCAATATTTATGTTGTTTCTCTTTAGGTTCTGGTAGTGCTTTGTCAACTCTTGACAATGGCTTCAAAATCACCGCTCTAGCTAAACGTGTTTTTGCGCTATACGAATTGGAATTTCGACAAATAGCGAAAAATGGAGGGTCACACGCAGGCGCGTGCGCCTGTGCAAAATGTAACATCACAGGTAAATTATATCCTCGTAGTTATTAGCGGTTGAATTCTTACATGCTTTTGTCGGTCAGAAATATTGAACTTACCAACAATACACCTACCGAAAAGACGTGTCCACGTCAAAATTGATTCTGATAAAAACTGATTCTGTGATTATAAACTCTTAATTTTTCAAGCAATTTTTTTTTGGAATTTATTAAATTTATCTTGCTGTTTTTATTCCATAACTGCTCTACTAACAGCTTACAAATTTTAGAAATTTCTTGGGATTTGGTCTCCTACCTACCTTTTGTTTCGTAGACTTTGCCACTCATATCAAAGACACACACATTTTTTCAATGTGTACTTACATATCTTGATCTTTAGGTTCAAGACCTGAGAGTTCTTATTAAGAGCGTGACGACGGGTGAATTGTCCATACAAACGTAATTCCCAAATTATTTGCCATTTGAGCATATTTCCCCCATATTATGCTGATATTCGGATTTAGACAGTATTTATCTAAGTTCCTACATAATTTTTATTTTTTTAAACTTACCTAAAATGAAGTTTGAGTGAATTGCACTTCGCACATTTTTACAGCGTAAATGACATGATTTCAAATTGTTTTTTCTGTATTACTCGTATACCCAACAATATTTGTAATATTGTTTCTGCAGAAACATAGCTTATATTATCAAGTTACAAATTATCGAAAAAAAAAAACTAAAAACATAAAATTTTCATTCATCATTTTGGGAATTACGGACACATTCAAATTTGTCATAGTTTTTCGATAGTTAGTAGTGCCATCTCGCGTCAAGCAAATATCAATGTGTGCGTGATCGTACTGCTCACGCACGGTAGCTGTGTTTATCGCTGCACTCATACTAGCGCAACGGGGGGACGCGAGTCGCGGGCGGGGTGTTTGTTGTTAGTGTCACGATTTACCATCTACACGTTGGCCCAACATGCTCCATTATAAGCCACAGAATATCTTTATTACAACGATAAGTTTACGCAAATGACGCGTGACGGTAGTTCAAATGTTCTGATAATAGTTTAAGTATACTGTGGCGTATATTGGCTTACGTTGGCCCAACGTGTAGATAGTGCTCAGAACATAATTAAATACTCTGTGCTGTCAGCTGTTCTGTGCATGCGTGCATATTATTGTTTGCAAATTGTATTGTAATATTTTTCTGACGCTACCTAGTGACCTGTGCTATGAACTTGGATTTAGATTTTGCTTTTGAATAATTGGTATCGAGTAGCCTACATTCTTACGACCATTGTTTTGATTACGGACTTGGAAATTTATTTACGAATTGGTGGTTTGGTTGCCTTGCCGACATGGACTCCGAACGTTGGGAAAGCTTTACGTTTAGAACGTTTAGAAATCTGCCTATCAGAGACAGAATATAAACTTGGTGTGTTTAATTATTTCACGAAGCAGTACATAATGTATTGCGAATGTGAGGACTATGTAGGTTTTTTTTTTCTCTCAGTTAGTTTTAATAATGGTCTGGAAGTTTGAGTACTACACAGCCTACCAAAATGTCCTTTCTTTGGTATTGTTCGTCGAATCGTTGAGCTCCTGAGCTGCACGATTACCGACAAATGCGTGCACTGACTGGACAGTTCCACGCAAATCTGTGTGGTTCTTTCATCAAAAGACTATTGCAGACACCGATCTACGTGGTCCTCAATTGAGCTGACCAAGATTATGTCCGGATTTTTATATACACATTGGTATCGGTGAATTTTATATGTCAAGATTTGTATGGTTGAGCTGCACGTTTACTGACGAATGCGTGCACTGCCTGAACAGGTCTATGCAATTTGTGTGGTTCTTATAATTGTATTTTTCGTAATTCGGTCAGTCGATAAATATATGGTCACCTTACACAACTTTATCACGTTTCGATTAATTTTTTTTGGTTGCATATTAGAAAATCAAAACTTTCTCGAGCAAATTTCAAAATAACAATAAACGAAATAACAAAATTTAAATTACCAAATGTTTTATTTAGAAAAAATTAAAATCCCAATGTATGTGACATCAAATGAACGACTGATCAAAAGTTGCTAGATGTAATTTTAAAATATCAAATCATTACTAATCAAATTACAACAAAACAACAAAACATTTCTGCGGGCAAAGCAAAGCCTGCGAGTGGATAATTAGACAATGGTAAAAACATTTCTGCGGCAGATTGTATGATTCGTAATTTTGAACTGGGTGAAATAATTTAGGTTAGGTTAAAACTGTGACCAACCGCGCGCGAGCCGAGCGAGCGTAGCGAGCGGTGCCGCGGCAGCGGCCGGCGAGCGCTAATTCCAAGTTGCTCGCAGAAATCATAACTAATCAAATTTATAATCACAAATGATTTCTTATTAAGAATTATTAATTTAAATGTAGGTATACTTATATTTTTACCTTTTTCAGTTAATCCATTTGATAATTAATAATTTATCCAGTAATCCATTTTGACCTTTAAACGATTTGGTCAATAGTGTAATAAATAATTTAAACATTGATATTCGAGACTTTGGTCAGCTGAACTTTTGATCAAATGACCATCGTTATTTTAAACTTTGTTGATTTGTACGTTGTTCTTTTGAAATTTGCTCGAGAAAGTTTTGATTTTCTAATATGCAACCTTTTTTTTTTGAAGTATGAACACAACTAAATAAATATTTATGTAAAATAGGTACTTGTTTTTTTGTTTTTATTTTTCTTAGCTCAGAACGATATGTATTTACGGACAAGAAAAAAGACAAATCTTCCAGGTATTTGCCTATATTTACGTTATAAATATAAATTATCGGAATAATTTGTCTTTTACTAATACCTACTTTGCATAACACTTTTATTACCTATTTGACTTGTATTCATTATTTAGTAAGAACAATATTTGGAGTTTCGTAAAACGAATACAGAAATAACACAGAAGAAGCCTTACTTTTTCAGAGACCATCCTAATGGAAATAAATAAACATAATACACAGGCTTAGAATAAATAAAGACAATAATAATAAATATCCCAATAATTTTATAGATATTTACACGACGTGCGTCGGACAACTCTAGCGCGTTGGTCAGCCGATTTACCCGCCAGACCACGCGCGATTACGATGCCGATGCATAGGAGGTTAGGTATGACGTATCTGCTAGATTTTCTCTACAAGGCCTAGATATCGAGATATCCTAATATATTGAGATATCGGCATGGTAAAGATATTTCCAAAAAACGCATTACTAGTCTGTACTTTCACTAACGATTCCCTAAAGTAGTCGACAAAAATAAAGCAAATAATAAACATAGCTATACCTAATTTACTAATAAATATAAATGCCTTCGACTCAAGCCGTTATAAATGAATGGTAAGTACAGCTAATAGCTATCCACTCATACACACACGGCTGCGCACCGCGTCTGCCTGCCCCCGCTCGCCGCACACCTTCATTTATTTGTCAAACAGAGATAGCGATATTCAACGCGAATTTTGCACTTGTCTCGAATTGTGAGTTGCAAGCGATGTTCGTGGGGCCCTTAATATCAAAAATTTACGACTACTGGGTCCTTTTGATGAGTAATAGTAGACCAGGCCCTGCAGTCTCGACATTAGATAGCGACAAAAATCTGTCGCTAAGTCGTATCGATGTCAAGTTCCTTTAATAGATTTTCAACTTTATATCCAAAGCGTAAGGTTGAAAATCTATTAAAGAAATTTGACATCGATTGGACTTAACGACCGATTTTTGTCGGTATCTATGTCGAGACTGCAGGGCCCAGGGCCTGGGCGCACTCCGCATTTTAGGTATGAAGCTACAAGTACGCGGCGCGGTCGACTTGTCGGACCAATTCAGTGGGTTGAAGAATGGCCGCTGCGCCGCGCCGCCGTCGCCGCGCCGGCGCTGCCGGTCGGGTCGCACGTTAGTTCAATACTTACCGACGCGCCACACCGCGTAGTCCGTTCGTCGCTTAAGATATTAATTAAATGAAGGCAAAAGCATATTGCAGCGCATTCGCCTGCTTAAATAATAATAAGGATCCGAACCTCACGTTTTACACACTACCAAAGGACATCGACAGGTAAAAAAAGCACGTCTAAACGTCTATATAATATACTAGCAGCGCCCCGCGGTTTCACCCGCAGCGGTGTGAAATATACTTTACGACCTATTCTCAAACCTACCAAATATATACAAAAAAATTCATAAAAATCGGTCAAGCCGTTTCGGAGGACTTCGATAACAAACGCTGTGACACGATATTTTTATATGTTATACTAGCGACCCGCCCCGGCTTCGCCCGGGTAGCAAAGCGCAATATAATATAGCCTATGTCACCCGGAGATAGTGTAGCTTCCCAACAGTGAAAGAATTTTTGAAATCGGCTCAGTAGTTTCGGAGCCTATTCAATACAAACAAACAATCTGCCAAGACGAGCCAAGCGAAGCGCAAGGGCACTACCTACCTTTTCTCGAAGTGTTTCGTCGTTTTTTTGAACCCTCATAGAGTTGGTTTCAGATGTACCAGATAGTTCAAATTCTCAGGATATGATGTCCATAATATACTAATTAAACATACAAAGTCTCAATTGAATAGCTCTAATACTTTAGATTTTATTGATATCTAAAATACACCGATTTCGTCACTGACGCACTCACTGACACACTGATGATCATCAAAATGTTTGGCTACTTCCTGAAGTGCTGGAAAGCTGAAATTTGGTATGTAATCTAAGTTTAGTATACAACCAACAAAAAAGTTCATTAACTTATAACTTCCGCCCCCCATCCCCTAAAATGGGGGGTGGAAGTTTGTATGAGACTTCAAAATGTTAGGGTACTTCCTGAAGTGCTAGAAAGCCGAAATTTGGTATGTAAACAAAGTTCAGTATACAAAAAACACTACCGTGCCCCCAGATAAACTTATAACTTTCGCCCCCATCCCCTAAAATGGGGGGGGTGATAGGTTGAATGAGACTTTCACCAATTTTATGAATTAGGACATGAAAGTTTACATGGGACTGTAGACAGTAACTAAAAAACGTATTAATAAGTACTTACAAGAACCTCCGCCTTAATCAAGAGTCTCATGGTAGGTCTCAGTTATTTACGCCCTTTGACGACGAGGTGAGCAAATCGACTGTAAGTACTTAATTAATACGATAAGATATAATACTAAAGTTAGGTATATAATTAAAATAATTTTATTAGCCGGCACTGCTGATGTGCAAGAAATACACCCCAAAAAAAATA
Organism: Dryobotodes eremita; assembly: GCA_917490735.1. Classification (NCBI taxonomy): domain Eukaryota; kingdom Metazoa; phylum Arthropoda; class Insecta; order Lepidoptera; family Noctuidae; genus Dryobotodes; species Dryobotodes eremita. Next base: position 24,879,954 of record OU823244.1, read on the forward strand.
AGAAAAAAATAAACACTAAAAACACTGCCTAGCAACTTACAAAAAGAACTGAAATCCCACCAAAAACATTTCATGTAAAATGTTGCCAAGACGACCACATAAGCTTTGCCCTGTGAAAAAGATATCAGATCTCATGTAGAGCCAAGCTTCTGAATCTACACGGCCTAACTCTACCGACCCTAACTTCACAAATTCTACATATCAGTAAAAATGTTCCTCATACCTCTATACTCTTTATAATATTATTTCACTGTATTTCGTTTATTACAAAATATATTTAGGTTATACCTTAGCCTCAGCAACACATGGTGGTTATGCTATTAAATTGTAGCTTATATAATAATAATAATAATATTTTATTGACATAAAAGTATGTTACATTTATAAATGGAAACCCTGACTCCTGCGCTAGGTTGTAACCTGTGTTACAGGAATCAGTGTCTTCTCCCAGTAGTTTTACAGATATTATGCAATAAGATTTAAACACTTTTAAATTATACAGTACTTACTTGATGCGTATGTGTGAGGGTGGGTGTGTGTGTATGTATATGTGAGTGTGTGTGCGTGTGTGTGTGTGTCTATGAGAGGATGCGTGAGCGTACGTGTGAATGTGTATCATTGTATTTATATATTTATAGTGCATGTTTATTATGTTATTAATTTTTCAGTATGTATGTAATCCAATGTTTGTAGCCAGGTGTTTATTTTCTTTTTAATTTCATTTTTAGAGAATGGGTTAATCAGTGGAGCCTTGTTTATCTTATTATAGATATTCGTAGCAAGAAAAAAATGTTGCCGTCTAGCTGAGGCAGTCTTACAATTGACATATTTACATACATTAGTGATTTTGCGTTTACTTTTGTAACTGTTGTTTATAGGTGTTATTAGGTGTTGCTTCAATGTGATATTGAGAAGATATAGCTGTCTCACTGTGAGCACTTTACAGTTTTGGTACAAAGTTATGGTTGAGAACCGATACGGTTTGAAGGTAAGGACTTCGAGCAATGATCTTTGAGCTCTTTCGAGGTGGATCATAATTATTTTACAGGCTCCTCCCCACACCGTGACACAGTAACCGATTATCGACTGGGCCAGAGAAAAATGTATAGTGCGAAGGAGATTAAAATCAGCAACATGTCGAAGTTTCTTAAAGGCCCAAATAAGTTTCCTAACTCGAGAGGTAGTTAGCTCGATTTGGGGCCGCCAACTTAGTTTTTCGTCCATTAATACACCTAAGTATTTTATATTTGTTTTTGGGATATTGGAAGACATGAGCACTGGAGCCTATTTTCAGGGAAATTGCAAGAGTGCACTTTAAGGGTTATTGTTAAAGTTTTGGTTTTGGCGAACCTGAACTGCAAGTATGAAGTTTTAGAAATGTTAAGTGTAAGTAAGTTTTCTTCCAACCAGTTACTGACTTTACAAAGTCCCAGCTCAGCTATGTGCTGCGCCTCCTTCCAAGTCTCTCCATGAAATATGAGCGCCGTGTCATCGGCGTAGCTAAATATACTACCCTTAAAAAGTTGTTGCTGACACAAATCATTCACATATATCAGGAAGAGATTCGAGGAGAGGGCACTACCTTGCGGCACACCACGGGTAACGTTGGCTTCGCTACTGACGATTCCGCCTATTTTTACCCTTTGTGTCCGATCACTCAGAAAGTCAGTAAATATACTGAGAGCTTCTCCCCGAACTCCTATGTGGTCTAGTTTGGTCACAAGAGTGGAAATAGAGACGGTGTCAAAGGCCTTCGCAAGGTCGAGAAAACCCCTTTTCTGTTTAGCATCGACCTTCTCAGCAACGTGATCAACAAGTTGATTAACTGCATCTTCTGTGCTTTTCCCAGACCTAAAACCAAAGTGACCTTCGGATAACATTTTGTTTTATTCTAAAAAGCTAATGAGTCTAGTATTCAAAAGTTTTTCTAGTATTTTTGACAGTGCCGGTAAAACTGATATAGGTCTGTAGTTTTTAACTTTATCACGATTCCCGCTCTTGTAGACTGGCGTGATAAGAGATTTCTTAAAGACTTGGGGGAATACTCCCTGCTCAAAACAAATCCCAATGAGTTTGGTAATCGGAGGAATAAAAATTACCTTGCCAGTTTTAAGTAGTTTTGCTTTGTTTTGTTTTGAGTTTTGCCATCCTGTGGCGCAGTCTGTTTTTAGATTGCTAACTACAGATTCGACTTCAGTCTCATCAGGGGAAAGTAAAACAATAGAATTAAGTGTTGGCGGTGAATTAAAATTATATGATCCAGGTTGGGATCTTCGATTTTGCCTGACAGTATCTGCAAGTTGTTTGCCTATATCAGCAAAATACTTATTTATGGTCTCAATTTCTTTCGATGCATTCTTTGTAGTAGGTAATAGTTCAATCGCCTCTGTTTTTTTTGCGACTTGGTTAGTAATGGATTTCACTATGCTCCATGTTTCTTTGCTGTTTTGTCAAGATTTTAAAGCAGATTTTTCATGGTTTATTCTTAATTTCCTCAGTAGTAAATTGCAGTAGTTGCGGTATCGTTTATAGGTAATTTCCATAGTGATATTTTTTGGATTTTTTAAAACGGTTTTATGAAGATTATCCCTATGTCTAATGCATCGTAATAGGCCTGGAGTTAACCATGGTTTGATAATTAACTTACGGTTGGGCACAGTTATAAATTTTGAGTGTAGTAAAATTGCATTCATCAAACAGTCTACAAAGAGTGTAGCCGCCTCATTTGCATTGGAGTAATTTGTTATAAATGAGAAATCAGCATTTTTTAAGTGTTCAACAGTAACTTCAATATTTACCTTTGTAGTAGATCTGTTCTTAATGGTTTTACAAGATTCTTTATTTAAAAATAATAATACAGAGGAGTGGTCACTTACAGTAGCATCCATTACTACAATGGTAGAACCAGTTGAGGCATTTATCATAAAGTGATCAAGGCAGTTGTGCAGTCTTGTTGGGTACGTGTGACCTGGTAGGAGGCCCAGTTCTGCGGTTAGGTTGAGGTAGGATGCACTATTTCTGTCTGAGTTGTTCGGTTTTATGTCTATATTTATGTCTCCAGCATGAATAATGGTTTTTGTTTTTAGACTACCAATTATATTTTCGAGGGAGTTAAGGAAACTATCAATACGGTAGATCGAGGGGGACCTATAGGCTGCTAGTATACATATATTTGTGCCAATTTTTAATAAAAGAAAATTAGCACCGTTATATGAAACGTTTGTATTTAGAACATAGCGCCATTATTGAATACTTACTCAATCCAGTCAACAGATATCGCCATCTGTTAGAATCGTTTAGAGCTAACAGATAATTGTGACTGTCAAATAATAGACAAATAATTTGCAATAAAATAATATTGCGACTATAAATTGAGATGTAAGCTATCCTATCTTTCAAGTTGGATCAAATTGCACACGGTGTGCAAATCAAATTTAAAATCGGTTCAGTAGTTAAGGAGTCCATCGCGGACAAACAACATGACACGTAATTTTTATATATATAAAGATAAAGATTATTATATAAAAGAAGAAACTAACTGACATATTAACGCACAGCCGAAATTACTGGGACTAGGAACGTGAACTTTGGCAAGAAGCTTCCTTTTGTAATTTAGGGGAGCGCTATGAAGGGGTTTTTGGAAATTCGACCTTTAAGAGGGTGAAAAGGGGGGATTTTGTTTTTATGAAAAATGTTATTCCTTGAGCTAATAAACTTGAAACTTGGCACATATACATGGCTAAGTAAATTATAAAGTTTGTAATTTTGAGTTTTTCTCAACTACCCCCTAAAAGAGGATTTGGGGGTGTCATACTCGTAGTTTGTATGGAAGAATGTTAACGCGTGGTCCGATTAACACGCCATACCTGTTACTTGTTGACAGGCCTACACTCTCCTCCCATCTATTAATACTGTAATATGAAAACATTGTAAAAGCCTCTTATTTTTAAAAGAGTAACCGTGGAGTTTCTTGCCGGCTCTTCTCCATAGGAAACGACCAATTGAAACCGTGCACCTAGCTTCTGAAGTTTCATTAGTGCCCGTGTAGGTTTATGTCAAATAAAATATATTGATTTTGATTTTGAACTCGAAACTCAGTATTTATACATATGACCAAAAATAAAGAATAATGTGTATTAGGGTTTTTCGAAAATCTTCCCTTTAACGGGGTCAAAAGGAGTAGTCAACCTTACAGGGGTGGATGTTACTGCATGGCTTGATTAACTAGAAAATTGGTATAAATAATCTTTGGGTCAAATTATGGAAACATTGCAAACGATTTTCCAAAATTCCACCCCTCTGAGGGTGAAAAAAGGGAATACAGTTTACCTATATGAAAAATCTTATTCATTTGGTTAATAAACTTGAACGTTGGCCCGAATACTTATACTTATGTATAAATAAATAATAAAGATATTAATAATTATCACTAACATTAAAGGGGGTCGTGTTTGTAGGGGAGAACAAAATTCACGCGAACGAAGTCCGTGTGAAGTGCTGAATAACTGACATATCAGAAATTAAGGGTTTCTTCTATAATGTAGGCGAGCTGTAAGAAGGGGTTGTTGGACTTCGACAGGACTGGACTTCGAATTCGACCTTGAAAGGGATGAAAAGAGGGGATTTCGTTTGTATGAAAAATCTTACTTCTTGAGTTAATAAACTTGAAACTTAGCCCGAATACATTCTTAAATGAATAATAAAGTTTGTCATTATTAGGTTTTTAAAACTAACCCTCAAAGGGATTTTAGCGAGTGCTAAAATTTTAAGACTGTCCGGTTATCTCGAATAACGGTATTAAAACTTTTGACAGATAATAAAGAGTTACAAGTTTTGGGTATTTCGAAAATGAACCAGCAACAAGGGTAATTAAGTATTTGAGGGAGGATTACACTGTGTGTCTGGATTAAGCCAAAAGAAGTAAAAATATCGTAATCATTAATTTTCCAAAACTACCGGTTAAAAGGGGTGGAGGGGGTACTACATTTTGTAGGAGATAATACGAAATCCACGCGGAAGAAGTCGCGGGCGAGGTGCTAGCAAACCTACCTACCAAATGTTTACTTTTGTATTTTTATTTATGTCACCCGTAATTATGTAGTTAGAATATTAATTATTAATAATAAACAATCATAATAATAATCCATTTATTTTCAGGCGACACAGGCCCATAGATAAGTACCTTAACCTAAACATACATATCGTTATCATAAACGAAACTTGTGTTAATAAATAAGACTTAATCTATGTTAGTAGCACTTCACTTTGCATTAGCTTGACTTTGTGCTGTCCTGTGGTACTTGTCCGCGGAAGCGACGGAACACCACGTGCTGCGGCCAAAAGTCTTCTTCCATGACGAGGGGCAGATAACAATTCGGTACGCGCACCACGAACGCCTTAAAGTTGACGTTGCGGTGCGACTCCGATAAATGCACCCTCGGCGTGTACCTTGTCTTCTGGCGCACGTACTCCATGATGTCCTCGGCTTTAGTGGCGTAGTGCAGGCGGGAGATGTACACCGGAGTGTTCGGATTATTATTATTATTGTAGTATAGTTAGGTACTTATAAATTCTTTCTTAAAGGTCATGTTTAGCTTTGATAAGTAGGTATAGGTAGGAAAGTACCTATTTAAATTTTATTTTAGTATTTTTGTTTTGGTGGGTGCCTACCATGGACTAACTATAACCAAATATTATGTAGTAAGATATTGATTATGTAGATAACAGGGTACCTACTCGTACATACTTTTTTAAATTCAGATTAATATTCTTTAAAAGAAGACAACCCTAACGTAGTCAGACGAGATAAGAGTTACGCGATAGAAGGAGAGGCAACTTCTAGGTGAATATAACTGTAGGCAATTAGCGCTGCGCGACCTGCATTGTACTGTATTGCACTTTATTGTGTCGTAGCAGGAGTCGCTACGTATTTAAACGATTTTGCGGAGTGAATCTTCTATACTTCTACTATTATGACGTATTTTGTGGTAATAAATAGTACAAGTTTGACGACTATTGGCAAAAATCGCCTTTTTTTTCTATTTGCTTCAAAAAGTATTTATTATCACTCAAAATCATAGAAATGAACTACGAGTACTAGTCTGGTCAATTTAGACATAAAAATAGTGGTCAAATAACAAATTGCCGGAGAGCCAAATATTGGTGGAGAGACCAATTGCCAAGGTCAGTCTTGTTCAAATGCCCAGTTGAGTACAATAGAGGAAGATTGCCACATTTGAACAATTTATGAACATCCAGCAAGAGGAAGAGGAAGAAATCGAAGAAGACATGACTGTTGAAGTAGACTTTCAAGAGTATGAATCTGATTAAAATATATAAAGAAATAAAAACAATAGTTAACCCAATAATCAATAGCAATATCAATAATCAATATCAATAATATGGTTAGATCTAGAACTTGACGGGTATTAAATGATAAATGATTTTATTTCTGTAAGTAGGTTTGTACAAACACTTTTACACGTCAATCATATTTTAAAACTAGATGAGTTCGGCGTTTCCTATCTGACTACTCTGAGAAGAAAGGCCGAAACAAACTCAGAGGTCACAGTCTCTTTTAAAGTCCAGACATAATCTTAGTCAGATCATGTGAAGACCATGTAGATTTGAGTCTGAAATGGTATTTTGAGGAAAAAATACCACACAGAATGAGTGGACCTGTCCAGTCAGTGCACGCATTTGTCAGTAATCGTGCAGCTCAACTCAAAACTTAAGGAGCTCAACGATTCGACGAACAATACCAAAGAAAGGACATTTGGGTAGGCCGCATAAATTACTCAAACTGCCAGACTATGATTAAAACTAATCAAGAAAGAAAAAAATAAAACAATGATCTACATAGTCTTTACATTCACAATAATTAAAATAATATACTATTTTACAAAGTAAACATTCATGTCAATATATTTATAAAAATTCATCAATGTCAACAGGTATAAAAAATCCTGAAATAATCTTGGTCAGATCATTTGAGGACCATGTAAGATTGGTGTCTGAAATGGTCTTTTAAGGAAAGAACCATACAGATTTGAGTGGACCTGTCCAGTCAGTGCAAGCATTTGTCAGTAATCGTGAAGCTCAACTCAGAACTTAAGGAGCTCAACCATTAGACAAACAATACCAAAGAAAGGACATTTGGGTAGGCCGCATAAAGCACTCAAACTGCCAGATCATCATTGAAACTACCTGTGGAAGCGAAAAAAAAAAAACTGACGCACATAGTCCTCACATTCACAATAATTTGATAATAATGTTATATTTCAGAAAGTAAATTGTCATGTCATTCTATATGTAATAATTATCAAATGTCAAAGTTTATGTAAAATACAAATTAAAAAAAATTGCAAAAATAAAAAAAACAAAAATAAAACATTCAGTATGCAAAAAAAATTGGAGCAACTCAATCCCAAGCCTTTTTGTCCTCAATATAATCTTTAACGGTATAAAAGGCTTTCTGGCACAACTTACGTTTAATGAATGATTTGAATTTATTAAGGCTTAGATCTTGAACGTGGCTTGGAAGTTTATTATAAAAGCGTATACATTGACATCTGAACGAGCCACCTATTTTCTTAAGCCTTGTTGTAGGTACAACAAATTTGTGTTTGTTCCTAGTATTTATACTATGGTTATCACTGTATTTTTTAAACAATTTTTGCAATATTGTTCCCTTAATTATCCTAAAATTGTCATGACAGTTAGTGGAGTAGGCCTACAGGGGAAACCACGGTAAAAAAACGCGCCGAGTACACTATCTCACAGGTGGCGTGTGGATATCATGTATAATGTGACTCTTAGAATCGCGATATCTCAGGAATGGTAACTCTTAGGAAAAAAATCATGGAGACCATTTTTGTAGAGAATATTAAGATCTGCAACTTTGGTTTAAGGTTTTTTTTTTTGATAAAACTTACCGTTTTCGAGAAAAATCCAAAAAACCTCAAATTTTTACCTTTGACCCTGAATAACTTTTGTAGCACACAGGATCGATGGGGATTTTTAAAACTTCATTTTTAATGGTAAACCCAATCGGTCTCCACCAATATTTGGCTCTCCGGCAATTTTTGTTATTTGAAATGTCTATATTGACCGGACTATACTTACTTAAAATAACGGATACGTTTTCCATTTCGTTATGCAAAAAGTTTCGTCCTAAATGAACTTTTCACACCTTTAAAGTCAGTGAATTACAAAACCCGAGGAATATTGGTAGGTATTTTTACCTTAAACTATCAGTGTACCAAATTTCATACAAATCCGTTCAGTTGTTTTTGCGCCAATCTGGAACAGATTTTTTGGTCTCACACTCGTTCCCACACATTCATAGCAATTCCTTTCTTTTTTAATATTCTGTTTACAGTTTTGACTTCATTACTATTTTACTATAAGTAATATAATAATATGTATAGATGCTTCACATTTTTGTTTGTAAAATAAAATAAGACACTGTTGCTAGCGGCAGCTAAGAATCTTGATTATTCTACTGTCTTGTACACTGTACTCGTACATAAATACATTCGATTCAAATATCTGAATGTGTTCGTAATAAGTCCAGACGTATGTAAAAGTATCGCGATCTAGGACTCCAGAATACATGTGTGTGTCTTTACAATACATGTGTAAAGCTAGCTAATATTTAAGTTTTATTTCATTTTTGGCATTTAATAGGTACTTAAGTAACGTCTCTTAAAAACTTACTCATCTTATATATACAGCAGCTTCACGCGGCTTCAGTAGTTGCAGGCAGAAATCAGAGATGTCTTAGTCAGTGTCTTGGTACACGAACTCGGTACCAGACTCACCATACTCACTGTATCCCGCGATTTGACTCACTTTACACGTCACAGGGCATGTGATACCTATTTGGATATTAAAAAAGTCGTATACATGTTAGTGACGCGTGTGTTGCTTGTTACAGCGGCAGCCTGGGCACGGCGCAGTATGCCAACGTGATGCACGAGAAGCGCGTGGTGCGCGGCAGCACCGTCACGTCACACCCGCACGCCGCGGTATGTACTACACACACCCTGACACACACCTTGACACACGGCAAACTCTTACCGACACGCCTGACGTTCCTCTTTTTTATTATTAAAAAAGAGAAGCATATATATTTCTATTCTATTTTTTATTATGGCAAGCAAAGCCGATGTCGACTATTCTGCCAATCTCTAAAGTGAATTGGAAAAGCAAGTGTGCATTATAATTATAATACATTAAAAATAAAACGATAAAAATCTTCGATGATACAGTTGAACTTAATGTAGATCTTGTGGGGTTAGTACTGGACTGAAACAAACAAAAAGATAAAATTACATATTGTTAGGTGTATATATTTAAACACGAAATATTTTAAGAGATACACCTATATATAGCTGGTACAGAACCTATAGACACAAAACATTTTTAATAGAACTGTTTTTTTTGTTTAAAAAAAATACATAACGAAATATAATAATAATACAATGAAAATAATAAATAAAATAAAAATGTAATAAAATAATAATAATAAAAACAACAATATGTATAATAATTTATAATAATAAATATATAATATATTTATATATAATACTAGCTGCCCGCCCCGGCTTCGCACGGGTTGCGGTACTTATCTACGGCGTACCCTACCCCACCCCCCCCTAACCTACCCTACCTACCTACCTACCCTACCTACCTACCCTACCTACCTACCCTACCTACCTACCGTACCTACCTACCCTACCTACCTACCCTACCTAACCTACCTACCTACCCTACCTACCTACCCTACCTACCTACCCTACCTACCTACCTACCCTACCTACCCTACCTACCTACCCTACCTACCTACTCTACCTACCTACCTACCCTACCTACCTACCTACCCTACCTACCTACCTACCCTACCTACCTACTCTACCTACCTACCTACCCTACCTACCTACCTACCCTACCTACCTACCTACCCTACCTACCAAAAAAAAAAAAAAAAAAAAATAAAAAATTGATGTTGGCCGATTCTCATAGATACCGGATAAGCACAAAAAATTTCATCAAAATCGGTTAAGCCGTTTCGGAGGAGTATGGCAACGAAAACTGTGACACGAGAATTTTATATATTAGATATATAATTTTTTTTTTTTTTTATTAATGTAATTGTTTTGCGTTATTATTTAAAATTTTGTGTGTGTGACATGGCTATCGCATTAGGTTAAGACCTGTAATGATAGTTTTAAGGCATTTAAATAAATAAATAAATAAATACTTAAAATTTAAAAACTGCTTGAGACATTTTTATAAAACCTTTACTCCCTATTCTATGAATGATCCGGCCGACGCGACACGGCGAGGAATGCGGCGCGCGCGCGCGGCCCGCGCCGCTGCCGCATCGTGCCGTCTCGTCTGTTCTGTGTCAAACAGCGTGTTGGTGAGGTTGCGTTCGCATGCATATTGACTCCGCGCGACCGCGCGAGCATGGTAGTTATTTCGCGTCCTGACGGTTACCGCACTCCACAGTCTGTGTGCTGCCGGATGCAAACACCTGCCCTCACCTCCTATTACATGGGACCTAACAATCTCACGGTGAACTGCAGTGAACGTACGGAAACACACCTCTGCCTATCTCTACGGAGAATGCTGGAAACCAACTTAGGTAGACTTACTAAGTCTACTAAGACTAGATCGAGTTACTAACTCGATCTAGTCTTATTTTAATAGCTTATCGCTTAAAATAATTATAAATGTGAATTTAAAATACAAAACGACCTAAACCTAAGTACGAACATTATTAAATTCCCTCCTTAAAGTTTCACGAAAAAGAACCTACATAGATGCGATTAAAACAAATTTTAATCCCTATCTACAGTACCTACACATCTGTAAACTAGGTAAATACTAATAAACAGCTGATAGGTGCAACTCGAATTCGCATAAGTTAATGACCTCTGTGAAGTTACGGGTGCGGCGAGTCGTATCCGTCAGCCTATTCAAAAATCAAAAATCTTACCAGAAATAAGCAGTCGTGGATATACCTAATATTGTAGGTACACGCTGTTTTTGAGAATTTCCTTACATATAGAAAAATCAATGTCGCTGCCCAACCGAACCGGAGGAATCACATCACGATCGGCACTCACGAGTTAGGGGTTCTTAGTGCCACCCTCTGATACTTGTTATTGTAGCACACCACTTTGTTCTGGTATTCCCGGTCGGTACACCTATAGTTTGACATTGTTGCGTTTATTGCCCGAAGCGTGACGCTTGATAGGAAAGACGCGCGCGGTGCAATACGCGGATCGTGCGGGACTGAAGGAAGAGGAGCAGGGTAGGGCGGCGTGTGCGACTCACTCGCGGTTCTACTCTTTGATCATTTTTTAAAACTCGCGCTATCTTATGCCGCCGCCCGCTTCAATGACAGCGAATACTACGTAGAAACTATCGTAATGGATTATAAAAAATAAGAAGGAGCCAGTATTCATTATGTGTATCAAGTAATTTTAAATTATTCCATTTTTAAAATAATATACCTAGAATATGTTTCTATGTCTTTCTTACCAGCTATAAGTGAATCTCTTAAAATATTTCGTGTATAAATAGATACACCTTATGTTATTATCATTGATAGAACATTAAATATACGTCACAGACAACTTAGCCCCGTAGACACCGCATAGGAGGGCAACCGCGCTCGCCAAGCATTAGCTCTACGGCCTCATATGTGATGGCCACGCCCCCAACTCGTCTAGGAAGCGCCAGTCAGTCCGTTACTGAATGTTGACGTGTTTTAGTTATTGTTCTGAGGTTTTAAAAATCGAAAAGAATATTCAAAATGCCGTATTGTGCAGTGAAATGGTGCGGAAAATGTAGCAAAACTTCGAGTTTACACAAAGACAGCATTATATTTCACCGATAAGTTATTTAAAAGCATAAAATAATTTCAAAATTTAATTTAACGACATTATTTGAATACGAAGCAAATGCAAAGGTACGGTAGCGCTCGTTGATGTCTTTTGAAAAATCTCTTTCTTTCACGTTTTAATTTATATATTACTATCTCGCTCTATCATCGGTAACAGTTTACTAGTGATGATGAATCGATAACAAATCTACAAATAAAATATCGATATGTTACCACAAACATAAAATAAATAAATAATCATTATTTTATTTTAAAGATTTCCAAAATGCCTAGAATTAAAGAAAATTTGTATAAGCGCTACAGAACGAGAAGAAAATTGGTGTCCCACTACAAATAGTGTTACATGTTCCCGTCATTTTACTACGGATTGCATTGAACTCAAAAAGAAACGACGAATTTTATTTATTACTCTGTACCAACTTTGGTGGGTCACTTTTCAATATTGTCAGATATTATCGACTTTATCGAATTTGGAAAAAAAAAAACCTGAATTAAGTATACCTAAATATAAATACTAGGTATAACGGATTATTATACGTAGTATCTCTGTGCTATAATGTGAGATTTTATTTGATCGGTGTACCTTTATAAATAGATAAATAAATCTAAGTACTTACAAATGTTGCTTATCGATAAAAATATCGAGTCTCATACCAACCCTAAGCCGTCCTATGAGTCATTTGACGTCTGATATGTGACATGGCTATTTCAGCCAATCACAGCTCTCTTTGCACCTCGGCCCCCCCTGACTTTTGGCGATAGTATATTCGAACAAAATGTTCTTAATGAGGTGTCTACGGGGCTAAGTTGTCTGTGATATACGTACACCACATCCACACAGACAGAATATTTGGGGAAACAAATCATAACTTTATATTATTGTGGCTGATAAAAATCATAAGTGCCACAAGCAATTCTGAAGAGGGATAAATGTTAAAAGGGAGGGGAAATTAATCGGAAGAGGGATTTTAAATTTAGGGAGACGGCTATACAAATCCTGAGGTGGGATGTTGTTAGAGCATTAGAAAAATATGTGATTCAAGGTGCCCTCCTCCAACCCGCACTCGCAGAGGGAGGAGTCTCCAACATGGATTTTGTGTAAAAAGACGGGAGTGCAACAAAACTTAAGTGGATTCTACAAAGAACAGAAATAATAGTTTTCGATTCTTTTTATGACCGAAAAACCACGGTTTTGGTTTGATGGTCGGTTGCGCTGCATAAAAAATTGCCTTTCTTTTTGTTGGACATATTCCACTGCTCCTGGCAGGACCACTGCAGGTTCATTCTTGGAAGGGACAATAGGTCGTAACCCTGATAAGAATTGTGCGTGACATTTGACGATAAAGATGAATACGCATCTTTAACCAAAGCATCAACATATTCGTTAACCCTTAACGCCACAATGGCTAGGTATCCAAACTAAACGAACATCCTTTTGATTACTAGCACAGGACAATAAAGAGTTTTTAAACTGTTTAAATAAGGGAACTATGCAATTTACTTTTAAAGGGATTTTGGACTAAAACTTGCAATCAACTAAGGGAATATGTAAAAATAACGGCTTTCTCAACATTATGGTGTGACTCTATAAAAGACAAGCTTCCAATATAGCCATACACTCATCAGTGATTAGGTGATTACAGAAGACTCCTTATTTTGGAGCTTTGGTTATAGACCGTAGCGCCAGTATGAGTAAGATCGGCTAGTTTCGAAGCATCCGTAAAAAATAATTGAAAACCATTCCTCGCCTAGTAATTGAAAAACTTTACTCGCCGGGCTGCTAGTGCTCTGCATGTCCAATACAATAACGTATTCAGGATGCTGATGCGGCTGCCTCGCTATTGTAGTGTGTCCGGAATGTTTGCGAAGGCGCGAACGGACTTATTTATTTATTTCTTTTCTTTATTTTATTTCTTACGATTTATTTATTTCTCTGTATTTTTATAATCTGTAACTGTATGGATTAATTTTATCTGAAATAAGCTGTTTAAGAATAAATAATCACATCGCTTGCCCACACCACCGCATTCACCAAGCCAAATTCGCTGACGGAGATTTTGGATATACCAATATCAAAGTTTTTTTTGGGACAGAACTTAAATCTTTATGAGGAAAATTAAAAAGGGGTTATCTGGGCTATTTGATCACACTTACCTGATGAGCTCACACTTATCTGATGAGTCTATTGCTTTCCTTATATATCGTCAGCTGATATTGAACAACATCAATGTTATCCTCCAATAATGATACAAATTTTGTCCAATCTAGTTTTTATTTAATTTTTTATTGCCGAATTGGCCTGCTCTTGATCTCGATCACGCCTGATGGAAAGCAATGGATGAGTTCTATGGTGGAACGCGCCCCAAAAGCGAGCGTGGCCAAAAGACGCCTGTTCACTCTTGCTTTGAAGGCAGACGGGTTAAATGTGGAAGGGAACACAGACGCTGATATAGAGTTCCACACTTGGGTTTGGACAGGCTATATTTCAAAAGTGGAGGGGAAGTTTTTTCTAAATAAGACTTATTAACCAAAGATATGACTATAGGGTAATGATCACTACCATGTGTCAAGGCTGTGCATTCCCAGTGAGTCTGTTCAGTCATTTCCAGTGAGATGCTGCTAACTCAACCGAACAAAATGTAAGGTGTACGCAACTTTTTTGCTGCCTTGGAAGAGATCGTCGTGTTGAGCAATCGTTGTTTAAAACACAGAGATCCAGGTCATCCAAAATATCAACTAGACCTGCACCAAAGGCATCACAGTGTCTGAACCCCCATCTGTAATGGTGACAGTTCAAGTCACCCATGACCAGTATTGGACTGTGAACATTACAAAAAAAATTATCTTAAATTATAAAAAAAACATGGTGTGCAATATAAAAGGAAAACACTGATGCCCTCAATCCTCCCTGCGGCAATGATCATAACACCCGTAAGTAAAGGCAAAGTAAAGGACAAAAGTGGGATCTGATTGTTGACTAAGAGGGCCGACGCTCCATAGCCATCTGATCTGTCTGTGATCTGTCTCCATAGCCATATGAGAATGTTGAAATGAGCATACGGAAGCTAAGACTTAGATTAAGATATATTGAAAAAATGTTGAAGAAATTTAACATGGAAGACTGCAAGCCGACAGTTACACCAATGGAACTTAATCTGAAATTACAGAAAAATGAAAAGTGTGATGAAAAATTACCATATCAACAATTGATTGGCACACTGATTTACTTAGCCGTGGCCACCAGGCCTGATATAATGTTCAGTGTGAGCTATTTGTCACAAATCAACAGTTGTTTTGGAGAGGAACATTTCAAGAGCGCAAAACGTGTGCTACGGTATTTAAAAGGGACCAAAGGCGTGGGCCTGTGCTACAAGAAAACCGAAATGGAGTTGTATGGTCAAGCTGATGCTGCACATGTTGCATCTTGTGCGATAGATCGAAGATCGTACAGTGACTACTGTTTTAGACTCGCCGGTGCTCCCATTAGCTGGGAATGCCGAAAACAAAAGAGTGTAGCCTTATCAACGGACGAAGCAGAGTACACGTGTGTGGCTGAAGCTGCTAAGGAAGCAATCCACCTAAGGCGTTTAATAAATGACATAACAGAATGGAGGCAACCCATTGTCAAAATATATAATGATAATCAGGCTGGCATACAATTGACGTAAAATCCTATGATTGGCTCTAAGACAAAGCATACCGATACGAAACTACATTTCATACGACATACAGTTGAAAGAGTTTGTAATAGAATACCGTCCAAGTACCCACATGGAGGCAGATATGTTGACTAAGAGTTTATCTGGACCACGGCTTAAAGTGTTGAAATCCTCACTCGGCTTAATATAGCGATCCATGCTAGTGATGAGGGGGGGATAGGTTGGAGTTTGCATGCATCACAGAGCATAATCTCTAACACCGTTGCTATGGAGTTTTTTCCTAACAGTCCTGTCAAATTCCTGTATGTCGATTGTATATGTAACGTGTATTAAATAACTACATAATGTGCGTACGTTTTCTCATTAGCACCGTATACTGTACCTAACTAGGTACCAATCTATCAACCGTCCCATCTTTCATAATAGTATATTATTACTTATAATTTTAACATATACCATATAAATTACATTATTATAAATACTTTTCTTCCTATTATTTATGTTTATCATTAAAATATTCATCTAAGGAGTAAAAACATTTGTTTATCAGTAATTGTTTAAATTTTTTTATAAATAAATATATTTAACTTTTCTTCTTTCTTCATTATCTCAGGTAGTTTGTTACATATTTTTATAGACATTACGTAGGTACTTGCAGAATGCATTTTTAGCTTGGATGTTGGTATGATTAGCCTAGTTCGGTGTCTAAGTGTGTACTGTGATTGGATGTCTTCGCGCTTTGTGTAGAACTCTTGATTCTTTCGGACAAATTTACATGTTTCTAAAATGTAAATACTGGGGAGGGTTAGAATATTATGTTTTAGAAAGTAGGGTTTGCAGCTGTCAGTTTGATCAATGTTTGCTAAGATTCGAACTAATTTCTTTTGTAGGGTAAAGAGATTGGTTAGTCCTGGCAACAATTACTCAACATATGTTCTGACAACATTATATGACATCATATAAGTTAGTCCTGAAAACTTTTACTCAACATGCACTGACACCATTTTACGCCATCGTATACGTTAGTCCTGACTAAGTTTACTCGACATATGCACTGACACCATCATACGACGTCATATAAGTTAGTCCTGACAACTCTTACTCAACATATGCTCTCACACTCAAACTCAAACTCAAAGCATTTATTTCAATTTAAACCATTTAGAGGCACTTTTGAATTGTCCGGTCAGTTAGTCAGAAAGTTGAAGCTAGTTGGCCATTCCAAAACGTAGATCTCTATGGAGAAGAACGGGCAAAAAACTCCAAGGACACTCTTTTTAAATCAAGATATTACAAAATTCTGGGTACATTATTCTTGTTGCTTCTATGTATATGCGAGAACAGTGAAAAAAATATATATTAAGAAACAATTCAAAATATAAGATTAATAATAAAAATAAGCCGTGGCAGTTAAGAGATGACCAGTCTCAACTAACGGCGCCCGTTCACGAACATGACGCGTGGATCAGCACCATCCAGCTCAACCATTTTGTAGGGAACCGAATGATCCTACACACGCGCCACCAACAGTGAGACATTTAATAATAATAATAATAATTCATTTATTGTCAGGTAACTTAGACCCATAGATAAAATACACAAATTACAAAATAACAAACTAATGACATAGACATAGTCTCAACTGCCATGCTGTCAAGTCAACATAATTATATAATAAACGAATCCATGGTACTCACATTTACAAAATTGAAAAAATGCTTCTAAATTATACAAAACTATAGTTTGCTATGTATTTCAGCGATGAATAAAATTTTACTACATAAAAGAAACATTAAAATATCTATTGGAGTTACTCAATAATAAAACATTTTATAATAAATAAACAAACATTAAGTTCGCAATGTCAGAAAAAGTAAAAGGGAGAAAAAGAAAGGAGTATCTCTTCCAAACATTCAAATTTTAACTAGTGCGCCCAAGTGGCTGTGGAGCAGGACCAGAATTAAGCCAAGCCTTTTTATCTACGATATAGTCATTGAACTTATCATATGCTTGTCTACGTAGTGTGCGTTTAATGCATGTTTTAAATTTCTTCTCATTTGGTTGAAGAATATCGAGTGGTATTTTATTATAACATTTTACACAGTACCCCATAAAAGAAGTATGTACTTTAGACAACCTGAAACGTGGTTGATCTAATTTGTTCTTATTTCTAGTGTTGAAATTATGCCTGTTACTTATCTTACTAAAAAGATGTACATTTTTTCGAACATACATAATGTTTTCATATATATATTGACAAAGTACCGTCATGATGTTAATTTTCTTAAACAGTTCCCTTAGAGATTCGCGTTTGCGGAGGTTGTAGATGACTCTGACAGCCCTCTTTTGCAGAATACTCGTAAAGATAGAATCAATATCTGCAGCCCGTCCCCACCGCAGAATACCGTAAGACATGATGCTATGAAAGTAACTAAAACATACTAGTCTCGCGGTATCCACGTCTGTTAATTGACGGATTTTCCAAACAGCGTAAGCGGCTGAACTTAGCCGCCCTGCAAGTGATGTTAAGTGAGGACCCCACTGTAGCTTTGAATCAAGCGTAATCCCCAGGAAAACCGTTTTTTCGACGAACCGTTTTTTCTAGTATCTCCTTATTCAATACAACGTGACATTTACTACTTCTAACATTCGGTAACGCGAATCTTATGCATTTAGTTTTCTTCTCATTTAATACCAAATTATTTACAGTAAACCAATTATGAACCTTAAGCATTGCGTTATTTACGCCGTCAAGTTCATGTGCATGTCTGTTTATTTTAAAAATCAATGATGTATCATCAGCAAATAACACCATTTGAGGACGGTTTTTCAGCAAATGAGGTAATCATTGAATATACTAAAAAGAGGAACGGACCCAATAGTGAGCCCTGTGGTACACTCATTTTGACTTTTAACTCCAATGAATTTACACCGTTTATTTGAACTTGCTGCAGTCTATCATTCAAATATGATTTTACTAAGCTAAGCGCAAGTTTACCCAGTCTTTAATGCTCAAGTTTCAAGAGCAGTGTTTCGTGATTCACGCAATCAAATGCCTTCGATAGGTCGCAAAAGATGCCTAGTGCATCTTGTGCCTCCTCCCAAGCGTTAAAGATATGTTTTAATAATGTAACACCGGCGTCGGTGGTACAACGTCCTTTGGTGAAACCATACTGTTGATCGTGTAGAATGTTATTACGATTAACTCATCAAGCATCGTTAATGAGACACAATTGATTATCTATTGTTTTGGCCCTCTAGCGGGCCACATCGGACCTGACTAGCTAAAATGATTGAGCATTTGATCTAACATTACTTTTTCAAACACCTTGCTGAAAACTGGCAAAACCGATACGGGTCTATAATTATTAGTGTCTTTGCTGTCCCCAGAATCGAAAAGTGGAATTATTTTACTATACTTCATTAAATATGGGAATACCCCTTGATCTACTTATAAATTAAATATTAAAGCTAAATAGGGTGCAATTGTCTCAATAATAGATTGACAAACTTTAGTAGACATGCCCCACAGATCTTCTGTAATTTTGATCTTCAGTTGCTTAGATGCCTTTACAACGACCACAGGGTTTATATGTTTAAATTTAAATTCTATAGGCAGGCTGAAACATTCGCTCTTAATAAATCAATAGCAAGTGAGGGCGAGGAATTTAAAGTTTCTGTAGTTTTAATTGGAATATTAATAAAGAAAGTTGCAAATTCCTGAGCAACATCGATGTTATCGCTAATGAGACCGCGGGAAGTGTCCAGTGTATAATCAGTATTGTGCCTTTTGTTCCTGTTCGTTTCATTGTTAATAATTTTCCAAACTGTCTTTATTTTACTGTCTGCTGATTTAACCTTGTTGCTAATGAATGAAGCTTTTGCTGCTTGGCAGACATTTTTAAAAGTTTTCGAGTAAGTAGCAACATACTTATTGAAAGTTTCCGTGTTAATATATGGCTTAAGGCCATACAGTTCAAATAATCTTCCCCTACTTTTTCTGATACCTTTAGTTACCCAGTCACTGAATAAAAACTTAGGGCAAATAGTTTGTCTGTTTTCCTTAAAGGAAACGGAACCCTTAAAATTAAAAACTGTGGAACCAATCTTTAGTTTCTCAGCCCTTCATGATTCAAGATCAAATTTAAAAGATAGTGTAATTGGGGTGCTCATCATCAATTTGTTAGATAACTTTCTCAGTCTACAAGTCAAAGTAACTCAGAGACCCGATGCAAAGCAAACCCATAAAGCGCATTGGTTATTATTGGTTGACATAATTAATTCGTTTCGACCACTAGAACATTTCATTTGCATAAAAAGATGAATAATGAATAAGAATTGTACATAAGCGGACTCTAGTAGCGTACCTTACCTACTGTACCTTACCTACTGTACTCTAGAAGCGTACCTTACCTACTGTACTCTAGCAGCGTACCTTACCTACTGTACTCTAGCAGCGTACCTTACCTACTGTACTCTAGCAGCGTACCTTACCTACTGTACTCTAGCAGCATACCTTACCTACTGTATTCTAGCATCGTACCTTACCTACTGTGCGCTTAGTTCGCTCGTCCAGGTTACCATAGTCTAAATAACTAGCCGGTACAAACGAATGCGACATTCGGTGAGTCATTGTCGATGGCTGCCTTTAAGGCTACGTACTCACGTAGACCATCACCATTCGGTAGGATGTTTTCACGTATACTGATTTCTCGATACAGACGATACAACTGTTTACAAGCCCCGTTCACACGACGTTGAACAGGATATTTTAAGGTAAAAAGTTGGGACCACACGACAACATCACACTTTTCATTGGGTTATAAAAAAAATGTATTAATGATAGTCTGGCATTTTGAGTACTTTTACGATTACTGACAAAAGTTTGCACTGACGGCACAGGTTCACTAAAATTTGTGTGGATCTTTCCTCAAAAGATCATTTCGGACACGGATTTACATGGTCCTCACATGATGCACAACATTATGTTTGGATTTTAAAAGAGACTTTGACCCCTGAGTTTGTTTCGCCATTTCTTCTCAGGGCTAGTCAGAAATTGTCGACTCAATACTCAATTCTTTATTGCATCTAGCTTATATTTTAATATAAAAAAAATACAAGAGTCGCTGACACTATTGTATACGTACGATAAAATGTCGTATCCGATATACGTGAAAAATTACGCCGTGTGAACGAAGCCTTTTAATGATTCACATGATTGTCATCGATCGTAACACAAGGTTCGGGAGTGCCGCCGGCTGCACCGAGCGTGTTAACAAGCTTTAATATGGACATGACATTGCCATCCTTCCAATCCTCCATTGCAATACATCAAATACATTCGATTGCAATGCTGTAGTTCAAGATAGTGTTCACCAATTTGACAAAACGTTAACATAAACAAGGAGAAGATGAATCGCCGAGACAAAACATGTGGGAATATAACAAGATGCTATTATTTTATAAGCCAGCATATTTGTAGTTGACTGTTTAAAAAATTATGTTCAAATGTCGTCGTATCTATACTTTTAACGAACAACAAAATACTTTTATATGTGTGGTACTGATTAGTTTTGTATTTAAAATACCTAAAAGAATCAATAGTCATACATAATTATGTACTATGTCTAAGTAACTATGTGACCTGTTTTTTTGGGTGGGAAATCATCAAATGACGTCTCCCGCTCTGGGCGGAGCGGAAGGGCGTGTCAGACTCTTACTGACTAAAACCCACCCGTGTTCCTTCAGTTGCCTGTGCGCCAGGGCCACGGTAACTCTTTCGAACAATCCGCGACCCCGGCAGGCATCGGTCCTATCGGACCCCGTCAATGGTGCTGACATCTCTTTGAGGCGCGCGTGGAACACGACGCGCCGTCGACCCGGGCCTGGTCCTTACCGGACGGCGAGCTGCCCATTGCTCGCCGTCCGCAAGCCCGCGCCTACGGTGGCCGGGAGTCGGCAATCGACTCCCGACGCCCAGGGTGTCTCCTCCTCCTGCGGCGGCTAGGGGCGCGAGGGCGCAAAGATTGCCTCTCCCTTTCGCGCTCCGCCTCCTCCTTCGCGAGCATTACTGCTTCGCAGAAGGAGGTGACGGCTTCCCATTCCCTCTCGCTCCGTACCATGGCCTGAACCAGGGCCGGACGCGAGAGGTCGCCGCCGCCGATCGCCGCCACGAGGACACGGCGGTGCTCCGCCCAAGCCGGGCAGACCTCCACCGTATGCTCCACCGTGTCCTCCGGTCGATCCACACAATGGTAACACCCGGGCGTTTCCTCCCGCCTTATTCGAAACAGGAACCTCCCGAAACAGCCATGTCCGGTGAGGACCTGCGTCAGGCGGAAGGTGAGGACGCCGTGGCGCCTCTCAAGCCACTCCTCAAAGAGGGGTCTTACCGCCGCAATTGTGGCGTGCCCTGCGCTGGGTTGCGACAGTCGCACTCTCCATGCCGCCATGAGATCCCGCCGGAGCTCTGTCCGCTGTGCCGCGATTACTCGCGGCAGCGGAGTTACGCCCCGGCGTTTCGCCTCCTCGCGCCACTCCCAAACGTGCGCGAGGACCTTTGCCTCCAGATCCCACGGCGGTAATCCGGCAAGGAGGCTCGCCGCCTCGCAGGAGACCGTGCGGTATCCCCGTACCATCCGGATGGCCATGACCCTTTGGGACGCTTTCAACCGGCGGGCTGGCCGGAGCCTCAACGAAAGCGCCCACACCGGTGCCCCGTAAAGGGCCATGGACCGCACGACCCCCGCGTAGAGCCTCCGGCAGGAGGCGTTTGGCCCCCCCAGATTGGGCAAGAGCCGCTTCAAAGCAGCCCCGGCCCGCTGCAGTCTGGGAGCCAAACGTCGGAAGTGCTCGACGAAGTTCCACCGGCTGTCGAGGACGAGTCCCAGGTACTTCATCGTCGACTCGACGCCGATGTGAACCCCTCCTACCGTTATTTGGGAACCCGACAGTGGCGCGTTCCGAGGACCATGAAAACACATGGCCTCGGACTTGTGCAAGGCCACCTCGAGTCCCAACTGCCGGATCCTCTCAACGACTGTCGCAACCCCGCGTGTCATTAGTTCGGCCGCCGCCTGGTGCGACCTCCCCTGCGCCAGGACCAGCGTGTCGTCAGCGTAGCACACCACGCTGACGCCGCTAGGGAGGTCGGCGCGCAGCACCCAGTCGTACCCGATGTCCCACAGATGCGGCCCCAAGACCGATCCCTGTGGGACACCGCACGACATCTCTCGCCGGTTCCATTCTCCCTGGTGACCGGGGTAAATAATTGCTCTATCCGCCAAATAGGCCTCGACTACACGACAGAGATAGGTCGGCATCCGGTGATACCGGAATGCCTCCCGGATGCAACTCCAGGGCAGGGTATTGAAGGCATTGGCGATGTCTAGAGACACCGCCAAGACGACCCCACCCCGGGCCACAGCATCCCCCGTCGTGAGGGCTCTCACGCGCATGATGGCATCCACCGTGGAGCGCCCCCTGCGGAAACCAAACTGGCTCTCCGCCAAATCCGGCCCCACCCGCACCAGCTGCCCGACGAGGCGGTCTGCAATGACTCTTTCAAAGAGCTTGCCCACCTCGTCGAGCAGCACGATGGGCCGGTAAGCGGACGGAGAGTCCGCCGGGCGCCCCGGTTTCTTAATGAGGACCAGTTTCCCCGTCTTCCAACGAAGTGGGAACTGGCCCTCCTCCAAGCATGCGCTTAGGAGCCCTCTTAGTCGAGGCCCGAGAGCCTCCAAGGCCAGGACCCAGGCTTTTCCAGGTAAGCCGTCGGGTCCTGGGGCGGTATTCTTGGCGCTCAGCCTACGTACCGCCACTCTCAACTCTACCTCGGTCACCTCAGGAGCAACGTCGTCATCGTCGGGTCTGTGGTCCGCAGTTGGCACCGCAGGAGGCGGAGCCATGGGCGGGGGAGTATGCTCCCCCCGCGAGGGGAACAGAGCGCTCACCACGCCCTCCACGAGCTGGGGCCGGAGACTCTGCGTCAGCGGGGGAGCCCATGGGCGGAGTTTCTCCCGCACCACCTTATATGGGCGCCCCCACGGGTCCCTGTTCAGAGTCCCCAGCGACTCCTCACGGGCCAGTCCCCTGGCCCGCAGGATCTCCGCTCGGAGGGCGATCTTCGCCACTCTGTAACCCTCGTACAGCTCCGCCTGAATGGCTTCCGTATCCGGAGGGCGGATACGGAGCCTGCGGTGCCTGGTGTACAGGCGCCGCGCGGCAACGCACGCCTCGCGCAGAGACGTTAGTTCCGGCGACCACCAGTACACCTGGCGCCAGGCCCGTCCGGGCTGGACCCGGGGCATTGCCATGTCACACACTTCTGACATGGCCTCCCGGAACCACTCTGCCTCGTCGTTGATGTCAGCAGGTCTGTCCGGTGATGACACCCAGGCCTGCACGATCGAGGCTTCCAGGAGGAGCTCCCGGTCCAGCTTCTTCAGCGCCCACCGCGGACCACTCGGGGCCTGTCGGACCAGCGCGCTCGAGGTCTGGGCGGAGACGTCAAACCGGATGTACCGGTGGTCGGAGTACGTCTCCACCCCCTCCATGACACGCCAGTCAAGGACACGCGGTGACAGAGCGGGGCTGGCGAACGAGATGTCCACCACTGACTCGCCCCGCATCCGCACACACGTGGGGACAGAATCCCGGTTTAGGACGACCAGGCCTGTCTCCAGAGCCCAGTCCTCCACCATCCCGCCCCGTGTGTCCGTGTACCGGGAACCCCAAGCCGTGTTCTTGGCATTGAAGTCCCCGAGTACGAGCACGGGCAGGGTATGGTACCCGACGACGACGACTCTCAACTCCGCAAGGGAGTTGTGGAACTCGGCGAGAGTTCGGCTCGGGGAGAAGTATACCCCTACCACAACAATCTCCCCGAACCGTACTGCCACGCAACCCCGTCCCCTCTTGACTGCCTCAAGCGACGGGGTACCGGCGGCGGCCGACGAAATGAGGGTCACTGAGCCGCTCAGGTCCTCCACCCAGTCATCCCTGGGCGGGACAAAGTACGGCTCAGCGACCACGGCGATGTTTATCGACCACTGCGCCATGCTCTGGAGCAACAGATCCTGAGCAGCGGCGCAGTGGTTGATGTTCGCCTGGAGGAGGCGTAATGGGGCCATTATTGGCACTCCATATCAGCCCCCTCCCGAGCCCCCTGTGAGGGCCCTGCCGCGGTGGTTGCGGCATCTACGACAGTAGGGGCGGCAGCGGCGGCGGCAGTGGCGGCGGGTGCGGCGGTGACGGCGGTGGCGGAGGGCTTGCCCCTGCCCCTGGCTTTGGCGGGTGGAGCGCAGGCCTTACTCCCAGCCCGGTGATCGGCCGGCTTGCCAGCTGCCGCACATAAAAAGCAGTGCGGCGTGGCATTGCACGAGCCGGCCTTGTGACCGGGCTGACCGCAGCGGAAGCAATGATCGCTGCGGTCCACCTCCGAGGTGCATTGCACTCCCACGTGGTTGCCCACTTGGCAGCGGAAGCACCTCAGAGGTCTGGGTTCCAGCAGTTTCACCTGCGCGGAAACCCAGCCCACCAGGAGCCTTTGGCCCTCCCCGGCGACTTTCCTGGCCGCCGCCACGGGGCAGCTCACCGTAACGGCTCGCATCCCCTTGTGGTCAGGACGGATGATGCCCGCTCTCACCTGTTCGGCAGAGCAACCCCCAGTCCTGACGACGGCGGCCACCACTTCAGCCTCCGTCACACAATCGTCCAGGCCCAGAATACGCATGTCGATGCACTTGGTGGGCCTGGACACTCGGGCCTCGTCCGCATTTAGGGACGCCCTGAGCCTTTCGGCCAGAGCGTCAGCGGTCGGGCCGCTCGCCGCACCGGGCACCTCTAGCATCCGGGCCCCGGTCGCAGTGACCCTCACCCGGATGCCATTGGTGACGCCCAGCTCCTGCAGGTTCACCGCCGCCCTCGCCTTCGTGAGCACGTCGCGGTAGGACACGCCCTTCTTTTCCGCTTCCGGCTGTAGTGTAATCACTACAGCTGCGGACTTCGGGGCGCGGAGCCTAGCCGCGACGCTTCGCTCCTTGCGCCGCTGCCGCCTCTCCTTCTTTTTGGCCGCCCTTGATGCCTTACCCGCCTTCCTCTTCTCTCCGGCCACTTGCCATTCGGCGTCGGCCGGAGGAGCATTAGGAGGCGGGGGGGGCGGCTGTCTCGCCGCCGGGGCTGGGGCCTTCGCCGCCTGCGTAGCCACCACACCCTTCTTGGGCTTGGGCGGTGCCGACTTAGCCAGGGGCGGCTTCGCGGGTGCCGGCACGGGCCCGCCTTTCGATCGCCCCGCTGATCCTGGCTTGGCCACAGCGGCGGCAAATGAGACCTGCCGGCTCGCCGCTAGCGGGGGGCGCAGCACAATGGCCTCCAGAGCGGAAAACCGACTGTGGAAAGAGGCCAGTTCCTGCCGCACCAGGGTCAGTACCCGGTCCTCAGCAGGCACCGGCACCGGCCGGCCTTTCCCGTGCTGCGCCTTCTCCTGTGGCACTTCCCGGGGGCCGGCTGCTCGGAGGCTGGCCAGGTCCGCTCGGAGCTCCTCGTTCTCCTTTCGGAGGAGCTCCATAGTGGCTGTCAAGCGGGTGATCTCCGCCCGCATCTCGGACAACCCGTCCGATTGAGGCCCGAATTGAATGGCCTTCACTGCCTCCATTATGGAAGCCGCGGCAGCGGGTATGGCCTTGTCTTTAGAGGACTACTATGTGACCTTCATCCTTAGATCTTGATCAGAAACTTACTCGAATGTTTTGGGTAAAGTAAGTAACATCGAACATTGCATGTTCTGTAAAATCCGAATTCATGTTTTATAACCAACTAGCTTCTGCCCGCGGCTTCACCCGCGTTGATGTCGGAAATTATCCCCCGGGAACGTGCTACCGGGACAAAAAGTAGCCTATGTCCTTCCCCAGAATTCCATCTATCTATCGCCACTACTTTAGGCGTGAAAAGGTAACATGCAGACAGAGTTACTTTCGAATTTATGATATTAGTATGGATATTAACCTTGTTTTAAATAATGTTATTCAAAATGTAGGTAATTAAGGTTTTCACTAATAAGTACATTTTGTGAATAAGCAATAATTACATTGGTAAATACTGTAATTGTGTTGAGTTACCTTGTTAATAGTTTCAATTCATAGCATACAAATTATTACAAGTGGCCTCCTAGTAAGTAAGAACCTCGTAGTTAGGTGGGGGTCAAATAAGTGGAATATATTTACATTCCTTCAGCGGTTAAATTAGGGGAACGACCGTTAACAGAGGGGTGTTCGGGGGAGCTGTGACTGTGACGTCAACTGCTGCTCACCGAATATTAATAGCACGCGAATATGTAGCTAACAGAGTGACAACATAAGGAACGGTCACCTTACGAGAGTTCTACGGTGAATCAGCAACCAGGACTAACTTATACGATGTCGTATAATTTATTTATTTAAATAAATAAATAATGGTGTGAGTGCATATGTTGAGTAAACGTTGTCATGACTAACCTATACGACGTCATGGTGTCAGTGCATGTTGAGTAAACATTTTCAAGACTAACTTATATAACGTCGTATAATAGTGTATAGTGTGTGTATAATTAGATGAACCACGTTTCAGGTTGTCTAAAGTACATACTTCTTTTATGGGATACTGTGTAAAATGTTATAATAAAATACCACTCGATATTCTTCAACTAAATGAGAAGAAATTTAAAACATGCATTAAACGCACACTATGTAGACAAGCATATTATAAGTTATTAATCTTATATTTTGAATTGTTTCTTAATATATATTTTTTTCACTGTTCTCGCATATACATAGAAGTAACAAGAATAATGTACCCAGAATTTTGTAATATCTTGATTTAAAAAGAGTGTCCTTGGAGTTTCTTGCCCGTTCTTCTCCATAGAGATCTACGTTTTGGAATGGCCAACTAGCTTCAACTTTCTGACTAACTGACCGACTCTTTGACAATTCAAAAGTGCCTGTAAATGGTTTAATTGAAATAAATGCTTTGAGTTTGAGTTTGAACAGAATCTTTATAATCTCGCATTTTGTCCGTCTGTCACAGAAGTTTATCTCGCAACTTAGGAATTAGAATTTTGGCATAATGTTAGGTTTTGATGACGCCCCACACATATTGCCAGCACATACCAACAAAACTTTTAGTAAGTAATTTTTCTTTTAAATGTATTGTGTTACGTATCGTGAGTAGAAACTTTCTGTAGGGTTTTTGTTTTTTTTTTTTATAATACACTGTATCGCAAAAATTCTGGGTCGCTAATAAATGGCGTGATAGTTTCTTAAATACATAAGACTAATTTGCGAAACTATAGTATATTGCAGATGACTGATTAATACATAAAAAAATGTGTAACACGTTTTGTATTCTATATAATTTTAATTAAATACAAAAAAATAAGAAAATCTCGCTTCTAACTTATGACAACAAAAATACACTTCGCGGTAAATCTAAAAAAAATTGTTTTTTTGTCAATTTAATATTTTGTATTTCCTCCACGAGCCCGTATCACATAATTAGACGATGTGGCATGCTGTAAACCAAGTTTTTAATACGATGTTCGTCTATGTTTGCCCATTCTTCCACTAGCGCATTCCTTAACTCGTGTAAGGTAACGGGAGCAGGAGAGCGTTGTCTCACGCATCTCCCGAGCTCGTCCCATGCATGTTCTATGAGATTTAAGCCTGGGCTGCGAGGTGGCCACTCCATGCAGGTAATACCGACGTCTTGAATATACATATTGACCAAACGAGCAGTATGTGGTCGCGCATTATCGTGCATAAAAATGGAATCTGCACCCATATTCACTAAAAAGGACCAGCATGCTTATTTAAAACCTCTTCTACGTATCTGACTGCAGTCAGAGCACCGTTTTCTATGATCACTAACTCCGTGCGATCCTCTGAAGATATCCCAGCCCAAACCATTATTGATCCTCCACCGAATGGCACCTTTTCTTCAAAACACGCTTGATGATACCGTTCTCCTGGTCGTCTAAATACTCTTCATCTCCCGTCGTGCGTAAATAAACAAATCTGGACTCATCGGAAAACATAACCTTGGACCAATCTTCATCTGTCCATCGGATATGTTCTCTAGCAAACCGTAACCTGGCAACTCGATGTTCTCTGAGCAGTTTGGGGCCGTTTGGTGGTCTATAAGGGTTTATATCAGCTTCACGAAGACGTCGCAGAATCGTATCAGAGCTCACATTGTTATGGTGAATTTCTTGTAGACTGTTTCGGACCTGAACAGCCGTGAGATGTTGATTTCTTAATATAGTGTTCACGATGAATCGGTCTTCTCGTGTAGTTGTGCACCTTAGCCTGCCATTTCTTGGTCTCCTGATGTTCATGCCGGTCTCTTGAAATCGCTGGAGTACTCTTTGGACCGTTGATAAAGATACTCCTACTGTTCTAGCAGTGCTGCGCTGACTTCTTCTTTCTTGTACCATGGTAATAATCCGTGTACATTCTTCAGGTGTTAACGACATGATATTGCACTGAATACTCTGATCAATCCAAAGAACCATTTATAATGACAGCTCGGTTTGAAACAAAAGCAGAAAAAATATTCTTCGTCTAATTTTAAATTTTGGAATTTTTCAAAGAGCAGTTTTTTTTTAAATCTATTGCTTGTACAAATGAAACCTCTTTAGAGATTTAGAACAAGCATTAGTAACCTGCTTATTACATATTATTTATTCTAGCCATCAAGGTATATAATTTATGGAGATATCACGGTTTTTATTAGCGACCCGGAATTTTTGCGATCCAGTGTATTTGGTTCAGTTCTTTTAGAGATATGGTTCATATGAATGGTGTAACTCCTATTTTTAGTTGTAGGCTGTTCTTAACACGTTCCGGGACACTTGACTATTTGCAAATGTCATGATATGACACATCAAAATCCCATACATTTTATCATACCGTCTACAGCCGTACTACCATATAACATAATATTTAAAAAAAAATGATACGACAAATACGGCCAGAGACGTTGAACATCATTGTACTTGTATGGCTCAGTCTACGCCTGTCGGCGGTGTGAATGTGTTGTTTTGGTGCATAAGCACTGCGTATGTGTGAGTTGAAAAATGACTCGAAAAGAGTTTGCCGTGACACCTACGAAAGAATGAAGTCGAATTATGTGACACTAGATCATGTGTTCCCTAGGAATGTTATGGGCAAGCAACGGCTATCGACGGTTTGCCAAATTACATGAAATAAAGTTTACCGCCCTTAGCCGTACTGCCACGTAACGATATACCGAGATAACGTCGACAGGCGGTCTGTCCTGGAAAGTGTAGTCCTGTAGTTTGCCAAACTAGGTACACATAATTAGGGTAAAATTGGGGCTTCTGCATCACTCGACTCACTTCGTTCGTGATGCAGACGCCCCAATTTTATACATGCAAAGTCTAACCGGCCGATAATGATGAAGTATAGTCGAGCATTGTTGTTACTTTTTTAACCCAATGTTTGCATGATTTGCAATAATGATAGAGTAGAACTGATACAGTTATGATGACATAATTCTTATGAAATAAATTTCAATTCCTGACAAAATCTGGTAACAATCAATATCTTCTAATGCAGGTAAAACTAACTCATGTGCTCTATCACTCTCCTGTTGGGATATATCTGTTGTTGCTGTCGATATACTACTCCCACTAGTCTTTGACGAACTCA
Organism: Dryobotodes eremita; assembly: GCA_917490735.1. Taxonomy (NCBI): domain Eukaryota; kingdom Metazoa; phylum Arthropoda; class Insecta; order Lepidoptera; family Noctuidae; genus Dryobotodes; species Dryobotodes eremita. Next base: position 24,910,232 of record OU823244.1, read on the forward strand.
CAATCGATTTTTCATGATCAGCCTGTTTGTTTCTAACTTTAACGAATGTGCGAAGATCCTCACCAGGTTCACTTTTGAGTACAAGGTAGTGAGTATTTTTCAAGATAGATTTCACTGAATCTTCCATTCAACTTCTGGTAACATAAATATTCTTTTTAGGTTATATCAGTATTCTAATGTTTTAATTCACCTGTGTTCGATATTCTTTTTTAGGCTGCTTATCTTGAGGATATAGAAACTAAAACTCAGATGCTCTCTGCAGTTCGTGATTTCAATAAGAAAGTTAATAAGGAAGATCGTTTGAGTACCCATAACATAAGTATCGATGGGAACCGAAACCCAATATACGTTGCGGAGTATCTCCCCCGAGCTCTAGGAAGCTGTTCTTTGACGCAAGGCAATTTGCTGCTGAAACAATATAAGTTTTGCTAGACCAATAACGAGAATGTATTTCTACTAAATTTTAATACTAGATTTTTTTAGAACTTTAATGCTAGAAACAAAGATATACTTATTGTGCCCACGACTAGGCTCCAAAAAATTTGTAATTCATTTAAGTGCCAAAGTATACGTTTTTATAACAAACTCCCAAGTCTTGTTAAAGACCTGAGCCTCAATAAATTTAAATCATTTATTAAACAGAAACTCTGTCAAAAAGGTTTCTATAAAGTTAAAGATTACTTGGATGACAAAAAGGCTTGGGATTAACTAAGCTACTTCAATTTACCCCCAAGCAACAATCCATTTTATACTGTGAATGAGTGTTTTAGAATTAATAATATCCTTATATAATAACTTATGGTATTTTTGATGACTTTTAAGAGAAAACTGTCTGTAAATGTGAGTAGCATTCAGGCTACATTGAATATATGATTATTATTTTAATATTGTGAATATGAAGACTATGTGGGTCATTGTTGCTTTTTTTTTCTCCTCAGTTAATTTTAATCATGGTCTGGCAGTTTGAGTAATTTTTGTAGCCTACCCAAATGTCTTTTCTTTGGTATTGTTCGTCGAATCGTTGAGCTCCTTAAGTTCTGAGTTGAGCTGCACGATTACTGACAAATGCGTGCACTGACTGGACAGGTCCACTCAATCTGTGTGGTTTTTCCTCAAAAGACCATTTCAGACACAAATCTACATGGTCTTCACATGATCTGACCAAGATTATGTCTGGACTTTAAAAGAGACTGTGACCTCTGAGTTTGTTTCGGCCTTTCTTCTCAGAGTAGTCCGATAGGAAACGCCGACCTCATCTAGTTTTTAAAATATGATTGACGTGTAAAAGTGTTTGTTCAAACCTACTTACAGAAATAAAATTATTTATCATTCAGCATCAGAGGGAACATTTTAAAATTACTAGAATCATATCTAAGTAATAGATTGCAATGTACTGAAATCACAAGAGTGTGCGCAAAAACCAAAATGGAACAAACGTATGTGTCCAATTTCAAGGGTATAAAGTACGGAGTGCCTCAAGGTAGCGTGCTTGGGCCACCTTTATTTCTCATTTACATAAATGATTTGCCAAAAGTGACACAACAACAAATGGTTTTGTTTGCAGACGATAGCACTGCAATAGTAAAATGTAAGGACTTAAATACATATCAAATTGACATTAATAATACTCTTACTGACATAATTAATTGGCTTAATATGAATAATTTAATAATTAACCTCAAGAAAACTAAAGTAATGCATTTCCATCAAAGAATTGAAACTCCAAAAATGTGTGTCAATTACAATGGCAACGAAATAGAAGAAGTAAAAGTAAGTGTATTCTTAGGTATCCATATTGACAATAACCGCAATTGGAAAGTTCATATAGAACAGACATGTAAAAAAATTAATAAATCTGCCTATGCACTTTTTCAATTGGCTAGAAAAGTAAATATAGACGCGTTACTTGTTGCCTATCATGGTCTAGTAGCCTCACTTCTACGATACGGAATTATTTTTTGGGGTAATTCCCCGGATAAGGGATTAATATTCAAGGCACAAAAAAGGTGCATTAGAGCCATGTGTGGTATGAAAACAGATGACAGCTGTGCACCATACTTTAAATCATTAAAAATACTTACGCTACCAGCGATATACATATTAGAAATTAGTATTTTCGTCAAAACCAATCCCGACCTTTTTGAAAAAATGACAATGGTACGAAATGTTCCAATTCGTAGTCAGTACAAAAATTCTTTGTGTAATTATAAATATAAAACTGCATTAGTAAAAAAGAGTGTCCTGGGTATGGCTCCACGCATTTATAATAAAATTCCAGACGCCATAAAAGAATTAAATTTTACACGATTTAAGAACAAAATGAAATTGTTCTTAATTGATAAATGTTATTATTCTATTGACGAATATCTAAATGACGAATTAATTTAGAATTACAAGTATTAATTTTGACATTAAATTATATTGACATTTTAATTATTTTAACATAGATTTTGACATTTTATTAATTCCTCATTTAAGTCATTGGAGTATTGTATAATATGTAATTGTTTCAATTTATTTTCTAATTTAATACCATAATTATGCATGATTTTTAAATATTTTTAGGAAATTCTAATTTGTAATCCTCAGCAAGATTTGCACAACATATTTGTACGCCTCCTGGCATAACATAGCGCTCTATTAATCAAACATAAGATCTGTATCTCTTTAGTTACCTATGTTAACAAATAAATAAATAAATAAAAAATAAATAAAAATCATTTATCATTTATCTACGGAAAACTGAAGCCAATAAAATTCTAATAAAATCGGAGCAGACACTGCGTGAATTGAAAGTGCAACAAAGACTATAATCATAAGAATAATCATTTTATTATATTTCTTTAGTGTACTTCTTAGTTTAAGTTCAGCTTTGCACAGGAGCGCCATGTAGTATATACACTTTTAATTTATATTGATTGTCGGTCCTGCCCACGCCTGTTTCTTTGCCGTATTTGTATAGCTCTAATATCATACTCATTTAGTCGTCTGTCGTTAAATTTTTAATTGTTGCTTCTTTTTGTGTGCTACATTTTGGGTTTCTTTAGAAGACTTTTCAAATGGCTAACCAAAATAATAATATTGATCACGAATTAGACTAACTCAGTGTTGCCAAGTCGTATAAATGTATACCCGAAATGTGCTCGCGGTATATCACAGATCCAAAAAAGGGACTGAAAATACTACATCTTAACATTCGGAGCATTAATAAAAACTTTGACGAAATAGCCGTGTTAATGAAACTCGTAAGCTTTCATTGTGATGTCATTGTCCTATGAATGTTGGTTAAGCAAAATATCTCACTTACCTACTCTAGACGGTTATACTTCCTATTATACTAAAAACACTCATAATCAAAACGACTGATGCGCAATTTACATTAAATCTTTTATAAAGCATGAAGTAAAAGAACCCGTTTTTGCTGATGCCATCTGCCTTATCGGTAGTATGGAGACCGTCTCAATAGTTGCTGTATATCGTTCTCCCTCTTATAGAAACATAACAATTTTATCTATAGTCTAGACAAAATGCTCACGCTTCCCACACAGTCTGTTGTCCTGATCGCTGATATTAATATCGACATCAGTGACAGTAACAATTATACTAACTCCGACGAGTATCTATCCTGTGCTGCTGCGCACGGACTTCTCGCCGCACATCTGTATCCCACGCGTGTTTCTAGTTGTTTGGATCATATCAACTTAAAACTAACCTTTCTGCCACAACATTACATTACATTTATCATTGAATAGTCTATTACCGACCATGAACCTCTTCTACTATTCTGCAAACCAACAATAAGTATTTTTTTTTTTTTTTTTAAAACGTTGCCCCTCACTAGGAATTTCTCCTGTATTGTGGGTGCGTTTACAAACATTTAACTCACATACACAAACAGCCAGACCCGGAACAACTACTTGTAGGTCATACAAATATTTGTTCCGTGTGGGAATCGAACCCGTGACACGCAGCGCAGCAGTCAATCGCTTAACCACTGCGCCAACCGTGCCGTCACTATCGTCGTATAGTAACTTGCCTCGTACTAAATGTAAAATAAATCGGAGTTCAGTTATAGAGGCTATTGATGGAAATGACTGGACTCCTATCCTACAGATGCAAGATGCAAACATAGCCGCGGAGGAGTTGATATGTGGTATCTCTACCATCATAAAGGAAAATACATACGAACTTAAAGTCCCCAAGAAAAATAGAACTCTTAAGTCTTGGATTACACCTGTTTTTTTACGGTGTGTCCGACACCGCGGCCGCATGCACAGAAAACTAAAAACATGTAGCAATAATGAAATTTTGCGAATTACACATACTCGTTATCGCAACTACTGCAATTCTTTGCTGAGAAAACTTAAACGCGCGTATGAAAAAGAAGAATTCTCCAAAGCGTAAAATAATATGAAGGCAACATGGGATGTGATACTCTTACTTTGGGTTGTTGTTGGGTCCACCAAGTAGTTAGGTCTTTCAGACCCCGCCATCCCCTTCTAACCTAACCTGTCCGAGTCGGGGTGCCCCAAGTCCCGAGCTCGCTTCGCTCGCTCTTGTATTCTATCCCACCCTTGCATTTTGATGCAAACTTATTTTTGGTGAGCAACTTAAACAAGATTTGATGAGCATTTATCCATTTTGGTAGGCAAAAAGAATATAAATACAACACATGCAATTATTCTGATGAGTGTATAATTATTTTGAAACTTAAAACGTTGTTCTTTAGGCACTTCGGTACAGAGTGGGTTTATTTTATTTGAAGTTAACCAATTTTACTTGGTACTTAGTCTTAGGGTCTAAAAATTATTTTGGTGTGCATTTAAATTGTAGCCATTACAAAATATTCCATTGTCCAAAGCGATAAATAATGAGTTCTCCTGGAAAAGAACTGGAGCTGATGGTGAAGCCACCGTCAGCTCCATTTCACCATATGCATTATGACGAGCAAAAATTGCTTAGCAACCATATTAAAGTAATCGAATCGCAACCCGTGAAATACTTATTACTGAGTAGTTCCGGTAGCCACCTCTGGTCTACATCATCAGTTTCACTTCACGGAATGGTGCTTTCCGAGAGCAAATGCACGAGGAACTATAAAAAAATACCCAAATCGCTATAGGTGTGCCTATAAAATTTGAGGATTTCCCTCGGTTTCCATGGGATCCCTTCATCAGATTCTGACTTGGTGACAATGGGACCACCTCGACAGTATACCCTTTCAAACAAAACAAGAATTTTGCAAATCCGTCTTTATATGATGGAGTTATATAGAGTTATATGAGGAGTTATATATATAGATAGAACATACATGAAAAAAAATATACATCCGAATTGATAACCTCCTCCTTTTTTAAGTCGGTTAAAAATGCACACATGTTCGTCTTTCACCTCTTGTGACTGCCCTGAAATCACCAAGACACCTACTGTCAAGTATTTAGGTGTACACATCGATCAACATCTGAATTGGCATAAACACCTGCACTCACTGGCGAGTAGAACTCGCAAACTCATATACGTCTTTAAAAAATTGTCACTTCTCAATTGTCAATTGCCAAATCAAATTCAGGCCTGGGCACAGTAAAGCCTCCGCTCTCCTTTAAGTGACTGGTGACATTAGAGAAGCGATCGAGTATACCAAGATAACCGTTTTGGTATTAATTGATTTCTCCAATGCCTTTAACGCCGTCAGCCATGATATTCTCCTTTCTATCCTCTCTCATCTTATGGTTTCACCCGAGGCCCTGGAATGGTTCTCTTCTTATCTTCGGGGACCGGACGCCAGCAGTCGGTTCGTGTTGATGAGAGCTCATCGAGTTGGCACGACCTGGATGCTGGTATTCCACAAGGCGGTATTCTTTCCCCATTGTTATTCTCCATCTTCATCAATTTTACAATTCACTGTCTTCGGTGTTCGTATCATCTTTATGCGAATGATCTTCAATTGTATACAGCTGGGCGGGTAGAAGTTTTATCGGACGCTATAGCTGATGTAAACCGAGACTTAGCTGCTCGTGCGTGGTGTACAGCGCAGTTAGAGAAGGAAAGCAGAAACGAATAGCATTGGTTGCGGCAAAAACAAAGGTCGCTCCAATCAAAAAACAACAAACACTTGAGTTATGCAGCGCTCAGCTGTTAGCTCAATTGGTGAAGAAAATGGTGAAATTGGTGGTCGCTGGTTTATATCCGCCTCGAAGGACCAAAATGTAAGGGCAAACCCTTACATGTAATGTTGAATGTTAATAAAATAAATGTTAATGTTTCAAGAAAGTATTTAATGATAAACTGCACTAAATTAATGTAATAGAAAATGTTATAAAATGCTAATGTTGTGCGAGCTCGATGTAAAACCGAAGACTGACGTACTTGCGTCCGTGATGATACAAAATTTTCTTATTTAACAATATTTGCAGTATTTTGTACAATGTGCGGTTGCTGACCGTACAAAGTTGCTGACAACAGCGGGGCTAACTCATTATATATTTATAATATCAGTATCGAGAATTAGAAAGTAAATATATAGAACATGTCTCCTATTGAATACATGTCCCGATATGACATGTATAACACGCATAAAATGCGTGAATTTTCACCTTACGAGTACAATGTACATATTAATAGAAATCAACATTTCTCTTTCTTACAAAATAAAATATATATAATCACGGACTAGAACAAAAAGAAGGACTCCGCGCCACGCGTATCGAACGTGAAGCACTATAAGTATGCCGGACCGTTTGTACAAACATGTCTCACGCACATATTTACATCATAAGGTGCCATTACTCGGCACTACAGCGTCATTGTAGGTACTATTTACGTCAAGTAATAAAATAAAATAATGCCTTCTTGTATTGTGAAATGGTGTAAAAATAACTATACATCTCAGAAAAAGTGTCAAGGAATAACATATCACAAGTAATACACTTATTTACACACACACACTCATAGATCGAAACGGTGCTTCACTTTCGATGTGCGTGGCGCGGAGTCCTTTTTTTTCTAGTCCGTGTATACGATAATAATTTTGAATCACCGTAAATAGATCGATAGAAGACAATTACATGCACTCTTTAATAGAATAGTCTGCATCCACTCCGGAGTGCTCGTAACATAAAGTTACTATTAATGATTGTAATTCCAACAAGAAGTCCGCCATGGACGAGCGATGCACATTCGAACAACTTCTAAATATTTTATTGAACAATTTAGCTGATTGCTGCAATCTTGGTCACTGTCTTGCGATTCCAATTTCGAAGCCGGTAGCAATAGTAGATATGGGAGTAGGGTAAAATTGGGGCTTCTGCATCACTCGACTCACATCGCTCGGTTCGTGATGCAGACGCCCCAATTTTATAGACGCAACGTCTAACCGATGCAGTGCACTTTTAGCCGTGAGGAATCGATCGATTCAAGTGTGGCATATTCTAATAGAGGAACTGTTTCAGACACTTATTCATTTAATATTTTCCTTTCACAGCGTTCAAATATAAACATTGAGAAAAATGTATAGCATTTTGCATGCTAGGATTATCGTAAATCTCCCAATCTTCTATAACACCTCCACATGAAAAACATGCTGCTTTATCATTTATACTATTTCCACAATAAAATAATCCAGCGTCAGCCATTTCCATCACCAATCTCCTCCTCGAATCAGCCGTTACTCAATAATAATTAAATGAAAATTCTCGCATTTTGTACGTGTTATACATTTCGTGGCGAGGATTGTATTTATTTTTTGACATATTTTGTTTATTTACTTCCTAGTTCTTGATACAAGTACCCAATTATAAAAGTATAACGAGGTCGCATAGCTGTTGTCAGCAACGATTAACAATGAGTGGGATAGGAAACTATTACTTAATTTTGGAATTAGACATAATAAAATTTATTTAAAAAAATTATTATCTATTCACCATTTATTTAAACATATAACAATTTTAAAAGCACATATTGAATCATGCATGATACATACAGTTATACAAATCATGAGAATTTTCATATTGGTTGTGCAAGCTTAACAAACTAGGACAGCCTTTATCTTCTAATTTATTTACATTATTATTATTATTATTCAAAATATATTTTTAACCCTAACACTTTTTTCTAAACCTTTGGTTTAATAGTAAATTGTTATACGAGGGACTAAAATTACCCATTATATACAGCGAGGGAGTAAATGGAAACCGAGTTGTAATGGGTTTTAGCGCCGTGTGTTACACTTTACTTTTCACTATGAATGCGAGAAAATAAAATAATCCAATACAATATTAAATAGTTTATTGAAAATTTAACGTAGAATTTGTACAATTCTGGATATTTAACGTGATGTTTTTCCCGGCAACTTTATTTCAGTCCTCTGTGAAGATGAATGTTGAGTTGTCTGTGCGGTGAACGTGGGAGATACACGTAGTTCCAGGTTTGAGGGTCCCTCGTTCGAATGTTCTGAATAGCGAATCAGCTGAGTTGGCTCATCCTTTGATGTCGATGATCGTGGGCTAGTTGGGAGAATATTGATGCGTTCTGTGATACGCTGGGTGATATCAAATTTGTTTTGAATGGAGTTCTCTATATAGCTTTCCGCCACTTGATCGGAACTCCGTCTACTGTGGCGTTTTAGCGTTGTTATATTTGCACCAGAATCCGCCAAGAGAGTGGCGGATGTTCTTCGGAAAAAATGGCCAGTGTACTGTTTCGGATAAGGCAAATTTAGATAGGTGGCGATAACTTTTGGCATGATGCTTAGTTTATTTTTGCCTATAACTTGCCTTGTGCATTTTCTGTTTTGATGGTTGAGAAAAAATCTAGGCGTGCCTAGTCCACTCGGCCGTAAATCTTATTTCCTTTCCTTATTTGTCTTTGTATTGGGCAGATTTATGGCTTGAAGATGGGTATCAGTTTCAACATCTTCCACTTATGCCAGTTCTATCCCTCTGCAGGCACCGCTGATCCCAAATTAAAGCAACCTGTAAAACAAAAAATAAGTGTGTTAAAACTGTATTTAGGTTGATAACTAAGTACCAATTTAGTTTGATGAAAATAATAGAAAAACGTTTACAAAAGTAAGTCGGTAAAATACCTTTGTAGCCAAGTATTTTTCATTTGGAGCCTTATTTACGAAATTCTCGATATCTTTCCTCGTGAAAACTTTGGATTTCTTGGCCTTGTAGCCGGTGGATAATTTTTTGAGAAAAGCCGTAAATTGACATATATCTTTATATTGGCACTATGTCTTGTCGTTGTTCGTTACATTGAATATGTGCTCCAATGGGCTGAACTTAGATATTTTTTGGAAAGTTCATCAAAATACGTAAGAAAAACTGCTCCCGTAAACGAATCCACAAGTTTTCTGTCATCCGCTTCGTAAACTTTTCGTAGGTATTTATTTTAATAAATGCTTCGTGACCTCGACGGCAACAGATTAAAAATTATTTCTTTTCCTTTCTCTTCCATCTGCGAATCATCTCCATTCTCACTAGATGATGACATTTTCACTGTTGTAAAATAAACTACCGTCAAAAATTTAATTTGTAATTAAAGTATGTTCTATAGATTTCGCGCCAATGCCTTTTTTAACCGACTTCAAAAAAAGGAGGAGGTTCTCAATTCGACTGTATGTTTTTTTTATTTTTTATTTGTGTTAGCTCAGAACTTTTTCTGGGTGAACCGATTTCTATGGTTCTTTTTTTATTTGAAAGCTGGTGCTTCACATGTGGTCCCATTCAAATTTCATCAAGTTCTGACCAGTATTTTTTGAGTTATTCTTAATACTGCGTATTTTTTCCACTTAGCTTATATTGATGATGTTATAATAATTTCCTGTCACTGTTATTTACATATCAAGTAGTGGTAAAAGAATTTGTGTGGGGTAGGTACCACAACAAATAAAGTGAAAAATAAAAACTTTTTTACAAAAAACAACCGACTTCCAAAAAAAATACACTAGAAAACGGGAAAAATTACTTTAATTTCGGAAGTCGGTGACCAAAACCGAAAATACGAAACCAAAGACACCGACTTCCGAAATTAAAGTAATTTTTCACGTATTTTAGTGTATTTTTTTTGGTAGTCGGTTGTTTTTTGTAAAAAACCTTTTTAATTTCATCTGCAATGCACGCATTCTACTGTAGAGAGACGTGGGTTTATATTGAATAAAAGGCGTCTGTTCTGTAAGACGTGTATTTAACGACTACTTCCATGTGTCTGCTCAACCTAACCAAATACATAATTAGGTACTTAATCTTATCTTATCTTATCTTGGTTTTGTACGGTTTTTATGTACCGTTTCTATATTACTATTTTTTATTATCTTAACATTAGTTCCATGTTCTTCAACCACAACATACGGGCCATTATACAACCTGTCCATTTTATTAGTATTTTTATTCCTTAGTAAAATTAAATCTACTTTCTTATAACTAATAGTATTTTTATTTCTATCATAAATTACCTTTCTTTTTATCTTACTATTTATTAACCTTTTTCTCGCATCCTTATGTGCTAACTGTAGTCTATATTTTAATTCTAAAACATAATTTTCTGCATTATACAGTGGCTCTAAATCATCTTTTAACCTACTTGGAATATTACATGGCTTACTGAATACGAGTTCATACGGTCTAGGTCATAGGTCTACATTCAGTTAGTTGAAGTGTGTATTGTATAGTCCGGTCAAATTAGACCTAAAAATAGTAGAAGCTACAATAATTAGCATAGAGCTAAGAATTGGTAGCAATGTTTGGAACACCATTATATGTGAAATCTGAAAAGTCCCCATCGATCCCGTACCTGGAAAAAAAATATTCAAAGTCAAACGTCACAAAAATAGGTTTTTCGCGTTTTACAGCAAAATCATCATCATCAAATCAGTTTTATCAAAAAAAAAAAATCGGATAAACATTGTAGGTAATAAAATTATCTATAAAAAATGTCGTAACAGTTTTTCCTAAGAGCCACCGTTTCTTAGATATAACGGGTCAAACAGTTGAAAAAGTTGTATTTTTCATAACATGCATAAATACGCCACGTAAATAGATCACTAAAGCGGGAAAAATATTTTTCCCTTGTATTTCCTTTTTTTACAAAATAATATAGGTAGTTATGAGAATATCAGGTCAAAAGAAACCCAGTCCCTCATTACATTATATACGCCAGTGTAACCTTCAGCAACATCTGTCTCCTATTCAATTGTCTGCGTGGCGAGGGTCGCATACCATTTAAAATAAAAATGAATTCATTTATCATTCAATTTGGCCATAAATAAGCAGTTTAGTTAAAATTTTGGGAATTTTCGAAAAAAAAAACATAAAAATTAGGTTAAAAAAAAATGGTAAGACTTCGTCTAAGACAACCATGGCTTAAATGGTTCTAAATTGTCTGTACTGTCTTCACCTTAAAGCTTTGCACCCATCTTCCAATCACCCTGTATATTATAAATTACGTACTCAAGTGTAAACATCTCGTTTACTAAATTTATTTGGATACAATAACCACCGACTCCACATGGCGCCGCACTGTCGCTGCAATTTGAGACGAAATTTTAATAAAGTAATCGTATGTACTCGCAAGTAAATCTTAATATAAGACGTAGTTCAACTTGAAATAGAATTTAATACAAACTTAATATAATCCATTATACATTGATTTTTAATTTAAAATATAAAAATTAAATTAAAAAAATAATTAAAATGTAAACATAACATTACGCTTTGTTTCCCCGAGGGGTTAGGCAGAGGTGTACCTATAGTACATAGGTACACCCACATTTCGCCAGTTATGTTTAAGTTCCATGTAATAGGGGGCTAATCTATTATACTAACACCCTATGGGCCTAGATGCCTGACAATATATATTTTTATTTTTTTTAATGCCATCAACCAGGCACAAATCCAGACTCCGGGCTGCTATTAAGAAATTCGTAATGGAAAAACCCTATAACTATAACCACTTTGCCCGACTTGGGAATCGAACCCAGGACCTCATGCTCAGCAGTAATATTTTTATTCAATGATATAATGGGAAATATTAACATCATAAAATCCTAATAAACAAACTAGATAAAAAAAACATGTTTAAAAACATACTTACACCACTGTCATTCGTGAAGAGTTTCGCATCCAAAGGTTGGTGGTTGGTGTTGCAATCGTATAAGTTTGTACGACCGTACAAACTAATATGTATTCAACAAGTGACATGTTCTATTTATTTACTTTCTAATTTTCGATACTGATATTATAAACATATATAGGTAATTTTACGATTTTTCTTTTTGTTTTTATTTTTTCAATGTTATGTAAATATTTGTACGCCGATACATGCGGCTAAACATGATTGGACTCAAACTATGTAATACGAGGGCGACACTGAAAGTTTTTAGAATGGCCACTTGTAAAAGATATAATAAAAAAATAAGTTCAAATTTTGAAAATGGAACTCTTTGCCAATATTATTGTGTATGTATTGATAAATGATAATGATAAATGATAAATGATTTTATTTCTGTAAGTAGGTTTGTACAAACACTTTTACACGTCAATCATATTTTAAAACTAGATGAGGTCGGCGTTTCCTATCTGACTACTCTGAGGCCGAAAAAACTGAAAGGCCGAAACAAACTCAGAGGTCACAGTCTCTTTTAAAGTCCAGACATAATCTTGGTCAGATCATGTGAAGACCATGTAGATTTGAGTCTGAAATTGTAATTTTGAGGAAAAAATACCACACAGAATGAGTGGACCTGTCCAGTCAGTGCACGCATTTGTCAGTAATCGTGCAGCTCAACTCAAAACTTAAGGAGCTCAACGATTCGACGAACAATACCAAAGAAAGGACATTTGGGTAGGCCGCATTAATTACTCAAACTGCCAGACTTTGATTAAAACTAATCAAGAAAGAAAGAAAAAAAAAAAACAATGATCTACATAGTCTTCACATTCACAATAATTAAAATAATATACTATTTTACAAAGTAAATATTCATGTCAATATATTTATAAAAATTCATCAATGTCAACAGGTATAAAAAAATCCTGAAATAATCTTGGTCAGATCATTTGAGGACCATGTAAGATTGGTGTCTGAAATGGTCTTTTAAGGAAAGAACCATACAGATTTGAGTGGACCTGTCCAGTCAGTGCACGCATTTGTCAGTAATCGTGAAGCTCAACTCAGAACTTAAGGAGCTCAACCATTAGACGAACAATACCAAAGAAAGGACATTTGGGTAGGCCGCATAAAGCACTCAAACTGCCAGATCATCATTGAAACTACCTGAGAAAGTGAAAAATAAAAAAAAAATACTGACGCACATAGTCCTCACATTCACAATAATTTGATAATAAAGTTATACTTCAGAAAGTAAATTGTCATGTCATTCTATATGTAATAATTATCAAATGTCAAAGTTTATGTAAAATACAAATTAAAAAAATAGCAAAAATAAAAATAACAAAAAAAACATTCAGTATGCAAAAAATTGGAGCAACTCAATCCCAAGCCTTTTTGTCCTCAATATAATCTTTAACGGTATAAAAGGCTTTCTGGCACAACTTACGTTTAATGAATGATTTGAATTTATTAAGGCTGTATTCATTTGCCATTTGTTTACGATTTGGCGGCAAATTGAAAATTGTCTGTGTCACGTCAGCATGTATTTAACGCGAGAAAATTTTCGTACAATGATTTTTTATGACTTTCGATGTCATTTAAGTCAACAAGAAAGTTATGATAGACTTCGATTGGCTTTTCACGATGAAGCCCCATCTCGAGCCACTGTTTACAACTGGATTAATGAGTTTAAACGTGGTCGTACTAATCTCACCGATGATCTGCGTGAGGGACGGCCTTCTACAGCAACGACTAAAGATAACATCAGTGTTGTGCGGCGTATGATAGAGACTGACAAAAGAATGACTTATCAGCAGATTCGGACAAGCTTAGGCATCGGTATGAGTCAAGTGCACAAAATCCTTCATGAACATTTAGCGGTCAGGAAGCTTTGTGCTCGGTGGATACCTCATAATTTGACAGAGGCCCAAAAACTCCGTCGTGTTGATTGGTGTCGTGAAATGGTTCAAAGATTTAACAGAGGTGACTCAAATGCTGTGTTCGACATACTTACGGGTGACGAAAGCTGAATTTATTGTTATGATCCTGAAACTAAGAGACAGTCTGCTGTCTGAGTGTTTCCTTCCGAGGAGTTGCCAACTAAAGTGAAGAGAGGTCGAAGCGTGGGAAAAAAGGTGGTGGCGTCGTTCTTCGGAAAGACAGGTCATTACGCAACAATTGTTTTAGAGGATCGAAAAACAGTTACTGCGGACTGGTACACTAACAATTGTTTGCCACTTGTCTTGGAAAAAGTTCGGGAGAAACGACCTCGCAGTAGGATCCTCCTTCACCACGACAACGCCTCGTCGCACACCGCCAAACAAACAATAGACTACTTGGCGACGTCAGACGTGGAATTACTGGGTCACCCGCCCTATAGCCCCGACCTCGCACCTTGCGATTTTTATTTATTTCCGAAAATAAAAGAAAAACTTCGAGGAAAACGTTTCATGGACGCCGAGGAAGCAGTGGCTGCATTTCAAAATACCGTCGAAGAGACCCCTAAGAACGAGTGGGAAAAGTGATTTTCTCAGTGGTTCCATCGGATGCAGCGATGTTTTGATGTAAATGGACACTATTTTGAAAAGATATAATAAAATTAATAACTTGCTAGTTTGTTCAGTTTTTGATTTTCTAAAAACTTTCAGTGTCACCCTCGTATCTTGCATGCTCTTGAATGTATACAATGTTTAAATAAATAAATAAATCTTATCTTATCTAATGTTGCAACCAAGGATCGTCATAAATCTTCCAAGCTTCTATGATACCTCCGTATGAGAAACATGCTGCTTTTTCATTAATACTATTTCCACAATAAAATAATCCAGCGTCAGCCATTTCGTTCACTAATCTTTTCTTTTTATTAATCGCCCGCAGTGATAATACTCGTACCTACGAGTATTTATGTTCCGTACGTTAACAAACTACCTGTACATTTTTTGCTAGAGATGGATCTAGTTTATCTAAAGTGAACAAAGAGTTGTAATGTGTGTGTTTCCAGGGAGATGGCATGGAGAGCATGGCGGCGCGGGCGGCGCGCACGCGGCGGCGCGCGCTGGCGCGGCGGGCGGCCGCCGCGCGCCTGCGCCCCGGCACGCCGCCGCCCGCGCCCGGCCGGCGCCACCACCCCATACAGACCGAGTATTACCTCGAAGAGGTAAACTGTTATCTCTTACTTTCGATTCAATGTTGACGAGGCTCTTTTCTATTATTGTCCGCGGTGAGTTTAACTAGTTGAACATGTGCATGTTATGATTGCAGCTTTTCGACAAGGGCGTGGAGATGGACGTGGGCGTGCAGACGGACCTGTTCGTGGACCGGCCCGCCACGCCCGTGTACGTGCCCGCCAAGACCGGCGCCGACGCCTTCACGCAGATCTACCCCGGAGACGTGAGTAGTGTTTTTGACGTTGTTGAACACTTAGTAGTATAGAAGGTGGTTAATTATTCTGTTGTGCGTGCAGTTGTTCGACTTCGACCTGGAGGTGCAGCCCATCCTGGAGGTGCTGGTGGGCAAAACGACGGAGCAGGCGCTGGCGGAAGTGGCGCAGGAGGAGGAGCTGGCTACTCTGCGCGAGCAGCAGCGGCGCTATTGCGAGCTGCGCGACGCCGAGCTCGCCGAGCGCCAGCGCCTGGCCGCGCACGACCTGCGTCTCCACCAGGAGAAGGTATGCGTCGTGGGCCCGGGAGGAGCTGGCTGCCCGGCGAGTGCTGACCCGTGCGTGTGTCGCAGGAGCGGCGCGTGGCGGAGGCGCGCGTGGCGCAGGTCGCGGCGGTGGAGGCGCGCGAGCGCGCGGCCGCGGCGGTGCTGGTGCAGGGCTACGTGGCCGAACTGCTGCCGTCCGTGCTGGCGGGGCTGCGCGACCAGGGGTACCTAATGGAGAGGATCGAACGCGGTCAGTACCCCACACTCGAATCACATTATCTCGCCGAACTGATCATAAATATTAATATTACCAGCCAGTTACTGTCCCACTGCAGGGCAAAATCCTCTTCTCATAAGTACAGAGAAGGCACGAGCACTGATCACCACGCTTGCTCAAAACGGGCTGGCGATTTCAGATAAGTCTGGAAACGCCAGCGCAACAATTATATTACATAAAATTATTATTTAATTTATTATTTCAAATTGTAACGAAGTCAAAACTGTACATTGTCATACAATAAAAAAAACTAATTGCTCCGAGGTGTGGACACGAGCCTGTAGCCAATCATTTTTATGTTTTATTTATCCGTTTGTTTGTACGTCAGTTTCTCTGGATGTATGTTCCAGATTGACGCAAAAACGGCTTTACAAATATGGATGGAATTTGGCACACAGATTGTTAATAACCTGGATACGAACTCTATGTGTTACCCCCTGTGTGTTGCGTGTGTTGTTGTGTGTTGTATTGTATGTGTACAGTCAGTAACTAATATATTACGTATTTTATCTCTGCTATATGTGTGTGTAGAGAAGTGAATGTAGTGTAATGTAAGGGTGAGTGTAGTGTGAGAGTGTATGTGTGTGAGTTGTTTGGTTGCGGATGAGTGCTTTTAGGTGCGCGTAATATAATTTTCACTCGTCTTGCTCAAAAAGTCCGTCATTGTAGCGTACTAGAGCGGGGCTAAAATAGTACATTTTCCGCTAGGGAAAAAGGAATATTTTTAAAAAAAATTGTCAACCTACGAGCCTACAAAAACGAAAAACTTTTAATCATAAGTAGAATAATCATGAATAAAAACTCGATTTATTACCGTTTCATGAAAAAAAGAACATTTTATTTTTGAAAATTTAACTAAAAGTGGCGTTTTCTTCGGTGAAACGCGTGCAATGCGTTGCGACTACAGGTGAAATAAATAAAAAAAGAAATTGACGCGAAATCTTTAGAATTTTTCTCCAATTACAAATTAAATTGGTGACCGTAATAATTTATTTTACAACAGTGAAAATGTCATCATCTAGTGAGAATGGAGACTCTAATTCGCAGATGGAAGAGAAAGGAAAAGAAATAATTTTCAATCTGTTGCCGTCGAGCTCACGAAGTATTTCTTTAAATACTTACGAAAAGTTTATGAAGTGGAGCACAGAAAAGCGAGTGGATTCGGAGTACATATTCAAAGTTACGAACAACTATACTGACAAGACATAATGTCAATATAAAGAAATATGTTATAGAGGTATGAGGAACAGGGTGTAAAGCTCACTCATACTCTATGGAAAGGGGAGGATCCTCCGACCAGACGGGTATCGTGTCTAGTGGGCAACTGCCCAACGATTGATGTCAAGACGTTGTTATATGCTAGTTGCGCGGTAAACTCTGCTTACGCGATGCAGGATTTTGCGTGACGTCAGTGTGACGTGTAGCTCGCATGTGGCGTTTGTAGATGCCGCTACAATGTAAATTTTACGGCTTTTCTCAAGAAATTATCCACCGGCTACAAGACCAAGAAATCCAATATTTTCACGAGGAAAGATATCGAGAATTTTGTACACCTAATTGGTACGGACCACGTTTATACATTATAAAAGGTGTAAAAGTTATAAATGATCACGATACGAAACGTATAATTTTAAATGACTATCACTTAGGTACCACCGAGTAGTGGCCACCGACCGACCGGCCGGTATACGACGAATGATAAACAATATTAAACGGCGTTATTTTTGGCCGAAACTAGAAAACGACGTCACGGAGTTTGTAAATCGCTGCGATAAATGCCAGCGACAGAAACATTTCAAGGCTCGTACACACTGGCGCGACGCGATGCCTGACTCAAAGGCACCGCGTGTCGCGCGACGAGCGGCGCCTTTGTTTAGCGCTGTCGCGTCGCGCCTGTCTGTGGGAGCCTTCAGGCACATAAAACAGGCAATGATCCTGACAGATACAGGACATTCGGCGTTTGATAGAGTATTTTTAGATTTAGTTGGGCCCTGAAGTAAGGATAGTGATAATTACAAGTATATACTCACACTACAGTGTGACCTTAGCAAGTAAGTAGAAGCTTATCCGCTTAGAAATAAGGATATAATTTCAGTGGCGACGTCTTTCATTAATAATTTTGTATTACGGTATGGCATTCCGAGAAATATTATATCAGATCGCGGAACGGAGTTGGTTTCGAAAGTAATGAATGAAGTATGTAAAATACTCAAAATTACACAATTAATATCTACTGCTTATCGTCACCAATCCATAGGAGGCTTAGAAAATACTCATAAAAATTTACTTTCATTCCTTCGTATACGAACAGAAAACCAACACCAAAATTGGAGTTTATGGCTTCCATATTGGTGTTTTGCTTTTAATACGACTGTACACACAGAAACAAAATACACTCCATACGAACTCGTATTTGGAAAACAGTGCAATTTACCAAGTAATTTAACTTCTGATCTTAAACCGCTAATATAACTGTTATGACTATCCAGAACAACTCAAATACAAGCTTCAAAAATCACACTTTGACGCGAGACAAAATTTAATTATTGGTAAACAAATCAGAAAATGTAAATATGATAAGTATACTAATCCTGTTACGTACTGTACTGGTGACATGATACTACTTAAGAATGAACAACTGTAAACAAATTTGATCCGCTTTATATAGGTCCATACGAAGTAATAGAAAATTGTAACCCTAATTTAAAGATACCTTATAAAGGTAAAGTAATAGTACCCTAATAGTAGGGTACTTTTAATCCCGGTAGTATGTTCCCGTGGGATATTCTCCGACAACCACGCGAGCGAATCCGCAGGCAAAAGCTAGTATTAACTATAAGTTCAAGTTTCCTCACGATGTTTTTCCTTCACCCATTTCATTCATTCAGTTATGCCCTAAACTTCTAAGTTAAATTTCTTAAGTATGTACATATGAATTTAAAAAACCTGCCAATTGCATGTCGGACCACGCACAATGTAGGGTCCCGTAGTTGGGATGAATTTATCCTAAGAACAAAATTAACATCGTAGTTGAAAAACATGTTCCCCATTACATTGACATACGGCACGGTCAATTCTCCAACTGCAAATGTAAGTTTGTAATCACATTCTTTTTATGTAAAAAAAAACTAAAAATAACAATTAATAATACTACAAACTACTATACTACTATTACTTGTTGTATAATACTACAAATTAACCATTTTCGGACTTTTTCCTTTACTTGTGCTGTGATGTGAGATCTTGCTTCTTGCAAACATGATTCTAGGTCAACGGGAAATACCCTATAGGTTTTGATTTATTTGACCGTAGACTTTTACGTCTGAGAGCGCAGCAAGACAGAAAAAATACAAATTTCACTCGCGGCTCTTTGCCTACCCCTCTCACCAAACACGACGAAAACAAAACACAATCCCTTCCCGCCAGCAGAAACTTTTCGCCCGGCGGCGTATATCTAGCAATTTGAATTTGAATTTTCTGTAGTATGTATACGCAAAATAGTCAGATGACCGCGCTATTCAATGTTCCTAAGTGTGATTGCTGTGTACAAGTAGGTAAATTATTCAATATTATTGTATGTCTGTGAATTTGTTACCGATGCTGGTGGGTTGTTAGATTGGAGAGCAGACCGACTTGAATGAAAAAGACTAAATGTTACTTCAAGATACGGCCGATAAATTTTCGATTCAGAATTGAAGGACAAACTTAACGTCGTAGTTGAGAAAATATTGTCCCATACATTATGTAATATAACTACAAATGAATTCAGATATGTTCCTGTTATGCTGCGAGACCTTGCTTCTTGCCAAATTTCATGATTCTAGGGCAACGGGAAGTATCGTATGGGTTTTAATTTATCTGCGAGTGTCAAAATATGCGAAATGAATGGCAATTTATGCTAAAATTCTAAGTCAAGAAGCTCGATTTTTTTACAGCTCCAAAGGACCGTTATTTGATATCAATCCTGAGGAAAAGGGTCAGATAGATGGATAACAAAGCGATCCTTTAAGGGTTTAGATTTTTCCCTTTGAGGTACGGGACCCTAAAAAGTCAAAGTCAAAGTATTTTATTTGTTGAACATAGGTAATATGGTACTCGTATCAAATTTGCGTTGTGTCACTATGTTTTGCCTTGCAAGGCGTACAAATTAGGCGTAAAAAACCACAAACTAAATAAAACTGTTTCAAACAAGTAACGTCGTAAACAAGATATAATAACAAGTGGATCGGACATTTTATTTTATGCTTCTATCATATAAAAACTCATTGATAGAGTAGTAAGCCTTTTCAATCAAGAATTTTTTCAGTTGCGATTTAAAATGGTTTATGTTGGTCATGCTTTTTGAAGTTTTAGGTAGTTTATTGTAAATCTTTGGACCCATGCCGAGACAACTCTTTGAGAAAAGTGCAGTATTGTATTTTTTTGATTTTAGTGTGCTTTGGTGACGTCTAGTATTAAGTTTTTCAAATTTAGATAGATTCTCCTTAACAAATATTGAAATTTCATAAATATAGAGGGATGGAAGCGTAAGTATTTTTAAACTAATGAAAGATGGTTTGCAACTTTCGGTGGTTTTTAACAAACATATGGCTCGAAAACATTGTTTTTGGGCCTTAAATGCCATTTCTCTATTGGTAGAGTTGCCCCAAAATAATATACCGTAACGAAGAGTTGTGGAGACATATGCATAATATGCAGTAAGGACAGTATTACGATTTGCAACCTTATTCAAATTGTGTAAAGCATAACAAAATTGATGTTTTTTTTTTTTATCAGTCTCCATGTGTGTATTCCATTTCATGTTTTCGTCTAGCCAAATACCTAGAAATTTGGTTCGTTCCGTTTTAATAATCTTATTTTGGTCATAATTAATGTCAAGAATTTTACGATTAGTTCTTTGTTTAAATTTTATTATTTGAGTTTTATAAAATTTATCTGTAAGTTGTTATTATTTAGCCATTGAATTATTAGACTTAAGCTACTGTTTATGTCATTTTCATGTGAGTCACTATTTTTACCAGAAAATGCAAAAGCAATGTACTTCCTTCAAAGTACTGTACTACAGAGTCATGATACTACCCTACATGATGATGAAAACAAACTCGATGAACTTCTTTTTTGACGATATAAAAGCGAATATAATCTCATCACTTTCCTTCCGCATTTTTACTTTGAGAAAATGAAATCAATTGAACAAAAATATTAATAATCTAATAATATTTGTTGGACCACAGTGATCAGCAACCCTATTCCTCGAATGGTTTTTCAATGACAATATTTAAACCAAATATGATCATTGTCCATTCGCTTTATTTTCAGTGAAATTCTTCAATAGGTAAAACATCTGTTTATTTTGCCTATACTATACGCTAAGCTTGAATTCAGAATCTTAGATCATAGTCATGTTTTGGAACTAGAAACTCAATGCTGTCGTGACAAAGTTCAAATTCGAATGTAACCAAATTTTTTTTAGGGCCTTGTACAAGTTGGACCTCACGACGTCTTCGTGGAAATCAATGTTAACTAAGTAAAAAAATATAATGGTATATCGTGGATATTGCTTTGCAGGATCATGCAAAGTCAATTAGCAACAGTGTTACCAAGTAAAAAATTATATTGGTATAGTGGATTTTGCACTGTGTTGTGCAAAATCTAATGGCATGTATCATGAAACCTATCCTGCACGGACCCCGAGTAGAAAAAAGTCCTCACCGAAAACATTTGTGAAAAAGAGGCCAATTTCGGAACAAACAGTACAGGGTAGTCAGCTTCACCGACAAAATAATTCACCAAACCGACACCGAAACCGAGACCAAAAGCATTTATACGCGTGTAAGTGTGTAAGTAAACGCGTGTCAAAGTAAGTCGAAAGTTCATTAGGTTCCTTTTCTATAACTGTTGAAACTTTAGCTTTGCCAAGCTACACTAAAAACTTTAGACTTTCTTTCAACTCTATAGAACTTAGCGCCCATTTAGATCTCAATTCTTTTATCGGCGAAGCCGACAATCCCAAACATTCGTGATCTGTCACAACCTTTACTCATCCGCCCCATAAAAGGGGGTTAGTCACAAGAACACTATCCGTATGAAAAGTTTCATGTCCCGTGCACACTGTATCGTACTTTTGTCCGCAATAAACCCATTGCCTATTTTAGATTTATTTATTTTGTTAACTCCAATACCAATAACCTACCTATATGCTAAACTTCCAGTTACAACTTGATTTGGAGGATGGTCAAAAGTCGCTCGAAATGGTTCATCTAAGGTTAACCTTACTCGGAGTTGGTCAACTAAAGTGGGAGTAAACGAATCTGGATCTTGAGTTAATAGCAATAAGATCTAAAATCTCCAGCACCAACTTTCAGTTGAACGTAGAATTGGCTAGTTGGCTATGTTGTAAATTTTCTCCGCACAAAAATTTACCGAAATGCAGAGCAATGGCGCTTGTTGTACTATACCAGTCAAAAATCTTGAGTTTTCAAATACCAACCACGGACTAGGAAAAAAAGAACTCCACGGCACGTATATATATACGCGTGGCGCCAAGACGTTATTTTTTTTTCTAGTCGGTGATATCAACATTGAATTATTATAATATTTTTATTTTATAATTTAGCCTCGGTATTTATTTAGTTTATCAACTCTTAACGAATTTAATAATCGTTTCGGGAGTGGTTTTAATGGTTTTTCCATGTTTTCTATTTCACAGTTTCTTTCCTATAATGTGATAAATTGCGAAAATATTTTTTGTGCAAATAAATTAAATCCCAGAGCAGCCGAAAATTCAAGCGCAGTCCTCTCGTCTCAAAAGAGCGACGACGACTGATTTGTGAAACAAAAAAATGCTTAAGTCCCTGCAACGTGCTGCTAAAGGTGACTTCTTCCACGAGCCAAAAACGTCGTACCTAAGTGCTTAAAGTTTGTAGTCGTAATAAAACCAAAAACAAAAGGAATTTCAAAAAATGCCTCCACAATTTGTTCGACTTGTATTAATACAAATAATCATCTACTTTTTATCCTATTATACACTAGCATATTAAGTACAAATCGATAATTCGTGAAAATTAGAGGTAACTTCGTGATGTTGTTTTATCGAGAAAATTTTAATATGTTTTGTTTCTGTTTAACAAAAAGTTTGAAAATATCATGTAGTTATCATATTATTTTTATTTTATACCTAAGTCTAATCAATTTCATGAAAAATTAAATTGTAGATTGGCAATTTTGGTTATTACCCGCTCTTAATTTCAAATTTGTACCTTGAAGCGTTCCAGAGAAAAAGGTTCTTGACAAACTGACAGACGGACGCACAGTGTTGCCAGTTCATAGTAAGACACGGACAAAATTATTTATGATGTGAATTTACTACCTATTATCAGTATTGTATAGAAAATATATGTATTTAATAGAATAACCATAATTTACTATGCACTAGCTGTGACCCGCGGCTTTACTCGCGTTAAACAGGCAAAAAAAATTAAAATGTTGCCAATTTCAGGTTCTAAACTATTAAGTTTCATCGGAATCCTCTAATAGAATAATAATAGTTACACACACACACATACACACAATCATTCAGATAGGAATATAATATTAGTAGGATTAGTAAAAAAACTAGACAAAAATAATAAAAAAATTACATCATTCAGACCAGTAATTATTCAATTAAATGATTAGGTAAGTACTCGTACATAGCTAATTCACTCAATCTGATTCTTCGTAACTCGGTAAACTAATATCATCCAAATCCTGATGAATGGAACCGCGCGTCCTGCAGGAAACAATTAGTATCAACGACGGAGGTAGCGTGTCGTCGCAAGGTTTGTTGCTACAATATAATAATATAAAGTCCACAGATTATTTGTGTTAACTAATTGTTATAGAAAATTCCGGAATTTATTTTAGTCGTATTTTTGGTCGTTAATTGGAACTGTCTATATTATGTTGTACACACATTATGTTTATATTTCGAGAACATTAATATCATATCTAAAAGGCAATACCTTGAACTTCAGAATGCATGTTGTTGATTACGCAAATAACAATATATATCAAAACTGTATTTGCTTGAATTAAGGCTCGCACACACTGGCGCAACGCGACGCCTGACACAAAGGCACCGCGTGTCGCTCGACGAGCGGCGCCTTTGTGTAGCGCTGTCGCGTCGCGCCTGTCTGTGGGAGCCTTTACGTTGAGTTTTCGCTTCTTGAAATCATAATTGTTGACAGCGTACTTTGACAAGTGATATCTTGTCATTTTTATTAGAAAACTACCCTCCATTTTTTGGATTCCTATAGCATACATATTCTATTTGCAAGTCCGGTAATAGTTTTTATCTACCTTTAACTTTAAAATTTGGTTTTTGTCCGCCCTCGGCAACACAGTGGGACGGATGGACGGACAACGAAGTGATCCTATAAGCATATTCATATTCATATTCATTTATTCACATTTAAATAGAGTAAGTACAATTGGTGGTTTCACATGTTACATTTTATATTCTATTTAGCCTTAGTATGGCATGTGAAGCTTAATCATGCAAGATAATATAATGTCGCTTATAGATAATGTAGATGTAGATAATATAAAAAAGGATGGGTATTTAGTCATAATCAGTACATGTCTTTGAGATTCAAGTGTCTAATGTCAATTATACCTGGCGAACTACAGTGTCCAGCACCAGTAATTTTTTTTTTTTTTACATTAACATATTGCGCATTATTTCTGTAACCACTCATTTATTGAGTAAATCATTTTTTTAAGAAGTAGCTCTTTAAGCTTTTTCTTAAATTTTATTAGAGGCAGCTCTTGAATGTCCGATTGTAACCTATTATAAATTTTAACACACATAGCTGAGCAATTTTTTTTAAACACCGCAGTCTTTGGTGCACATTCTAGCACTAGTCGCTGACCATGCCTTGATTTACGAGGATGGGTATTATCCCGTGTATAAATATCACTAGCCTTCACAAATAGGTTAGAATTTGATTTAACGAACACACAAATTTCAAAAATGTACATACTCGGTAGGGGTAAAATTTTGAGTTTATTAAAGTGAGGTTTACAAGACTTATACGGAGGAATGCCAACAATTGCTCTTATGCAACGTTTTTGAGATAGAAACGCCCTCTGGTATTCGGTTGAGTTGCCCCAAAGTATTAAACCGTAACGTAGCACGGACGCTACATAACCATGATATGCCAATAATACCGTGCGTTGTGTTGATGTATTTCTTAGCCTGTTTAAAACATACACGAAACTATTAACTTTCTTGCAGACTCCATCAACATGTGCTTTCCAATCTAGGTACTTGTCCACGGTGAATCCAAGAAATCGCACATTGGTAGATTCATTAATTTTTTTACCGTCATATGAAATATGCCTTGGAACGATCTTTGATCCACGGGTTTGAAATTGCATAAAAGTCGTCTTGCTAATATTAACCTGCAAATTGTTCCTTACTATTCATTCCGCATTGCATGCTGCAACTATGCATTCCGTTATTTCCTTTTGAAGTACGGAACCCTAAAAAGTCACATGTGTCCTGCCCGCATTTAAACCCACAATCTCGCGAGAGGCGAGGCCTTAACAACGTATAAACTAATCATAGTTCCGAAACAGGTGTAAAATTCAATATTTGATTTCTCGAATGGATCCGTTTCATTCAATTAAAGTCACACCGCTTTCGGACGTGCTGCATTAAACAATAACAAAAGTCGAGACTGGACTTGGCAGAACTGTTGGCAGCATGAGGCACAGTATTCGGAGAAGTACTCGTAGTAGAGGTTCAACTCAACGACGTAATTATGCTGATATTGTATAATAAAATAAATAAATAAAATCCATTTATTTCAGGTTCTCCCGTATTACAATCACAAGTATTACAATAACAAACACGAGATAAATACAAATCACAATATAAAAATAAATACAATGTCATCAAATTATAAATACAATGTCAAATAAAAATAAGCAACTCAATGTCAAATGAAAATAAAAATTAAAAATAATAAAAAATAAAAATAAAACATAATAAAAAAAATGTTTTTTAAATTAAAATGTAAAAATTTGTTTCTACTGCTTGAAGCCGAAGAGGCTTTGAAGAAGAAAACTTAGGTAATATACCAAGTACCTATTTTGTTTTGCAATAACGTTATGTATGTTTTCAGGTATCGACGAGGAGTTCATGCCGTGGCTTGTAGATGAGGTGTCAAAAGAAATCGAGTCTATCATCACGAGCCGAGACGTCATTATAGGTAAACAAGCAAAAATATTTTACTATGCGCTGTTTCTAACCGGTGACATCTATTCATTATTATATCGGATGGCTATCAAAAGCCGGTTACACCGAAGCGTCTTCAGTTAGCACTAAAACCTCAAGACCTACCAACTACCAGCATAAGCAACCGCTGTGATCTGTTGTTAACTCATTGCTAGCGGCGTGGTGTCGGCATGCGAGCTATCAGCTAATGCTAACGTGGGCTTGTTCGGCAGAGATCGTGCGCGACGTGGTGGAGGCGCGCGCGGAGCTGTACCGCGCGGCGGGCGAGCGCGACGCCGAGCGGGTCGAGCCGGATGAGTCCGTCACGCCCGCCTCTCTCGCCTCCGAAGAGGAGCACGAGGAAGAGCGTGAGTCAACGCAACACACCAGCACGTAGTACACACGCGACGTGGTGGAGGCGCGCGCGGAGTGATACCACGTGACCGGCGGCCGCGACGCCGAGCGAGTTGAGTCCGTCACGCCTGCCTCGCTACACTCCGAGGAGGAACACAGTCAACACACACACACACCAGCACGTAGTACACTCGCGACGTGGTGGATGCGCGCGCGGAGCTATACCGCGCGATGGGCAAACCCGACGAGTCCGGCACGCCCGCCTCGCTCGCCTCAGAGGAGGAGCATGAGGAGGAGCGTGAGTCAACACACACCCACACAACCTCTAGCATGTAGTACACACGCGACGTGGTAGACCCTCGCGCGGAGCTGGGGGTCTACTGCCTTAGCACGAAATCCGTAGTTTCGGTCGAAGTTACAAGCGTGTCCTACTCCGTATCACTTACGGACATACCTAAGATTATTTCGAGGTCTGAATAAAAAAAATGTTGGTAAAAACCTTTTTAACCGACTTCAAAAAGGAGGAGGTTACCAATGCGGATGTTTTTTTTTTTTATATATGATCTCCGTTATATATAGACGGATTTGCAAAATTCTTTTTCATTTCTCATACACGGAAAGTAGTGTTTGTTTGATCTGAGTAGCGGGTGGAAGACGCTGCTCCCCGTCTTAGGGCGGGAATGACTCATAGTAATTGCTTCCCTCTCTAGGGCGGGAATGAATTTTAAAAATAGAAATAAATTTGTTTAGGTAGTCGCCTACGAAATTTTTTACATAGTAGTGACTTCATAACAGCCAGTGTGAATTAAAAAAATACCTATTAAGGGGGAGGCGCTAAAATTCAAATTTACTTACTTTTTTGCAATTTGCAGTGACTTACCAGAAACACAATTGACACAGAGCTGCAATTTGCAAAAAACTAAAGAATATTTGAATTTGGCGGGCTACTACTACTACTGAGGATCCACCTTAAGCGGGACGGCCCGCGGCGGTAATGCGGTGTGTTCCAAATTTAAAATAAAAAAATGACTATATAATTTGGCGGGATACTAACTCTGTAAGCTTCCCTAACTTTGTTTTCTTCGTACTAATGAAACTAAACGTGACATTGGCTGAATGCACAAACCGTGCGAAGAAACAAGAAAAAAAAACTGTAAGCTGTACCGAAATTCAAAATATCAGTTTTATAGACTAGTATATGATTAAAAATGAGTCTCATATTATTATTATTAATAAATATTACAGAAAAACTACTATTTTTACTTTCCTTGTATTCGAAATGAAAAGTAGAGTGTTTAACACGGGTTAAAGTCATCAATTCCTTTCGACCCTTGTATAACAATCTACTATTTTTGTTCGAAAGGGTCTGCTTTCGAGGTGGTCCCATTGTCACCAAGTCAGAATCTGATATCACACCTATAGCGATTTGGTTATTTTTTATAGTAACTCATGCATTTGCTCTAGGAAAGCACAATTCGGTGAAGTGGAACTGATGATGAAGACCAGAGCTGGTCACTCAAACTACTCAATAATAAGTATTTCACGGGTTGCGATTCGATTACTTTAATATGTTCGCTGAGCAATTTATGCTCGTCACAATGCATAAGGTGAAATGGAGCTTATGGTGAAGCCATCATCAGCTCCAGTTCTTTTGGTTCTTACCAGGAGAACTCCTCAACAATTAACGTCCCTGCATTAGGAAATAGTAGATTGTTATACAAGGATCGAAAGGAATCAATTCCCATACGAGGTATTTAAACGCCCGAGCGCAGCGAGGGCGGCTATAGTCCGAGTAGGAATTGGTGACTTTAACCCGTGTTAAACACTCTACTTTTCATTTCGAATACAAGGAAAGTAAAAATAGTAGTTTTTCTGTAATATTTATTAATAATAATAATATGAGACTCATTTTTAATCATATACTAGTCTATAAAACTGATATTTTGAATTTCGGTACAGCTTACAGTTTTTTTTTTCTTGTTGCTTCGCACGGTTTGTGCATTCAGCCAATGTCACGTTTAGTTTCATTAGTACGAAGAAAACAAAGTTAGGGAAGCTTACAGAGTTAGTATCCCGCCAAATTATATAGTCATTTTTTTATTTTAAATTTGGAACACACCGCATTACCGCTGCGGGCCGTCCCGCTTAAGGTGGATCCTCAGTAGTAGTAGTAGCCCGCCAAATTCAAATATTCTTTAGTTTTTTGCAAATTGCAGCTCTGTGTCAATTGTGTTTCTGGTAAGTCACTGCAAATTGCAAAAAAGTAAGTAAATTTGAATTTTAGCGCCTCCCCCTTAATAGGTATTTTTTTAATTCACACTGGCTGTTATGAAGTCACTACTATGTAAAAAATTTCGTAGGCGACTACCTAACCAAATTTATTTCTATTTTTAATATTCATTCCCGCCCTAGAGAGGGAAGCAATTACTATAAGTCATTCCCGCCCTAAGACGGGGAGCAGCGTCTTCCACCCGCTACTCAGATCAAACAAACACTACTTTCCGTGTATGAGAAATGAAAAGGAATATTTTGTAAAAGGTGATGAGCAGTTGACATTAGGCTATTGTAACTTAGATAAATTAATAAGTGACTCACTAAAAAGCGAAAAATAAAACCCTTTTTACAAAAAAAAAAAAACAACTGACTTCAAAAAAATATCACTACTATGTGAAATAGTAGATTGTTATACAAGGGTCGAAAGGAATCAATTCCCATACGAGGTATTTAGACGCCCGAGCGTAGCGAGGGCGGCTATAGTCCGAGTAGGAATTGATGACTTTCACCCGTGGTAAACACTATACTTTTCATTTCGAATTTAAGGAAAGTAAAAACATTAGTTTTTCTAAAATGTCTATTACTAATTTAATGCATGAGACTCATTTTTAATCAAATATAAAAAATTGATATTTTGAATTTCGGTACAGAATACAGTTTTTTTTTTCTTGTGTCTTCGCACTCTTTGTGCATTCAGTCTATGTCACGTTTAGTTTCTTTAGTACGAAGAAAACAAAGTTAGGAAAGATTACAAAGTTAGTATCTCGCCAAAATATATAGTCTTTTTCAAATTTTAAATATGGAACACACCGCGTCACCGCCGTCCCGCTTAAGGTGGATCCACAGTTGTAGCCCGCCATATTCAAATATTATTTGGTTTTTTGCAAATTGCAGCTCTGTGTCAGTTATGTTTTTGGTCACTGCAAAATGCAAAAAACGTAAGTAAATTTGAATTTCGCGGGCTACCTTAGCGCATCCCCCTTAATAGGTATTTTTTTAATTCACACTGGCTGTTTATACACTCTTAAAGCCCCCGGCATTTCTTTTAATCGATATTTGACTTAATTATGTAAAAACTTTCGTAGCCGACTACCTATCCAAATTTAGTTCTATTTTTAAAATTCATTCCCGCCCTAGAGAGGGAAGCAATTACTATGAGTTTTTCCCGCCCTAAGACGGGGAGCAGCGTCTTCCACCCGCTACTCGGATCAAACAAACATTACTTTCCGTGTATGAGAAATGAAAAATAACTTTAATTTCTAAAAAAACTAAAATACAGATCCAAAGACACCGACTTCCGAAATTAGTTATTTTTCACTTTGTAGTGTTTTCTTTTTGAAGTCGGTTGTTTTTTTTTTTTTACACAAGCTTTTTATGAACTAAAAAGTACTAAATAAAACTTACGTTAACATAGAACTTTAATATATTCTTAAAAGCTTGCGGCTTATCATAAAGTGTAAGAAGGACGTTCAAGCCTCAAGCTTTTAATAAAAAAAAAAAAAAAAAAAATTGGCCCGAACATGCATACTTACATACAAACATTATAAGTTAAATAAAAGCTTGTAAAATGAATGACCACACCACTTGACAGTTGTCCTGACTGCCGATGTGTTATAGCCTGTCCGAAAAAGTTAATTAAGCGGGAGTAGGTTCATCCATTGGGGTAGGGTTCTGAGTTTGTTTCGGCCTTTCTTCTCAGAGTAGTCAGATAGGAAACGCCGACCTCATCTAGTTTAAAAAATATGATTGACATGTAAAAGTGTTTGTACAGACCTACTTACAGAAATAAAATCATTTATCATTTATCATTCCAAAGTATCGAACTACTTCCGGACGGGGCCGTTTCTTCATTGACGGACTTAGAGAGTAGGGTTCCTGTACCGCCCGACGCCGAGCGCGGTGAGCCCGCGAGTCCGGCTCGCGCGCCTCGCTCGCCTCCAAGGAGCGCGAGGAGGAGCGTGAGTCAACACACACACGCACCAGCAGGTTTAGCATGACGCTTTCTATTTCTTGGAAGACAAGACATAGCTATTTCTATACAAAGTGACATTTCGTTTCTCCATTTTTGACATCGCACCGTAAAAATCCTTCTACAATCTGTCAGTTTGTCTTTCGTTTCTACCGATCGTTGTCTAGGTCCTTTTTTATTTAGACTATTTCAGAAGAAAGTTTTCTATCCCAAACTGTCAAAATCACACTGACAACTGACAGTTGTCTAAGGTAGTGAAGACAATTTGATTTATAAATAATATACTGATGAATGTCATGTGTAGACAGAGTGTAATCTGGTAGGTTAGTATTGGCAGACTTCAGTTGTTCTATTCGTTCTCCCAGATCCACTAATGTGCTGTTCAGTGGATCTTCGTATGCAGTATAGTGAGATAATGATATATTAACCATATGATTTAATTCCGCTATCTGAGGGGTCGGTATTTCAGAGTTTGATTTAATTATATTTGCTGATAAATCATGAGAATACAAAGTAAAATCTTTACTTTTTACTACGCATTTCGAACCTAGGTCAATAATTCCGACTCCAGTCACTTGTTTAAAAGAAACTTGATCTTGGCAAAGAATTCTCACTGAGTAGGTATTGCAGCAATATACATGTATCTACCTCGACGGATCATTTAGTTCGGGCCAGCTGTCTTTGTAAGGGAAGAGGATTTAGTTACAACGCATTGTTTTAATTTGTTACCCAGTTTGCAGAATTTTTCGTCGATTCTTAAATGAATTATTGGTTTGTTAGCTTGGCAACAAATAGGAGCAATCATTATGCAGACATGATTGGAGCTCCATAAACGACATTGTGAAGAAAGCATCTTTCTTCAAACTAATAGCCAGGAACTCCGCAACTGGTAGCACGCTAATCATATCATTTTGAACCTGTTGAGGAACTGATATGATTTTATAAATCTTGTAGCTGTCTCTGCTGGTAAATGGAAAGGTAATCTCAAATATGAAATAATCTTCTATCATTCTCGCTTTTACCTTCAGCATACTGTAAATATGTGTTAGGTCCGACTGTAGGTTGTCCGCGGGCAAGGTGGTATCTTTTGTTGGTTGTCCAGAAATGAACTGTAACTCACGCTGTAACTGATCTGGAGTAAACATGTGAATGTTGAATTTCTCGTGGTAAATATCCGTGATGATATCTGACAGAGTATCCTGGATCCTTTTAAGGTTTTGAAGCAAGTTGTGACTGCCGACAGAGCAAAATCTTGCGTTTTAGCTAAACCTTCAACTTCTTGCTTAATAGCAAAGGCAGCATTATCCAATTGATTCAAGTGTTTGTTTATTGTTGTAATTGGACAGTTTGGGCGGTTCTTTTTAATACATTGTATTCGGCCTCAATTATAGAGGTCTGGTTTCTTAACAAGTTATTAAGATGCTGCTCGTTTTGTTTTACAAGTTGTATATATTTTTTGTACTGTTCGGCGAATCGTTCGTCTAATACTCCGAACAAGCTATTGGCCACGTAACCGATTCCGTTAATGAGTTTGCGACGCTGTCTGGTGCGCACATCAAAGTGCTGATTAATCATAAGTTGATTATAGTGCTGTATTCCTTTGAAGTCGTGATTTATAATTAAGTACCCCCACTCTCATGTAAAAGCTGCATCCAAAATGACCTACCCGCTGCCGCCGCGCGCGCCAGGGGCGTGTCGCACTTGCGCCCCGCGCAACCTGTCCGCGCGTGGTGTCATGTGTGCGGCGCACCCGGCGCGCGTCACATTCGCGCCACCTCGCACGTGCTCTCCATTCAACACGGTGTCCCGCGCTATTACAACACTATGCCATTCCTATTATCCCGTGTGCCACATTATTTCCAACCCTAGTAAAGACACCACTTCAAAGTTTATACTCTCGTTACCCTCTAACAGTTTGTTGGTTGAATTATAGACTTTATTGCGTAAGTAAAAGAAGCTATAGTAAACGACGCAGGGTATTGTTGTGTCCCGTGCAGCGTTTTGGCGAATGGTGAAGGGGATGTAAATAATCTGTTTGGCGTCGCGGTCGCGAGCAATTAAGATTGATACGGTGTGATGACATTGTAATATCATTTTGATGCGGGGCGCATTTGTATGAGTTAGTTAAGAGCATTAGTTATTTTATTTGCTACAAGTGAGTTCGGCGGGCGGTGCACGTGCGGCGCTTTCTCTGCCGAGTGCGAGGGCTACAATAACAAACCGTCACGCACCACTTGTCATAATAATCTTATTTGACGGAACCATACTGAGCTTATTTTTAACAATTTAGTTTAAATCCCCAACTATTGCGCCTTTCACTAGTTATTGAGATGTCATGAGTCTGCTGATGTGGGCTCGCCTCACTGTTAATGTGGGCTCGCCTCACTAGTTGTTGAGACGTCAGGAGCCTGTTGATATGGGGTCGCCTCACTAGTTGTTGAGATGTCAGGAGCCTGTGGATGTGGGCTCGCCTCACTGTTGATGTGGGCTCGCCTCACTAGTTGTTGAGACGTCAGGACCCTGTTGATGTGGGGTCGCCTCACTAGTTGTTGAGATGTCAGGAGCCTGTTGATGTGAGATCGCCTCACTGTTGATGTGGGCTCGCCTCACTGTTGATGTGGGCTCGCCTCAATAGTTATTGAGACGTCATGAGCCTGTTGATTTGGGCTCGCCTCACTGGATATTATCTACATACAAATAATTTTATTTTCTGTTAGGTTCGCAGCACGGTACATACATACAATGTCTAATTTCATTAAGTAGACCTACATTTTGTAGAATTCCTAAAATTATTCACACAATTTTATGGTTTCAATGTGGTTGGCATGGTTACTTACCTATGTGTTTAGACGTTAATGTTAATGAGAGAATAATCGAATGTGAGGGATTTAACGACGTCACTTACAGGACGATCTCATGGTGTAGACTGTACACTGTAGGTATTGGGTAGCTATCAGTACAACACAAGTACAAGTACAAATGAACACGTGCTGGGATTCCTGTCCACCGCATCATTAATTACGGGCGAGATGCTGCGTTAGATAGGAGCACGTTAATGTTGTTTAATGCAACTTCGCAATCACCGAAATATATCACTGCGTTGCAAACCGCACGTGTGTGATCGAGTGCGCGATAAGTCAGTGGGCTCTCAGTTTGATGCTAATAGAATAAGTCGCGATAAGGCGCCCGCGCCCTGCGCCCCCCGCCGACACCGCAGCCCCTCGCCCCCACGCCCCCTGCACCTCCTGCGCCCCCCTAGGTGAAGGTCTTACAATTTTAACTAACAGAATAGAATAGAATAGAATAGAATACTCTTTATTATGTACACCATAAAAAATAACAGATATAAATGTAGACATTTTACACAGGGTGACACAATGGGCGGTCTTATCGCTAAAAGCGATCTTTTACAGACAACCTTTGGATGGATTCAAGGGAGAAGGAGAGACAATAATGCAGGTAGTCAGTGGTGTACCATTTACATATACAACAAATACATACATACATAAAACATATACTTATCTACATATAATATATACAATAATAAACATGAAACAAGAGCAAGGAAACTAAATGTAATGATGATGTTTAAGGAGAGAGGAAGTGTTTTTTAACCATAATTTTAAAAGTGGACAAAGATTGAGCACGCCTTATCGACTCGGGCAAGGCATTCCATAACCGTACTGCTTGAACTGTAAAAGACTTGTCATAAAAGCTGGTGGAATGCATCGGCATCTCTAGTCTTAAGTTTTCCGATGACCTAAGATATCTATTATGTGTGTCATGAAGGAACTTGAAACGTTCTTTAAGATAAGAGGGGGTTTTAGGGTAGGGGTTTTTTAACAGCCGCTTGTTACACTTGTCATTCGGTCCCATTAGATCAAATCAAATCAAATCAAAATATTTAATTTCACATAAACCTACATGGGCAGTTACGAAATGTCAGAAGCTAGGTGCTAGAAATTCTCAAATTAGGAAGATATGGTTATGTACATGTACATAGGTCGAAGTAGTACGTATCACCTGATAGCTTGTGCAGAGGCGCGCGGAGCGGTGTCCGCCCCGTGCTGGGGCGGCGCGCGGGCAGTGCGCTGAGTCAATATTGTCTCGTCGCGTGCACATTAGTGCGCCTCTTAACAACAACGAGCGGCACGTGTCCGGTGTCCTGTCCCTCTGCGCCTACAGCCGCAGAATAGTGTGGTAATGCGCGGACTATCACGAGCTCCGCGAAGCATTCACTCTATATTAAACTCTCTTTGTTCCCTACATACTGCTCGTTTTACAATGAACTCGGTCGGTGTTTATGCAGCTGCGCATCCTCCCGCTTCAACGTTGCGGATATTTTTTACATCGCCTCCGTACAATACAATAATAATATAAAGAGCTTAAATGTAACAGTTTAGGACACTCAATGAAAGAACGATACGTATAGGCGCCTATATTATATGTGAACTTAAACAGTTGTTCTCGTAGGCCGGGTCTCAGATAAAATAAATAAGAACAGTGATGCATGACAGCTACAATTATTTTAAAAATTTCTTATAATATAAAATAAAATAAAAATATCACTAATATAAAACACAATATTTCATTACAAATAGGTCTACTCAAACTTATGTAATGTTAATTACAAATTAACTACCTGCAAGGAACGAAACGGACTACCGACAGGCACTATGTTGCTGTAGCCGCTTTTGGACTCCCGCAATATGGATAATGAATTAATGACACATAGATAATAATGTATTCACAAACTCTCCACACGCGCGTAACCGTCGTAGCACCGGTACTACGAGACTACGACAAGGCGCGCGCGGCGTAGGCGTGCTACACGTGCTGCTACGAAAGTGTAATTTGAAAGTCAGCCCGTACAAACTGATACTTATTGTTGATGGTGTTTCGTATCGGATAGTTGTAGGAGTCTTCGGGTCTTCGGTCTGCCCACAACAACTTGAACCTTGTGCAATGATCAAGGCTTGTCTAGTTTCATTCTTACGTCAAAGTGCATACATAATATGCTTCGCAATGATATTTGATCGAATGCGGCACCCAGTTAATTAAGAATACCATTAAGAAAACAACAGCCATGAAAGATCTGGGAGTCACATTCACCCGAAAGCTCACCTTTCACGACCACATTGCTGCGGTAGCTAAGGAATCCTACCAAAGGTTGGGTTTTGTTCTGCGTAATTGCCGCGATTTTCAATCCGCACATGTCATCAAAATAATATTGAATGCACTCGTGCGTAGCAAATCAGAATCCAGCTCCTGCGTATGGAATCCACACGACAGTACCTACGCGCTTTTATTGGAAAATGTACAAAAAGTGTTCCTTATGTTTCTCTATAAGCGTGAACTTGGCTCTCTATCCGACTAAATTTCTACTAGAATGCCTCCAATATAACTCGTATAGATAAGGCGAGCAAAAGACCAGCTCACCATAGCCTGTAAGACGCTCCGTGGCACTACTGCCGCGCCTGATCTGCACGCTGTGCTGGCTCGCTTCTTTGTCCCAGACAATTACTGCCGCGGCCGATAGCACCGGCAGTTTGCTGTGCCTCCATGTCGCACTGGTGCGCGAGCTAAGTCCCCAGTACCACGTACTCTGGCCGCACTTAATGATCTCTTGGACTCCAACGAATTCAACAAACGATCTGTTTGCGGACGAATGGACGAAGATTTTATCGGCATGTCAGAAGTACTAGGAGAGGAATTTTTGAAAGTATTTTTTACGTTTTACCGGAACTTGACGATTTATATTTTCTTTTTTATGTGCATTTGTATATACAAACTGTCTTTAATTTTTGTAATTAGTTTTAAAACGTCTTAATTAAAGAAATAAATAATGTTCGTGTTGAGCAGTGTTCTTTATCCTAAACAACTGATAAGCAAGTTTTAGTGGTAGGGTTTGCGCGGGCTGTTCTAAACTTACGTAGGAACTGTAATTAATGCACTCCTAATTGTGCTGCTTTAAAAATTAAAATATTTTGTCCATATGTAAAATGTATGTATGTAAAATGTACCTATATACATTCACATTTTGAAAAGATTAAAGTATGAAAAATAACTAATCGGAGCGCAGCAGTTTATGTGGTCCCCTTTCAACGTTCAACTGTTCATAGCTTCCCCCGCGCGGCGCTACTCTGTATAGCGTTCAGATAAACGGTCCGCCACACAATGTTCATTAATTGAACGCAATTATACACTCCATGATATAAGAATTGAAGTGCGTAGGTACTACTACTTGTCTGACGACACTACTCGACACTACTCGACACGTGCAGACTCCCAATGTACAGTCAGTTTATCAATACACACTGTTTGGATCGTACGAGAAGATGCATTAGTGATCCAATAACCTGTAAGCAAAAGATACAGCGAGGCGATTGTCTGCTAATAAAAGTATTTTTCTTTTCAGCTGACGAATAACGCAAGGCGAGAAGTGCAAGCGCGGGGCACCCCGTCGTGACGTGACGAGGCGTGTGAGAGAGAGTGACGGATCGTGACGTGCCCGTTGTGTGGACACTTTGTGCGCATTGTTACTACTAGTCAATTGTGAACTATGAAATGATGAGTTACAACACTAAATTGTATGTACACCAAAGCGCCTTACCCTAGTCGACCTGCATGTCTGTGAACGTATCGAGCGGCCGCCGCCCGCCGCCCGCCGCCGTGCGGCCGTGTGCGGCCTCGTGCGGCCTCGTGCGGCCTCGTGCGGCCCCGTGCGGCCTCGTGCGGCGTCTGTACTGGGCTGGTGTCAGATACATCAACAACAGACATTAATACCAGGAGCGGCAGCTAGGGGTCACAGACATCCTTGCCTAGTTTTAAATATTTCTCTACATACGTATTATTTACCTGTTAACGTAAACTGTACATTAATCATTGAAATATTATATAATATAGCGATTCACGGAAACTATTTAAATCATAATCGCTTAGGGCCCTCGCTCACTATGCGGACCACGGTGGCACCGACCAGTTGCGGCTAAACGTTAATTGCCCTCGCGCACTGCGCGGACCACGGTGGCACTGACCAGTTGCGGCTAAACTTTAGGGCCCTCGCGCGCTATGCGGACCACGGTGGCACCGACCAGTTGCGGCTAAACGTTAATTGCTCTCGCGCACTACGCGGACCATGGTGGCACTGACCGGTTGCGGCTAAACTTTAGGGCCCTCGCGCACTATGCGGACCACGGTAGCACCAACCAGTTGCAGCTAAACGTTAATTGCCCTCGCTCACTACGCGGACCACGGTGGCACTGACCAGTTGCGGCTAAACTTTAGGGCCCTCGCGCGCTATGCGAACCACGGTGGCACCGACCAGTTGCGACTAAAGTTTAGGGCCCTCGCGCACTATACGGACCACGGTGGCACCGACCAGTTGCGACTAAACTTTAGGACCCTCGCGCACTATACGGACCACGGTGGCACTGACCAGTTGCGACTAAACTTTAGGGCCCTCGCGCACTATACGGACCACGGTGGCACCGGCCAGTTGCGACTAAACTTTAGGGCCCTCGCGCACTATACGGACCACGGTGGCACCGGCCAGTTGCGACTAAACTTTAGGGCCCTCGCGCACTATACGGACCACGGTGGCACCGACCAGTTGCGACTAAACTTTAGGGCCCTCGCGCACTATACGGACCACGGTGGCACTGACCAGTTGCGGCCACACTTTGTGTACCTATCTTACTTTAGTATGAACGTCCGCATCTTGGTCGAACCTTTTGCGGCCAAAATTGCGGCCATGACTACAACCAATCGTGATCGTGGCCGCGTCGTTTGCGAGCTCCCTTGCCTCCTTATCCTTTCAGACGCGACTTAAGATAAGCGAGGGCATAGAGTTAAGAAAACCGTTTATACAGGGTTATTTGTAACTCGACGTATTCCTTGCAGGACGTCGTAGTAGGTTTAAAATGCAACAAATTAAGCCACTAAATGTTCTACCGAAATTCAGTAGTTTCTGAGTTAATTCGATTTTTAGTTTTATAATGAAAAATCCTATTTAAAAATGATTTACGGCGTGACTATACTGGAATTTAAGTTATTATCATAGCTGATGCCGTAGCAGATCTTTGTTAATAATTAAAAGTTCAAAAATGCCTATAACTTTGGCAAAGATCACTAATTAAACATTTTATTTTCCTTAATTTTTATTTTTATTAGTCAAGAATTACGAAAAAATACTGAATTTCGGTAGAACATTTGGTGGCTTAATTTGTTGCATTTTATTCCTACTATGACGTCGTGCAAGGAATACGTCGAGTTACAAATAACCCTGTATAAATAAGTATTCTATGGCGATACAGTGTTCCTGATGCCAATATGATCGTAGTCTATGTCTAGATATTACAGCAGTCTAACTAGCACGGATCAAATGTACGCTCAGGGTCGACGCTCATCCGTAGATACGTGTCTGAACAATATGAACCTACCGTTCACCTCAGTAGGTATTTTATTAGCTAAAAATGTTCATGTAATGATGTAGGTATTTGTTTTTTTTTATAATATCGCGTATTGTTGTATCCACGCGGAGAGCCCGCGAGCAGCGGGCGGTTTTGAACATTGTTACTTATTTTTAGGCTAC
The DNA here is from genome assembly GCA_917490735.1 of Dryobotodes eremita. Taxonomy (NCBI): domain Eukaryota; kingdom Metazoa; phylum Arthropoda; class Insecta; order Lepidoptera; family Noctuidae; genus Dryobotodes; species Dryobotodes eremita. Next base: position 24,949,713 of record OU823244.1, read on the forward strand.
TTTGTTTTGTTAGTCTCTGTATTAATTAGGTCATATTTACTGGAGCTATTTAGTTACTACTTATTTAGATGTTTTAGAGTAAAAATTGTAAACTACCAATTATTGTTTTATTTTCTGATCCCTGTCTGGCTTCCGGAATAAGTACCTAAAACAACACCTAGCCCGACTATCTACATCAGTACATACACGAATGTTCTCAAAGTCGTCATTCTTCTGCCCTTATCCCCATTTACTTGGGGGCGGCGCTACGTGTGTGTTTCTTCTATACTTCTCTATTAGTCATAGTCACTCTCTTTCTAGCCATATCATCTTTCACACTGTCCATCCATCGTTTCTTTGGTCTTTCCCTATTCGTATAGCCATCCACATGAGGTATTCCATGAAGCACACCCAAACGAAGCACACCCAGACGAAGCACACCTAAAGTATTCCACTTAGCACACCCGTAGGTGGGCTTCAAATTAAAATTTAAAATAATTAATTTCCTATTCCACGAAGCACACCTACGAATATCACTCGCATAGTGCGGGGACTAAGAAATAAAAATGTCGATAGGAGAAAATATTTATTATTTAAAAGACTAACTTAAATATCTAACATCTTTCAGTTTCATTATAATAATGTGATACAATACTTGTCATTTTCATAGTGTTCATATATAAATCCCATAGATAAGACGTATACATGATGCGCTAATAGTCAACGCGTGCGCCCGCCACTGAATTCCCGAGCCAACCCGAATTTAGCCGAGCGTTTCCGCAACTTGTTTACATGCTTAGTTCTCATTACACTATCGCGACGTCACGGGCTAGAGTGTATGCAATTGTGCGCCGGTTTTGTTATTGTTATTTTTTCTGTTTTTCGTGCAATTTATTCAAACAAAATAATGGAGCCGATGGCAGGTCCAAGTAGTAGAAATTTTAACCCATCTATTAATTATGTATAGATCTCTATAGAAAACTATATTTACAATGTTTTTGATATTAGTCCAAGTTTTTATTGTAATTATGAAAGAATCTGTGATTGTTTATGTTAGAGTATTTTTATTATCCACTCAACAGGTATAAGAAAACTTCAACATAGATCTGTATGGAAAACTATATTTACAATGTTTTTGATATTTGTCCAAGTTTTTATTGCATAATTATGAAACAATCTGTGATTTTATTAAGAACACAAAAAAGGGACATAATAGAAAAATAGTTAAAAAATAAAAAATAATTTTTTTTTTGGAAAGATAATTATGAAACAATCTGTGATTTTAAATAGTAAGATTACAAAAATGTCAAATATTGTGTCACATTATTATAATGAAACTGAATGATGTTAGAAATTTAAGTTAGTCTTTTAAATAATAATAATAAATATTTTCTCCTATCGACATTTTTATTTCTTAGTCCCCGCACTATGCGAGTGATATTCGTAGGTGTGCTTCGTGGAATAGGAAATTAATTATTTTAAATTTTAATTTGAAGCCCACCTACGGGTGTGCTAAGTGGACTACTTTAGGTGTGCTTCGTCTGGGTGTGCTTCGTTTGGGTGTGCTACATGGAATACCTCTCCACATTCATACTCGAAATTTTCCTCCGCATAACGTGCCCATACCATATCAACCGATTCCCACACTACTTTTCAGTCACCGATGCCACTTTCAGACTTCCTCTTATATACTCATTTCTTGTACTAACCATTCGCGTAACACCAAACATCCCTCCTAGCATTCTCATCTCAGCTGCATGCAATTGCCTTTCCTTCATCCCTTTTGTGGCCCAACATTCTGATCCATATACAAGACAGCAGCTTATAAATATACCATTGTTTTTTAATCTTCCCCTTAATCTTAAGGGGAGTCGCAAATTGTTTCCGTAACCGGCCGCCATTTCATTCAACCAGTGTTAATTCTGTGCTTAACAATCCGATTTACTTCGTTATCGCTTTGCACGAGTGAATCGGGTCTGGAAGTCGGAGCAAATCGGGAGAAGCGCGCCATCAATCGCTATAGCTCCAGAACTGGAGAGACGCCGAAATCGCAGAACATATGTTCGGTTTTGGTCTTAATGATTTTCAAGCCAATATTCTCTAGCTTTTGCTCCCATTTCTCTAATCTGCTGGGGATCTCGGGTCCATCTTCACCAACAAGAACAATGTCGGCGGCAAACAGCATGCACTCTACCCGTATTTCTGACGTTAGATCGTCCATGATTAACAGGAAGAGGACCCTACCCGACCCTACAGCCACACTGAAGTCGTCGGTGCTGCCAGCAGGCGAGCGGACGTAGGTACGAGATTATCTGTATATAGCACGAATTAACTCTACATAGTTCCCGGGCAAACCTTTCTCTTTAAAGACCCATCTCAACACGTCCGAAATCAATGAACACCAGGAGCAAGTTGTTGTGTGCACGTCTGTACTTCTCGCACAATTGACAGAGGGCAAAAGTGGCGTCCATTGTTCCTCGACTTGGCATGAACCCAACCTGGTTCGGGGTAATCTCACTCTCCTCTCGCAATCTTTTCTCTATTACTTTCTGCCATACCTTCATACTATGTTACAGTAACTTCATAGAGATGTGATTGTATACTAAGTATCACGTTAGAATGGGAATCAGAGAAGAAAACAAGTATTCTCATAAGAAAAACAACTTCAAAGTTAAGAACCGACCAATCTGTCTAACGTTTGTTTTTTTTTTAATTCTCCGAATCAATCAAAACAAAATATTTGATTTCACATAAACCTACATGTGCACTTATGAAACGTCAGAAGCTAGGTGCACGGTTCTAATTAGTCGTCTATGGAGAAGAGCCGGCAAGAAACTTCACGGTAATTAAAATATATAAAAAACCTCCATAATAAAAATGCCCGAGCCCTGAAGGCCAACTCATACCTACTTACTTAAGACTACTATAGTAAGTAGCCGACTACTGAATGTCTCGCATTTTGTCAAATCGCCGCACAACTCACTGGCCCAAGGAAATATGTCTGTTTGCGAATAAAATCCTAGTACATAGATACCTACCTAAAGATTTTTCAACGGGATTATCTTTGATTGACCGAGCGACGCCTCTCCGTTTCAGCTTGGGCAAAAATGCTTTCGAATGTCCGGATGTCCAGCGGATGGCTGTTCTCCTCTACAAGCCGCATTTCTCAACCGGAATCGGAAAAAATATCCATATAATTATTGAACCTGCTCACAACATTTCACGAGAGTTCGTGAAATTTTGTGAACAGGTTCAATAAGTAAATGATATTTTTTGGCGATTCAGTTTTTCAAAAAATTTCAAAATGGTGGAGATATGAGGATTGAAAACGTAAAAAATAACATATTTCAGCCATTACACGCTTTTTGTTTTAAGGTGCGCGGTGAACATTTATTCAGTTTTAAGCTACGCGAAGACTCGCGAGGTCTACAGCTTACAGAGCCACTAGTATAGATAGATTAGAAATACCTAAGTGCCTTGTACTTACCTATTGATTTTACATCAATGTATTTTATCCACATGTCAAAAGTTTATTTCTTAGCAACCCTGCACAAAACGGTCTTTAACAAAAACTTCGCGCATGACCAAATACCTAATTCTCACTCAAGATAAACACGTTCCTGTGGCTGAGAAAAAAATAAGTACATAGGTGCCTACCATCGGGGACTTTTTGCTCGTGTCTGTATGGACGAAATTCGACGACACACCTTGTTAGTTGTGTCGAACTAAAAATATCCTAACATTTCATAATATGTTAAGTGCATTTATCTTATAGGTATTATTAACCTATACAGAATTCCCTCCATCCGGGTCTCCACAGCTGCGGTAGTTGTAAACGTAACCACAGTAACAATAGTTTAATCATGGAGCGATTTGCGGAGGGCGTTCCGGAGATTTACGGAGGCAGGGAGTGTAGCAACCCTCCGCCTTGCGGCGCCAGGGAGTGCCGTATATATCGAGCACAACCCTCGTGGCGCGCGACAGTCGTGTGCAACCTGCGCCCGCGCACCTCGCTGACGGAGCAGTGCTAGTGTCTGTGAACACGCTGCAGAGAGGACGCGGTAATGTCGCGAGTGCTGTGCCGGCGCGGGGTGGCGCGCGGCGCCCTCTCGCGCGCCTTCGACGCCGACCACCTGCTCGACGCTCTGAAAGGAAAAGACTCTGAACATGTAAGTAGCTAGGTACCGCCTGTCCAATTACTATATGATGCGCAGGTACCTATCTACGAATATACTGATTCCTGTGATTGGTACTGCTGGGCTTGCTTTCTTCCCCGACAGGTTCCGCTCCATTAGGCTATCACAGCGATGACAGATTCCTACAAAATGATTTTGATTTATGTATAGACCAGGGGCGCAGGCTTCAAACAACCCCATTCCTATCGGCTTCCCTTATGAACAACCACTCTTCTTAGTGACTATTACCAAATAATATGGTACACCTGTGTGTGTAACTGTGTATCAGATCACACTACACATATTTAATACCAAATTAATACAACTTAGGACAAAAAACATAACATAAATGCCTTTTTTTCTAAACAAAGAATTCCAATAGCATCAGCGTCAAAATAAGCCGGCCCTCATGTGTCATGCGGTACTAAATTCGTAGGTACGGACACACGTAACTTCGTGTCCTGCAGCACCGCATCCTAGGTAACTAAGGAAGCCGAACTACAGCGAGTTAAGACAGGGACATAAATAGAAAAATACTTAGGCGAGAAAGAGATAGAATAAATGGTTGTTTGTATTTTTTTCTTTGAGTCATGATTGCCGCAAATAAATGCATTTTCTTTCTCTGTTCGATTTCGTAGATTTGATGTGTTGATTTCTTGAAAGATAAATTTACGTGTATTTGTTTTCACCAGTTCTTTTACTTTTTATTCGTTATAAAATCATTAGTAGAATATTTTTGTAGTGGAATGTTTTTCAGAAATAATAAGTATTATAAGTTTTATTGTTTCTCATACAATTATTCTACAGCTCAAAATTGAGGCAGCCCCGGTAACTTACCGGGGCTGCCTGTCAAGGATATTTGTGATGGGGTTACCGCACAACTTCCCATGGGTTACTATATACAATGTTGAGACATAATTAAAAAACAAAAAGACAAGAAAAAGCAACAAAACAAAACTAAAAACTATAATCAGTAATATTATCGCTTTTTTCTGTAAAACATTGAGAATTATCTTTATGTAGTGTCGCTTTGGTTATGTTACTTGACCATAAATTGCGTTAAATTAAGAAAAGTAAAGAAATAACTTAAATTTGTGAGTAAATTAATTTTGATGTTATTAGTGTGAGATGAGAACTGAACAATTTTTTCTTCGGCTTCCCTCTCACAATAATTCCAGTGCATTTAGTATGTAGACTGTGGATGTAGTATGTAGACTGTGGATGTAGTATGTAGACTGTGGATGTAGTATGTAGACTGTGGATGTAGTATGTAGATTGTGGATGTAGTATGTAGACTGTGGATGTAGTATGTAGATTGTGGATGTAGTATGTAGACTGTGGATGTAGTATGTAGATTGTGGATGTAGTATGTAGACTGTGGATGTAGTATGTAGATTGTGCATGTAGTATGTAGACTGTGGATGTAATATGTAGATTGTGCATGTAGTATGTAGACTGTGGATGGGTACGAATCACACGGGATATAGGTATACAGGAAATAAAATTAGTTTTATGTACTATACTGATCGACCGATTTATTAGGAAAAATCATTAAAATATACATAGGTACATAAAGTAGGTTACTTGTGGTGGGCGCGATACCTTATTTGGCGAATGTAAACAAGTAATCGGCGAATAAGCAAATGCTTATTAAGGTAAAAAAACTACAACAATAGGTACATTTTATGTGGTGATGCTCATACAGAAAGTATTAGGTAGCATACCTACTTAGTTATCTTGACTTAGATCGCGAGGTTGTCCCTAAGCGGGGTCGGTATAGACACGGCGAGCAGTGCCGATTGTGACAGATGTATCGTCTTACCGTAGAAGTACAGGGTGGAAAGTTTAAGCGGGCCCTGAAGGGGAAGTACCTACCTAAATATTTATTCTACCAACTTTTCTCAAAGGAAACACCAATGTTTTTCAAAAATATTTCAAACAAGTTTTTTAAAGTCGCTAGCCTATGCCGGCGGGAATGGAAATTGCAAATGCGTAAAAAAACATTCTGTATTTGTATGACACCATTTGAAAGGTCAACCTAAACTATATCCCTCAAATAAACGTACTATCTATACTTCGTAAATATAAGGAACATCCTGCAATATTACAAGTAGGTGCTTATACATGCACAATGTTAAGGCCAAAGGACGCTTGTAGAAAATATTACTTGGTTATTTTCGTTATTTAGTTAGATTTGATGGTTTTCATTCAATTTAAGATTAACTGATTATTACAGAGATTTTATCCTTATGATTGACGCTATCGATTGGTGCCATAAAATACAAATGTATCTACTTAAGTATTTTTTTATCATTTGAGTTGATTCGATTCCCGGTTCAGACAAGCAAAAATAATTGTAACGCAGTCTTACTTACTTTTGAAAAAAATATGTTTCCTTGAATAAGAGTTGGTAACATCAAAATTTCAAACTTAAAGCATTTATTTCAAATAAACCAATTACAGGCACTTTTAAATTATCAAGGGTTAGTCAGAAAGATGAAGCTAGTTGCCCTTTCCGAAGTGTAGTAGGTACCTATGGAGAATAACGGGCAAGAAAGTCCACGGGTTAAATCAAAATATGGTTACAAAATATTGGTTACCTACATCATTCATGTTGAAATGATACATGTTAAAACGATACAGAACGTTAAAAGCGTACGAAATCAAAAGATAAAACAATCCAAATATTAAATTAAATTAAAATAAGCCGCGGCAGCTAAGCGATGACCAGTCCCTACTGTCGGTGACCGGTCACGAACATGACGCATGGATGGCTACCATTCAGCTCAACCATTTTGAAGGAAGCTAAATGATCCAATACATGCGCCACCACCGGCGAGACATTAGACTGAGCATGACATACTCCTAGCCGCCAGGGCACATTCAAGTCAATGAAAGACGTACCCAGTAAATGGTAGCTTTTTAATATATACATAGTGCTCACACATGTGCTGTGCAATTACAATACCAAGAGATTGAATTTATACATTGCAAATACATATATTTTTTTCAATCTTCACGAACTCCAACAGAATGTTCATTTTACCTACTCGAACACTTCTAATAACGTAGTGAACACCACATTGGCGACCCTGCCAGGACGAAGGTTAGTGTTTGAGTTACATTACTCATTCAGAAAAATAGGAAGTAATCAAAATGTGAATACTTGTGCTCGGAACGATATCATAGCCTAGTTAGCAAATAAGATAAAGTAAATACGTGTTTTCATACATATCGCGGCGCATACGCATATACGCCGCGAAGTGAAAATGTTTGCGAAGCCCTGCCCTAGTGGACAAGTAACAAACTGACAAAGTCGGTTGGTGCTAAGAAAGCTTAAATATTTCCAATGGGTGAATACCCCACTGGTTAAATAGCAAACTGACGAATTCGGTTGGTGGTAATGTAACTTGAATAGTTTCAATAGGGTAATACTCTAGTGCATAAACAGCAAACTGGTAAAGTCGGTTGGTGCTAACAAAGCTTAAATATTTCCAATGGGTTAATACCCCACTGGTTAAATAGCAAACTGACGAAATCGGTTGGTGCTAATGTAACTTAAATAGTTTCAATGTGGTAATACTCTAGTGGATAAATAGCAAACTGACAAAGTCGGTTGTTGCTAACAAAGCTTAAATAGTTCCGATTGGTTAATACTTAATACTCTAGTGGATAAAAAGCAAACAAGCTAAATCGTGAGTGCTAGCAAAAACATTTTGGTATAGATAAAATACTAAAAGACCATTTCAGATACCAATCTGCATGGTCTTCGCATGACCTGACCAAGATTATGTCTGGACTTTAAAAGAGACTGTGACCTCTGAGTTTGTTTCGGCCTTTCTTCTCAGAGTAGTCAGATAGGAAACGCCGACCTCATCTAGTTTAAAAAAACATGATTGACGTGTAAAAGTGTTTGTACAAACCTACTTACAGAAATAAAATCAATTATCATTTGTCAAAATCTGTTGGTAATAACAAAACATTCAGTCAAAAATTTTAATAGACAGACAGAGGACAGAAAGCATTTATTTCAAATAAACCAATTACAGGCACTTTTGAATTTTCAAGGGGTCGGTCATTCAGAAAGATGAACCTAGTTGCCCATTCCAAAGCGTATTAGCTACCTATGGAGAAGAACGGGCAAGAAACTCTATGGATACTCTTTTAAAACAAAATATGGTTACAAAATACTGGTTACATCATTTATGTTGAAATTATGCATGTGAGAACGATGCAGAACGTTAAAAGCGTCCGTAATAACGAGAAAAACAATTCAAATATTAAATTAAAATAAGCCATGGCAGCTAAGAGATGACCAGTCCCTACTGACGGCGCCCGTTCACGAACATGACGTATGGATCAGCACCATTTAGCTCAACCATTTTGAAGGGAACTTAATGATCCAACACACACGCCACCACCAGCGAGACATTTGAGTGAGCATGACATACTCTCAGCCGCCAGGGCACATTCAAGTCAATGAAAGACAAACCTAGTAAATGGTAGCTTTATAGTAGGTACATAGTACTCACACATGTGCTATATAATTATACATTACTAAGAGATTGAATTTATACAATGTAAAGATAGTTTTTACAATCTTCAGTAGTTCCAAATGCTAAGCAATTAGTTAATGCGCCCTTGTGAAGCAGGATCAGCGTTGAGCCAAGCATTTTTATCAGAGATGTAATCCCCCAACTTATAATATGCTTGACTGCATAGTGTGTGTTTTATACAAGGTTTAAATTTCGTTTCATTCAGTTGAAGTATATGGGGAGTAGGGTGTCCCTTATATGGGTGTTTTTTTTTAAATTATTAACAATTTATTGAAAACAGTATAAAAATAGTATGTACTATTTGTTGTATTTCTACTTACTACACAAATAATCAGACATATCTTCTTCAGATGGAATGTATCTGTTCCCAGAATCATACAAACTCTCTCTTTGGAAATTCACTACAATGTTCGTTTTGGTTTGTTCATTAGCTTCATCATTAAAGAGTGATAAAACGGCAATTTCTTCTGACAGGTACCAAAGATGTTGACTAAACTTGCTCAGGGCTGCTTTGGAGATCAATTTGTCAACAGTTTCATATTCCTTAAGCCTCTTTAAAAAGCACAAATCTTGATTTGGTGCCTTCACCGCCAGACTACATCCAAGCCATGGTTTTACATATAAAACCGCAATGAATAAACAGACGTCTTGAAGCTCTCGCTTATCCATAGAGCTCATTTTGAATTGGGATGCAACAAACATATCTTTAAAGAGTAAATAGTTCTAGCCATCCACCTTGCTTGATGCATCGCTCCAGGAGGTCAAATATTTTTTTCACTTCAGTAGCTCAAACATGTAGGTTTTGCTGCCTGAAATCAGTGAGCAAAATGCGATTTTGCTCACTGAGTGAGACCAAGTAACTTTTTAATTATTTTTTTTCAGAAAGCCGCGAATATCTTATTCATCCTTGGGTTAATCATACAATTCGAAACATTCACACTCTATCTCTTTCCCACCATTAGAAAGAGAGAGAGACAAAGACCAGCCCTTTCGAAGTTCCGATTTTGAATTCGACCTCAAAGACAAACACGTTCGGAATTTCGTACTAACTAAAGAAATTTTTCAAAAAGATAATTATGTCTTTTAATGTAATTTATTGAATTTTTAACTTATTGTTGTATTTAAAGGAAAATAAGTATTTACTGCAAATAAAACTGATATTTAACATGTACATATTTATTTCTAGTTTCAATAATGTTACGTAATATATTTTGAATAATAAAATATCATGGGTGCTATTTCCGAACACGCCTTAATTTAAATAAAAGAGCGGGTTAATTTTTAATTTGCAGAATTGCAGCAATTTTACTTTTAACTTTTAAAATGTTCCATTTTATTGAATTGGTGCCTCTACCTACAATCTTAATTATTTTGATTCACAATAAATAGTTATTTCAATCTATTCCTGTTTCTTATTTTAGAGTCTGTAACGGTTTACCAACACTCGATTGGTCCATGAACCGTTGGTGAACAGAATCTTTAAACCATTAACTTTTCATCCAAAGTACTTTTCACCCACGAACGTTTCGCCAACATAACTAACTTAACCTTTTTTTTTCCCGGGTGGAAAAGTCGTTTGGATAAAAAGTTAATGGTTTAAATAAGCTGGTCGACGGAGCCCCGCTTTGCGGGGCTCCTATTTCTGTCTAAAGGGTTTAAAGGAACCTAACCAACCGAACCTCGGGATGCCACTGACGTCGACCGTGATGTTGGCGAAACGTTCGTGGGTGAAAAGTACTTTGGATGAAAAGTTAATGGTTTAAAGATTCTGTTCACCAACGGTTCATGGACCAATCGAGTGTTGGTAAACCGTTACAGACTGCTTATTTTATCTCCTAAAGTGTTCTCGCTGCTGAAGTGAAAAGTTATGTGTGTTACACGAGAGCAAAGTTGTTTGCATCTCGTGCCTTTGAATCCCTCGCCACACTCAGGATTAAACTTTAGAATCACTCGCTACGCTCGTGATTCAATCGTTGAATCCTTCGCTTGCTCAGGATTCAAAATCAGCACTCGCAGCAAAAAACGACTTTGCTCTCTTGTTGCACAAATAACTATTTTCACTGTCTCCTCCTAAGAAAATAATAGATACCTAGTTCAATCAGTTTCCGATAATCGTCACGACCAATGGTTTTCTGCAGTTCTTGATTATAAAATGTCAACAAATCTTCTATTGTTGTATTACAAAATTGTCGTGTGACGATATCGGTATATGTTTCAGTGGCAGCAGGATTAATAGTGTTTTTTCTTTTCATTTAATTTCAATTTATCTTTTTTTCTCTTCATTTAATTTCCGTTGTTTTGCTCTTTCTTCTTTTTCGGATAACTTTTTGTCTACACCCGCTAAACACCCTGGACGCCCTGGTTCTCTTTGTTTTTGTAAAAATATTATATCTTCTTCAATTTTCATCCGTTCCAAAGCATCAGCATGTGCTATATCAAATAAATTATCTAAATTGTTCTTAAAGTCCTCCTCACGGCGCTTGTAAATATCTTGTATTATTTTAGAATTTTTTTTGCAACTTCTCCAAGCATGGTGAAGATCCACAAGTTTTTTTACACAGTTAGGTATAGCTCTGGTAGGTATTCTAGCTTTTTCCCAAAATATAATACACTCCCGAATGACGAGATTAGCGCTTTCACTAACAGTCAATTTAACTTCGCGAATGTAAAAAAAATGTACTGCAAGAACTTGACGATTAGACGGTAACTTTGCGCCTGTTATTTGATAATTTACGTCACCAACTAAGAAAACACATGTTTTATTGCTTCTTAATTCCACTGCCATCTTTTAAATGTAAAACAATACGTGTTAATCGCGAGAATAATTGAGAACAAATGACAAATGCCGTGAATACGCACCGCTACTGCCGCGCAACATGTATGAACATGATTCGATGCAAGTCGGCCATAAGTCGGCACGGGTTATCGTACTCCAAATAAGGTAAAAATTTATTTCCGAGTGTTTTAGAGGCAAATGAACAAAACTACGACCTATGCGTTAGAAATTTAAAACTTTGAAAAATAAGGGACAACCTAATGGGGAGGTATTTTATTGTAACATTTTAAATAGTAGGTACCCTATGAAAGATGAGTCTCTTTTAGCCAGCCTGAAACCTGGTTGAACTAATTGGTCCCTATTTCTAGTGATATAATTGTGTCTTTCACCTCTTTTACTAAAAAGATGTAGATTTTTCCTTAGGTACATGATGTTTTCATAAATATATTGACAAGGTACCGTCATGATGTTAATATCTTTAAACCGTTCCCTTAGAGAGTCGCGCCTGCGGAGGCCATATACAGGGTGTCCCGTAAATAATGGATCAAACGTAACAGGAAGCTAGCTCACTTGATTGCCAACAACTAATTTGAATAGTTTAAAAAAAACCGCAATAATATTTTTTTTTTATTGAAGACATAATTTTTCTCGAATTTCACCATTTCCTCTACCAGAATTCAGTTTTTTTAATGGTATCGCTGCAAATGATAACATTTTTAGGTATGATTTTTGTTAAACATTTCTGAATAGCTTAATAATGTAATAGGATACCATATTTATAAATAACGTTTAATTTGCCTTAGAAAAAAAAAACTTAAAATGAGAATTTTTTTTTTCACCGTTAAAAGACCAAAATTAAAAATAATAAAAAACTTTTCAAATTACTTGTTGGAAATCAAGTGAGCTGCCTGCCCGTTACGTTTGATCCATTATTTACGGGACACCCTGTATGGCTCTGATGGCTCTTTTCTGCAGAATAAAAATAGACTCGACGTCTGCAGCCCGCCCCCATGGTAAAATACCGTACTACATAATACTATGAAAATAACTAAAATAGACTAGCCTCGCAGTACCTACATCAGTAAATTGTCGGATTTTTCTCACAGCATATGCTGCTGAACTTAGCCATCCTACAAGGGATGTTAAATGAGGACCCCATTGAAGTCTTGAGTCGAGCGTGATCCCCAGGAAAACAATTTTATCGACGAATTCTAGTTTCTCTTGATTTATTCAAATTCAAATTCATTTACTGTTTGTCACAGGTGAAATATCAGTTCTTATAATTATTATAAAGGATCGCTGTAAATACCTATAAGGTGCACAATATTTAATGCTGGTCCATACTTATTTAACATTATAATCATTGTTCGTCCTAAGTCAACGTCTATCGTCAGTCATGCATTAATATAGTTGTTCATGCACAACGTCGGATAAAAGAATTAAGTAGTAGGCATTGATTTTATACCAATTCAATTCTTCATTGATTTCTTTAAAATTATATTACTCATTGATGCCATAATAAATTAATTATTCGTTGATTTCATTAAATATCTTATTGATGTCATACAAAATTAAATTACTCATTGAGACATTATCATAGCTTATTTCTTGGTGTAGTCACCAGTACCTATAATTGTCATTAAAAAAGTCATTGATTGAATAGTAGGCTTTACTTACCAAGAATTCCTTTAGTTTTTTTTTTTATTTTTAGCTATGTTTTGTTACACTGCTTTTTATATAATTTGGTAGTTTGTTATAATTTTTTACGCCTATCCCAAATATACTCGTTTTAAACTTAACTGTTCTACACTTAATCCCACTTAATACATTTTTATACACCGTGCACTTCTCAATGTGCCAAAATTATTTAAATCGCGGTTTTACCATTACTGCTGCTTCATAAATGTATAGTGAAGTCAAAATGTGTAATCTTCTAAACTCTGTTCTACATGAATCGGTCTGTTTGAGCCCACATATACTTCGAACACACTTTTTTGCGCCCTAAAAGCACAACCTCTGGTAGTTGAATTTCCTCAAAAATAATACCATATTTTATTGTAGAACCTACGTATGCATGTTAAGCAATCAGTAATGTTCTCTCGTTAACAACTTTCCTTAGCATGTAGAGGGCATATGAAAACTGGTTTAGTTTTTTACAAACATGATCCACCTGCATTTTGAAGTTTAGTTCAGAGTCAATATGAACTCCAAGAAACTTAGTTTTGTTCACTTCTTTTACTTGTTCGCCTTTATAATGTATATGTAGTTTGTTTGATTTTGTATTTTTATTTGTGAAAGTTTGTTTAATTTGTTTTTTTAATACTTATTTTTAGATTGTTTACATTTAACCATTTTATAATATCTTCAAGTGATTTGTTAATGTTGGTTTCGTAATTCTCTTTATCTTGGTTCGTAAAAATAGCTGTGCTATCTTGAGCAAATAGTACCATTTCGTGTTTTATAATTTTCGGTAGGTCGTTTATGTAGATGATAACAAGAGATGTCCAAGAATACTTCCTTGTGGCACTCCTCCTCCTCATTTTTTATTTTTGTCATTTGTGTTACTTGAAATATGTTTGATAAATACGACTTTATAAGATTTAGTACATTTCCTCTTACCCTATATTTTTCTAATTTGTTCAAGAGTAATTGATGATCCACGTGATCAAAGGCCTTTGACGTATCCATAAAAATGGCTGTTATGTGTTGCTTGTTATCCAGTCCTGTCATTACATTCCTTAAAAAGTTAAAAAGAGCGCTGCTAGTGGATCTGTCTTTACGAAACCCGAATTGTTCATCTGCAAATATGTCATTAGCTTCAAAGTAGTTAAGTACATAAATTACTCTTTCAAATATTTTTGCGAAGACTGGTATTAACACAATTGGTCTGTAATATTTCATCTGTGCTTTATCATCTTTTAAAAAAATGGGATTTATAACCGTTAATTTCAGTTTCGATGGGAACAATCCGTGTTCAAGGCACAGATTTATAATGTGGCTAAGTACTGGAGCAATAAGATGCGATACACTTTTAACAATTTTCGTGTTAATATTATCGTACCCTGTACTATTAGTATTTTTTTTGCATTTTTGTTATTCGGTCTACATCAAGCGGGTTTGTTGGTTTCATGAAAATTGAATTGGAGTTATTGTATGTCAGTGTTTTTAGAGCTGTAACATTGTCCCTAGGCCTCGGTTTTATATCGTCAATAAAAAAAATGTTGAATGACTGAGCTATTTCTGTCGGTTCTGTAAATATTCTATCATTTACTTTTATATAATTTATTTCCTCTTTCGGTGTAACTGTCTGTTATTGTTAATGATTTTTCACATTGCTTTACCTTTGTTGGTTGCTGAATGAATGTAGTAATTGTTTTGCGATTTTTGCGTTTTTCTTATTATAGTTCGTAGTCTTTTTGTATATTCTTTAAAGCGTATTTTGTCTCTAGGATTTGACGTTTGCCACTACTCCCAAAACAATTGACGTTTTTTTTTTAACATAATCTTATTCCCTTGCTTAGCCATTTCGGCTTCTTAGAAATTGATATTTTTATTCGAATTATCGGAAAACACAAATCGTAGAACAATTTAAATAGGTCGTAAAAAGTATTGTTAGCTATTTCTGCATCATTACTTGAGTAACAGTCTGTAAAACTTAGGGCCTCTTTCACCACCCTCAAGTAAAGTGTCAAGTAGGCTAACCGCCAGTTAAAGTCACCCGTAACAGCATGTGCGGATTTCACGACGTTCGAGTAGCACTAATCATAAGATTTAACTGACCCGTAACTTACTTGCCACGACATCTGCCCAATAGCGTATTTACTTTACAGTTAAAAGTTGTCCGTTGTCAAAAACGACAACGGGTAGGTACTTATCAGATATACCAACGATTATTTTAAAATGTATTAATAAAAATCGATTTATTTGACTTGATTGGTCACCAATTGGATGAATTAAAATATTCTACAGCGCAACGAGTACCTTGGATTCGAGTATTTAAATTCCGTGTTGATTATTTTATGGACCTAGAGGAGACAGTTTTTTCTTTTTTTCTTAATTTCGTCTATCGAGGTGTGCAATAAAGAACTTTATAAAACACTTACACTTACAACTTACTTTAATATGGTTGCTAAGCAATTTTTGCTCGTCATAATGCATATGGTGAAATGAAGCTGACGGTGGCTTCACCATCAGCTCCAGTTCTTTTCCAGAACTTAATAATTAACGCATCGGCAAAAGTAATATTTTGTAATGGCTACAATTTAAATGCTCACCAAAATAATTTTTAGACCCTAAGACTAAGTACCAAGTAAAATATGTTAACTTCAAATAAAATAAACCCACTCTGTACCGAAGTGCCTAAAGAAAAGTTTCAAAATAATTATACGCTCATCAGAATAATTGTACGTGTTGTATTTATATTCTTTTTGCCTACCAAAATGGATAAATGCTCATCAAATCTTGTTTAAGTTGCTCACCAAAAGTAAGTTTGCATCAAAATGCAAGGGTGGGAATGTGGGATACGGACTACGCCTTATAAATAAAAAAGGAAAATAGGTTCATTTCTACAACACTTTATGAAACACAATTTGGTATTTCGATTTTTTTGGTAGTAAAATAGGTACTTTTCTGGTAAGCGTTCAAACATACCTAAGCCTTTTGTAAAAGGTAATGAGCAGTTGACATAAGACTATTGTAACTTAGATAAATTAATAACTGAATCACTAAAAAGTGAAAAATAAAAAACTTTCTTACAAAAAAAAAAATAACAAACTTCAAACAAGACACTACATAGTGAAAAATAACTTTAATTTCGGAAGTCTGTGGCAAAAAACTGAAATACAGATCCAAGGACACCGACTTTCGAAATTAAAGTTATTTTTCACTATGTAGTGTCTTGTTTGAAGTTGTTTATTTGATTTTTTGTAAAAAAGTTATTTTACTACAATTTAACTTTAACAACTGTTACACAGTGATTTCTTATTTTCTGACCTTAGCACATATTACCTACAAATGCAATATTGTTGGTTCTAATTTAGGATTATTCACATTTCCTGTTACTGCTGCCATTATTCGTTTGTAGGTTGATCCTGGCAAACAATAATTTGAGTAGAATAACTCAAGATTGTTACTAATTAAGTTACCTAAATCTCTTCCTACACTATCTGAGAACATAACTGAATGATGACTATAATTAGTAGCACCATCTAGTTTCTCAATTGATGCCATGCTGAGAATCATTTTTACTTACAGTTACCATTCATTTCTCGATGCTGCGCCTTTGTTGTAAATTAAAAAATTATAATTTGTTCTGGGGCCATAAACCTTTGCTGTAAATTAGTTTATATAATTTTACTAAGCTTAGCGCTAAGTTGCCAAGTCCGTAATACTCAAGTTTCAGGAGTAATGTATCGTGATTTATGCAATCAAAAGCCTTACAAAGGTCACAGAAAAACCTATAGCACATTGGGCCTCCTCCACGCGTTAAAAATGTGTATTAAGAGCGGCCAACCCGTCATACTTTTCATATAAACGCTCGTACGTGATTATAGCGTGGTAACACGTCTTTCATTGAACATTTTTGAACTAATAGGTATCTTGTGTACTTTATCTAGGTTTCTATGCAAGCAAAAAATCTAAATTTGGAGAAACAAATTCAGTATAAGCCTCCAAAAACCTACTTTTTTGCACAAATTTACCGGAACTTTGGCCGTTCATAATTTACTCATAAATTGTAAAAGTAAAGAAAACATCTTCATAGAAACCTTGCACATGTAATGGAAATTCTAAATGACAATTATTTTTTCCAAAAACTTGTTAGGCAAAAGCTTTACAAGTTTTGAAAAAGCCTTTTGTAAAATCAAAAACACGTACAAGTTTTGTGAAATCTCCGCTCGCCAATTTCGTTCGATGTTATCGCGTTCTCACTCTTGCTTCTTTTTCAAACATTGCGTTGGATGAAACAACAAGCTTTTCAATCATGCTTGCGTTGACGATAGACGGACCGGGAAGGGCCCTCTTAATAAGGTTACACCAGCGTCGGTTCTGCAACGTCCTTTGGTGACAACATACTGTTGATAGTGAAGGATTTTATTCGTGTTAAAATGATTATTTGATTAAGCATTAGCTTTTCAAACACCTTGCTGAAAGCCGGCAACACTGATATGGGTCTATAATTACTATTTTGTCTTGAATTATCTACTATTACTATGTCGCTCTAGGTGTACGCAGAGCTGGATAGTGGCGGCTGGGTGTGCGCGGCGGGCGGCCAGGGAGCCGCGCGCCTGTGCGTGCGCGCCGCGCTCGCGCCCGACGCGCTCTGCGCGGGCGCCCTGCTGGCCCTGTGCCACGCCGAGCTCGCGCCCGACGCCCTGCTGGGCCTGTGCGGCCCGCGCCTGCGCCCGTGCGGCCCGCGCCAGCGCCTGTGCGGCCCGCGCCTGCGCCTGCGCGCCGCCGCCGACCTGGCGCCGCACGCCGAGCTGCTGCTGTGGTTCGCGGAAGACGCGCTGGCCGCGCTCGACATGCCCTTCCTCACGCCGCGCAGCGTGCGCGGCCGCGACTACGTGTGCCACGTGTGCGCGCAAGCCTTTCCCGACCCCAACCCGCTGAAGGTGCACCTGTTCCTGTCGTGCGCGCCCTACGAGCCGGCGCGCTTCTGGTGCGAGGTGGCGGCGCGCCTGCGGGCGGTGCGGCCCGTGGCCCCGCCGGGCCCCCCCGGGCCCCTGGCGCCCGCGCAGCTGGAGGCGCTGGCCACGGAGTGGGGCCGGGCGCGCGGCGGCCACGTGTGCGTGTACTGCGGCAAGCTGTACTCGCGGCGCTACGGGCTCAAGATCCACCTGCGCACGCACACGGGCTACCGGCCGCTGCGCTGCCGACACTGCCTGCGCGCGTTCGGCGACCCCAGCAACCTCAACAAGCACGAGCGGCTGCACGCGGCCCGGTCGGGCCCTGCCGCGCGGCCCGGCGCGGGCCCCGGCGCGGGCCCCGGCGCGGGCCCCGGCGCGGGCCCCGGCGCGGGCCCCGGCGCGGGCCCCCCGCGGTACGCGTGTCCGCTGTGCGGCCGCGCGCTGGCCCGGCGCCGCGACCTGGAGCGACACGTACGCACGCACACACACACACAGACGGCGGAGCAATGAAACGAGAGTGTAGATTTAATGTAATTTATTAAAGTTATGCGCCTACTGGCCGGCGACCTTGGCCGCGATGCGCTTGTCGCGCTCCTCGGCGATGGTGAGGCGCACTCCCTTGCCGCGCGGGAGAGAGATGTACGCCTTCGTGCCCTTTCCGATGATGAACACGTTGTTTAACCTACATAAGAAGTAATGTTTCATGGTTAATTATATCGAATCTTGTGTAGATCTGAACATCAGCAGTTGATAAGGATTAGCCATATTGTACGTATTAGCCTTCTGTACAAAAATATATATTTATAAGATTAGTATAATTAGTAGATGGTAAAATGTGGCTGTGATTAGTAGATGTTTACCTAGTAGCGAAAGTGTGGCCCGTGGTGTCCTTGATGTGCACGATGTCGAAGGAACCGGGATGCCTCTCGCGAGACACTATTGTGCCCACTCTCCCCAAGTTCCTGCCTCCCGTGATCATGCACAGGTTACCTGCAAATGAAAACATAATTTGATTTATCAACAAAACATGGCAAGCCTTTGCAACTTAAAAATGAAACAATCATATTTACAAGACTAAAGCCCGCTTGCACCATAAATCTCTAAATACCTTTTAAATCCTCATTCTATTCCTGTCAATCGATACAAAAATAACAGACACAATTATGTTTTAAATGTTTGCCGCTAAATGTATTTCGTGATTTGTGGTGCGAGCAATCCTTAGGGCTGATTTTCAAATGTCTAAAAAATAGTTGAGAAATAGTTTTCCTAAAAGAGTGATGCTATCATAAAATTATGATGGAAGAAGAGGGAGAGGAATACATTATATTATTTAATAATATTGGTTAAATACTACCAATAAACTGTTAAATGTCTAAATGAGTTTATTTAGAGAATAGATTGACAGCAGGTTTTTTTATCTATCCGAAGTGAAATGTTTCAAGCTATAGAGAGAGATACCGCTTTTTGGCTTACAGGGCCTTTCTCCTTCTGCCTTTGCCACCATACCGCGTCTGTAGTCAATTTTGATTTACTTGATAGTTCAATGATATTATAATAATGTAAGTCTGTGAGTTTGTGAATTTAGGACGTTTGTTAATGAATTACGCCAAACCACTCGATGGAGTTGGATGAAAAGGGTTTGACTTCTTTGCAATGTTGCTGAACCAATATGGATTTTATATTTTTGGCAACTCAAATATTGAACGGACTCCCCTTAGGGCTTGTGTATGGACATGTTGCTAGAAAGTACATGTCCAAAATCTGAGAATTTATCATATTTCGAACTTATACAAATGTAAAAGCTTAAATAAACCAGTTAAATCTCTTCCCAATCTAGTCTTGATTTCCCAATGAAAGATCAAGATTTCGACTTTGGCAAAAAACCAATACTATTTATAAAACAATTAAAGGCAAATTCCAAATACTCTAACCCGTTTTATAAAAACCGTGTTTTATTCCCAAAACCCTCATGCTGGTAAACAGTAAGAATTACCAATATTCAAGCTTTTACAATAATCGGGCTTTTACAGTAACACTAAAAAGCTTAAATTGTGATGTGGAACAATAACTTTTTTGTTTAAATGTTTCACACATATGCCTTATTAAGTTACTGTTATTTAGATTGACAGTTCATTTATTTGAATGGGCTGTTTACTTCAAGAGCCTATTAATGTACACTAACAAGCGCATTAAAAAAACACCAAATTGAAACAACAAAATATATAATTTAGGTAATGTGTTACAGAAGGAAAACACATAATATCATTTGGCAATTTGGACAATAAAACTATTAACTCCTGAAGTGGCTTTACGAAATTGAAACGTAATTTTTTAATCATTCACTATTTCGTATCGCCTCCGCGTTTTCTCAATACGACTTCTACACGATTTGGCAGGCTCCTTACCAGATTCCTCAGCATATGCCGAGGAATATTCTCCCATTCTTCATTCAATAAGTGCATTTTTCAGGGCATGATATATTGAGGTGGATTTCGGCTTCTAACACGTCTGCCCAGCTCGTGCCAGGCATGTTCGATAGGGTTTAGGTCAGGACTTCTCGCTGGCCACTCCATTTGATGGATTTCCACTTCTTGAAGGTTTACCCCATGAGCTGTGGGGCCAGGCATTATCTCGCATAAACAATGCATTGTAGCCCATATTGACCATTTGACGGACAACATCCATTGAGAGTCTCGTTTATGTCACTGTGTCAGATTGCCATTTTCTATCGCCACCAGCGCCGTGCGGCCATCTGCTGAAATACCGGCCCGCACGTGTACAGGACCTGCTCCGTATGGGACTTTTTCTTCGAAACATGCTTGTGTAAAACGTTCTCCTGGCCAAACTCAAAAGCTTTTCTTTGAAATAAACCAATTACAGGCACTTTTGAATGTCAAGGTGTCAGTTGGTCAGAAAGATGAAGCTAGTTGCCCATTCCAAAGCGTAGTAGGTACCTATGGAGAAGAACGGGCAAGAAACTCCACAGACATTCTTTTAAATCAAAATATGGTTACATCATTTATGTTGAAATTATGTATGCGAGAACGATGCAGAACGTTAAAAGCGTCCGTAATAAAAAGAAAAACAATTCAAATATTAAATTAAAATAAGTCGTGGCAGTTAAGAGATGACCAGTCCCTACTGATGGCGCCCGTTCACGAACATGACGCATGGATAAGCACTATTCAGCTCAACCATTTTGAAGGAAGCTAAATGATCCAATACATGCGCCACCACCAGCGAGACATTAGACTGAGCATGACATACTCTCAGCCGCCAGGGCACATTCAAGTCAACGGAAGACTTACCCAGTAAATGGTAGCTTTATATATGATTTTATTTCTGTAAGTAGGTTTGTACAAACACTTTTACACCTCAATCATATTTTAAAAACTAGATGAGGTCGGCGTTTCTTATCTAACTACTCTAAGACAGGCCGAAACTAACTCAGAGGTCACAGTCTCTTTTAAAGTCCAGACATAATCTTGGTCAGATCATGTGAAGTCATGTCATGTTCGTGAAGGGCGCCGTCAGTTGAGACTGGTCATCTCTTAACTGCCACGGCTTATTTTTATTATTAATATTATATTTTGAATTGTTTCTTAATATATTTTATTTTTTCATTGTTCTCGCATATAGAAGCAACAAGAATAATGTACCCACGATTTTGTAATATCTTGATTTAAAAAGAGTGTCCTTGGAGTTTCTTGCCCGTTCTTCTCCATAGAGATCTACGTTTTGGAATGGGCAACTAGCATCAACTTTCTGACTAACTGACAGACTCTTTGACAGTTCAAAAGTGCCTGTAAATGGTTTAATTGAAATAAATGCTTTGAGTTTGACTTTGAAGACCATGTAGATTTGTGTCTGAAATGGTATTTTGAGGAAAAACCACACAGATTGAGTGGACTTCTCTACAGTCAATGCACGCATTTGTCAGTAATCGTGCAGCTCAACTCAAGGACATTTGGGTAGGCCGCATAAATTACTCACAACTGCCAGATCATGATTAAAACTAACTGAGAAGAAAATGAAAAACATTGAGCCGTCGCGGGACGCCTGGCAGATGTGAAACATCGAAACTTATTTTGTATAGAAAATATAGCGTCGCGACGCGTCGCCATGGCATGCGTCGCCACGCCAACAATCAGTTTTACATCTATAGCCGCTGGTAAAACCGATTGTTGGCTCGGCAACACATGCCGTGGCGACGCGTGACCACGCTGTATTTTCTACACAAAAAGTTTCGGTGTTTCACATCTGCCAGGCGTCCCGCGACGGCTCAATTTTTGTCCTCGATATAATGTTTAATGATATAAAAGGCTTTCTGGCACAACTTACGTTTAATTAATGATTTGAATTTATTAAGGCTAAGATCTTGAACGTGGCTTTAAGTTTATCATAAAAACGTATACATTGACATCTGAACGAGCCACCTATTTTCTTGAGCCTTGTTGTAGGTACAACAAATTTGAGTTTGTTCCTAGTATTTATGTTATGGATATCACTGTATTTTTTAAACAATTTTATATTTTTATGGCCATATAAAAGATTTTCAAAAATATACTGAGAAGGCACAGTCATTACATTAATCTCCTTAAATTTGTCTCTGAGATTGTCTTGGACTTAATTTATAAATTGATCAAACAGCTCTTTTCTGCAAAACAAAGATAGCCTGAATGTCGGCGGCAATTCCCCACATCAGAATACCGTACGACATTACACTATGAAAATAGCTAAAGTACACTAAACGGGCTATCTCTATGTCAGTTAAATTACGAATTTTTCTGACAGTGTATGCTGCGGAGCTTAGCTTTTTTTGACAATTTAACTAGGTATATTAGGGCCCCACTGAAGCGTAGCATCCAAAGTTAAGCCCAAGAATACTGTGCTATCTTATGACCATAGTACTCTCACATGCGCTATGCAAATATACAATATTAAAAGATTGAATTCATACAATGCAAAGATAGTTTTTAAAATCTTCAGCAGCTCCAACAGTACTTTCAAATGCTAATCAATTAGTTTATGCGCCCTTGTGGAGCAGGACCAGTGTTGAGCCAAGCATTTTTATCAGCGATGTAAACACCCAACTTAAAATATGCTTGGCTGCATAGAGTGCGTTTTATACAAGATTTAAATTTCGTTTCATTTTGTTGAAGTACAGATTTTTCTTACAGCATGTGCTACTAAACTTAGTCATCCTGCAAGGGATGTTAAATGAAGAACCCATTGAAGCCTTAAGTCGAAATACGGCCGTCTGTACACTTGACGTCTCCCGTCATGATTATACAACACGAATCTCGATTCATCAGACAACATTACTCTACCCCATTCATCCTCACCCCATTTGATGTGCTCACCATATCTTATCTTGCAACTTGATGATGCGGTTTTAGTTAAGCCGTTAAGGCTTTAAATTGGCTTGTGCAAGACGCCTCCTGACTGTCCACTCACTGATTGGCGCCCCTTCGGGTGTGCAAAAGTTGTTGCTAGATCGCACCTCCTGTCTGATGTCAATTTCTTAACATCATTGACACAATCGATCCTCTCGGGCCATTTTGCACCTTGGTTTGCCATTGCTTGGTCTTCTTAGGTTAAGTCCAGTCGCCCTAAACCTCTGATGCACTTGTTGGACAATAGAATGTCTCAAACCAATTGTTCTAGCCGTTTGTCTCTGGAATCTCGCAAATTGCACCATAATGATGATCCTGGTACATTCCTAAGTGGAATAGCTTTATTTACAAGTCGACGTCTACTGTAGGCAATTTAGTAAAAAAAATCGATACGCGAAGGTAGAAATAATAATTAAATCAACATGAGAAAACAAAAGTATTCAAATGTAATCCTAAAACTATGAAGTGTTTTTTTTTTTTTTCTATACATGACTTCGACCAGGCCAGTATGTAATAAGGTTTTAAACTTGTGATAATCTAAAAAGTCCGATTTGACATTTCTCATTAAATACATACTGCAATAAATTTGTATGAATGTCTACATAAGAAATTGACAAATCAAATTCACAATACTTATTCATTTCTGTTATCCATACACAACAATGATTATCATTTGTTAGCACCAAATCTCACTTTATCAAAATAGCACAAAAAAAACAATCGCAAAACATTGAAAGATATTCCAACAGAATGTTAATACAATGTCATGTCTTTGGGTTCATTAATGTATTATAGTGACCGTTATAAGCCGCTTTTCGATTGAATAAAAGCAATGATCTGGAAAATCTATACTTTTACTAACATTATATTTAAAAAAGAGAGAGAAACATAATTATATTAAATTAATGTTGTATGTCATAGGAAATGTTCAGGTTAAAAAGGCCGGAGTCCACATAAAAGTCACCGAAGAAGAGAGTTCAACCAATGACAATTTTTCTGGATCATGCAGTGATGAAAGTGAATAAAAATGTTTAGTTAAGTTATTTATTTACCTAACCCAACCACACTTATTTAATTTAAAAAATTATTCTTGACTAGTGACCAGCCTCAGCTTCGCACCGGTGCTTATCAATGGAGTGCCTAAGGCTTGCCTCTAGGTATGGCACTGGTGCATAACATGCACATAAACCTTCTGGGAGAAATCAGTATTTTGGGTTTTAGTTTATGTCTTGGTTTGGCTTTGAAACTCTCGCAGATTTAAACCTGGTTGGGATTTATGTAATAACTTTTAAATATTACAAACTCATATGTGTAATAAAATAATAGTCCTCGAGAATCAGTCTTAAGCAAAGTAGATAAATTGTCAATTACAAACTCTAAGTAGGTATGACAAATTGATGTCTCAAGAATAATTTTTAAACCTAACAATTTTTTTTCCATCACTACATAGCTGTTTTATAGCTGTCAAATTGGACTTACATTGCCATGAGTACAATGTGCAATACAATACTGCTTTCAAGATTGTTACTACTTCATGAAACTAACTTGTGTGGTTTAGGAGACATTTAGATTTCTTTAGGCACTTTGCCACTGGTGGTAAAACGGGTCCCTATTACTAAGACTCTGCTGTCCACCCGTCCGTCTGTCCGTCTGTCACCTAGCTGTATCTCATGAACCGTGATAGTTAGACAGTTGAAATTTGGATAGATGATGTATTTCTGTTGCCGCTATAACAACAAATACTAAAAAACAGAATAAAATATTATTTAAGGGGGCTCCCATACTACAGACATGATTTTTTTCCCACTTTTATAGATAATGATATGGAACCCTTCGTGCCCAAGTCCAACTCGTTTTTTAATATTGCTTGTCAATGTATTATTGAAAAATACAAGCAGCATTTGTTAGAGTGCATTTCATTTTAGGACATACCTGACTCAAACTTAATGAAATCCATAATCTTGGAGGATGCAATGTCGACCTGAACTGAGTCATTGACCTTTATAAGTGGGTCAGGGTAACGGATGGTGCGGCCATCATGCGTCACCAGGAACGGCACGTTCTTGGGCCCTGTCGACACTCGCTTCACCTTGCACAGCTTGTACTGTAACAGACACACACGCACTGTACTGACTGCAAACTGCTCTCTACAATACTTGCTAGCTGAACTACATCACACAATAACTACACAGCAAAATCTATATCTTAACAATAATTTGAGGGAACTTTTCGACCAGAGCCTCATCAATCAGCTCTTCAAAGAAATAACAACAAATTGACACAAGCCATTAGTGACCATAACCAATATGAGGAAATCGCTTAAACTAGAGTATGATAGTTCTAGCTTTGTAATTTTTTTTTTAAATGTTTCATACATCTAATATGTAGACATATATGGGTCCAATTACAATACGAAGGTTAACATTTACAATATAACATAGGACCAGCTAACCTTGGCTTCTTCAGGAGTGATGCGGTGAACTGTGAAACGTCCTTTCACATCATAGATAAGGCGGAACAGCTCATTGGTCTTCTCAATAGAAACAACATCTGCAACAAATACAACACAGCAAATATTTAGATGTGGCTCACAATAATGCATGGATCACAGCAGTCTGGAATTATCTTAACCAGAACAAAAAATTCAAAAAATCTTTTTGTTTATTTGATAAACAATACCAAATCAATCATCCTCCAACTAAAAGCACCTGCCATGATAACAGAATATGCATAGGTACATATTACATGATATGAACTCTAGCTCTAGTACCTTACAACATCTACTAGGAAGTGCTTCAATTACCTCAACAATACTGTCGTGATCGACTATTAGATGCTATAATGCCACTCACCCATGAAGCCGGCGGGATAGGTAGGGTCAGTCCTCACTTTGCCGTCCACCTTGATTAGGCGTTGCTTCACGATCTTGAGCACCTCGTTGCCGGTGAGCGCGTACTTCAGCCGGTTGCGCAGAAAGATCACGAGCGGCAGGCACTCGCGCAGCTTGTGGGGCCCGGTCGAGGGCCTCGGCGCGTACACGCCGCCCAACTTGTCCAACATCCATGCTTTGGGAGCGGCTAAGCGCTTCAAATGCTTTTTAGGTCCGCGTGCCTAAACACCACATCAAATAAATTATTGCATATCGCATCAACTCTCATATAAACTTAACCTGTGCCAAACACAAACTCATGCGAAGAATTTCTCAATAGGTACGTAACGTTGTACTAATAACAGATGTTTCATTTGGATATCGTTTTAACTGTTAGTGTCACAAAATTATTGGAATTACATCCTCAATAGAACTTCACTTTCAAACATCGGCATCGACATACCAACAGATAATCTGTATCTAAAAAATATTAAATGACCAAGTATTAATTAAAACTACGCTCTTGATATATAGTATTACATTTGCTAAAACATTTAGCACTTTCACGATTTAATCGGATTTCTAACAAATTTACACCACGAACTTACCATGTTGAACACAAAATTTAACAAGAAAGAAACGTCAAAATTTCATTCTGTCAAAGACAATCTAAAGAAAGAACTGTTTTTGGTAAACATGAAACAAGGGCTATTGGCACAATAAGGCCGAACTTCTAGTTCAAGCAGAGCGGGATCCGTATGTTATTTTTAAGCTATTGCATAGCTTTTATCGCGGGCTTTGAGCGCAGCGACCGAATCAAGAAATTCCGTAACGAAAATAAAACCTAACACCCCCCACTCCGCGTACCATGTAGCTCGGCCGAGCAATTAATATCAAAGAAAACAAATACTGCATAAATAAAAAATAAATAATTATAATTGCATAAGTTGATAAAAAATGCTATGCAATAGCTTTACCGCAGACTCTTACTGGGTTTTAGTCAGTAAGAGTCTGACACGCCCTTCCGCTCCGCCCAGAGCGGGAGACGTCATTTGATGATTTCCCAACCAAAAAAAAAAAAAAAAAAACGTCCCCGAGTGCCACACGTGTTTTTATTTTTGAGGTGTTTAGTGTATTTGAGCATTTAAAAAAAGAAAGTGTACCTCTCACTTTTGGACTGTCCCCTGTGTTTGAAGTCTAATAACTTGTAAAATTTATATGTGGCTAATTATTTTAATGAATGAAAAGCATTAAACACACTGTAAACTAGTTAAATTCATACAATACATTTACTTATACTTTGCGTATGAATAAAAAATGACAATTTTAAACACCAAGGTGTCAGTTTTTGGCGTGTCCCCCACTCAAGTTCCTCAATGTTCGAAACGATTTTGAAAGCTTTTTGTACTAGGGTAGCATGACTTTTTGGTCATCGCTTGCAATACACTGAGTCGTCGATCGTAGTCGGTAGTTTGTAATTAAAGTCTTGTGCTCATTTCAATACAATTTGATTTCGAAAAATACCATAAAAAGTGGTACAAACCGGACATGTAGGTTTTGTCACGGCTATAACTGCCATTTGAAAATATATTAGACTATTTTAGTTTTTGAAATGCAATTCCACATCATTAACGTCACCGAACGCTATTTTAAATAAGCTATTTATATAAAATAGTAAATTGACGTGTTTTATGTGCGCGCAACGGCCATCAAGATTACTTTTGTCGGGTTTGACACACATTATCGACTTCATTCAGGTATGTTTACATAAGTTAACTGTTTTCAGATGATGAACAATATCCTCAACTAACGTTATATATACATTTGATACTAAACGTAGGTAAATATTTTCGTTATAATATAATTTTGAATAGAAAATGGCAAAAGAACATCACGTCAGATTTGCGACATTTTGCCCCGTGACCTACAGGCTGACCAGCAAAGTCGCAAAACCGACACAAGAAGGCTAAGACTACATGTAGGGTTTTTAGTCCAATCACTATAAGGATTACTAACCTCAGACAATAATTAAAGATATAAGCTAACTATTTATAAATTTGTAATTTAAAAACCTTTTTTTTTTTATTATGTTATTATTTCCTCGAAATAAGTAAGTATTGTCAAACGAGTATTTAATTTACGAAAAAATTATATTACACTAGCTTTTGCCCGCGGCTTCGCTCGCGTTAATTTAGACTTTAACTATCAATTCGGGTTATAATTCAATCATGATTTGAAAGACACGTGGCGCCATCTATTATCATAAGGACGTTATTGTTGTTTTCCTCGGGAACAGTACTTTTTTGCGGGATGATAGGTACCCTATGTCCGTTTCTGTACCCCTGACAACGTATATGCAAAATTTCAAGATGATCGGTTCAGTGGTTTCGGCGTGAAAAAGTAACAAACAAACAAACAAACTTACTTTCGCATTTATAATATTAGTTAGGATTAGGATTCTTCCTGCTGTTACCGATTTTCTTGAAGATTTGCTAGCTTAATATTTCTTGCTACCATTACTTTCTTTGTTTTGTTTCAGATTAAACTACACTCTAAGTTACTAAAACCAAACCATCACATCAAAGCGCTGCAACATGGTTATATTTTATGATATTGATAAAATACTAACAAAAAATGATTTTGAGCAGTATTATAAAAATGATTATAAGTGGCCCTGGCCTGTAACTCACTTTGCCATTACTGAAAATTGCTATGGATATCGACAGGAGCTGGATACGAATGTTGCACGAAGACTGAAACATTTCATATCACCCATGAGTAGAACTGACATTTTTTACTTATTAAACACTTCATATTTTTGGTGCAGTGATTGCAATCTATCTGTATATGATCCTTTTTTCTGAAGACGAATGTAGTATTTGTTGGGTTGATTTTTTTTACTGATTTTTGTTTTGAATCAGAACTTAATATTTGGAAAAACGTTTTGATTTTTCAAATTTTTATTAGAATTGGAATTATATTCTAGGCGACGACGGTTACCTTAAGGGCCCTTTTTAAAAAAAAATAAAAATTGTTAGCAAAATCTATACAGGGTGGTCAGGACATCGACACGCAACCTGTTACCATGGATTCAGTACATGATTTTGTTCCCACCTGCGTTGAAACATTTTTAGGCGGTTATAAAAAAAAATTGCTACTCCATACATTTTGACTGTGTAGGTATTGCACTATTGTAGGAAACAGCAGATTTTTCAGAATTACGCAGGACGGTCAAAAATCGTGTACTAAATCCATGTTAACAGGTTGCGCGTCGATGTCCCTGCCACCCTGGATATTTTTTAAATTTTTGCAAAACTTGTGTATACATAATATAGTACAACACCTGCCTATTTTTTGTGAACCAACTGTTTGTTGTTTGAATTTGTAATACTTTAAAGAAGTTTTTATTTTGATTTTTTATATTTTTTTTATTAAGAATTACGATTATAGTAACGGTTACCTCTAGTGCCACTTTTTGGTGAGACGGATGTATCTCAAAACAATAGGTAACAAAATAAGATTGTGACAACAAGGTATGAAAACTTGATCTCAGATTTAGCCTTTACGTCAATTTATTTGTGTTTTTGTAATATTATATTATTATGATTGAAGTAAAAGGTTACTTTTAATATTTAATAGAGTGAAAAATAAGTGCCTAAATTATGACTGTGATAGGTAATTAGTACTCGTAGTGCATGTAGTTACATGACACATTAATTTAAACCAAAATTGGTCAGAGTTCTGACCAATTTTGGTTTAAATTAATGTGTCTTGTCATTCTATGATTATGATTAAGTACAAAGTACGTCTTATACTGCTTAATTTTGTTAATTACGAAATAAAAAAATCCTAAAAAGACTGATCATATAATAAACATTGAAAATGTATATTTTATTCTTGATTTTATTTTAACCACGTAAATTTTTTGTTTTAGTTTTGCGCTAGTGTAAGTTCAGCCTTAGAAAAATTGGTCTATCGGTTTTGGTACTGTCCCCCGTTTTGCGACGAAGAATTTCTTAGTTTTAGCCAATTATTAATATCGAGGGGTATAAATAATTTGAATGCATTATTCAGAATGATTTTGATGTTCCGGAATACAATATTTACTTTGCGGATTAAACTACATTTCATTACGATATCGTAAAAGTAACGGTTACTTTGGCATCAGCTGTGACAAAACCGAGCTTAAAACTAGCATTATTCGTAATTTATAGATTTGGTGATTAAATTGACCTATTAAAAAGAAAATATTTATGATAATCTTCGTAACTCAATCAAAATCATTTGTGTCTTTCATCATAGTTAGTAGAAAAGTTAGCTTTTAAGACAGTTGCAAAACTGACATTTATTTCCACAGTGCCAGTTTAATTTGATGATTTCTCGTATTATTGATTAATCTGCAAGCAATTAAATGTCATTTTCATATACTATCATATATCTTAATAATATTTGAATCAAAAAATTATCCAATATTTGATATTTAAAATATTATCATAAATTCAGACATGGTACACTTTTTTTTGAAAGCGCTCATTTTTGAAAAAACCCCGAAAATTGATTATTTTTACAGCCAGGTAACGCACTATTCTCAACAAAATAATGTCAATGTAATGAACAAAAAATAAAACAAACAAAAAAAAACAAGTCCATTAGGAGACATTAAGATTTAATGTTCATTTTAAAATTCATCGGACCGCGCATTACGATTCTTCCTTACAAACAGATTTTCCATCCCCTGATCCCCTATGGCAGGGCAATTTGAAAAACGAATAAGTTCAACTTTTTTATTTACATAAATGTACGTTTTCTTGCCAAGTTTCAAGTTATTAATCAAAGAATAGAATAGTTTTCAACCCCTTAAAGGCTGAATTTTCTAAAATTCCTTCTTAGTGCTCCCCTAAGTTACAAAAGAAAACCCTGTGCAAAATTTTACGTTCCTAGTCAAAGTAGTTTTAGCTGTGCGCTGATATGTCAGTCTGTCAGTTTCTTTCAGAGTAATTCACTCAACTTCTACATTTTGTTGCAATTGTGCAAAATTTATCATTGCGCTCGAGACGAGATTGCATACTAAATGGAGCCGAGAGGGCAATAAAAATGCTCAAACGTATTAAACGATGATTTTCAACACATAAAGAATAATAATAAGAATATTTTTATTGTATAAGAAATTACAATCGAATGCGTTGATTCCTGGAACTCACAATAGGATTCCCTGTATCGTGAGATCCAGGCTCCTTCGTTCCGTTTACATTTATAAGTTTAATAGGTATTCGTTACAGGGAATTTCAATTTCATACACATACACTATGGTGTATTTGTGTGGGTGAATGATTTAAGATGGTTGTGTTGGTGATGAGAGTGTGTCTGAATGAGATATCTGAGGATGTATATAATAATTTGGATGTTTGTGATACAGAATAGTAAATAATACATAATAAAATAAAAATAAAATAATAAATATAATATAAAATAATAATAAATATAATATAAAATAATACAGTAAGAAATAGAGATATGTATCAGCACCTTTTTTTTTAGGTTAATAAGTTTTCAGTCATGTCATAGTCCATAGTGAGAAGCCATTTTGTAACCGTAATTTTGCATTTATTTTGAGTAAGTTGTAGAATTTTGAGTTGGTTATTGAGTTTTGAGTACATGTGCGGTCCCATAAAACCGTACGACCTTCTACCGATTGATTTACGACATCGAACCTTTTCCCATTGTACCCTTCGACTTGAGAGGATACAAGTGCATATGGAAGTTTTGTGAAATCTTAGAGTGATTGATAGGATGTAAAGCTGTCTGACTCTAAGAACTCCCACTTCGGTGTAGAGTGTGTTAGTGGGGTACCGAAATGGTCTTCCATATGCACCTTTAAGCAGAGCTCGTTCAGCTCTTTCCACCTTTAATAACGAGGTTTTACCAGCCGCGCCGCATGCTATTATACAATAGTTAAGGACTGATTGATACAGAGAGAAGTATATCATGTTTAGAATTGAGTCATCCGCAATTTTCCCCAGCTGCTTAAAAATACGAAGCATTTTTTCAACCCTACCCCTTAAAGCACTTAGATGTGAGGACCATGACAAACGGCAAAGGAAAAATAAATAAAATTTAAACATTAGTATACATAATTTGTAACAAATATTTGTGACGGATATCAGGATGGACTCACGGATTTTTTTTATACCTGACTCTAAGTCACCATACAACTTACTATTAAAACTAAAAAAAAAACAAATTGTTTTCTTTTACAGAACAGTAGATGTTAATTTGTTGGCAAAAATAAATAAGTTGATGACTATTGAGCAGACGCATGCGTCTGTGTGGTACCAGCACAGACTAAGGGTACCAGCGTTAACGACAGTGCTCTGCCCTTACTCAACTGTCACATTATTTTCCGAACTAAAGGAATTTCTAATTTTATTTGCAAGCTGATTTTGAATATTAGTATTGTAAATCTAAACTAAAAAATATGAATAAAAGCCGTCGCCATGAAAGGCAAAATTTCTCAAAAGACTAGTAGTTGGCGGTGTGGAAATGAAAACCAAAAAGTAAATTCGTTCTTGAAATCTTGACTTGGTTCTTCAGCTTTTATTGAGGTTAAAATTGAGGTTATTTGTTATTTCAGATTATGATAAATCATAACATGAAAAGAAAATAAGAGTGAGGTAAAATAATATGTACTTAGCGTAGAAGTGCGTTTACATTTAATGGAATCTTCTTCTGAGAATAGTTTTGCTTGGACTGATACTTCAAGTGATAGCATCAATAGCACCTCAATGTGAGTACTAATCTGCTTGAACCACTATACGGTATTTCATGAAGTATCTTATTTGTTTTGGCCTACAACTGGTATCCTTCTTTATTAAGGCATATATCATTCAGTGCTTCAATGGAAATTATAGAACTTTAAGGTACATTTTTAAATGTCCTTTATTGCTGTCCAACTATATCAATAGCGGTAAGAGATAGTTTGTAGGAAGTCTCTGGACCTTTTCGCCTTAGGCTGTTGCTCGGGAAAAAAAATTATTAACCAATATTTGGTCAGTGGTTGCCTTAGAAAAATAACTGAAACTTTCTTTTGAGTAAATCCCTACATTCATCAATTTTAGAACCTGCTTGTCATAACTAAGAATAGAACCAATTATAATGCTAAAAACGTTACCGGGTCATTGGTCAGCATCATTCGACAGGGGTCTATAATGATTATCATCTAATCGCAATGAGCAATGATCAATATTAAAATTACCACCTTTCTGACTTATTATGGTCCTTTACACCTATTAAAGGGTTACTGTCCTGTCGGTCGTCTGTCACTGTCCTGTAATTTTGTTCCATAAAAGGTAGCCGGTTGATTACAGAATACCATGTTACTATGGCCTCTACAACTTCAATTAATACAAATAAAAATATGCTATGATAGTGCTGTGGAACCTTTAGTTTAGCGATTCCAACTCACACTTGGCTGGTTTTACCCCACAGATGAGCATTGTTCTACACCAGTCAACTTTGGTACAGGTACACGAAGAGTGCTTATAACACTCTTCGTGTACAATATAATAACGCCTTTAGAGCTATATTGAAGCTGCCCTGGCGGTGTAGTGCGACTGACATTTTCGTTGAGAACATAGTTACTGATTTTTTCGGGCACTTGAGGAGACTCAATTCATATTTCCTGACTCGTTTATGTGCATGTACTAATCAAATAGTATCTGTAATGTTTTGTTGTGTGTACCTGCTAAGACATATATAATTGTCTTTTAATTTTATTTAATGTAATTTTATTTTATTACTGTAATCTCATTTTAATTTATTGATGTAATAAACACTGTTAATTGCTATGGGTTAATACCTAAATTAAATGATAATAATAATAATAATAAAAATGCAGAAATACATTTCAAACTTAATTTTTCAGGGCTGCAGATGATATTAATGATAATTCTAAGGAAAATTTTACTGCTAATGATGGAAAGAAAACAAAAGGCAAGAAATCTAGAAAAATACAAAATGATGAGTCAGTAAGTTCAGAACCTTATATAGATATTAAGGAAGAAAAAGCATATTTTGAAACTAAAAGTAACAGTAGTTTAAAGAAAAAAAAAATTAAAATAGAACCAAACAGTGATAATGATACACGCAAGAAGAAAAAGAAAATTAAAAACTTGGTAACTAATGGAGACCATAATGATTCACAAGAGTCCTATGATGAAACTTACCTTAACTTAAAAGTAAAACAAGAAGAATCATCAGCTTCATTTATTACAAAACATAAAAAGAAAAAACGCAAACGCACTTCAAGTATAGATTCATCAATAACTCCAATGAAAAGTCATGAAATCAATTCAAGCAGTGAAATAAATGATGATAATGTTGCTCTCAAAGAAGAAAATGAAAATGATACAGAAATAAGTAAACCTAAAAAAAAGAAGAAGAAGTCTAAAAAACATTACGATAGTGATCATTTGCATCTAGATATTGAAGAGAAAATGGACATTGAAGAAACATTTGTGAACAAAAATAGCAAAAGCAATCATACACACAGCTTTGTAACAGTAAATACAACATTGCAAGAAGAAAGTGATTGTGATGAAATATCTGCAATAAAATGTGATGATAGTCATTCTCCTCATGCTGTTTCATTCATCAACAAGAGTATTGAAGAAGAAAACACAAAAATAAATTGCCATGGCAATTTAAACATAATTACTAAGCCAGCTCGCATTGTCCCAGAACAAGATTTCAATAAAAAGTTGGAAGCAACAGAGCATCGAAAACAGCGAATATCAGACAGAATTCGTTTTGAGGATGATGACGATGATACACACACAGAGTCTAGCCATGTAGAACATGAAAGTCATTCTGAAAATAATAAAAAACCATTAAAATTAAAACATTTCCTCAAAACGAATCCTAACTTGAAGCTGCTTCCCCAAACATTTAACAACAATATAAGCCTTACCAGAGATGACGAAATATGGATTTTGAAGTGTCCAAATGAGATTAACATTAAAGATTTTGATAATACAACCTTAAATATCCATGGAAAATGCAAGATAAAAGTTGGTGGGCAAACTTATGAAGGTAGTGCTGCAGAAGAACAATCAAACAATATATCACTGCTTATAATGGAGCAAAATAAATATAAAATCAGGAATGTACCACTAAGTGGGATTATCAATTTACGTAAGAGAATCCCTAAAGCACATTTCCGTGATGACAATATTATGGTGAACAATCAGACTAATTTTATACCACTACCCGAGACAAAATGTCGCCATCCACTGTTTGGGTCGAATTATAAGAAAGCCTTAAAAATACCTGCAGCAATAGCAGAAAGATTAAATGTGCAGGACACTGGAGATACTATGATAAGAACTGCAAAGAGAAAGAAAAAGAAAAACAAGAAGGAAAGAAACACATCAGAACAACTTGATCCACAAGTACAAAGTGACATTACGATGAAGACAGAGCCAGAACTGTCTGTAGAAATAAGAGAAAAGAAAATAAAGAAACGCAAAATGATAGATGATGACGGTTCTGCATCAAAGAAAGTGAAGCGAATCAAACATGATCCAGAATCTGCAGAAGCATGGGAGTCAGAGCAAGCAATAGAAGAAAACCTTTTTAACTTTTGATAAATCAGTATATAATTATAATACATTTTGTTTCATTTATTCATGCAAACAGCCCTTCTGTTATCTAAGCCATCATGTCAGGGTACCTATATGACTGTTCTGAGGCCATAAATGAGCCCAGTTTGTAAAAAACGTCCCATTTGAATTATGCTGGCTACCTTGACTCGTTCGGTTTCCCTTAAAGGCGAATGCGCGGGTATCGACCCCTTAAGGGGGATCCGTCAAGGTAGCCCGCAAAAGCCAAAGGAGAATGCTTGGAACAGGCCCAGCTTGTCAAATTAAAACGAAATTATACTGCTATGTAAATAGGTAAAGAACATAATAATCTTTAAGTACAACTGTTTATAATTTCAAAAAAACAGCTTTTTACTAAATGAAAAGAAAAATAACAAAACAAAACCAAGAGAAGGCCAAGAGGGCCTAGACAAATAACATTCGCTTCGGAGCGATTCTATTTCTACAATCGCTATCGCTTTCGCTAATGTTTCCAACATACGAATCGAAAACTGCGTTAGGCCGATAACTTTTGTCAAAAAGTGCTACTTGGCTGGCTAGGTACGCATCTATGGAAGTAATCGTTCGACGCTGTCGATTGATGAAATTTGTGCATTCCTTCTCCTTTAATTTTAGTTGTGTCAAATCAAAATTATTATTAAATTGAGTTCCTTTTTTTTCTGAATAGTTTTAAGATTTTCATAGCCAAAAGTAATGCAATTTTAGTGATAGTTAGTTTAGTTTGAAGTACCTATATTACTTATTATACCATGGTTTAGTTCGGTGTACAAGAGAATCAGCACTTATGTTACGGGTGATGCGCTCAGGTAGCCCGCGAAATTAAAAAATACTTACGTTTTTTGCAATTTGCTGGTCACTGTCAGGTTTTATGTTAATTAAAATATGATTGAATGAAAACGCCTTTGATGAAACGCCTTTCAAAGTGTTTCTTCGACTGTAGCATAAAATACCCCAATCCCCTGACCAAAGCAGCCGCCTGCTACACTCCCTCCCGCATAAGATTCGCCGCCCGAGGCATAACTTCGTCACCCCCGACGACGCCACTATCCTCCTCTGGGAGAGTAGTAATGCCATCATAAAGAAATACAAAACAAGGGTCGGAGCGCCGTAAAAGAGTATAGTTGTTCTTGTATTCACGACCGTCAGACAATAGGAAGTTGCGCCCATGTTATCAGTATTTTGTACTACCTTGGTTGGGCCCGACACCACGAACAAGAATTTGGGCATCCTGCTGCTTTTTTAGACAACATTTTAATAGAACTGGAATTATGATCTGATAGAAAAAACGCATTCAATATCAAGTCTTGTTATTATTACCATTTAAATGTTATGTATATTATCATATGTATTATTATATACATAAAATATCACGCCTGTATTCCCCGAAGGCGAACCCGAAGGGATAAGCAGAGGTGTGCAGTACACCCACATTTCACTAGTTATGTTTAAGAGCCATGTAATAGGATACGGCGGCGGGCCTACTGAGCGGGAGACCATACGGTGGCGTCGCATTATTGTGGCGTAAGGATGCGTTTGAATAGGAGTTACCGATAAAGTGTGATAACGTGCGAGTGTGTGCGGTCAACATAACCGTAAGTAATAGGTCTAGTGATTTTCAGTGTTTATATGCCCACAAACTCAATTGACAATCTTGCGGAATTTACATCATGTCTTAATACAATTCATTCTATAATAGAAATAGAGGAAAACAAGGGAGTTGAGGCTTTTTATATATTAGGAGACTATAATGCACACCCAAGTGAATTATTTTATAGCGAAATGATACATTTCTGTGCGGATCAAAGCTGGACATGTGTAGATGTAAATATGTGTGACAGTAGTACGTATACCTTTACGAGTGAGTCACATGGCTGTAATAGCTGGTTGGACCACTGCATAGTCACTGAGTCTGCACTGCAATCAGTCATTAGTGTAAATGTACTATATGACATGTACTGGTCCGACCATTTTCCGATTGTGGTCAAGTGTGACTTACATAAACTCAAGCCTAAACTTGTAAATAAATTTCAAAATGGAAAACCTGTAAATCGTGTTATCTGGGGTGAAAGATCCTCAGAGCAGATTAGCGAGTACCACGACCTCTGTCACTCTGGACTTAGAGAAATGGATATTCCTCGGGAACTGAGTGCTTGTTGTAACAGGTTTTGTGATAATAAGGAACATCACTCAGTTCTTGATGAGATGTATCTGGATATTGTAGACACCCTAGGACGTGCCGGCGTAAAAACCTATAAAGCCAAGTGTCGGAGGAAAGGAGGTTACGTAACGGGGTGGAACAAGTATGTCGCGGTTGCTCACCGTGAGGCGCGGCTTCAGTTCCAAGTTTGGTCGATGGCTGGTCGCCCAGCCAGTGGCCCTTTATTTTGTGAAATGGCGGAGGCAAGGCGAACTTTCAAGGCCAAACTCAAATGGTGTCAGAACAGACAAGAGCAGCTTAAAATGGATCATCTTGCTTCTAATCGTACCACTAAGAACTTTAAACAGTTTTGGAAAAACACAAACAAAATGAATGTGAGGCCGAGTCTCCCGGTGAGCGTCGGTGGCATGATTGTCCTCAAGCATATTGCTGATGCTTTTAGGGACCACTTTTCTGTGCGCTCGCCCTTGAACTCAGAAGTTTGTGACAGGGGATATGCTGAGGCTGTTGTGACCAAGCGGAATACCAAAATACCAGCTAAGACAGTTGCAAAAATTATTTCCGGAATGCAATATGGAAAATCGCCGGGTCAGGATGGCCTTAGTTTAGAACATTTTAAACATGCGCGGGTTCATTTGCCTAGAGTGCTCTATCTGTTTTTTACTTTGTGCCTCGGTCATTCTTATTTACCCGAACCGCTTATGCGGACGACAGTAGTACCCATTGTTAAGAACAAGACGGGCGACACGTCCGATATAGATAACTATAGACCCATGTCGCTCGCCACCACCATGGCTAAGGTGCTTGACGGTGTGTTAAACGGCTGCCTTTTGGAACATGTTGAAGTGCATCATGCCCAATTTGGGTTTCGGGCGGGCTTGTCCACGGAGAGTGCCATACTTAGCCTGAAACACACAGTCAAGTACTATACCTCGAGGAGGACGCCGGTCTACGCGTGTTTCCTCGATTTGTGGAAAGCTTTCGATCTCGTTGCGTATGATGTGCTGTGGGACAAGTTGAGGGGATCGGGTGTGCCGGCGGAATACACAGCGCTCCTCAGATACTGGTACGCTCACCAGACAAACCGGGTGAGATGGGTCGGTACTCTGTCGGATGAGTACAAAATGGAGTGTGGTGTAAGGCAGGGGGGGTTAAGCTCACCTCTGTTATTTAATTTATATGTGAACCAGCTTATCGAGCGACTGAGCAGCACACATGTTGGCTGTCTCATAGACGGCACTTGTGTCAATAACTTAAGTTACGCGGACGACATGGTGCTGCTTAGTCCATCGATAGGTGGGTTGAGGGAGCTACTTTCGATCTGCGAGATGTATGCGGATGTACACGGCCTTAAATACAACTCTAAAAAGCGCGAGATTCTGGTGTTTAAAACACAAAAACAACAGCCCCGCCGTGTACCTCCAATATATCTCAATGGCGTGGTACTAAGCGTAGTTGAGCACAGGGCGTTGGCGGTGAGGAGCAATATGCTCGCCCGCAGGTTTGCTCGCTGCACGGCAGACGTCAAGGTGACCTTATTTAAAGCATTATGTCAGTCCTTTTATTCGAGCGGCCTGTGGGTGTCATATACAAGCCGAGCCTACAACATCCTGCGCGTACAGTATAACAACGCTTTCAGGATGCTGTTGCGGCTGCCGCGGCGTTCTAGTGCATCGGGCATGTTTGCCGAAGCTCGCTCGCTCGGTTTTCATGCCATCATGCGTAAAAAAGCGGCTTCCTTGCTACAACGCTTGCGTAGCACTCGCAATGGCATCCTGAAAATGATTGTTAACACGCCAGACTGTCCTATACAATGGCGCTGGGTAGAATTAGCTATAGGTACACGAAGATAATTAGTTATTAGGTGTACCTATGGTGCCACCACACTGAGGCACGAGGGCGGGCTTGGGCAATTTAACTGTGTTTGTGTCCTTACTAACAATACTAATATACTATAAGTCCTTTCTGTTACTAACCCATCGCTAAACAACATAAATGGACTGTTCATGTCTGAAATAAAGATTTATTATTATTTCCTTTATTTCTTAGATATATACATATAAATTATATAAGATTTATTATTATTATTATTAATAATAATAGGGGGCGAGCTTATTGCCATCAACCGGCCACAAAACTAGACTGCGACCGTCTAATGAGAAACTCTTAAATATACTTGAATATAAAAACAATACATATATAACACAATATATACAGGTCTATACATATAGGTATATATGTATATAAATACAACCTTTTTTTAAGCTATTGCATAGCTTTTATCGCGGGCTTTGAGCGCAGCGACCGAATCAAGAAATTCCGTAACGAAAATAAAACCTAACACCCCCCACTCCGCCTACCATGTAGCTCGGCCGAGCGTTCGCTTAACGTGTATGTGTATGGTACGACTGTACTTGAATTAATATCAAAGAAAAAAAAAACACGTGTGGCACTCGGGGACTGCCGCGGTAAAGCTATTGCATAGCATTTTTTATCAACTTATGCAATTATAATTATTTATTTATTTTTTATTTATGCAGTATTTTTTAAGCTATTGCATAACTTTTATCGCGGGCTTTGAGCGCGGCGACCGAATCAAGAAATTCCGTAACGAAAATAAAACCTAACACGGGGGGTGTTAGGTTCTAACCCCGAGAGGGTGAAATGGGGCGTCGAATTTTTAGTGAAACTATTTATCCTCTGTGGAGATTGAATCAAAAATTTGTACACATACTTTTCAATTAAAATTATGAGACACGTGTATCACGATGTGTTAAATATTGCACAAGTTTCTATTTTTTTTATTATGTAATGAATTGTTTTTGTATTTTTTGTATTAATTATTGATTGTATTCATTGTAATTGCATTAATTATAATTTTATTAATTGTAATTGTATTAATAATTAATTGTGTTAGTATCAATAATTAGCATAATTGCAAGTGGCTTGCTAAAGATTTCATTAACATAATTTCCGTTTTTTTTATTTGCTTCAATATTCTCGCAAATTCGCAATGCGTTCATCTTTCGAGATATATTTCTTTGTTTTTTTTTTTCAGGAGGAACTACCTGATATTTTTTGTTCAATCTCATTGGCATTGCTTATAGTTTTTTAAAATTAATTCTTTGATTAAAAAATATAGGCCCGGGTATGTTTTCTATAAGCACAGATTAATATGCCAGAAACGACTTGCGCTAATAGAACAAATGAGATTATTTTTAGTAGGCTACCCGAAACGGGACTAAGTTAGATCAGGTTATTTTTTTTTAAACGGTTAGGTTAGGTTAAGTTGAAACTGGGGGATCCCCCACAGCGCATACTTCCACGTAGTTTCCCCCGGGCAACGCCGTGTCTGACCACCGTAACGGAGTGGCAGACCGGCGGCTAAAGTGCGCTGTGATTCGCAGACAAAAACGAGGTCGTCTGCGGATATGCCGAAAAAAACAAGCCGTGCCGCCTCTGGGCGTTTTAATTCGAATCGCTCCTCCCAGGGTGATTCAAACGGCCCTTCTCAGGGCCAAACCGATGGCCCTTCTCAGGGCCAAACCGACGGCCCTTCTCAGAGCCAAACCAATGGCCCTTCTCAGGGCCAAACCAACGGACCTTCTCAGGGCCAACCCAATGGCCCTTCTCAGGGCCAATCCAG
Organism: Dryobotodes eremita; assembly: GCA_917490735.1. NCBI lineage: Eukaryota > Metazoa > Arthropoda > Insecta > Lepidoptera > Noctuidae > Dryobotodes > Dryobotodes eremita. Next base: position 24,991,550 of record OU823244.1, read on the forward strand.
CGGCCCTTGTCAGGGCCACGCCGGCGGCGCTATGACGTCGGAAGCTGAGCGCGCACCATCTGCGGCCAGCTTTTTCAGCAGGCCGGACGATTTGTCGGACGCCGACGAGTCCAATATGGACACATCGGCGGCCGAAAACGACCGCCCCAAGCGGAAGAGGGCCGATATGAGGCTCGGGTCCGGGGACTCTTCGGAGTCGGTCGGAACTAGGGCGAAGAAGAAGTCGAAGCCTAAAAAGGCTTCAACTTGTACTTCGGCTTATGCTCACGATGTGGGCTTGGTGGACGCCGAGCGCCAGCTAAACCTGGCGAAAAGGGCGCAGCTCCAGGAAGACCTGGAGGAGAGGATCGCGGCAAAGGAGCGGCAGGCGCAAGCCGCCAGGTCGAAGGCTGGCTATGGTGCATCCAATGTGCTATATGCTGACCACTCCCTGGCGGAATTGGAGCGCATGGCGCAGGAGGACAAGGAGGAGGTCCTGGAGGTCGCCTCAAAGTCATCCAATTTGAAGGGGACCTTCCAGAAGGCCCTCAAATGCCGGGCCACCAGCATGCACGGCATCGTGATGGAGCTGGTGAAGCGGACGGCCACGGACGAGACGCGGCAGCTGCAGGCGAAGGTGGATCGCCTGCAGGCCGAGGTCAGCCAGCTGCACCAGAAGCTGGCTGAGGTCACGGCCCGACCTGCCCAATCTGCCGCAGGTGCAGTGGTGGAGGGCTCCTCTTCCTCTGCCAGCCTTGAGGCAATTATCCGCGGGGTTGTCATGGAGGAGAGGGCCTTCATCAGGGGCTGCTTCGCGGGCATCGAGGACCGACTCTTGCCAGAAAGGCGGCTCCGCCCGCCGCTAGCGGCGGATATGAGTCCACCGCCGACGGAGCCGGAGCCTGCGCCTCTGGGAGGCCCGGCATCGTGCGAGCAGCCCCGGGCCCCGAAGCCCTCCAAGGGCAAGGGCAAGGCGACCACGGTGCCTCTTCAAACGCCCACCACAAGCGCGGAGGAAGCGTCTGGGTCGTCTGCCACTCCAGCAGCCCCCCGGAACTCGCAGGAAGAGGACGCCCTTCTTCCCTCCACCACCCCGTCCAACCAGCCGTGGACGAAAGTGGTAAAGGGGGGAAAAGGGAAAAAGTCGACCCCCAAGCCCGCTGCGGCTGCTCCTGCAGCGAAAAAGGATCCAGCCGGCGGGAGGAAGCTGGTTCCTCCCAAAACCGCGGCCGTCGTGGTGACCATCACCCCAGAGGCCGTGGAGCGGGGCGAAACGTATGAGTCCGTCCTAAGACGGGCTCGTACCAACGCGGATCCCTCCCGGCTGGGGATCGGCAACATCACGTGCCGCCGAACCCTAACCAGGGCTCGAATTTTCGAGTTCTCGGGGGAGCAGCGCGGCGCAAACGCGGACCTCTTCGCAAAAATGGTGCAAGAGGTCATCGCGGATGCGGCAACGGTCGTCAGACCTGTAAAGACCGCAGCCTTGGAGGTGGCCGATCTGGATGATTCGGTCACCAAAGAGGACGTGGTGGCGGCCGTTGCGGCGGCTGGAGGCTGCGACGCTGGCGCGGTGAAAGGTGGAGCCATCAGGCTCGGCCGCCGCGGCATGGGCACCATCCGCGTCGAGTGCCCGGTCGCCGCGGCTGGGGCCGTCCTTACTACGACCAAAGGACGGCTGCTTGTGGGGCTCAGCTCGGCTGTAGTCCGGCCGCTTGAAGAGCAGCCTACGCGCTGCTTCAAGTGCTTCGCGTTCGGCCACACCCGAGTCACGTGTCCCTCCAAGTTCGACTGGGGAGACTCATGCTTCCGATGCGGGCAGGAGGGACACAAGGGTGCCGCTTGCCGCGCTACCACGCTGCGCTGCGCTGCGCGGCGTGTGGCGCCAGTGGCCGCCCCGCGGACCACAGGATGACGGGCAGGAACTGTAAGCCTCCCGCGAGGAAGGGCATAGTGCCGGCGCAGGTTCGCCCTGCTGCTGCCACCACCGCCGTCGTTGTCGCCGCTGCAGCTCCAGCGGCGGTAGCCGAGGAGGGATGTGCGATGTTGGAATAATGGTTTCCAACTACCACATCCTCCAGGCGAACACCAACCACTGTAGGGCGGCTCAGGACCTGGTGGTGCAGGTTATGGCCGAGTGGTTGGTGTACGTAGCGGTGGTCGCCGAGCCCTACTCAGTCCCCGGCAGCTGGCTGGGTGACGAGGACGGCTTGGTGGCACTAGCGGCGCGGTCTTCCACAGACTCCCCTCCCCTCTCGCTATTAGAGAGGGGACCGGGATACGTGGCCGCCGCGTGGGGAGAATTAGCCCTTGTGGGCGTCTATTTCTCCCCAAACCGCCCTCTTCAGGATTTCGAGAATTATCTCACAATCCTGGCCGCCGTGGTCGGCAGGGCGGTGCCGCGTCAGGTCTCCGTACTGGGAGACCTGAATGCCAAGTCGGTGAACTGGGGCAACCCGGCCACCGACGGTCGCGGGAGGGCTGTGGAAATGTGGGCAGCCTCCTCTGGACTCTCCCTCTTGAACAGAGGAAGCGTCCAGACGTGCGTGCGGCGGCAGGGTGGCTCAATAGTGGACGTCACTTTCGCCACCCCTGCGTTGGCCGCGCGCGTGTTGAACTGGCGGGTGGACCTGGTGGAGACTATGTCGGACCACCGCTATGTACGATTCGACATCTCCACCGGTGGCCCAAGAGAGTCGCGGCCCCTCTCGGTGCGATCACCGTTCCCGCGGTGGGCTCTCACCCGCCTGGACAGGGAGGCAGCGGTGGAGGCGGCGTTCATCCAGGATGTTGGTGGTTGGTGGATGATGGTTTTCAGCGCCTTCCGCCGGCCTGGATGTGGACACCGTGGCGGGGCACCTGAGGGAGTCTCTGACCGAGGTATGCAACTCTAGCATGCCTCGGTCTAGCCGACCACCACCCAAACGCGCCGTGTACTGGTGGTCGGTGGAGCTGGCGGGGCTTCGAACAGCGTGTGTGGAGGCAAGGAGGGCCTACACGCGAAGCCGAAGGCGGCGTCTACGAGACCACGCCAACGAGGACCACCTCTATGAGATGTACATTGAGGCGAAAATGGTCCTCGATAGGTCCATCGCCGCCGCCAGAGACTCGGCAAGAGCGGAGATGCTGGAGGGTCTCGACAATGACCCCTACGGGAGACCATACAAGACGGCCCGCAAAAAATTGCGCCCCTTTGGTCCCCCGGTGACCGAGACCCTGGAGCCCTCATTTCTGGATGGGGTGGTCCAGTCCCTGTTCCCGTGCAGGGACAGTAACTTCGCCCCGCCTGTGATGGGGGCCACGTTGAGGATAGCTCCGCCAGCTGAAGAAGAAGAGGAGGCCCCTCCGGTCACGGAGTTGGAACTCGGCGCGGCGATTCTGCATATCCGCGCCAAGAAGACGGCTCCGGGCCCCGACGGTGTTCCGGCAAGAGTGGTGGCCATCGCTGCCACTCAAATGGAGGAGAGGTTTCGGGACCTCTTCAGCGCATGTCTTGCGTGTGGGAGTTTCCCAAAACCGTGGAAGGAGGGGCAGTTGTGCCTCCTTCGCAAGGAGGGCCGCCCAGCAGACTCCCCCTCGGCATACCGGCCCATCGTGCTGCTCGATGAGGTCGGAAAAATGTTCGAGGGGATAATCGCTGTCCGCCTGAAAAGTCATCTGCGGCGTATCGGGCCGGACTTGTCGGACGCTCAGTTCGGGTTTCGGGCTGAGCGTTCCACGGTGGATGCGCTGGCCCGCCTTAAGGGCCAGGTGAAGGGGGCGATGGAGGCGGGGGACGGATTGTTGGCTGTGTCGTTCGACATAGCCAATGCCTTCAACTCCGTTCCCCACTCTACCATCCTAGAGGCACTCCGATTCCACGGAGTGCCTCGATACATGCGTCGTCTGCTGGCCGATCGATCGAGAGCATCGGACGATCGTCCTGGCGAATAGGACTGGCCAAGTCCGGCGGTACGCCGTCGAGGCTGGCGTTCCGCAGGGGTCAGTCATAGGACCTCTCCTCTGGAACATCGCCTATGATTGGCTCTTGCGGGGAACTCTCCTCCGGGGCACGAGTGTCGTCTGCTATGCGGATGACACTCTCCTCACTGCCCGGGGGGGGAGTTTCAGGGAGGCGGCCAACCTGGCCTCGGCGGGCGGATCCTTGGTCGCGGGGAGGATCCGCCGCCTAGGTTGAACGGTGGCGCTGCACAAGACCGAGGCCGTGTTCTTCCACGGAGCTCGGCAGCGCCCCCCACCTGACGCCCACATCTTCGTGGAGGGCGTCAGAATTGAGGTGAAGGCCCAGATGAAATATCTGGGCCTTGTACTCGACAGCAGGTGGCGCTTCGGTCCGCACCTTAGCGGGCTGTCGTCGCGCCTGCTGAAGGCCGCAGGCGCACTCTCGTGGCTGCTTCCCAACCTGGGAAGGCCCAGCGCGCGATGCCGGCAACTTTACGCCGGCATCTTGAGGAGTATGGCCCTTTACGGGCTCCTATCTGGGAGGACTCCCTCCGAAGGAGGGAGAACGCCGCCGCATTGCGGGCACCCTAAAGGGCCATAGCCCAACGGGTGGCGCGGGCCTACCGCACGGTGGGCTTCGCGGCGGCATGTGCTCTGGCCGGCACCCCTCCTTGGGAACTCGAGGCGTGGGTGCTCGCCAGAGTATATGAATGGACGGCGGGGCGGAGGGCGAGAGGAGAACGCCCAGCCCCGGAAGAGCGGGAGGCCGTCCGGCGGGAGGCGAGGGACGCCATCGTCGTCCATTGGACGGGGGAACTCGCCACCGCAGCCTTCGGCCGCCGAACCCTCGACGCGATTGGGCCTGTCCTGCGAGACTGGCTCGAGCGGTCGCATGGGTTCCTCTCGTTCCGTCTGGTGCAGGTGCTGTCCGGACACGGTTGCTTCGGATCGTACCTGCACCGGATCGGACGGGAGGAGACGCCGTCGTGCCACGACTGTGGCGCGGCGGAGGACACGGCGCAGCACACCCTCGAGGTGTGCCCCTCGTGGTCCGAGACGCGCCGCAGTCTCATCGCGGTGACCGGACCGGACCTCTCACTCCCTGGCTTGGTTAACGCCATGCTGGGGGACGAGGGGTCCTGGGCGGCAGTCGCCTCCTTCTGCGAACACGTCATGTCCCAGAAGGAGACGGCGGAGCGCGCGCGGGAGGAGGATCCTCACGCGGCGCTGCTCCGAAGGCGGAGGAGGGGTCGAAGAAGACGTCAGTTTGATAGTCATCTCCGACTCCTCCCGGGTGGAGACCAGCAGGCAACGGGTGCGGGGGCACCCTTGCCTGTATTGCACAGGCCTCCACCAGTGTCGGACGGGAGTGGCCAGGTGTTCCCGGACATTCCCGTAGCCCCCCAGGCTGGGGGGCATGCGGGGCCCGCCAGCTAGGCGGGCAAGCGCCGGGAGGGTTGTGGATGTAAAGGCTGAGCCGGTTTCCCATGGCCCTCCAATCACGGCGATGTGGGAACACCGCTGAGTTTTAGTGGGTATACTGTCATTCGGACAGGAGTCCCACATACCCCGTCTCGTCCCCCGACGAGCGGAAGTGCAAAAAGCATTTCTCAGCGACAAAAAAAAAAGGTTAAGTTGAAACTGAGACCCCCTACGCACGAGCCGAGCGAGCGTAGAGAGCGGTGCCGCGGCAGCGACCGGCGGCGAGTGCCAGAAACGAGAAGATTATATAGAAAAATATTACCTTAGTAGATTTAAAGAGCTTCAGTACTTGCCAGTAAATTATTTGACCCTAATGGAAATTGCAACCATGTAGGATTACGTTTTCAAAATTTGATCGCAAGCTTATGATATCCTCTTTTTCAACTAATATGCAAACTCTGGGCTTAATATCTATAATTATTATATTTTTCTCCATAATCCATAATCATTTCTTTCTATGCCAGTCACTGTTGGCCTATTGTATAAATAGTTGGGGTGGTGCGTGTAAGGCAGTCTTAATCAAACTCGAGCGTGCTCAAAGAGCACTCCTTAAAGTAAGTCTGTTTTTACCATTCTTCCATCCCACAAACAGCCTTTATCAAACCTGTGAGGTATTGACGGTAAGGCAGCTTTTTATGCTACAAACAGTCCTCAGAATGCATAGTTCCTTAAAGTATAGCCCCTCTGAATTTCTACAGAAGCGCAGGAAATATACAGTTGGTGTGTCTAGAGCGTGCCGCACTAAGTTTGCTCAGAGATTCTTCCCTTTTCTTGGTGCCCATCTTTACAATAAGATTAGTCGAATCCTCAACACGTATCCCCTTACCAAACACAAATGTAAAAAAACTGTTACAAAATGGCTCATGGACTTGGACTATGCTAATACCGAAAAGTTACTACTTGTCCAAAAATAACTAATTTTTTACGATACATACACATTATACACTACACTACACTTCACAATACTCCTACATCTTACACTACACAACACTTATCATATCTCTCAAAATTGTCAAGCTGTAAGTAAACCCTAACTATGTCAATAATTTGTTATAATATTTTTATTTTTATCTGTTTTCTTTTTTGTTTCGCATGACTTAATTGTGGTCTAACTTTTTCAGTACTGATGTATCTTAGTTGCTCCTTCTCTAAGTAAGAGTCCTTGTTATGTTCATTGGAAGAGCACTGATTTTCAAGAAACAGGTTAGTACCTTGTTTGGAAATCAGGAGTTCATTTAGGTTAGATGCCTGTTATATGTTATGTTTTTACTATTGAAACTGTAGTAGGCATAAGTTCTGATTTTGTCCAATAAACGTTATCTGGGGGCCCCGCCAAGACGAGCCAAGCGAAGCGCAAGGGCACTACCTACCTTTTCTCGAAGTGTTTCGTGGTTTTTTTGAACCCTCATAGAGTTGGTTTCCGATGTACCAGATAGTTTATATTCTCAGGATATGATGTCAATAATAGACTAATTAAACATACAAACTCTCAATTGAATAGCTCTAATACTTTAGATTTTATTGATATCTAAAATACACCGATTTCGTCACTGACACACTCACTGATACACTGACACACTGATGATCATCAAAATGTTTGGTACTTCCTGAAGTGCTAGAAAGCTGAAATTTGGTATGTAATCTAAATTTAGTATACAACCAACAAAAAAAATTAATAAACTTATAACTTTCGCCCCCATCCCCTAAAATGGGGGGGGTGGAAGTTTGTATGAGACTTCAAAATGTTAGGGTACGTCCTGAAGTGCTAGAAAGCCGAAATTTGGTATGTAAACAAAGTTCAATATACAAAAAAATATTACCGTGCCCCCGGATAAACTTATTACTTTCGCCCCCCATCCCCTAAAATGGGGGGGGGTGGAAGTTTGAATGAGACTCACCAATTTTATGAATTAGGACATGAAAGTTTACACGGGACTGTAGACAGTAACTAAAAACCTATTAATAAGTACTTACAAGAACCTCCGCCTTAATCAAGAGTCTCATGGTAGGTCTCAGTTATTTACGCCCTTTGACGACGAGGTGAGCAAATCGACTGTAAGTACTTAATTAATACGATAACATATAATACTAAAGTTAGGCTTAGGGCGTCGCTGGGAGAGGACAGCAAGGGACAGGCTGGATCGGAATTATTATTATTAGGAGACGAATGTAAAGCCACAGGCTCAGCGGCGGGGCTGGCTTGAGCAAGGGTCGGGACGGACGTGAATTGGGGCGTCGCGGCGGGGCTCGGCGGCGAGGACGGAAGGAGGTCAGTCTGAGTTTAAGTATATTTAAGGTACTGGTGGCCTTACTACTCGACTTACTCTCCTGGAGGAGGGTAATGGCGTCGTCGGGGTCGACTAAGGTATGCCTCGGGCGGCGAATCTTACTAATGCGGGAGGGAGTGTAGCAGGCGGCTGCTTTAATCAGGGGTTTGGGGTGTTTTATGCCGCAGTCGAAGAAACGCTTTGAAAGGCGTTTCATGAACTGTTGGATGGTGGGCATTCGAAGGTCTATGTGAAGATTCACATTTCGGACATAGAAGGGGGCTCCCGTAACCTTTCTGATGAAACGGTTCTGTAGGGTCTGCATCATATGAAGATGACGGGGCTTTCCGTGTGCAAATACAACGCAGGTATAGGTCATGATGGGACATATGTGCGGTGTAATGCGCAATTTGCATTTGAGAGAAACATTTTATCTTATCAGTATTTTCTTTATCCCGATCCTGCAACTAGTATCTCCTAATTTGATTGACCATATAATTATTAATTTCGATATTTTCGGTGACATGTAGTATACCGTTGAAAAAGGTATAAACTAGAAAACTTTTTCAAATAAACCTAAGTTCAAAATAGTTTTTAGTTTTTTTTTTTTAAATGAATTTAGAAGCTGCCATTTTTTATACATTTATACAGTTTCAATACAGAGCGCATAAGTATTTTTTACAGACTAACCGCAATTAATAGGTAATGATTTATTAAGAATAAGAATACCTACATTGCAGAATATTAGAAAGTTATTTCGTGCTATTACCACCTTACACAAAAAAGTAATGAGATTTCGGGCATTTAAAGAGCGGCGTCTTCTAACATAGGCATTATCTGCTTAAAAGGAGGCGCCATTCACTAACAAAATGTTAATAACTATGGTCAAGAAATAAACATTTTTGTATTTGTATTTTTTTGTAAAGTAAAAAACAAAAAAAACTCCCAAAAAATGGGGTCGGTCCTTGCGCCAAACAGCTGTATATACCTTGATGAGAAATGGAGTGGGGTCGCGGTCGCCGCTTGAGCCAAAATGTGTAAGCCGAGTAGTAATATGCTATATCTTTGGCTATCAATGAAAAATTATAAATATACCAAAGACATTAAATTATTATTGTATTTATCTTAAATCTCTTTGGAAAATACCATTCTCCGACTAGTTTAAAGTTATCTGTGATACCATTGAAAATACGAGGAAAATACATAGATACATTTGCCTTGACAACAAATAGACAAGACAAAAATGACTTGACACTGACACTTGACAATTTTGGCATTAGGTTAATAATGTTGCAAGGCGGCAGATTTTAATGTCCTTAGATATTTAACAAGTTATTTTTTTTTTTAAATTAAATTGTTATCGCTACTTAATAGTTTCGATGAAAAATTGTGTTTCCAAGTTAACGTTTACATAGCCACAATTTTTTTAAGAAAAATAATTATTTTTATTAAATCGTGTTCTCCAATTTTCCCTGATTCAAAGAGAAGTTGTTACGGCCAATTTGTGTTCGAAAAAAACCGAACTATAAATATGCTTTTCGCTAGCGTACCTGCATCGTAATGATGAATTAGTAATAAAAAAAAAAAAAAAAACATAATTATATTTTTTTTATAAAACAAGCTTTAATAGAAAATTGCAGTTGTCCTAAAATGAAAATAAAAATTTTATGCAAAGGCTGTGCTGAATGTTAATGTGAATTTAATACAAATAAATCGATCGAGATCCTGAACCTTCCTGCAGGCTTAGCGTGACGCTTTCTATTTCTACGAAGAATAGACGGACCTCTTTCAAAGTGACATTTCGTTTCTCCATTTTTGACATCGAACAGTAGAAATCCTTCTACAATCTGTAATTTTGTCTTTCGTTTCTAACGACCTTTGTCTAGGTCCTTTTTTATGTAGACTATTTCAGAAGAAAGTTTTCTATCCCAAACTGTTATAATCACACTGACCACTAACTTGTCTAAGGTAGTGAAGACAATTTGATTTTGTAATCGCCATGCTAAAGACAGTAGAAAACTTTCTACTGCTTACACGGAACGTCATTTTTATCTACTCTTCCGTCCACAAAACGGTGCTCGTGCTAAGCCTGCTGCTGTGATTGTGATTTTCTTTTTCTTTCTTTTTAGTGTTCCTGCATGTTACTATAAGGAAGATGACTTAACACCCTATGGGCCTTGCTCCCTGAAAATGAAATATTTTTATTTATTCATTTTTATTTAAAGGTACGATGTTAGGATAATCACTGAAAAAATAAATATTTATAATTTTCTGTTACCTACATCAAAATAATTTTAGAAATTGTAAAAAAGAAAATCGAATGTGTTTTTGCCCGTCGGAAAAATTTAATTTCCCACTTCTTTCGACAGATAACTACTTGCGGACAGGCCCGTATCTTCGTTGACGTTATGAAGGTACGTTCGTAGAGAGTAGGCTGTCTGTGTGACCGCGTTGTTCTTCTAAACTACGCAACAGATTTTGATGCGGTTTTCACCATCATTAAAATTAATTATTCGAGAAGGTTTTTGTGTTTAGTACATATTTTATATTTAACTTACAAAATTAAAGCAATCTCGATGTTTTGTCAAGTCGTAAAAATCGTGCGACTGCTTCGCAAAATCGTGCGAAGCTGGGAAGGGCGTGTCGCTAGTAACTTTAAATAAATATGTTGAGTCCGCAGAACAATATGCTGACATGCTGTGTTGTGTATGAACGTGGTTTGGCACTCATTCTTTTTATTATAATTTTTTTTTTTCTTGACAAACAAGGAATTTCTTGTACATAAACGATAAAGTATTTATTTCGTATATTGATAAAGGATTTGTTTTGTATTTCTATACAAACATTTTTACACGTCAATCATATTTTAAATACTAGATGAGATTGGCGTTTCCTATCTGACTACTCTGAGAAGAAAGGTCGAAACAAACTACAGTCTCTTTTAAAGTCCAGACATAATTTTGTTCAGATCATGTGAAGACCATTTAGATTTGTGTCTGAAATAGTCTTTAAAGGAAAGAACCACACAGATTGAGTGGACCTGTCCAGTCCGTGCACTCATTAGTCAGTAATCGTGCAGCTAGGGTTGCCAGGTTTCGCGGGCTTGCGGACGGCGGGCAATGGGCAGCTCGCCGTCCGGTAAGGACCAGGCCCGGGTCGACGGCGCGTCGTGTTCCACGCGCGCCTCAAAGAGATGTCAGCAAAATTGACGGGGTCCAATAGGACCGATGCCTGCCGGGGCTGCGGATTGTACGAAAGAGTTACCGTGGCCCTGGCGCACAGGCAACTGAAGGAACACGGGTGGGTTTTAGTCAGTAAGAGTCTGACACGCCCTTCCGCTCCGCCCAGAGCGGGAGACGTCATTTGATGATTTCCCACCCAAAAAAAAAAAAAAGGGTTGCCTGGTTTCCGGCTTTTTACAATCGTGTCCGGCCAAATATATACAAGTCTGTCTGGCTTTTGTTAGGCTATTGGTTAATAATAAAATAATTAAGTATCTTTACACCACTTTATAAAGTGGAGGACAGATACTAATAGTGGTAAGTAGTGGATTAATTTATTTTGGTAAACTGGAAAGTTACACCTGCATATTATTTATTTAAAAATGATAAGGCTGATTATTGATTGTTTCAGTTACTTTCAATGTAAGTAAAGAAGTTACAAATTAATTAGTAGGAACAAAATGTGATTCAAAAGAACATAACATAATTAAGAGTAGAGTATATAATTTTATTATATATTTTTTTTTAAGAACCAACTTTTCAGGCTTTCAGGGCAAAATGTCCGGCTAAATAATATGAATCTGTGTCCGGCTTTACTATTTTTGAGCCTGGCAACCTTACGTGCAGCTCCACTCAGAACATATTAGATCAACGATTACAAATCTAACATGTAGAACCCATAATAATATAACGTACTATATAGTGTTATTAAAACCTATTAATTTTCTCTAGTGTAAACTTTAGTACACTATCCGTTCTATCAGGGTTCATTTGACTAAAGTCAGATATCTTTTATCAGTGGAGTAAAATCAACGTCTGACAGTTATTTTATGGAAAAACTCAAAAAATCAAATGTTTTTCTCAGGATATGACTTATTCTAGTATAAAAGTTTGGTTAAATTTTAAATTCGCCGTTAGTCGAATAAATATGTTCTGACAGAGACAGACGACATCACAAGTACGCCACCACCACCATAACACATGTTTTGAAGGTCGTTTTGAGGAGACGACTGTCAAAACAATCTCGATAAGATTTGAAATCTTGAGCATTCTAATTATTATTAATTATTCATTATCAACAGCAGTTTATAATCTTACAAATAATCTGAAATTTGCAGTTATTGATTACAAATAATCTGAAATTTGCAGTTATAGATGCAGCATGAAAATAACGTCTTTACAATCTATTACCACATCTTGAAAGTAATCACTTAGGTAAGGATGTTTTTTTCTATTGTTGTATTTATTATACTTACAGAAACGTTTTCGATTGATGTCTTGTATGACCTTTTATAGATTATGTAAGGTATATCGTACAGTAATGGTTAGGTAAATCCTACTTACTGCTCTAAGTTAGGTTTAGTCTTATTTATTCAAGGTATCTCTGTACTTACCTACAATGATTCGTAGGTATTACCATAAATATTTGCATACTTTTTCTATTATAATTTTTAAATATTTAATGTAGAATTAAACGCATCATGTTGGCAAAACCTTTAGATAATTGAGTAACAATTGTTGGTTTTTAAAACTACTCCTGTGACCAGTTCATATGAAATGATTGTACTTACATTATAATTCAGTCAATGTTAACTGACCATAATATGATTAAACAACTGGTAGTAGCCTGTTTGTGCTCATGTAATAGGAATGTTTGTACTTGATAGTAAGAAGTGATAGTTGTTTATAAGTATTCATTTCGTAACTGTTTTTATGGAATGTATTGTTCTACAGCATGTGGATCAAGATTGCATCCATGACACTAAATTAAAGTAAAATATCATAGGTTTTATTGCCGATGTTCGCGTAGGTTTAAGACTTGGAGTGGTATTGTACTGGCGATTTACTATGAATAATGACAAAAAGAAAACAAGTTTAACATGCATAATTACACCTACTCTATAGATGGCCCTGGCACTCGGCAGATTTTTTTTGTTCAGGGGCCATTTTCATCTCCATATAATGCTATTCACGGTCATTTTCATCAAAAAGTTAAAACGTGGGATACAAGAGAGAGTGCAGCGAGCTCGAAACATTTACAGTCCGTCTCGGAATTCTTTGTTAGGTTTCTTTTGAAAAGTTGCTTTGTCGGCTTATACAGAAAAGTAAGAGAATTAGAAGAACAAAGGATGCAAGAGCAAGCGAAATCAGCTCGAAAATTTTAGCACCCCTTGATCCCGCCTTGGAAAGGTCACGTTTTCTTGTGAACATATGTACATAAATAGGAGTCACTTTGTCGACGTAGTTATGCAGAAAAGCCTCACAATTAATAGAATGTTGATAAGAGCTAGCAAAGCAAGCTCGAAAATTTAAGCACTGAGTTCCTTTTTCAACTAGATCGAGATCCCGGGGCAGACCGCTCCTATAATACCAGTCTGTTACTGTCCCACTGCAGGGCAAAGGTCTCTTCTCATACAGAGAAGGCACGAGCATTGATCGCCAAGCTTGCTCAAGACGGGTTGGTGATTTCAGCCTTATATTAACTATATAAGTCCAGGTTTCCTCACAATATTTTCCTACACCAATGTCAGTAAAGCCCAAGATAAACTCAGAAAGTAGGTACTTATGAATTGAAAAAGTCCTGGTACTTGCCCAGATTTGAACTCACAACCTCGTGCATGAGAGCCTTAACAACTAGACCATCTTAACATATTACCGGATTGCACATTTTTTCAGAGTCTGATTAATCCAAAAATTAACCCTATATATAGGTAGTACTTAAATAAATAAATAAACTCAAAAACTTCTGGTCAGTACTTGATCAAATTTAAATGGGACCAGATGTGAAGCACCAGATTTTAAATATAAAAAGAATCATCCAAATCTGTTCACCCAGAAAAAAGTTATGAGGTAACACACATAAAAAAAAAAATATATATATATACATTCGAATTGAGAACCTCCTTTTTTGGAAGTCAAATGTAGTTTAAAAATATATATTATATATTTTTAAACATTTACAAACAAAACAAACATTTACATTTTTTCTCACTCACATTTACTCTCACAAAGCGTTATAATATAACGCTTTCATCGCGCACGAAAAATTATAAAATAATAAAATTCACTTTCGTTAGTTCTTCTTTTATATCCAACTAGCTTCAGCCCGCGGGTTCGTCCGCCTTGATGTCAGAAATTATCCCACGAGAACGTACTACTGAGACAAAAAGTATCCTATGTTCTTCCACAAGATGCCATCAATCTCCTTGCCAATTTTTATCGAAATCCAATCAGTGGTTTAGGCGTGAAAAGGTAACATACTTTAGAATTTATAATTTTAGTATGGATGATTCAATTAAAAAGCGTGGAGCGTTTTGTTTAAATTAATTAAAAGTACACGCAACTGTAAAGTGCTTCACGCTTTTTGATTTAATCTTGGATATAAAAGAAAAACTAAGTAATATAATTATTTTATAATTTTTTGTGCGTGATAATATGAAAAAAGAGTTTTTTGTTTTTTTTAAACCACATAATTATATTTTTTACTTTTTAGTCTTGTGTATAAGTCTAAAGTCAATAAAGTTATGACTTTCGTGGTTTACTAGCACCCACTGAAGAGTTCCACTATCACCTCTTGGCTCCATCTACAGACCCTCGTTATCAAGCCCAATCTATTAGACTCGTCAAAACGAATCATATGAGTCTAAGCTCGAGTGGTTTACTAGTAGCCACTGAAGAGTTTCACTATCCCCCTCCTGGCTCCATCATCAGACCCTCGTTGCTTAACTCCAATGAGTTGGACTCGACAAAGCGAATCATATGAGTCCATACTCGAGGGGTTTACTAGTAGCCACGGCAGAGTTTCACTATCCGCCTCCTGGCTCCATCATCAGATCAGCTTCAAGATACCAACTTATAGTTTTGTCACACAAACTACATTACATACAAAGTTTAATTGCGATACGACACTAATAAAAGCGTGTTAAAAATAACTTCTTTTCGGAAGTCGGTGTCTTTGGATCTGTATTTTAGTTTTTTGTCACCGACTAGAAATTAAAGTTATTATATACCGTAGTGTTTTTTTTGGAAGTTGGTAGGTAGTTTTTTGTTTTGTAATAAATGTTTTTTAATTTTCACTTTTTAGTTATGGTACCTACCTACCCCACACCAATTCGTATACCACTACTTGCTATGTAAACGACAGTGGCAGGGAGTATTAGAATAAGATCATCAAGATACACAAAGTGGATTAAATAGGTACGGATTATCGAAGCTAACTCAAAAATTATCCAAGCAAAGTTAATAAAATTTATATGGGACCACCGCGCAAGTTTCCTCTACCAAATGATAACATTTAATTTAATTTTTAGATTTTATTTCTTGCTTTTTAGTGGGTCGGTTTGTTTTTATCTAAGTTACAATAGCCTAATGTTCATTACTGCTCATCACCTTTGTACTAAATATTGCTTTTCCCTGTGCAGGGACGTTAATTGTTGAGCAGTTTTCCTGGCACTTCACCATCAGCTCCACACCACCATATGCATTGTAACGAGCATAAAATTGCTTAGCAAAGATAATAAAGTACAAAATCGAATCGCAACCCGTGAAATACTTACTAATGAGTAGTTCCGGTGGCCATCTGTGGTCTTTATCACCTCCACTTCACCAAATGGTGCTTTCCGAGAGCAAATGTACGAGTTGCTATAAAAAAATACCCAAATAGGTGTAGGTGTGCCTAGATAATAATTATTTTGTGAGTTCCCTCGATTTCTCCAGGATCCCATCATCAGGTCCTGACTTTTTGACAATGGGACCACTTGGAAATATACCCTTTCAAACAACATACATAAAAAAAGTTTCGACGAACTGAGAACCTCCTCCTTGTTTTTGAAGTTGCTTAAAAGAATACGACTGCATGAGGTCTCAGGCGATGATTCGTACTCTACGAGTCTATGGTTAAAATCATTTTCTACTGTTTAATATCCAGCAGAGATCAAGCTAGGACGTGTCATTGAGTCACTGTGCTAGAAGGTAAGTACTTACTGATCTACTTGTGAAGTCATGACATGATGTTTTTAGGTATGTATGTAGAGTTCGTCGCTACTCGCCGGCTCTTCCCTACTGCCTACTACCTTTTGTCACAGTAATGCGGTTTTATTACTCTCTATTCGATTGTATTTCCCTTAGAGCGTTACTATTTTAATAGGAATCTAGATTAGCACATTTATTACTCACAAGTGCTCTTTGTTCAGCATTCCTATTGTTACAACGTCGATGTTATTAACAGCATGTGAATTGGTACTCAAAATGTTTTGTTGTTTGTCAAGATTAACTTTTCGTCAGAGAGAGGTAAATAATGTACTTAAATATTTCATTTCATATATATTTGCCAATACACGGGTTAGTAATTAAGAGCGGGTAGTAACCAAAATTGCCTATCTTCAATTTAATTTTTCATTAAATTCATAAGACTTAGGTATACAATAAAAATAATATGAGTAACTACATGATATTTTAAAACTTTTTGTGCAACAGTAACACAAAATATTAAAATTTTCTCGATAAAATAACATCATGAAATTACCCCTAATTTTCAATTTGTACTTAATATGCTAATGACTAATAAGATAATTTTGTAATGATTATTTGTATTAAGACAAGGCGAAAAAAAATGAGCAGGCATTTTTTGAAATTCCTTTTATTTTTGGTTTTATTACGACTACAAGCTTTAAGCACTTACGACGTTTTTAGTTCGTGGAAGAAGTCATCTTCCGTCGCACGTTGCGGGAACTTCAAGCATATTTTTGTTTCACAAATCAGTCGCCGTCGCTCTGTTCAGACGAGAGGACTGCGCTTGGATTTTCTACTGCTCTGGGATTTAATTTATTTGCGTAAATAATATTTTCGTAATTTATCACATTGTAGGAAAGTAACTGTGAAATAGAAAACATGAAAAAAATCACTAAAACCACTTCCGAAACGATTATTAAAATCGTTAAGAATTGATAAACTAGATAAATACCGCGGCTAAACTATAAAATAAAAATATTATAATAATTCAATGTTGATATTTGAAAACTCAAGATGACATACAATTATTTGACAGATTTTTGACTGGTATAGTACAACTAGCGCCATTGTTCTGCGCTTCGGTCAATTTTCTTGCGGAGAAAATTTACATCATAGAGTTCGTGCTGGAGATTTTAGATCTTATTACTATTAAGTAAAGAACCAAGTTCGTTTACTCCCACTTTCGTTGACAAACTTCGTGTAAGGGTAACCTTAGACGAACCATTTCGAGCGATTTTTTACCAACCCCCGAATCAAGTTGAAACTCGAAATTTAACATATAGGTAGGTTATTGGTATAATAATATTATTGGAGATGACAAAATAAATAAATCGTAAAACTAAAATAGGTAATGGGTTTATTGCGGACACAAGTACGAAACGGTGTGCACGGGACATGACATTTTTCATACGGATAGTGTTCTTGTGACTAGATCCCTCTTTATGGTGGGGATGAGTAAAGATTGTGACGGATCACAATATTTGGGACTGTCGGCTTGCTTTTCAAAGCTAAAGTTTCAACAGTTACAAAAGAGGAACCTAAAAAACTTTCGACTTTCTTTGGCACGCATATAAATGGATGCCAATTATTTTGTCGGTAAAACCGACTAATGTTATTTGTTCCGAAATTAGCCTGTTTTTCACAAATGTTTTCAGCGAGGACTTTTTTCTACTCGCGCTCCGCGCAGGATAGGTTTTCATGACACATGCCATTTGACTTTGCACAATACAGTGCAAAATTCACCATACCAATATTATTTTTTACTTGGTAACACTGGTTTCCACGAAGATGTCGTGAGGTCCAACTTGTACAAGGCCCTAAATAAAATTTGGTTACATTGGAATTTGAACTTTGTCACGCCAGCATTGAGTTTCTAGTTCCAAAACATGACTATGATCTAAGATTCTGAATTCAAGCTTAGCGTACCTATAGTATAGGCAAAATAAACAGATATTTTACCTACTGAAGAAATTCATTGAAAATAAAGGGACTGAACAATGATCATACTTCGTTTAAATATTCCAATTGAAAAAACATTCGAGGTACCTATTTGTGCTGTGAGACCTTGTTTCTTGCCAAATTTCATGATTCTAGGTCAACGGAATGTATAATATGGATTTTAATTTATTTGCGAGTGTTTATTTTCTTAGATTATTGATATGTTTGTGCAATTGATTTCATTTTCTTAAAGTAAAAAAGCGGAAGGTAAGTGATGCGATTATAATTATACGCTTTTATACCGTCAAAAAACCAATTTTATTAAAATTGTTTTCACCATGATGTAGGTAGTATCATGAGTATGTACTATTATAGTACTTTGATGGAAGTGATTTGCTTTTTAGAGTTCGGTATCTCAAAAGAAAAAATCGAAACCCTTATGGGATCACTTTGTTATCCATCTTTCTGACCGCTTTTCTCAAGAATGCGTGGGGGTATCAAGTTGAAATTGATATCCAATACTTAGATAAACAGTCCTGTGGAGCTGTAAAAAAAAGAGCTTCTAAGACGTTAACTTATAGTATCTTGGCATAGATTGCCATTCATTTCGCATATTTTGACACTCGCAAATAAATTAAAACCCATAAGATACATGTCGTTGACCTAGAATCATGAAATTTGACAAGAAGCAAGGTCTCACAGCACAAATAGCTACAGGAAAATATGTGAAAATCGTTCATTTGTAGTTATGTTACATAATGTATGGAACGATATTTTTTCAACTACAAAGTTAGGGTTGTCTTTCAATTCGGAATCGAAAATTTATAGGCCGTATCTTGAAGTAACATTTAGTCTTTATTTCATTTAATTCGGTCTACTCTCCAATCTGACAACCCACCAGCATCGGTAACAGATTCACGGACATACGATAATATTGAATAATATAACTAATTATCAGTGATCGGAATAGGCTGACTATATTTGCCTAAACTTCGGAGAACAGGGACAGAAAGTGGTGACTTCCTTACGACGGTATTTTTTTTGCCGGGATTCGGGAAAAATCTTCAGTAAGTTGAAAATAAGCTTTATTTAAGACGTGTAAAGGCAATTTTTAACTAAACTTGCAATTATATATATTTTACTTTTTTTGCATAAAAAAAGTAAAATATATATATATATATTACTTTATATATAGTTATTGACAAAAGGTAATGTATTCAATGAGTTGATACAACGGTTAGATGGATCGTTAATATAATTCGAATATATGAATTAAAGTTAGATTATTTATTTCGGGATTTTACGTGAAAATCCCGAAAATTTGGTAATTGCAAGTTGAGTTAAAAATAGCCTTTACACATCTTAAATAAAGCTTATTTTCAACTTACTGAAGATATTGCCGAATCCCGGGAAAAAAAAATATAGTCGTAAGGAAGTCTCCACTTTCTGTCTCTGTTCTCCGAAGTTTAGGCAAATATAGTCAGCCTATTCCGATCACCTTTGATACACCATAGTTATACAATTTCCAGCATGAGGTAACCTTTCGTAATATTGTACCTAGGTAGCTATCGACTGCGGTCTAGTCGTTGCACCCTAAGCTCAAGGCACACATAGAAAGCCTGGACATAAACTAGTAAACGGCTGTCACCGAGATTACCGCGAGGCGTCTCCGATCTCACCGCTGGGCATCGCCATGGCCTACAGTGAATGTGTGGGAGAGGTTGGACATAGGCAATAACGAGAAAAATAAGTCTCATTTTGAAAAACTAATAATACCATTGTATATAGGGAGGTCCCCCACGGCGACCTTTTGCAGCGATTCAGTTGCGATACAGTCGCAAAAAGACCGCGATACAGTCGCGATGCTGTCGCTGGTCGTATACGTTCGCCCACGTAGTTACAATTTTGCATCGCGACTATCGCGATGCAGCATCGATACAGTCGCGATGCAATATCTATATAGTTGTGCGCTGTAGTGATTACCTGCGAATGCCTGTTGACGCTAACGTTGTAAGATGGGACACGTTGATCGCGTTGTCTTTGTTGCTGCTTTTGCGGAAGCAGTCACAGCGTAGGCGTGGGCAACTTAAATATTAGCTGCACCCATATATTAAAGAAAGGTTACGTACGTGGTGGCCATAATTTAACAAAGTTTCAAAAACTAATAAAGTATAAGGAAAAATTTAACATTTCACTCTTTTTACCCGATTTTGCCCGAAACGGTCGCGTGTTTACTGGCAATGCTTAAACGATACAGTCGCGCGTTGGCATCGATACAGAAGCGATGTTGTATCGCTACTGAATCGCTTCTGTCGCGCATTGCAATTGCGACGAACGGCCAAACGTAGCGATGCAGACGCGAGTTGACGAAACGCGCTACTGAACCGCTGCTAAAAGTCGCGGTGGGCGACCTCCCTTAGTTATCAAATGCCTTCAAAACTTGTGCCAACAAATTTCTTTCCATCTCTCTTATTTCGGGAGTTATTTGAGAAAATGTGAAATTTTACTGTGAAAATGACTGTATCGAGCTCTCTGCCGCCTGGTTCCGGCCTCGTTTGAAGTTGTGGTCTTTACTACTTATTATAATACCCATAGCAAACGCTACATTTACTGCTAAGACACATGGTGCGTCAAACCCGCACCTTCTGACTTATAGCGTGATGTATTTTTTTTACTGAATCGAGCTCTCTGCCTCCTGAATCTGGTCCTGTTTCAAGTTGTGGTCTTTACTATCATAATACACACACCGAGAGCTGCATTAAGTGCTAAGGCATATGGTGCGCCAAACGTGCACCTTCTGATCTGTAGGTTAATGTATATTTTTTTACTGGATCGAGCTCTTTGCCTCCTGAATCTGGTCCTGTTTAAGCTGTGGTCTTTACTATCATAATACACATACCAAAAGCTGCATTTAGTGCTAAGACACATGGTGCGCCAAACGTACACGTTCTGATATATAGGGTGATTTATCAACATACAAAAAAAAATCGCCAGTTTCTTTTATTTATTAACTTTATGTACACATAGAAATATTATAATAACCACAACCTACGAACATTTAAAAATCAAATTTTAATCATCCGCCTGATCATCATCTACGTCATCATTATTCGATTCAGACTCGGAAGCTATATTTGCTGAATCATTGACATCAACAAATTCGGTGTCATTCTTTTCAGAATCCGTTAGGTCATAAAATTCCGTAAAAGAAGATTCTTTCACGAACTTATTTATTGTTGGATGACTGCTTATAAACAGTGGATCAGACGATATTAAAACATTGTGCATCATATCTTCATTGCATGAGATACTGCTGCATTTTCGAGAATGCCTCTCTCAATATTTTTAAAAAACCTTTGTTTCTAGCCTCCGATGCCTCTTCAGACAGAAATCCAATGGGTATAATTGACCAATTCTGAACTATGTCTAGCCCGTGTATAAGAAGTTTATGAAGAGAAGAAGGCATGTAATATCTATCTATGGGTACAAATTTATGTATGTGTACTTTTCAATACTCAATACTCAATTCTTTATTGCATTCCATATGTATTACATAGATGGTCTAGCAAGGTAAAAGATCAATGTGTGCCCTGTCGGGCACAGCAAAATTAGGAAAGAGGAAGAGGGCTAAGCAGCAATTCAAGCAATTCCATTCCAAGGTTGCCTGGAAGAGATCGCAGAAAGCGATAAGGCCACCCATTGTATATTTTGTAGTGTTTCGAGTTATTTTTTGTTATATAATTTGAGTTGTACAATAAAGAATATATAAATAAATTTCAAAGCAGACATTTCTAAATTGAATGTCATTTATCTTCCGCCCTGATGAAATACCCTGCAAGATCACACAGGTTTTTCTCAATAGCTCAGTGTCTACGAGTATTCCCGTAAGTTCAGAAGATTTAGCGTAGTTTTAAAAAAAATCGCATTGCTGAGTGCCATTGTCGGTAGATCTACTACTTTGTTTCACAACATCACGAAGTAAGCCCGTTTCTCTTCTTACAGCCTCTTGGATCCTTCTTTTTCTGTCACCAACTTCCCTTTTTGCCACATCATCCTTCGTTTGCCACGACTTTATGTCTAATTTATAAGAAATTTGTAAAAAACATTCCATTGACTGAATACAAGCGTGAAGAGAGCTTAAGCCGTATTTGTACATGTCCTCGTTTACTGGTTTCCCTTTTACTAACTCCAAATTATTCATTTCTGTAGGACTAGCCATGCCTATGTCGCACAGTTAAGCTGCTGTATCCGATATTTACGTAATACCTAGCGTGAATTTTACCATCAATCATTGTCAAGAGCAGCTGGTGTGTAACAATAATTCCATCAGTGATGGTAGATGGCATTAAGGCCTTAATCTCAGCTTCAATTGCAGCCAACTATGTCTGTACATTTTCTTTAGATTCTTTCATAAATTTAAACATTATGGGGCTGCAAAATTATGTTGAGGATGGTCGGTCGTTTTCCCAAATTATAACATCGTTTGAGGCGAGCCGCAGAGGCACAAGAATTATCATGAAATTACTAGCCAGATTACTTAGCTCGTTTCTACTCGGCTTTTGGAGATAAACGCCTTGGCTGGATGATCCATCAAATTCCCATTTGCTGGGTAAAACGAGCTCTGTTGATTGGAATCAACAGAAGTTTTGAAAGAACTTATAAGTCTTCTCGTGGTCATGTCCATCAGAGCTTGTACCTTTTATTTTTGCAGAATTTTCTGTATCTGTCAGATCTTCTTTGCCTCGATAACACTTCACTTTTTCTTTAACCAGCATGTAGTAACTGGGGTATTTTAAAACTCCTTGATTGTTAAGATCTCGAAGTATTTTGTAGAGCCATTTTGATAAATTCATCGAGACATACAGAGCCAATGCTTTCAAAGGTGTAATTTCCCTAACCGGAATGGTGGCTGGGTGGTGGTGGTGGCTTTAATTTTGGAGTCCTTTTCTGGATTTTCCATTATGTATTTAATTACATCAGCTGAGTCGATTTCTCCTGTTTTTCTAAGCGCCCTTTCAGCCGAAAACACGATTTCAGCGCTGCTGCTGCTACCACTGCACCAAATAGCATGTTCAGTGCGTCTTCTTTTTTGCCGGTTACCAAGATCCTCAAAGCATATACGAGGACTAGAATTTGTACAGGTTAAGCATCTGATTTAGCCGGGAAATTATGTGCTCGATATCTTACATTCTTTCTTCTTACCTTACATTTTCTGTAGAAGGAACTATATTTTCGTTTTGTGTCGTTGGAAATTCTGGCCACTGAATTGCATCTTGAAGCCACTCTTCGTATTTCTTAGGGAACTCATCCGTGCTTCTTCCAGATAGTGTCCGTTTTGCGAAAATGCGGTAGCAAAATCGTCGACGCGGGTTTTTTAAACTTGATTCGGAACTATTACATAGTTGTACAGAAATAACTATTCTCTTTTAAAACAATGAACAAGTAGTTATAGTCGCGTAAATCTATATGTGCGCGTGCACATAAAGCAACGTAAAGAATAGAATAGAATACTCTTTATTATGTACACCTTAAAAATTACTGATATAAATGTAGACATTTTACACATGGTGACACAATGGGCGGTCTTATCGCTAAAAGCGATCTTTTACAGACAACCTGTGGATGGATTCAAGGGAGAAGGAGAGACAATAATGCAGGTAGTCAGTGGTGTACCATTTACATATACAACAAATACATACATACATAAAACATATACTTATCTACATATAATATATAGAATAATAAACATGAAACAAGAGCAAGGAAACTAAATGTAATGAAGAAAGAAAAAAAAAAAGATAAAAAAACATCAAGATTCGTAATAAAATTTGGAAAATTCATTTCGTTAGCGTGACCATACGAGGTGTAAATCAATACTGATTTTAAAGCTACTTATGGTGACTTATTTATACCATATCCAGGTACCCTCATTAATTGATTAATATTACACGGTCCTATTTGCTGATGAGGCATGGTAAATTAGTTTATTACAAGTAGTTTGTTAGTGCTCATTACTGCATTCGTTATTCTGTGTCAACCATTAAGCAACCATTTCTCTAATCATGTGTATTATGATAGTAAAGACCACAACTCGAAAGGACCATATTCAGGAGGCAGAATGCTCGATTCAGTAAAAGCATACATTATCCTATGTCAGAAGGTGCACGTTTGGCACACCTTATGGTTGACCAGTAAATGTAGCTTTTTGTATGCGTAAGCCCACAACTTGAAACGAGGCCGGAATCAGGCGGCAGTGAGCTCGAAACAGTCATTTTCATAGTAAAATTTCACTTTCTTCAATGAAATACCGAAGTACGAGAGATAGAAAGAAATTTGTCAGCACAAGTTTTGAAGGCATTTGGTAACTAAATACGATGGCATTATTAGTTTTTCAAAATGAGACTTCATTTTCTCGGAAATGCCTATGTCCAACGTCTCCCATACATTCGTTCCACTGTGCTTACTATTCGTTACACTCGGTTGGAACGAAGTTCCTTTCGTAGTATATTTAGAACATCCATAGAACAAATTTGATTACCGTAAGAAGGGTTATAATAATAATAATAATTTATTTATTTGTCAGATAACATGATCCATTATGGTTAATAATAATAATAATAATAAATATTTATTCAAAAATAAAAATTGGTAAAATACAGTATAAATCTTAGAATTAATATAGGTATTACAAAGTATGATGCCTGTACTAGGATAAACCTGTATCACAGGCGGCATGAGGTCTTACAGTTACTAATAGGACAACTGATTTCTTAACAATATTTAACAACAGTTTTAAGAATAGTGACATAGCTAGTTAATTTATTATGATATAATTTACTTAAACACTAATAATTAATGTCTTAAACATGTAGATAATTTCTATAATATTTACGGAAAATGGTTGTTAGCACTTAGTTACACGAATATGATAGAGACATGAGTATTATTAACTAGGTTAAAACAAATGTTGCATAAATCACCTTAAAGGCTACATTAGATTTTTGAAACAGTCGGTTAATGTGCTTAGACAGCAGAAAATCGATGGTAAGTAGGACAGCTCAGTGGTCAGGTTGTATTGTTGAGTCGACAACAAGCGATACGGAAGTCTGGCCCTGAGTATGACGCACTAGGTGCCCTCATAATCAATGGAGTTAATATACCTGTATTCTGCTATTTTCCTAGCAGGGCAATCAGCGTCTCCCGTTTTGTGATCACTGGGTTTTTTAAAGCGTGAGCAAGTTGCACATTTCGGAATGTTGGCTTTTTTCGCGCATTCGGACATTGAATGGCCAGCGTCACCACAGTGACCACATGTAGAAATGATCTCACGGCAAGTTTTTGCTGCATGTCCATATTGTTGGCATTTATAACACCTTGTTACCAATGTAAAGTCCCTGACAGGACAGGACGTCCAATTTATAAAAAGTCTTGATTGAGGGATTACGGCTTTACGTATTTCAGCTGAAACTTCAACAACGTAGTTACAGGTCGTAGCATCTCTCTTCCCCGATTTGTGGCTTAATTTTATACAGGTCAAGAAGGATTCCAAGGACATCGCTGGTAACTTGTCGGCTACGTTTTGTTCGAAAATGCACCTGAACACCTCATTTTCAGCCAAGGAAGTCGGTACTCCTACAACCACGATCCGAGGTTTGCGCTTGCTGGGTTCGTCGGCGGTAAGTCCAGATGTAGAGAGCTGGACTGCGTGCTTTAGCTTATCAGCGTCATGTTTCGTCTCGGTACTGATAATTACGCCTCCATTTTTTGTTTTTCTGACACCACGAACGTGCAGCTTCATTTGCTCGGGTCGTATGATTTTTTGCACGAGTTCTTTCGTTTCGTCACTTGATTTAAATTTATCATTGGGATAAATGGCAACAGAACTTATATTATTGGGTCGAATGAAATCATTTGATCCCTTCTTCACCATATCGGCAAAAGAAGCATTTCCTGCAGAACCAGAGTCCTTTATCGTCTGCTTGAGCTCCGAAATATGTTCCGTCAGGTCACGCTTTTCTTGAAGAGCATCAACCGCGTTATACGCGTGAATGGCTTTCTGCTTGAGCGACTGATACAGGACTGCCATTTGTGAGGTTCCAGACCCAACTTTACGGCATAGGGTAGAAATTTTCATTTTTTGCTCCGAGTTGAGTTTGCCATCCGCGGCAATAGAGCAAACTTCATTTAAGTGCTGTTCGATGGTTGCCATCCATTTTTGTATCTCGGGCGTCGAGATAACATCAACGGTGACCGACTCGAGGGCTGTGTTTTGCGTAGTCGTCTTCGAAGGCGAGGCGGAAGGTTGCACTGGGCCCCTTGGATTAAAGGGGCTATTATCCATCTTGTTTTAATACAAGTTCACTATTTCCTGTCCATCATTAACAAAACTATACACTAAGCAAAATTGTAGACTAGCATTACAACAGTAATGCACTAAAGTAGGTCACTATTATTAAATCAATTATTTATCAAATATTGCTGACAAACACGTCTGAACGCTGCAAGTGTGCACGACGTAGCAATAGTAGCAATAGGAGCTTATACTGAGTCAACCTTAAAAGATAGACATATGCTGTCGCGGACTTTTTTAGAACTTTTAAAGGCAAACAATTCCGTCATACATGATTTTTGTGAAACTTTAACCGTTTACGCAGCGCACGCAACGGAAGCTCTCAAAAGGAATATTTTTTTCCGGATTTTGCAATATTTTTCATCTATGCTCAGCTCCTATTGGTCGTAGCGTGATGTTATATAGCCTTAAGCCTTCCTCGATAAATGGACTATTCAGCACAATTTTTTTTTTTTTTAATTCTAACCAGTAGTTCCCGAGATTAACGCGTTCAACCAAACAAACAAACAAAAAATAAATGTTGTTGTTGTGTTTTAAAGAAAGGGTCGTGGGAAACTCGTGACGGAAAATTCTTGCACTTTTTTCGCCTAGCCCCCTTCCGCTAAGTCCGTACCGTGCGATAAGGAACTTCGTTCCAAAACAAATCTTTTCTCTTTATAATATTAGTTGAAAAGTAGTTTTCGAACTGGGTCACACTGGGTGGTGCACAGTACCCCTACTGATCGGGATCAGATGATCGGATCGCATGCTGTGCCTAGAAGCGCTTAAGACCGACCGGCGACGATGGCGGTACGACAGACACTCCCATTGCAAGCAAGGTGTCGTGCGTCCTATAATACCACAGAACAAATAATAGTAACCTAATCCTACCAACGACTTCTTGCATTTGGAGCTTCTTTTAAGCTGTTTTATCGATGAAAGTACCGCCTTAATTCGGATCAAATGTTCCTTCACACTTCAGTGCTTAAATGCACTGTAGGTGGGTATCTACTGTGATAACTAGTACTTACGCTCTCTTTTACGTTCTTTGTTCACAGAAGCCTAACTAGCTGTGTATGTGTAGGGTACATTTGTACTGTCTATTATGTAAATTGTGGTTCTGGAAAAGACAAAGGAGTGAAACCTAATACAGCGTGTTATACGAGGTTCCGTTGCGAGGTAGAGAGAGGTGTCACGCGACACGCTCCTCGCGCCTCGCGTTTATATAAGCGACCCCAAGCTAGCGCCTGCGCTCAAACCGATTGTGCTGTTTCATGGGTACTCATAACACGGTGACTACTCGACATGCCTAAGATGGTGACCCGCGAGAAGAGCGACTACGGCAGGAAAGTGCAGGAGAAAGCTGTCATTGAAAAGGTCATCATCACCATAATCTACTTCGCTTTCTTCGGTAGAGGTGGAAGCGACGATGTCCACGATCGTCGAATTTTTTGTGGAAAAGATCATCGGTTGCATTTACTCAAAAGCGGTATAAAGCTATTTCAGAGTAGAGTATGAAGGAGTAGCCCAGACTGCTCTCGGGGCGCAGCCGGGGAGTGTGCGGCCGAAGCTCACGTGTTCTGTCTGTTGCGCGCAGAGGCAGATGGCGATCGAGCGCTGCGCGGCCGGCGCTCCGGGCCCCGCTAGCCCGGCCGGCGCGCCGGGCCCCGCTAGCCCGGCCGGCTCGCCGGGCCCCGCCAGCCCGCCGCCCGCCGCCACGCACACGCGCGTGCTCACGCTCGAGCACGGCGAGCATCACGACTCCACGCTCTATAGGTAAAACATTGCAATCCACGCACTTGTCGTTGCTCCAACACCTTCGCATGATTATTCAATGCTCTCGTGTTGTATTTTTTCCAGATTTGAAAAAGGCTGCTATTTACAATTCTGCCCCGGTCCCTCTTTACTCGGCCGAAAAGTATTTCTTTATACTAATTATGTGATGTCGGATAATCGTAAGTATTGCATTTTTCAGTACTTACCCGACTCTGTGAGGAAGCTTAGGTATACATATACAGGGTGCCAGGGACTTCGACGCGCAACCTAGCTGTTACCATGGATTCAGTACATGATTTTGAACCTCCTGCGTTAAAATTAATCGTCGGTTATGAAAAAAAATAAACTGTTCCATACATTTTGACCGCGTAGGAGGTATTGCACTTTTCTAGGAAAAAGCTGTTTTTTTTTGATAACCGTCAAATTTCTGCGCTAGGAGTACGGGGTTTAGAATCATGTGCTGAATTCATGGTTACAATTTGCGCGTCGATATCCCTGCCACTCTGTATATAGAAATCATTGAAGTCGTAGGTAGGTCCAAAAAACACGTATAAAATATTATATATGTACCTGATTATGAAAAAAATATTATGTTTTCTAACGACCGGTGAGACTGAAGTAGTGAAGTCTGATAAAGTATCAGTTCCTGACGATGCGATGTTTCAAAAAAATATATTATATTTTTTCTCTAGAATCGTGTTATCAACGCTAGCTCATGAGGCGACTATCCCGGGTGCGCCGCAAGCACAAATAAGTTTCCGCTAATCATGGACGTTTTTTGTTAATTCGAATAGTTGTAAAATTTAGTGATAATTGCATTCAGAAGACGATAAGTGTGGCGAGCAAGCGGAGTTCATCCGTAACCAGTACTACGGGCTGGAGTGGCACCGCGCCGCCGAGGACGCGCCCGCGGCCGCGCTCGGCACCGGCCTGCTCGTCACCGACACCGACATCTACTGCCAGCTGCGCCTCGCGCGCGCCGGCTCCTTCCACTACTACTTCGTGTACGACAGCGCGTGAGTATGCGCCGCGGGGCCGCGCGCTGCCGCCGCGCGGCTGTTGCTCAGGCGAGTGCGTGTGTTGCAGGGAGTCGTCGGTGGGCCCGCAGGGCTCGGGCTGGTTCCACGTGGCGCCGACCCTGCGTGCGGGCCCGGGCGGGCGCGACGTGCTGCCGCTGGACGGGCTCATGTGCCAGACCGTGCTGGCCAAGTGCCTCGGGCCGCTGCCGCGCTGGGAGAGCGTGCTGCGCGTGGCGCGCGAGGCGGGCTACAACATGATCCACTTCACGCCCGTGCAGGAGCTCGGCGCCTCGCGCTCCGGGTACAGCATCGCCAACCAGCTGCGCCTCAACCCGCAGTTCAGCGCCGAGCCCGGCCGCGAGCCCACCTTCGCCGACGTCGAGAACGTCGTCTCTAAGATGCGCACCGACTGGAAGGTGACACAGACGCGAGCCGCAACGTATTAATGTTCATGAAAAAGACCTATCACGAAACTCACGTTCTGTCGGGCGCGCGTGTGCAGATGCTGTCCATCTGCGACATCGTGTTGAACCACACGGCGAACGAGACGCCGTGGCTGACCGAGCACCCGGAGGCGACGTACAACTGCAGCAACTGTCCGCACCTGCGGCCCGCCGCGCTGCTGGACGCGCTGCTGGCGCGCCTCTCGGCCGACGTGGCGCGCGGCGACTACGAGGCGCGCGGCGTGCCGCGCCGCGTCACCGCGCACGAGCACCTCGAGGTGAGCCGCGCGCTAGAGCGCGCCCGCGTGCGCGCTCCCGAGCGCGCCCGCCCGCGCGCCCCCGAGCGCGCCCGGCCTCACGCGCCCTCTGTCCGCAGGCCATCAAGCATCTGCTGCTGACGCAGCTGCTGCCGGAGGCCCGCCTGCACGAGATGTACATGTGCAACGCCGCCGAGTTGGTTCAGGAGTTCTACTACATGGCGCGCAACAAGTGAGTGTAGAAAGCGCGCTCTCGCGCGGGTCGCCGTGACCGATGTGTGTGCGTAGTGCGCGCTCGCGGGCGCGCGGGCCGCCATGACCGATGTGTGTGCGCAGTGCGCGCTCGCGGGCGCGCGGGCCGCCGTGACCGATGTGTGTGCGCAGTGCGCGCTCGCGGGCGCGCGGGCCGCCGTGACCGATGTGTGTGCGCAGTGCGCGCTCGCGGGCGCGCGGGCCGCCGTGACCGATGTGTGTGCGCAGTGCGCGCTCGCGGGCGCGCGGGCCACCGTGACCGATGTGTGTGCGCAGTGCGCGCTCGCGGGCGCGCGGGCCGCCGTGACCGATGTGTGTGCGCAGTGCGCGCTCGCGGGCGCGCGGGCCGCCGTGACCGATGTGTGTGCGCAGGGTGCCGGGCCCGGCGCCGGGCGCCGAGCGCGCGACGCTGCGCCTGCAGCCCGACGCGCAGCACCGCCGCCTGCGCGCCGCCGTGGACATGGACCGCGCGCTGCAGCTTTACAACGTGTACAGGTGAGGACGGCGCGACACACTGCTGCTGCTGCTCGTATACCAGTAGCGACACCTTTGTCAGTCTTGTTCATTGTAGAGCGGAGTGTTACGACGAGGAGTCGCGACTGAAAAAATGTTGCGAGGAAATGAAACGGAAGCTGGAACAGCTCAACGAGGCCGCGGCGGACACGTTGCGCGAGCACCTGCGCGCCGCCGTCGACAACGTCGTCGCCGGCATGAGGTGAGCCCGACCCGTCCTGCCGATCTAATCGTACGTATACGAACACAAAAACTGAATACAGACTCATTTTCAGATATTATCGGCTTCAGTCCGACGGGCCCAAGATCGAGGAGGTTAGCGCCAAGCACCCGCTCGTGCCCAGGTGAGCGCCGCTCGGACAGCGCGGGAGCTAGGAGCGCACGGGACGGACTCACTGACGTGTGACTGCCGCAGGTACTTCACGTGGGCCTGCCCCGTGGAGAGCAGCTCGCTGAGCGAGGTGGAGGCGGTGCTGTTCGCGGACGCGGGCCAGCACTGCATGGCGCACAACGGATGGGTCATGGACGCCGACCCGCTGGTGGACTTCGCGGCCAAGCCGGCCGGCGCGCGCGTGTACCTGCGCCGCGAGCTCATCGCGTGGGGCGACAGCGTCAAGCTGCGGTGAGTGCGCGCGGGCGGGCGCGCCGTGCGCCGGCGTGCATGTACTGACTGACTGTGTGCGCAGGTACGGCGACAAGCCGGAGGACAGCCCGTTCCTGTGGGCGCACATGCGCGAGTACGTGGAGCTCACGGCCGAGGTGTTCGACGGCGTGCGCCTCGACAACTGCCACTCCACGCCGCTGCACGTGAGTGTCGCGCCACTGTGTGCGTGTGTCTGCGTGTGTGCGCTGTGTGCTCAGTGTGCGCTCGTGTGCAGGTGGCCGAGTACATGCTGGACTGCGCGCGCAATGTCAAGCCCGACCTGTACGTGGTGGCTGAGCTCTTCACAAACTCGGACCACGTCGACAACATCTTCGTCAACCGCCTCGGCATTACGTCGCTCATCCGCGGTAGGACATATATTTATATATTTTGTAGTTTAAAGAGTTTGTTAATATTTATCCCTGCTGTCTCACTCGGTTATTCTTACATAGTATAAAACAAAATCGCTTTTTGTGTTTGTCTGTGTGACCACTTAGATATTCTAAAGTACGCACACATCATTTCGAAAATATTTATGTATATAATAAATTAATCTTGCATGTCTTACATGTAATAAAGAAATCTCCATGTTTTGCCAAGTCGTGAAAACCGTGCGAAGCAGGGGCGGGTCGCTACGACGCTAGTACATCGATAAGTGTGTGTCGACACAAGTCCGGACAACAACAGTAGTGTGTGGTGTCCGCAGAGGCGCTGAGCGCGTGGGACTCGCACGAGCAGGGCCGCCTGGTGCACCGCTTCGGGGGCCGCGCCGTGGGCGCCTTCCTGCGGGCCCCGCGCCGGCCCGCGCGGCCCCGCGTGGCGCACGCCATGCTGCTGGACCAGACGCACGACAACCCGTCGCCGCTGGACAAGCGCAGCGTGTTCGACGTGCTGCCGTCGGCCGCGCTCGTGGCCATGGCGTGCTGCGCCACGGGCTCCACGCGCGGCCTGGACGAGCTGGTGCCGCACGCCGTGCACGTGGTGGACGAGGCGCGCCAGTACGCGGCCTGGGGCGACGCCGAGGCCGGCGTGTCGCTGGACAGCGGCGTGCTGGCGGCCCGGCGCGCGCTCAACGAGCTGCACGCGGAGCTGGCGGCGGCCGGCTACGACGAGGTGTTCGTGGACCAGATGGACGCCGACGTCGTGGCCGTGACGCGCCACGAGCCGCGCCAGCGCCAGGTCAGTGCGTGTGTCGCGGAGGGCGCGGGCGGGCGAGGCCGGAGCCCGGCGTAAAAAAAATTGGGTTTCGTGGCCAAATCGTTATATTGGAACCCTTATAATTTCGTCCTGGCCGTTAGACCGTTTGTAGGTATGTCGCAGCCATTTCACTGGGAGACTATTGATATACAGAGTGTTTTTTAACTGTGATCGTATGGGAAAACCCAAACCCATATGGGGAAACTATCTTAGGAACCATTTGGCCTTTTTCATGGAAACCATTACGGCAGTCTTTTTTTTTTGTCAAGTGATAATTTGCATTATATCGGCAGAAAAAAATCTGGACAACAGAAGTGGAAAAAAATAAAATATTTTCCATAAAATTTGTAAGAAATCTGTCCTAATTAAAAGAATCTGCACTAATATTATAAAGAGGTAAAGTTTGTAAGTTGGTAATCGCCGAAACTATCCAACCGATTTCAAAGCGACGTATTTTTCTGTTCCTTTCTACATACCTGTTTATACAGAGTGTAATATGTCCCATCACATAGCCGTCAACTACGCATTCTGTATATCCCATTAAGTAACATTGCACCAGATAATTGCTGAGAAACGAATTTTATTTTTGGTTTGAAAAATCGCTGTTTACGGTAGTGCGCAACGTAACACACGCAAATCATTGCGCTTATGGGTGCATGCAAAGGGACAGGGGTCGCGGGGT
This sequence comes from Dryobotodes eremita, assembly GCA_917490735.1. Classification (NCBI taxonomy): domain Eukaryota; kingdom Metazoa; phylum Arthropoda; class Insecta; order Lepidoptera; family Noctuidae; genus Dryobotodes; species Dryobotodes eremita. Next base: position 25,024,500 of record OU823244.1, read on the forward strand.
TATTTAAAGTTATGTTATAATATTAAAAAACTTGTTTTCATAAAAAAACGTCAGTAAAAGTTGGAATTTTGACGTTTAATATCTCCGTAACCAGCGGGGTAATTACATAACACGCTAACCAGTAGGAATGGGTTTCATTTTGACAGTTCAACAATATTCATTGCGTTCTTTACGTTGTTGAGCAGACAAATTTTTCGAACATATGAAGCAATGGATTAGCAATAGGCTTCAAAATGATTCAGATTGTGATAGATTGTGTGTTACATAATTAGGGTGCAGAAGGTTCCCAGGTATGGTCGAGTACAAAAAAAATATTACAATGACGGGACTACAAGTGATTCTCGGTTTAGTTAAGTGTTTTTTTTACACCCGTTATGTGTGTACATAAATAGTTATATAAATAAATAAAAATTCTTACACCAATATTTAGAATAGAACTTCAGGGTGGGTACGGCTGTTTATAATTCGGTTAAAATAAAAGTGGCTTTTCGTGGAGACCAATTTTTCAACGTAAGTCGGTCGAGCGAATGCGTTTCTTATAAATGCTGCCTTAACGGTAAGATATAGAGTTATGGATGCTTTCTATAGAAAAGTTGTATAGCTTAAAAACGTCTGTAAAAATGTCCGCGACGACATAATTATGTTAAAGTTAATTCACAAATTAATAAAATTCGAACCTACACATCACTCCCGACCCGACTAAAAGATATATTTAAAATTAATTTTAATTTATTGGGGTACTGTTACAATGTAACAGTACCCAAATAAATTAAAATTAATTTTAAAGTGAAAATCGACCAACTGTGGCATAACGGCCTTTTAGTTAGTGGACGGCAGACATGGAACACTAATATAAATTTGCTTCTCGTAGTTGTGTACTTAATGTATGGTAACAAACGATAAAAATAAAAATATAATAACCTAACCTAACTAAAACGATAAAAATACTAAAATATGGCGTCGAAATATTCCTCCGCATCGCTGTCGACTGGTAATGTACCCAAGAGACTGGCGGCAGTGCCACGTGGTATGGCAATGCTTAGCCTCTGGCCAAGGTAAAAGCCAGTCCTTGGGTCACGGGAAGTGTCAACCAGCCGTTTGGAGATTTCGTTGAACAAACCATGAGTTATTCTACTTTCGCCGCTGGAGGTTTTCCGCCGTCGCAGCAGCAGCACAGCACGCCGAGCCAGGAAGATGGGATGGCGCAAGAGTACCGACACACGTTGCGGCCCACACTAAAGGCCTACCCACCTTCCATGGAAATAAAGACATGCTGTCTGGTCTGTCGGCATCGTCGCGTGCCAGTTCACTAGGTTCTAATACAGCTGGAACGCCGACGGTGACAAGAGCTCGTCAGATGACGTCATCAATGTTCGCACATCGGCTGCAAGGCAGGCCGGGGTGGCAGAGGCTGTTGACAACTTCGCCACCGTGACAGCGACGAGGAGAACAACAAGGAACTTCTAGTCGCACGGAAGCAGCGAGGCGGAAAGTAGTGTCGTCGAACAAAGTGCCTACGTTCGACGACGGTAGTGCATGAAGCCAAAGCCCCGACTCCCACTTACCCACAGTCAGCAGGCACGCACACTCTGCAGAAGGAGCAGACGTGTCAAGTAAAATGTTTTGTACTACTTTGCAGAGCGGCTCATCCAACCGTCTCTGGGAAGATGGATTGTCAGGTGGATCTGAACTTGGGCAAGCGAGTCTCCAGGCATCCATAGCCTCGGTGAAGTACGGCACATCAAAATTAATCAGTGTGGAGGCTAGGGTTTTCCTGATTAATTTCTCAGTGCCGTAGATCGAGGATATGAAAGCCGGTAATCTAATACTAGAAATTTTGCGAACGCTGAGTCCTCCCAGACGAATAGGAAGAGTAGCTTGTGTCCAAGCTCGGTCGTCCATGGCCACATTTAAAATCGAAGTTAATGTATGCCGATAATTTGGTCCATTTTTTCTAAAATGTAAGTGTGCTTCCATAAAGAAAGAAAGAAAGAAAGAAAAAGTATTTATTGAGACTCGCACAGGATTATCAGAAACTAAACTACACACACTCATAAAAAATATAAAAATAATAAAATAACAACAAAAGTAAAATGAAAATAACAACAGTAAGTCCTGTACGAGGCCAAAAGGCCCCTATCTCAGCATGATGCTGCGACATTTAAAAAAAAACACGTGTGGCACTCGGGGACTGCCGCGGTAAAGCTATTGCATAGCATTTTTTATCAACTTATGCAATTATAATTATTTATTTATTTTTTATTTATGCAGTATTTTTTTTTCTTTGATGTATATGGTACGACTGTACTTGAATTAATAAATTCAAGTACAGTCGTACCATATACATACACGTTAAGCGAACGCTCGGCCGAGCTACATGGTAGGCGGAGTGGGGGGTGTTAGGTTTTATTTTCGTTACGGAATTTCTTGATTCGGTCGCCGCGCTCAAAGCCCGCGATAAAAGCTATGCAATAGCTTAAAAATAAGTGTCGCAGCGCTGGTATTCTGATAGGGCCCGCTGCTGTGATGTCACGGACAGATACAGAAAAATATAAAAAAATGAAATAAAATTAAAATAAATGGGAAGTGCGAAGTAAATATGTTAATTTAGAGCCAAAATAGCAGTAAAGGATTAAGGTTATCTTATGCTACGAAATTTGGGAACTAATTTAAAGGTCATGTCCAGTGGCACAATGGACGATTGCCAAAGTTAGTGTATTGTTATATTTTTATAATCGTTATTACTTCTAATTTATCAATGAATAAGCTTTAGGAGTCAGGAACTTGCTGAAACTGATCAAAATACGGTTTATACTTCTAGGGTTTTAGTACGTTTTTTTGCTATAACGCCAGCTGTGAGTATAAGCACAGGTAGTTACTGGTGGTACTCCTGTGTTAGATCATTTTATATTTTATTGGCCTGAACATTTGGAATATCAGCGGCTTTGCCACATAGCAGAATACCGTAGGACATAACGCTGTAAAAATAACTAAAATAGACTAACCGAGCTGTATCAACGTCAGTGTATTGTCTTACTTTCCTGACGGCGCGGCGTAGGCGGCCGAACTGAGTCTCCCTCCTAGGCTTGATATATGTGGGCCCAACTGAAGTTTGGCATCTACTGTTATGCCCAGAAAAACTGTCGAGTCTACAGTTTCATGAACCTCTTTATCTAAGACGATGTTGGGTCCTAGATTTCTAACATTCGGTAAGGCGAGGTTTACACATTTCGTTTTCTTGGCATTGAGAACATTTATTTGACTTAAACCAATCCGTAACCATTGAGAATGCACTGTTTACTTCGTCAAAATCTTTTCTATTCCTGTCTAGTTTAAAAGTAAGAAAGGTATCATCTGAAAACAGTACATCGTCACAGATACTCTTTAAATAGAATGTAAGTCATAGAAACACTAAGAACAAGAAGACCCAGTATTGAGCTTTTAGGTACACGTAACTGAACTGGTAACCCGGAAGATTTCACACCATTGACATTTACACATTGGAACCTATTATGTAAATAAGATTTTATTACGTTGAGATCTTCTTTTTAGGCACCCTAATGACGTAGTTTACGTAAAAGCGTGTCATGGTGCACGCAATCAAAGGCTTTAGAGAGAACACAGAAAACTTCAATAACATTTTGCAAGTTCTCCCATGCCCTAAATATGTGTTCCAGCAGAGCAACACCCGCATCTGCAGTCGAACCTCCTCTTGTAAAGTCATATTGTTCATTGTGAAAGAGGCTATTTAAATTCAAATGTCTTAGCAATAGCTTGAGTATTAACTTTTCAAATATTTTACTAAATGCAGGTAAATGATAAATGATTTTATTTCTGTAAGTAGGTTTGTACAAACAATTTTACACGTCAGTCATGTTTTAAAAACTAAATGAGGTCAGCTGTTCCTATCTGACTACTCTGAAAAGAAAGGCCGAAACAAACTCAGAGGTCTAAGGCCCGTATTACAGAACGTCACTCAATACTCAAGCATTACTTAAAACTAGATTCGAGCCATTTGATTGGTTGAAACTAGTTTTAAGTATTGCTTGAGTATTGAGTGACCTTCTGTAATACGGGACTTAGGGCCGTATTACAGAATCTTTCTCAAAACTTAAGCATTACTTAAAACTAGTTTCAACCAATCAAATGGCTTTAAACGAGTTTTAAGCAATGCTTGAGTTTGAGTGAGGTTCTGTAATACGGGCCTTAGACCCGTATTACAGAACGTCACTCAATACTCAAGCATTACTTAAAACTAGATTCGAGCCATTTGATTGGTTGAAACTAGTTTTAAGTAATGCTTGAGTTTTGAGTAAGGTTCTGTAATACGGCCCTAAGTCTCTTTTAAAGTCCAGACATAATCTTGGCGAGATCATTTGAGGACCATGTTAGATTGGTGTCTGAAATGGTCTTTTCAGGAAATAACCATACAAATTTGAGTGCACCTGTCCAGTTAGTGCACGCATTTGTCAGTAATTGTGTAGCTCAACTTAGAAATTAAGGAGCTCAACCACTCGACGAACAATACCAAAGAATGGACATTTGGATAGGCCGCATAAATTACTCAAACGGCCAGATTATCGTTAAAACTAACTGAGAAAGTGAAAAAAAAAGGAAAAAGTGACTCATATAATCCTCACATTCACAATAATTTAATAATAATATTATACTTCACAAAGTATTTTTTATGACATTGTATATATAATAATTATCAAATGTCAAAGTGTATGTAAAATAAAAAAAAATAAAAACATTTAGTATGCAAAAATTGAAGCAACTCAATCCCCAGCCGTTTTGTCTTCAATATAATCTTTAACGGTATAAAAGGCTTTCTGGCACAACTTACGTTTAATGAATGATTTGAATTTATTAAGGCTAAGGTATGATAGAATTAAGCCTGAAATTGCCAACGACATTTTTTTACCTGCCTACCTATCTGTAAACATCTCACCACCGTGAAAACTTCGGTGAAGTGAGCTGTGCATAGTGTCAAACTCAACTCAAACTCAAAACTCAAACTCAAAGCATTTATTTCAAATAAACCAATTACAGGCACTTTTGAATTGTCAAGGGGTCGGTCAGTCAGAAAGATGAAGCTAGTTGCCCATTCCAAAGCATAGTAGGTACCTATGGAGAAGAACGGGCAAGAAACACCATGGATACTCTTTTAAATCAAAATATGGTTACAAAATATTGGTTACATCATTAATGTTGAAATTATGCATGTGAGAACGAAGCAGAACGTTAACAGCGTCCGTAATAAAGAGACAAAAACAATTCCAATATTAAATTAAAATAAGCCGTGGCTGCCAAGAGATGACCAGTCCTTACTGACGGCGCCCGTTCACGAACATGACGTATGGATCAGCACCATTTAGCTCAACCATTTTGAAGGGAACTTAATGATCCAACACACACGCCACCACCAGCGAGAGATTTGAGTGAGCATGACATACTCTCAGCCGCCAGGGCACGATCAAGTCAATGAAAGACAAACCTAGAAAATGGTAGCTTTATTATATAGTAGGTACATAGGACTCACACCATGTGAGTTTAGTATTGTATAATTGCATGTGTACTCACACATGCAATTATACAATACTAAAAGATTGAATTTATACAATGTAAAGACAGTTTTTACAATCTTCAGTAGTTCCAAATGCTAATCAATTAGTTAAAGCGTCCTTGTGGAGCAGGACCAGCGTTGAGCCAAGCATTTTTATCAGCGATGTAATCCCCCAACTTATAATATGCTTGGCTGCATAGTGTGCGTTTTATACAAGATTTAAATTTCGTTTCATTCAGTTGAAGTATATGCGGAGGTATTTTGTTGTAACATTTTAAACAGTACCCCATGAAAGATGAGTCTACTTTAGCCAGCCTGAAACCTGGTTGAACTAATTGGTCCCTATTTCTAGTGATATAATTGTCAGTCCCTAGTATTATGTGGAATGACAGCTCACTTCAGCTATGTTGTCACGGTGAGTATTTCACAGAACCGACCAGCTGATGTAAATTATGGTATGACTTTACTACTCTTATGAGGTCGGAAAAAGTTCTTCAATCAACACATTTATTGAAAGTAACAGCTAACTAGGAGGCTGAGATGTCTATTATATTACTTAAAAGTTTAATGGAGATCCCCCAATAATCACCAGTGTTTTCAGACTTAAGTTGGTTAAAAACGTTAACTACCTACATCACGAGGCGTTACATGTTGAAGCTAAATAAGCGACTACATCTAGGCACACTACTATGCAATAGGTTTTCAGCTTTAGACGGGGACGAATTTAAGGACCGAGTCGTAATTATAGGTATGTTGTCAAAAAACTCATCTAATGCCTCAGCAACGCAGCTGCTTTATTAACTAATTTGCAGTCGACCATCATCTCAAGTTGTTTTTCTTGTTTAACCGACGTACCTGTTTCATTGTTAATAATTTTCCAAGTAGCTTATAATGTTACACATACGTTTTTCTTGCCGCGCAAATTTATGGTTTTGCCGTGAAAACTATGGTTGATTCGCCGGGTGTTGTGTTGTTGTTGTAAGCGGTTAGCGCGCCGTACCGTAAAGAAATCGTGCCGTGTACAAACGCCCTAAAACAGAGGATCATGTTCACAAAGAAACTATTTTTTTATTTTTTTTAGTAATCGTTTTATGTATCTTGATTTTTGCGACAAATTGTAGAGTTGGTTGAATTTATAATAAACATAAATATATTTTGGAAATGATTGCCCTTCGCAAAACACCTCAGAGAGAGTAGGTACCTTCGTTTAAGGAAGTAAGTATTTTTTTAAATAGTATTTTTTTGGAAGTCGGTTGTTTTTTTAGGAAAAAAGTTGTTTTTCACCTTTTAGTGGGTCGGATATTCATTTATCTATGTTGCAATAGCCTAATGACAATTGCTCATCACCTTTTACAAAATATTGCTTTTCCCAATGCAGGGACGTTAATTGTTGATGAGTTCTGCTAGTCAGAACCAGAAGAACTAGAGCTGATGGTGAAGCCACCATTAGCTCTTTTTTACCATATGCATTGTGACGAGCATAAATTGCTTGGCAACCATTTTAAAGTAATTGAATCGCAACCCGTGAAATACTTATTATTGAGTACTTCCGGTGGCCACCTCTGGTCTTCTTCATCGGTTCCACTTCACTGAATGGTGCTTTCCGAGAGCAAATACACGAGTTACTATAAAAAATACCCAAATCGCTATAGGTGTGCCTATAAAATTTGAGGATTTCCCTCGATTTCCATGGGATCCCCTTATCAGATTCTGACTTGGTGACAATGGGACCACTTCGTGAGCATACCCTTTAAAATAAAATAAATAATTTTCGAAATCGGTCCACAATTGACGGAGAAATCGGTGAACATATATCAATAAAAACATACATACAACTGAACATATAACTTCCTCCTTTTTGGAAGTCGGTTAAAAAAAAAAAGTTTGATGTGTTACACAATTAATATTTTACTGTTTTAGTATCTAATCTTAGCGTATTTTACACGTATTACTTTGAATACAAACGGCTTAGGGACTAACCACACTTATTCAGCTCTGTTCAGCTTTTGTCCATAGAAAACAACGATTTTGTATGGAATGCGTACGCATCCGGAAAGCTGAACGGACAAAAGCTAAACAGAGCTGAATAACAGTGGTTAGTCCCTTATAGTCATATTGTTCATACACTATAATAAATGCAATTACGGGATAACAAGGACCGTCAAAAACATTTTAGCAATTCGTTTTAAACATGATAACGTGGAAGGTATTTTGTTAAGTCTTCTTTATTTTTGGTATTTTGCCCCGCAAGTATAACAGAATGAATGAGTTCATAGTTATTTATTATCTAATTTTTTTAAATTAAACTGTAAAACCAGAGGGCAGTAACTGGACAGGTATTTTAATAATTAATTTATTATTTATTTATGTGCCTAAGTACATTATAAAGTTTGACATTATTAGTTCTTCAAAGCTACCCCTCATAAACCCCCTTGGTTTATCGGGTGTTAAAGTTTGCATGGAAGAATCTTAATGCGTGGTCCGATCAACTTGAAACTCGGTGTTAATACTTTTGACAGAAAAGAAACAATAAGAAACAATTTTTTTTAGGTTTATGAAAATCGACCCGTAACGGGACAAAAGCGGGTATTTAAAATTTTAGGGGAGGTTTTTACTGTATGGCTTGATTAATTCAAAAATTTATATAAATCATCTTTAAGTCAAATAAAAGGGAAGCGACACAAGATTAAAAAAAAATCAACCCTAGCTAGGTGAAAAGAAGAAATTATTAAATAAAATTATTTTATGGTGTGCATAATAAAGAGTATTCTATTCTATTCAAATTTTAGGGGAGGATTTTACTGCTAAGCAAGCAGTAAGATAATCTTAAAATTGGTATAATATGTAGTCTTAGAGATAAATAATGGAAACATACAAACCGAGTTGTTGGGGTGAAATGGGGCAATACAGTTTGTGTGAAAAATTATTCCTTCCGTTTAGAAACTTGAAAATTGGCACAAATATTTATCTAGGTGAATCATATAGATAGTAAGTAATGATTTATTTAATTTTATTTTTAAACCTTCCTTTAGACGGTGTCGAGGGAGCGTTGAAGATCGAAGGGGACATTACGAAATCCACGCGGACGAAGACGCGGGCGAAGAGCTAGTGTTTTATAAAACTTTACCAACTTCTGTATACGTATAATTTCCCCATACTGTTATTATTTGTAGTGTTTTTCGGGATCCGTAGCCAAATGGCTACAACGGAACCCTTGTAATTTCGTCAGTCTGTCTGTTCGTCCGTCCATCTGTACGTCCGGCTATCTGGACATCCGCGTCCGTCGGTTGGTTCGTCCGTCCGGATGTCACACACCCATTTTTAACCGACTTAAAAAAAGGAGGAGGTTCTCAATTAGTCGAAATCTTTTTTTTAAATATATTTCACCGATTACTCGAAGACGCCTGAACCGATTTGGAACATTCTTTTTTTTGTTTCAAAGGGTATACTTCCCAGTCCCATTGTCATCAGGTCAGGTTCTGGATCCTGGAGAAATCGAGGGAACTCTCCAAATTTTATAGGCACACCTATAGTGATTTGGGTATTTTTTATAGTAACTCGTGCATTTGCTCTTGGAAAGCACTATTTGGTGAAGTGGAACTGATGATGAACACCACCGATGATGAAGCCACCGGAACTACTCAATAATAAGTCCAGATCCTAGACCAGTTTGGGGGTCCAAGTGTGGGGTCCAGGGTATTTGTAAAAAACTGGCAACTAGGCTCCTATGTAATCTGTTACTAGTATTTTTTTTTAAATATTGTTTTTTTTTTCGAACTGAATAAAGTTTATTATTATTAAGTATTAAGTATTTCACGGGTTGCGATTCAATTACTTTTATATGTTTGCTAAGCAATTTATGCTCGTCACAATGCATATGGTGAAGTGGAGCTGACGGTGAAGTACTAGGAGAACTCCTCAACAATTAACGTTCCTGCATCCGGAAAACGCAATATTTTGTAAAAGGTGATGAGCAGTTGACTTTAGGCTATTGTAATTTAGATAAATTACAAACCGACCCACAAAAAAACCGAAAATAAAAATATTACATAGCAAGTAGTGGTATAGGAATTTGTGTGGGGTAAGTACCACAACAAAAAAGTGAAAAATAAAAACTTTTTACAAAAAAAAAAAACAACCGACTTTTGGACGTCGGTTGTTTTTTAATCGGAGACTCTGCGCTATTCTGTTGCAAATTGTAAAATGCAAACTGTAGTGTAGGATTGACGGGATCACCACAAAAATGATTAAATGTTTAAGAACCCAAATACGAGTATCAGACAACCTGACAATTTGTATTGTCGGGGTACGTAGCAAGGTGTCGGGTGTTTTTGAGGAGAAACAAATGTTTAGGTTGAACACTATTCAATTGATTCACGCTCAAACTGTTCTTAATGTTAAAATGTTAATGCAATGTTGATGAATACACCCGGCTAAAGCGGTAGACAAAAGGGCACTGAATCTAATGGATATGAAATAATAAGTAATACAATTAGGTCAAAGCGTCACGCCGATATTGCTGACTAAGGTGTTCGGTGAAAACATCGAACATGTATTAATGAACAACTTGCTGAGAGATTAATAATATTTTTAGGAGCGCAAAATGGGAATTGTTAGAGGTTCGATTAAATACATGCCATTTCTTACTGAGCAATAAATTTCTTAACCATCAATATATAATAGTATATCTACGCAAGTGTGAACCACTAAACAGTAGTGTAGTGAAATTACGAAGAAAATATTTATTGGTACATTTTCATCCCAACTACGGAACCCTTCACTATGCGTAGGTCGACACCACTTGGCCGTATTTTTTTTTGTAATAAAATTTTTAATGCCGATGTCGACGCGACGGCGGTGAAGTGTGGGGTGTGCCGTGTGTGACGCGTGTTGACGTGCGTGACGTGTGTGACGTGTGTGACGTGCGTGACGTGCGTGACGTGCGTGACGTGTGTGACGTGTGTGGCAGTCGGTGATCCTGGTGGCCTTCACGGCCTTCAGCGCGCCCGACGCGGACGCCGCGCGCCACGTGCCGCCGCTGCGCTTCGAGGGGCAGCTGGACGAGATCCTGCTGGAGGCCTGTCTGCGACACAAGGACCACAGGTACGAGCACTGCTGTACGACGCCAGCCGAGGATCGGCCGCACACTTGCCTTTCTGAGTCTGTGGTTGCCTATAAATATCCCGGCCGACGATCATGTTATCGACATTGATAATAAATTCACGCTAGGTATAGCGTGATATACTAAACACGTAATTAACTAACCGACACGAAGTCCAAGTTTCGTTTAAAACGAAGGAAATTAGGTTTTTTGATTTATTAATTAAAATGGCTGTCACCTTTAAATTCAGAATCAATTTTGCAATAGTGGTAGTTCGTAGTTGTCGTTTAGAAGAAAAATATATAAGGTACCTAACAGCACAATCGCGCGAGACGTCGTTCTGTAATATGTCCGCGGCGCGTCCGCAGCACGGAGGGCCGCGCGCTGCGCCCGCCCGGCGCCTTCACGCGCCACGCGCGCGTCATCAACGGCCTGGACGACTACCGCTGCAGCGTGCGCCGCGCCGTGCCGCTGGCGCAGTCCGAGCTGTTCGCGGCCGAGCGGCGCGACGGCGCGCACACCGTGCTGGACTTCCGCGCGCTGCTGCCCGGCTCCGTCGTGGCCGTGCGCGTGGCGCCGCGCGCGCCGCACCGCGCCGCGCTGGCCGCGCTGCAGCGCCACGTGGACGCGCTGCACGCGCGCCCGCGCGCCGACCCGCTGGGCCTGGCGCCCGCGCTGGCCGAGCTGGACCTGGCCGACTTCAACGCGCTGCTGTTCCGCTGCGACGCCGAGGAGCGCGAGGCGGGCGGCGGCGGCGTGTACGACGTGCCGGGCCGGGGCCCGCTGGTGTACGCCGGCCTGCAGGGCGCCGCGTCGCTGCTGGCCGAGCTGGCGCCGGCCGACGACCTGGGCCACCCGCTGTGCGACAACCTGCGCGCCGGCGACTGGCTGGTGGAGTACGCGTGGCGCCGCCTGGAGCGCGAGCCGCGCCTGGCGGGCGTGGCGGCGCGCTACCGCGACGTGCTGCAGCCGCTGACGGCGCTGCCGCGCTTCCTGGTGCCGGCGTACTACGAGGCGCTGGTGCTGGGCCTGTACCGCGGCGTGGCGCGCGCGGCGCTGGCGCGCCTATCGGCCTGGGTGCGCGGCGCGTCGTTCCCGCGTGCGCTGGCGCTGACGAGCGTGCAGCTGATGGGCGCGCTGGCGTCGGCGCCGTTGCCGCCCTTCTCGCCCGCGCTGCCGCCGCCGCGGCCGGCGCGCGCGCTCAGCATGTCGGCGGGGTTGCCGCACTTCGCGGCGGGCTACATGCGCTGCTGGGGCCGCGACACGTTCGTGGCGCTGCGCGGCCTGCTTCTGCTGACGGGACGCTACCAGGTGAGCGCTCGGCCGGCGAGGGCCGATTCAGGTGCGATCGGCTCGTGTGACGCTCGTGTTCGGTTGCAGGACGCGCGGTTCCACATCCTCGGTTTCGCGGCGTGCCTGCGCCACGGACTCATTCCAAACCTGCTGGACGGCGGGCGCAACGTTCGTTTCAACTGTCGCGACGCCGTCTGGTGGTGGCTGCAGAGTATAAAGCAGGTAACTAACCTTTCTCGTCCACGCCATGCTCAGGTCTCGCAGTGAACATGTAATTTTTATGAAATCCTTGTTCGCCCGCAGTACTGCAGCGAGGCGCCACAGGGTACGGGCCTGTTGTCGGAGCCCGTGGCGCGCCTGTTCCCGAAGGACGAGGGTGAGCCCGCGCCGCCCGGTGCCGCCGACCAGCCGCTGCACGACGTCATGCAGGAGGCGCTGGACGTGCACTTCCAGGTGAGATGTGACGTCACGCAGGAGGCGCTGGCCGTGCCCTTCCAGGTGAGTCGTGACGTCACGCACTACCCTCCCTCGCTGTCCGCAGGGGCTCGTGTTCCGCGAGCGCAACGCCGGGCGCGCCATCGACGCGCACATGTCCGACAAGGGCTTCAACGTGCAGATCGGCGTCGACCCCGAGACTGGCTTCCCGTTCGGCGGCAACGACGCCAACTGCGGCACCTGGATGGACAAGATGGGCTCGTCCGAGCCGGCCGGCAACCGCGGCAAGCCGGCCACGCCGCGCGACGGCAGCGCCGTGGAGCTGGTGGGCCTGGCCTTCAGCGCCGTGGCCTGGCTGGCGGCCCAGCACCGCGCCGGCCGCTACCCCTACCCCGGCGTGGTGCGGCGCCACCGCGACGGCAGCCTGACGTCGTGGAGCTACGCGCAGTGGGCCGAGCGCATCCAGCAGAACTTCGAGCGCTACTTCTGGGTGCCCGGCGCGCCCTCGGCCGCCGACCTGCGCCCCGACCTGGTGCACCGCCGCAACATCTACAAGGACAGCCACGGCGCCTCGCAGGCCTGGGCCGACTACCAGCTACGCTGCAACTTTCCCATCGCCATGGCCGTCGCGCCCGAGCTGTTCGAGCCCAAGCACGCCTGGCTGGCGCTGGACGCGGTGGAGCGCCACCTGCTGGGCCCGCTCGGCGTCAAGACGCTGGACCCGGCCGACTGGGCCTACCGTGGCGACTACGACAACTCCAACAACGGCGATGATCCCAGCGTGGCGCACGGCTTCAACTACCACCAGGGGCCCGAGTGGCTGTGGCCGCTCGGCTTCTACCTGCGCGCGCGCCTCGCCTTCGCGCACGACTGCGGCCGCCACGCGCGCACCGTGGCCGCGGCCTACGCCACGCTGGCGCCACTGCTGGCCGAGCTGCGCACCGGCGTGTGGCGCGGCCTGCCCGAGCTCAGCAACGCGGGCGGCGCCTACTGCGCCGACTCGTGCCGCTCGCAGGCCTGGAGCTCCGCCGTGGTGCTGGAGGCGCTGCACGACCTCGAGCTGGCGCGGCGCGCGCGCCCGCTGCACGCCGACTGACGCGCGCGCCGCCTGCGCCACGCGAGCCGCGGGCCCTCGCCGCGCCGCCTCTACAGCGAGCCCTACGAGCCGCGCGCGCCGCGCCGCCCGCTGGCCGCGCTGCGCCGCCTGCTGCATCGCGCGCGGCCCGCGCGCCGCCTGCAGCGCTCCATCTACAACCTGCTGGGCCGCCGCGCCGGCGAGCTCGCCACCGTCGTGTACAGCGACCGCTACTTCCGCTACGGCCTGCCGCTGGCGGCGCGGCGCGCGCCCCTGCGGCGCCTCGTGGGCGACGAGCTGGGCGCCGGCGCGCCCACCGAGCGGCGCGCGCCCGGCGCCGCGCGCGCGCACGTCATGCCGCTGTGCGGCGTGCGCGCCCGCGTCGCGCCGCGCGCCGGCCTGCTGCAGGCCGCGCCCGCGCGCGCGCCGCCGCCCGCCGCGCGCTACGTGCCGCCGCGCCGCCCGCGCTGCGCGCCGCCGCGCCTGCTGCGCGTGCTCGACGAGCCGCGCTTCGAGGAGGACGGCCCGGCGCACTGTGCGGCCCCGCGGCGCCGCGCGCTGGACTACCGGCAGGGCGCGGGTGGCGTGGCGCCGCGCCTGGCGCCGCCGGGCCGCGCGCGCCGGGCCGCGTCCCCGCCGGGCCGCACGCGCCGGGCCGCGTCGCCGCCGCCGGCCGAGCCGCCAGCGCCGCGGCCGCAGTTCGCGCTGGACGCGGCGTCGCTGCGCTCGGCGTCGGTGTCGGCGTCGTACGGGCTGTCGAAGGCGTCGCCGCGCGTGTCGTGCAACCTGTCGCCGCGGGAGGCGGAGGGCGACAAGGCGAGCTCGATGGCGCTGGCGCGCAAGGTCCTGAACACGGAGCGCTACAACAACGGCGCGCAGGCGGTGCTGTGCCGACGCGGGTCGCGCGGGTCTCGCGGGTCCGGCGAGTCGCGCGGGTCCCGCGGCGCGCGCGGGTCTCGGCGCCTGCGCGCGACGATCCGCGCGATGCTCGCGGTCAGCGGTCTGTTCTATGCGCTCTCGTTCCTCGCGTTCTACTTCCTGAGCCTGCCGTAGACTGCGAGTCGAGGATGCTATTTTTTTATTTGAGTGCCATAATATGTTAGTAGTAAGCGTCTCTAGTAAGTCCGCGGGCAAAACCGCTCTGTGCCGATCGCAATTTCACGAATAATTATGTCCTGCCCGTCTAATGCGACTATTAGTCTGTTATATTTTTAGAGTTTTTATGAAACGTTAATTCAATTAACCTGTTTGGGATAATCTATGTAACACAATTTTATTCTAATAATAAAGCTCCAATCATGATGTCTATGAAATTTATATATTGAAACGAGGTTGTTAGTAATAAGAAAGTGTACTACCTCTAAGCAGAAATGTTGATATTATGAAATCGTAAATTATTTTGCTAGTTTATTTAAAGCATGTAAGAATATTATGTGCTTTCGTAGTAAATTATAATGTTATATTTATACAATATTGGGTGTTTCCTTTTATTCGACTATTCGTACCTATTTTCTTTTTGGCTCTTAAGTAGGCAATAAATGCAGTTCAAAAGGTGGTAAGCATATAAATTGGTTGTTCAATGACACCATAGATAGAAGAAAGCAGGAGATATGGCCTGTACTTCAAAATGTATCGAACCTCGTGTCTCCAGTTTGCCCCCTACCACGCACCAACTACTACACATGCAGTTCAGTAAAAGCAATAGATACGAAGTCACGCACACACTCGCAATTCATAAACCAGAATGTACTACACAATAAATTTTTCATTTCTCATACACGGAAAATAGTGTTTGTTTGATCCGAGTAGCGGGTGGAAGACGCTGCTCCCCGTCTTAGGGCGGGAAAAACTCATAGTAATTGCTTCTCACTCTAGGGCGGGAATGAATTTTAAAAATAGAACTAAATTTGGTTAGGTAGTCGGCTACGAAAGTTTTTACATAATTAAGTAAAATATCGATTAAAAGAAATGCTTTAAGAGTTATAAGCAGCCAGTGTGAATTAAAAAAATACCTATTAAGGGGGATGCGCTAAGGTAGCCCGCGAAATTCAAATTTACTTACGTTTTTTGCAACTGACACAGAGCTGCAATTTGCAAAAAACCAAAGAATATTTGAATTTGGCGGGCTACAACTGTGGATCCACCTTAAGCGGGACGGCCCACGGCGGCAACACGGTGTGTTCCATATTTAAAATTTAAAAAAGACTATATATTTTGGCGGGATACTAACTCTGTAAGCTTTCCTAACTTTGTTTTCTTCGTACTAAAGAAACTAAACGTGACATTGACTGAATGCACAAAGAGTGCGAAGCCACTAGAAAAAGAAAAACTGTATGCTATACCGAAATTCAAAATATCAGTTTTAGAGACTAATATTTGATTAAAAATGAGTCTCATGCATTAATTATTAATAGACATTTTAGAAAAACTACTGTTTTTACTTTCCTTAAATTCGGAATGAAAAGTAGAGTGTTTAACACGGGTGAAAGTCATCAATTCCTACTCGGACTATAGCCGCCCTCGCTACGCTCGGGCGTCTAAATACCTCGTATGGGAATTGATTCCTTTCGACCCTTGTGTAACAATCTACTATTGTAGTTCTGCGACTGATTAATCACAAAATCACAACAGGCGCGAGTGGCTAGTCGCAGGTGCGACTAGCTAGTCGCCGGCGCCACTGACTAGTCGCAGGGGCGACTAGCTAGTAGCAGGCGCGACTGACTAGTGGAAGCCGCGGCCAGCTAGTCGCGTTTATGTGCGTTTAATTTTTTATTTTTTCCTTGCTAGCAACGTGTGTGAGGCGTCAAAAGACGCGTCTGCTCGCGGGCTGATTGACAACGAAGTACTTAATTGAAGGTAACTCCAGAATAAAATTATTATAGCGGATGGTCGAATACGCAAAGGCAAAGGTGTTCCGCCTCGGCGCTACTCGCCAGGCTAAGTAGCTTGTTTCCGAACGCGCCCATAGACGTAGAGTTTGTCTACGGTCGCTCTGACCGATGGTGGCCACGGTCACTTCAAGGACACGGCTTACTGATCACTGATTGGTCAGTTTGATTATTGTAAGAACCAATCAGGTTAAAGATGTGTTTTGACATTAGTCTTAAGTTAGTCGTCTAAGAGGTAGTTTCATAAGAAAAATGGCGCGACTTTTATAATCCGAATTATTAAAGTTTTACCGTGTAACAAAGCTCTTTAACTGAACCTGGCCCACCCCGACTACATTTTGGCGCTCAACGTGTGTTTTCGGATATTTAAAACAAGGGGTCGGTGTCTTTGTGCGCGAATCGAACTTTTGCTCGTCGCAGGTTCAAGAAAAGTTTTCGGAATCTCTTGATACGACCGACACTACAATCGACAGGAGCTGCCGTTGTTAGCTGTTTTGCGTTTAGCTTCGTTTATTTTGCTGGCTGAGAGAGCCACGAGCCGTGGGTTTCAAGTTTTCACCAACGTGTTTGCAAAATGCCGCGAAGACGCAAGTCGTTGCAAGCCGACGAGTCAATTCTCGAAGAATCGGAGCCATCAGGCAATATTTCGATGACTCAAGAAGCGCTTACTACATTACTTACTACTCTTCAGCAGTCGCAAGCCGAATTTTGCAACCAACTCTTACGTGAAGTACGTTCATCGACGCCGCACGTGTCGACCGATGCAAGTACATGTGCCGCTAACGCCGCAATGGGCGTCATGAGGTCTACAACAGCCTATTTCTCGAAGTGCACATCAAAGTTCAGCGGCAATTCAGAAGAATCCGTGGAAAACTTCATAGATGCAATAGAAGTTTATAAATCATGCCTAAATATAAGTGACGCTAACGCGCTCTTAGGTATGTTAATGCTGCTGACTTCATCGGCGGGAACATGGTGGCAAGGCGTCAAGAGTACAACGAAAACGTGGGATGAAGCCATCACGAGGCTACGAAGTGCCTACGGCGAACGCCGCCCGCCGTTTCGTATTTACGTCGAGTTATTCTCCCTATCACAAGGTAAAGAAAATACGGACTTGTTCATTGCTAAAGTCCGAGCCTTGTAAGCCAAGTTACCACAGGAAAACCTATGTGAACGGGTCGAGTTGGATATGGCATTTGGGTTATTAGATCGCCGCATTCGGAAGCGAATCGACAGAGCCGAAGTTTCGACGTTCGACGAGTTGCTAAAGAAAGCACGAGCCGTAGAAGACTCTCTAAATGAGTCACGAGCTCAGAAACCGTCATCAAGCCGCGAAGAGGGCTCTCGCGCTGCCGCCGCCGCCACCGCCGCGCAGCCGTCGATAGTCGCACGAGCGACTCGACGACGAAGAAGACAGGGAATTCGAAGTTATTCTGTGTTTACTGCAAACGTAATGGTCACACCAAAGAAAAGTGTGAAAAGTTAGCAAATAGTGACTAAAATATCTCCAAAAGTGAAGACTCAAAAGGCATTAAGTGTTACGGTTGTGGTGCCGCGAATGTAATAAAATCGAAGTGCGCGAAGTGTAATAGTAATACCGGGAAAAATAGTGAACATTCCGCGTTCTATTCCCTTAGTTCGGCACGTGATTATTGTGCACCCACCGTCCGCGTTAAATATAGTACGCGCCCTTCGCGTAGCGAGCGGCAAATGCGACGAAACCAGTGCGTCGCACGGTGGATCGAAAATCGGCTGTAGAAGACATAGGATCTCGATTTCTTAAATGTTATTTTTTTTGCTGGAAATGACTTCTGCTGATCATTACTATGTACAAAAATGACACCCGAGTTAATTCTGCCCAAAAACGAAGGAAATATATTTTTTTTACGAAAAATTTGTATGAAGCTAGTATGAAAAATCGAATTATCTCCTAAACGGCATGTTTAACCGTAATATCCTTGGAGGTGGTCATAGTGCTAATTATTTATGATTTTTTGGTTGCCGATTTGACGAAAAATTTAATGCCGTTTTTTTTTAAAAAATCGTCAAAATATTTTTATTTATTTTTACATGTAAAACGATCCCTTTTAGTGTCCAAGTTAAAAAGTTCGATATGTTATTAACCCAAATATTAAGAACACACAAAACAAGAAAAATTAAATAAAAAAATTGCTGTTTTTTGACACATTTTTATTAATTTAAATAAAAAAAGATTATCAAACTCTTATTTAAGTAACATATAAAGTTATATTATATACAAAATAATTTAATTTAAGGAATTAATACTAAGCATTTGTAAAATAAAGTAAAATAAATAAAAAAAAAGACAAAATATCATTAAATATTACAAAAAAAAAACCCAAACAGACTCAAATACAAATTTACAAATAAGTACATATATAATTTTTTTACAAATTTTCCTTATCACTCTCGTTGTCAGACTCCAATTCTGAGTCAGCATCCAGATTGGATATATCCAAAAACTCGAACTCAGTTTCCTGAAATTGAATTAAGTCGAGAGTTTCAGCAAAAAAGCTCTGCTTTTTCTTGGCATCTAACTTAGGCCTTTGTGCACTTAGCAAAGGATCCGAAGAAACAACAAGCATATTTAAAATGTCTTGATTGGAATCCTGCCTGCTTCTTTTCCGCGAATGATGTTCTCGAAACCTCCTAAAATCTTTGTTTCGAGACTCTGAGGCTTCTTCCGAGAGAGTCCCAATCGGCACAATATTATTTTTCTCAATTATGTCAGCCCCATGGATTAATAATTTATGAACGGTTGACGACATGTAGTACCAGTCGTATAATAATACGTACTTTTCTGCTGTTTTGCGGGCATAATCTCTAAATTTTATTATATCGACCTGCTCTCCAGATGTAATTGCTTGTAAAATTACAGCAAATCTTTTGATGAGGTCTTCATCCAAACCGGTTATAGCTGCGGTTTTATTAGGAAACTCAAAGAATTTTCTTGCAGTATTCCCGTCATTGGTGGTTCCCGAGCCTTGTTTTACTATATCAATCAACAGATTGAGCTCATCTTTGAATTTATTTTGAATTATTTTCTTCCTTGTCTGTAGCATTTCTTTGTGCTCATCACTTCTCGCTGCCCACCGTTTGAAGTCGAGCCTGTATGCAATGTGTAACAGACATTCCATACAATTTATACGGGCGTGTAGGGATGACAAGCCAAATTCATACAGGTCAGAACACACAATTTTTGATGTTACAGCATCTAAGCGGTTCATTTCTGTAGGCTTTGCTAAGCACAGGTAGCACGATGCATTTGATCTAGCTTCAGAAAGGTAAGTGCAAACTTTAGCGTCGATCATCGTCATCATTAGTTCATTAGTCACCCTATTATTATTATTGCACTCTGTGGGGATAAGGGCCTCAATTTCTTCATCCATTTGTTTTTTCAGCTCAAGGACAACTGCTTCACTCTCCTTTACAAAAGTAAACTGAACTGGACGACAATACAAAACTGAGCATGGTTTTGGGTTCGTCCATAAGATGTTGTCTCCATCTGTCAGTTTAAGTGGCACCAAGGAGGTCATGAAAATGCTCGAGTCATCTTCCTCACCCTCCATTTTCTGCTTGTATCGGCTTTGGTTAGAAGCACCATCAAATCCCCACTTGGATATCAGCTTCAACTGCTTGTTATGCTCTTCCTTAGAAAGGCTTTGAAGGATTCTTGTAACTGTGATATCAAGTAAAGCTTGAAGTGTAATCCTAGCCGATGAATCAGTAACTGTCACTGATTGCTTCGGAGGGTAGCAATCAAGCTTAGTTTGTTGCACTTTATAGTAAGATGGATAAATATCCTTAGCACCTTCCCGAATGGCAGCCTCTCGCAACGTAATATATTGCCACTTTGAGAGTTTTAGCGAAAGAAGCAATCCAAGCGCCTTTTCTGACGTAAATATGATTGTTTTCGCTGGTTTCTTAAGCGTTTCATTTAATTTAGCGGCTGCTTCAGGATTTTTCATCATGTATTCGATGACAGAGTTTTGTCTATTTTTTTATTTATTTTACTTTATTTTACAAATGCTTAGTATTAATTCCTTAAATTAAATTATTTTGTATATAATATAACTTTATATGTTACTTAAATAAGAGTTTGATAATCTTTTTTTATTTAAATTAATAAAAATGTGTCAAAAAACAGCAATTTTTTTATTTAATTTTTCTTGTTTTGTGTGTTCTTAATATTTGGGTTAATAACATATCGAACTTTTTAACTTGGACACTAAAAGGGATCGTTTTACATGTAAAAATAAACAAAAATATTTTGACGATTTTTTAAAAAAAAACGGCATTAAATTTTTCGTCAAATCGGCAACCAAAAAATCATAAATAATTAGCACTATGACCACCTCCAAGGATATTACGGTTAAACATGCCGTTTAGGAGATAATTCGATTTTTCATACTAGCTTCATACAAATTTTTCGTAAAAAAAATATATTTCCTTCGTTTTTGGGCAGAATTAACTCGGGTGTCATTTTTGTACATAGTAATGATCAGCAGAAGTCATTACCAGCAAAAAAAATAACATTTAAGAAATCGAGATCCTATGTCTTCTACAGCTGATTTTCGATCCACCGTGCGTCGCCACCGCAAGCGCCTACCCCGCCACTGCGAGGTAACGTGATGTTTGCCGGCAAGGCGAACGCGCCCGTTCCTTCGTGCGCCGAGTCTACGTCTTCTCACAATGTTGGAGGTAACCCCGCACATGTCACTGGGGGTTCTGTTACTAATAAAAGTTCTTGTAATTTAACTGATAATGTTAATGTCACTATGGATACTTACTATTCAGATAATAGTGTTCCTTATAGTAAATGTTTACATAAACAAGTATCTTGTTGTTTTGTAGATAAAGTTCACTTTGGTCTGCAGGGAGTTATAATAAAAAATACGAGGTGATGATGAGACTAAGGATTTATTGCTACTGATGCGTACAAACAGTTTTAAGCTATTAATACTAAAGGGAACACACACATGCAAAATCATCATGTATTTAAACTTATACACACAACATCCCGCCCACCAAAAGGCTATACAGGCCTTTTGATAAGCAAATTAATATCCCTATACATTGATACAAACAAAATTTTCAATAATCCTAGTTCTAATAATGTGGCTATGGTAATAAATCGAAAATTCATCACAAAGGGATTATTATCTGTAGGTAAATTCCACTAGTCAGCATTGTCTATCGGTAAAGGGCATAGTTTATTTATAGCTCTCTGAACTACGTTATCCCCACTTTTAACGCTGTAAACCCTAGTCGCTCCGTCGGCGCCTGGGTGTTTAGCGACAATACGACCCAGCATCCATTTGCCTGGAGGTAAATTGTCATATTTAATCATAACTATGTTTCCAATTTCTAGTTCAGGGATCCGTTTAAGCCATTTAGGTCTCTGCTGCAAACGAGATAAATATTCACTTTGCCATCTCCGCCAAAAGTGAGACAGTAGTTGTTGCATATGCTGCCAACGGGATAACCGGTGCATAGGTATTTCGGCTAAGTCCGGGTTTGGAACCGTTATGGGAGCTTCGCCGATTAAAAAGTGGCCTGGCGTTAATGGTGTAATGTGATCTGTTTCAGCTTCATCAATAGGACTTAATGGTCGCGAATTTAGGCAGGCTTCTATCTGGCATAGCAGGGTAGACATCTCTTCGTAGGTTAAATGGGAAGTCAGCACTCTTCTCAGGTGGTATTTTAATGATTTTACACCTGCCTCCCATAAACCTCCCATATGAGGGCTATAGGCAGGGATGAAATGCCACTGTGTGCCTTCCAGCGCTAGTTGTTCAGCAATTGGTCCGTCAAATTGTAATTGGGCTTCCCTCCAGGCAATAGCAAGTTCCTTATTAGCGCCAACAAAGTTGCGACCCTGGTCACTCCATAGATGGGTACATTTTCCACGTCTGGAAACAAATCTCCGAAAAGCCCCAATGAAGGATTCAGAGGTAAGGTCTCCTGCCAGTTCTAAATGGATAGCCTTCGTAGACATACATATAAAGATAGATACATATGCCTTAGAGGTCTTGACTCCTCTACCCTTGGACATCAAAACCTGAAAGGGTCCGGCAAAGTCCACGCCACTATGCAAAAACGCTCGAGATGGTGTCACTCGGACCTTAGGTAGATCTCCCATCAGTTGGGTCTTACTTGTGGCACATTGTTTGGCACAGATTAAACATTTATGTAGCTTAGCCTTTACCAACTTCTTGGCTCTCAGTATCCAAAATCTAGAACGTAAATAACCCATCATTAGTTGTATTCCACCATGTAACGTTTTTAAGTGAGCGTCTTCTACAATGAGCGCAGCGAGGGCATTGTTGCTATCCAATATCATTGGGTGTTTGCCATCTTCGTCTAAGTCAGCGTGTCTCAATCTTCCGCCCACCCTGAGTATATGTTCATTGTCTACGAAAGGGTGTAAAGTCTTCAATCTACTTTCTCTTTTTATCGATTTATTTTGCATCAAACTGTTAATCTCGTCTTCAAAACTATTTTTCTGAATTAACTTTATACAGGTTTTCAATGAGTCATGCAACTCACTTGTAGTCATCGCAATATCTTTGGCCTCCATTTTCCGGCCCTTCAGGAATCGCTTACAGTAAGTGACTGCTTTTAACAGCTCAGTTAGGGTTTCGAATTCATAAAATTTTGTGATAAGGTTGGTTGAGCTTTCGGTTTCTATTTTCACATTAATTTGAACGGTTTGTATCCGTTCTAAATTAGTAAGCAGGTTACTAGGTTTAGTGTAAGGGGCAACGCAAATAGAAGACGGCGAGACGAAGGTACGGTACAGACACGGCGCAGATACGGTGCAGGCGCGATATCTGCGCAAACAGACGCGGGGACGATACGGCAAGTTAAGTCATTATAGAGCGTGATATTGACGGGATAAGACATGTATTCCTCTTCAGACGAAGATGAAGATGCACTGGCTTTGCTACAGATTATTAATTTACAGCAAAGACCAAGAAGGTATTGGATACATCCAGTGTGGAGAAATGCAGAAGAGCACAGGTACTATAAAATAATGGAAACATTATATGAATATCCTGATCGTTTTCGCACAGTTTATAAAATGTCACTGGAATGTTACCATATCGTATTGTCAAAAGTAAGAGAAGGACTTCGGAAGCAAGTTACAAATTGGAGAAAACCAATCAGCCCTGAAGAAAGACTACTGATAACTTTAAGGTAAGTGAAACTATTTTTTACAGATCAAACTTTTATTGACAAATCAAAAGATAATATTCATTGAAAATGTTTTTGGTTTAGCATCTTTGCTACAATTAGTATTTATAAATTGCTCTCAGTGTTACAGCTAATTTGAGAATCTGTCAAGCTGTCATCATGTGCTGTCCTTATCTCACAATACAGAATCAGCGCATGCGGACAGGGACAGCACATGACTACTCAAGCTAGCTGTCGCACTAAGAGCCATTTATAAATAAAGTTCAAGGCATTGGATAGTTCTCATTAAAATCACTTATTTCGTCTTCATGAGATTGGATAGATGTCTCTGGATTCGGGTGAGGTGTAGCTGGAGTTATTGGTGAAAATATTGGCAAACATAATGTAGTTGGAGTTGCCGGAGGTGCTAAGGATTGTGCTCTTTCATAAGCTCCCGGTTTCCGCGTTTGCTGATATTCTGAAATGCTGAGTTGATAATAAGCTTTCTCATCATAAGTTCGGTGTCTTGAAGGCCCAGCTATTTGTTCAATTACAGCCACTGCCGCCGGTGGTGCTGGATTTATATACTCTCCGGATATCAAAGTCAGCTGAGTTTCCGGATTTTTGTTAGCTGCTGCAGTATGTTTAGCTGTCTGCTGAGTCGAGGTAAACGAAGGTGCTGGACTTGTATTAGCTCTGGATGTAAGAGTCTGCTGGGTTGCACCTTCATTAGGATCATAATCTGTCTCTCGAGAAGGTGTTCGTGGATAATACGGCTGTGTCCTAGGATAACTAGGTACTGGGTCATTTAAAATTTGCTCTGATAAATTGAGAACGCCCATTTTAAATCTTCGTTTTTGGGCTGGTGTCATTGATTTCATATCTGGAAGCATGCTTTGAAAAAAAGCTAGATCGCTGTCTGTTTCAGGCTCAGCTCTATGTATGGTCTTCATTTGTAATGCTCTTTGACTGAAATATTCATGTGCTGATTTATTAACATCTTTTAAAGAGATTGCCCTAGATTTATTTAATAGTGGTAGCAGTGGCGGTGTTGGCGTGGATTGATTGGAGATGGAATCCGAATTTGTGTTTTCAGAAGCTAGTTGACCAGTAAACAGTGTCTCATCGACTTCTTCACTATCATTACCGTCTGTGCAATCATATTTGCTTAGATTGCTTTTGGTTGGTCGGGACTTCAAGTAATTGTCTAAAAAATGTAGATGTGGTGAAAGGTAGTACTCTTTAATCGTCTTTGCACCTGATCCAGATGGCAAATCTAGCCTTTTCTTGTTTTTGCTGTAACTACATCGAATATTCTTCCACCGTTCTTTACATTCTTGGGCTGAAAAATATTTAAGGAGATTAGTTACAATGTGTGTTTAGATTGAGGTGCCACTTTTCGCATCGTAAAGTGGCTAATGGAGTTATTTAGTAGTAGTTTAGAAAATTTTGTAGAACGGATATTGGATTTTGTATTAGAATACTTCAAAAGTTAAATGAATATAAAGGTGGCACCTCAATCTGTTTGGATTGAGGTACCACTCAGAACTGGGAATATTATGGATGAGTTTTCATCAAAATTTCGTAGTACTCCAGAATTCTGGAGTACTACAAAATAATACAAAATTTTGATAAAATTTCATCCATAATTTGACCAATGAAGTGTTACGGGGTAATGCAAAATAAAAGTGATTTTTATAGCGAACTTGTATTTCTGCCTACCTCGGCACTTCCTTTCTAGTATTATAATACGAAACAATAACAATACGGAGGACAATTTAACGCGGACACTAACAGGTATAACAATGAACAAAATGCAGCTAATTTACTAAAATAAGCGGACTAGATTTTGGGTTGTAACCGAGCGCGTATTCGACTTGAGACAAGGGCGAACACTAAGGTCGTTGAACTTTATCTTGCCAGTCATTGTGCGGAGCCCTCCACGCATTTTCCTCCACGTCTCAATGCGCGTTCGGTTTCCCCACATAGTACTTAAGTTAATATATATTGTGTTGAGTGTAAATAATTGTTAGTGTTGTTTATATATGATTAAAAATATTGTGTGTATTGTGAAATGTAATAAATAAATATTTAGATAACTTTATGGATGTTTTTGTTAGTTATTATTAGTTGTCATAGATAATGTGATGAGGGGCGTATGTAGTCTATGACGAATGAAGTGACAGACTGACAGTGACAGTGACCTAGCAAATGTGTGATGAGGTTATGTAATGCGCTAAAAAATCTGCACCTATGATGGGTTTTGTTACGTCCGCGACCACGAACTTCCATGAATACACACGGCGGAGCCCTAGGTTCAAATGGAGCTCGACCCAACCGTACGTGTCAATGGCGGTTCCGTTGGCCGCGAAAAGCTGGTATGTCGTCTTGCTGCGCCGCTGCTGTAGTGCTGTACGTGGGTACACACAAAGATCGGACCCTGTGTCCACTAAAAACGTGGTTTTGGTTGTCCGGTCTGTTACAAATAGGCGGCGTGGTTTACTGGGGCAGCCATTTGCCGCTACTTCCGGCTGCCGTTGGCGTTTTCCGCGTACGTGCACGGCGTGGTGCACCGCGTGGCCTTGTCGCCGAAACGGTTGTGGTACCAGCAGTACCCTTCGTTCCACGCGCTTCTGGAACGTGAGCGGCCGCGGCGGCCTGGGGTCGACTCTCTGCTACCACGCCTGAACCTGTCAGAGGATCGCGAGCGATGATGTGTCTGGCCACGTGTTTGCAACGCCGCTACCTGTCTCGATAACTCCGCTATACATTGTTTCAGCTCGCTGATCTCGCTGCAGGTGCTCGTGCTTGCCACGGCGGGAGGTGATGCGAGCGCCGGGGCGGGCGCAGGTGCGATCTCGTGCACGCGGTCAGCTAAATCTGCGACAGACTGGAGAGGGAGATTAGGTTGTGATGCAATAACCGTCTGGATGTTGGTCGGTAGTCTGCTCGACCACAACGTGGCCAGAAACGACTCTGGTACATTTGGTCCGGCCAGGGTTTGAAGGTGCCGTAAAAATTGTGACGGTTTACGGTCGCCTAACTCCTCGTGGGTGAGGATTTGTTGCACCCTTTTTTCGCGCGAATCTGAGAGCCTATGTATAAGCTCGGCTTTCAGCTTTCCGTACTTGTCCTGGGCTGGCGGGTTCTCTATAATGTCCCTAGCCTCCACCATATAACGGTGGTCAAGCTGGCCCACTACAGTATAAAATTTAGTACTGTCGGCAGTGATACCGGCGATCGTGAACTGACCTTCAACCTGGGCGAACCAAAGTGCTGGCTCCTCTGGCCAAAAAGGCGGCAATTTGACGCTGACTCGGCAGACGTCCTGCTTCTCTGCTGACTCTCCTCCAGCCGTCGCTCCCTGGTCTGCTCTGATCGACATGTTGGCTCCGTTAGGCTTCTGTGTTCTTATCGGGGTCACCAATGAAAATAGTCATAGATATTCGGGTATTGCTCAATTAACTCGCAAAACTCAATATTAAACTCAATATCGTCACGCATCCTGTATACGAAGCGACGTGCGTCTTGCGTTATCTTTTGTTCGTGACTGAAGGCGGCAAGCGGACGGCGCAGGCACGCCGCTCCTCGCCCCCCGCCACGTCGCCAGCAGATGTAGGCGCAAGCGGCGTCTCGCATTATATAC
The DNA here is from genome assembly GCA_917490735.1 of Dryobotodes eremita. Taxonomy (NCBI): domain Eukaryota; kingdom Metazoa; phylum Arthropoda; class Insecta; order Lepidoptera; family Noctuidae; genus Dryobotodes; species Dryobotodes eremita. The sequence continues at coordinate 25,051,701 of OU823244.1, forward strand.
AGTATGAACAAAGATACGTAGCGATATATTTTAAACTGTTCAAATTTTCGTCCATATGGATATTTAAAGGCTGATTTACATTGATACAGTAGCTGGCGCCAGCTACTGTATCAATGTAAATCAGCCTTAATCCATGATTTTAATGAAAATCCGATGTAATTTAACTTATTATGATTTGATTTATGTATTTCGATGTTATTCGTATTTTAAAGTAGTTAAATAGCAAACATAGCGGTTACATATTGCAAACATAAGTACAGTCGACAGCACATCAAGCTATACAGTTTGACCTTGAGCACGCCTTTATTGCACTTGTAATAGTGGCGGCTTTCGTAGCGCAATGTTACACTTGATGTGCTCTCGACTGTACATAGGAATTATAATGATACAAAAGGAGGGAATTAGTATTCGAAAAAAAACCGAAAGGAGGTGTATTAAATGTTATTTCCACTAAATAGCACCTTGTATAATAATACTCTGTGCCGTACCGTCCCCGCGTCTGTTTGCGCAGATATCGCGCCTGCACCGTATCTGCGCCGTGTACCGTACCTTCGTCTCGCCGTCTTCTATTTGCGTTGCCCCTAAGATATATCGTCTCTCTTTAACCACTCAGGGCCTTCCTACCACATATTATTTTCTTTCAGGTTTATCAACGACATTCCTCTAGAAGCCGGATCCGCAGGGTTTTCCTGCGTGGCGACATGGTACCAGTTATTTCCGACGTTATCTAGGACTTCTACGACCCGGTTTCTTACAAAGGTGTGCCATCTCGTGGGGTCTCCAAACAGCCAGGACAATACAATTGTTGAGTCCGTCCAGGCAAATATATTTTTGGCGGGTATTCTAGTGGCTTCCTTTACTTGCTTCAAAAGTCTAGACAACAACACAGCACCACATAACTCAAGACGCGGCAACGACACAGGTTAAATTGGAGCTACTCGCGTCCTAGCTGCTATTATATTGGTCTTAATTTTACCATTGTCTTGACGCACACGGATATACGCTACCGCTGCATAGGCTTTATTTGAGGCATCGCAGAAGCCATGGACCGTAACGTTAGGCATTTGATTTGACTGGGTATGTAGCCATCGTTTAACTTCAAAGCTATTTATATTATGTAAGCTACTTCTTAATATAAGCCACTCCTCCTTTATTGTTTGGTCAACCTCCTCATCCCATGTAAGGGCTTGCGTCCATAGTCGTTGAATTAGCAGCTTTGCTGGTAATATAGCGGGTGCCAACCAGCCGAGCGGATCAAACAACCTTTGAATATCTCCTAAAATGGTTCTTTTCGTGATCCTTTCAGCTGGATGAGGTAAGTTTAATTTATATTGAAAAACATCTTTTCCCATATCCCAGCTTAAGCCAAGGGCTCTAATAGTACCATCAATAGTTATATCTACATTAGCATGACAACTTCTTAAAGAAGGTTCAAATTGTTTTAGAAATTCCGCGCTATTTGAACACCATTTTTGAAGCACAAAGCCTCCATTTCTTAAGATGGTGTCAATTTCTTTGGCTAATTTAATAGCTTCTGGTATCGTATCTTTCCCAGACATCAAGTCGTCCATATAAAAGTCTTCCTTTATCACCTGGGCCGCGTCAGGGTAGTTCCTACCTTCATCATCAGCTACTTGTTGCAGGGTTTTGACCGCTAAATAAGGAGCAGACGCGGTGCCAAATGTGACTCTCGTCATTCTGTAATCTTGTACAGGATCTTGGGGTTGACTACGCCAAAGAATTCTTTGAAAGTCTCTGTCTTGCTTGCTGACGTAAATTTGGAGGTACATTTTTTGAATGTCTGAGACAAAACACACTTTCCTCATTCTCCACCGTATTATTAAATTTCTCATATTTTCTTGTAATTGCGGACCAACTAATAATTCCTCGTTTAAGGATACATGGTTTCTTCCTTTTTGTGATGCATTAAATACTGTTCTTACTTTTGTTGTTTCCTTTTCTTGTTTGACTATTGCGTGATGTGGCAAATATACCGATGGGTTCTCTATTTCATTCCTAGGCACTTCTTCCATATATATCATTCGTTTGTATTCTTCCATTACCTTCACGTACTCTAATTTTAACTGGTTATTCCTTTCAAAACGTCTTTCTAGTTGGTACAGTCTTGTCAATGCTATATCTCTGGTTTGTCCTTCAGTTGATAATATTTCATTTTTCCTTTTAGGTAATGTCACTACATATCGTCCATCATTTGCTCTGGAATGTGTAGTCTTGTATATTTCTTCACATTTTCTTTCTTCTAAGGTAAGTACACTTCTGTCTTCGGTTTCAAGTTCCCACATTGTTTTTAACATTGAATTTAGGTCTAAATTAAGGTGCATGACAGTAAAATCATGGTCATTCTTGTTGCTTTGAATTTTCCCGAAAAGGATCCAACCCAGGCTGGTATTTTGTGCACATGGTGTGCCTGGTGGGCCCTTGATTATTTCACTTTTTAAGATCTGGGCACAGATTTCAACACCTAGCAATATATCTATACGTCCTGGCTGATTAAATCCAGGATCTGCTAGGCCTAGTCCCTTTAAGTGTGCCCAGTTGCTGCTAGATAATCTTTGTGAAGGTAGTTGCGCGGTGAGTCGCGTTGGCATTATATACGCTTTAGTTTTAATTTTAAAACTGTCGTCGTGTTTGGATAAAATCTCGATGTCCGTTGCGTGTTTCACTGCAGTTTGGGTTGAACCAATTCCCGTAATTTTACCATGAACATTGGTCCTTTTCAGGCGTAGTATTTGAGCAGCTCGTTCACTGATAAAAGTGGCCTGTGAACCCTGATCCACTAGAGCTCTTAACACGGTGGTTCGTCCGGTTTCATCTCGCACTGGTACGAGAGCAGTAGCCAATAGAGCAGTGGCTGTGTGTGTTGTTAAAAAGGACGATAGCTCAACCTTTGGTTCTTCAGAGACGGTATCATTCGAGAGATTTTCCTCTTGAACTTCACTATGATTTGCTTGAATCGTGTCTGATTTGTTAGGGGAGGACCCCGGCGCGCTTGAATGTACTAATGTGTGGTGACGTTTGTTACACTTCCGACAGTTCATATTCAATCGACAACGTATCGCATTATGTCCGGCGGCAAGGCAATTAAAACAAAGATTATATTTTTTTACAACCTCACATCTTTCATTTGGTTCTAGTTTCGTAAATTCCCTGCAGTGACTTAAGGTATGATTTTCTTCGCATAGTATGCAATCTCGTAATGGTGTAGTCTCTGACGCTGCTATGTAGACTGAAGAGGTACCTTTAGATATAGGTTTCTCCTTTGAAAGAGGGCCAACCAGTTCGAGCGTACGAAACTTTGTTTGCAAAAACTTGACTAAGTCTTCCCACTTCGGCAGCTCATCCATATCTTCCCGGTATGCAAACTCTTCCCAATCTCGATGTGACTCTGAGTCCAATTTCTGAACTGTCAGAAATATAATTATTGGATCCCAAGAGTCAGTTGAAACTTTAAGATTATTTAGGCTGTTGATACATTCATTTGTAACGTCCAATAAAGATTTAATGTGGTTGGCCGTTTGACTGGGTATCTTCCGTTGGTAAAATAATTTTTTCAAAAGAGAATTCACTATAATTTTTTTATTTCCATATCGTGAGCTCAGTGTGTTCCAGGCTTGCTCATAATTAGTTTCAGTGATTGGAATGTGTTTCAGGAGACCCTGGGCATCGCCAGTCATACTACTCTTCAAATAATGTAGTCTCTGTACATTACTCAACGACGCATTTTTGTGCACTAAAGAGATAAACAAATCTCTGAACTCTGGCCATTCATCGTACACTCCGGAAAAAGTAGGCAGCTAAATTCTCGGTAACTTAACCTGTCCTTCTATAAATGAGCTTGCTTCCGTTGGTTTTAGATGAGAAAACGTGGATAATAAATCTCGCAAATCGGCCAGTAAACATGAATATAAATCTTCGTAAACAAAATAATCTTCATTAGTAAAGTACGATATGTCAGACTTTTTCTCCTTCGGGACACATTTGACGAGTTCTTGGTGAGCGCTTCTGAACGTATTCCAGTATTCATTAATTGACTGTATACGTGTTTCAATATAACCCTTGGTAAGTCGTTGTTTAGGGCATTTTTTTAGATTCGTTTGCGCCTTTTGCAGCAACATTCCAGTATCTTCGAGTATCAATAAACACTGCGCCGGTGTAGACATATTTGTAATCTTTGTAATATCCAATTGTAGATTTTAAGATCGTAATTTCTTCTAAAACACTCACGATGACGTAATATGAATACACAGGTAAGTCACAGTCAATTTAATTTTACTTCAAATCCACACAAATAACTCATTAGCGCTCGGCTTCTTATCTAAGGAATGTGGTTCTTTTGTATCGCACTCGATGAATAGAACGTTGTAAGTAACACAGTTATCCGGCTCGAAATTCGACCATATGTTTTGTAGATAAAGTTCACTTTGGTCTGCAGGGAGTTATAATAAAAAATACGAGGTGATGATGAGACTAAGGATTTATTGCTACTGATGCGTACAAACAGTTTTATGCAATTAATACTAAAGGGAACACACACATGCAAAATCATCATGTATTTAAACTTATACACACAACACTTGTAATTCGCAGAGTTTATGTTCTAATTTTAATTATCATTGTGGTTCACAAGCGATGCCTTTCGTTAATAACGATGTTAATGTTATTTCTGTGCCTTTAAATGATAGTTTTTGTATTGAAAACAGAGTATCTAATACTTCTATGACACCGAGTAGTCATTTTGGAAATTGTTATTGTGTAAATAAGGATAATGTTTATGTACTGAAACGTGTGTTTGTACTAAATCTACGATGTGTGTTTGTGCCACTTGCGACCAGGGGAGTTCGCGTCGCCGTCAAAGTCGAATAATGATAAAAGCGGTTTACGGTCGGTAATGTTCAATGGTTGTCAATCATTATCTGGTAATTAATAATAATAATAATAATAATAATAAATTTATTCAAGTATAAGTATAAAATAAAATTATGATTTACATTAATTACAATCGAGGAAAATTTTAATTCTAACTGTAATGTAGACCTGCCTGATCTAGGTTTATAAAACCTGTGTTTCAGGCCATCAATTTATATCAAGCATTTAAAAAGATGACAACAATAAATTTATTAACTAGCTAGCTAGCTAGCTATTAAAAGCTTAATTGAAAGTAGACATAATATTTTCAATGACTTAAAGAGTAACTAATTGATTATATTATTATAAAACTAGATTATGTAAGATATATTTATGTTTAAATAAATTAGCAAATAATATTAAAGTAGATAAAACGGAGACTATTATAAATTAGGTAAAAGAAGAGACTTATATTTGAGTAGGTAGATAGAAATTTTATTTTAAAATCTCTAGTAGTTTTTCCGTGTCTGCATAATTAAGTTTAGCCAAATATTCCTGTACTAGTAAATTACACCTATTATAAGTTAAACTATAAATCTTTAGCACTCTGTTAAACTGGTTATACAAGTAGGGTCCTAAAAATAAATAAAATCGACTAGCAAAAGCATGTTTAGTCTGAGAGTTAGCACAAACCAAATCTTTTCTTCTCCTATCTGAAGGTACTGGGTTAAAATAAAGTTCAGTGTGTTGGAATAAAACTACATTCAAAACAAATAATTGACGTACTGTTAGCACCTTACATGCCATATAAAGCTGGTGTGTAGGAAAACTAAATGGACGAAAAGTAGCAACCTTTAAAACTGCTCTTTGGGCACGTTCAAGGTGCAGTAAAGTTGATTTAGCGGCACCACCCCAGGACGTTATGCAGTAGGTAATAATAGATTGACACAAAGCCAAATAAACCTGTCTAATTAATTTAAAGTCGGCAATGTTACGTAAATTTTTAAATATATATATTAGTTTACGTACTCTGGTGCATAATAAATCGATGTGTTTGCGGAAGTTCAGGTTTGTGTCAATCGTGACGCCTAGATATTTAATATGGTCGGCTTTAGCTAAAGTGGGACAAGTGCATGCAATGTCAGCATAATGTAAATTACTATTGTTATGCGCTTGAATGTCTAGATTAGTAAGCGTTGGATTAGTGTTTCTCATTGTAAATAATAGGTACTTGGTTTTATCTGTATTTAATGTTAAAAGATTGTTATGAAGCCAATTAGACACAGTATTAAAACCATTCTGTGCTACCTCATAGACCTCGGCCTTTGATTTAGCTGCGAACAGTAGAGCTGTGTCATCCGCATATGAAATAATGTCACCCTTTTGGAGTGTCAAATTGCACAGGTCATTTATGTAGATTAAAAATAAAGTGGGACCCAAAATACTGCCTTGTGGGATTCCATAACAGCTATTCTTAAGTTCAAAACTCATGGACTGACCTATTTTTACTCTCTGATGGCGGTCGCTGAGGTAATCAGATAAAAGTTCCAATTGTACTCCCCGTATTCCGAGCATTTCCAGCTTGTGCAAAAGCAAAGTACAAGAAATTGTATCAAAAGCCTTGGCAAGGTCTAAAAATATTCCTATGGTGTGCATGCCGTTATCCAGGTTTGTGCTTATAAAATTTGTCAGATGGTGAACAGCTTGGCTTGTTGATGTTTTAGGCCTAAAACCAAATTGATGATCAGAGAGTGATTTATTACTTTCAAGATATTTTACTAATCTACTGTTAATAATTTTTTCCAAAATCTTTGAGAGACCTGTTAAAACTGAAATTGGCCTGTAGTTATTTACACAATTTTTGTCTCCAGCTTTAAACACAGGGGTGACTACGGCGTTTTTAAGCAATTTTGGAAATATTCCTTTTGTTAAACATAACTGAAAAATGTGAGTCAAGGGAGGGGCAATTACGTATTTAAATTTTTTGAGTATGCTATTAGGTATGTCGTCACATCCTACGGCACAAAATTCCTTTAATCCATCTATTATACTTTCTACCTCATTAACATCAGTATCTAATAAGACAAAAGAGTTTCGTGTTGCATAAGTCTTAGTTTGGCTTTGTATGGAAAAACATCTATTAGATAATAAAGCTTTTTCTGCTAAGTTTTTTCCTACGTTAATAAAGAAGTTGTTAGCTTTGTTTGCTGCTTCGGTAGGGCTTAGCTCAGAAGATAAAAGATCAAGCGCAGGTTCGGGATTTTTTGACCTAATAGTGTTTCTTTTTATGAATTTCCATATAAGTTTACTGTTTTTACCGGCTTTCTGTAGCTGACTTTGATCATATTGATTTTTTAGCTTTTTCAACAGATTATTACAGAAATTCCTATATCGTTTATAAATAACTGATAGTAGTTCATTATCCGGAGCATTTTTCGATTGTTGGTGAAGTTTATCTCTATGTCTGATACATCGAACAAGTCCGGGCGTAATCCATGGTTTAATGTTACTATACTTTCTAGGTATTACTTTAGTAAATGTATTTTTCTTTATCGTAGATTGTAATAAATCGACAAAATATTGTAGTGAAACATTTGGATCAAATTCCGAAGGATCAAAATCTAGCGCTCGCGATTTTATGCCTAATTCCAGATCTGTTCGTGATTTTAGTCGATTTTATAACAGTACCAACGACTCTTCAACATATTTCCGATTTTGCAAGTGGCCGTTAACATTTTTCCGTGGAAAACAGTGGTTGTCAAAAAATTTCCGTAAATTCCAGTGGTTCTCAACAATTGTCCGAGAACACAAACGATGTTAAGTATTGTTTTAAAAATGTTGATTGTCAACAATTGTGTGTAATTACCAGTTGTTCGCAACATTTTTCCGGTAATCGTAATGAGGTTCAATCTTTTTGTCGGCCCGTGCTAAAGATTAGTATTTTAGGTAAAAACGGTACCGCGATGGTAGATTTGGCAGCTAAATGCTGTGTTGCTGGCCATACGCTATACGCTCTCCTAAAGGCCAAAGATTATCCTATGTACTCGCGCATGGAAAATGTAAAACTTGCAGATGGTAAAAGTAGGTTATTGAATATACTTGCTACCGAGGTAAATGTAACTCTTGAAGGTAGCACCAGGCTCGTCAGTTTTTTAATTTTTCCGGACGCAGACAGTAATGAAAGTCTGTTAGGTATAGATTTTTTGATTAATTTTAATATTAGTATAGATTTTGGTAATGCAAAGTGGCACTTTGCTGATAGCTCTGAGCAGTTCAATCTTCTTTTTGGAAAACCAGCACACCACGTTAAGAGTGTGCCTATAAATAGCGTACTTAGGGATGAGGAAGCGTCACAGCTTAGCGACGAGCAGCGCGAGGTTCTTGCCAAATTCCTGTCTGAAAATCAAGACGTTTTTGAATTAAGAGGCGAACCAACTACGTTTGTAGAGCACGTCATCGATACCGGTGACCACGCTCCGATCGCAGTCCCTCCATATCGGTTAACTCCAGCTAAAAGAGAGCTTATGCATTCTGAAACAGGAAAGATGTTAGCTGATGATATAATAGAAGAGTGCGAATCAGCATGGGGTTCTCTCGCTTTGTTAGTGCCTAAGAAGAACGGTCAAGTTCGTTTTTGCGTAGATTACCGAAAGCTTAACGCAGTTACGAAAACTGATGTGTATCCGATGCCGCTTATAGACGAATTAGTGCAGTCTACCAAGCGCAATTGCATCATGAGTACATTAGATATGCGTAGTGGATTTTGGAACGTGTCTGTCCGCGAATGTGACAGAGACAAATCGGCCTTTTTAACGCCTTTCGGTACATACCGATTCAAAAGGATGCAGTTTGGTCTCAAGAATGCTCCGTCCACCTTTCAGCGTCTCATTGATAAGCTGCGCACAGGCGCCTCACTTAAGGATGTGACACTATTAGCTTATCAAGACGATTTGCTCGTTATATCAGAGTGTTTCGATCAGCATGTAGCTGATTTACGTGCAGTTTTTGAGAGGTTGCGTATGTTCAATTTACGCACCAACCGTGATAAGTATTTTGCTCGCGAAGAAGTGAAATATTTGGGCCATGTCATTACTCAGGATGGGGTTTCGCCTGATCATCACAAAGTTCGTGCAGTGGCGGACATGAAGGCACCAAGCACTCCACGGCATCTCAAAACTTTTCTTCAGACCTGTTCGTGGTTTAGAAAGTTTATTTTGAACTTTTCCGAGGTTGCTGAACCTTTAACACGTCTTTTGAAGAAAAATCAGACTTGGGTATGGGGCCCTGAGCAAAATCAGGCGTTTCAGGAGCTAAAAAAACGCTTAACGTCTGCGCCCATACTTGTCCAAGCTAATTACTCGAAACCATTTGTCTTGCGTACAGATGCGAGTAGTTACGCTCTCGGTGCAGTACTGCTGCAAGGTGAGGGAAAGGATGAAAGGCCTATTGAGTATGCAAGCCGCCTTTTAAACCCAGCCGAGCGTAATTACAGCACTACCGAGAGGGAAGCTCTTGCGGGAACTTCAAGCATATTTTTGTTTCACAAATCAGTCGCCGTCGCTCTGTTGAGACGAGAGGACTGCGCTTGAATTTTCTGCTGCTCTGCGATTTAATTTATTTGCGTAAATAATATTTTCGTAATTTATCACATTGTTAGAATGAAACTGTGAAATACAAAACATGAAAAAATCACTAAAACCACTTCCGAAACGATTATTAAAATCGTTAAGAATTGATAAACTAAATAAATACCACGGCTAAACTATAAAATAAAAATATTATAATAATTGACATACAATTATTTGACAGATTTTTGACTGGTATAGTACAACTAGCGCCATTGTTCTCCACTTCAGTCAATTTTCTTGCGGAGAAAATTTACAACATAGAGTTCGTGCTGGAGATTTTAGATCTTATTACTATTAAATAAAGAACCAAATTCGTTTACTCCCACTTTCGTTGACAAACTTCGTGTAAGGGTAAACTTAGACGACCCATTTCGAGCGACTTTTGACCAAAACCCCCGAATCAAGTTGAAACTTAAAATTTAACATATGGGTAGGTTATTGGTATAATAATATTATTGGAGTTTACAAAATAAATAAATCGGAAAACTAAAATAGGCTTTATTGCGGACACAAGTACGAAACGGTGTGCACGGGACATGACAGTTTTCATACGGATAGTGTTCTCGTGACTAGATCCCTTCTTATGGTGGGGATGAGTAAAGATTGTGACGGATCACAATGTTTGGGACTGTCGGCTTGCTTTTCAAAGCTAAAGTTTCAACAGTTACAAAAGAGGAATGTAATAAACTTTCGACTTTCTTTGGCACCCATATAAGTAGATGCCAATTATTTTGTCGGTAAAGCCGACTAATGTACCCTAGTTATTTGTTACGAAATTGGCCTGCTCTTCACAAATGTTTTCAGCGAGGACTTTTTTCTACTCGTGCTCCGCGCAGGATAGGTTTTCATGACACATGCCATTTGACTTTGCACAATACAGTGCAAAATCCACCAAGCCAATATAATTTTTTACTTGGTAACACTTGTTAATTGAATTTGCACGATCCTGCAATGCAATATCCACGATATACCATTATATTTTTTTACTTGGTTAACACTGGTTTCCACGAAGACGTCGTGACGTCCAATTTGTACAAGGCCCTAAATAAAATTTGGTTACATTGGAATTTGAACTTTGTCACGCCAGCATTGAGTTTCTAGTTCCAAAACATGACTATGATCTAATATTATGAATTCAAGCTTAGGGTATAGTATAGACAAAATAAACAGATGTTTTACCTACTGAAGAATTTCATTGAAAATAAAGGGAGTGGACAACGGTCATACTTCGTTTAAATATTTTAATTGAAAAACCATTCGAAGTACCTATTTGTGCTGTGAGACCTTGCTTCTAGCCAAAAAATCATGATTCTAGGATTATAATTGGATTTGATTGATATCATATGGATTTTAATTTATTTGCGAATGTTAATTTTCTTATTTTATTGACATTTTTGTTCAATTGATTTCATTTTCTCAAAGTAAAAAAGCGGAAGGTAAGTGATGCGATTATAATTATACGCTTTTATATCATCAAAAAAGCAATGTTATCGAAATTGTTTTCACCATCATGTAGGTAGTATCATGAGTATGTAGTATTATAGTACTTTGATGGAAGTGCTTTGCTTTTTAGAGTTCGGTACCTCAAAAGAAAAAATCGAAACCCTTATGGGATCACTTTGTTATCCATCTATCTGACCGCTTATCTCAGGAATGCGTGGGGGTATCAAGTTGAAATTGATATCAAATACTTAAATAAACGGTCCTTTGGAGCTGTAAAAAAAAACGAGCTTCTAAGACGTTGACTTAGTATCTTGGCATAAATTGCCATTCATTTCGCATATCTTGACACTCGCAAATAAATTAAAACCCATAAGATACATGTCGTTTACCTAGAATCATGAAATTTGACAAGAAGCAAGGAACAGGAATAGGTACAGGAAAGTATCTGAAAATTGTTCAATTGTAGTTATGTTACATAATGTATGGAACAATATTTTTTCAACTACAACGTTAGGTTTGTCTTTCAATTCGGAATCGAAAATTTATAGGCCGTATCTTGAAGTAACATTTAGTCTTTATTTCATTTAAGTCAGTCTAATCTCCAATCTAACATCCCACTAGCATCGGTAACAGATTCACGGACATACAATAATATTTAATAATATACCTACTTGTACACATAGGTGAATTGAATAAAACAGTTTCTTCTGATTATTTTGCGTATACACACTACACACAAGATTCAAATTCAAATGCCTAAATATACGTCGGGCGAAAAGTTTCTGCTGGTGGGAAGGGATTGTGTTTTGTTTTTGTCGTGTTTGATGAGAGGGGTAGGCAAAGAGGCGCGGGTGAAACTTGATTTTTTTCTGTCTTGCTGCGCCCTCTTAAGGTGTCAAAAGACGTGTCTGCTTGCGGGCTGATTGGCAACGAAGTAATTTGAGGTAGCTGCAGAACAAGATTATGAATTTAAAATGGAAAAATGTGTTTTTTATATAAAGAAATTCATTTGAAAATCGTCTGGTGGCAGATTTCTTTTTTGTAGTTTTGCGACTGATTAATTACGAAATCACAACAGGCGCGAGAGGCTAGTCGCCGGGGCGAATAGCTAGTAGCAGGCGCAACTAACTAGTCGAAGCCGCGGCTAGCTAGTCGCATTTACGACCATTATATATTTTTTTCTTTTAGATGGCCCCGTGTTTAAGGTGTCAAAAGACGCGTCTGCTCGCGGGCTGATTGACAACAAAGTAATTTGAGGTAGCTGCAGAACAAGATTATGAATTTAAGATGGAAAAATTTGTTTTTTATATATAGAAATTCATTCAAAAATCGTCTGTCGCCAGAGCATTTTTTTGGGGTTCTGCGAATTATTACTCACAATATTCTATCAGGCGCGAGTGGCTAGTCGACGGTGCGACTAGCCAGTCGCCGGTGCCACTGACTACTCGCAGGGGCGACTAGCTAGTAGCAGGCGGGACTGACTAGTCGATACCGCGGCTAGCTAGTCGCATTTACATGCGTTTTATTTTGTTTTTTTTTATAGATACCCACGAGTGTGAGGTGTCTAAAGACGCGTCTGCTCGCGTGCTGATTAACAATGCAGTAATTGAAGGTAAATGCAGTTTATAAAAATGAATTTAAGAAGGAAAATTTGTTTTTTATATACAGAAATTCATTCAAAAATCGTCTGGCGCCAGAATATTTTTTGTAGTTCTGCGACGGATAAATCACAATATTCTATCAGGCGCGAGTGGCTACTCGCAAGTGCGACTAGCTAGTCGCCGGCGCCACTGACTAGTCGCAGAGGCGACTAACTAGTAGCAGGCGGGACTGACTAGTCGAAACCGCGGCTAGCTAGACGCATTTACATGCGTTTTTTTTTTTTTTATGGATACCCACGAGTGTGACGTGTCTAAAGACGCGTCTGCTTGCAGGCTGATTGACAATGTAGTAATTGATGGTAGCTACAGAACAAAATTATGAATTTAAGATGGAAAAATGTGTTTTTTATATAAAGAAATTCATTCAAAAATCGTCTGGCGCCAGAGCATTTTTTGGTAGTTCTGCGAGTTATTACTCACAATGTTCTATCAGGCGCGAGTGGCTAGTCGACGGTGCGACACGCCAGTCGCCGGTGCCACTGACTACTCGCAGGGGCGACTAGCTAGTAGCAGGCGGGACTGACTAGTCGATACCGCGGCTAGCTAGTCGCATTTACATGCGTTTTTTTTTTTAATTATAGATACCCACGAGTGTGAGGTGTCTAAAGACGCGTCTGCTCGCGTGCTGATTAACAATGGAAAAATTAAAGGTAAATGCAGTTTATAAAAATGAATTTTAGAAGGAAAAGTTTGTTTTTTATTTAAGAAATTTGTAGCGGCATCTACAACGCCACATGCGAGCTACGCGTCAGACTGACGTCACGCAAAATCCTGCATCGCGCAATCAGAGTTTACCGCGCAACTAGCATATATACAACATCCCGACATCAACCGTCGGGCAGTTGCCCACCAGACACGACACCCGTCTGGTCGGAGGATCCTCCCTTTTCAATAGAGTATGAGTGAGCTTTACACCCTGTTCCTCATACCTCTATAAATTCATTCAAAAATCGTCTGGCGCCAGAATATTTCTTTGGTAGTTCTGCGATGGATAAATCACAATATTCTATCAAGCGCGAGTGGCTACTCGCAAATGCGACTAACTAGTCGCCGGCGCCACTGACTACTAGCAGGGGCGACTAGCTCATTGACGGGGTCCGATAGGACCGATGCCTGCCGGGGTCGCGGATTGTTCGAAAGAGTTACCGTGGCCCTGGCGCACAGGCAACTGAAGGAACACGGGTGGGTTTTAGTCAGTAAGAGTCTGACACGCCCTTCCGCTCCGCCCAGAGCGGGAGACGTCATTTGATGATTTCCCACCCAAAAAAAAAAAAAAAAAAAAAAAGGGGCGACTAGCTAGTAGCAGGCGGGACTGACTAGTCGAAATCACGGCTAGCTAGTCGCATTTAAATGGGTTTTATTTTGTTTTTTTTTATAGATTCCCACGAGTGTGAGGTGTCTGCAGACGCGTCTGCTCGCGGTCTCATTGACAATGCAGTAATTAAAGGTAAAAAAGGTTATAAAAATGAATTTAAGAAGGAAAAGTTTGTTTTTTATATAAAGAAATTCATTCAAAAATCGTCTGGCGCCAGAATATTTTTTGTAGTTCTGCGACGGATAAATCACAATATTCTATCAAGCGCGAGTGGCTACTCGCAAGTGCGACTAGCTAGTCGCCGGCGCCACTGACTAGTCGCAGGGGCGACTAGCTAGTAGCAGGCGGGACTGACTAGTCAAAACCGCGGCTATCTAGTCTAATATACATACGTTTCTTTTTGTTTGTTTTTCAAAGCTATCCACGAGTGTTTGGTGTCTAAAGACGCGTCTGCTCGCGGGCTGATTGACTATGTAGTAATTGAAGGTAGCTACAGAACAAAATTATGAATTTAAGATGGAAAAATGTGTTTTTTATATATAGAAATTCATTCAAAAATCGTCTGTCGCCAGAGCATTTTTTTGGGGTTCTGCGAATTATTACTCACAATATTCTATCAGGCGCGAGTGGCTAGTCGACGCTGGGACTAGCCAGTCGCCGGTGCCACTGACTACTAGCAGGGGCGACTAGCTAGTAGCAGGCGGGACTGACTAGTCGAAATCGCGGCTAGCTAGTCGCATTTACATGCGTTTTATTTTGTTTTTTTTATAGATTCCCACGAGTGTGAGGTGTCTGCAGACGCGTCTGCTCGCGGGCTCATTGACAATGCAGTAATTAAAGGTAAATGAAGTTTATAAAAATGAATTTAAGAAGGAAAAGTTTGTTTTTTATATAAAGAAATTCATTCAAAAATCGTCTGGCGCCAGAATATTTTTGTAGTTCTGCGACGGATAAATCACAATATTCTATCAAGCGCGAGTGTCTACTCGCAAGTGCGACTAGCTAGTCGCCGGCGTCACTGACTAATCGCAGGGGCGACTAGCTAGTAGCAGGCGGGACTGACTAGTCAAAACCGCGGCTATCTACTCGCATTTACATAAGTTTCTTTTTGTTTGTTTTTCAAAGCTATCCACGAGTGTTTGGTGTCTAAAGACGCGTCTGCTTGCGGGCTGATTGACTGTATAGTAATTGAAGGTAGCTACAGAACAAAATTATGAATTTAAGATGGAAAAATGTGTTTGTTATACAATGTGGAGACAACAATACGACAATAAATGAAAACATTGACAATACTAATACATAAGAATATTTTGGAACCTTCAAATAAATTCTAGCAACGAAATTAAAAAAGTGATTTTTTCAAACAAACTAAATAATAGTCATGGTCCGACTATGAGTTGTGCCAATCTTTGACTAGCTCTAGTAACTAAACTATTGAATATATTTGATTAAATTTTCGTATGTACACTGGGAACGGCATTAGAAATACGCAGTTTAATTTATTGTTGTAACGTCGTCCCCACCCCGTATATAGAAATTCATTCAAAAATCGTCTGTCGCCAGAGCATTTTTTTGGGGTTCTGCGAATTATTACTCACAATATTCTATCAGGCGCGAGTGGCTAGTCGACGCTGGGACTAGCCAGTCGCCGGTGCCACTGACTACTAGCAGGGGCGACTAGCTAGTAGCAGGCGGGACTGACTAGTCGAAATCGCGGCTAGCTAGTCGCATTTACATGCGTTTTATTTTGTTTTTTTTATAGATTCCCACGAGTGTGAGGTGTCTGCAGACGCGTCTGCTCGCGGGCTCATTGACAATGCAGTAATTAAAGGTAAATGAAGTTTATAAAAATGAATTTAAGAAGGAAAAGTTTGTTTTTTATATAAAGAAATTCATTCAAAAATCGTCTGGCGCCAGAATATTTTTGTAGTTCTGCGACGGATAAATCACAATATTCTATCAAGCGCGAGTGTCTACTCGCAAGTGCGACTAGCTAGTCGCCGGCGTCACTGACTAATCGCAGGGGCGACTAGCTAGTAGCAGGCGGGACTGACTAGTCAAAACCGCGGCTATCTACTCGCATTTACATAAGTTTCTTTTTGTTTGTTTTTCAAAGCTATCCACGAGTGTTTGGTGTCTAAAGACGCGTCTGCTTGCGGGCTGATTGACTGTATAGTAATTGAAGGTAGGTACAGAACAAAATTATGAATTTAAGATGGAAAAATGTGTTTGTTATACAATGTGGAGACAACAATACGACAATAAATGAAAACATTGGCAATACTAATACATAAGAATATTTTGGAACCTTCAAATAAATTCTAGCAACGAAATTAAAAAAGTGATTTTTTCAAACAAACTAAATAATAGTCATGGTCCGACTATGAGTTGTGCCAATCTTTGACTAGCTCTAGTAACTAAACTATTGAATATATTTGATTAAATTTTCGTATGTACACTGGGAACGGCATTAGAAATACGCAGTTTAATTTATTGTTGTAACGTCGTCCCCACCCCGTATATAGAAATTCATTCAAAAATCGTCTGTCGCCAGAGCATTTTTTTGGGGTTCTGCGAATTATTACTCACAATATTCTATCAGGCGCGAGTGGCTAGTCGACGCTGGGACTAGCCAGTCGCCGGTGCCACTGACTACTAGCAGGGGCGACTAGCTAGTAGCAGGCGGGACTGACTAGTCGAAATCGCGGCTAGCTAGTCGCATTTACATGCGTTTTATTTTGTTTTTTTTATAGATTCCCACGAGTGTGAGGTGTCTGCAGACGCGTCTGCTCGCGGGCTCATTGACAATGCAGTAATTAAAGGTAAATGAAGTTTATAAAAATGAATTTAAGAAGGAAAAGTTTGTTTTTTATATAAAGAAATTCATTCAAAAATCGTCTGGCGCCAGAATATTTTTTGTAGTTCTGCGACGGATAAATCACAATATTCTATCAAGCGCGAGAGGCTACTCGCAAGTGCGACTAGCTAGTCGCCGGCGCCCCTGACTAGTTGAAGGGCGACTAGCTAGTAGCAGGCGGGACTGACTAGTCAAAACCGCGGCTATCTAGTCGCATTTACATACGTTTCTTTTTGTTTGTTTTTAAAAGCTACCCACGAGTGTTTGGTGTCTAAAGACGCGTCTGCTCGCGGGCTCATTGACAATGCAGTAATTAAAGGTAAATGAAGTTTATAAAAATGAATTTAAGAAGGAAAAGTTTGTTTTTTATATAAAGAAATTCATTCAAAAATCGTCTGGCGCCAGAATATTTTTTGTAGTTCTGCTCCGGATAAATCACAATATTCTATCAAGCGCGAGAGGCTACTCGCAAGTGCGACTAGCTAGTCGCCGGCGCCCCTGACTAGTCGAAGGGCGACTAGCTAGTAGCAGGCGGGACTGACTAGTCAAAACCGCGGCTATCTAGTCGCATTTACATACGTTTCTTTTTGTTTGTTTTTCAAAGCTACCCACGAGTGTTTGGTGTCTAAAGACGCGTCTGCTCGCGGGCTGATTGACTATGTAGTAATTGAAGGTAGCTACAGAACAAAATTATGAATTTAAGATGGAAAAATGTGTTTTTTATATATACAAATTCATTCAAAAATCGTCTGTCGCCAGAGCATTTTTTTGGGGTTCTGCGAATTATTACTCACAATATTCTATCAGGCGCGAGTGGCTAGTCGACGCTGGGACTAGCCAGTCGCCGGTGCCACTGACTACTAGCAGGGGCGACTAGCTAGTAGCAGGCGGGACTGACTAGTCGAAATCGCGGCTAGCTAGTCGCATTTACATGCGTTTTATTTTGTTTTTTTTTATAGATTCCCACGAGTGTGAGGTATCTGCAGACGCGTCTGCTCGCGGGCTCATTGACAATGCAGTAATTAAAGGTAAATGAAGTTTATAAAAATGAATTTAAGAAGGAAAAGTTTGTTTTTTATATAAAGAAATTCATTCAAAAATCGTCTGTCGCCAGAGCATTTTTTTGGGGTTCTGCGAATTATTACTCACAATATTCTATCAGGCGCGAGTGGCTAGTCGACGCTGGGACTAGCCAGTCGCCGGTGCCACTGACTACTAGCAGGGGCGACTAGCTAGTAGCAGGCGGGACTGACTAGTCGAAATCGCGGCTAGCTAGTCGCATTTGCATGCGTTTTATTTTGTTTTTTTTATAGATTCCCACGAGTGTGAGGTGTCTGCAGACGCGTCTGCTCGCGGGCTCATTGACAATGCAGTAATTAAAGGTAAATGAAGTTTATAAAAATGAATTTAAGAAGGAAAAGTTTGTTTTTTATATAAAGAAATTCATTCAAAAATCGTCTGGCGCCAGAATATTTTTTGTAGTTCTGCGACGGATAAATCACAATATTCTATCAAGCGCGAGAGGCTACTCGCAAGTGCGACTAGCTAGTCGCCGGCGCCCCTGACTAGTCGAAGGGCGACTAGCTAGTAGCAGGCGGGACTGACTAGTCAAAACCGCGGCTATCTAGTCGCATTTACATACGTTTCTTTTTGTTTGTTTTTCAAAGCTACCCACGAGTGTTTGGTGTCTAAAGACGCGTCTGCTCGCGGGCTCATTGACAATGCAGTAATTAAAGGTAAATGAAGTTTATAAAAATGAATTTAAGAAGGAAAAGTTTGTTTTTTATATAAAGAAATTCATTCAAAAATCGTCTGGCGCCAGAATATTTTTTGTAGTTCTGCGACGGATAAATCACAATATTCTATCAAGCGCGAGAGGCTACTCGCAAGTGCGACTAGCTAGTCGCCGGCGCCCCTGACTAGTCGAAGGGCGACTAGCTAGTAGCAGGCGGGACTGACTAGTCAAAACCGCGGCTATCTAGTCGCATTTACATACGTTTCTTTTTGTTTGTTTTTCAAAGCTACCCACGAGTGTTTGGTGTCTAAAGACGCGTCTGCTCGCGGGCTGATTGACTATGTAGTAATTGAAGGTAGCTACAGAACAAAATTATGAATTTAAGATGGAAAAATGTGTTTTTTATATATACAAATTCATTCAAAAATCGTCTGTCGCCAGAGCATTTTTTTGGGGTTCTGCGAATTATTACTCACAATATTCTATCAGGCGCGAGTGGCTACTCGCAAATGCGACTAACTAGTCGCCGGCGCCACTGACTAGTCGCAGGGGCGACTAGCTAGTAGCAGGCGGGACTGACTAGTCGAAATCGCGGCTAGCTAGTCGCATTTACATGCGTTTTATTTTGTTTTTTTTTATAGATTCCCACGAGTGTGAGGTATCTGCAGACGCGTCTGCTCGCGGGCTCATTGACAATGCAGTAATTAAAGGTAAATGAAGTTTATAAAAATGAATTTAAGAAGGAAAAGTTTGTTTTTTATATAAAGAAATTCATTCAAAAATCGTCTGTCGCCAGAGCATTTTTTTGGGGTTCTGCGAATTATTACTCACAATATTCTATCAGGCGCGAGTGGCTAGTCGACGCTGGGACTAGCCAGTCGCCGGTGCCACTGACTACTAGCAGGGGCAACTAGCTAGTAGCAGGCGGGACTGACTAGTCGAAATCGCGGCTAGCTAGTCGCATTTGCATGCGTTTTATTTTGTTTTTTTTATAGATTCCCACGAGTGTGAGGTGTCTGCAGACGCGTCTGCTCGCGGGCTCATTGACAATGCAGTAATTAAAGGTAAATGAAGTTTATAAAAATGAATTTAAGAAGGAAAAGTTTGTTTTTTATATAAAGAAATTCATTCAAAAATCGTCTGGCGCCAGAATATTTTTTGTAGTTCTGCGACGGATAAATCACAATATTCTATCAAGCGCGAGAGGCTACTCGCAAGTGCGACTAGCTAGTCGCCGGCGCCCCTGACTAGTCGAAGGGCGACTAGCTAGTAGCAGGCGGGACTGACTAGTCAAAACCGCGGCTATCTAGTCGCATTTACATACGTTTCTTTTTGTTTGTTTTTCAAAGCTACCCACGAGTGTTTGGTGTCTAAAGACGCGTCTGCTCGCGGGCTCATTGACAATGCAGTAATTAAAGGTAAATGAAGTTTATAAAAATGAATTTAAGAAGGAAAAGTTTGTTTTTTATATAAAGAAATTCATTCAAAAATCGTCTGGCGCCAGAATATTTTTTGTAGTTCTGCGACGGATAAATCACAATATTCTATCAAGCGCGAGAGGCTACTCGCAAGTGCGACTAGCTAGTCGCCGGCGCCCCTGACTAGTCGAAGGGCGACTAGCTAGTAGCAGGCGGGACTGACTAGTCAAAACCGCGGCTATCTAGTCTTAATTACATACGTTCCTTTTTGTTTGTTTTTCAAAGCTACCCACGAGTGTTTGGTGTCTAAAGACGCGTCTGCTCGCGGGCTGATTGACTGTGTAGTAATTGAAGGTAGTTACAGAACAAAATTATGAATTTAAGATGGATTTAGATAGATATGGATGGATAGCCGCGATTTCGACTAGTCAGTCCCGCCTGCTACTAGCTAGTCGCCCCTGCTAGTAGTCAGTGGCACCGGCGACTGGCTAGTCCCAGCGTCGACTAGCCACTCGCGCCTGATAGAATATTGTGAGTAATAATTCGCAGAACCCCAAAAAAATGCTCTGGCGACAGACGATTTTTGAATGAATTTCTATATATAAAAAACACATTTTTCCATCTTAAATTCATAATTTTGTTCTGTAGCTACCTTCAATTACTACACAGTCAATCAGCCCGCGAGCAGACGCGTCTTTAGACTTCAAACACTCGTGGGTAGCTTTGAAAAACAAACAAAAAGAAACGTATGTATTTGCGACTAGATAGCCGCGGTTTTGCCTAGTCAGTCCCGCCTGCTACTAGCTAGTCGCCCCTGCGACTAGTCAGTGGCGCCGGCGACTAGCTAGTCGCACTTGCGAGTAGCCTCTCGCGCTTGATAGAATATTGTGATTTATCCGTCGCAGAACTACAAAAAATATTCTGGCGCCAGACGATTTTTGAATGAATTTCTTTATATAAAAAACAAACTTTTCCTTCTTAAATTCATTTTTATAAACTTCATTTACCTTTAATTACTGCATTGTCAATGAGCCCGCGAGCAGACGCGTCTGCAGATACCCCACACTCGTGGGAATCTATAAAAAAAAACAAAATAAAACGCATGTAAATGCGACTAGCTAGCCGCGATTTCGACTAGTCAGTCCCGCCTGCTACTAGCTAGTCGCCCCTGCTAGTAGTCAGTGGCACCGGCGACTGGCTAGTCCCAGCGTCGACTAGCAACTCGCGCCTGATAGAATATTGTGAGTAATAATTCGCAGAACCCCAAAAAAATGCTCTGGCGACAGACGATTTTTGAATGAATTTGTATATATAAAAAACACATTTTTCCATCTTAAATTCATAATTTTGTTCTGTAGCTACCTTCAATTACTACATAGTCAATCAGCCCGCGAGCAGACGCGTCTTTAGACACCAAACACTCGTGGGTAGCTTTGAAAAACAAACAAAAAGAAACGTATGTAAATGCGACTAGATAGCCGCGGTTTTGACTAGTCAGTCCCGCCTGCTACTAGCTAGTCGCCCTTCGACTAGTCAGGGGCGCCGGCGACTAGCTAGTCGCACTTGCGAGTAGCCTCTCGCGCTTGATAGAATATTGTGATTTATCTGTCGCAGAACTACAAAAAATATTCTGGCGCCAGACGATTTTTGAATGAATTTCTTTATATAAAAAACAAACTTTTCCTTCTTAAATTCATTTTTATAAACTTCATTTACCTTTAATTACTGCATTGTCAATGAGCCCGCGAGCAGACGCGTCTGCAGACACCTCACACTCGTGGGAATCTATAAAAAAAACAAAATAAAACGCATGTAAATGCGACTAGCTAGCCGCGATTTCGACTAGTCAGTCCCGCCTGCTACTAGCTAGTCGCCCCTGCTAGTAGTCAGTGGCACCGGCGACTGGCTAGTCCCAGCGTCGACTAGCCACTCGCGCCTGATAGAATATTGTGAGTAATAATTCGCAGAACCCCAAAAAAATGCTCTGGCGACAGACGATTTTTGAATGAATTTCTATATACGGGGTGGGGACGACGTTACAACAATAAATTAAACTGCGTATTTCTAATGCCGTTCCCAGTGTACATACGAAAATTTAATCAAATATATTCAATAGTTTAGTTACTAGAGCTAGTCAAAGATTGGCACAACTCATAGTCGGACCATGACTATTATTTAGTTTGTTTGAAAAAATCACTTTTTTAATTTCGTTGCTAGAATTTATTTGAAGGTTCCAAAATATTCTTATGTATTAGTATTGCCAATGTTTTCATTTATTGTCGTATTGTTGTCTCCACATTGTATAACAAACACATTTTTCCATCTTAAATTCATAATTTTGTTCTGTAGCTACCTTCAATTACTATACAGTCAATCAGCCCGCAAGCAGACGCGTCTTTAGACACCAAACACTCGTGGATAGCTTTGAAAAACAAACAAAAAGAAACTTATGTAAATGCGAGTAGATAGCCGCGGTTTTGACTAGTCAGTCCCGCCTGCTACTAGCTAGTCGCCCCTGCGATTAGTCAGTGACGCCGGCGACTAGCTAGTCGCACTTGCGAGTAGACACTCGCGCTTGATAGAATATTGTGATTTATCCGTCGCAGAACTACAAAAATATTCTGGCGCCAGACGATTTTTGAATGAATTTCTTTATATAAAAAACAAACTTTTCCTTCTTAAATTCATTTTTATAAACTTCATTTACCTTTAATTACTGCATTGTCAATGAGCCCGCGAGCAGACGCGTCTGCAGATACCCCACACTCGTGGGAATCTATAAAAAAAAACAAAATAAAACGCATGTAAATGCGACTAGCTAGCCGCGATTTCGACTAGTCAGTCCCGCCTGCTACTAGCTAGTCGCCCCTGCTAGTAGTCAGTGGCACCGGCGACTGGCTAGTCCCCAGCGTCGACTAGCAACTCGCGCCTGATAGAATATTGTGAGTAATAATTCGCAGAACCCCAAAAAAATGCTCTGGCGACAGACGATTTTTGAATGAATTTGTATATATAAAAAACACATTTTTCCATCTTAAATTCATAATTTTGTTCTGTAGCTACCTTCAATTACTACATAGTCAATCAGCCCGCGAGCAGACGCGTCTTTAGACACCAAACACTCGTGGGTAGCTTTGAAAAACAAACAAAAAGAAACGTATGTAAATGCGACTAGATAGCCGCGGTTTTGACTAGTCAGTCCCGCCTGCTACTAGCTAGTCGCCCTTCGACTAGTCAGGGGCGCCGGCGACTAGCTAGTCGCACTTGCGAGTAGCCTCTCGCGCTTGATAGAATATTGTGATTTATCTGTCGCAGAACTACAAAAAATATTCTGGCGCCAGACGATTTTTGAATGAATTTCTTTATATAAAAAACAAACTTTTCCTTCTTAAATTCATTTTTATAAACTTCATTTACCTTTAATTACTGCATTGTCAATGAGCCCGCGAGCAGACGCGTCTGCAGACACCTCACACTCGTGGGAATCTATAAAAAAAACAAAATAAAACGCATGTAAATGCGACTAGCTAGCCGCGATTTCGACTAGTCAGTCCCGCCTGCTACTAGCTAGTCGCCCCTGCTAGTAGTCAGTGGCACCGGCGACTGGCTAGTCCCAGCGTCGACTAGCCACTCGCGCCTGATAGAATATTGTGAGTAATAATTCGCAGAACCCCAAAAAAATGCTCTGGCGACAGACGATTTTTGAATGAATTTGTATATATAAAAAACACATTTTTCCATCTTAAATTCATAATTTTGTTCTGTAACTACCCTCAATTACTACACAGTCAATCAGCCCCCGAGCAGACGCGTCTTTAGACACCAAACACTCGTGGGTAGCTTTGAAAAATAGGTTAGGTTAGGTTAGGTTAGGTTAGGTTGGGGGATCCCCCACAGCGCATACTTCCTCGTAGTATCCCCTGGGCAACGCCGTGTCTGACCACCGTAACGGAGTGGCAGACCGGCGGCTAAAGTGCGCTGTGAAGTCGTAGCATATTTTAATCCTTTTTTATTGTATTTTATCCGAGTCGGCAAGCTACGACCTGCTCTTGAGGCTATGCCTGGACCCCTGAGGGAAGCCTCCGGGCGTTTTAAACAAGGCCCTTCTCAGGGCCAACCAAAAGGCCCTTCTCAGGGCCAACCAAAAGGCCCTTCTCAGGGCCAACCATAAGGCCCTTTTCAGGGCCAACCAAAAGGCCCTTCTCAGGGCCAACCTAAAGGCCCTTCTCAGGGCCAGTCCGAGGGCGCTTCGGCGTCGGAGGCTAGCCGCGCAACGTCTGCGGCTAGCTTCTACTGTCCAGCAGACTCGGACAACGAGTCCATTGGCCCTTCTAAGGGCCACGCTGGAGCTGGCCGCGCACCATCTGCGGCCAGCTTATCCAGCCTACAGGCGAGCTGGAAGTATCCGACTCCGACGCATCGGAGGTCTGCAATGGATACGTCGGCGGCTGGAAGTGACCGCCTCCAGAGGAAGCGGGCTTTCATGAAGCCCGGGTCCGGTGGCTCCTCGGAGTCTATTGGGAAGTCGAAGAAGAGGCCGAAGTCAAAAAAGGCCTCGACCTCTCCGTCGACTTCCACCCATGAAGTAGGCCTGCTGGACGCCGAGCGTCAACTCGGCCTAGCCAAGAGGGCGCAGCTCCAGCAGGACCTGGAGGAGAAGGTCGCCGCGAAAGAGCGGCAGGCGCGGGCCGCCAGGTCGAGGGCGGTTACGGTGCATCAAGTGTGCTGTACGCCGACCACTCCCTGGCGGAACTTGAGCGCATGGCGCTCGAAGACAAGGAGGAAGTTCTGGAGGTCGCCTCGAGGTCCTCAAACCTCAAGGGGACCTTCCAGAAGGCCCTCAAGTGCCGGGCCGTGAGCTTACATGGCATCGTGGCGGAGCTGGTGCAGCGCACCGCCACTGAAGAGACGCGGCAGCTGCAGGCGAAGGTGGATCGCC
This sequence comes from Dryobotodes eremita, assembly GCA_917490735.1. Classification (NCBI taxonomy): domain Eukaryota; kingdom Metazoa; phylum Arthropoda; class Insecta; order Lepidoptera; family Noctuidae; genus Dryobotodes; species Dryobotodes eremita. The sequence continues at coordinate 25,076,563 of OU823244.1, forward strand.
TGCAACTGGAGGTCAGCCAGCTGCACCAGAAGCTGGCTGAGGCCACGGCCCGGCACGTCCAACCTGCCCCTGCCTCTGGTCCCGTGGTAGGAGGCTCCTCCTCCTCTTCCAACTTTGAGGATATAATCCGAAAGGTGGTCATGGAGGAGAGGGCCTTCACCAGAGCCTGTTTCGCAGGAATTGAGGACCGGCTCCTGCCGGAGACGCGGCTCCGCCCGCCACTAGCGGCGGACAAGCGTTGCACGGCGAAGGAGCCGGAACCTGCGCCTGTAGCAGGCCCGGCATCGGGGGAGCAGCCCCAGGCCCCGAAGCCCTCCAAGGGCAAAGGTAAGGGAAAGAGGACCACCCCTCAGACCCTTGCTACGGGCACGGCGGGAGCGCCTACTGCTCCAGCAGCCCCCCCGAGCTCGCAGAGGGAGGATGCCCCGCTTCCCTCCACCACTCCGTCCAACGAGACGTGGACGGAAGTGGTCAGGAGGGGAAAGGGCAAAAAGCCTGCTGCGGCTGCTTCGGCAGCCCAGAAGGCTCCGGCGGGTGGGAGGAAGTTGGTTCCTCCCAAAACTGCGGCGGTCGTGGTGACCATCACCCCGGAGGCCGTGGAGCGGGGCGAGACGTACGAGTCCGTCCTAAGACGGGCTCGTGCTAACGCGGATCCCTCCCGGCTGGGGATCGGAGCCATCACCTGCCGCCGTACCCTAACCGGAGCCCGAATTTTTGAGTTCGGGGGGGAGCAGCGCGGCGCAAACGCGGACCTCTTCGCGACCAAGTTGCGAGAGGTCATCGCGGATGCGGCAACGGTCGCCAGACCCGTTAAGACCGCAGCCTTGGAGGTGGCCGATCTCGATGATTCGGTCACCAAAGAGGATGTGGTGGCGGCCGTTGCGGCGGCTGGAGGCTGCGACGCTGGCGCAGTGAGAGGGGAGCCATCAGGCTAGGCCGCCGCGGCATGGGCACTATCCGCGTCGAGTGCCCAGTCGCCGCGGCTGCGGCCGCTCTAAAGGCGACCAAGGGTCGGCTACTAGTGGGCTTCAGCTCGGCTGTGGTCCGGCCGCTTGAGGACCAGCCCTTACGGTGCTTCAAGTGTTTCGCGCCGGGCCACACCCGAGCCACGTGTCCCTCCAAGTCCGACTGGGGCGAGTCCTGCTTCAAGTGCGGGCAGGAGGGGCACAGGAGTGCCACGTGCAGCGTCGCCACGCCTCGCTGCGCGGCGTGTGCCGCCAGTGGCCGCCCCGCGGGGCACAGGATGGGGGGCAAGAGCTGCCGGCCACCTGCGAGGAAGGGCGTAGTGTCGGCGCAGGTTCGCCCTGCTGCCACCACGGCCGCTGTCGTCGCCGCTGTAGCTCCAGCTCCAGCGGCGGTAGCTGAGGAGGAGGGTGCGATGTCGGAGTAATGGTTTCCGACTACCGCATCCTCCAGGCGAACACCAACCACTGCAGAGCGGCCCAGGACCTGCTGATGCAGACCATGGCCGAGTGGTTGGTGGACGTGGCGGTGGTTGCCGAGCCGTACTCGGTCCCTGGCCGTTGGCTGGGCGATCGGGATGGCTTGGTGGCACTAGCGGCGCGGTCTTCCACGGACTCCCCTCCCCTCTCGCTATTAGAGAGGGGACCGGGATACGTGGCCGCCGCGTGGGGAGAATTCGCCCTTGTGGGCGTTTATTTCTCCCCAAACCGCCCCCTGCAGGACTTCGAGAATTTTCTCGAGGTCCTCACCGCAGCGGTCGGTAGAGTGGCGCCACGCCAGGTAGCCATCTTGGGCGACCTGAACGCCAAGTCGACGGCCTGGGGCAACCCGGCCGCCTCCTGCAACGTCCGGGGACGCGCCACAGAATTCTGGGCGGCGTCCTGTGGTGTGTCCCTCCTTAACAGAGGGACTGTCCACACGTGTGTGCGGCAGCGGGGAGGGTCGGTGGTCGACGTATCGTTTGCCACCCCCGTGCTAGCCGCGCACGTCGTGAACTGGCGGGTGGAGTTGGTGGAGACCTTGTCGGACCACCGATACGTGCGGTTCGACATCTCCACCCAGAGCTCCCAGGGGACGGTCCGCTCGGGCCAATCTGCGTTCCCACGGTGGGCTCTCACCCGCCTGGACCGAGAGGCCGCGCAGGAGGCGGCGTTCGCCCAGGACTGGTTCGCGCCCCCTGTCGAGGGATTGGACGTGGACGCCGCGGCGGTCGAGCTGAGGCGGTCCTTGACCGAGGTGTGCAATTCCAGCATGCCCCGGTCACGCCGCCCGGCTCCCCGCCGCGCCGTCTATTGGTGGTCGGAGGAGCTGGCCGGGCTCCGGGCCGCGTGCGTAGCGGCCAGGAGGGCGTACACGCGGAGTCGACGACGCAGGCCCCGAGACCCTACCAACGAGGAGGGCCTCTATGCCTCGTACGTTGAGGCAAAGAGGGTCCTCAAGACGGCAATGGGGGCGGCCGAAGACTCGGCGAGAGCCGAGATGCTCGAGGGTCTCGACAGGGATCCGTACGGACGGCCTTACAAGGCGGCGCGGAACAAACTGCGCCCCTGCGGTCCTCCACTGACGGAGACCCTCGAGCCGGCATTGCTGGATGGGGTGGTCCGGTCCCTGTTTCCGTCCGGGGCCGACTTCACCCCTCCAGTGATGGACCCCCCGCCGGGGGTGGTTTCGCCGGAGGAGGAGATCCCTCCGGTTACGGCGTCTGAGCTGTACGGGGGGACCCTTCGCCTCCGCGCGAAGAACACAGCCCCAGGGCCGGACGGCGTTCCCGCACGGGTGGTGGCCATCGCCGCCTCTCAGATGGAGGAGAGGTTTCGGGACCTCTTCAGCGCGTGTTTCACGACTGGGAGGTTCCCGAAGCTCTGGAAGGAGGGGCGGCTATGCCTCCTCCGAAAAGAGGGACGCCCGGCAGACTCCCCCTCGGCTTACCGGCCCATCGTTCTGCTCGATGAGGTCGGTAAGCTGTTCGAGGGGATAATCGCCGACCGGCTAAATGGCCACCTGGGGACTGTGGGGCCGAACCTGTCGGACGCCCAATTCGGTTTCCGACGGGGTCGTTCGACGGTCGACGCGCTGGCCCTACTCAAGGGCCAGGTCAAGGAGGCCGTGGAGGCGGGTGACGGAGTGTTGGCGGTGTCGTTCGACATCGCAAACGCCTTCAACTCCGTCCCCCACTCTACAATCTTGGAGGCGCTCCGGTACCACGGAGTGCCTCAGTACCTGCGCCAACTCTTGGCCAGCTACTTGGAGGACCGGGTGGTCCTCCTCGAAGACAAGACGGCCAAATTGAGGCGCTATGGCGCAGAGTCCGGTGTTCCACAGGGGTCGGTCCTAGGACCACCGTTGTGGAACATCGGATTCGACTGGCTCCTGCGGGGAACCCTCCTCCGTGGCACGAGTATCATATGTTACGCGGACGATACCCTCCTCATTGCCCGGGGGAGGGACTTCAGGGAGGCGGCCAGTCTGGCCTCCGCCGGCGGGTCCTTAGTGGCGGGAAGGATCCGCCGCCTAGGGCTGCAGGTGGCGCTGCAAAAGACCGAGGCCGTGTATTTCCACGGGCCTCGGCAGCGCATCCCCCCTGACGGCCACATTGTCGTGGAGGGCGTCAGGATCGGGGTCGGGGCCCAGATGAAATATCTGGGCCTTGTTCTCGACAGCAGGTGGCGCTTCGGTCCGCACTTCAGCGGGCTGTCGACCCGCCTGCTGAAGACCGCGAACGCCCTGTCCTGGCTCCTCCCGAACCTGGGGGGTCCGAAGGCGCGATGCCGGCAGTTGTACGCCGGCATCCTCAAGAGCATGGCCCTTTATGGGGCTCCGATCTGGGCGGACTCCCTCCACAGGAGGGAGAACGCCACTGCCATCCGCAGGCCCCAAAGGGCCATTGCACAGCGGGTGGCGAGGGCCTACTGCTCGGTAGGGTTCTCGGCAGCGTGCGCTCTGGCCGGCACCCCTCCTTGGGAGCTCGAGGCATGGGTGCTGACCAGAGTGTACGAGTGGACGGCGCGGCGCAAGGCGCTAGGGGAGCTCCCCGCCGCAGAAGAGCGGGAGGCCGTGCGGCAGGAGGCGAGGGACGCTATCGTCCTTCATTGGACGGAGGACCTCGCCACTGCCGCTTTTGGCCGCCGAACATTGGACGCGCTCGGGCCAGTCCTGAAGGATTGGCTCGAGCGGTCCCATGGTTTCCTCTCTTTCCGTCTGGTGCAGGTGTTGTCCGGGCATGGATGCTTCGGATCGCACCTGCATCGGATCCAAAGGGAGGAGACCCCGTCGTGCCACGACTGTGGCGCGGCGGTGGACACGGCACAGCACACCTTGGAGGTGTGCCCTGCCTGGTCCGAGCTGCGCCATGCCCTGGTTGCAGCGGTCGGGCAGGACCTCTCGCTTCCCGGCGTCGTCAGCGCCATGCTGGGGAGCGAGGGGGCCTGGGCAGCGGTCGCCTCCTTCTGTGAGGAAGTGATGTCGCAGAAGGAGGAGGCGGAGCGCGTGCGGGAGGACGATCCTCTCGCGGCGCCGCTCCGAAGGCGGAGGAGGGGTCGAAGAAGACGTCAGTACGACAGTCATCTCCGACTCCTCCCAGGTGGAGGCCAGCAGGCAACGGGTGCGGGGGCACCCTTGCCTGTATTGCACAGGCCTCCACCAGTGTCGGATGGGAATGGCCAGGTGTTCCCGGCCATTCCCGTAGCCCCCCAGCCTGGGGGGCATGCGGGGCCCGCCAGCTAGGCGGGCACGCGCCGGGAGGGTCGTGGACGTAAAGGCTGTGCCAGTTTCCCATGGCCCATAACGGCATTGAGGGAACACCGCTGGGTTTTTTAGTGGGTATACTAGCACTCTGCCGGGGAGTCCCACATGCCCCTCCCGTCCCCCGACGGGAGGGTATGCGTAATGCATTTTTCCCAGCGGGAAAAAAAAAAAAAAAAAAAAAAAAAAAAAAAGGTTAGGTTAGGTTAGGTTAGGTTAGGTTTCCTGCGGGGAACCCTCCTCCGTGGCACGAGTATCATCTGCTACGCGGACGATACCCTCCTCATTGCCCGGGGGAGGGACTTCAGGGAGGCGGCCAGTCTGGCCTCCGCCGGCGGGTCCTTAGTGGCGGGAAGGATCCGCCGCCTAGGGCTGAAGGTGGCGCTGCAAAAGACCGAGGCCGTGTATTTCCACGGGCCTCGGCAGCGCATCCCCCCTGATGGCCACATCGTCGTGGAGGGCGTCAGGATCGGGGTCGGGGCCCAGATGAAATATCTGGGCCTTGTTCTCGACAGCAGGTGGCGCTTCGGTCCGCACTTCAGCGGGCTGTCGACCCGCCTGCTGAAGACCGCGAACGCCCTGTCCTGGCTCCTCCCGAACCTGGGGGGTCCGAAGGCGCGATGCCGGCAATTGTACGCCGGCATCCTCAAGAGCATGGCCCTTTATGGGGCTCCGATCTGGGCGGACTCCCTCCACAGGAGGGAGAACGCCACCGCCATCCGCAGGCCCCAAAGGGCCATTGCACAGCGGGTGGCGAGGGCCTACCGCTCGGTAGGGTTCTCGGCAGCGTGCGCTCTGGCCGGCACCCCTCCTTGGGAGCTCGAGGCATGGGTGCTGACCAGAGTGTACGAGTGGACGGCGCGGCGCAAGGCGCTAGGGGAGCTCCCCGCCGCAGAAGAGCGGGAGGCCGTGCGGCAAGAGGCGAGGGACGCTATCGTCCTTCATTGGACGGAGGACCTCGCCTCTGCCACTTTTGGCCGCCGAACCCTGGACGCGCTGGGGCCAGTCCTGAAGGATTGGCTCGAGCGGTCCCATGGTTTCCTCTCTTTCCGTCTGGTGCAGGTGTTGTCCGGGCATGGATGCTTCGGATCGCACCTGCATCGGATCCAAAGGGAGGAGACCCCGTCGTGCCACGACTGTGGCGCGGCGGTGGACACGGCACAGCACACCTTGGAGGTGTGCCCTGCCTGGTCCGAGCTGCGCCATGCCCTGGTTGCAGCGGTCGGGCAGGACCTCTCGCTTCCCGGCGTCGTCAGCGCCATGCTGGGGAGCGAGGAGGCCTGGGCAGCGGTCGCCTCCTTCTGCGAGGAAGTGATGTCGCAGAAGGAGGAGGCGGAGCGCGTGCGGGAGGACGATCCTCTCGCGGCGCCGCTCCGAAGGCGGAGGAGGGGTCGCAGAAGACGTCAGTATGACAGTCATCTCCGACTCCTCCCAGGTGGAGGTCAGCAGGCAACGGGTGCGGGGGCACCCTTGCCTGTATTGCACAGGCCTCCACCAGTGTCGGATGGGAATGGCCAGGTGTTCCCGGCCATTCCCGTAGCCCCCCATCTTGGGGGGCATGCGGGGCCCGCCAGCTAGGCGGGCACGCGCCGGGAGGGTCGTGGACGTAAAGGCTGTGCCAGTTTCCCATGGCCCCCCCCCATAACGGCATTGAGGGAACACCGCTGGGTTTTTTAGTGGGTATACCGGCACTCTGCCGGGGAGTCCCACATACCCCTCCCGTCCCCCGACGGGAGGGTATGCGTAATGCATTTTTCCCAGCGGAACAAAAAAAAAGGTTAGGTTAGGTTAGGTTAGGTTAGGTTGGGGGATCCCCCACAGCGCATACTTCCTCGTAGTATCCCCTGGGCAACGCCGTGTCTGACCACCGTAACGGAGTGGCAGACCGGCGGCTAAAGTGCGCTGTGAAGTCGTAGCATATTTTAATCCTTTTTATTCGAATTTTATCCAAGTCGGCAAGCTACGACCTGCTCTTGAGGCTATGCCTAGACCCCTGAGGGAAGCCTCCGGGCGTTTTAAAAAAGGCCCTTCTCAGGGCCAACCAAAAGGCCCTTCTCAGGGCCAACCAAAAGGCCCTTCTCAGGGCCAACCAAAAGGCCCTTCTCAGGGCCAACCAAAAGGCCCTTCTCAGGGCCAGTCCGAGGGCGCTTCGGCGACGGAGGCTAGCCGCGCATCGTCTGCGGCTAGCTTCTACTGTCTAGCAGACTCGGACAACGAGTCCATTGGGTTCGATGCTCGGACCCAATCCACTGGCCCTTCTAAGGGCCACGCTGGAGCTGGCCGCGCACCATCTGCGGCCAGCTTATCCAGCCTACAGGCGGAGCTGGAGATATCGGACTCCGACGCATCGGAGTCTGCTATGGACACGTCGGCGGCCGGAAGTGACCGCCTCCAGAGGAAGCGGGCTTTCATGAAGCCCGGGTCCGGTGGCTCCTCGGAGTCCATTGGGAAGTCGAAGAAGAGGCCGAGGTCAAAAAAGGCCTCGACCTCTCCGTCGACTTCCACCCATGAAGTAGGCCTGCTGGACGCCGAGCGTCAACTCGGCCTAGCCAAGAGGGCGCAGCTCCAGCAGGACCTGGAGGAGAAGGTCGCCGCGAAAGAGCGGCAGGCGCGGGCCGCCAGGTCAAGGGCCGGTTACGGTGCATCAAGTGTGCTGTACGCCGACCACTCCCTGGCGGAACTTGAGCGCATGGCGCTCGAAGACAAGGAGGGAGTTCTGGAGGTCGCCTCGAGGTCCTCAAACCTCAAGGGGACCTTCCAAAAGGCCCTCAAGTGCCGGGCCGTGAGCTTACATGGCATCGTGGCGGAGCTGGTGCAGCGCACCGCCACTGAAGAGACGCGGCAGCTGCAGGCAAAGGTGGATCGCCTGCAACTGGAGGTCAGCCAGCTGCACCAGAAGCTGGCTGAGGCCACGGCCCGGCACGTCCAACCTGCCCCTGCCCCTGGTCCGGTGGTAGGAGGCTCCTCCTCCTCTTCCAACCTTGAGGATACAATCCGAAAGGTGGTCATGGAGGAGAGGGCCTTCACCAGAGCCTGTTTCGCAGGAATTGAGGACCGGCTCCTGCCGGAGACGCGGCTCCGCCCGCCGCTAGCTGCGGACAATCGTCGCACGGCGAAGGAGCCGGAACCTGCGCCTGTAGCAGGCCCGGCATCGGGGGAGCAGCCCCAGGCCCCGAAGCCCTCCAAGGGCAAAGGCAAGGGAAAGAGGACCACCCCTCAGACCCTTGCTACGGGCACGGAGGGAGCGCCTGCTGCTCCAGCAGCCCCCCCGAGCTCGCAGAGGGAGGACGCCCTGCTTCCGTCCACCACTCCGTCCAACGAGACGTGGACGGAAGTGGTCAAGAGGGGGGGAAAGGGCAAAAAGTCCCAGCCCACTGCGACTGCTTCGGCAGCCCAGAAGGCTCCGGCGGGCGGGAGGAAGCTGGTTCCTCCCAAAACCGCGGCCGTCGTGGTGACCATCACCCCGGAGGCCGTGGAGCGGGGCGAGACGTATGAGTCCGTCCTAAGACGGGCTCGTACCAACGCGGATCCCTCCCGGCTGGGGATCGGCAACATCACGTGTCGCCGAACCCTAGCCGGGGCTCGCATTTTCGAGTTCTCGGGGGAGCAGCGCGGCGCAAACGCGGATCTCTTCGCGAAAATGGTGCAAGAGGTCATCGCGGATGCGGCAACGGTCGTCAGGCCTGTAAAGACCGCAGCCTTGGAGGTGGCCGATCTAGATGATTCGGTCACTAAAGAGGACGTGGTGGCGGCCGTTGCGGCGGCTGGAGGCTGCGACGCTGGCGCGGTGAAAGGTGGACCCATCAGGCTCGGCCGCCGCGGCATGGGCACCATCCGCGTCGAGTGCCCGGTCGCCACGGCTGGGGCCGTCCTTACTGCGACCAAGGGACGGCTGCTTGTGGGGCTCAGTTCAGCTGTGGTCCGGCCGCTTGAAGAGCAACCTACGCGCTGCTTCAAGTGCTTCGCGTTCGGCCACACCCGAGTCACGTGTCCCTCCAAGTTCGACTGGGGAGACTCATGCTTCCGATGCGGGCAGGAGGGACACAAGGGTGCCGCTTGCCGCGCTACCACGCTGCGCTGCGTGGCGTGTGCCGCCAGTGGCCGCCCCGCGGACCACAGGATGACGGGCAGGAACTGTAAGCCTCCCGCGAGGAAAGGCATAGTGCCGGCGCAGGTTCACCCTGCTGCTGCCACCACCGCCGTCGTTGTCGCCGCTGCAGATCCAGCGGCGGTAGCCGAGGAGGGATGTGCGATGTTGGAATAATGGTTTCCAACTACCGCATCCTCCAGGCGAACACCAACCACTGTAGGGCGGCCCAGGACCTGGTGGTTCAGGTCATGGCCGAGTGGTTGGTGAACGTAGCGGTGGTCGCCGAGCCCTACTCAGTCCCCGGCAGCTGGCTGGGTGACGAGGACGGCTTGGTGGCACTAGCGGCGCGGTCTTCCACAGACTCCCCTCCCCTCTCGCTATTAGAGAGGGGACCGGGATACGTGGCCGCCGCGTGGGGAGAATTAGCCCTTGTGGGCGTCTATTTCTCCCCAAACCGCCCTCTTCAGGATTTCGAGAATTATCTCGCAATCCTGGCCGCCGTGGTCGGCAGGGCGGTGCCGCGTCAGGTCTCCGTACTGGGAGACCTGAATGCCAAGTCGGTGAACTGGGGCAACCCGGCCACCGACGCTCGCGGGAGGGCAGTGGAAATGTGGGCAGCCTCCTCTGGACTCTCCCTCTTGAACAGAGGAAGCGTCCAGACATGCGTGCGGCGGCAGGGTGGCTCAATAGTGGACGTCACTTTCGCCACCCCTGCGTTGGCCGCGCGCGTGTTGAACTGGCGGGTGGACCTGGTGGAGACTATGTCGGACCACCGCTACGTACGATTCGACATCTCCACCGGTGGCCCCGGAGAGTCGCGGCCCCCCTCGGTGCAATCACCGTTCCCGCGGTGGGCTCTCACCCGCCTGGACAGGGAGGCAGCGGTGGAGGCGGCGTTCATCCAGGACTGGTTTTCAGCGCCTTCCGCCGGCCTGGATGTGGACACCGTGGCGGGGCACCTGAGGGAGTCTCTGACCGAGGTATGCAACTCTAGCATGCCTCGGTCTAGCCGACCACCACCCAAACGCGCCGTGTACTGGTGGTCGGTGGAGCTGGCGGGGCTTCGAACAGCGTGTGTGGAGGCAAGGAGGGCCTACACGCGAAGCCGAAGGCGGCGTCGACGAGACCACGCCAACGAGGACCACCTCTATGAGCTGTACATTGAGGCAAAAATGGTCCTCGATAGGTCTATCGCCGCCGCCAGAGACTCGGCAAGAGCGGAGATGCTGGAGGGTCTCGACAATGACCCCTACGGGAGACCATACAAGACGGCCCGCAAAAAATTGCGCCCCTTTGGTCCCCCGGTGGCCGAGACCCTGGAGCCCTCATTTCTGGATGGGGTGGTTCAGTCCCTGTTCCCGTGCAGGGACAGTAACTTCGCCCCGCCAGTGATGGGGGCCACGTTGAGGATAGCTCCGCCAGCTGAAGAAGAAGAGGAGGCCCCTTCGGTCACGGAGTCGGAACTCGGCGCGGCGATTCTGCATATCCGCGCCAAGAAGACGGCTCCGGGCCCCGACGGTGTTCCGGCAAGAGTGGTGGCCATCGCTGCCACTCAAATGGAGGAGAGGTTTCGGGACCTATTCAGCGCATGTCTTGCGTGTGGGAGGTTCCCGAAACCGTGGAAGGAGGGGCAGTTGTGCCTCCTTCGCAAGGAGGGCCGCCGAGCAGACTCCCCCTCGGCATACCGGCCCATCGTGCTGCTCGATGAGGTCGGAAAAATGTTCGAGGGGATAATCGCTGCCCGCCTGAAAAGTCATCTGCGGCGTATCGGGCCGGACTTGTCGGACGCTCAGTTCGGTTTTCGGGCTGAGCGTTCCACGGTGGACGCGCTGGTCCGCCTTAAGGGCCAGGTGAAGGGGGCGATGGAGGCGCGGGACGGATTGTTGGCTGTGTCGTTCGACATAGCCAATGCCTTCAACTCAGTTCCCCACTCCACCATCCTAGAGGCGCTCCGATTCCACGGAGTGCCTCGATACATGCGTCGTCTGCTGGCCAGCTACCTAGAGCATCGGACGATCGTCCTGGCGGATAGGACTGGCCAAGTCCGGCGGTACGCCGTCGAGGCTGGCGTTCCGCAGGGGTCAGTCATAGGACCTCTCCTCTGGAACATCGCCTATGATTGGCTCTTGCGGGGAACTCTCCTCCGGGGCACGAGTGTCGTCTGCTATGCGGATGACACTCTCCTCACCGCCCGGGGGGGGAGTTTCAGGGAGGCGGCCAACCTGGCCTCGGCGGGCGGATCCTTGGTCGCGGGGAGGATCCGCCGCCTAGGTTTAACGGTGGCGCTGCACAAGACCGAGGCCGTGTTCTTCCACGGAGCTCGGCAGCGCCCCCCATCTGACGCCCACATCTTCGTGGAGGGCGTCAGAATTGAGGTGAAGGCCCAGATGAAATATCTGGGCCTTGTACTCGACAGCAGGTGGCGCTTCGGTCCGCATCTTAGCGGGCTGTCGTCGCGCCTGCTGAAGGCCGCAGGCGCACTCTCGTGGCTGCTTCCCAACCTGGGAAGGCCCAGTGCGCGATGCCGGCAACTTTATGCCGGCATCTTGAGGAGTATGGCCCTTTACGGGGCTCCTATCTGGGAGGACTCCCTCCGAAGGAGGGAGAACGCCGCCGCATTGCGGGCACCCCAAAGGGCCATAGCCCAGCGTGTGGCGCGGGCCTACCGCACGGTGGGCTTCGCGGCAGCATGTGCTCTGGCCGGCACCCCTCCTTGGGAACTCGAGGCGTGGGTGCTCGCCAGAGTATATGAATGGACGGCGGGGCGGAGGGCGAGAGGAGAACGCCCAGCCCCGGAAGAGCGGGAGGCCGTCCGGCGGGAGGCGAGGGACGCCATCGTCGTCCATTGGACGGGGGAACTCGCCACCGCAGCCTTCGGCCGCCGAACCCTCGACGCGATCGGGCCTGTCCTGCGAGACTGGCTTGAGCGGTCGCATGGGTTCCTCTCGTTCCGTCTGGTGCAGGTGCTGTCCGGACACGGTTGCTTCGGATCGTACCTGCACCGGATCGGACGGGAGGAGACGCCGTCGTGCCACGACTGTGGCGCGGCGGAGGACACGGCGCAGCACACCCTCGAGGTGTGCCCCTCGTGGTCCGAAACGCGCCACAGCCTCATCGCGGTGATCGGACCGGACCTCTCACTCCCTGGCTTGGTTAACGCCATGCTGGGGGACGAGGGGTCCTGGGCGGCAGTCGCCTCCTTCTGCGAACACGTCATGTCCCAGAAGGAGGCGGCGGAGCGCGCGCGGGAGGAGGATCCTCACGCGGCGCTGCTCCGAAGGCGGAGGAGGGGTCGAAGAAGACGTCAGTTTGATAGTCATCTCCGACTCCTCCCGGGTGGAGACCAGCAGGCAACGGGTGCGGGGGCACCCTTGCCTGTATTGCACAGGCCTCCACCAGTGTCGGACGGGAGTGGCCAGGTGTTCCCGGCCATTCCCGTAGCCCCCCAGCCTGGGGGGCATGCGGGGCCCGCCAGCTAGGCGGGCAAGCGCCGGGAGGGTTGTGGATGTAAAGGCTGAGCCGGTTTCCCATGGCCCTCCCACCACGGCGATGTGGGAACACCGCTGAGTTTTAGTGGGTATACTGTCATTCGGACAGGAGTCCCACATACCCCGTCTCGTCCCCCGACGAGCGGAAGTGCATAAAGCATTTCTCAGCGAAAAAAAAAAAAAAAAAAAAAAAGGTTAGGTTCCCGGCCACAAGGCGGCCCAGTGCTCCGCGGCGCCAAACTGCAGCCTCTGTACAGCTGCAGGAAGGCCCGCCGGGCACAGAGCGGGCGGCAAGGCCTGTGGCGTACCCGCCAACAAAAAGAAGAGAAGGGGTGCCAAGGCTGCGGGGGGCTCTTTACCCCCCCCTCAGCCTGGCTGCCCTTCGGCCGACTCCCGGCCTAGGAATGGTGCGGAGGGGATGGATTGCGCCTAATGGCGCTCTACCATTTCCTCCAGGGCAACATCAACCACTGTGCCAGAGCTCAGGATCTCTTGCTCCAGAGCATGGCGGAGTGGTTGATTCGCGTGGCCGTGGTCGCCGAGCCGTACTTTGTCCCCCCCCGGGATAACTGGGTGGGAGACCTTGACGGCTTGGTGGCCATCATCGGCGGGGCTCTCGCCAACCCGTCCCGAGGACACGGCTGGGTGGCCGCCCTCGCGGACGGCATTGGCGTGGTTGGGGCGTATTTTTCGCCCAACAAGAGTCTCGCCGACTTCGAAAGCTTCCTTGTCGAGTTGGGTGCGGTCGTGGGCCGACTCCACCCTCGCCCCGTGCTGTTGCTAGGGGATCTCAACGCCAAGTCTGCGGCGTGGGGATCTCCGGTGACCGATGCTAGGGGTGAGGCGCTGGAGGAGTGGGCGGTCACGACCGGCCTGGTCGTCCTGAACGTGGGCTCGGTACACACGTGCGTTCGGCAGCGGGGCGGGTCTATAGTGGACGTATCGTTCGCTAGCCCTGCTGTCGCGAGCCGTGTTCGTGACTGGCGTGTTGCCGTGGAGGTGGAGACGTTGTCGGATCACCGATACATCCGTTTCGACGTCTCCGCCCAGACCGCCGGCGGCCGCAGTTTTTCGGGCCCGAGAACGGACGGCCCGCGCTGGTCGCTCAAGCGCATCGACAGGGAGCTCCTCGAGGAGGCCGCCATTGTCCAGGCCTGGGGCCGGGAGTCGGCAGTGAGCGGACCCGTCGACGTCGAACAGGAGGCGCTGTGGTTCTGCGGGGCGATGACGCAAATTTGCGACGCGTCCATGCCCCGAGTCCACGCACAGTCAGCAAGGCGCCAGGTGTACTGGTGGTCCGCCGCGATCGCGCAGTTACGCGTCGCGTGCGTGGCGGTGAGACGCCAGTTCACCCGATACCGGAGGAGACGTCGTCGGGTCCCTGACGAAGAAGCCGCGCTGTATGAGGTGTACCGCGCGGCTAAAGAGACTCTGTGGCTGGCCATCGGCGAGGCGAAGACGCGAGCCAGGGAGGAGATGCTGGAGACTCTAGACGGGAATCCGTGGGGGCGCCCTTATCGAGCGGTTCGAGGGAAACTTCGAGCCGCGGCGCCTCCACTTACGGAGAGTCTTCAGCCAGAGCTGCTGGAAGAGGTAGTCGCAGCCCTCTTCCCGGCAAGAGCGGAGCATACTCCGCCGCCGATGGCTTTGCCCACAGTCGCAGAGTCTACAGAGGAGAACGCCATTAGCGTCCCAGAGGTGACACAGGCAGAGATGAGGGCGGCCGTGATGCGGCTCCGGGCCAAGAACGTGGCTCCGGGGCCCGACGGGATCCACGGCCGAGCATTAGCCCTCGCTCTGAAGGAGCTGGAGCCCCAGCTGAGAGGACTCTACACAGCGTGCCTCGAGCAGGGCCAGTTTCCCACTTTGTGGAAAACCGGTCGTCTGGTCCTGCTCAGGAAGGCGGGGCGCCCTGCGGACTCGCCGTCCGCGTACCGGCCCATAGTGCTGCTAGACGAGGTGGGTAAGCTGCTGGAGCGGCTACTCGCAGCCCGCCTCGTCGGCCACTTGTGCAGAGAAGGGCCGGACCTGGACGAGAGCCAGTTCGGTTTCAGGCATGGGCGCTCCACCATACACGCTATATCGCGGGTGAGAGTCCTGGCGGAGGAAACGGTGTCCCGGGGTGGGGTGGTGGTGGCGGTGTCCTTGGACATCTCCAACGCCTTCAACACCCTGCCCTGGAGTTGTATTCGAGAGGCACTGCGTTATCATCGGGTGCCTCTCTACCTCCGCCGTATCGTTGGGGCTTATTTGGCGGAGAGGTGTGTCACCTTCGTGGGACGCGATGGCGTCAACCAGCGCCACATGTCGTGCGGTGTTCCACAGGGCTCGGTTCTGGGCCCACTCCTGTGGAACATCGGGTACGACTGGGTGCTGAGGGGCGAACTCCAACCGGGCGTCGACCTGACGTGTTACGCGGACGACACGCTGGTCACGGCCCGGGGGAGTTCGTACAGGGAGGCAGCGTTGCTGACGACGGCTGCGGTCTCACAGACGGTGAGCCGCATACGGCGCCTCGGCCTGGAGGTGGCCCTCAACAAGTCGGAGGCCATGGTGTTTCATGGTCCCCGGCGGGCGCCACCATCCGGATCCCACATTGTGGTGGGGGGGGTTCGAATCGCTGTCGAGCCCACCATGAAGTACCTTGGGTTGGTGCTCGACAGCCGGTGGGATTTCGGCCCCCACTTCCGGCAGCTGGCGCCCAAGTTGTTGGGCGCGGCCGGGGCGCTGTCAACGCTGCTTCCCAATCTGGGGGGCCCGAGCGCCGCTTGTAGGCGGCTCTACGTGGGGATCGTGCGGTCGATGGCCCTTTACGGGGCCCCGATCTGGGCGGCTGACCTGACGGCCGGCAGCATTGCTGTATTGCGAAAGCCGCAGAGAGCAATGGCCGTCAGAGTCATAAGGGGATACCGCACGATCTCCTACGAGGCGGCTTGTGCACTGGCCGGATCCCCGCCCTGGGACCTGGAGGCGAAGGTGCTCGCGTCACTGTATCGGTGGCGCGAGGAAGCGCGGGCGCGGGGCGAGCGACCGATGCAGCGACAAATGGAGCAGCGTCGGTCGCAGCTCCGCGAGGTCCTGGTGGCGGAATGGCGGGACAGGCTCTCACGCCCTACCGCCGGCCTCGTCACCATCGAGGCGGTCCGGCCGGTGCTCGACCACTGGCTCGGGAGGAGGCACGGCTCCCTGTCGTTTCGGGTGACGCAGGTGCTCTCGGGGCACGGTTGCTTCGGGAAGTACCTGTGTCGCATAAACAGGGAGCCGGACGCCCGGTGTCACCACTGCGTCGACTGCCGGGAGGACACGGCGCGGCATACGCTGGCAGAGTGTGCCGCTTGGGAGGAGCCGCGCCGTGCCCTCATCTCAGGAGTAGGCAGTGACCTCTCGCTGCCGGCCGTTGTGAATGCGATGGTCGGCGGCGCGGAGTCCTGGGACGCGGTGGTATCCTTCTGCGAAACAGTGATCTCGCAGAAGGAGGCTGCGGAAAGGGAGCGAGAGATCTCATCCTCTCACCCGGCCCGCAGCAGGCGCACCGGGCGTCGGCGGAGGGCGGACAATGCCCTCTTCCAGCCCCCTAAATGGGTCCAGGGGCGACGGACTCGGGGACGTCCGTCGCCCCCCATACATCAGGACCCGAGGTGGCGGCGCGTAGTGTTCCACGCGCGCCCCTCTTAGACGTCGCGGGGGGAGTCAAACACCTCACTCCCCCCGCTGGACCGGACGGGGCCCGCAGAGGCGGGCCGGCACCGGCCGGGGGTTGCGGAAGATTTGTACGTTCCCGCGACCCCCAGCGTAGGTGTGAGACGGAACACCGGGGTGGTTTTTAGTCAGTAAGAGTCTGACAGACCCCTCCGCCCCCCCAGGGCGGGGGACATCCATGAGGATTTTCCACCCCGGAACAAAAAAAAAAAAAAAAAAAAAAGGTTAGGTTAGGTTAGGTTAGGTTAGGTTGGGGGATCCCCCACAGCGGGGGGATCCCCCACAGCGCATACTTCCTCGCAGTATCCCCTGGGCAACGCCGTGTCTGACCACCGTAACGGAGTGGCAGACCGGCGGCTAAAGTGCGCTGTGAAGTCGTAGCATATTTTAATCCTTTTTATTCGAATTTTATCCAAGTCGGCAAGCTACGACCTGCTCTTGAGGCTATGCCTAGACCCCTGAGGGAAGCCTCCGGGCGTTTTAAAAAAGGCCCTTCTCAGGGCCAACCAAAAGGCCCTTCTCAGGGCCAACCAAAAGGCCCTTCTCAGGGCCAACCAAAAGGCCCTTCTCAGGGCCAACCAAAAGGCCCTTCTCAGGGCCAACCTAAAGGCCCTTCTCAGGGCCAGTCCGAGGGCGCTTCGGCGTCGGAGGCTAGCCGCGCATCGTCTGCGGCTAGCTTCTACTGTCTGGCGGACTCGGACAACGAGTCCATTGGGTTCAATTCTCGGACCCAATCCACTGGCCCTTCTAAGGGCCACGCTGGAGCTGGCCGCGCACCATCTGCGGCCAGCTTATCCAGCCTACAGGCGGAGCTGGAGATATCGGACTCCGACGCATCGGAGTCTGCTATGGACACGTCGGCGGCCGGAAGTGACCGCCTCCAGAGGAAGCGGGCTTTCATGAAGCCCGGGTCCGGTGGCTCCTCGGAGTCCATTGGGAAGTCGAAGAAGAGGCCGAAGTCAAAAAAGAACTCGACCTCTCCGTCGACTTCCACCCATGAAGTAGGCCTGCTGGACGCCGAGCGTCAACTCGGCCTAGCCAAGAGGGCGCAGCTCCAGCAGGACCTGGAGGAGAAGGTCGCCGCGAAAGAGCGGCAGGCGCGGGCCGCCAGGTCGAGGGCCGGTTACGGTGCATCAAGTGTGCTGTACGCCGACCACTCCCTGGCGGAACTTGAGCGCATGGCGCTCGAAGACAAGGAGGGAGTTCTGGAGGTCGCCTCGAGGTCCTCAAACCTCAAGGGGACCTTCCAAAAGGCCCTCAAGTGCCGGGCCGTGAGCTTACATGGCATCGTGGCGGAGCTGGTGCAGCGCACCGCCACTGAAGAGACGCGGCAGCTGCAGGCGAAGGTGGATCGCCTGCAACTGGAGGTCAGCCAGCTGCACCAGAAGCTGGCTGAGGCCACGGCCCGGCACGTCCAACCTGCCCCTGCCCCTGGTCCGGTGGTGGGAGGCTCCTCCTCCTCTTCCAACCTTGAGGATACAATCCGAAAGGTGGTCATGGAGGAGAGGGCTTTCACCAGAGCCTGTTTCGCAGGAATTGAGGACCGGCTCCTGCCGGAGACGCGGCTCCGCCCGCCACTAGCGGCGGACAAGCGTTGCACGGCGAAGGAGCCGGAACCTGCGCCTGTAGCAGGCTCGGCATCGGGGGAGCAGCCCCAGGCCCCGAAGCCCTCCAAGGGCAAAGGCAAGGGAAAGAGGACCACCCCTCAGACCCTTGCTACGGGCTCGGCGGGAGCGCCTACTGCTCCAGCAGCCCCCCCGAGCTCGCAGAGGGAGGATGCCTCGCTTCCCTCCACCACTCCGTCCAACGAGACGTGGACGGAAGTGGTCAAGAGGGGGGGAAAGGGCAAAAAGTCCCAGCCCACTGCGACTGCTTTGGCAGCCCAGAAGGGTCCGGCGGGCGGGAGGAAGCTGGTTCCCCCGAAAACGGCGGCGGTCGTGGTGACCATCACCCCGGAGGCCGTGGAGCGGGGCGAGACGTACGAGTCCGTCCTAAGACGGGCTCGTGCTAACGCGGATCCCTCCCGGCTGGGGATCGGAGCCATCACCTGCCGCCGTACCCTAACCGGAGCCCGAATTTTTGAGTTCGGGGGGGAGCAGCGCGGCGCAAACGCGGACCTCTTCGCGAACAAGTTGCGAGAGGTCATCGCGGATGCGGCAACGGTCGCCAGACCCGTTAAGACCGCAGCCTTGGAGGTGGCCGATCTCGATGATTCGGTCACCAAAGAGGATGTGGTGGCGGCCGTTGCGGCGGCTGGAGGCTGCGATGCTGGCGCAGCAAGGGGCGGAGCCATCAGGCTGGGCCGTCGTGGCATGGGTACCATCCGCGTCGAGTGCCCGGTCGCCGCGGCTGCGGCCGCTCTGAAGGCGACCAAGGGACGTCTGCTGGTGGGCTTCAGCTCGGCTGTGGTCCGTCCGCTTGAGGACCAGCCCTTACGGTGCTTCAAGTGTTTCGCGCCGGGCCACACCCGAGCCACGTGTCCCTCCAAATCCGACTGGGGTGAGTCCTGCTTCAAGTGCGGGCAGGAGGGGCACAGGAGTGCCGCGTGCAGCGTCGCCATACCTCGCTGTGCGGCATGTGCCGCCAGTGGCCGCCCCGCGGGGCACAGGATGGGGGGCAAGAGCTGCCGGCCACCTGCGAGGAAGGGCGTAGTGTCGGCGCAGGTTCGCCCTGCTGCCACCACCGCCGCTGTCGTCGCCGCTGTAGCTCCAGCTCCAGCGGCGGTAGCTGAGGAGGAGGGTGCGATGTCGGAGTAATGGTTTCCGACTACCGCATCCTCCAGGCGAACACCAACCACTGCAGAGCGGCCCAGGACCTGCTGATGCAGACCATGGCTGAGTGGTTGGTGGACGTGGCGGTGGTTGCCGAGCCGTACTCGGTCCCTGGCCGTTGGCTGGGCGATCGGGATGGCTTGGTGGCACTAGCGGCGCGGTCTTCCACGGACTCCCCTCCCCTCTCGCTATTAGAGAGGGGACCGGGATACGTGGCCGCCGCGTGGGGAGAATTCGCCCTTGTGGGCGTTTATTTCTCCCCAAACCGCCCCCTCCAGGACTTCGAGAATTTTCTCGAAGTCCTCACCGCAGTGGTCGGTAGAGTGGCGCCACGCCAGGTAGCCATTTTGGGCGACCTGAACGCCAAGTCGACGGCCTGGGGCAACCCGGCCGCCTCCTGCAACGTCCGGGGACGCGCCACAGAATTCTGGGCGGCGTCCTGTGGTGTGTCCCTCCTTAACAGAGGGACTGTCCACACGTGTGTGCGGCAGCGGGGAGGGTCGGTGGTCGACGTATCGTTTGCCACCCCCGTGCTAGCCGTGCACGTCGTGAACTGGCGGGTGGAGTTGGTGGAGACCTTGTCGGACCACCGATACGTGCGGTTCGACATCTCCACCCACAGCTCCCAGGGGACGGTCCGCTCGGGCCAATCTGCGTTCCCACGGTGGGCTCTCACCCGCCTGGACCGAGAGGCCGCGCGGGAGGCGGCGTTCGCCCAAGACTGGTTCGCGCCCCCAGTCGAGGGATTGGACGTGGACGCCGCGGCGGTCGAGCTGAGGCGGTCCTTGACCGAGGTGTGCAATTCCAGCATGCCCCGGTCACGCCGCCCGGCTCCCCGCCGCGCCGTCTATTGGTGGTCGGAGGAGCTGGCCGGGCTCCGGGCCGCGTGCGTAGCGGCCAGGAGGGCGTACACGCGGAGTCGACGACGCAGGCCCCGAGACCCCACCAACGAGGAGGGCCTCTATGCCTCGTACGTCGAGGCAAAGAGGGTCCTCAAGACGGCAATGGGGGCGGCCGAAGACTCGGCGAGAGCCGAGATGCTCGAGGGTCTCGACAGGGATCCATATGGACGGCCTTACAAGGCGGCGCGGAACAAACTGCGCCCCTGCGGTCCTCCACTGACGGAGACCCTCGAGCCGGCATTGCTGGATGGGGTGGTCCGGTCCCTGTTTCCATCCAGGGCCGACTTCACCCCTCCAGTGATGGACCCCCCGCCGGGGGTGGTTTCGCCGGAGGAGGAGATCCCTCCGGTTACGGCGTCTGAGCTGTACGGGGGGACCCTTCGCCTCCGCGCGAAGAACACAGCCCCAGGGCCGGATGGCGTTCCCGCAAGGGTGGTGGCCATCGCCGCCTCTCAGATGGAGGAGAGGTTTCGGGACCTCTTCAGCGCGTGCTTCACGACTGGGAGGTTCCCGAAGCTCTGGAAGGAGGGGCGGCTATGCCTCCTCCGAAAAGAGGGACGCCCGGCAGACTCCCCCTCGGCTTACCGGCCCATCGTTCTGCTCGATGAGGTCGGTAAGTTGTTCGAGGGGATAATCGCCGACCGGCTAAATGGCCACCTGGGGACTGTGGGGCCGAACCTGTCGGACGCCCAATTCGGTTTCCGACGGGGTCGTTCGACGGTCGACGCGCTGGCCCTACTCAAGGGCCAGGTCAAGGAGGCCGTGGAGGCGGGTGACGGAGTGTTGGCGGTGTCGTTCGACATCGCAAACGCCTTCAACTCCGTCCCCCACTCTACAATCTTGGAGGCGCTCCGGTACCACGGAGTGCCTCAGTACCTGCGCCAACTCTTGGCCAGCTACTTGGAGGACCGGGTGGTCCTCCTCGAGGATAAGACGGCCAGATTGAGGCGCTATGGCGCAGAGTCCGGTGTTCCACAGGGGTCGGTCCTAGGACCACCGTTGTGGAACATCGGATTCGACTGGCTCCTGCGGGGAACCCTCCTCCGTGGCACGAGTATCATCTGCTACGCGGACGATACCCTCCTCATTGCCCGGGGGAGGGACTTCAGGGAGGCGGCCAGTCTGGCCTCTGCTGGCGGGTCCTTAGTGGCGGGAAGGATCCGCCGCCTAGGGCTGAAGGTGGCGCTGCAAAAGACCGAGGCCGTGTATTTCCACGGGCCTCGGCAGCGCATCCCCCCTGACGGCCACATTGTCGTGGAGGGCGTCAGGATCGGGGTCGGGGCCCAGATGAAATATCTGGGCCTTGTTCTCGACAGCAGGTGGCGCTTCGGTCCGCACTTCAGCGGGCTGTCGACCCGCCTGCTGAAGACCGCGAACGCCCTGTCCTGGCTCCTCCCGAACCTGGGGGGTCCGAAGGCGCGATGCCGGCAGCTGTACGCCGGCATCCTCAAGAGTATGGCCCTTTATGGGGCTCCGATCTGGGCGGACTCCCTCCACAGGAGGGAGAACGCCACTGCCATCCGCAGGCCCCAAAGGGCCATTGCACAGCGGGTGGCGAGGGCCTACCGCTCGGTAGGGTTCTCGGCAGCGTGCGCTCTGGCCGGCACCCCTCCTTGGGAGCTCGAGGCATGGGTGCTGACCAGAGTGTACGAGTGGACGGCGCGGCGCAAGGCGCTAGGGGAGCTCCCCGCCGCAGAAGAGCGGGAGGCCGTGCGGCAAGAGGCGAGGGACGCTATCGTCCTTCATTGGACGGAGGACCTCGCCTCTGCCACTTTTGGCCGCCGAACCCTGGACGCGCTCGGGCCAGTCCTGAAGGATTGGCTCGAGCGGTCCCATGGTTTCCTCTCTTTCCGTCTGGTGCAGGTGTTGTCCGGGCATGGATGCTTCGGATCGCACCTGCATCGGATCCAAAGGGAGGAGACCCCGTCGTGCCACGACTGTGGCGCGGCGGTGGACACGGCACAGCACACCTTGGAGGTGTGCCCTGCCTGGTCCGAGCTGCGCCATGCCCTGGTTGCAGCGGTCGGGCAGGACCTCTCGCTTCCCGGCGTCGTCAGCGCCATGCTGGGGTGCGAGGGGGCCTGGGCAGCGGTCGCCTCCTTCTGCGAGGAAGTGATGTCGCAGAAGGAGGAGGCGGAGCGCGTGCGGGAGGACGACCCTCTCGCGGCGCCGCTCCGAAGGCGGAGGAGGGGTCGAAGAAGACGTCAGTATGACAGTCATCTCCGACTCCTCCCAGGTGGAGGCCAGCAGGCTACGGGTGCGGGGGCACCCTTGCCTGTATTGCACAGGCCTCCACCAGTGTCGGATGGGAATGGCCAGGTGTTCCCGGCTATTCCCGTAGCCCCCCAGCCTGGGGGGCATGCGGGGCCCGCCAGCTAGGCGGGCACGCGCCGGGAGGGTCGTGGACGTAAAGGCTGTGCCAGTTTCCCATGGCCCTCCCATAACGGCATTGAGGGAACACCGCTGGGTTTTTTAGTGGGTATACCGGCACTCTGCCGGGGAGTCCCACATACCCCTCCCGTCCCCCGACGGGAGGGTATGCGTAATGCATTTTTCCCAGCGGAACAAAAAAAAAAAAAAAAAAAAAAAAAAAAAAAAAAAAAAAAAAAAAAAAAAAAAAAAGGTTAGGTTAGGTTAGGTTAGGTTAGGTTAGGTTAGGTTAGGTTGGGGGATCCCCCACAGCGCATACTTCCTCGTAGTATCCCCTGGGCAACGCCGTGTCTGACCACCGTAACGGAGTGGCAGACCGGCGGCTAAAGTGCGCTGTGAAGTCGTAGCATATTTTAATCCTTTTTTATTGTATTTTATCCGAGTCGGCAAGCTACGACCTGCTCTTGAGGCTATGCCTAGACCCCTGAGGGAAGCCTCCGGGCGTTTTAAAAAAGGCCCTTCTCAGGGCCAACCAAAAGGTCCTTCTCAGGGCCAACCAAAAGGCCCTTCTCAGGGCCAACCAAAAGGCCCTTCTCAGGGCCAACCAAAAGGCCCTTCTCAGGGCCAGTCCGAGGGCGCTTCGGCGTCGGAGGCTAGCCGCGCAACGTCTGCGGCTAGCTTCTACTGTCCAGCAGACTCGGACAACGAGTCCATTGGGTTCAATGCTCGGACCCAATCCACTGGCCCTTCTAAGGGCCACGCTGGAGCTGGCCGCGCACCATCTGCGGCCAGCTTATCCAGCCTACAGGCGGAGCTGGAAGTATCGGACTCCGACGCATCGGAGTCTGCAATGGATACGTCGGCGGCTGGAAGTGACCGCCTCCAGAGGAAGCGGGCTTTCATGAAGCCCGGGTCCGGGGGCTCCTCGGAGTCTATTGGGAAGTCGAAGAAGAGGCCGAAGTCAAAAAAGGCCTCGACCTCTCCGTCGACTTCCACCCATGAAGTAGGCCTGCTGGACGCCGAGCGTCAACTCGGCCTAGCCAAGAGGGCGCAGCTCCAGCAGGACCTGGAGGAGAAGGTCGCCGCGAAAGAGCGGCAGGCGCGGGCCGCCAGGTCGAGGGCCGGTTACGGTGCATCAAGTGTGCTGTACGCCGACCACTCCCTGGCGGAACTTGAGCGCATGGCGCTCGAAGACAAGGAGGAAGTTCTGGAGGTCGCCTCGAGGTCCTCAAACCTCAAGGGGACCTTCCAGAAGGCCCTCAAGTGCCGGGCCGTGAGCTTACATGGCATCGTGGCGGAGCTGGTGCAGCGCACCGCCACTGAAGAGACGCGGCAGCTGCAGGCGAAGGTGGATCGCCTGCAACTGGAGGTCAGCCAGCTGCACCAGAAGCTGGCTGAGGCCACGGCCCGGCACGTCCAACCTGCCCCTGCCCCTGGTCCGGTGGTAGGAGGCTCCTCCTCCTCTTCCAACCTTGAGGATACAATCCGAAAGGTGGTCATGGAGGAGAGGGCCTTCACCAGAGCCTGTTTCGCAGGAATTGAGGACCGGCTCCTGCCGGAGACGCGGCTCCGCCCGCCACTAGCGGCGGACAAGCGTTGCACGGCGAAGGAGCCGGAACCTGCGCCTGTAGCAGGCCCGACATCGGGGGAACAGCCCCAGGCCCCGAAGCCCTCCAAGGGCAAAGGCAAGGGAAAGAGGACCACCCCTCAGACCCTTGCTACGGGCTCGGCGGGAGCGCCTATTGCTCCAGCAGCCCCCCCGAGCTCGCAGAGGGAGGATGCCCCGCTTCCCACTACCACTCCGTCCAACGAGACGTGGACGGAAGTGGTCAGGAGGGGAAAGGGCAAAAAGCCTGCTGCGGCTGCTTCGGCAGCCCAGAAGGCTCCGGCGGGTGGGAGGAAGTTGGTTCCTCCCAAAACTGCGGCGGTCGTGGTGACCATCACCCCGGAGGCCGTGGAGCGGGGCGAGACGTACGAGTCCGTACTAAGACGGGCTCGTGCCAACGCAGACCCCTCCCGGCTGGGGATCGGTGGCATCACTTGCCGCCGCACCCTAACCGGAGCCCGGATTTTTGAGTTCGGGGGGGAGCAGCGCGGCGCAAACGCGGACCTCTTCGCGACCAAGTTGCGAGAGGTCATCGCGGATGCGGCAACGGTCGCCAGACCCGTTAAGACCGCAGCCTTGGAGGTGGCCGATCTCGATGATTCGGTCACCAAAGAGGATGTGGTGGCGGCCGTTGCGGCGGCTGGAGGCTGCGATGCTGGCGCAGTAAGGGGCGGAGCCATCAGGCTGGGCCGTCGTGGCATGGGTACCATCCGCGTCGAGTGCCCGGTCGCCGCGGCTGCGGCCGCTCTGAAGGCGACCAAGGGACGGCTGCTGGTGGGCTTCAGCTCGGCTGTGGTCCGGCCGCTTGAGGACCAGCCCTTGCGGTGTTTCAAGTGTTTCGCGCCGGGCCACACCCGAGCCACGTGTCCCTCCAAGTCCGACTGGGGCGAGTCCTGCTTCAAGTGCGGGCAGGAGGGGCACAGGAGTGCCACGTGCAGCGTCGCCACGCCTCGCTGCGCGGCGTGTGCCGCCAGTGGCCGCCCCGCGGGGCACAGGATGGGGGGCAAGAGCTGCCGGCCACCTGCGAGGAAGGGCGTAGTGTCGGCGCAGGTTCGCCCTGCTGCCACCACCGCCGCTGTCGTCGCCACTGTAGCTCCAGCTCCAGCGGCGGTAGCTGAGGAGGAGGGTGCGATGTCGGAGTAATGGTTTCCGACTACCGCATCCTCCAGGCGAACACCAACCACTGCAGAGCGGCCCAGGACCTGCTGATGCAGACCATGGCTGAGTGGTTGGTGGACGTGGCGGTGGTTGCCGAGCCGTACTCGGTCCCTGGCCGTTGGCTGGGCGATCGGGATGGCTTGGTGGCACTAGCGGCGCGGTCTTCCACGGACTCCCCTCCCCTCTCGCTATTAGAGAGGGGACCGGGATACGTGGCCGCCGCGTGGGGAGAATTCGCCCTTGTGGGCGTTTATTTCTCCCCAAACCGCCCCCTCCAGGACTTCGAGAATTTTCTCGAGGTCCTCACCGCAGTGGTCGGTAGAGTGGCGCCACGCCAGGTCGCCATTTTGGGCGACTTGAACGCCAAGTCGACGGCCTGGGGCAACCCGGCCGCCTCCTGCAACGTCCGGGGACGCGCCACAGAATTCTGGGCGGCGTCCTGTGGTGTGTCCCTCCTTAACAGAGGGACTGTCCACACGTGTGTGCGGCGGCAGGGAGGGTCGGTGGTCGACGTATCGTTTGCCACCCCCGTGCTAGCCGCGCACGTCGTGAACTGGCGGGTGGAGATGGTGGAGACCTTGTCGGACCACCGATACGTGCGGTTCGACATCTCCACCCAGAGCTCTCAGGGGACGGTCCGCTCGGGCCAATCTGCGTTCCCACGGTGGGCTCTCACCCGCCTGGACCGAGAGGCCGCGCAGGAGGCGGCGTTCGCCCAGGACTGGTTCGCGCCCCCTGTCGAGGGATCGGACGTGGACGCCGCGGCGGTCGAGCTGAGGCGGTCCTTGACCGAGGTGTGCAATTCCAGCATGCCCCGGTCACGCCGCCCGGCTCCCCGCCGCGCCGTCTATTGGTGGTCGGAGGAGCTGGCCGGGCTCCGGGCCGCGTGCGTAGCGGCCAGGAGGGCGTACACGCGGAGTCGACGACGCAGGCCCCGAGACCCCACCAACGAGGAGGGCCTCTATGCCTCGTACGTCGAGGCAAAGAGGGTCCTCAAGTCGGCAATGGGGGCGGCCGAAGACTCGGCGAGAGCCGAGATGCTCGAGGGTCTCGACAGGGATCCGTATGGACGGCCTTACAAGGCGGCGCGGAACAAACTGCGCCCCTGCGGTCCTCCACTGACGGAGACTCTCGAGCCGGCACTGCTGGATGGGGTGGTCCGGTCCCTGTTTCCGTCCAGGGCCGACTTCACCCCTCCAGTGATGGACCCCCCGCCGGGGGTGGTTTCGCCGGAGGAGGAGATCCCTCCGGTTACGGCGTCTGAGCTGTACGGGGGGACCCTTCGCCTCCGCGCGAAGAACACAGCCCCAGGGCCGGACGGCGTTCCCGCACGGGTGGTGGCCATCGCCGCCTCTCAGATGGAGGAGAGGTTTCGGGACCTCTTCAGCGCGTGTTTCACGACTGGGAGGTTCCCGAAGCTCTGGAAGGAGGGTCGGCTATGCCTCCTCCGAAAAGAGGGACGCCCGGCAGACTCCCCCTCGGCTTACCGGCCCATCGTTCTGCTCGATGAGGTCGGTAAGTTGTTCGAGGGGATAATCGCCGACCGGCTAAATGGCCACCTGGGGACTGTGGGGCCGAACCTGTCGGACGCCCAATTCGGTTTCCGACGGGGTCGTTCGACGGTCGACGCGCTGGCCCTACTCAAGGGCCAGGTCAAGGAGGCCGTGGAGGCGGGTGACGGAGTGTTGGCGGTGTCGTTCGACATTGCAAACGCCTTCAACTCCGTCCCCCACTCTACAATCTTGGAGGCGCTCCGGTACCACGGAGTGCCTCAGTACCTGCGCCAACTCTTGGCCAGCTACTTGGAGGACCGGGTGGTCCTCCTCGAAGATAAGACGGCCAGATTGAGGCGCTATGGCGCAGAGTCCGGTGTTCCACAGGGGTCGGTCCTAGGACCACCGTTGTGGAACATCGGATTCGACTGGCTCCTGCGGGGAACCCTCCTCCGTGGCACGAGTATCATCTGCTACGCGGACGATACCCTCCTCATTGCCCGGGGGAGGGACTTCAGGGAGGCGGCCAGTCTGGCCTCTGCTGGCGGGTCCTTAGTGGCGGGAAGGATCCGCCGCCTAGGGCTGAAGGTGGCGCTGCAGAAGACCGAGGCCGTGTATTTCCACGGGCCTCGGCAGCGCATCCCCCCCGACGGCCACATTGTCGTGGAGGGCGTCAGGATCGGGGTCGGGGCCCAGATGAAATATCTGGGCCTTGTTCTCGACAGCAGGTGGCGCTTCGGTCCGCACTTCAGCGGGCTGTCGACCCGCCTGCTGAAGACCGCGAACGCCCTGTCCTGGCTCCTCCCGAACCTGGGGGGTCCGAAGGCGCGATGCCGGCAGTTGTACGCCGGCATCCTCAAGAGCATGGCCCTTTATGGGGCTCCGATCTGGGCGGACTCCCTCCACAGGAGGGAGAACGCCACTGCCATCCGCAGGCCCCAAAGGGCCATTGCACAGCGGGTGGCGAGGGCCTACCGCTCGGTAGGGTTCTCGGCAGCGTGCGCTCTGGCCGGCACCCCTCCTTGGGAGCTCGAGGCATGGGTGCTGACCAGAGTGTACGAGTGGACGGCGCGGCGCAAGGCGCTAGGGGAGCTCCCCGCCGCAGAAGAGCGGGAGGCCGTGCGGCAAGAGGCGAGGGACGCTATCGTCCTTCATTGGACGGAGGACCTCGCCTCTGCCACTTTTGGCCGCCGAACCCTGGACGCGCTCGGGCCAGTCCTGAAGGATTGGCTCGAGCGGTCCCATGGTTTCCTCTCTTTCCGTCTGGTGCAGGTGTTGTCCGGGCATGGATGCTTCGGATCGCACCTGCATCGGATCCAAAGGGAGGAGACCCCGTCGTGCCACGACTGTGGCGCGGCGGTGGACACGGCACAGCACACCTTGGAGGTGTGCCCTGCCTGGTCCGAGCTGCGCCACGCCCTGGTTGCAGCGGTCGGACAGGACCTCTCGCTTCCCGGCGTCGTCAGCGCCATGCTGGGGAGCGAGGGGGCCTGGGCAGCGGTCGCCTCCTTCTGCGAGGAAGTGATGTCGCAGAAGGAGGAGGCGGAGCGCGTGCGGGAGGACGACCCTCTCGCGGCGCCGCTCCGAAGGCGGAGGAGGGGTCGAAGAAGACGTCAGTATGACAGTCATCTCCGACTCCTCCCAGGTGGAGGCCAGCAGGCAACGGGTGCGGGGGCACTCTTGCCTGTATTGCACAGGCCTCCACCAGTGTCGGATGGGAATGGCCAGGTGTTCCCGGCCATTCCCGTAGCCCCCCATCTTGGGGGGCATGCGGGGCCCGCCAGCTAGGCGGGCACGCGCCGGGAGGGTCGTGGACGTTAAGGCTGTGCCAGTTTCCCATGGCCCTCCCATAACGGCATTGAGGGAACACCGCTGGGTTTTTTAGTGGGTATACCGGCACTCTGCCGGGGAGTCCCACATACCCCTCCCGTCCCCCGACGGGAGGGTATGCGTAATGCATTTTTCCCAGCGGAAAAAAAAAAAAAAAAAAAAAAAAAAAAAAAAGGTTAGGTTAGGTTAGGTTAGGTTAGGTTAGGTTAGGTTAGGTTAGGTTAGGTTAGGTTAGGTTGGGGGATCCCCCACAGCGCATACTTCCTCGTAGTATCCCCTGGGCAACGCCGTGTCTGACCACCGTAACGGAGTGGCAGACCGGCGGCTAAAGTGCGCTGTGAAGTCGTAGCATATTTTAATCCTTTTTATTATTATTTTATCCAAGTCGGCAAGCTACGACCTGCTCTTGAGGCTATGCCTAGACCCCTGAGGGAAGCCTCCGGGCGTTTTAAAAAAGGCCCTTCTCAGGGCCTACCAAAAGGCCCTTCTCAGGGCCAACCAAAAGGCCCTTCTCAGGGCCAACCAAAAGGCCCTTCTCAGGGCCAACCTAAAGGCCCTTCTCAGGGCCAGTCCGAGGGCGCTTCGGCGTCGGAGGCTAGCCGCGCATCGTCTGCGGCTAGCTTCTACTGTCCAGCAGACTCGGAAAACGAGTCCATTGGGTTCGATGTTCGGACCCAATCCACTGGCCCTTCTAAGGGCCACGCTGGAGCTGGCCGCGCACCATCTGCGGCCAGCTTATCCAGCCTACAGGCGGAGCTGGAGGTATCGGACTCCGACGCATCGGAGTCTGCAATGGACACGTCGGCGGCCGGAAGTGACCGCCTCCAGAGAAAGCGGGCTTTCATGAAGCCCGGGTCCGGTGGCTCCTCGGAGTCCATTGGGAAGTCGAAGAAGAGGCCGAAGTCAAAAAAGGCCTCGACCTCTCCGTCGACTTCCACCCATGAAGTAGGCCTGCTGGACGCCGAGCGTCAACTCGGCCTAGCCAAGAGGGCGCAGCTCCAGCAGGACCTGGAGGAGAAGGTCGCCGCGAAAGAGCGGCAGGCGCGGGCCGCCAGGTCGAGGGCCGGTTACGGTGCATCAAGTGTGCTGTACGCCGACCACTCCCTGGCGGAACTTGAGCGCATGGCGCTCGAAGACAAGGAGGGAGTTCTGGAGGTCGCCTCGAGGTCCTCAAACCTCAAGGGGACCTTCCAAAAGGCCCTCAAGTGCCGGGCCGTGAGCTTACATGGCATCGTGGCGGAGCTGGTGCAGCGCACCGCCACTGAAGAGACGCGGCAGCTGCAGGCGAAGGTGGATCGCCTGCAACTGGAGGTCAGCCAGCTGCACCAGAAGCTGGCTGAGGCCACGGCCCGGCACGTCCAACCTGCCCCTGCCCCTGGTCCGGTGGTGGGAGGCTCCTCCTCCTCTTCCAACCTTGAGGATACAATCCGAAAGGTGGTCATGGAGGAGAGGGCCTTCACCAGAGCCTGTTTCGCAGGAATTGAGGACCGGCTCCTGCCGGAGACGCGGCTCCGCCCGCCACTAGCGGCGGACAAGCGTTGCACGGCGAAGGAGCCGGAACCTGCGCCTGTAGCAGGCCCGGCATCGGGGGAGCAGCCCCAGGCCCCGAAGCCCTCCAAGGGCAAAGGCAAGGGAAAGAGGACCACCCCTCAGACCCTTGCTACGGGCACGGAGGGAGCGCCTGCTGCTCCAGCAGCACCCCCGAGCTCGCAGAGGGAGGACGCCCTGCTTCCCTCCACCACTCCGTCCAACGAGACGTGGACGGAAGTGGTCAAGAGGGGGGGAAAGGGCAAAAAGTCCCAGCCCACTGCGACTGCTTCGGCAGCCCAGAAGGCTCCGGCGGGCGGGAGGAAGCTGGTTCCTCCGAAAACGGCGGCGGTCGTGGTGACCATCACCCCGGAGGCCGTGGAGCGGGGCGAGACGTACGAGTCCGTCCTAAGACGGGCTCGTGCTAACGCGGATCCCTCCCGGCTGGGGATCGGAGCCATCACCTGCCGCCGTACCCTAACCGGAGCCCGAATTTTTGAGTTCGGGGGGGAGCAGCGCGGCGCAAACGCGGACCTCTTCGCGACCAAGTTGCGAGAGGTCATCGCGGATGCGGCAACGGTCGCCAGACCCGTTAAGACCGCAGCCTTGGAGGTGGCCGATCTCGATGATTCGGTCACCAAAGAGGATGTGGTGGCGGCCGTTGCGGCGGCTGGAGGCTGCGACGCTGGCGCAGTGAGAGGGGGAGCCATCAGGCTAGGCCGCCGCGGCATGGGCACCATCCGCGTCGAGTGCCCAGTCGCCGCGGCTGCGGCCGCTCTAAAGGCGACCAAGGGTCGGCTGCTAGTGGGCTTCAGCTCGGCTGTGGTCCGGCCGCTTGAGGACCAGCCCTTGCGGTGTTTCAAGTGTTTCGCGCCGGGCCACACCCGAGCCACGTGTCCCTCCAAGTCCGACTGGGGCGAGTCCTGCTTCAAGTGCGGGCAGGAGGGGCACAGGAGTGTCGCGTGCAGCGTCGCCATACCTCGCTGTGCGGCATGTGCCGCCAGTGGCCGCCCCGCGGGGCACAAGATGGGGGGCAAGAGCTGCCGGCCACCTGCGAGGAAGGGCGTAGTGTCGGCGCAGGTTCGCCCTGCTGCCACCACCGCCGCTGTCGTCGCCGCTGTAGCTCCAGCTCCAGCGGCGGTAGCTGAGGAGGAGGGTGCGATGTCGGAGTAATGGTTTCCGACTACCGCATCCTCCAGGCGAACACCAACCACTGCAGAGCGGCCCAGGACCTGCTGATGCAGACCATGGCCGAGTGGTTGGTGGACGTGGCGGTGGTTGCCGAGCCGTACTCGGTCCCTGGCCGTTGGCTGGGCGATCGGGATGGCTTGGTGGCACTAGCGGCGCGGTCTTCCACGGACTCCCCTCCCCTCTCGCTATTAGAGAGGGGACCGGGATACGTGGCCACCGCGTGGGGAGAATTCGCCCTTGTGGGCGTTTATTTCTCCCCAAACCGCCCCCTCCAGGACTTCGAGAATTTTCTCGAAGTCCTCACCGCAGTGGTCGGTAGAGTGGCGCCACGCCAGGTAGCCATTTTGGGCGACCTGAACGCCAAGTCGACGGCCTGGGGCAACCCGGCCGCCTGCTGCAACGTCCGGGGACGCGCCACAGAATTCTGGGCGGCGTCCTGTGGTGTGTCCCTCCTTAACAGAGGGACTGTCCACACGTGTGTGCGGCAGCGGGGAGGGTCGGTGGTCGACGTATCGTTTGCCACCCCCGTGCTAGCCGCGCACGTCGTGAACTGGCGGGTGGAGTTGGTGGAGACCTTGTCGGACCACCGATACGTGCGGTTCGACATCTCCACCCACAGCTCCCGGGGGACGGTCCGCTCGGGCCAATCTGCGTTCCCACGGTGGGCTCTCACCCGCCTGGACCGAGAGGCCGCGCGGGAGGCGGCGTTCGCCCAAGACTGGTTCGCGCCCCCTGTCGAGGGATTGGACGTGGACGCCGCGGCGGTCGAGCTGAGGCGGTCCTTGACCGAGGTGTGCAATTCCAGCATGCCCCGGTCACGCCGCCCGGCTCCCCGCCGCGCCGTCTATTGGTGGTCGGAGGAGCTGGCCGGGCTCCGGGCCGCGTGCGTAGCGGCCAGGAGGGCGTACACGCGGAGTCGACGACGCAGGCCCCGAGACCCCACCAACGAGGAGGGCCTCTATGCCTCGTACGTCGAGGCAAAGAGGGTCCTCAAGACGGCAATGGGGGCGGCCGAAGACTCGGCGAGAGCCGAGATGCTCGAGGGTCTCGACAGGGATCCGTATGGACGGCCTTACAAGGCGGCGCGGAACAAACTGCGCCCCTGCGGTCCTCCACTGACGGAGACCCTCGAGCCGGCATTGCTGGATGGGGTGGTCCGGTCCCTGTTTCCGTCCAGGGCCGACTTCACCCCTCCAGTGATGGACCCCCCGCCGGGGGTGGTTTCGCCGGAGGAGGAGATCCCTCCGGTTACGGCGTCTGAGCTGTACGGGGGGACCCTTCGCCTCCGCGCGAAGAACACAGCCCCAGGGCCGGACGGCGTTCCCGCACGGGTGGTGGCCATCGCCGCCTCTCAGATGGAGGAGAGGTTTCGGGACCTCTTCAGCGCGTGTTTCACGACTGGGAGGTTCCCGAAGCTCTGGAAGGAGGGGCGGTTATGCCTCCTCCGAAAAGAGGGACGCCCGGCAGACTCCCCCTCGGCTTACCGGCCCATCGTTCTGCTCGATGAGGTCGGTAAGTTGTTCGAGGGGATAATCGCCGACCGGCTAAATGGCCACCTGGGGACTGTGGGGCCGAACCTGTCGGACGCCCAATTCGGTTTCCGACGGGGTCGTTCGACGGTCGACGCGCTGGCCCTACTCAAGGGCCAGGTCAAGGAGGCCGTGGAGGCGGGTGACGGAGTGTTGGCGGTGTCGTTCGACATCGCAAACGCCTTCAACTCCGTCCCCCACTCTACAATCCTGGAGGCGCTCCGGTACCACGGAGTGCCTCAGTACCTGCGCCAACTCTTGGCCAGCTACTTGGAGGACCGGGTGGTCCTCCTCGAAGATAAGACGGCCAGATTGAGGCGCTACGGCGCAGAGTCCGGTGTTCCACAGGGGTCGGTCCTAGGACCACCGTTGTGGAACATCGGATTCGACTGGCTCCTGCGGGGAACCCTCCTCCGTGGCACGAGTATCATCTGCTACGCGGATGACACCCTCCTCATTGCCCGGGGGAGGGACTTCAGGGAGGCGGCCAGTCTGGCCTCTGCTGGCGGGTCCTTAGTGGCGGGAAGGATCCGCCGCCTAGGGCTGAAGGTGGCGCTGCAAAAGACCGAGGCCGTGTATTTCCACGGGCCTCGGCAGCGCATCCCCCCTGACGGCCACATTGTCGTGGAGGGCGTCAGGATCGGGGTCGGGGCCCAGATGAAATATCTGGGCCTTGTTCTCGACAGCAGGTGGCGCTTCGGTCCGCACTTTAGCGGGCTGTCGACCCGCCTGCTGAAGACCGCGAACGCCCTGTCCTGGCTCCTCCCGAACCTGGGGGGTCCGAAGGCGCGATGCCGGCAGTTGTACGCCGGCATCCTCAAGAGCATGGCCCTTTATGGGGCTCCGATCTGGGCGGACTCCCTCCACAGGAGGGAGAACGCCACTGCCATCCGCAGGCCCCAAAGGGCCATTGCACAGCGGGTGGCGAGGGCCTACCGCTCGGTAGGGTTCTCGGCAGCGTGCGCTCTGGCCGGCACCCCTCCTTGGGAGCTCGAGGCATGGGTGCTGACCAGAGTGTACGAGTGGACGGCGTGGCGCAAGGCGCTAGGGGAGCTCCCCGCCGCAGAAGAGCGGGAGGCCGTGCGGCAAGAGGTGAGGGACGCTATCGTCCTTCATTGGACGGAGGACCTCGCCTCTGCCACTTTTGGCCGCCGAACCCTGGACGCGCTCGGGCCAGTCCTGAAGGATTGGCTCGAGCGGTCCCATGGTTTCCTCTCTTTCCGTCTGGTGCAGGTGTTGTCCGGGCATGGATGCTTCGGATCGCACCTGCATCGGATCCAAAGGGAGGAGACCCCGTCGTGCCACGACTGTGGCGCGGCGGTGGACACGGCACAGCACACCTTGGAGGTGTGCCCTGCCTGGTCCGAGCTGCGCCATGCCCTGGTTGCAGCGGTCGGGCAGGACCTCTCGCTTCCCGGCGTCGTCAGCGCCATGCTGGGGAGCGAGGGGGCCTGGGCAGCGGTCGCCTCCTTCTGCGAGGAAGTGATGTCGCAGAAGGAGGAGGCGGAGCGCGTGCGGGAGGACGACCCTCTCGCGGCGCCGCTCCGAAGGCGGAGGAGGGGTCGAAGAAGACGTCAGTATGACAGTCATCTCCGACTCCTCCCAGGTGGAGGCCAGCAGGCAACGGGTGCGGGGGCACTCTTGCCTGTATTGCACAGGCCTCCACCAGTGTCGGATGGGAATGGCCAGGTGTTCCCGGCCATTCCCGTAGCCCCCCATCCTGGGGGGCATGCGGGGCCCGCCAGCTAGGCGGGCACGCGCCGGGAGGGTCGTGGACGTAAAGGCTGTGCCAGTTTCCCATGGCCCTCCCATAACGGCATTGAGGGAACACCGCTGGGTTTTTTAGTGGGTATACCGGCACTCTGCCGGGGAGTCCCACATACCCCTCCCGTCCCCCGACGGGAGGGTATGCGTAATGCATTTTTCCCAGCGGAACAAAAAAAAAAAAAAAAAAAGGTTAGGTTAGGTTAGGTTAGGTTAGGTTAGGTTAGGTTAGGTTAGGTTAGGTTAGGTTAGGTTTTTTTTTTTTTTTTTATTATGAATAACTTATACCGCGGACATGGTGGTCCGCGCCTTTGTTTACAGTTTTAATTGTTTGTGTATTTTACTAATTTTTTACAATTATTGTGCTCCTACGTCGGACACATTACTCTATGTTATACTTAACTAACTTAAATCTACGTGAGTCCATCATTATATATATATGTTTTTTTTTTTTTTTTTTTTTTTTTTTTTTTTTTTTTTTTTTTTATATTATTATTACGTTAATTTATATATATACATGCTCATGCAGTATGTGTTATTATGTTATATAATATATATGTTTTTTTTTTTTTTTTTTTTTTTTTTTTTTGTTTTTTTTTTTTTTTTTTTTTTTTTTTTTTTTTTTTTATACATAGTTTTTTAATACACAGGCATTACAATTTTTACTTACTTTACTACTATTTAATTTTATTACTTAGTTTATTTACTTTTATTACTTTTACTTTATAACTTATTACAAATATATTTTTACAGGAATTACGGTTGTTTTGGTTTGTTCAACACATAATCTAACACGGGATTACTTTATTATATTTACTGCTATCTTAATTATTACAATTTATGGAGAGATAGTGAACTGCATGGCAGTGCGAGCCGACCAGTCCCACTAGACGGCTTCCGTTCACGGACATGACGTGAACATCCGCGCCGTTCAGCTCAACCATTTTTTAGGGAACTCAACGACCGAATGTGCAGCGCCACCATCGGTAGGACATTTACGCGAGTATGACAGACTCGCTCTGCCATGCAGTTTACATATCTGTTTTTATTACTATGCAGGGGGTTCAGACTGGTGGTGGTTTACTTTATTTGGTTATGGATTGGGTTGGAGTTTGGATGGGGATTTTTTAGGTGGAGTTTAGGTGGGGTCTGCTAGCCAGGGACTTCGCTAGCCTGAGCAAGGCTTCCACGACGACTTCGTCTCGATGCCGCATGGCCGTCTTCAGGTTGTATTCGACGACCGTTTTAGTCGGCGCATCCATCGCTCTCTTTGCAAAGCGGCCCGTCGCGTCGTCGGCGTCGTCGGTATAATAGACGCAACTGACAGTGTGTCGCGACACCGCCACTACCGCGTGAGAGATGCTGTCGTGGATTTGGAGCCTCCTGGACTTGGTGTTGATGATTATTACGCTGTCGTAGGTCAACCCCTGAGCCTCGTGTATGGTCAACGTGCGCGACCCTTCGCCGGACCCATATCCCTGGCTCATAAGAGAAGCTTTCTCCTCTTGTGTATGAACCAAGAACAGGGTGTTTTGGGCGGTGCTCGGTATTTGCGCTCCCGTGTAACCTTCCACCCTCAGGGAGTGGACCCGCGACAGCGACGACTTGGAGGAGTATATACCGGAGTATATCTCGCTCAGTGCAAACGCCACATCCATCGGATTACGGTGTGTGCAAAGCAACTCCTGGGTGATGCCTGCCACCAGGTTTGGACGGGTATACCTTAACTCGAATAGGTTCTCTCTGTCCAAAAATGGGAGCTGGTTGACGTCTCCGATGAGGACAACTTCGCTTGCTCCAGACAACTTTACTGCCATAACTATGGCCCCAAAATGGTTCATAAGAGCTTCGTCTACCGTGAGGCGGTAGCATTTCTCTTGCTTCTTGAACCCGTTGGCTAAGATTGAGGCCATAGTGCGCACCTTTGTTTTTACTCGATCTCCTAAGCGGTGCGCTAGCTTCTCCCTGAGATCTTTGGCAGCTTCGGTCGTCGTGGTTGCTACAACGTCCTTCTCCTCATCGAATTGCTTCACCACCCAGGTTGTCTTGCCGCAACCCGGGACTCCGTTTACCCACCTGATATTGGGTACCGCCCAACTTTCCTGCGATGCTGGGATATCTGAAGTCCCCGAAATGGACTGTGCCATTTCAAGGATCTTATCGTCCAGCATGATTTTGGTACATTTGGCGGTAACCAATATCGGGTCGTCATTTGGTGCTTTGAACTTGATTTTGCCTGAGCGCTCCGTTTCTTCCTCGTCCAGGGCCACGAAACCGCTCTTCGCGCTGTAGGCTGCCATGTACGACCCCGCCATTTCTCCTCTGATGACTAGAGATTTGACGTTGTCGTACACTGCTGCCTCTGCTTCCTCGAGTAGTACCCTTAGCAGACCTTCTGTTTCTCTCTGGAAGGTCTGCAGGATCTTCCTGCATGTCATGAGATTGACCTCTCTGGTCGCTCTCACGATTGCTACGTACTCGAGGAAGGCGCTCTTCACGTGGTCCGTGGTGCCCGAGTTCACTGCGAGGGTCGGCGGGCTGACTTGCCCTTTGTCGGCTCTTGTTGGCGTAGGCTTCTGCTGGAGGTTAGGTTAGGTTAGGTTAGGTTAGGTTAGGTTAGGTTAGGTTAGGTTTTTTTTTTTTTTTTTTTTTTTTTTTTTGTTTTGGCAGGAGTGGGAAATCCTCATGGACGCCCAGACTGACTCACTTATGATTCAGTCTGGGCAGTGCCGGACTCTTACCGGCTAAAACCCACTCCTGCCTTGCTTGTTTCCTCTGACATTATCAGAGCCCTTGGTTCTGCGAAATATGGTTATTATATACAAACTAAATTTTTGGTTATTTTATCAAACAAAACAATTACGGGGAGATACGTTTCCTGTGGCATGACCACCAACAACAAACACGAATACAAACTAATGTGACTGCTTGACTTTTATACTACTTATATTTCTATAGTATGCTTTATTTAATACGTATTTACATATATATATATATATGATAATTATTATTTTATACCTATTTTAATCGTTATAT
Source organism: Dryobotodes eremita (assembly GCA_917490735.1). Lineage (NCBI taxonomy): Eukaryota > Metazoa > Arthropoda > Insecta > Lepidoptera > Noctuidae > Dryobotodes > Dryobotodes eremita. The sequence goes on from OU823244.1 coordinate 25,113,721, forward strand.
GATACTTAAATTATATACTTATTATACATTTAGTATCATATTTTACTTAAGCTTATTCCTTTTTATTACTATCGATGCTACTTCATTACAATAATTTAAAAATATACTTCTTTTCTTTCCTTTCATCAAGCCTGGTAAATTTTGGGCGACCAGTGCGACGGCGAGTAGCTGCTCTGTCTCAAAACGCATTTTTGCGGAGATCGGGCACTCTAGCAATATGTGCAAAACCGTCTCCTCCACTCCAGGCTCACAGGCGCACGATGAATTCTCCTTACACCTGAAGCGTTTCAGGTATGAAGAGAACCCACCGTGCCCCGTCAAGATTTGCGTGGTAATGCTAGTGGGAGCCATCTTGCGCACCACACCATACGCCACCACTGCGTCCGGGAAGAAGAGTTTGGTGCCTGAGGCTGTATCACCCGACCCATATCTCTCGTTCCACTCGTCAAGCGTATCCGACCGGATTCTTCGCTTGACGAATGATACGGGACACAGGTCGTAATCCGGCCTCTTCTTCGACCCTAGTGCGGCTTCCTTCGCGAGTTGATCGGCCCTCTCGTTCCCCTCTAACCCTGCGTGGGCCTTGATCCAGAACAAGGAGACACTCTTGTTCTGGAGCTTACAGCGTCGTATGATGTCTCTGGTTTCCACGGCCAAGGGGTGGGGGGAACTTACGTTGGTCACCGACTGAAGGGCCGCCATAGAGTCGCTGAAGATGCCGAACGTGGTTTCAGTCCGTCTGAGTGCTTCCCCAGCTGCTCTTTGTATAGCCAGGAGTTCGGCCTGGTAGACGGTGCAGTAGGACGGCAGGGCAAGCTTGAGGGCCTTTGTTTCGGTGGTGCTATTCCATAATGATAGCGCCGCTCCGACTTTGCCCTCAATCTTGCTGCCGTCGGTGAATATGCGCACGGCGAGATTGCTGTGGCTGTTGTATTGTTCCTCGTCTACCAGGCTTCCAAACTCCAGAGTTGTTTGCTCTGCTGGGTGCGGGGCCTCTATTGCTGAGGCCATTCGCTCCACCTCCCTGTCTCCCAGTACAAGCTGGGGTACTCCCCTCTTGGCTTCGTAGAGCGAAGCCGCTTCCCGTATACGGAGGTCGAGCGGGAGTATCCCAGCCAGCACCAGTGCCGAGTTTAGGGAGACTGTGCGGTAGGCTCTGCACAGCTTCTGGGCAAATCCTCTTTGGACAATGTTGAGCTGCTTTTTTACTCCCAGCTTGTTAGCAGCTGGTGCCCATGCGCTCGCAGCGTATAGCACTGTCGGCTCCACTGCTGCGGTGTAAATTACCCTTATCACTTCAGGGTGCAGACCCCAACTCACCCGGGCTGCCCTGGCCAGCTGCTTATACATAGCTATCGCCTTCTTACAGACGACAGCTATGTGCTTGTTGAAAGTGAGTTTGTCGTCTATGACGAGCCCCAATAATTTGACCTCTTGGGACATTCCAATGTCGATCCCCCCCATGCTCAGGCGCGGCGTGTCATACTTGAGCCTCCGCGTTAGTACCATCGCACAGGTTTTGTGCGGCGCGAATTTGAGTCGATTTCTGACACCCCACGCCCGAACATGTTCGAGAGCGGCATTGGCTTGTCCCTCGATTTCTTGTGCTGTATTGCCGTCGAACACCAACACTACATCATCGGCAAATGCCTGGCAGTAGTCGCCCCTACTCTGCAGCTGTTTCAGAAGCGGGTCCAACAGCAAGTTCCAAAATATTGGCCCGCCTATGGATCCCTGGACGCACCCTTTGCTGGTCTCTCTTTTAATTTCCTCCCCAGCGTACCTCACATTGACCACCCTGTCACTGAGGTAACTGCTGACTACCCGTCTCAGATTTACAGGACACTTTTCCTCAGCCAATCGTACCTTAATAGCCGGCCACCACGCACTGTCGAATGCTCCCTCGATATCCAGTGACACAAGCGTGATGATTTTCTTCTGCGTCAACTTTGCACGGATGTACTGCACGAGGCTGAAGAGGGAGTCTTCAGTGCTTTTTTGGGGCATAAAGCCGTATTGGCGAGTACTAATCCTGGGTAGCAAGTAAAATCTGAGACGAGCAACCAGCATCTTTTCGTACACTTTCCCTAGGACAGGCAAAAGCCCAATCGGCCTGTACGACTTCGGTACGGTGTACGAGTCTTTGCCCGGCTTTCTGAGCACAACCACCGTAGCTTCCTTCCAGGTCTTCGGGAAGTGGTGGTGCGCCAGGCATTTGTTCAGTAGTGCCAGGAAGTAATTAGGGTCACATCTTATGGCCTCAGAGCAGATGTCGGCAGTGAAGCCGTCGGCTCCCGGGGCCTTTTTAGGGTTGAACGACACCATAGATCTGTTAAGCTCGCTTTGGGTAAACGGTGGGTCATGTCGTTCATCATGGCTCCATGCGTTTACCGTATCTGCCAGTTGTCGTGTTTGGCGATGATCCATGTTGTCGTCTTCCTCTCGGTCCTCGGGATAGAACGTTTCGGCCAACAGCCTCACTGAGCCTTCTGCGTCCAGTGTCTCACCTTCCATTTGCAGCGGCAGATCTTCCTCTCTCTTCGCTATCCTCCCCATTATCCTATAAATTCCTTCCCAGACCCCTTCTCTGTTCTGCTTCCCGCAGAACTCCTTCCAACTCTCCGCCTGGGCTTTCGTCACCGCTGCCTCATACTCCTCTTTCGCTTCAAGATACAGGTTGACAACCATCGCTCTTCGGACCGGCGCTGCGTTCCTGACTCGCACTTTCCTGGTGGCGACCAGCCCCTTCATCTCCGCGAGTACCTCAGACCACCACGGCATGGTGAGTGTTTCTGTATTCTGTTTGTGTGGTATTGTGTCTCTGCATGTGTCTGTTATGGCTTGTGTGTATGTGTTTATAGTTAAATCCAATTGGTCTACGGTGTGTATGTTTGACAAATCCACTAGGGTTAACTTTCTGTCCAGCATAATTTGAGACAGCTTCTCATGAAACTGCCTCCAGTTAGCTTTTCTGGTGTTGTATACCCTAGTGGTTCGCTCAATTGCCATACCTTTGGATTTTTTCAACTGAATGCTGAAGTTAATGCCGTTGTGGTCGGAACTCGTGAGACCTTCCTCGATACGCCAGCCGTCCACCAGGTCAAGCATGTCTACCGAACACGCCGTCACGTCTACATGGCTGCTGTACCTTACCCCACCTCTCACTGTATCGAATGTCGGGATATCCCCCACGTTGAGGATCTGCAGGCCCAGTTCCCCCAGTGCTCCACACATCTGCTCCCCTCTCGAGTCTTCGTTATTGCTACCCCACCAAGTACTTTTCGCGTTTGCGTCTCCTCCAAAAACCAACCTGTTAGAGCCCATCTCTCGCTCTATCCGTTTAAAATGCTCCAAGTATAGCTCAATGGGCTTGTCCGGCTCGAAGTAGAAGGACACCAGCGTGATCGTCCAGGCTCTAGTTCGGACTCCCACCACAACGATGTTGTTTGTGGTGAGTTGTGGGTACTGCAAGACGTCCAGATCTTTGTCAAAGATGGCTATTGCCGCCTTTACAGTCCCTTCTCCTCCCTCAGAGCTCTGGAAGACCCTTACGCCCCGGTAACTCTTCATCCTTCTCAACCCACCCACGTAAGGCTCCTGGAGCATTGCTACGGCGGCTTTGCGTTTGTCAGCTTCCAGCAAGAGCTCATTTGTTGCTAGCTGACTCCTTTGTAGGTTGGCCTGGATCACTTTGTACTCGGCGGTGGTCGCAGGGACAACTTTAGCAATACGCTACCGAGGCTCGGGCTAATGCGTCCCACTTTCTTCGCACCGGGCATTGGCTGCTGAAGGCATTGTGCTCGTGATTTCCGATCTTAGCTCTCGTACAGTTGATGCATACCGCCGCTTCGCCAATCTGTCTGTCCGGGCAGTTCGCCCTGAGATGCGGGCCACCGCAGTGGCTGCATAGATCGGCTGGCTCCTTGCAGAAGCGCTTGCCGTGTCCGTATCCCAAGCAGCGGGTGCACTGCACAAGCGGCGTTTGGTCTTCAACGCGCACTCTCTGGAGGTCGATCCTGAGCTTTCCTACATCAATCGCCCTCCTCCAGATCGTGGGAGAGACGCTCAGCACAATGTGGTTCATGTGGGGGTTTCTTGTTTTTCTCCTGTATTTGATCGTAGTCCTTCCTTCCTCGTCACCGAGGTCGTGAAAAATCTCCCGGTTCTGATTCCTGAGGGCTTTGAGGACTTCCTCGTCGCTGTGTATCAGCAACACGTCCCTCAGAATCAGAAGTGGGTCTCTGTTCATCACATCCTCGACGACGAGGTTGCCTCCAGCCGCTTCTAGTCTCTCTTTAATCTTTCTTCTCTCCTCTTTTGTTGAACAGCCCATGATAATCTTCCTATCTTTTGCCTTCCTCACTCTTTCCACCTGAACCCAGCCTTCTTTTGCGTCCACTGCCCTCCTTATTTTCTCCAATACCTCTTCACCCGTTTCTAATTCTTGTGTTGAGGAGACAACCACGGAATGCAAAGTCGCTCGCTCCAGGGCCTGTCCCCCGGTCTGGCTCTTACGCGCAGCCGTAACACCCGCGTATGTTGTCTCCTCGGCGTTTTCTCTATTCGCTAGAAAATCCCGTAGTCCTTCCATCCTTTCCGTATTTTCCTTAATTAACGTGCTATGCTTTTCAATGATGTTGATGAGCTCTACCTGGCTAGCGTTACTCTCGTTGGGTATGGATTGGGACATGTTAATGGGCTGCGTTATAAATGGCGCGGCTGCTGGTAGGACAGCAGTTGTGACTGCAGGTGCAGCGAGAACTTTGTTACGCTCTGACTCCTTCACGATCTCAAAGAGTCTGTTTATTGCAGTAACTACCTCCGTCTTTATTTCCGTCTTGAGGTTGCGAGAGTTGCCCAAATGAAGCTTTGCCTTATTTAGGCAAGCTCTCGCCTCCGCAGTGAGGTTGGGGTAGCGGGACTCAGGCTTCTTTGGCGGCTTTGCTGTGTCCAAGAGTACTCGGCGCGTCTGTGAAGTGCTGGAAGCAGGTGGTGTGGCGTCACATTTTGGGTTGGCCGGGGACTTGGCGTGGGGGGTTAGGTTAGGTTAGGTTAGGTTAGGTTAGGTTAGGTTAGGTTAGGTTAGGTTAGGTTAGGTTAGGTTAGGTTAGGTTAGGTTAGGTTAGGTTAGGTTAGGTTAGGTTAGGTTAGGTTAGGTTAGGTTAGGTTAGGTTAGGTTAGGTTAGGTTAGGTTAGGTTAGGTTAGGTTAGGTTAGGTTAGGTTAGGTTAGGTTAGGTTAGGTTAGGTTAGGTTAGGTTAGGTTAGGTTAGGTTAGGTTAGGTTAGGTTAGGTTAGGTTAGGTTAGGTTAGGTTAGGTTAGGTTAGGTTAGGTTAGGTTAGGTTAGGTTAGGTTAGGTTAGGTTAGGTTAGGTTAGGTTAGGTTAGGTTAGGTTAGGTTAGGTTAGGTTAGGTTAGGTTAGGTTAGGTTAGGTTAGGTTAGGTTTTTTTTTTTTTTTTTTTTTTTTTTTTTTTTTTTTTTTTTTTTTTTTTTTTAAACTTGTTTCCTGTGACTTTATCAGATTTCACAGATCTTATTCTTCTAATTTAAAACTACGCATTTAACATTTCAAATAGTCTAACCCTAGTAGGGTCCTACACTTATTATTATTTCAGACTATACCGTCTCTACATTTCTACATTTTCTTTACAGGCGGTCCTTTTCTATACATTCTAGAACCGCTTGTGCCTATCCTCTCTTTTCTGTCAACATTTTCTTTACAAGGTGTATCTTTTTACAATTCGTACAATCCTTGTGCCTATATCTACGTCTGTTGATTTCCATTTTCTTTACAACCCAGGTTGTGCCTAATTCCTATTATATCTTGATTCTTAATCTATTTATTTTAACTTATTTTCTATCTCTTATTACTATTTCTTACATTACAGTTCTTATTTGAAAGACTCTATACATACATTCCTTAAACTCTATAAACTTATTCTCTCCTATTTTGTTTTATCTTTACTACATTGATATATTGTTACAATACATATTGTAGTAAATACTTATTATACCTTATTTCTATTGATTACCGTGCTTATTATTTTTGTACAAAATTCTATAAAGGTTTGACGAGTACGTTTATCAGTAAGTAGAGTCTCTAGGTTTTCCTTTTTTATTTGGATGTCAATTCTCTGCTGTAAATCATACCTGTCCCTACTATGTACCGGGCATTCCAGTAATATATGGAAAATGGTTTCTGCAGCATCAGGGTCACATACACATGCGGGACTCTCCTTACACTTGAAGCGATGCAAGTATTGGGAGAGCCCCCCATGTCCCGTGAGTACCTGCGTTAGTAAGCCCGCTGGCCTCATGTTCCTAATTACTCTGTAGGCGTCTACGGCATCCGGGAGGAACACTTTCGTTACGGAGGCTGTGTCGCCCGACTTGTACCTCCTGTTCCACTCGTCGAGGGAGTCCTTTCGGATAATCCGTTTGACGAATGAGACCGGAACCTGGTCGTAGTCGGGGCTCCTCCGGCTCGAGAGTGCAGCCTCTTTCGCGAGCTGATCAGCGCGCTCGTTTCCTATGAGACCCGCATGCGCTTTCACCCAGTAGAAATTCACAGCTTTCCCCTGGTTGAAAGCGCTCTTCAGGTTCTCGCGCGTCTCTACCGCCAATGGATGCAGGGCTTTATAGTTGGTGATGGTCTCCAGGGCCGACCTTGAGTCGCTATATATGCAGTATTCCCTCTTTGTGCGCTTCAAGGCCTCTTTTGTGGCTCTGCATATAGCGAGAATCTCCGCTTGGTAAACGGTGCAGTACGCGGCTAAGCTTAGCTTGATGGCCTTGGTCTCTGTCTCCCCATCCCATATGGATAGCGCAGCTCCGACCCTACCCTCAAGCTTGCTGCCGTCGGTGTAAATTTTCACCGCCTGCCCGTTGCTGTTGTCGACTTGTTGTTGAGTGGTCAAACTTCCGAAGATCAGCTCCACGTGCAGAGCCGGATGTGGAATCTCAGCAAATCCCACCACACGTTCGGTCTCCCGGTCTCCCAGTACGAACCGCGACGACCCTCTCCTTGCATTATACAGGGCGGCTGCCTCCTGTAATCGAAGGTCCAGAGGCAGTATCCCGGCCAGTACCAGTGCTGAGTTTAGGGAGACCGTGCGGTAGGACTTGCACAGTTTCTGTGCAAAGCCCCTCTGTACTGCATTCAGCGCCTTCTGCGTTCCAATCTTCTTGGCTGCTGGTGCCCATGCGCTTGCCGCGTACAGGATGACCGGCTCAACCACTGCGGTATAAATAGTTCTAATGACTTCGGGGTGCAGACCCCAGCTTATTTTTGCGGCTCTGGAGAGCTGTTTGTACAGGTCTGCCGCCTTTTTACAGACCATTGCAACGTGGGTGTTGAAGGTCATCCTGTCGTCCAGAGTCAGTCCCAGAATTTTTATCTCCCTTGCCATTACAATGTCGGTCTCCCCCATCCTCAGGAGCGGGGTGTCGTACTTGAGCTTACGCGTCAGCACCATAGCACAAGTTTTGTGCGGTGCAAACTTCAGCTTGTTCCGGACTCCCCACTCCCGAACATAGGCGAGAGCGGCATTGGCCTGCCTCGAGACCTCCAAACCAGTGTCCCCGCTGAAGACCATCACCACGTCGTCTGCATACGCCTGACAGTATACACCCTCTTTTTCCAGACCGTGTAATAGGGGGTCCAGGAGTAAGTTCCAGAGTATCGGGCCGCCAATGGATCCCTGGACGCAACCTTTCTGGGTGTTTCTAGTGTGTTCCTCCCCGGCATACCTCAGCCCGAGGTTAGGTTAGGTTAGGTTAGGTTAGGTTAGGTTAGGTTAGGTTAGGTTAGGTTAGGTTGGGGTGCATGTTGAAGAGCCTCCTCGTGGCGCACCCTGGGCAACGTCAGCTCCAATTGCCCACCTGCTCTTGGTGGTGGACAATTGGGGCTGGCGGCTAATCTTCAACAATCGGGGAAGGGTCATGGTTCCAATCACCTATCATTCTAGATGGTCGGTGAAGGGAACCGGGCTAGGGGCGGGACGGCAAGTCCGTCATAGGGGTAGGCCTGGTGGCCATCTTACGTCTACACCCCCTCTGATTGCAGAGGGTTGGTGGTAGGCGTACAGTGGGAGCGGGAGAGGAAGACAACCTCTTTAAAAAATTACCTCAATCCCAAGGTCGAGCGTGCCGAGGGGATGAATGGCCGGAGGGTATCCGGTCGCTAGCGCTGGGGGGGGGGTAACAGGGGAGAAAAGGGACCACACCCTTCAAAGGAAAACAAAAAATTATGGACAAGACAAAGGGAAAAACACTACCCCAGGGCGGTACCGGCTGCTCAGCAGCCGGAGAGTCCGCCACGTTCCCATCGGGAACGTCATGCCCCTCGTATTCTGGGGGGGGCAACCAATGTCTTCCGCTTGCCGATGGCAACATGAGCCGAGGAGGCTCATCACGTTCTCGGTCATCCGAGGACGTGATTAATTTTAATGCCGACACCACCGGCCAGCGAGAAAAGGAGCTTCAAAAGCACCTGAAGCCCCTGCGCGTCGTGGTCACGCCGATTGCTGTCTCCGACAGCAACAAAAGCCGAGGAGGCTCAAGTCCTGATAGGGACCGGTCCGACAGGGAGGACACAAGGAGGAAGCGCAGCCTCTCCTCTAGTGAGGAGAACCTGTTGGCCGCAAAGGTGCCAACGGGGCAGAGAGGGCGAGGTCGTGTGGTGGCGGGCGGAGTCCCCACTCGGCTGCCGGAGCGTGACGGGCGGGGTCGCTTCAAGCCAATAGGCCGGACCAACACGCCAGCTCCAGTGGAGCGCGTGGAGAGCGCGGAGAGCGGCCTCGAGCCCATGGAGGCGGACCTAAGCGGGGACTCCACACCCTCCCTGCTAGGGTCCAACAGAGCAGAGGCGAGCGCTGCGAGGCGGGCGCAGCGAAGGACTGTAGCGGCTGACGAGGTTAGCGAGTTAGCCCGACAGGCCCGTGAGCGGCGCTCTACCCGGATGGCTGCCGGGGGGTCCGTAACAGCGGTGGCGCTCAGCCGCCAGGTTTTGGACGGCGTGGATGTCGTCCTGAAGGTTGCCACCAAATCGGGCAACCTGAAGGGCACATTCACCCGTGCCCTAAAGGAGGCAGCTGACGGTATTAAGGAGGCGGTTGAGGTCCTCCTTAACCGTACTAGCACGGAGGAGACGGCGAAGTTATGGGAGGAGAATGGCCGTCTCCGATCCGAGTTGGAGGACCTCAAGCGGCAGTTCGCCGCTCAGAGGGCAGTTCCCGCAGCCACCGGCCCCTCTTCCGTCGCGGCCCCATCGTCGGCTCCATTGCTGGTCCCGGCTTCGACCCCTGCACTTGCGGATGCGGAGATCGAAAAGATCGCCCGCATCTGCATGATGCAGTGCGGAACGATGGTGGGTGCCCGCTTCGAGGCCATAGAGGCAAGGCTCCTGCCGGAGGAAACCCTCCGCCCACCGCTCGCTGCGGATAAGCGGAGAAAGGAGGGGCCCGCCAGGCAGGGGCCAGTGATAGCCGCGGCGGCAGAGACAAGCCGCTCCGGGAGTGGGACCAAAAAGCCCGCTAAGGGTGCGTCCGTGCCCACTTCCCGGGCTGCTGCGCCACTGGCGACTGCGCCACCGGCGGCTGCACCACAAGCGGCCGCGCCCGGGCCTTCCACGGAGGCCTGGACGACGGTCGTCAAAAGGGGCCGTCGTCACGGGAGGAAGACGGCACCACCGACACCCGCTGGAGCACCGGCACCGGCAGTGAAGAGGGCCCAGGGACCGCCTAAGGTCAGAGCCCCACGCTCCGCGGCTGTAGTGATCACATTGCAGCCCGGAGCCGTCGAGAGGGGCGTCAGTTACAAGGCGGTCCTGACTGAGGCGAAAGCCAAAGTCGCGTTCCCCGACCTTGGCACACCGTCCGGCTTCAGAATGAGGCCGGCGATCACGGGGGCGCGGCTGCTCGAGGTGTCGGGTGCCTCTAGCGGCGAAAAGGCGGACATCCTGGCCGCCAAGCTTAGAGAGGTCCTCAACCCGGAGGACGTCCGGGTGTCCAGGCCGATGAAGACAGCTGAGCTGCGCGTCGGTGGCCTGGACGACTCGACAACCCCGGCTGAGGTTGTGGCGGCCATCGCCCGAGTCGGTGGATGTCCGCCCGACGACGTGCGGACGGGCGACATCCGCGCCGACGCTTCCGGGCTCGGCTCGATTTGGGTGCGGTGCCCGGTGGCGGCGGCGAACAAGGTCGCTAACGGTGGGCGTTTGTTGGTGGGATGGGTTGCGGCGAGTGTGAAACTGCTGCAGCCCAGGGCCATGCGGTGCTACCGGTGCCTTGACATTGGGCATGTTAGGGCACGGTGCACCGCCGAAGTGGACCGCAGCGAGCAGTGCTATCGCTGCGGCCAGCCCGGCCACAAGGCGGCCCAGTGCTCCGCGGTGCCAAACTGCAGCCTCTGTACAGCTGCAGGAAGGCCCGCCGGGCACAGAGCGGGCGGAAAGGCCTGTGGCGTACCCGCCAACAAAAAGAAGAGAAGGGGTGCCAAGGCTGCGGGGGGCTCTTTACCCCCCCCTCAGCCTGGCTGCCCTTCGGCCGACTCCCGGCCTAGGAATGGTGCGGAGGGGATGGATTGCGCCTAATGGCGCTCTACCATTTCCTCCAGGGCAACATCAACCACTGTGCCAGAGCTCAGGATCTCTTGCTCCAGAGCATGGCGGAGTGGTCGATTCGCGTGGCCGTGGTCGCCGAGCCGTACTTTGTCCCCCCCCGGGATAACTGGGTGGGAGACCTTGACGGCTTGGTGGCCATCATCGGCGGGACTCTCGCCAACCCGTCCCGAGGACACGGCTGGGTGGCCGCCCTCGCGGACGGCATTGGCGTGGTTGGGGCGTATTTTTCGCCCAACAAGAGTCTCGCCGACTTCGAAAGCTTCCTTGTCGAGTTGGGTGCGGTCGTGGGCCGACTCCACCCTCGCCCCGTGCTGTTGCTAGGGGATCTCAACGCCAAGTCTGCGGCGTGGGGATCTCCGGTGACCGATGCTAGGGGTGAGGCGCTGGAGGAGTGGGCGGTCACGACCGGCCTGGTCGTCCTGAACGTGGGCTCGGTCCACACGTGCGTTCGGCAGCGGGGCGGGTCTATAGTGGACGTATCGTTCGCTAGCCCTGCTGTCGCGAGCCGTGTTCGTGACTGGCGTGTCGCCGTGGAGGTGGAGACGTTGTCGGATCACCGATACATCCGTTTCGACGTCTCCGCCCAGACCGCCGGCGGCCGCAGTTCATCGGGCCCGCGAACGGACGGCCCGCGCTGGTCGCTCAAGCGCATCGACAGGGAGCTTCTCGAGGAGGCCGCCATTGTCCAGGCCTGGGGCCGGGAGTCGGCAGTGAGCGGACCCGTCGACGTCGAACAGGAGGCGCTGTGGTTCTGCGGGGCGATGACGCAAATTTGCGACGCGTCCATGCCCCGAGTCCACGCACAGTCAGCAAGGCGCCAGGTGTACTGGTGGTCCGCCGCGATCGCGCAGTTACGCGTCGCGTGCATGGCGGTGAGACGCCAGTACACCCGATACCGGAGGAGACGTCGTCGGGTCCCTGACGAAGAAGCCGCGCTGTATGAGGTGTACCGCGCGGCTAAAGAGACTCTGTGGCTGGCCATCGGCGAGGCGAAGACGCGAGCCAGGGAGGAGATGCTGGAGACTCTAGACGGGAATCCGTGGGGGCGCCCTTATCGAGCGGTTCGGGGGAAACTTCGAGCCGCGGCGCCTCCACTTACGGAGAGTCTTCAGCCAGAGCTGCTGGAGGAGGTAGTCGCAGCCCTCTTCCCGGCAAGAGCGGAGCACACTCCGCCGCCGATGGCTTTGCCCACAGCTGCAGAGTCTACAGAGGAGGACGCCATTAGCGTCCCAGAGGTGACACAGGCAGAGATGAGGGCGGCCGTGATGCGGCTCCGGGCCAAGAACGTGGCTCCGGGGCCCGATGGGATCCACGGCCGAGCATTAGCCCTCGCTCTGAAGGAGCTTGAGCCCCAGCTGAGAGGACTCTACACAGCGTGCCTCGAGCAGGGCCAGTTTCCCACTTTGTGGAAAACCGGTCGTCTGGTCCTGCTCAGGAAGGTGGGGCGCCCTGCGGACTCGCCGTCCGCGTACCGGCCCATAGTGCTGCTAGACGAGGTGGGTAAGCTGCTGGAGCGGATACTCGCAGCCCGCCTCGTCGGCCACTTGTGCAGAGAAGGGCCGGACCTGGACGAGAGCCAGTTCGGTTTCAGGCATGGGCGCTCCACCATACACGCTATATCGCGGGTGAGAGTCCTGGCGGAGGAAACGGTGTCCCGGGGTGGGGTGGTGGTGGCGGTGTCCTTGGACATCTCCAACGCCTTCAACACCCTGCCCTGGAGTTGTATTCGAGAGGCACTGCGTTATCATCGGGTGCCTCTCTACCTCCGCCGTATCGTTGGGGCTTATTTGGCGGAGAGGTGTGTCACCTTCGTGGGACGCGATGGCGTCAACCAGCGCCACATGTCGTGCGGTGTTCCACAGGGCTCGGTCCTGGGCCCACTCCTGTGGAACATCGGGTACGACTGGGTGCTGAGGGGCGAACTCCAACCGGGCGTCGACCTGACGTGTTACGCGGACGACACGCTGGTCACGGCCCGGGGGAGTTCGTACAGGGAGGCAGCGTTGCTGACGACGGCTGCGGTCTCACAGACGGTGAGCCGCATACGGCGCCTCGGCCTGGAGGTGGCCCTCAACAAGTCGGAGGCCATGGTGTTTCATGGTCCCCGGCGGGCGCCACCATCCGGATCCCACATTGTGGTGGGGGGGGTTCGAATCGCTGTCGAGCCCACCATGAAGTACCTGGGGTTGGTGCTCGACAGTCGGTGGGATTTCGGCCCCCACTTCCGGCAGCTGGCGCCCAAGTTGTTGGGCGCGGCCGGGGCGCTGTCAACGCTGCTTCCCAATCTGGGGGGCCCGAGCGCCGCTTGTAGGCGGCTCTACGTGGGGATCGTGCGGTCGATGGCCCTTTACGGGGCCCCGATCTGGGCGGCTGACCTGACGGCCGGCAGCATTGCTGTATTGCGAAAGCCGCAGAGAGCAATGGCCGTCAGAGTCATAAGGGGATACCGCACGATCTCCTACGAGGCGGCTTGTGCACTGGCCGGATCCCCGCCCTGGGACCTGGAGGCGAAGGTGCTCGCGTCACTGTATCGGTGGCGCGAGGAAGCGCGGGCGCGGGGCGAGCGACCGATGCAGCGACAAATGGAGCAGCGTCGGTCGCAGCTCCGCGAGGTCCTGGTGGCGGAATGGCGGGACAGGCTCTCACGCCCTACCGCCGGCCTCGTCACTATCGAGGCGGTCCGGCCGGTGCTCGACCACTGGCTCGGGAGGAGGCACGGCTCCCTGTCGTTTCGGGTGACGCAGGTGCTCTCGGGGCACGGTTGCTTCGGGAAGTACCTGTGTCGCATAAACAGGGAGCCGGACGCCCGGTGTCACCACTGCGTCGACTGCCGGGAGGACACGGCGCGGCATACGCTGGCAGAGTGTGCCGCTTGGGAGGAGCCGCGCCGTGCCCTCATCTCAGGAGTAGGCAGTGACCTCTCGCTGCCGGCCGTTGTGAACGCGATGGTCGGCGGCGAGGAGTCCTGGGACGCGGTGGTATCCTTCTGCGAAACAGTCATCTCGCAGAAGGAGGCTGCGGAAAGGGAGCGAGAGATCTCATCCTCTCACCCGGCCCGCAGCAGGCGCACCGGGCGTCGGCGGAGGGCGGACAACGCCCTCTTCCAGCCCCCCTAAATGGGTCCAGGGGCGACGGACTCGGGGACGTCCGTCGCCCCCCATATATCAGGACCCGAGGTGGTGGCGCGTAGTGTTCCACGCGCGCCCCTCTTAGACGTCGCGGGGGGAGTCAAACACCTCACTCCCCCCCCTCGACCGGACGGGGCCCGCAGAGGCGGGCCGGCACCGGCCGGGGGTTGCGGAAGATTTGTACGTTCCCGCGACCCCCGGCGTAGGTGTGAGACGGAACACCGGGGTGGTTTTTAGTCAGTAAGAGTCTGACAGACCCCTCCGCCCCCCCAGGGCGGGGGACATCCATGAGGATTTTCCACCCCGGAAAAAAAAAAAAAAAAAAAAAAGGTTAGGTTAGGTTAGGTTAGGTTAGGTTAGGTTAGGTTAGGTTAGGTTAGGTTAGGTTAGGTTAGGTTAGGTTAGGTTAGGTTAGGTTAGGTTAGGTTAGGTTAGGTTAGGTTAGGTTAGGTTAGGTTAGGTTAGGTTAGGTTAGGTTAGGTTAGGTTAGGTTAGGTTAGGTTAGGTTAGGTTAGGTTAGGTTAGGTTAGGTTAGGTTAGGTTAGGTTAGGTTAGGTTAGGTTAGGTTAGGTTAGGTTAGGTTAGGTTAGGTTAGGTTAGGTTAGGTTAGGTTAGGTTAGGTTAGGTTAGGTTAGGTTAGGTTAGGTTAGGTTAGGTTAGGTTAGGTTAGGTTAGGTTAGGTTAGGTTAGGTTAGGTTAGGTTAGGTTAGGTTAGGTTAGGTTAGGTTAGGTTAGGTTAGGTTAGGTTAGGTTAGGTTAGGTTAGGTTAGGTTAGGTTAGGTTAGGTTAGGTTAGGTTAGGTTAGGTTAGGTTAGGTTAGGTTAGGTTAGGTTAGGTTAGGTTAGGTTAGGTTAGGTTAGGTTAGGTTAGGTTAGGTTAGGTTAGGTTAGGTTAGGTTAGGTTAGGTTAGGTTAGGTTAGGTTAGGTTAGGTTAGGTTAGGTTAGGTTAGGTTAGGTTAGGTTAGGTTAGGTTAGGTTAGGTTAGGTTAGGTTAGGTTAGGTTAGGTTAGGTTAGGTTAGGTTAGGTTAGGTTAGGTTAGGTTAGGTTAGGTTAGGTTAGGTTAGGTTAGGTTAGGTTAGGTTAGGTTAGGTTAGGTTAGGTTAGGTTAGGTTAGGTTAGGTTAGGTTAGGTTAGGTTAGGTTAGGTTAGGTTAGGTTAGGTTAGGTTAGGTTAGGTTAGGTTAGGTTAGGTTAGGTTAGGTTAGGTTAGGTTAGGTTAGGTTAGGTTAGGTTAGGTTAGGTTAGGTTAGGTTAGGTTAGGTTAGGTTAGGTTAGGTTAGGTTAGGTTAGGTTAGGTTAGGTTAGGTTAGGTTAGGTTAGGTTAGGTTAGGTTAGGTTAGGTTAGGTTAGGTTAGGTTAGGTTAGGTTAGGTTAGGTTAGGTTAGGTTAGGTTAGGTTAGGTTAGGTTAGGTTAGGTTAGGTTAGGTTAGGTTAGGTTAGGTTAGGTTAGGTTAGGTTAGGTTAGGTTAGGTTAGGTTAGGTTAGGTTAGGTTAGGTTAGGTTAGGTTAGGTTAGGTTAGGTTAGGTTAGGTTAGGTTAGGTTAGGTTAGGTTAGGTTAGGTTAGGTTAGGTTAGGTTAGGTTAGGTTAGGTTAGGTTAGGTTAGGTTAGGTTAGGTTAGGTTAGGTTAGGTTAGGTTAGGTTAGGTTAGGTTAGGTTAGGTTAGGTTAGGTTAGGTTAGGTTAGGTTAGGTTAGGTTAGGTTAGGTTAGGTTAGGTTAGGTTAGGTTAGGTTAGGTTAGGTTAGGTTAGGTTAGGTTAGGTTAGGTTAGGTTAGGTTAGGTTAGGTTAGGTTAGGTTAGGTTAGGTTAGGTTAGGTTAGGTTAGGTTAGGTTAGGTTAGGTTAGGTTAGGTTAGGTTAGGTTAGGTTAGGTTAGGTTAGGTTAGGTTAGGTTAGGTTAGGTTAGGTTAGGTTAGGTTAGGTTAGGTTAGGTTAGGTTAGGTTAGGTTAGGTTAGGTTAGGTTAGGTTAGGTTAGGTTAGGTTAGGTTAGGTTAGGTTAGGTTAGGTTAGGTTAGGTTAGGTTAGGTTAGGTTAGGTTAGGTTAGGTTAGGTTAGGTTAGGTTAGGTTAGGTTAGGTTAGGTTAGGTTAGGTTAGGTTAGGTTAGGTTAGGTTAGGTTAGGTTAGGTTAGGTTAGGTTAGGTTAGGTTAGGTTAGGTTAGGTTAGGTTAGGTTAGGTTAGGTTAGGTTAGGTTAGGTTAGGTTAGGTTAGGTTAGGTTAGGTTAGGTTAGGTTAGGTTAGGTTAGGTTAGGTTAGGTTAGGTTAGGTTAGGTTAGGTTAGGTTAGGTTAGGTTAGGTTAGGTTAGGTTAGGTTAGGTTAGGTTAGGTTAGGTTAGGTTAGGTTAGGTTAGGTTAGGTTAGGTTAGGTTAGGTTAGGTTAGGTTAGGTTAGGTTAGGTTAGGTTAGGTTAGGTTAGGTTAGGTTAGGTTAGGTTAGGTTAGGTTAGGTTAGGTTAGGTTAGGTTAGGTTAGGTTAGGTTAGGTTAGGTTAGGTTAGGTTAGGTTAGGTTAGGTTAGGTTAGGTTAGGTTAGGT